>CM031234.1:920026459-921458959 GCA_018340775.1 Taxus wallichiana var. yunnanensis | reverse complement strand
CCGCAGACTAACGTGATAAGAACAGTTTTTAATTAGAACTCCTTATATGCGGATTTCGTTACATGCAGATAAGGTTGGGAAGACCTATTGTCAGAAATACGGTACAAAGGTTTTAACAATAGACATTTAATTGATTGATGAGAACAGAGTTACGAAGTATGTTTTAGTCCAAGACTGGACAGTCATTTATCATACAAAACTCAAGTCGACATCTAATACACCATTTAACAGTCACATCTCAAAAGAACAAAATCAAAGCATAAGGCCATCGGCCACTACAGGAAATTCACGAAATACTTAACAAAAAGACAAGGTTTTGATACCGGTCTAGATGATCAACGATAAACAAATGGGCTTGAACTGCCCCTCAACGGTCTTTCCTTGCATGTCAGAACTAACATCAGCATTCTCTTCGTCATCAGCACCTTTGTCTTCTACCATACCAGGTCTGCGTGGCACATGATCAGGCCCCTTTGGAACATCACCCCGAGCAGGCTGTCCCCAATTTCTGCCTTGCATCAATTGAATCTATAATGACCTGTAGGGAATTAACCATTTTTACACTTTTCCTTCTGTTGGCCTCTCCACAGATGCAGGAAAATACCCACATAACCTGAAGCCAGCAATGGATAATCTGCCAAAGAAGAATTAGATGATAAAGTGAATGCAGGTGTAAATTTATCCCACCGAACTCTGAGGATGAACTTTAATTGGCCTGCTCCTGCAATATCTGCCATCTCCGTTCATTGTGTCTGCAGCAGCTTGAATGTCTTGTAGGATGGCATCAGTATTATCAGCAACTCTTTCATTCTCTTCATGTACATCGTCGCCCTCAACCCCATGACCGCGGTCTTCATTGCTCATTCTATTTAGTGCAATTTCAGAACTGTCACTATTCTCAGCCTGTTACTCTTCCACTTTTCCAATCTGACTATGTCTGAGGACATACCAGCCTTCTTCATCTACTTCCACTTCCTCTACAGAAGGATCCACTTGAGTCCAGTCAGGTACTAGGACAATTCTTGGAAAATTGCCAGTGTCTATTATGTATTCTGGGTCAAATTTCAGGTAACCACTGCCCAAGATTTTTCTCAGCTCTGTTTCAGGTATCTTTGGGTGAAGGTCATCCTGCAATGCAACAGTAAGAAAGGTGAAATATTGATGAGAATAGATCCTGAATTAGAGATCCTTATTTAGATAACTCCTTACAAGAACACGAGGTTGTGAAACCCTAAAGTCAACAAATTTGTAGAATGTTTTTAAAATAGACTTTATTCGATTGATGAGAATATATGTTGATTCAGGGTTCCTTATATGGGTAATTCCTTACAAGCACAAGAGGTTGGGTAGAATTAGAGCCAAAAATTACTTACAAAGTTTATGAGATGGATGTTTGGCTGATTGACAAGAATAGATTGCGAAATAGAGTTTCTTATAATGATATCTTGTTACAAGCACGCGAGTTTTGGAAAACCTAGAGCAGAAAACAATCAATTACAAGCCAAAATCTTAAAAACTTTGTACATAGTAATCTCCAGAATATTTTGTTTTCAATTACTATGACCTGCAGGTGTCTAAGATAGTAAGATCTCTAATAGTAATCACTTTTGCATTGTTCTCTGACAAAAAATGTTGCAATATCTGCACTGTACATGTAATATTTCAACCCACACAAACTCTCAATCCGCAACAAATATAAACTAATTAAGATTACAATTTTTTTAATAGGTTAGGAGCGGGAGTCCAAGGTTTTGGCATGCTGCACTAGACCAGACTGACCTGCACAATATTGCTGCAACCAACATGCAAAATGTACAATAATACAATAAGTATTGCAAGTACTGTAAAGGGGAGAAACAGTTTGCAAAAACGAGGGGGGGAGAGCTATTTCTCACTCTCTTCATTTTACTATATTGGAAGTAAGAGAATCCTTAACACTGCAGTTTGATAGATCCCACCTTCATGTTTTATTTTATTTATATGTCAGAAACTAAACTATGCTGCCTCATAAATAGGTTGTACCTCTAACGCTTAACAACTCTGTCCACTTCAAGGGGGTTTTGGGAGGAGGTTCCATCTGTCATCTGCAGCTGATCTCCCTGCCTTGTCTACGAGCAAGCTTCATTAATTCCCAGGGTTTTCAATCAGCTACAGATTTCATCACCGTCATTCTATAATCACTGCACAGGTTTTGTGCCCTAGTCTGACCTTTAAGGGTGCTGACTTCTTCCCATTGCCCCTAGTAGGAGTCTTCTCTCAAGTGGAAGGAACACTATATCTCTCTGCAATAAAATAAAATATCTATGAGCAAGAGTTGAACAGAGAATTTATCCTACTTTATAGGACCGTAGTCCGATTCACAGGCTTAGACAAAAGTAATGTTAGTCTAAGTTATGTTAGGCTAATGCTTCTATTTTAAAAGTAAAGAATTTGGCCTTTTCTTTGTGGGCATTTGCATCAAAAATCAAGGACAAGTAAAATGTAATTTTGAAGCATTGTGTCTAAAGCAAATTTCTGTTTAAATACTAGATTTTCCATAACACTTCTCTGCAACAACTATTTTTAATTGAAAATATCAATAATCTATAAAATTACTCATAGAGACCTTTATCTTAGAGGACATTGCAATACTTAAATGTAATCCATTACCGAGGTTAAATGGACTGGTATAAATGGAGGTTAGATAAAATTGCACGGGTTAATTGAAAGTTTAGAATCACAATAAAATCTATCAAATATACATTCAGAAATAGCATAGCATAGTTACCAGGAGATGGGTAGAAGTATGGGGAGAGGGGTATGTGTACCGGTACACCATTTTTTTGAAAAATAAGAGATGGGTACTCGGCTATGGCATATATATATTCAGAGAATATTTTAAAAATATAAAAAATAAAAATGCATTAAACAATTAATTTTTTGACTTTAAAGTTTAAGCCTCACGGTAAAGCAATTGCTGCGTAACTAATTACTGAATCAGATGTCCACAAAAGGCAATCGTAAGAGTATTTATATTGATATTGCATCTCATATTATCATATCTAGGATCAAGACTGCATTACTACACTGCAACACAATGAAACTTTGACAAATAGGCATAGGAAAAGAAAAACAGAAATGCGAGTCTAAATCATATCTCTAATTTATTAGCCTGCCATTAGCCTCTAGATCCTCATTAGGATGCTCTAGATAGACATCACTCTCAAGCGTTAGCTCCCCTGTAGGAAATCGAACAGGGGGTCAATCATTGAGGCCATTTGCCTCAGACCCCTCATCCCCCAAGGTTATGTTTGCTGCTCCATCAGACGGAATTTGTTCTCATTTTTCTGAAAGACCCTCCTTGTAGCTTGGGTCTCTATGAGAAAGAAGACGAATTGTGCTATGAATGTAGACCAAGTTCTCTGCCTTCTTTGAGCCTAGTCGGTCCCTGTTCAATGAATGAATGATCCAATAAGTACTTAAGTTCCGCTCACAAGATGAAGAACTGACAACCTGTGGGAGAAATCATATTTTGTAAAATGATTGCAATTAAGATATTTCACTGCCATGGTTCCACCACTACGCTATTGGGTCCTTCACATGCATATCATATAGGGCCTCCATCATAAAAACTTAACCTGCCCATGTGAAAACTTATTCCAATGAGACATGATAGTGGAAGCCTCCTCTCCACGATCTTAAATCTATTTCACTGTAGCTCAAAATCCCATCATTACCTCTTTGTCCTCATATGGAGCCATTTTCTTGGTGACATCTGTATCTCACCGCTTTGGATTTAAAGTGTTGGCAACACGTTGAAGGGGTTTTTACCTCAATTAAAGGATATGGAGAACAATCCCTTAAGTCTGTGACTGTTCTTATTCTTTCCTAGACTGTCTGGAAACGCCTAAGGCCCCCCCGTACCAGCCTGGAAACGTACCAGGTACTGGTACGGGGTACGGTACGCTGTGGGTACGCTTGGAAACGTACCCACAGGGGACAGGGTACGGTCTGGGTACGGCAAACCGTACCGCACCGTACCCTGTCCCCTGTGGGTACGTTTCCAAGCGTACTCGTCCAAAAAAACATGCCAAAGACTGTTTCTTTCCTTTTTTGGCAATTCTTTCCTTTTTTGGATTTTTGGTGGAAAAATCACAAGGATAGAAAAAAATTTGCCATTTTTGGAAAGGGTCCGGGAAGATGTAGCAGCAAAAACTTGCATGTGCCATAACTTTCATTCTGTGACTCCGTTTCAAGTGTCGTTTTCTCTAAAAGTGTATATTTTCTCAAGCTCTACGCATTGATGGCAATATTTTTCTTATTTTAATAAAATCCATTTTTGCACCTTTTTGGACCAAGCAACTTCTTGCAATCTTCTGAAAGAATCATGAGCTTTGATCGCCTGTAGACAGATTAGTAATTAAAAATACTGGATAGCTTTCCAAAACTCGGCGAGTATTCTCCCGTGCTCGGACTAATCGTCCCACCTGCCAGCTTGGATCCATATTTTTCCTGCTTAGTTATGATGTTTCGAGAAATATGTCAGACAATACTATCGTGTTGAGTGGATCAAGGAAGGTCACCATGAACAATCAAAACTCCTTGAATCTTATCACAGTCACTAAGATAAATAACTGTGATAGAGAAATAATAAATTTCAATAAGTATGCACAATCACTAAGATAAATAACTGTGATAGAGAAATAATAAATTTCAATAAGTATGCAAATGCTTCTTTAAATTTATAATATATATATATATATATATATATATATATATAACGTACCCAAAAGCGTACCGTACCCAAGATTTTTAAAAATTTGCCGTATCGGCGTACCGTACCCGTACCCGTTCCCGTACCCGTACCCGTATCCAGACTGTCTAGATTCTTTCACACATGAAATCAATTTCTTGATAAATCTCTTGCCAAACATGGCTTGTCCGAGTTTGCAAAATGGATCACCTCACAAGTGGGCTGGATGAAGTCAACAAATTTTACATCATCCCAAAAATGGTCATCGAGGACCATCTGTCTTACCTCAATTGCAGTGTCTGATGTAGATTACCTTCAGCTTTCACGTGTATCATTGACTATAGTGGAACATATGACCCCTCTGATTGCATAAAGACAAGCAAGAAGAATGAAGAAAGAAGCAAACTGTGTATCTGCAGTTTTGAGGAATTCCACCTTGACAGATCTCTGATAAGTAGCTTGTGTGGTGATGATTGCATATGAACATTTGTATTTTCCTGCCTTTCTCAATGGGCATGGAAATCCACTTAATCCAGCCGATGTATTTGAGCACATTATTCATTGCATGTGCACAACATGGTGTCCAAAACACATGTTTGTATTTTATTTTGTATTTTATTTTGTATTAGCAAGCCACCTACTTTATAAATTGGGGCAACATCCGCAACAACTTAGACAACATGTGATGCCCCCACCTTGTCAATCACATCACATAGTTGTTCTTCTATGAACTTTGCATTTTTCTTTTGCCTTGAATAGTTTATTGCCTTTAAAAATAAGTTCCTTTGGAACAAGTCACAATAACATTTAGAAGTGTACAATTTCTAGTGTTAGTCCAACCGTCCGTCACAAAGTTGCATCCTTCTCTACACCACACTCTTTTGATTAGTGCAGTTTGTTCTATCCTTGATTTCAAGCTTTTCATAACTAGGGGTTTATAACTTGTTGGCCCATTGCTAATCGCACAAACCATCTCCTCATAACAAGGAGAGCAAGCAAATTTGAATGGTATGCCGTTCACATAAAAGAGCCATGAAATTGCTGCATCAATTGTATTTCGACCACACACATTGAGTATGTCTTCAATGAGGTTTAGGCTACCAATGTTCGGTCTCTTATGAGAAGACCCTGTACCTTGTTCCACATTCGTCACATGTTTAGAAGACACATCTAGCTCTGATTCTATTTCCTAAGTTTCTCTTCTACGTTGAATTTAAGGTGCAATCGTCCCCAAGCGCGAGAGCTTAAATTAGGTTCTCTCGCCTTTTAGCCCTTTCTTGTTCCTTCATAACTTCATACCTTGCGTCCTCATATGAACAAGCCTCAATCCCTTTCCCATTTGTGGGAAATAAATGAGCCCTCGCCCACATGAAAGTGCCCCGAAAGGACTTCCCGCAAAGTTTGTTGGTGATAACTACTATGCCACCACTCCCTTTGCCCGTCACAATGTGATCACAATATTTCCGTGGCGGGACGAGGCCATATTTCCTTCCCGACATTCTAACAAAAATAAGAAAATAACTAAATAATAATAAATAAATATAAAATTAGACTATTAAAAAAAAAAAAAAAAAAAAAAAAAAAAGGAAGGCTTTGCCAATGGGGAAAGTGAAGAGCCCAAAGTGGTGAATTATATTCACCATTCCTCCCCCTACTAACAAATGCTTACTGTGCTTGTGTGCTAAAGTGGGTCCCCTTGCCTTGTAATTATTACAAAAATACATGAGGAAAAAATGTCATTAGAGTAATGACTACTCATGGAGGTCATTTGAGTAATGACTAAAAACCACAATAAAAATCCCACAAAAATAAATAATCCAATTAAATTGCTTGTAGAAACCATCAACTTAACAAAAATAACATATCTTAATTTAAATTTATGAATATCTAATTAAAATTAAATTGTATATTTCAAATTTATTAACATCTAATCAAACTTTATTAAAATCTAAAAATAAAATTTAAATGTATTAAAAAAATACTATGTAAACTGAAATTTAAAATTTGAACACTACGCAGGAAAAAGCTGCAAGGGAAGGAGAGAAAATTGCTTGCTCATTACCTATTTTCCTATCATCCCTTGAACCACTTCAGGGCATTTGTCTTCTATTTACTTCAAGGATCAATGTTTCTTCTTTATGATCTCAAATGCCTTAGTGGCTACCTCGTTCCAATGGAAAGAGTCCTTTAATAAAGTTGTGAGTGGTGCTGCTATGCAGTTATATTTTTTTACAAATCTGCAATAGTAACTTGCAAGCCCTAAGAAGCCCCATAGGTTCTTGAGGGTTCTAGGCACTTTCCATTCTACCATGGCCTTGATCTTGTGAGGGTCCACCTTGACGCCTTCATGAGAGACAATGTGACCCAATTATTCCACCTCCTTGACTCCAAAAGCACACTTGGAAGGCTTGGCATAAAGCTAATGTTGTTCGAGAGTTTCCAAAACCCAATTCACATGATGCGGTGTTCCTCCCATGTTTTGTTGTAGATTAAGATATCATCAAAGAACACTAAGACAAGCTTCCACAAAAATGGCTTAAAGATATAGTTCATCAAACTTTGAAATGTAGATGGTGCATTTGTGAGGCCTAAAGGCATCACCATAATTAGAATTCATAGTGGCCTCATGTGTTTTGAACTATCTCTTATGAATATCCCCATCTCTAATTCTGATTTGACGATACGCTTAGTGAAGATCTAGTCTTGTAAAATAAACAACTCCATGTAACTCATCTAACAAATCATTAGTTGCTTAATAGGAAACTTATCTTAGATGGTGAACTTGTTGAGTTCTTTGTAGTCTGAGACACATGTGCCAGGTGTCATCCTTCTTTTTACATGATCAACACTTTGGAAAGGTGTATTGCCATCATAAAATATACTATAAAAGGGGTATTATTTTTTGTTGCTTTAATTATTAAAAATAAAGCATTGAAATATGTCAATGTAGGAATAAGTGAGAATAAAGCATAGTTATGCGAGGAGCCCCCTCAAAAATATGAATTTCAAGACGTCCCGATGTTTCGGGGACGTTGGGACGGGGGATGTTTCCCCCACGTTTCCGAAGAGGCAGAGGGTAGAGGAAACATCCATAGGATGTTTGGCGAGCAGTGGAGACATCTCGGGGACATGGGGGACGACGGGGATGTGTGGACGTTTCGGGATGGTCGAGGTACGTCCCCGGGCCGTCCCGTGACATCCCCGCTGTCCCCTGTGGCTTTTGCATACTTTTTAAATAAAAACACATTTTAAAGACTTTAATTATTATTATTTTATTTGAAAGGTAATTATAACTTAAAACAAACATCCTAACCTAACCCTAACCCTAAAAGTGTCATTCTATGTTATAAAATGACTCTATGGGCTCATTCCATATTCACACTAAGCAAAGTGAGCAAAGAGAAGAAGAAAGAGCAAGAGGAAGAGCAAGAGCAAGAGCAAGAATAAGAGTAAGCAAGAGGTATTTATAATTTTATTTGCTTACAATGCTTGTTAATATTCTCTCATTTTTTAAAATTTAGATTCTATATGCATTTTTTAGGGGTTGCTTTTTAGTTTTTGTATCTACATTCACAATATAATCATGTTTATAGTTTGTAGGATTTTACAAAATGCATATTGCATAGGGTTTGGTTGTAATTGGTTAGTTTTTTTTATTACATTTTAAAATTTAGATTCTATTTGCATTTTTTAGGGGCTGTTTTTTAGTTTTTGTATCTACATTCACAATGTAATCATGTTTATAGTTTGTAAGATTTTACAAAATGCATATTGGTTAGGTTTTTTTTAATTACATTTTAAAAGTTAAAAATAAAACATAAAGCTCTTGATTGTAGAATCTAGATACACAAATGAAAAACTTAGTAGTGAATACTCCTACAACAATGAACAATGTTAGATGTTTTTGTTTTTTAATATTTTTGCATATGGTAACCAGTTATGGGCCTAGTAGCATATGGTTTTTTATTCATTTGAATAATAAATATTAATATAGTTATAACTTATGGTTGTTTTCCTTGTTTATAAATTAAAATTAAAATTATAATCATTGTTTATACTTATAGTTATCCTTTTTTAAAAATTAATTTTTGTTTTTGATAGATAAATGTTTTTGACCGGAGCTATGGACCAGAGTACAAACACCAAGAAAAAACACACAAGCAAAACCCAACATGCAACAACAAAGCCTAATAAGCAAGGGAAAGACAAGATTGACCCCCGATTGTCACCGCTCTTCATTCGAAGAGTAGTAATCAAGTAGATTCACATAACGCCCCTTTTTACCCTTTTTCTTTCTGACCTCTTGCCACTTGTTCTGATCAGAAGCTACCACCAACATAAGATCATTGGAAGGGTCAAGATTTTGCTCCTGATTTGAATTCGATTTATCGGATACATGACCCCTCTCTTCACTCCACCTCTGCAATCTTATTATCTTTTGACATTGTTCGTGGAGGCCATTTTAACCTAGCTCTTAGAGCCTTTCCTAAATCTCTTTCCTTAAATCTGCTTTGAATGAGCATCTTTGGAGTCCTCCGCATGATTTGCCTTACGAATCGGGTCCGGTGAAGGATTGTTCTAGCCTCCTTTATGCGACGAACTCTTTCTTCGTTGATTCTTTTTACCTTGCAGGCAATTTGCTGCAGTGACGTGGAGTCCGACAAATGCGGCACCGCAATGCTGTATTCTCGTAATCTAGAGTTTGGACGTGCTGGAAATTCCCCAATTTCAGTAAGATCTTGTCGGGCAATCCCTTGCTTAAGTCAATCTCTGCGCAAAATCTGGCATAGGTACGAAGGCCTGCCGCTGCTCCCTGGCATGATCCACCTTTAAGAATTTACCCAGAGCATTACCGATATCCTCAAGAGCATACCAAAAATGCAGCGGAAGGTTCGGAAGACGAACCCACACAGGCATTTTTGTGACATAGAAAGAATTTGGGTTGAACTCTGAAACCATGGCGTGAGAAATAATCCCGCGTTGCCCCAGAACCATGGACCATCCGATAAGCATTTTTGGTACTCTTCTGCCTCCTTAAACTGCACCACAAAAAAACCCTTGGAGCAAAAGGAAATTTCACAGTTATTCGACCAGTTTTCGGAGATCCAAAGAGAAAGGGCGGAAGAAGACGGCCACATGCTGTTGAATCTTCCAATGACTTGCAAGCTGGGACAGGGAATGGAGATGGGCAAGTACCTTAGGATTATCCAAGCTTAGCATAGGCGTCTCTTCTGCTAGGTCGACGATGTATGCTTGAGAGGTAGAAGGACTATGCGCTTTTTGTTGCATGGCCTCCTTAAAAGAAGCAAATTTTGGCGCGACAGCTTTGGAGGACTCAACTCCATTGCCCAACTTTCCATGGATGGCTTCACCCCCAACACTGAGAGCCTTGTTTTGACCTCCCTTCGAGACCGTGGGGATCTCCTTGCTTGTGCAGACAGAGGGACAACCAGAGTTAGGGTTTTGAGGCTCTGGACTGGAATTTAAAAGTCCTTCGTCATGCAAAAACTTTATGTATTCTATCCGGTCCTCCTTGCCCATGGAGAAAAAGTCTCGAATGCCAACCAGCTTCCTTTACACGCTGCAGACGTTAATATTACCCCTCTTCGCCACCGATTTTTTTTAAATTAATTCATTACATATAGTTATGGTTGTTTTTTTATTCATTGTAGCAATCATCACCATGCGTTCTTCTAAGTATGAGTATGAGTTAGAGTAGGAGAGGGTTGAACTTGAGATAGGTGGAAGTGTTGGTGATTCCATAATGGGGGAGAGTGGAGAAGGGAGACAAAATGTAGTGACAACGATAATTGGTAGTTCAAATTGGTAGTGCTACCATTGCCCCTCTCAAATGTTGACCAAATTTGCCATTGGACCATTTGATAAGAAGAAGCCATTGAACAATTTGCACGAGATACTTGAGAACCCCAAGTTTGGAGGGGGAGTAAACAATGGAAGTGCAACATATGTGCACTGACTTGGCATGGCAACATCACCAGGACCAATGCACACTTGTTGCACCTTACAGAAGGGGGTTGGCCTTTGTAAGGCCCTTTCACTAGAGTAGAGAGCAAAGATGGTGAGAATTTTCAATGGAAATACCACGACAATGTTCCAGAAGTTCATGGTACTAGCATTGCGGCTAACACACCTTTGAGCTCTCATAGGACTGAGCAAGAATAGTAATACTTTGGCTGGTTCTAGTTTTGGAATGTCAAAAGTGGAAAATAGAGAGAAGAGAAAGGCCGTGGGGGCAACCCCCAATGTAGTTGTAGACATGTTTGATTCAAAGGCAAGGAAGAGGCGAGATGATGCTATTGGGAAATTTTTCTATGCTGTTGGGATCCCATTTAATGCCGCTCGCTCTCCTTATTACAAGGAGGCTATGGCCAAAGTTAGCAAAAGCAGTACAAGTTATGTGCCTCCTAGAGACACCAAACTTAGGACAACAATCTTGGATAGAAACTATTCCAAGGTTAATTTGCTAGTGGAGAAGATGAAGGTCACATGGGTGTCACATGGATGCAACATTATCATGGATGGGTGGACGGATATTAGACATCGTCCTCTCATCAATATCATTGTCTCTTGCAAAGATGGACCGTACTTCTTGAGAGCAATTGATTGTTCTGGGAAGCGGAAAGATGCTGAATTCTAGTTTCGGATATTGAAGGATGCCATTGAGGAGGTTGACCTTCAAATGTTGTACAAGTCGTCACAAATGCAACTTATTTGTGTAGAGCAAAGATGCAAGTTAGTGGAGTGAGAGTGCAATCATATTTATTGGACCCTATGTTGTGTGCATGCCATGAACAATGCACTAAAAGACATAGGGAAGATTCAGTGGGTCAACCAGATAGTGAATGAGGCCAGGGACGTGCAGAAGTTCATATGTAATCACCACACATCATTGGCACTCTTTCCAAGAAGGAATTTCTGAAACCAGTTGACACCCGCTTTGCATCCTATTTTATTTTGTTGGAGAGGATGTTTGAGTTGCAGGAGCCCCTGTAATTATGATTATGACACAAGATTGGACTAGGTGGCGTGAGTCCAAGACAGAGCAAGGGAAAAGAGTGAAGGAAGTGGTGTTGAGGGAAACATTTTGGGTTGATATGAAATACATCATATCAATCATAGCTCCATTTCTTAGTGTCATCATATATGGCGATTCTAACAACCCCAATCTTGGTGAGATCTATGAGTGTAGTGACAACATGCTTGGGCAAATGAAGGCAACTATTCGGTGAGGGACCCCACTTTGGAGTTCTACAATGAACATATACAGCCCATTATTCAACAGAGATGGGAGAAGTTGAACACCCCTCTTCATATGGCTGTGTATGCACTGAATCCCAAATGGTATGTGGAGAGGCCAGGTAGAGTTATCCCTTTGGATGATGATGAGGTGAAGAAGGGCCTTTAAAAAAATGTATAGTCCACATGAGGCTTCACAAATCAGGTTGGAGTGGCTCAACTTCACTGAACTTGATGGGTACAAAACATCAACGCAAAGGCGGATAGGGTAACATTGGCACAGGAGAAGCCGGTGAGTTGGTGGCGACTGTATGGGCTTCCAGGACTGCTGCGACCACTTGCCATTCACCTCCTTTCCCAAGTTTCTAGCTCCTCTGCCTCTGAGAGGAATTGGTCTACATATGGTTGGATCCACTCTGTTAAGAGGAATAGGCTTACCTCTGTGAGAGCGGAGAAGCTTGTAGTTATACACAGTGCTTTGCGTCTTATGGATCGCAAGACACCTCAGTACAAGGAGACCCCAACATTACGATGGGATGTAGATCCCGAGGAGCCGAGGCAGGTTGAAGAGGACAATACTGTGCATGGGGATTGATTGGGCTTACCTTTGAGGACGAGGATGATAGTTCCAATGAGGAGTTCAAAGGTGATGTTTTTTTATTATTGTTAAAAGGATTTGGAGGACCTTACCCAGAGGTTCATTAAATAGAGTAAAACAAAGGTGGTTTTTTGATCCGTGGGGACCACACCCCAACCAAAAGGAAAGAAACAAGAAAAAACAAAGGTAGGGGCCATCTGCAAACAAAGAGCCCAACAACGAACCAAAAACAACAAAACAACTAAAAAACAACACCAAGACAACTACATTGAAAACAAAGAGACAACAACACTAACCAACTGATTTATTGAAAACTTTAAGAGCAACCTTGAGAGCTTGATAGAGCTTCAGGGCAATGGCAATAGTGGGGTCCCAGTTTGTGGCTTTAAACTTTTTGGTAATCCTCCCGTTTTCCATGCTGAGGCCGGTATGCCACTTTGGAGTCACAAATCTGCAAATGTGTACTTGCATGAGGTCCAGAGTGGCACTGTGCATGGCCACGTAGTTGCTGTGTTTTTCCTCCGAGCTTTCATCTTGGAATCCAGGGTGGCAATTTCCTCTTTGAGGCCGGTGATAGAATCTTGTGCTTGTTCCTTAACAACAAATTTTAGTAGAAAGTCCACATTGTCCTCAAGGGTTTTCACAATCTCAGCTTGCAAGTTGAATTTCTTTTCCAAAACAGGGTCATCTTCCATGGCTGGACGAACTGTGGGAGGGTTGTCTTCCACTAAGATTTCTTTGTCCTTCGGCGGTACTTCGAGAGGAGGAGTTTGTGGATGTTGCTTCGATGTTGATTCTGATTTTTAGGCTGATACTTGTCCTCTTCTTTTTGTAATATTGACAATAGACAATTGTTGGTGTATTTGAATATGAGATTAATGATATGAATATAAGCTATTGTCACTTGATCAATCAAAAATTAGAATGGTTTTATAATTTATTTCAGCTTATTTAATTTTGAGTCTCAAATTCAAATATGAAATATGACATATGTAACTTACATATTGATATTATGAATTTATGATATTAAGGAATGTATTTGATGTTTATGAGTTCAAGTTTCAACTTATGTAAATCTCAAATGGTTTTTTTCAGCTTATTTATATAGTTTAGTCACTATATTTTTATATTGTAAATATTTATATATATTTTAAATAGCCATCCCCTCGCCTTCCCCCTGCTGTCCCCAAAATTTAGAATTTTTTTGCCGTCCTGGAAACCTCGTCTCGCCGTTACGGAGTCTTAGGTAACTATGGAATGGAGGGTCGAGATCTAAAGATTCTTGTTTTGTTTCTTTAATTATTTAAAAATAAAGCATCAAGTATGTCAATGTAGGAATAAGTGAGAATGGAGGGTTGATATCTAAAGAATCCAACAAGAATCCAACATAATGGGATATGATTTTGCATTGACATGCTTTATTGCTTTACTTTAATTAATCAAGTGCCAGTGACAAATTGTTAAGGATGATAATAATAAAATAATAAATGAATTATTTAACTAAATTGGAGTGATGTAATTACATTTAAAGTGCCTAATTAACTTAGAGATGGCTTATTATAAATAAAATACACCATACGCCTAATATTATTACAAAGGGTTATTCTCCATGTTTATATTAAATTGTATAGATTAAGAGTGGAGAAAAAGCTTCTAGCTAAACCTTGCACAGTGACCGTAATTTGAGTCATGGGTAGTGTGAGAAATTATAACTCAAAAATAAATGAATTAATTATTACGAGGATTTTGTGTGTTAATTGTTTTGACGCCGATTACTTGAACCAATAAGCGATGGGATGGTTCCGTCTCTAGGATGTTGAATATTATCATCGTTATTATTGTTAGTTTGACCTAGCATTGTTAGGTTAACGCCACACATCACCTTCTTCTTGTTAGTTTGACCATTTGAGTTACGTGTTTATTTAATAAATTGTCCCTTTTTATAGTATAATATGTGATGGCGTTGCAAGAGGAATGAGTACTCTGACCATGACGGATAATGCTTGCTTCCAACATCTTGTGTACCATCTTCTTAATCTCGCTCTTTTGCACATATGGGTGCTTGTAAGGTCTAGTAGGGCTCCCTGGTACTATTGCATGGCATGATCACAATCTCTTTCAAGACGCAATCCTTTTGGCATACTCCCAAAAACCATTGAGTAGACATCAACAATTGCCTACAAATCTAACAGTGTAGGCCCCGTTGACTATTGTGCGTCTAATGAAAATAATTGTGACACAAACCCATCTGCACCCTTTTTAAGAATCTTTTGCATTTGGTGAGAGCTTACGTTCGTGGAGACTTTATGTGCACCGCTCATAGTTCAAATGTCTTTCCCTCTTAACAAAACACATTACCAACTCCCGGAAGTTCATCTCAATCGTTCCCAAGGTAATGAGCCATTGGACACTGAAAATAATGTCTACTCAGCCCATGGTATTGACAAACATAGGGCCATTTGATAGGTTGTCTCCCATTGTAAGTTTATTACTATAGCACTTTCTTGAACAATTGATTGTATTCCTAGTCCGCAATCATGACCTGAAATTCTAGAGCTGGGTAAACAAAACAACATAAGCGTGCAACCAACTTATTATTGTTGAAATTTTGAGCTCTTCCCAAGTCTATCAATAAAACCACCTTCATTTTTTTCAGGATACCCACTACTATGAGGGCTTGTGGGGTGCTAATACTTGAAAGCACATTGCAAGAACGGGTTGGGGATCTCATGACTGTTTTGGCTCATCAACAAGCTCTATTGCTTCCTCTTCATTGGTGCTCTCAATGTAGAACAACTTTTGCGGCACATTTATGTCCTCACTGTTTTTGTACTCACAGTTAAAACAAAAACCTTTTGCTCTTTTTTTCTTCAACTAGCTGAGGGAATAATGGTGTAGGAATTATACAATCTCTAATGCTCAAGAATGTTTGCCTCTTAGTGGCTAGGAATCGCTCCTTTGCCTTGTGCACCATGATAACAAAATTAAATACAATAAGCGGATTAAACATGTGTACCTCATGTTGAATGTGGTCCTTGACATTGCTAATAAATAGGTTGTTCAAGTTATCATTTGTAATTGTCTCCACTTGCAAGGACAAGTTCTGGAATTGATGAATATAATCCTTGACTGACCATGTTGGTCACAATTGTGCCAATTGGCTGAAGTAATTCTCCATTACATTGTTTTTATAGTGTGTCTGCAACTCCTTTGTATAACCCGATCAGGGGACGCTGAGAGTCTTCTTCTTTTGAGCACACAACCATTGATACCAAATGAATTACCCAAGTTCTAGATGTAAGGATGCCATTGTAACCTTTTGCCCACATGGGATCTGATGTACATCAAAAGAATTCTCCGCTTAATTGATCCAAGTGATTGGATCCTTGCCATCAAACTTATGCATGTCCACCTTAGGTGGCAGGTTCTGATACCTGGAATTAGTGCTAGCCATGGGTTCGGGCTGCACACCATTTGGATAAGGACCAGATTGTCTCACATATCCACCTTCATAGGTCAAGACATTAGTGATTGATATTTAAGGTTGCAGAGTTGGTTGTGAGACTAACAACTTATTGACCAAGAGAAGCCAAATGTGTACTCATACCAGCCATATCTCTTTCATTTCAGACTAGATGTTGTGCATACTTTCATCAAGTTGTTTGTCATTCAACCAAGGAAACACCATATTAGAAAATCTCACTTGATTTGAGTTTTGACTTTATATCTTCTTTGTTAGGATTTTTCCTTGGTGTACGAATATTTGCCCCGACCTCTAGGTTGCGGTTTTGCCAAGCAACAACTTTATTGGAGGTTAAAAATAGGGTTACCAAAGGTTTATACTCTTGTAATCGTTTGGCGAGACGAATCCAATGACTGCTATATTGTGTAAAGGGAAAATATCCTGGAAACTCAAATCCCTAAAAAATAGGGTTGACAAATACCTATACTACATGTGATTGCCTCGCCGATGAATCCAACGACCGATATATTGCATATGGTACAAAAACTTCTAGACTTTTTTGTTGTTTCATTTGTTCTAATTTGCCTAGTGGAGACGAAAACCCAAAATTCTTTCCGAACATTTTTTTGATTTTGACTTGCCAACAAGGCAAAACAAAATAAGTGTCAATTTTTTTCTGCTGAGAAGACATCGATCTAAACAAGATTTTTTTTTGCAAGAAAAAGAGCATATTTACTCAAAATAGTTATTTTTGTTTCCATCATTGCCCAAATGTGCAACAATTTTTTTGCCCAAATCGAAGCTTTGATACCACTTGTAATGAAATTACTTGATAGCTGAAGTAGAACTAGAACAATAGATATAAGTATGGAAGATCTCGCAAGCTGAACGACAAATACTCACAATGATAAGCATGATACTGCAAAGCTACACAATATAAACGAAAGCAAAGTAGAATATAATATGTTGGAATATATGACTGAACCACTTTGAGGGGGTAACCTCCACAACCTTACAATAAGAACAAAATTCGTAATGATCCTCTATCCTATCACTAACTCCGATATATACCATAGTTAGGCTATGTGATTTGATAATCCAATTAGGCTATGGGATTCCATATTCCTATAAGGCCGATGAATACTACCAATATGCAAATCTAGAGATTATCATGTCACATTGATATAAGGCGAGATAGAGAAATAAAACTACTACTTGCAATAGGGTCAACCAATGTTGATATAATAGTAGACCCAATCATACTTGTAACTTACCCCATGGTGGCTTGGTGTTTTGTTTGATGGCCTTCAACCGCTGCATGAATCTTGCGGTTGAACTTGTATTGCTTATAGTCTTGCACATGTTCTCAATTTGTGGTGGGTATTGTGTCCGATGTAGTGGACAATTTTGTGCATAATGCGGCCTAACACAATTGTAACATGAAATATGTGCTCGATCCCATTGTCTAACCCTATTGGGCACGCCATCTATCTTATTGGTCAGTACCATCTTGTTTGTTGTAGAGGGTGCTAATCATGTTGGCGTCCACCTTTATAACCCTAGGAGGTCGAGCATCTAATCATCTATCTCAATATGTGTCTCAAGGATGATCATGTCTACCATGCGGTTGCTGCAGCTGAGTCTAATGATGCCGATACCACCACGAGGATAAGGTGTAAATCCTTTCCACCGAGAGTCTATCAACCCTAATGTGTCATTGATTCTCGTCTCTATGAGGAACATGGACTGCAAACTCTTATTCATCTAAACAAGTCTTCGTTGTGGCCTTAAACAATCTAACTGGATTGAGGGTCAAACTCTTCTTAATGGTAGGTACAAGGCCACTAAGGTACTTGTTAATCTTAGTTGGCCCATTTTTGATGTAGTCCATGTACTTGAAAAGCCACAAGAAATGGAAATCATATTCTGCCATCATCATATTATTTTGTCGGAGGAAATGAAACTCATTGATCCGTGTAGTGTAGTGTCTTACAAGTAATGCTTATGAAGCAATTCCTCAAGCCTCTCCCAGGTGATAGTGGCTATGTCTACATTTTCAATCTCTTCTTGAGATTCACACCCATAGCGATGAATCAATTGTCAGCTGAAAAATGAAAATTTTAGCCTTGCTGTTTTTAGAGAAATGCCTCAACCCAAAACTTTGTCACATGTTCATTAACTATTCTTCGACCCCAATACGAAAGCTCCTTCCATTAAACTTAGAAGGGTTGACCTTAAGTTCATGAGTGATCCCATACAAACTTTGATGCGTGCCACCACTTCCATGAGTCCCTAAAGTGGGTGCTCTCTCATGAGGACTGGGTGATATATCTCTATGGATACATTGATTCTAGATAGGAGGTGGGTCCTGTACTACCTTAACACTTTGTTCATGCCCCGCAGGCGTCCTATCTCTGAAATCTTTCAATACAACCAATATCTCTAGGTCTATAGGTCTAGGAGAGGGAGCCTCCTCATCCCTCTCCTATCTTTGCCCTTCCACAAGATCTAGCATCTCTACCTCTACCTCATGGATTTCCTCATGCTCAACTAACACAATTTCTCTACACCTAGTCAACAATCTCGTGTATGTACCAAAGGTCAAGAGAAAGGGGGTGCATCAGCCACTAATTGAGGCAAATCCTATCTCTAAGAAATCATTACTCGTCTTAAACTAACATTCCCACATTGCAAAATTTTTAATCTAGAAAGGTTTTTCCATTATGCCAACAAAGTGTCAAACCATGCCTTGATGCCAATGTGTAACCCCTTCCTAGTGTTAGAAATACACAAACACAATGCTCTCATATCAAACTGTAGTGATTACTACAAGAATTTGCACTACTTATACACAGATAAACACATACTTTTCATGCCAACATGTAAGAAAAGAAATTAAGGTCAGCATCCATAATTTATTCTTTTGGATTGGTATGGAACATATACATGAGATTAAATCTTAGAACCACATGATACCAACAAGAGCTAGGCTGTGATCCCCGGTTTACCGAGGGCTCTTAATAATGTCACCAAACAATTTGAAAGGTCCAAAACCTAGAGAACAACTGTTCGCTTGCCCAAATCCATCTCCGGTAGCAAAAGTTACCATAGTACTCATCTAGAGTTAAAAACCCTTATTCACTTTTAAAATATAAAAACATTGACCTTAGTTTCACACCATTCATTTGAATACCCAGTTTAAATCTCTATTAATAAATCTCGGATTTAATTCTCATCCGATTTAGTTAATCCTTGAGTTCAATCTTACTTTAATAGAATCTTGGATTTAAAAACAAAACCTTTGATTTAATTGTCGACCAATAACTCTGATTTCCAATATCCACAAGTTCTACTCAATGAGTCGATACTCCTTGTGAGATGAGGTTGTATGCATGTCGCAATCTTTGTCACTCTATGGTGAAGAATTTGTGTTCTTGAAAGAGACATCACAAATTGAAATCCTACAAGTTAGGGTATCTGTGCCTTTGTTTTTGAAGCACAATTAGGTGCCTCCTACGTACTGGGAGTATGAGGTGGCCCCATATGCTATAAGCTACCCTGCAGACCTAAAGCAAGGTGCCCGACATTATGGACCTTAAAAGGACCTTTCCTTTTTCTATCACGGGAATGAATCTCCTAGTAACTCCGGGATTACAACTCTCCAAGGTCTCTGTGCTAGGAAAAGTTGACACTTGTCAATTTGTCACACTCTCCATGTCTTCGTGACCTGGTGGGGTGCCACGTGTCCTCCATTTGGTTCAACCTCATGGACTTGAGCAGCTGAATTCCCTTGCTGCAACAGAGTTTCATACAAACTGAGTTAGCAGCCTCTTGAGGCTTTCATATGCAAACACTAGCAGAGATGGCACAATTGATAAGACATGATTCAATACTGATTGCTAGTATCGAGTAAACTTAGCTATAAAATATTCAAGGATACAACCAATTGGTTTCCCCTGTTTTAACAATTTCTGTTTCTTCAGCAATCAATTTCCACAACATGAGTTTTTGATTTTAATCACACCTCGGTGGTAGAAATCAGAATCCATGTAAATACAAACAAACTCCTGATTATAAATGATTGAAACCTGAGCAACCTAGAGACTACCGATTTCAAAATATAATCCAAGCAAGCTATATATATACGGGGATACACAGTTGATCCTTAATGTAGAGACACTGTTCCCATTTTCCTAGAGACATGTACAGATAAATGCCTAACCAAGAGCTTCATCACATCAATGTCCTCTCTAGCATCTATATAGCCATATACATCGGGCATATGCATGAGCAAACAAGACATTTCGAGTATCAGTTTAGTAAGTAAAGTATGTAGAACTCTCTAGTGTTCCCCAAAGATTCCCCAAACTAAACAGTTACTATGAATCATTTCAGAATCTGTAAAATATGTGACTGGTCTGATACATTCCTCAAGCATTCCCCAAACTAAACAATTACTCTCAATCATTTCAGAATTTGTCAGATACTCCTGATTTGTTATAAATACTCAAAACAGGGTTATTGACAAAATGATTCTGCATTGAATTTATGAACTTAGATCTCCCAAATCATCTTCATAAAAGGCAACAATTGCCGTCTTTCATCTATGAGCCTTGAGCAATAAGTGTAAAACAATATAAATTGATAATCAATAAACTACTCAGAGATTTATGACTTTTCCACTTGAAACAAAGTATATATTATAAATTGACAGAGGCAGAGATAAGGAATATTTGCACTAGTTCCAGATGTTTGATTATCTTTTGTCTTCTGTTCATACTAGTTGAGAAAAGTGGTGTGCTATAATCTTCCCGCCACCCTCATAGTCGGTGCTCCAGATCCATAAGAGAGAATGAGGAATCTCTGAACTCTGCTATTCCCATTCTGTGTTAATCAAGTTCTGCAATTTTTCTCCTCTTAATTCTTGGTGTAAACACATAATCTCCCCTCTCCTTCACCTACTCTTCCTCATATTTTTCACCAACTTTGGAGATCAAGGGTATATGCATATAGTTCAAGCTCATGTAGAGGGATACAAAATTGCAGAAAACAGAGAATCAAACACGAGAAGAATTCCTTGAATCCAAGGTTCGAGCTATGACAATGAAATACCTATCTGGGAAACTTGCACAATTGGATTAAAATCAGAGAATCTTTTATAAATGCAAACCCAACGGTTTCAACAAGCAAACACTTTTCATAATAGGCTGTAATATAGTTTTCACCCCGCTATAAATTAAATATTTTGGTTAAAGTATTCCAATGTAATATACAGAAAATATTCACACAATACTTCATTATTTTATTCATAGTTTGTAGGAATATTTATACTAGTTTGACATCCTATTATTTAGGATGTAATTCCTATCAACACTCAACATCCCCTATTAACTCTCAACTACACACCTATTCTACGTAAACTCTACAATAAGCTCTAAAAACTATGTGAGTTGTTATTAGTTATTACAAATCACGTACACACTAATATGCCTAATAAGAACAACATAAGATTAATATAACATTGGACTATGCTGTACTAGCATAGTTATATCTCCAACATTCCCACCCATAGTACAAACATAGTCCAAAAGCAAGGAATCAGACTTCAAAAGAACTAGGACAACCCTCAGTTTGAAACCAACTTTGATGGATGGGAACACATCACAAATCCAGCAAGCAATAATGATGGATGGGAACATATCTCCAATCCAACAAGAAAATATTTGATGGATGGGAACATATCACCAATCCAAGATCATACAAACTGATGTGGATTGGAACAAACATGCTATCTAATTTCTTGAATTGTGAACAATGTCAAACAACTGTTAACATCACAATCAATGACAAGTGATTAGGACCTCCACTTCTCTTCTGTTTTGCCCCTTTGGTTGGCTGCACCTCACCAAGCAGGTGCAAATCAAGATAGTGGGACTTTGTCCTCACTATATCTTCTGTAGATGATGTCTACCTTACCGAATAACCTGTCTACAACCACTGTACTTGATCATTGCCCCTTGATCACTAACAACAAAAATGGTCACCAGTGCCACTGGACACCATTCTCAGCTTTAGTTTTTCTGGCACATTTGATTTTGTCACTACAACAAATAAAAACCTCAGAGTTAGACATAAGCTTGAGATTGATTGGTAGTGGCCTCCTTCCTCCATTTCCTCCATCCTCTTGTTGATATGACTCACTCAACCAAATTGAATGTATATTCTCTAGTTCCTTGGTGATGCATACGGAATAAACTCTTTGTGTCCTATCCTGTTTTCTGTGCTAGACTTTGATAACATTTTATATGTAATAAATGGCCAGAGTGCCATATGAACATGATCACTTGTGATTTCTAGATCATTGCTAAACAGCTATGGGTTGTAATTGTTAGATAACGTGCATGTTTTGTATGATAAAATTCAAATATACTGTGCACGCACACACACACGTTTGTATATGTGCAGTATATTTGAATATTATCATGGATGCATACGCATGATTTTATTTGCTATATGTTGTGATTTGATGCATTGACTTGGTTGACAACCTCTTGTGTGTAAGTGTTTGCAGGATGGGCTAACTTTGCTATGGAGGGAGAGTATCTCTGGAGAGAGGAGAATAGATGTGGAAAATTGCTAATGGAGAGAGAACCTGTTTGTACTTTGTCAATTGACAATTAGTAGCATGTAGCCTAGTACGGTGCATTGCTCGTGCTTGAGCATGTACTAAACTCTTGGGACTGTGTAAGTCTTGTTGTGCGTGTTTTGCTTCACATCTTCTTGTTTGTCGTGTTAGACTTGCATGTGGGCTAGGGTGTTGTGTTCACCAGTAGGTTGTGTATGCGCGATTGGCTCACATGTCTTGTCGGCATGCACGTCACATCTTGTTGTTGCACCACCTGTTTGTATTATGTCATTGGGTCTGGGATCCAATGGACTTATATGAACTATTGGATCGTAATCGTGATCAATTAAGGTATCATATTATGATTTTGGGACTTGGTCACTAAACGCGCTTGTTGATCCATTTAATGAGTCCCCGTTCGATAGGAAACCCGTTATGGTTTTAGACCATTTTGTAGTTATAATTATTCTATTAAATCTATTCTCTAGTAGATTAAATATTATTATAAATATATATTGAATAAATTAAAATATATTTATAATGGGCTATAAAAATAAAATTATATTTATGTCATATAAATATATTTGATATTAATGGAGTTGAAGGTTTCTGTGAGCAATTTAATCAAATTATCAATTTTTGCAGATTTTACTTGTCTTTTTCGTTGCACAAATGAACTCAGTGAGTAGTCGCCCAAACTGAATGACATTTTTCTTGTATATTGTGATAAAAATCTAATGGCAAAGGGACTCGTGTAGCAGAAAAGCATCATAAGCATTTGCTGGTAGATCAAAGAATTGGTGAGTATGATTCACCACTTTAATTTCTCACTCCGGGTTGATACTTTTGTTAAACAATAATAGATCATATATATTAAGTAATTTAAAATATATTCATACTTCGATAATAATATAAAATGATAGTTACAATATTTAATGTTTTATAATTATAGGAGAATAAAATAATGAAATAAGTAATTAAATTGCTAATATGGCCTACTGCCATGATTAAAAGCAAAGACTTTCATTGACCCTCTCCATTGATTCAACCACTGCTGACTTTATAGATGTGAGGAAGTAAATGTTCCTTGAGGCCTACAAAGACTGCCAAAGGTGCAATAAATGCGTGGAAGGTGAAAGAAGAGCTTAAAAGCTCATGGTGAGTCTGCATCAGGTGGGTGGGAGACATTTGTTTGCAAAGAGAGACAATTTGGCTGGCAATGGTTTAGCTTGCAGCAAGGAGGCGGGGAAGGGGCGGACATTGGGAAATGGTGATAGGAGGCTTTGTTAGAAGTTTGAGAGAAGAGAAGGCTGGGCAGTTACTGCAGGTCATGGAGTTCAAAATTCCCAACCTGCATCCCCAGGCGAGGGGAAAACCTTCCTCTACTTTCTATTTCCATGCTTTTACTACATTATTGTACATTTTAAATATTTTATTGCTGTTTCCAAATGGTTACTTCTGTTTGGGCAGTCAAATTTTGAAGAGCTCTGTCTATGAAAGTAGGACTACCGAGTAAGTTCTAAATACCACCTGAATATGGATACCATGATCACTTTCATCAATTTGTATTCCAGAAATTAATTGCTGAAGACAGTACAACAGCATGGGGGAGGTGTTTTAATCCAAGGATAATATGTATGCGTATGAATTATATATTCCCTATCTTTTGGATAAAACATGTGCCAGTGATCCAAGATTGAATCTTGCTGCTCCTTTATAGCAATATAGATACAGAGATAGGTGCCATTAAATAAAACAAAATTCCTCTTCTTATATTTAATTATTTAACGGGTGAAGAGTCTAGTTATCTAAAACTAGTTATCACGAACCATGGGATTTGCAAATCGATAGGGTGGGCTTGACTGATTAAACTGCTGTAATACCTGCACCAATGGGTGCGTGGCTGCTTGCTAGTTCCTTGAGAAAGTAATGATTGGGCAGTGTCCTCCTTTTTTGAAATAAATAAATCCTCCTTGTCATTGCAGCCATATGTAAAATGAGTCTTAGAATTCAATGCTTAAAATGTTACGAGAATTATCTCAACCCGTAGTTTTAATTTATAGAGGTAGATTTGTGGCCTCAGTTTTGTAGCAGGCATAAAGAGAGGATTAAAATACTTGAGCCTGTAATTTAATCCTATACTTCCCTAAGAGCAAAATTTCATAACATCATTAAGTTGTTGAAGCCTTGTAGAACTAGAACAGTTAGTTCTATGCTGGTTATAGGAACTTGTAGCTACGAGTTTGGAAAATGTTAAATATGTACAGCTCATGTAGTGTTGCCTAAATAATGAAATACTCTTTTATAACTTATAATTGGATGCCAGTATATGTTATTGGAATTATTGTAAACCCCCAATTTTGGTTTGGGACTAGTTAACTTGCTATAATATAAAGTTATATTATAGACACTAATTTTGATATGAGATTTTCTATAAGATGAATTTATATGATAGATACTCATTTTGATACAGAGTAGTTAATTTGTTTGATATTATTCTTTACACTGTGGTATGTCTCTAGAAAGATATGGGACTGGTAAATGCTTTTGTGCTAGTATATATGAGACTAGTTAATTGCTTTGGTGCTAGTTTATGCGGGACTAGTAATTGCTTTGGTGTTGTATTGTCCTTAGCAGATGGGCTCCGGTAAAGCTGAGCCAGATGGACTCCCATATGCTTTGCCCAAAACTGGCCGTTGTCTCTCTTTTGCCCCATGCCTGTACAGTCAGGTCCCCAATATCCCGTGTTTTGTCGCTAGTGAGTAGGCTAGTTATATACTTTATGCATGGGATTAAAAGGGCTCATAAACATATTTAAGCTTTTTGAGCCTGGTTTAATTTGATAATTGTGTGTAAGCTTTATAAGATTTTAATTTTGACTGTAGCTTTTAGATGCAAAAAGGGGTAAATAGGAAAAATAGGGCAAATAGTGAAAATAAGGGCAAACAAGGAAAATGACATGTTTCATGCCAAACAAGCTGGAAACATCCGCTCGAGAAAGATTACAATAAATCAAAGAAATTGTAAATGACTTACCAAGCACCTTGGTTTGGTGTTTTAGGTGGATTTAGATTTGCAAGTCAATCAGTCCGAGTTCATTTGCAGGTCAATCAATCTGGGTTCTTTAAAGTTGTATTGATCCAAGTTTTGAAGGGAAATGTTTAAATGGATAACCGACAACCTGGTCTATACTCTGTAGTTTAATCGAGAGGGGTTGCCTTTAATCCTCGAAAATTTTATTGTCCTAGGAAGAGGATAAGTAGTTGTAAATCTACCAATGGACTATCTATCAAAACCTATTGAAACTTGGTTTCTAACAAACATTGTTTTGCTTAAACAAAACCTTGATTATCGCTTTGTGTTGGCAACCAGCGAAACATTATAGATGGAAATGATGAGTCCTAATATATAACGTCCGATTAATATCTGGTTGCATGCTAGAAGTGTTGATATACATCACATGTGATGTACCTTTCGAAAACACATTAAACCAATACTGAAATATAGAGAAAATATGTTGCAAAAATGAAATAAAAGGTAATTACCTTGCATTAAAGAGATCAAAATTGCATTACACTATTGCATGCCTCTTCAAGGGGAAAACTCCTTTGAGTAAGCTTAATGCATTATAATTTGTGGATGCCTTTACACTATCCCATGCATCACATTTATACTAATTATATTCTAGCCAACTACTACTTCCCATGCATGTGGGATTATTCTAAATAGCTCAAGGGATGACTTATAAAACATATGCATCCATAGTTTTTATTAATAACAAATATTATAAAGAAAGAGTTAGGACGAATGGGTCCTAACATGCCCCTCCCCTTCAAAAGCTTTGCCATCAAAGTCAAAGGTTAGGAAATTGCCGTTGAATTTTGTGAAGGGGCTCCTAAGTTGCATTTCGTGCACCGGATTACGATCTCTATGATGGATCTATTGCGAAGTTGGCGTGAGTGCTTATCTAGGACTACTTTCGGCTCAAGAAGAAGGGATCCTTGGGCATTGAGCTCGGGAAGTATTGTCCGAGCGGTGACTTGTAGCTTGAGAACTTTCTTCAAACATGAGACTTGAAAAACCAGGTGAGTGCGAGAAGGTGGGAGTTACAACTTGTAGGTTACAAAACCATTCTTCTGAAGAACCTTGTGAGGGCCAAAGAACTTCGGGGCAGGTTTTTGTGACCTTTCATCTTGAAGGAGGATTGCTTATGAGGTTGGAATTGGAGAAAACCATATCCCCTAGTTGGAAAGCATGTTCGAAATGGTACTGATCAGCCTATTGTTTCATGTAGTTTTAGGCCATGTGGAGATTTTTTTGGACTCCAAGAACATTTTCTTGTGCGCTAAGGGTGGTGTCTATCGTAGTAGCATTTATCTTTTCGGGAAAAAATCTCTTTTCGAAAAGTGTTTTTCAAAAAAATGTGATTGATCGGGACCAAATCTGGAAAAAATTGGATAAAACTTAAAACCATTGAAAAATGCGGAAAAAAGCGATAAAAAACTTTCTTAAAATTTAAAGGCATTTCGATTATATAGATATACAAATTAGGTATTTCAATTGTATAGAGAATAGATATAGATTATGAGAGGAAGATAAATGAGATTGTACATCATCAAAAATGAGATTATACGCCATCAAATCAACTAACTATTTTCTTTCATTAATTTCCATATTATTCAATTTAATTACATTTGCATTTCGAATTTCATATTATTGCCGTTTACAAAAGAAACAAAAAAGGGGAGGGAGGCAATGACAACGAGGTAGTCTAGGAATCAAGTCTAGATGTTGAAGTCCCCGATATAGAGCCTCCCTAATTTGAGAGACGAACTAGGTGTCATAGCTAGCCTCCTCCAACATGTCCAAGTCATTTTTGTCCAAAACGATAACTAACATTATAAAATAGAATATATATGTTAATGACTTTGTAAAATAATATTTCCTAACCTTGGTATATGAATTGAGAATTATAAATGCAACATTTCCTAACCTTGCACTTTCTTCATCTTTAGGCAAAGATTGTGGTGGACAAACACTAAGTTGTTCACCTATCTTGAGTGAGTCGATAACATTTTTGGAATGTATATATCCGAACACTCTCCAACTATGCTCCTTGCGGATGAACAACATGGCTGGCTCAAAATGCGCATTGCCATCCATTGAAGGTGTTTGGCTTCTTTGCCAAAGAAATCCCACCATTGCGTTGCAAAAATAGATTTTGTCAACATTGTAAATGCACAATTCAGTCAAAACTTAACACCTTCATTGTACATATGTATAAAAATTGTCTCACCGTGGTTTGAAGGTCTTCCTTCATGCGACAACTAACTTACTTGGAGAAGAAACCTCTTGCCTGCTTGTACATTGACAACTCTCTCATAGCTGCCTCAAACTCCTAATTAAGAAACATTCTCTCCATGCTCTTAAATGGGCCCTTTGTGACCTTTGCATCGTTGTGAATGCTGAAAATTGTAGAATTATGACCCCAAAACTGTTTTTGCAATATATAGCGGCAAAATCACGATTTATCATGAATAAATTGTGAATTTCTAGAGACTTCTTTTTAAAATTTGATTTTTCCCTTTTTCAGTTTGATGAAAAAACCACGATTTTTTGGCTGAATTGCACATTTTTCTCCGCATGATTTTTTTAACTATGGTGTCAACATCTTGTACTCGAGGATTGCTTGGAATGTAAGAGAGAAGAGACGGTGGCTTCTGACCATAGATTGCTTCATATGGGGTTATTTTGGTGGCTATGTGATATGTGGTGTTGTACCACCTATTTGCCAGACATAACCAAATTGACCCAATGCTTTTGTTGATCGGAGATAAAACATCAGAGGTATGTTTCCAAATACTTGTTGACTATATTTGTTTGACCATTTGTTTTGCAGATGGTATCCAAAAATCATTTTCAGTTGTGTCTCGGTTTATTAGAGTAATTGTGTCTAAAAATGGTTTGTAAAAATTGAGTCACGATCTAAGATAATAGAAGTAGCAATGGCACAAAAGCGAAAATTTGGTCAAGAAAGGTTTGGACGATGGTCGAAGAGGTGTAGGGGTGGGCCAAGGCATAGAAATTGGCATATTTGGAAAGGCAATACACCACTAGTATGACTGATTTTTCCCCAGATTTCGAGACACTCTCAATGAGATCCATTGAAATATATATCTAGATCCTTTTAGGAATGGGAAGTGCTTGTAGCAAGTTCGAGTTGCCACCGTTTGTTCCAAGGAGTATTTGAGATTGTGATGATCTATTTTGAAGTAGAAATGCCGTCCTACCAATTATGGCCACCACTTGTTGATTACATGCAATATGTCCATCATTTCTTTTTATAGGCGGTGTATTGGATTTTGCCAGAGAGGGCCCTATTGGTAAAAGCGATGAGGTGACCTCCTTGTATGAGGACGACATTGAGTCCATTGCCAAATGCATTTCTTTCAATAATGAATATCTTGGAGAGATCTCACATTGCTAAAACATGTGTATACACATCGTAGTAGCGTTAATCTTTTGGAGAAAATATTGTTTTTCCAAAAGCATATGTTTTTCAAAAATTGCGATTAATTGGGAAAAAGTTTAGAACTGCCAAAAAATGTATAAAGAAAAAGAAACAATCTCAAAATTTTTAATAGGCATTTCCATTGTATGGATATACAAATTAAACATTCCAATTTCAAAGAGAATCAACATAGATTATGAGTGGAAGATAAATGAGATCAAATGCAATCAAAATCAACAAATTGTTTTCTTTAATTAATTTTCATACTGTTCAATTTCATTACATTTGCATTTCAAAATGCCTATTGTTGTTTACAAATGAACAAAAAAGGGTAGGGAGCCAATGGCAACGAGGTAGACTAGGAATCAACATCTCTAGATGTTGAAACTTTAAGGTCGTAGGCCCTCTCTTGATTTGAGAGAGGATTTGAGTGTTGTGCCCAATGTCCTCCAACATGTCCAAGTCATCTTCATCCAAACGATACCTAACATTATTAAATAAAATGCATATGTTAGTGACTTTGGTGAATAACAAATTTTGTCAACATTGTAACATGCACAATTCAGTCAAAATTTAACATCTTCACCGTATGTATGTAGACAGCTTTGTGTTTGTCTACCCGGTTTGAAGGTCTTCCTTCCCGCAATAGCTGACTTATTGGAGAAGAAACCACTTGTCCGGATATACATTGGAAACTCTCCCACAACCTGTCTCAAACTCCTCTTGATTAGGAAACATTCTTTCCATGCACTTAAATAGGTCCTTTGTAACATGCATCACCGGTGAATGCTAAAAATCACTTGAACAACCCCTAATTTTTTCTAAAAATTGATAAATTATGACAAAAGTGTTTTTGCAATATGTAGCGAAAGAAATACGATTTATCATGATTGAAATTTTAAATTGCAATTTTTTCAAGATGTTTTTAAAACAAAGCTTTTTCCTTTTTTGACAAAAATCGTGTTTTTTTGACTAAATTGCACAATTTTCTTGGTGGGCGGGATTTAATTTTGATTAATCGGCGATTTTTGTAAATATGGTAGACATCCTTTTAGTACCACAAAGGCATGTTCTACTATTTATGACGAAGAAAAGACATTGTTTTGAGCGGTGAAATTAATGGGGCGACAATTTGGGTAATTCCTTGACAATTTTTGGTAATATCCAGAGAGACCCAAAAATCCGTGAAGGCTTTTGAGTGTTTTGGGCCTTGTCCAATTTTTCATGGCGTCAATTTTCTTTGGGTTGACTTTGACTACTGCATTGCGTAACTCACTCCTGGGGCGGTCACATTAGGTTTGCACGACTTATTATGCAGTGGTTTATTTATTTTCCTCCAACTAGGTCAATTAGGTCTTAGTTGGATAAAGATACTTTATAATTAATTTTACTAAGAGTTACAATAATTTGTCGGGTTCTTGAATTTATTAGTCAATTCATCTAAATTTCTTATAATTAATTTTCTCATTACTTCTTTAAAAATTCAATAAATAAAACTACTAATAGAGTAGTAACTCAAGTTCTATTAAATACGTTGTGAGCTCCCACATAGTTTCTAATCAAATTTAAATTAAGCCTAGTGCATTCTGATTCAAATTTACCGAAAGTCAACACCTAATCGGCATCAGTAGGATCAATTATAGACCATTAGATTAAGCAAATCTACACCATTGGATTTCGAGTTTGATAGTTTCCCTAAATGTATTTTATGAACAAAAGTCTAATGGTTTTCATGACTAATTATCAAGGCGGTTTATTTATTTTCCTCCAACTAGGTCAATTAGGTCTTAGTTGAATAAAGGGACTTTATAATTAATTTTACTAAGATTTGCAATAATTTGTCGTGTTCTTGAGCTAATCAATCAATTCATCTAAATTTCTTATAATTAATTTTCTCATTAGTTCTTTAAAAAATTCAATTAATAAAACTACTAATAGAGTAATAATTCGAGTTCTATTAAATACATTGTGAGCTCCCGCATAGTTTCTAATCAAATTTAAATTAAGCCTAGTGCATTCAAATTCAAATTCAAATTTACAAAAAGTCAACACTCAACCGGCATTGTAGGATCAATTATAGACCATTAGATTAAGCAAATCTACACCATTAGCTCAAGAACCCGACAAATTATTGCAACTCTAAGTAAAATTAATTATAAAGTCCCTAATGGTTTTCACGACTTATTATAAGGTGGTTTATTTATTTTCCTCCAACTAGGTCAATTAGGTCTTAGTTGAATAAAGGGACTTTATAAATAATTTTACAAAGAGTTGCAATAATTTGTCGGGTTCTTGAGCTAATCACCAATTCATCTAAATTCCTTATAATTAATTTTCTCATAACTTCTTTAAAAAATTCAATTAATAAAACTACTAATAGAGTAATAACTCGAATTCTATTAAATACATCAGTGAGCTCCCACGTAGTTTCTAATGAAATTTAAATTAAGCCTAGTGCATTCAAATTCAAATTTACGTAAAGTCAACAACTAACCTGGGATCAGAGGATCAATTATAGACCATTAGATTAAGCAAATCTACGCCATTGGATTTTAGAGTTTGATAGTATCCCTTGAATAAAAGTCTACTTCTTTCATTTTTACTTTCTTTTATTTGTTTTGCAGATTAGGGTTGAGGAAGTTTGCTTGAAGTTGTCGAATATCCCTAAGAATTAGGGTTTGGGATGTATATACACGTGTCCATACATCTAAATTAATTTTGAATAAGTTATTAGGAGGGAGTATATACATACATATACACTTGTGTATATATACCTCAAGATATATATTCATGTATATATATACATATATATGGGTATACACATAAATTTGTATGCACATATATATTATATATATATATATATATATATATAAATATATGAAATAATGAATGAATTCCAAGTGGCCGCCATGGAGGCCTCGATTGTATTTACCAAGATTGAAAGAGATAGAGGCGACTGGTCATGACCCTTGATTGCCATTATATATTTTATATGCTAAAGGACCGTGTTCAAGGAGAGGGAGCAATCTTCTCCCCTAGTCAATTGTTTGTATTCAAAATAATCTGGCTGCCACCGTCCCTAATATAAAGGGGGTAGGAACGGGTCAACACAATCCGCCCCGTCCCATTGCTTAAAGACAATCGTTGGGGTTGAGACCCCCACCATCATTTTCAATATTTTTTAAACATTGGCCCTTTTAAATTTTAATCTCTTATTTTCATTTATAATATATAAATTATAATTTTACATACGCACGCACAAACACACACACATATAATATGATTATTTATATTTATTTATGCGGTTCGATTCATAATACTTGCTAAATAATAATAATAAAGCATATATTTGATTAAGTAAATAAATAATTTTATTTCGAAAAGGAACCAATATAAATTTGGAATGATATTAAGCTTGAATGAGCAAGTATATATCGTAGGTGTGTATACACACATACACACACCAAGCTCTTTCTCACACACACCAAGCTCTTTCTCACAACACATCATCATACTTAATCAAAACAATATATAATTAGACTCGGCATTCACAAACAAACATACTCCATAAGCTAAGATATCCCTTCATTCACAATGTTGATCAATGATAAAGAGATAATTAGTTTCCATCTACGTTCAAGTGTATTCATCTTAGTCGCTCTATTGCTAAACATATACATTATAATCCATCTCTTTTGCAAACAAGTTTACCATTCAACCAAAACATTCATTTCGAGATAAAGAAGGGAGAGGGAGAGGGAGAGGGAGAGGGAGAGAGGGGGTAAGGAAAGTTACTTTTTAAAAATCAACAATAATAATTTCACTTGCACACATCCGCATATATTTCTTTCACACATTCTCTCACTTTACTTACTTCTAAGACACACATCCCCACTCTTACACATTCTTCAAATTGGAGTTTATAATAAGATTTTATACAAGAACTCAAGGCAGAACTACTCCAAGCTTCCGATCACCAAATCCACTCTAAGTAGTCATTCACACCATTTAAACAAAGGTCAAAAGGGGCAAGACAAAGGCAACACTCATTTCCCAACTACGCAATGTGAAATTGATCTCATCCACATTGTCCCACAAGTTCCCCAACTCAAGAGTGATCCATGTGCCGACAACCCAAGGAACATGGAAGGGTAAAACGACACACACAACTTAAAACCCTTCCTCAAAACCAAACACATTCAGATCAACAGCTTGAAGTTTGCTTTGACATGAGGAAACATGAAAGTATACAAGCAAATTCAACACAAATTTTACACACCATGCAAACTAAGTTTGCTATAAGAAAAAGAATACCACCTAAAGTCACTACAAATCGTCCAATGGACCTCGACATCCAAGGACACTCTTCTAAACCTTGGGCTCCTATATCCATCCCCGTTGAGGTATGGAATACCACAAAGTGAAATTCTACTTCATTCTTCACACATTACAAACTTGTTATAGATGGTAGTATTCTTTTTCATTCAATGATTTTAATAAATAGTTTCATGGGCCCCTACATCCTTCCCTTATGCACTAATTACGAACACATCAAAAGAGTTGGTGATTTGAGTACAACACAAAAAAAAACTTGTCAAAACACAAGAAAATAAGGTTGGCCAAATGAGCCAATAAGGCAACACAACTTGCTCAAGAATCCATCAAACAAATAAAAGTTTGATTACTCATTTTAATTTAAAAGACAAGAGAGCAAGAGTAAAGAGAAGAATTTTACCTTCTTTTTAAAACAAGAAAAACAAAGTTTGGAGGCTTACCTCCTCCCACTTGTCCAACACTCAAGTAACAAGCTTCAAGCACAATCCAAGACTCCAACAAGCTTTCCCAAATCAAGTCCCCACAAATTTCTCAAAAATGCTCAACTCTCAATTTCCAAAAAGATATCCTCAAATTCCAAACGCGCAACGCTCCAAATCCAAAATGGTTATCCAAAAACATACAACGCCCAAAACAATTAAACACTCCTTATATATAAAACAAACACAAAATCCTAACAAAAAGGATCTTGACACAATGCAAGCTTCATCCCCAAAAACAACACTCACTCTCTTATACTTGAGTAAATTCTTGTCCATATCACATGGATTTTCGTACTTGTTTTACACATTCCCCCACTTTTACAATTAATTGTCTTATACAACTACTCCCTTTAACCCTCAATCTCTTACAAGATCCAACCACCTTCTTACACACTTGATATGATAAAAAGGAACCAACTACAAGTCAAGTACAAATTAATTTACACTCTTACACAAGCAAATTTAAACGCTCTTACACAAACAACCTTACATATCAACTCAACAAGTTGTGAGTTACTTGTCATTGCAACATTTCAAGGCGATTAATATGGTCCTTTAGAGTATAAAAGAGGTCAAAGGGAATGGAAAAGTCCACTTGTCCTATTGGGTACGGACATAGACCCCATTTGAGGGTTCAGGACAAGGTTTGCTTGTCCAAGACACCTCCCAAAAATTACATATAAAGTCAAATTCGAATTTTCTATTTATGGAAAGTTCAAAACATCCAAAATTTAAGCCCACTTGTTCAATAATAAATAATTTAATAAAGGTAATGTCAATTACTCAAAATAAAACAAAATAAGCAATTAAAAGTGGATCAACATACATAATAAAACAAACAATAAAATATAGGCTCATGGGTCAAAGAAGATATTGGCTCCAACTTCCTTGGAGACTAACAATACAAAATCACCACATGACTAAACACTAACTCCATATAGCGGATGACTCCTTGTTGGCACATGAATCACCGACGAGTTGGTTCCCGTCGTCCTTAAATAGGTAAGTATGTATATAGTATGAGTACAACCTATTTCTTGCACACTCAACACACAATGCATATCTGCTCCACAAAATACACTAGTTCATTGTTCACAACATACAATTGCGTACGCTGCAATCGAAAATCGCAACACAACTCATAGAATTTATAGTAATTCATTCTACATAATCAACAAAAATCAAATCAACACAATCAATTAGAATTCAATCGATATTCTAATTAATCCAATAATCATTTCCAAAATCACAGTTCAATCAGTTCAAGCTAACCATTTTGTAACAACGTTTTGTGAATGCCATTTCGTAACAATGTTTTGATCATTCACATGTGACTTTAATCAATTTTGTGTCCAATCAACCATAGTTACATCTATATTCAACATTGTAACAATTCTAAAGGCAACTATATCAAAACCAATATACTACTTAATCACACGAGTTTTCATCCATTCTCAATGTCATAATAATTCAATCAGTTGTATCTACAACAACATTTTCAATTTAATACGGGACACTTCATCTATATTCATTGTGGTTTTCAATCAAACCAATATGATCATTCTAAGCCAATTCTACTCATAGCCAATAACATAGAAGCAATTAAATCTATATTAACATTACAGTGAATTAGAATCAACAACATTCTTAATCAGTCATTAGCATCTAGTATTCACTTTTATATTATATTCAAAGTTAGCGACGCAAGAACCCTAAATTATCACCATGCTCATCATGATATATATATATATATATATATATATATATATATATATATATATATATATATATATATATATATATATATATAAAATAGTTTCAACATCAAATTTACATCCATAGACGCACTATATCAAATGCAACACTATGTGCTATAAGCAAAACATATACAATATTAGAAGCGCGTCGATATGCAAAATGCAATGTTCTAGGCACCTCATGTCGAAGCACAACATATAAGCATGCAATTAACAAAATAATAATAGTCTAATCGTGGTTAGAATGATGCTATGGAAACAACCATTACAACTTCATGTTGACCAAAGGAACACTTAGATCATTTAACACATGATTGATTGTTAGGAAGGAGTTGTAATGCCATGTCGTAAGTGACGGAAATGTTTATCCACCGCTTTGCTATAGATCAAGATATTTCAAAGAAGACTAGGATGAATTTCGAGGAATAGACGAAAGAGTTCGCTCATCAATCCTTGGAATGATAACAGGGGCATTAGTGTGCCCAAAGGGCTTGCCTAGAAATTCGTAGTGACCAACATGAGTATGGAAAGGTGTTTTGGGGATATCCTCTTCCTCGATGTGTATTTGGCGATAAATGAGAGCATAAATCTAGTTTGATTTTTTTGCACTATGAAGCTCATCTAAGAGTTCATCAATCACTTGAATGGGGAATTTGTCTTTGATAGTGATTTTGTTCAGTTCCCTGAAATCAATGCAGAGTTGCCAAGACCCATCTTTTTTTTTGACAAGCAAATTGGGGGAAGAGTATGGACCTTTGATTCAAAAATTCCAAAAATTTGGTGATACAAACCTGTAGTGATAAAATGTTGCAAAAATCGCAATAATTGGCAAGGTGATTAATCGCTGATTTTCAACGAGTAATTTCGTCATTGCGAAAAATTGCCTTCGATTAGTATAAAATGCCTAGAACAAAAAATATCATTTTTCAACGATTTTTCTCTCCGCGAATGGTGTGACTGCTTGCTTGGGTTTTGACTTGTTATCACTCATCAAAGCCGTGGGCTGAGTTTGCTTCTGATATTTGTGGATCAAACTTCAAGTAGGCATTTTACAGTTTGCTTTTTTGAGTTTTCACTTTTCATTGTTCAAACTTCAAAGATCAAGCCTCATCTTCAAGCCTTCAAGGAATACAGTGGCATAACCTATAGGAGTAACAAGTTTTAGAACCGTATGTATCTTAATTTATTTTCAATATTCATGAATCATTATCTGTCTTTGAAGTTGGCAGTTGGCTAGATCTCATTTTGGTAATGCTTCTACTTCTCAAAAGACTATAATCTCTCAAAGATTCAAAGTTCAACTTCAAATGATGAAACAATGACTGTTAAACTGTTCTGAGTGTCACTATTAATGTTGATCAATTCCAACTTCCAAAAGACTTACATGATTACATGTACATTCTTACCTACTTGGTTAGAAATCCGAAACACAATAATGGGTAAGAGTAATCTTTTTAATTTAGTAATTTATCTTGGCACTTACACTTGTAAAATACAAACATGAGTGCCAAGGGAAATATTGAATAGAATTTAGATTCCTCATTACAATGTAACTGTAAACAATAATACTACATGACAAATCACAATTCCATTCCATTCACGATAATACAAAATATGTCTAATATAACTTATAAGAGTTTCTTAAGTCTTTAATGTATGATCTGTAGAGTGGTATTCCTTGGAAACTGCTCTACAGGTCATACATTACACTATATAGAATATAGAGTACAAAGTTGTGATTGTTCTTGACTGAAATAAATTCTTTGCAGAATAAAATAAATGGTGCCTTGAATGGAATGTCTGCATTAGAAGCTACTTGACAATATTTAATTCTTTTGACTGAGTTTAATATTATTCCTAATTTCCTCATGCAACTTGATTTCTCTAAGACTTGTAAAACTAAGACAAAATTGTTTTGTTTTGTTTTTTAGAATGGCATTGGCATCCAGTTTAGGTTCAGCTACCCGTAGTAAGCCTAAGTCACAAGACCCTTCTTGGAAGCATTGTGAATGAGCAGAGGGCAATTGTGTTGTATGCAATTATTGTGGGATGAAGATGAGTGGAGGTGTCTATTGCCTTAAGTTCCACATTGCATGGATATCAGGAATGAAGTGGCATTGTGCACACAAGCACCACTTGAGTCAAAGAGAGTTGGTTGTTTACCTCGAGGCTTAGGCAAAAGAAGAAAGAGGGGAAAAAGTGAAAAGTTGATGCATTTGCAGCCCTAGTGAATAGGAGGGTAGCGAGAAATGATTTTGACATTGAGGCCTCTTCTATCGCCTCAACTCTGGGGGTTTCAAACAGGATGAGGCTCATCCACCGAAAATAGTTCAACTACTTTTTTGTTCCTTGCGGTAGTCTTGTGTCACAACTTTCACTTGAAGGTATCACTTGAACAAAGAAATGCACAATGAAGCAAAGATAGCTAGCTACAACAAACTTTTGGCACTACAACAATCCTTTTAATGTGGCAAAATGTCCATATTGGGAGAATTTAGTCACCTGCGTTGATTGTTCTTTGAGAAGGGGTTCATGACTCCTCCCCATGATTTGAGATATTGTTGGAGGATTCTGTTAAACATACCAAAACTTTTGTAGGAGAGCAAAAAAGTATGGAAGAAAAGGTTGCACCATTTTGTCTGATGGGTGGATAGATGGGAAATCACACATTGATTAACTTCCTAAAGTGGCATCAAGTGGGCAATTGGTCTTCTTGAATTCAATTGATGCCTCTCACCAAATGAAAACTGCAGACACTGTGTGATATGTTGGATGAGGTGGCGAAGGAGTTGGGCATGGAGAATGTCGTCCAAGTCATGATTGACGCGACTACATCTGTAGTAGCACGGAGACTTCTTGAAAAGAGACACCCTACACTTTATCGACCTTTTATGTAGCCCATTGCTTGATCTCCCTCTCGAAGACATGAGAAAACTCTCATCGGTGAAAATTATGGTTAAAGAGGCAATAAATATTATCGAGTTCATCTACAATCACACTTGAGTGCTAAACTTGATGAGAAAGAACACCAATGGAAAGAAACTTGTACAATCGGGAGTCACACGACTCACCACAAATTTCATCACATTGCATCCTCACGAACATCCCTTAAGCAAATGTTTGTGAGTCACTCGGTGGTTAGAGTCTCCCTATGCTAGGAAGGCCAAAGGGGAAAGGGTCGTGAAGACATTTTTGATGATATGTTTGCTAAAAAACAAAGGAAATCATTAAGGTAACCTAAACTTAACTATTTTTTTAATTTATCATTTATTTGTTATAATTTTTGTTCTTAATTTTGATTTTAAATTTGTGTATTATTTTGTTTTAGGTGTTAGAGCCTTTGGTTCGAGTTCTATGGTTGGTGGATGGGGAGAGAAACCCAATGGGTTATTTGTATGAGGCTATGGACATGGCCAAGGAGGCAATAACTAAATGTTATGGGCAAAATAAAATAAAAAATGAACCCATTTGACGCATAATTGATCAGAGATGGAACAATACACTTTACCGACATATTCATGTAATGACCTACTATTTGAATCATAAGTTTTTCTATTTGTATTCATTTAAGGCTGATGTAAAGGTTATGGATGACCTTAATACATGCATAGAGAGGATGATCCCTAAGATGTCACTAGAGATGCGGTTATTGAGGAGTTGTAGATTTACAAGAATGCAATACAGAGAGGCTTTTTCTTCAAATCTATGCACTAAAAAGGAAACGCCTCCCACCTAGGTGAAAATAAATTGAGTCATTTGTTTTTAATTTTGAGTCTCATTATTCATAGATACTAGTACTAGACTTATTTCATTTATTCAAGCCTATGTGACTCACCAAATTATAAATTTCGCATTTGTAGATGTTTGGTGGGAAGATTATGGTACAAAAACACCAAATCTTCTAAGGCTTGCTATCCGCATTTTGTGTCACCATGCTTTATTCGGGTATGAATGTGTAATGTCCCCTTTTTTAAATTAAAAATAATTAATAATATTTTAAGTCCCTTTGACCAATTCTTGATTTTGAGATAACTTAATAATATTATTATTAAAATAAAAAGGTATTCTTAAATACTAAAGTAGGAAAATACCCTTAGCCTATTTTCATTATTTTCAGTGGTTAAATTGGAGAGGTCGTCTCTCTTTAAGAGGGAAAAACAAATGTTAAAAAATAAATAAAGAGGCCTACATGGAGCGCTCCACAAAGAAAGGAAAGAAAAGGCTATAAAAGCAAATGTTGGGGCTCATTGTAATGATCATCTTGTGAATTATATACTTTCGGAAATTGGAGCACTTTGAGCTCTTATTTTCAACCTTTGAGGACGAAAACCCTCATTGGATCCTATTGGGGATGAAAACCCTCAATAGTCACAACACTTGGGGACGGAAACCCTCATTTGTTGCATTGGTGACTTCATCCGGGAGTCACATTGGAGCTTCAAAATTCAGAATTTCAGAATGGAAAGGGTGTCTATCAGTTCTAGGGCATGCTTTTTTGGGGTTGCCACATTCATTTCCAGCTTGATCTACCCATTTGGAGATTTTGGGTTCACTTTTCAGTGGGTTTTTGTTAGAAAAATCTTCTTATTTTATTTGATAGCTGCCATTTTTATGGTCCTTTTGAGTTATTATTTGCTTTGAAGTTTCAGCTGTTTTTGAGCATTAATTAATTCCAGTAGCCTATTATTTATGGTTGAAGTAGTTATTTTGCATGATTTCATCACGGGTTTCATGTTGATGTATTTCTAAAAATTTGTGTTTGGAGAAGGAAAAGATCTGAATTTACCCTAGGTCACATAGGGTTTGTTGGACCTAAAACAAGTCGCTGTCCTAGTTCTTGCATAAAATTTAGTTTACTATCAATTGGGGTTTGTGTTATTTCCTTGTTTTTCGTTTTAGCCCGGAAAAGGGACATTACAAAACCCTGTTTGAAATTGTTCACACAAAGAAACGTAAAAGTTGACAACATAATGACTCAATGACCTTGCCCTTGTGCGATATAATTTGTCTTCGTGTGAGACAAGTGGAGGGTGTACAAAGTTATGATGTAGTTGATTTGGATGAGATCAATCGATAAGATGATTGGATTGTTGATGATGTGGAGCCCATGTTACCATCTATGTCACTAAGTTTGTGTTTGTGTTCATGTTCAACGAAGATAAAATTCAAATCAAGTTCTTCACCCGATAAAATTCGCAATTAAATTCGATTTGACATAAATCTACATTTTAATGAAAGACTTTATATAAATTTTAATAATTGAAAATATTCAAAAACTAAAATTGATAAATTGAAGGCTTTTAACCATTACTATTTTTTTTAAACTTAGTATAAATTAGTATATAGGAGGGGGAATCGTTAAAGTTTACGGCATTAACTAATTCCCACTACCACTAATAAATTAAAACTTATAGGCAGCATTTGAAAACAAAAACAAATTGAGACTTTTATATTAAGTGTACTGTCCTAAATTCCTAATCTTATAAAAATACCTAGTGGCGGCTGGAAGATCCACAGGCAGCTCAATCAAGCTTCAAATAGGCCGATCAAGCTTCACATGGGGTAGTTTGCACGAAGGACGTTCAAGCACCATCCATGCAACTCGCTTCCTTCTTGGCTCTCGTAGGTTGTTTCGTAATGTCCCTTTCTAGGGCTAAAAATAAAAATAAGGGTTTTGACCACAACCCCAAATGAATCAAATCTGAAAATACACCATCAACCAATAAGCATCAATTTGAAAATGATTGGAAACACACTTTAACCCTATTTGAGCAATCAATAATTAGTCCTTTAGGGCAGCGAATTGTATAAGCACTTCAAATCATCATACAACTATGCAATAACAACTAAAAATGTTTCTAAATAATTATTTCAAGCACGACAACATTTATCCATCCAAATTACATCAAAATAATAGAGGAAATAAGAGATTACACCCAGCTGCAATTAATTTTATGACAACAACATGACAGCCACAAACAAGGGCTAAAAATAGCTCATAAACCTCTCCAAAAATCACCAAATTGTAGATTTTAGCCTTATAAAATATGAAGAACAATAATATCAACTCAAATTGTCCAAAAGTGCCCTAGATGATATCAAACCCTTCACCCAAGCAAGTCGCCTAGGGTTAGAAGGGGAGAAACAAATATGAAATCCTCCTTAAAGCTCACTTGTGACCTTCTGTATGAAGCCACCAATGCACAAATGAGGGTTTCCGTCCCCAAGTGTGATCCTATTAAAGGGTTTCGTCCTCAATAGGTGACCAAGGAAGGGTTTTTGTCCTTCAATGGCAAGAAGAGAAGCTACACTAGCTCCAAATCCAAGTAAATGTCAAAATAGATGAAAGATGATGATCCTCCTCCTCCATTCGATCCTCCTTAAGTACCCCTTCTTTGGCGCCAAGGATGAATTAGAGGCCCAATCCTCATGGCCGACCTCCTAATGCACTTTTTAATCTTCACTTAAGAAGACCGACCTCATAATGAAGAAATAGAAATTCTCCTTGCTTTGTTTGACAAGTCTTCTCCCCCTAATCAAACTATTCCAATGATATGATTAGTAAATAAAATAATTAATTACGAAGGTACATCACTTATAACCATGGCAAGTTCCCCTCCTTTGCTCCTTCCTTGATGCCCACAGGAAGAGGAATGGGCATAAGGTCTTCCATAGTGACTAGCTTGGAAAAGGGGACATTACAGTCCTCCCTTCCCAAATTTGCTTGTCCTCAAGCAAATGCATGTGCCCGGATCCCAAATGAATCTCAACTGCTCCTTTGATGTTCTTGCACATGAAGCAAACATATCAAAGGAAACAAGAGTGTTTAACAACACTTTTACAATCTCTTCATCATGCCTTAGGGACATGATAGCTAGCTCCCTTCCTTTGCTTGCCACCATCTCATAATTTCCATTCAAATGATGGATTCCCAAAACTTCAGTAATGTTGTCCCAAAAACAACTGTAACCTTGCCTATGGGGTGTGCGAAGGTCTACAAAGTGTCCGAAGTATCATGACATGCCCTAGTACAAAAGTTAGGTTGCGTTGGGTCCACCCTTTGACTTCCAAAGTCGTTTGGCCTAAAGTGTATATGTATAGCAAGTTGTAGGATTGTCATACATTCTAGTCTCAGTTCATAGGCCATCTATTATATTCTGCATTCCAGTGGTTGTTATGTTGGATTAGTGATTTATACATACACATTCATGTCTTATCAGTTCCTGTATGTGCCTTCCTTGTGAACGGTAGGGCTGGACTGCGGTTGAGAAGTGTGCAGGTGAACCATATTGCTCTAGGTTGGGGTAAAGCACTCCAATGATTCTCTACATCTTCTATCACAATCTGGCAACTTTCAACTTGATCTCTAGATGTTTCTTGTAACTTGCTATTGGAATGGGTCCTTTGTGCTATTATTTTTCTTGTGGATTGACAGAAGATTGTATGTACATTGAACAATTGAAACCATTGTATATGTCAACCTAATAAACGACTGTTAGTGAACAACTGAAAACATTTCATACATGGTTATTGTAATCCATAGTTACCATGTTCGAAAAGTTCGGATAGTTTGAAAGGGGAAAAAAGTTCAGAAGTTCAGAATTTTTCAAAAGGTTTGGTTTGGTTTAGAAAATTTACAAATATAAAATATATATAAATAATAAATACTATACATATATGATGATATTTGAAAAGAAAAACCAATTACACATAATAATAAATAAATATATTATCTATGGAGTTTTTCCTTCTTTTTTTTTTGAAGGAAAAAATCGTAATTTTATTCAAAGGGAAAATAAAAAATACATTCATCATGTGCTCTTGGCATTGAACAAGATATCAAGGTGAGAAAATATGTATCCAAATATCAGTTTCACAAGATTTTCCGAGGAAAAAAAAGTAGAAACAAAAGCCAAAGAATGACAGCCACAAAGGGGCAAAGAGCAACACAAAGAGAAGCCATAAATGACAGCAAATACGGAATTTTTCCTTTACGAGCTTAGGTATTAGTGTTTCTTGTTCTGTTTTTAATGTGTTGAAATTCTTTTAATTTAAATGCTTTAATTTTTTATTTAAAAAAAAAGGATCGACTGAACTTGTTTGGTAAGTTCGGTCAGACCAAAAATTACAGTTCAAACCGAATTTTCACTAAGTTCTTAGGAACATGGTAATTATGCTATAATCCTTATGGATCTATGTTTATTATGAGATGAATTGTAAACCATTATTGCACAATTGTTCTTATAAGCTGTAATGGATTTGTTAGTTTGTGGTAAATTGTGTAATTGCAATTATACATTGAAATGTGCAATCAATTTTCTTCATTGTTTGAGATATTGGATTTGTGAAATAAATGGAAACCGTCAGTTATGTTTTATGAAAAATGTGAATGCTTCTAAATTGAGTAATTTGAACAAGGGACGCCCTGGATCTATTTCAAATATGAAATGCTTATTCATTTTGAAACTGTTTTTATTACCTTTGGTAGCCATTAGTAATTAGCAGGAATTCTGATTTATCATGTTAAGTGTTTTGTGTATATTCTTTGATGTTTTGTTTGGTATTAGTTAGGACTAGGATTCGACGTGGAATTTATTCCTGTCCTTGGTTAGTGAAATTGGATCTGCTTAGAGAAAAAAAATTTCCATTGATTTTTTTCCAGTATCCGACCTAGGGGTTGCTACATTTTCCATGTAAATAGAAGAACCAATATTTACCCCTCGTGCAAAAGATTAAAGATCAGAAACAGGAATGTAAGCTTGCAGGGAGTACTTATGATACTGTTTCCAGTAAAAATGGAATAACCATTAAAGCCATTTTTGGGGCAAATTTGTTTTTGGGTCATGTGCTATTTCAAGTCCTGAATGAGCTACTTTTAAGGTTTTTTTACAGATGAAATATCTCTAAATTAGAATGGTGATTTGTTAGCTTCATGTGATCACTTTAAATGATTACTCTGTAGTGTTCTCTTTTGTCTTATTGCCACAGTTGTTTCTAGGCAGATGTACAGCCTCATTTCTGTACTTTATATACATACATATATCAAGCTTTAGCTAATATATCACTTATTAGGAGAAAATATATTGTACTTTTGATAATTGAATCTAGGTGGAAAGCTTTGGCAGGCTAGATTAAAGATTGAAATTTCTAAGCAGAGTTTTGTTTCATTTCTACAATGACACGATTAAGTCACTTTAGTGTTCCTTGTTGTGGTGCTCCATATCTAGAGGATGTATAACCCATCATTGATGCATGAGCTTTTCGTTTTGTTTAATGTCGAGAAGGATTTGATTCAGTCATCTGTGTGTGATTCAAGGTAGAACCAAATCAAGAATTTAAGGGTTTGATATGTGAGGGTGCAAATGTTCTGCCGACAAAATTTGTGGAGGATGCATTCAAGAATGAATATGGTAGGTGCCTTAGATTAGGAAGTTGTATATTTTTTCTCTTTGATTATGGACCAAGGTTTGCCATAACTTATTAATGGAAAACATTAGACCCAAAATTGTAGAGATGTCGTGTGCAATTATATTATGCTGGGAAAGCATATGATTTCACCCTCATTCCTCTTTACCTTTCCCTGCACTAACAGAAGAAATCCTGGGAAGGTACTCATCCATTTGAGTTGACTTTTCTGGTGTCAAGTTGTGCAGGAAAGGTTGTTAACATTCAGCGCTTGGGTAAAGTGCTGAAATCTATCAACAATTGGTATACAGAACGGGGTCTTTTTGCAAGGGTGAGTAATCTTTGCTTTTGTAAAATAGGTTCCTTATTTAGTTTGAAATATAATGGACTTCTGCCCCTTGAATTCACACACCATAGTCCCTAAAACTAAAGGTTAATACTATCACCCTGGTAAGTTTATGCTTCCTATTATTGTGTTGTCTGAGTATTATGCTTCACCGGTATTTGTATGTCTGGTATACAGATTTCAGGTATACAGATCTTATCTGGTGGAATTGTTAGGTTGCAAGTCTCAGAGGCAGAGGTGAATAATATGACTATTCAGTTCCTTGATAAGAAGACGTAAGTAGTCTTTCAGTATTTGCACGGATTACTGTATCTTAGATAAAAAATTGCTAGTGGAATATTAGTTTCTGGTTTATTAAATGATGCCATACACATAGAGACACACAGACTCACTTCTATATAATAATCATCCACAATTTCATTCTATGATACAGCGGGGAGGCAACAGTAGGAAAGACTAGACCAGAGACTCTTCTTCGACAGCTCACAACTAAAAAGGGCCAGGTATATCTGATTTTATAATGTCAATCTATAATTTTGAGGATTTGTTGCATGGAGGAATTTTAGAGTACGTTGCAGCTTAATGTTTTGTGTTCATGAATATTCAAATGAGCTGGCTATATTAACATGTCGAATAAAGTGAGTAATAAAGCAATACTCATGCTTCTGATTACCCTTTATTTCAGATGTTTAGCAATCGGTCATTTAGGTTTGGGTCGACAGTTGTTGGATTTTATGTTTATTGATGTTTTGGAGTTGATAATAGTGAATCACATGCCTGGTGAAGAAGTTTATAAGATCATCAGGTTATGAGTCCTAAGTTCTCCAGGCGACCCTCCTCAACAATCATGTCACTCAGAACTCAGAACCATGCCGAGAATGCCCCCTTGTATTATATCATGATTGTCTCCTTTTGCTAGTCAGGCTTTGGGTTTGACAAGCATATCTTTGCCTTTATCTTTAATTTTGATGTACAGAGACGATTGGCCAAGTACTGTATGTAGATTAGGAGTAGAATGCAGATGGTGACTTACCATCATAAGAGCTTGTGTTTGAAATATCTGCTCTGCAACAGCGATGCTACCATCATGACCGTGCTTAGAAGCCAGTATATGATTTTACCTTAAAGTTTGGTTTGCTGGCATCGGTGTTTGCGTAATAATGGTACTGGCTTCTTCTTTTGTATCTTTCTGGACTTCCATGCGGGCTGGTGGCATATGCTGCTTATGAGAAATCTGGTCAAGATATGTTTCTTTTCTCTCTCGTCTCCCTGTAATAACCTTTACAACTTCCTCTCTTCCTTTTACACCAAATTGAGATTTTTCATTTTGTGCTTCAGAAAGTACTTATCATTGTGATCACTTGGTCAGCACATATTAAGGATGTGGTAGTAACGTAATCTAAATAATCACACAGAAAGTGGTTCGATTCTTTGCATTTTCTACGTTGAATTATTGGTCTACCACTTGCATCTTATGAAAAGTGGTTTCCTTCCCTTTTTGGTTATGTAATGAGTACAATGCATGAAGGAAATAAGTTTATTCTAGGAAATAGGAGGACAATAAAGCATAACACTATTCTAGGATGTAGGATGGTGATGCGGAGCATCCAGGTCTAGTGCAATCCCGCACAATTTTGGCTAAGTATGGATGTGCGCAAGAATGCAGCGCGAGGAGTGAAGAGGCAAATGTAGCGTTCGGAAGTATGAACTAGAAACGAGAAGAGCGAGAGGGAGAAGGCACGCCGCGGGAGTTTTGAGGAGTACGCGGAAAAGAATAGTGAAGGGTCAATGGAGTAGAGTAGGCGTGGAGATGCGGGTAGGATTCTAGTAAGGTGGTGGAGTTTTGACTCAGCCTTAAAGATTGGTGGGCGTGCAAATGTTTTGGAGAAGGCCCAAGAACAAGTGCGTAAGAGAATATTGGAGATGGAACTCGGCAAAGGAACGTGTGATAAAAGAAGACAAAGGCGTGGTGAAGAACATGAGAAAGGGAGTGCACGACAAGATGGATAGTTAGCGAAGTGACAAAACATTTCAGAAGCCGTTTGACAAGGATGGACGATCGGAAGGGCCAATGGCCGAGTTTACGTGGCACAAGCAGATCTGTGCATAGAGGGTCGGGGCATTAAATAAGCTCGGTTCAAATTTGAATTCCGAGTGGGAGAATCTGAAGCATCCGGAAGGAGCTAGCTCGCCTAAAAGAAAACTCAAACGAGAGAGAAGCGGGAAACATGATAGGGCACGTAGCTATAAATAGAAAGCGAGTTCACCATTTTGAGGTTGTTGGAGACCAGGAAAGAGAAGCATGTCTTGGGAGCCAAGGTTGTTGAATGTGCTTGTAAGCACATAGTCCAGTCATAGATAGGTCTTAGGAAATGCCATAGAAGCTTGAAAAGCTCCATGTAATGACCAGTAAAATCCATTGAGAGTAGTTGCACATGTAGATACCGTAAAGGCCATTTAAACAAATATAGGGAAAACATAAACAATTTTTCCATCCGTTGTGTGACTCTAAGAAAAGGCAGGCTCGGGGAGTACCCGGTGGAGCTTTGTGCCTTATCAAGTGGTATCAGAGCTGGTTCTTTCCTACGGGAAAGTGAGGGAGTGGAACAACTAGCGAGATCGCCGAACGTGAGGCAACTAGAGTAGAAGTTGTGTATTCCATCGTGAAGAGAAGGTGGGTAGAGAATGCAAGGAGCGATCCCAAAGTGTAGTGACTAAAAGAGTTGATGATCTTGCGTTAAAAGGCAAGAATCCTCCAAGCAAAGGGAACTATTCGGATGCAATAGTCGCGGAAATGTTGGAGAGGGTGATGTAGGAGCTAAATGGTGTCAAGACCAGACTGGAGGACGTAGAGAAAGACCATCGAAGGAGACAGGGTCTTGTGATGCGAAGTAGCCGAAGGAGATGAAAGACTCGAAAAGAAGTTTGGGCGCAGAGAAGATTGCACGAAGAAAGCATAAGAGGCGCGCGAAAGAAAAGAGAAGGCATGCGTAGGGGCACAACCGAAGATCAGTGTGCGCAGAGCGCAAAAATGGAGTGGCGGCATGTGCGAGAGTACAACCAAAGGATGCACAAGACAAAGTGCATGGAGAGAGCTCATGCGAGGAGCAAAGGGTGAAGAAAGAAGTCGCCCGGGAAAGTGGCGGTGGGCGAGAGTATTGCGCCAAGGAGGAAGCTACAGACGAAGAAAATGGTCGCCGTAGACCATGAGTGCAAAGAAGTTTGCATGGATCTGCGAGATGGGGTGGTGGAAAGAAAAGAAAAGAGTGTGCAGCCAAGTGGATAGAGATGTGCAGAGAAGGATGTCCTACCGAAGGGACAAGAGGAAGAAATGGTCGGGAGACCATGCGCACATGGAAGGTGACCCGATGTCACATTGAGTCCATCGAGAGAGAATGGCGAGAAGATGTGCGGAGTCCAAGGAGTGGACCAAGGAATGCACAACTAAAGAATGAAGACCGTGCGTAAGAAAGAGTCCCGTAGAAGGACTAGAGTGCGTAGGAGATTGCGCAGCTTGAATAAACTCCAAGCAGAGGGGTTAAGGAGCGTGAAGATAAGGGCGCGTGCGGAAATGGGAACACCATTGCGGAGGAAGCAGAGGAGAGGAGAAAGGATGTTTCCTCGAAGGAAATTGAAGTAGAGCAGCCCGTGGAGGAGGTTCTGCTGAGTGCGCTTGACAGAGAGCGTACCAAAGGAGGAAGAGGCCCATGAAGCTCTTAAGGAAGCAGAGCGTGCGGAAGCATGTAAAGGAGGAGAAGTGAAATGAGGAATCGTGCAAGGAGTTTCCCCAAAGGCAATTCAACAAAAGCAGTTGGAGGAAGACGCTCTAGAAGTGTGCAATGCAAAAGGCGCACAACAGAGAGAACATGCGAGCGAAGAGGTTTCCATGAAGGCAATAAAAGAGAAGCAACGCGAGGAGAAAGTTGTAGAAAAATTGCACAAGGAGCAAAGCGCAAGAAGAGAAGTGGAGGAGAAAGAGATCCAATTTGATCTTAAAAGAGATGGCAAAGAAGAAGTCGCCAAGGAAGATGTGCGCGATAGAATAGAGCTGCCCCAGAGAAAAAGAAGTAAAGTGGCCCAAAGCCATGTGCACGAGAAGGAAGCACAATTGGAAGAGAAGAAAGTGTGCGAAGGTGATGATGCATCGAGGAGAGAAGAAGATGGCAGGGGCGGCCATGAGGAAGTAGAGAAGGAGATGCAGAGAAGCCTACAAAAAGATATTGGGTTAAGCGGGGAGACAACATAGAAGAAATGCGTAAAGCGGAGTGCAAAATAAGGTAGACCCGTAGTGAAGAGAAGCCCCGAGCGAGAGAAGGGCAAAGGTAGAAGGGAAGACCGGGAGATGGACGGTCGATCTTGGGTTCAAATCCATGAGTGCGCAAGGAAGTAGATGTGCAGAGAAGAAAAGAGCGAGAAAAGGTAGCGCCAAAGGCTTCCTAGAAAGGAGAGGTCGATAGAAAGGCGAAGAAAGGAAGAAAGTTGAAAAAGAGCACTAACAGAAAGAGTGCGTAGTAGAAGCCCATGGAGAGAAAAGGGGCATGAAGGAGGAAGGTTGTGGAAAGGGAGCGACAAGGAAATAGAGCATGAGAAGTGCGAAAAGTGAAACAACGCAAAGAAGAAGAGTCGTGGAAAGAAGGCGACCAAGAGCAAGAAAAGAGGAGAATACAAGGAGAGAAGTGCACACACGAATGAAGGTGCAAGAGAAGGAAGCTTGGGGATGAAGTGGGCACAAGAGAAGAAATAAAGCTCTCGAAGGCTTTAGGAGGAGGTGGACGGTTCAAGGCAAACAGGAATCATGCGAGGAAGAAGAATGACGAGTAGAGACTCATGCAAAGGATCAAGAAGAGATTCATTTGGTGGAGGAGGTCGACTATGGTGGGTGAAGCTCACAAGTATGCGTAAGGTAGTGTTAAGAAGTCACATGAAGGTGACAAAGGACTGGAGGAGATGCCGAAGGAAGCGTCGAGGCTAGAAACAGTTCACAGGACGAAGGAACCGAAAGTATTTGCCTCGATAGTTCAAAGGGTGGTTCTACCACTCACTCAATCTACTTGAGGAGGACCTCAAGTTTAAAGTACCTCGGGTGTTTGATGCAAGAGCATCCAAGGTCCAGGCAATCCTGCACAATTTTGGCTAAGTATGGGTGCGTGCAAGAATGTAGGCATAAGGAGTGAAGAGGAAAGTGCAACGTGCGAAGTATGTCCCGAACATAAGAGTAGAGGGAGAAGGCATGCATGGGTGTTTTGAGAAGGAATGCGCGGGGAAGAATAGCGAAGGGTTGACAAAGTAGAGTAGGCGTGGAGATGCGTGTAGGATTTTGGTAAGGCGGTGGAGTTTTGACTCAACCTTGAAGACTAGAGGGTGCACAAACGTTTTGGAGAAGGCCCAAGAACAATGCGCAGGAGAATATTGGAGGCGGAACTTAGGAAAAGGAACGTGTGACAAAAAAAGACAAAGGTGTGGCAAAGAGTGTGAGAAAGGGAGTGCACAACAAGATGGATAGTTGGTAGAAGCGACAAAACATGTTAGAAATTTTCTGACAAGGATGCTGACAAGGATGGACGACCAGAAGAGCCAACGGCCGTGTCTATGTGGCACAATTTGGAGGCATGGTAGGTTGGAGCATTAAATAAGCTCAATTCAAATTTGAATTCAAGCGGGAGAATTAGGTAGCGTCTGGAAGGAGCTAGCCCGCCTAAAATCAAATTCAAATGAGGAGAGAGAAGCGGGAAACAGGACATGGCGCACAAGTATAAATAGAAGGCGAGTTTACCATTTTGAGGCTGCTGGAGATCAGGAAGAGAAGCAGGGCTGTTGGGAGCTTAGGTTGTTGAATGTGCTTGTAAGCACAGAGTCAAGTCATAGATAGGTCTTAGGAAACACCATAGAAGCTTGAAAAGCTCCATGTAATGACTGTAAGCTCCATTTGAGAGCAGCTGCACATATAGATGCCACAAAGGCCATTCAAAGAAATATAGGGAAAACATAAACAATTTTTCCATCCGTTGTGTAACTTTGAGAAAAGGCAGGCTCGGGAGTACCCGTGGAGTTTCGTGCCTTATCAGACGGCATTCTAGGAAAATAGATTAAGGCAAATAAATCCATGAAAAGACTATATATTGTGTTCTAAAAATAAAGCAAAAGATTGCTTTAAGAGGAGAAAGCAAGGATAGAGTTATTTTGGAGAGCATCTCTTTTATAAGTATGGTAAGATTTATTGTAATAAATTGCTTATTGTGGTAGTCAGAGGATTCTTTATGAAAATTGGGCTACTTGGTTGAACTAGAACTTCAATTCACTGAAGATTGTTTTGTTTTTTCAGAATTGGGAGTGTCTCACCTGAGAGCTTTGGTTGTTCGTTATATTGGTGGTATCAGAACAGAGTTTTGTGGCATTTTTAGAGTATAAAGATCTTTTATAAATCAGGTTTTTTTCCAAATTTTAATGTTTCATAAGCTCATATTTTGTTTCCAGAAGTCTCATATTTCAATTGGGCTTATTTCAGTGTTTTCAGAGAAATAAGGCCATAATAATGGTGTCAGAGCTTTATACATATATTTTTTGGTTTGGATATTCAGAATTCTGTTTCCAGATTTTGGTTCATTTTAGAGTATGCCTCCTTTCGTTGCCTTGGGTTTCGCACATCGTTAGTTCATCGTTTACTAACATTACAATGTGATTCTTGTCCATTATGAGATTCAAAGGTCATTCTTTTAAGTGAATGGCCTGTGATGTGACAAATTTCAGTAAACATATTGTTTTGACATTTGGCATTGCTTGGTATGCTGACTATCCGTCTTTTTTAGTAAACGAAACCTCCGATTTCTCTTTTTCATGTCCTCGATTCGTTGAACACACATTATATCCTTTCTTAATGCTGCTATGTAAGCAGTTTTGTCATTATATGATTATGGGATTGTTGTGTGGGATATTGAATTATCCAAAGTTTGGGGTGCTCCTTTTGGATCCATCTTCAGGGGCGATCTTGCTTGAACTTATGCTAAAAAAATGCCCATCTTCCTCCACTATGTCACTTAGAATCGCCACCTAGGGCTTCTTACCCGCATACGGATGTACTGTAAATGGGTGTGGATCTGGAAACGTGGCACAAACACCCCTGATATGTAGTACAGTCCCGGGCTGTGTTGCAGCAAAAAAATTGTTAAGATTTGTGAATAAATTCATAGGACTCAAATGGTGAATCATTGAAGCCTTGTTGAGTGTTCATGTAGTCTTATTGGCACTGTAAACCCTTGCTATGAAGTCATGAAGCCTCCAGACACTGGAAAAACAGGCACTGTGAGGAAAATGAGCCACCACCATTGTGCAGATAAACCACTGTGCCAAGTGTGAATGAAAACCAATGTGGTGTGCGTGGATGAGGATTTTTAGAGCTGTAGAAGCAATCCCGAGGAAAAGTGCTGTGACAGTGTGAAGGAATGAGCCTCTGCTGTGCGTATCGTGAGATTGCAGCAGGTATTGTTCAAATGATACAACTTAGGTACGTTTGATTTTTTTAATGTTTGTTTTTTGTTTTTTTATTATTTTATAAATTTATATTTTTATATCTCTAATACGATCATTATTTTTTGTATTTTATAAATTTCATAAACCATTATAGCTATTTTTTTAGTAATTTCATAAAATCCTAAAATAATTTAGTATCTTATAATTTTAATGTTTTTATACACCTATAAACGTAATGAGTGTTATAGTTTATTTTTTTATTTTTAAAAAGGAGCCTCATTCACATTAGAAAGATATCAGAAAGTATAAATTCTATTGTGTCAGGCTTAGAAGCTATTAGTCGAGGCCTGGGCAGTATACAAAAAGGATACTTAACAGCTCTCATTCTAGTAAATCAGTGTTTATAATGTTTCTCATATCTTCTTGAATCTTGGTCGACCACCAGAGAGGCGGCGTTCCATAACAAACAAGGTTATGGTTGTCCAAAGCCCAATTAGCCAACCCATTCGCCACTTTATTTCTCTCTCTGGGAATATGGCTAAATTGCACGTCTTGAAACTGTTCCTGCAGCCTTTGAATTTTCCAAACTTCTCTTGCTATCCGCCAGTTTGGATTATGTTCCCCTTGTGGATTAGATAACATGCTGATAATTACCTTTGAATCCAATTCAATTTGGATTTTTTTCCATCCACTTTTCAAAGCCTCCTGCATTCCTCTGTACACTGCCATGATCTCTGCGAAATTATTGGTTGCATATCCCAATTTTTCAGCGAAGAAAAAGGCCACTGATCTATCAGAAGTTCTGCCAATGCCTCCCATGGCTGCTTGACCTGGATTACCTCTTGAAGCTCCATCAGTATTCAATTTCCCATACTCCATTGGGGGAGCTTTCCAGTGATCATCCCTCTGTAGTTTCATTTTCTGCCGAAAAACAGGCATAGTTGAATTTCTAGGTTGCCAAGAAAGCTGTTTACACAGATGCTCCCATTCGGGTGTAAGAAGAGGAGGTAAAGAGATCTTATGTTTGATAGATTCAGCAACATTAATTTTAGTTTTCTCCCAAACATAAGATATGTCTTTACTCACTTGTTGGAAAATTCTGCTGTTTCATTCTTTCCATATATTCCAAAGGAGAAGGGAAATGCTAGTCCAAAAAGCCAGCTTCAGATTTTGTCCTTTAGGAATATGACATTGCCAATCTTTAATCATCTGCTCAAATGACCAAATGCTGATCCAAGGGAGGTTAAACAATTTAGATAAGAGCTGCCATAATGAAATAACCCACGGGCATTGGAAAACAGGTGAGAAAGGGTCTCATCATCAGCCAAGCATAAGGCACATCTAAAACTCCTCGCTTCATAAGCCTATCACCAGTTAAGACTCTCCTTTTTAAAACCAACCAAATAAAGAAACTCACCTTAGGCCATATCGCAGGCTGCCATATGTACCTAAAAATGTCCTTAAGTGGGTGAGGGGTACCTTTAGTTAAATAAGCATAACCTGAAGAAACCGTGTATACACCTGTAGAATTAGTCCTCCAGGCCAAGGAATCTTTCGTTATAAATATATATTAGTTTTATATGCTTAATTTCTTTTTTAATGTATGATATTTTTTTATGAATATTTAATCTGAAAGTATATTTCTTTTAGTTGAACTTAATACAAATTTTATTGCTGATTTTCTTAGCAACAGTTTTTTTGCAAATTTTAGCCTCCATGTTCGAAGTTGAATGCATTACTTATATATATACATCAAGAATATATTGTATGGACATTTCTGTGCCATTTCGTACCCAAGAGTTTTTGAAAATTGGCGTTTCTGCATTTTTTTGAGATCCTAGGTTAGGAAACAATTTTTTTGCTTTAATCTTGGTTTGAGTGGGAGTTGTGCACAAGAAAGATCTTATTTCAGCATGGCAATTACATCACCATTGGAGATAGATGAATTCAATGACACAAATTATGGGCTTTGGAATCTGAAGACAAAGCATCTGCTCATAAACAGAGATTTGTGGGCTGCTGTTTCAGGTAGCAAACCAGCGTCTATGAAGGATGAAGATTGGGCAGTGATGGATCAGAAAGCAAGGAGCCTAGTTCGGCTTTGCTTGGCTGATTCGGGGCTGTTGAGTGTATCCTTAGAGACCACCACTAGGAGCCCCTAGAAGAAGTTGGGGAATCTTTACTAGGCTAAATCCCTGGTAAATAGGCTTTTCTACTGAAGAGGCTCTACTCCGGGTGTGGAGAATTTAAATGCATTCATCATCATTGTGAGCCGTCTACAGTCCATAGGCATGCAAATGGATGACGAGGATCAATGTGTCACGGTCATGTGAGCTTTGCTGGATTTGTGGGACAACCTTGTGATGGCAATTTGTAGCATCACCACTAAGCTAAAGCTTGAAGAAGTGGTGGGTGCTTTACTCTCGGAAGAGTTGAGACAAAAGAATTGGATTTTGTCAAGGACACATTTTCTATTTGAGGTAGATCGAAGGAGAAAGGACAGAACAAGAAAAGTGACAAAAGATCCAAATTTAGAGGGAGATCCAAGTCTCCTAGAAAGTCTAAGGTGAAGTGCTGGAATTGTGGCAAGCAAGGCCACATCAAGGACTGCAAAGAGAAGAAGAAGAGCAAGAAGGGATCAGATGATGATTCAAACTCTTAAGGCATCTCGAGAGGATGCGGGTGACGTATTTGTTGTAGCCCTTTCCACACATGCATGTGCGAATCCATGGTTGATTGACTTTGGAGCTTCCTACCACATGACTCCCAATTGGGCGTGGTTTTCCGTATTTTGATTTTGATGGTGGGATGGTGTATTTGGGAGACAACTCATCTCTCAAAGTATTTGCTGCCCAACTTGGAAATGGATAGACCAAATCCCTCTCTAACGTATTGTACATTCCTGGTTTGGTGAGGAATCTGATTTCTATAAGTAGATTGATTGATCTTGGAGTGTAGGTGGTCTTTAGCAAGGAGGGTTGGCATATGGTGCGTGGAGCCATGGTCTTGGCAAGAGGAGTTTGTGACGGAACTCTGTTTCGTATTGAGGCTTCCACCATTGCTGTAATAGCACTGAGGTTCCTTTCCTACTGCTGAGAACCTAAAATTTCCTGTTGAGAAAACTATGTTGTGGCAATGTGCTAACCTGTGAATGTAGACTCACATTTTTTTATCTACAACATTACATCATACAAGATATTTCACATTCTTTCTCATCACTTTGGTTTCACAGATACTTTCAGTGGTGGTTTAGTCATGAAGAAATTATTGAAGATGAGAAGACTGGACATCTTGTGAGCTAGTATACTTGCCCCATGCAAAAACAATCCATTACGAGCTAGCAATCATTCCTATATTACCCACAGAACACCATAAATGAAATCTGGGTAGTATGCAAGTCGAGGCGAATCCTTTGGGTGGTTTCAGAGTATTTTTAAGATTTCTCAAGCAGAAACAAATTTCAGGTTGTGTTCACCAAGCCCAAATCACCACATTTTGTGTCCTTGTCGTATTTGTTTCATTGGCCACATTGGTGAGAAAGGCCTTAGGGCCTTGAATTGCAAAAATATGGTAGAGGGGTTAGTTGATTGTTCTTTAGATTTTGACTTTTGTGAACATTGTATATATGGAAAGCAAAATCGTGTTTAGTTTTACTCGAGCTCTGTTAGATCATCAAAAACTTTGGATTTGATTCATATTGATGTATTTGGTCCTGTTAAAGTAACTTCACCAGTGACAATCCTTGTATTATGTTTCCTTTATTGACGACTTGTCTAGGATGACATGTGTCTACTTCTTCAAGCGGGACTCCCAGGCCTTTGGTCGGGTCAAAGAGTTTAAGGCTCTTGTGGAGAATCAAACTGAAAGGAAAATCAAGGTGTTGAGAACGGACAATGGTGGAGAATTCTGTTTTGCAGAGTTCGATAAATTTTGTAAGGACAATGGCATTGTGCAACATAAGACAACTCCATACACCCCTCAACAGAATGGAGTTGTAGAAAGGATGAACATGACGTTGATGGAGAGGGCTAGGAGTATGCTTAGTGGAGTCGGTTTGGATCAAAAATTCTGGGCAGAAGCGGTTAGTACATGTTATTTGATTAATAGATCTCCTATATCAGTTCTTGTTGGAAACATCCCATAGGAGGTGTGGAAGGGCAAGAAGCCCTCACTACAACATATCCTAATTTTTGGTTGTGAGGCATATGTGCATGTGGCTAAGGAGAAGAAATCCAAGTTGAATTTCAAAGTAGAAAAATGCATCTTCATCAAATATGGCGACAATGTGAAGGGATACAAACATTGAAATTGTGTGACATAAAAGATGGTGTATAGTTGGAATGTGATCTTCAGAGAGATCAGGTCTTCTTTTAAAGTTGAGCAACCAAGTGATAATGCGAAGACAACAGTGCAGCTTGAGCCAAAGACCGAGAAGGCTGCACCTGAGGTTGAACTAGAAGTTCAGGACAGGCTAGATGAGGAGTATGTTCCAGAGAGCTCATATGGTTCAGAGGAGGAACAACCTCAACCTCACCATATGAGGAGGTCCACTTGGCAAACAAAGACTAGAAAGTTATAGCCCATCTGATTTTAGATGTAGATTTGCTCTCTACTAATTATGAGCCTAGAACTGTGAAGGAGGCAACGGAGATGAATGACAGTGAGTCCTAGAAGATGGCCATGGATGAGGAGATGGCATCCTTAAAGAAGAATGACACATGGGACCTAGTTCAATTGCCTAAGGGAAGGATACCCATTGAATGCAAACGGGTTTTCATGAAGAAATTCAGTTACGAGGGCAAGCTAAAAAAGTACAGAGCAAGGATGGTTTCTAAGGGTTATTTCCAAAATGAGGGAATAGATTTTGGTGAGATCTTTTCTCCAGTTGCAAAGCTTACATCCATTAAATTTATTTTATTTGTTGCTGCTGCTTTTGACCTTGAGGTTGAGCAAATGGATGTGAAGACAACCTTCTTGCATGGAGACCTGGAGGAAGAGATCTACATGACATAGTTGGAGCACTATGTGGTAAAGGGTAAAGAAGAATTGGTTTGCAAGTTAAAGAAATTTCTAATGGTCTCAAACAGTATCCTAGAATGTGGTACAAGAAGTTTGATTCATATGTTTTGAGATTGGGATTTGTTAGATCCAAATCAGATCACTGTGTTTATTATAAGCAGGATGGTGATCATTTATTGTTATCACTTTGTATGTGGATGACATGTTGCTGATTGGTAACAATAAGGATATGATAAGGGTTTTAAAATCTCAGCTTTCATTACAGTTTGAAATGAAAGATTTAGGAGCTGCTAAGTTTATCTTAGGGATGGAGATTACAAGAGATAGAGCTAACAAAAAAACTTTGGCTAAGTCAGAATAAGTATGTTAACTCTGTGTTGCAGCAGTTTAAAATGAAGGATTGCAAACCAGTGAGTGTTCCTGTTTCTGTGGGAACAAAGCTTTCAGTTGAGTAGCGTCCTTTTACCCCTGTTGTGATGGAGGAAATGATTCATGTACCTTATGCTAGTGCTATTTGGGACCCTCATGTATCCTACGATCTGTACTAGGGCAGACATTACCCAAGCAGTGGGAGTCTTGAGCCATTTTATGGCTAATCTTGGAAAGGATCACTGGGTGGCAGTGAAGAGAGTTTTCAAATATCTGTGTGGTATCTCGGATCACTTTATTTGCTATCATGGATCTTTGGCATCCGGGAAGTTCCGTAATATGCAAGTGGATATACAAAGATTTGTAGACTCAGATTGGACAAGAAATGTTGACAGTAGGTTGTCCACCAGTGGTTATGTGTTTAGCCTGTTTGGTGGTGCCATTAGTTGGATGAGTAAGCGGCAAGCTGTAGTCGCTTTATCCACTATAGAGGCAGAATACATGGCAGCTACCCATCTAGCTCATAAATATCGACCACCTCAAATCTGTCATAACTAAGTAGAATATGACCATACCATATATTCTAATAAGGTAGTAAGTGCCAAAATATGTTGAAAACTCCAACAGGTCCAATAAATTTTGCTATGCTTTTCTGAAAAGTTCTTGTCATATGCAATTAACAAAATCATGTGCATTTTTTCGTTTTCTGATTGTTGCATGGATATGCTTCGTTGGGGATATTATTATGGTGGGACTGCCCCTATTTGTACCCAAGATAACCTTTGCATACCTCATAGCATGGGTATGATCTCATGCTAGTACAACTCAAATGATTGAAGGAAAGATCCCCAAAAAACGCAGTAATTCTAAATCTGCAGTATGTTGCTCGAACTTGATGTCTTCAACTATGGAATTGTTATGGCATCCTTGTATTCCTGTATAGTCTTATATCTAAAAGCAACAAGTGATTGGAAAAGTTAGGAGAATTGAACTTTGTTGTTCCAAATATCTTATTGTTTCAATCCCTGTTATTAAAGGCACACAATTGATTGTTTTGGTTCCATGAATGTTTTGAACTATTATGAATACTATATTTTTAAGTGCTTTATCTTTTATGGACTAAAAATGAGTATTATGTATGTTTTATAGATATTTATATTTTTTTAGTGTTCCATGGGGATGTGCCCCCTAAAACTTGACCTTCTGGGGATAGGGATGTCTCGGAGACAGGGGGGATGCTTGGGAAATGTCCCCGCTATAACAACATTGCCACCATGAGACAGGGGACGTCCTTGGGATCTTTCACCAAGGAGGTAAAGTTTCAGTTGACCTTTGGTGGACTTTAGGACATCCCCGAAACTTCAAGAAACTCTCCCAAGGTCCCTCAGCAGGGGCGTCCCCGGGATTGTTCACCAAAGAGGTAAAGTTTCACTTGACCTTTGGCGGACTTTAGGATGTCCCCGAAAGTTCGAAGAAACACTCCCAAGGTCCGTTGACAGTCCCAAAACCTGTGGCCGACCCTTGCACCAATAATGCCAAAACATGATTTTTAAAACAAAAAATTGTCTTTTTTTGGAATGTTTGTGCTCCCAATCTTGATCCTAATAGTTTATGGACCCCACCCACACATTAACCATTCAAAAAAACTACAAATGAACCTCACACCCTCACCCCAAATCACTATCAATTTATCAAAGCTCAAAAACATTGAGCAAGGCTGCAAGTGTACGAGTGAGAGAAAGCAAGGTTGCAAGAGTGTGAGCATTAGCAAGAGGGAGAGCAACAACAAGAGGAAGAGCAAGTGCCAAGTCTTCATTGATCAACCATTCAAGTTTCAACACATTCATTAAGCCGGAAGCCCACAAGCTTAGAGGCATTGGGTCATTGGCCAATTGTATTTGAATTTTGAATAAAAATTATGATATAAATATGAATATATTGATATTCGGCATTTTCATTGTTCAATGCAATGTGTTTAGTATTTCAAAGTTTCATTTTTTATTCCTCATATTTGTTTATAAATAAATTTTCAGGTACTATATATATTTGCACTGCCATCCCCCATCGTCCCCAAACCTAGGCCTTGGGCCGTTGGTCCCTCGTCCCCGAGACCCATCGCCACATACCTTGGTCCCCCCATTCCCAGACTCTGTGGAACTATGCATTTTTTTCAATAGGATATTGTACGGACGGTTCTGTGCCATTTCATACCCAAAGGTTTTTTGAAATTCAGTGTTTCCATGCCTTAGACCCATTTTCATTTCCTATCAATCTTGTTGATATCTATTCTCATAAAACAGAGATGTATGGCAACAAGGATTGACTTAAAATGAAGTTGGGTCATTGGATTTACATGGCATATGTATTATAAAACACCTTGAATTGTAGGTGTACTTGTTATTTAAATATTTTTACTAATCAATCTATTCAAGTGGTGGTCTAGTCAATAATAGAGAGTCAAGATATTGCTATCGTTCTCCTTTTGAAGTTTCTCTTTAATCTACTTAAAAAAACAAAATGTTTTCTTTAGTGTAATGGATGCTTGTTAATACGTATTTGTCCCTCCTACATTCACACTAGTGCCAATTATATCCTTATATCAACGTACCCAAAATTTGCAGATCCACAATCTTTGTTTCCCATACTCAATATTATAAATGTGTCTGTTAAAATCTTCTGTGTTTATTATCTACTTGTTAAATACTTGTGATCGTCTTTTTATCATTTCTTTCTTATGAAAAAATAATAGTCCAAACTTCACATTTGATTTTTGCAAGGGAATGGACACTTTTTCTATTATTTTTCCATGTATTAGAGGATTTATTGTCTGTGGTCAACTACCCAGTGTTATTAGCCTACAAGCCATATTATTTCTTATCTAAATTCAAATTAATTTAATCTGGATAGCATAAAGTTGGAATATTCATTTTCTTTTTTGGAATTTTTGGATGTATAATGTTAAAAGAAGTTTTAAAAAGAAATATAATGTCTTTCATGTAGCATAAAATATTGCCCTTCCCCAAGGCAATATGATGCACCTCATTTTCTTACCTCACATTTTCTATATGTTGTATTTGGAAAGAAACAAAGGCCTTTGTTAATATGTCATGTTTTAGTGAGCATGTTTGGAGAAACAAAATTTGAAACTATAATTTTCAGGTTTACAGTATGCAACAAGGAAAAAGGGATGTAGAGACTTTACTATCAATGGGAATCGTGGAAGATGCTGACATTGTTTCACATTCTCATAACGGTAAGTATCGTTTATTAATCACTTAGTCCACGTGATCCACTATATGGTACCCTCCTGTTGTATTTTGCTAAGTCATCCGAAGTATGATATCCTGTCCTCGTATTTTGCTGACGTCCTGGAAGTAAACATTATGCATTACCTTAACTTTTGTTGGAAAATGGAGTTTACTGAATAAAAAGGCGGGAACCCTCTTTCAATAAATTTTCCAAGTAAAAAATGTACCAGTGTTACTGTAATGCTCAATATACTGTGTATCTAATTGTTAAATGTACCTTCAATTTTTGGCAATGCTTGTATTTCTTTTCTAGCCTAATGGTGATAATTGATGTCTCTTTAAAATTTTCCATGGCTTGTAATTCTACCTGCCAAAGTGTTTGCATCATTAATGACTATAAGAGCACATACTTATTTCTATTTTCTATTGATGACATGCTTCATTGATCCATCTTATCTTTTATTGCTTGAAAAACGTTGTTGAAAGGCTGATATTATTCTCCTAAATAAACAAGGATATTTGTTATATATTTTAACAGATTGTACTATGAATAGTTTCCCAAATGAGGTTGCAAACAGGTAATCAAACTGCACAAACATGTCTTGTCCATTAGAAAGCTAAGGGGATTAACATGGGTTGGTGGTTCTCGATGATAAGTACTCAAAACATAAAAAGGCAACAGCTCTGTTTTTAATGATTGTTCCTTGATGCATAGGCTTTTGTCCATTTTATGCTGGTCTACAATATTTACTGAATTTACTCCTTGGGTATGTGATAGATAGGAAAAATGTATTTATGTTTGGCTATTTAAATTAATGGTAATTGCAATGATTTTGGTGAGGATTATATAATGATATACCTAAATGAGGGATTGCTTTGGTCCCATAGTATTCAAGCTGTTAGAGTATATTTAGACGGTAGATGTTCTAAAAGAGGAAATGTAAGGTGCATCTAGACAATTAAATAGTTTGCAAGTAAAGAATTCGGATCATGAAAAACTAAGGTTACATGTGTGAGAGTACGCAAGATGCGAGCTCCGAAAACTTGGATACACAGGTATGGGGTTACACATTGTGTGTACCCATGCGTACCTGCTAAAAATATGGGTACAGTATATCAAAACTCAAACATCAAACTTGAAAATTAAAACCTGAAAGTTGAAACATATTATCATGAAACTTATCAAATCAGATGTGTTTAATGACATAAAAATTATATCATATTATTAAGCTATAGAGTTTAGATCATATTATCATTGATTTATATACTTATATCACATTATCATTGATTTATATAATGTACCCATGCATCAATATCTGTCACGAGCCAATCACGAGACGATTTCCACAATGTTCAGAAACTGTTTATTACTACCATACTGATCAAAGTCCTTAGTAAATAGTTCTCTATTATTACATGCAAATCTTAGTGATACGGTTGAAAATGAACTCTTAAAGGTGATAGTTGACTACAATGCAATGTGAATGGTAATGTGCATTAAGTTTTTGACAAAATTTATGTTTTGAATTGTTTGTTTGACTATTTCCATTTTTGCTTGATTGATTTTCTATGGGTTACGTATGAAATTAAAGAAAACACACATGGTGCATCTAGGGTGCATTAGGTTGCCTTGGGAGTGTCTTGGGTGTGAGTGTGGGTGTGCAGTGGCTTTTATATTGCTCCAAACTGCCTCGATATCCGTTCTGAAGTCCAAAAATCTGATTATTGGAAAAAATCATTACTGATTTTTGAAAATTATCATCCGGTAGTATGTATAATTCCATACAAAAAGTAGCCTCGATTTCCATGCCACTATTCCTCCTTGAAAAGCACTCCTGGAAAATCTTACCCTATTGATATGTATTCTGTCCTTGGGAAATATTTCAGCATTAGGATTCAAAAGTCTCAGAATTTTGCCACCAAGCCCCACGAGAATGCTTTGGAGTTTGTACCTGTTTCTTGTGTATCAGAATCTTAAGGATTTAAATATTAATTGCAGGTATAATCCGTGTGACATACAGTTCCACTCCTACACCTTTCCTTAATTTCCATAGACTGTCACACACCTACAATTTTGGGACTATGAGAGAATTAAACAAAGATAGAAGAAAGCTTTCAGAACTCAAAATGGAGAGTCAAGATTGCTGTACTTTCATCAGTTGGAGCATAAACTGAAATTGGAGAAGACAGTTAAGTGAGAGATGATGAACTGATTGTCAGCTAACCATTAATTGCAAGAAATAAATGAACCCTCTGTAGTTACTAATTTTGGTAGATCACAATGTTGTGTGTAAATATTGTGCATTTACTTCCTAGGTTAGTGTGCTTCTACAAATAATTACATATGGGTTACGTTTTTTTTGATTTGGTAAATTCCCTTTATGGGATGTCCTTCAGCTTAGATGCCATGACTGAGTGGCATCACCTTTGTCAAATTCACCCAGAACTTGCACCTGGCCTCATCCGTTGGGGTATGCCACAACCATAATTAGATGTGGTGTTTACACAATTTTAACATTTAATATTTATAGATTTTATTAATTGTTTTTCTGGATATGTGAGCATGAGACTAGTACGAAAGCCTCGATGATTTACCACTTGAGCTCATCCCATTTGATGGTACATATGGCTTACATTTTTGACCATTATAGTAATTGTTATAACACAAACTTGACACTTCAATTGTTTAGATTGCATCAACACGTTGAGGTTTCCTGCAATCATTATTGAATATGCTTCAACGAGGGTTGTTGATTATCCCTTGGAGACTTATTGATATATTGCAATTTATATATGTGAAGCCAAACATATCATCCTTTTCTTGTGTCATCCCAGAATCTGCCAAAGTTGGTGGTTTGGAACCATAAGGAATGGTCTATCGAAGAACAATTGAAAGCGAATTTTTGTTGGATGTTATTGTTTGTCAGTCTTGTTGCTGTCAATGTGAGATTGATGCATTATTGATCACAAAATATGACGGATTGAGGAATTGTCCAATTCAAAATGCCCTTGCTGCTGCTAGTCATGAACACACGAGACAAGTTTTTGTAATGAAATTACTTAGATGGATTCAACAATAGATTGCATATTTTAACACAAAATAGATCAATAATTGTAATTCACAATTATAATAGCAAAATATAATAGATAATCGATATTTGATAGACAACACAACAAAATATACGACTTAGTCACTTCGAGGGGCAACCTTTACAACCTTACAATAAGAATAGAATTCGTTATATGATATACTATCCACTACCTCCTGTATATACCCTACATAGGCTATGGTTACTCCACTTGCGGACCCTACTAACAATATGCAAACCTAGAGAAATGTGATATGACAAGGATGTTAGCCATAAGTTGGCCATACATATCCCAATACACATTATAGGTTAAAGGTGTAGCATGCCCCTCCTTGAAACCAACGTTGTCCTCAACATTGACTAACTTTGGGTACTTCTTCAAAATTGCTTCATTCTCCCACGTGTCTTTGCTAGACAGATTCTTCCACTTAATCGCCTACTTCGAATCACCCCAAAGGCGCAACTTCTTAGTTTGTATTCGAAGGAACTCCTCACGTTCTAGTTTGATCTTGCCATTCTCATCCAACTTTGGTAACTTTGTTTGGGCTGATTCTCTCTCGTCCGGTGACCTTGAAGCATGAGACACGATATACCGGATGTATACGTGCAGATGAGTAACTCTAGTCGTATGCTACATTGCCAATTTTCTGCAAGACTTGATAAGGACCGTAATTCTTACACACATGCTTGTTATCCTTCTTCTATTGTTTCAGGACATTTGCACTTGTATGTTGTTGGTCACCAGTTTGTCTTGTTTTTCATTTGATTTTGTGCCATTGCCAAGTTCTCTTGGAGACTGGCTAATACCTCATGTTGGTGTTGAATGTGATCTTCCACAGCTCAAACCTTTGGCTATACCTTCAAGGAAGAGGTGATGGATGGTGGTTGGTACCCATACAAGGCCACAAATGGAGACATTTTGGATGACGCATGGAAGTGTTGTACCACCATTTAGCTAGAGGCAACCAATGAACCCATCATTCTTGTTTATCTAAAGCAAAGCAATGCAAATAGCCTTCTAGGCATTTGTTGATCACCTTTGTTTGCCCATCGATTGTAGATGATAAGATGTGCTATGTGCCACCGATTGAGCACTCAAACATGAAAATAAACAAGTCCAAAATTACTTGGTAAAGAGAGGATCATGATCATCGACTATGATTTTGGGAGTACTATGTAACTTCTGAACTGTGTCCATAAAAGCAAATGCTATTGTGCTTGCTACAAATGGGTGTGACGAGGCACAAAAATGGATATATTTGGTGAGCCTATCCACAACCACCTTGATGATAGCTTCCCTTCTCATCCGGGAAACCATTTAATGAAATCCATGGTAACCTCCTCGCACAATTGGTTGCAAAAGACATGGTGACTTAATTGTCTCGCCTTTCTTTTGCCGACACACTATACATTCCACCAAAAAAATCTTGATTCTTTGATAAACACCTTTTTTAGGGTTGAATTCTTGCACGGATACAACCTATACTTGTCTTATAGGGTGTCCCCTTTCCACACAAATTTGTCTGATACTCTTAAATCCCGTTGGAGCTTATGAATCGGAACCCATGTATCCCACTCTTGCTCCCATTATGATCGAGCCTCATCCATACAACTAGCTTGTAAGATTGGCATTGCACATAATAGAGCTTCGTGGGCTCATCCTTCATGGAGAGTACATTCGCCACAACATTGCCCTTCCTTTTCTTATAAATGATTTCAAAGTCAAATCCCAACATTTTGATGATTCAATTTTGTTGTTCTTTTGATGACAACCTCTATTCTAGAAAGTACTTTAAACTGTCATGATCTATATTCACTTTAAAGTGTCTACCCATCAAATAAGGTCTCCACTTTTTGACGACACAAAGAATGGCCATCTGTTCCTTTCTCGTAGATGGGCTTTAGTGAATTCTTCCCTTTGAGCCGTGACTCTCAAATGCATTGGGATGCCTGCGTGAGCACTGGACCCATGCCATACTCAAATGCATCACATTCAATAAAGAAGGTCTTTGAGAAATCTAGGTTAGCCAAGATCAGAGTGGTCCACATGGCATCCTTTAGCTTCTCAAATACCTTGGCGACAACTTAGCTCCAATGGAGGGAATCTTTCTTCAACAATGTTGTGAGTGTTGTTGCTATGCTACAGTAATTTTTCACAAAATGGTGATAGTTCCTATCAATCCGAGGAAGCTGCAAAGGTTTTTGAGGATTTTCGAACTTTCCATTTCTGATGGCCTTGATTTTGTGGGGATCCACTTTTACCCCTTCACGTGAAACCATATGACTCAAGTGTTCCAGCTCTTTCACCCCAAAAGCACACTTGGATGTCTTGGCATAAAATTGTTGTTTAAGACAATATTTGTCAAAATCTAGAATGTAGATGGTGCATTTGGGAGACCAAAGTCATCACCAAAAACTCATAGTGGCCCCTCATGGTTCTGAAAGCTGCCTTACATATATCCTCATCTTAGATTCGGATTTGATGATAATCAAAACAAAGATATAGTTTAGTAAAGTAAACAATATGTAACTCATCGAGCAAAACATCAATTATTGGAATGAGAAACTTATCTTTGATAGTGTACTTGTTGAGTTCCATGTAATTTGAGCTTGCAAGGTCTCATCCTTCTTATGCACCATTACCACTAGAGAATAATACACACTTTGGCTATGTCAGATCTTATTACTATGCCATTTACCTAAATAGATGATTGTGCCCCCATCTCCAATCATGACCTGAAATTCTGGAGCTAGATAAACAAAACAGTTCAAGTGTGCCGCCAACTTATTGTTGATGAAGTTATGCATGCTCCTTGAGTCAATTAACACTGTCACTCTTTATTTCTTTAGGAAACCAACCACTTTTAGGGTTTGTGGAGTGCTAATTCCTGAAAGTGCGTGGCACGAAATAGTTGTTTGGGAGTCTTCTGATTATTACTTAGTGTCTTCTTTGAACTTGCCTCCATCTTCCTCATTCTCTTCCTTGTCATTAACACCTTCAATTTAGAATAGTTGTACTTGCTGTCATAGTTGAAACATAACCCTTTTGATTGTTTCTCTTCAGTTTATTAAAGAGTCAATCTGGCAGGATGAGTGATGCAGGAGCATCACTCTATATCTATAAATAAGTGATGAAGACATTTGTTTTGGATTGTCAAGTGTGATAGCAGAGTCCTAGAGGTCATTAGGTGTCATTTAGTTGTCTTTGTTAGTGTCTAGGCTTTTCAAAATTCAAAAGAGGCATTTTCCCTCCTAAATGCAAATTTGAAATTGAGGAGCCATTTTGGCTTGATTTTGATGTTGTAATGCATTCTTGAAGCTTGAGAACTTTGTAAGAGGGTGGAATGAGGCAAATGTGGTGTAATTAGGTCCTCTCTAGGGTTATAAGTCCTAAAAAGAGCTATTTCATGCAGACTTAAGGTATTCTAGGTAAAAGTAACCTCCAAAGGTGAATTCACATCATGAACTATGTTGTAACTGACCTGATAAACCAAGAATCTCAAGCTAATGATGAAGGAGAGGGTATTAAAAAGGGTAATGTAATTGTTCTCTTCATTCCCATTCGAATGGAAATCATTGTGAAGCTTCAAGGAAGAAGATGGTGATGCTTGTGTGTGTATGTATTCTGGTAATTGTGTGTGAAGCACTTTTGTGCATGTTGAAGGATTGATGGAGACTCTATGCATGTCGTGGTAAAGAAGTTATAACTGATCTGTGATAAGCATCTTTTGCAAGTTTTGTGCAATTTTATTGTTTGTGTGTTAGTGCATGTTGGTGTAAACTATAGAACCTTGTAATAGTAGTGTAAGCCTAGTAATTGAGCAAATCTGTGTGAAGGGAGCAATCTATGCTTTTGGTAGGAGATTATGAATGGAACATACATGTTTTGATTTTGTTCTTGTTGAAAAGAAGCATTTCTGAGCATCCTGTAGCAAAGCATTGTTCATAGTCAGGGATACAAGACAAGAGTGAGGTTGAGGGAATTTTATGATTAAGGAGGTGTGTAACCAAGTTGATCTCCTGCATGCAATTTTATAGATAACTTATAACCTTGTTAATCTCTGCCTTCTGTTGCCATGAAGTATATAACCTCTTGAGTAGATGGATACTCTGTCAAATGAGACTGTAGCAGACCTTTGAAGTTTTTGCATGAAGGGTTTGATGTGTGTATCATCAAGAGGATACGACTTGAAAGTTGAGTTAAGTATCTACACTTTGGAAACCCTTTTATAAGAATCCGCAGTGAAAGAGAACACGAGGTTTGGATGTTGGAACCCTTAAGACCTAGGGAACCCTGAACTAGGAGGCAGGGCAGTCACATTGGAGAGGAAACACGAAGTTTGAGGATACCTCAGGCCCCGCTGGTAAAGAAACTGTGTGAAGAACCTGGTAAAAGATCTTGACTCCAAATCTTGTGCCTTGAATCGACCATTAAGGAAAATTATAGCCAAAATAGTCCTTGGGTTGAACTGTAGACCACAGTCCTGGTATAGCTAAGGCATGAGCTTTGAAACATTAAATCGAGGAAGTTTACTTTAAAATCATGAAGGAATGATGTTGAGGATTCCCTGAAAGGGATGAAAAAGAAATCTTAATTGTCCATTGGTGGATTTTTGATATTTTCTTGACAGTCCTCTTGAAGGGTAAATAACACAGTATGAGGCCTAATTGAGAGGGCACGTTAACAAAGCAAGTAGGGGTCAAATATTGAGTTCAAATGTGAAACTTGATACACAATTAAAAGAGGCAAATGGGTGGTGGAAAATGTGTAGCCACATTCATGATAAGTTATGGTTGACAGTCCCTAAAACCAGGGCTACTAGGACCTAGGGAAGCTTAGAAAAGCAAAGGAGTGATAAGGGAAGAGAATAGGGAGTTGGGAGACTTAGGGCACTTTTCAATAATGATAATGGGTTCTTGCAACCATTGTTATCTTGTTATGAGCATAGCTGGAAACCTCCAACCATGAAGCTACCTTTAGGCATGGTCTTAAGATGGCTAAAGAACATATGTGACAAGAAAAATGAAGCTTGAATTTTTGGTCTTATAGTATCAAGTTTTATGATTGGACCAACATTATTTTGAATGAGAAACAGGGCATATGATGATGAGAAAAGTAGGTGAGGCTAAAGAGCAAGGATTGCATGTTGAAGCTAGAAGCTAGTAAGGTGGTAAGAGAGAAGGGCAGTTTGGAGTGCAAGAAGAGTTGATGTTTTCTTGACCAAGGATCATGATGATGGCACAACTGACAGGATGTGAGGAAGATGGAAAGAGTGTAGAATCCATTCAAGGTATAAATTGATCACCATATGTAAAGTTTAACCTTTTAGGTTTCTTGAGATCCTCTATTTGCAGAGATAATTGAGATAGTTGTTTGCAAACCTCTTTGATTAGTTGGGTAGATGATTGAGTCTATTTTCTCTGCATCACTAAGGGAATGATGGTGGTGGATTACTACTCTCTCTTCTAGTGTTGAATGTCCACAATTTGACTTGATCTTTTTCTTCCATCCGACAGTGAAGGCAACGGACTTTGATACTGAACTTGGATTAAACATGCGAACATCATGTTGGATGTTATCCTTGAGCTCACCCAAAAACATGTCATTGAGGTTATCTTTTGTGATGTCCTCCACTCATAAAGACAAGTTTCAGAATTGCTGAATATGATCTTTGACCATACCTGTTTGTTGTAGTTTTACTAGCTAGCTGAAGTAGTTCTCCAATACACAACTACAGTACTGTTTTTGTAGCTCATTAGTGCATACTAACTAGGTGACAGTCCAACCCTCTTTTTGAGCACATAACCATCTATACCAAATGAATTGCTCAAGTTCCGGACACAATGATGCCATTACCACCTTTTCCGTACAAAGGGTTTGATGTGAATCAAAGAAATTCTCCATTTGATTGCTCCACCTGACCGGATCCCTCCCATCAAACTTGCATATATCCACTTTTGGTAGCATGTCGCGAGCCCCCATATTGAAGCAAGGTGTTTGTTGAGACTGACCCGGATTTGAATTTGTCATGTCCCCTTTTGGAGACCAACGGATTTGAAGACCTTAACCCATTTTACCTCCCCGTGGGTTTAAGGTAGGAAGCAAGGGGAAGACTTGCATGACATTTTCTAAGTAAATATTTTCATTATTATCATGTATTCCTATTGGGAAGCCAAGCGCTCCAATAGAACTTATTTAATTAGAATATAAAGTAATTTGGAGCATGTAGGCTCTAAAAACAAATTAGATAATTAAAAGTACTTTATGAGGTCGGCCATTATTGAATTGTAGCACCCCTTATGATATAAAAGGAGGTTGCTTGGCCATTTGATCATTATGTGAATTCTATTATCTCTTGGAAAGATTGCTTGTGAAACATCTCTCTACCTCTCCTAAGGACGAAAACCCTTGGAGAGTCTTGTGTGAGGATGAAACCCTTCACCAAGTCTAGGGAAGACTTCAACACAGGAGTCTCCACCCCCTCGAGGGATTTCTTTGTTGCTGTTATCTTAATTTGAGCCTTAGGCATGTTGCCCTAAGGAGCTCTTTGGGTCAAATATTGAAGATATTGTTTTCCTTTAGTTATTGATGCGAAATTGTCTCCTTCAAAGTGGAGTGACTCATTTGTGGAGTGATTTGGTACATTATTTGGCTGTTCTAAAAGGGCGACCAACATTGAATGGTGTTTTGAAGTACTCAAGGGTCTTCTATGTGTTTGGATTACATCATCTCATTGCATATAATTTATAAGGGTGAAATCTGGTTTTACATTGAAATTTGGAGGGTTTTGGCATGGATAATCAGATCTAAAAATATTTATTTATTTCTGCAACTAGGGTTTGAAGGAAATTCATTCCAACATTCCTAGGCTTCCAAAAATTATAATTCCTTCACCAATTGATTGTTGAGCTTGAATAATAATTTCAGAATATATTTGGAGTGATCTTGCATGGTTTCTAGGGCATTTCCAAGAGGGGCGAATTGCTTGAAGGGCAGGTTTGGCATGTTTTGGTGGATGTTTGGGCAAGCTGATTTGATATTTGCATTCGTCATATTTTTAAACCCCAAGATCCCAAGTTTCATGAATTTTGGAGGTGATTTACTATTTTTCCAAGCTTGTTAAAGTTCGCTGGTTAAGGGTTTCCAAAATTAATTATTTCCAAGCTCAATTCTGATTTCTAACAGCTGATTGTGTTTGTTGAGGGTTTCTTAATATTTTTGGCATAAGAATTGAAGTGTGTTAACAAGGTTTAACCCACCTTTGAAGGGTTTAACTTCTCCAAGGAGGTCGTTGCCCTAGGAAGGGCCTAATTTGCAGGTTGCAGGGCTGATATCAGTCATCTACAGCAGCTCACTAATTTGATTTTTAAGTTTTTACATCTCAGCTTTTGGTCATTCCTAAGCCCCCTAAAAAGGACATTACAGAATTGAGGTTGCTTGAGACCTAGAGTGAACAAGGCCGGGAACTGTTTGACCGTGTGGAGTTTGCAGTTAGCCAAGGGCACTGTGATTGAGTCAACTTTGACAACCAAAGTGTGCTCAAAGTGTCTTTGATGACACCACATTGTCCTTGCTTGTTATTTTACAATGTATATTACTCACATCGTACTCCTATTTACTCGCTTTTGATCTATCGATGTAGGCCCTTGGATTGAGGATCTAATGAGTCCTGTCTCCGTCCCATATCAAGAGGATTTTTACCCGAGGTGCCATTACCCTTGTCTCTCGTGTCTAATTTGTGGACCTATTGTGGAGTAGGGTTTAGGGTCTAGGGTTTAAGGTTTTGTAGTAAAAATGGGGTTATTGGTGAATTATACGGCTATGACTGTCTCCTTGAGATGAATTCACTAACCATTATAGGAAAAGGGCAATAAGACCCCCAAAAATAGGGTTATGACAACTAGTATTGTTGCGATCGTCTCACCAAGACGAATCCAACGACCGCTATTTTGTGTAAAAGGTGCAAAAACTTTCAGACTTTTTTTATATACTTGCTTTTTTCGCTTCTTTTTTAAGAAAACCCTTGAGCAATATTGCAGTGACATAAAAACAAATTCCTCTTAGATCGCGGGCCCGAAAAAAATGAGCTGTAGAAAAGCTTGCCCAAATTTGAGCTTTGATACTACTTGTAATGAACTTAGAAGGATTCAACAATAGATAGCATACATGAACACATTACTAGAACAATAGTAGTTATTCACACTTTTAACAATTGAATAGAACATGTTATTGATATTTGATAGACAATAAAACAGAATATATGACTTAGCCACTTTGAGGGGGCAACCTCCATAACCTTACAATAAGAATAGAGTTCACAAGTACACAACATGATCTTTAAGTACTATCCACTACCTCCTATATATACCCTATATAGGCTATGGTTACTCCATAGGCTGACCCTACTAACAATATGCAAACATAGAGAAATGTGATATGACAAGGTAAGAGATTATGTTAGCCACAAGTTGGCCATACATATCCCAATACACATTATAGGTTAAGGGTGTAGCAGTCTCTAAGGACATAGTGGACTTGGAGAAGGGGAATGATACGATTGCTATTGCTGTGCATAATTTTTCATTAACTTTGTTTTCCAGGTCGTCATCTTCAGTCAATTCAAGAGTTCAAGCCCTTCATTCTGTCAAGGTAGGATGAGCCTTTCTACATAGATAGTTGGTACTACTTTGAGGCATGAGAAACCTGTAGTCATTGCCAATAAACAGAGCTCCAAAGTTAGTCTATCTCAGAAGAGCCCATTATGGGAAGAAGAGCCCATCAATGGGAACTCAAAAGCTAGTTTATCTCAAAAGAACCCATTAATAGGAAAGAAGAGCCCATGTTATGATATGAAAAATTAATGCACCTTAGTGGTGGGCTCTTTAGAAGTTAAGTCTTTAATTTTTGCTAGTTGTTAACATGGATTAAAGTTAAATGTGGTTATGTTTGTTAGAAAAGAAAAACAACTTTAAGCTACTTATCCCTTATGCTTAAAGTAAAAAGGTTCACAAAGGGAAATTAACTGTAAAAGTAACTTTAAGGTATCCCACATTCACAAAGTGAAAAGTTTTCAAGGGGGAAATTCGTTATAAGTAAAAAAAGATCCCTAGATTGTAAAAAGGATGTCTAGGAAAAATGTTTTGTGCACAGGTTAAGGCCGTGTTTTGGCCATGGCTGAAACCATACTGTCTTTGGATAATTGACATCCGTACCCTCTCAGGAAAGTTTCCTTTTTTCCCATGTTTTTTTCTCATGCATCTTTGGTAATATTAGAGCATGGCTTAATTTGCAGTTTTACAAGATTTAAGTATTTTTTACTTTTCCATAAAAACTGTCTTTTAAGTTAATAAAAGGTGTTTCTCCAGTAACTATATTTTAGACTTACAGAAGTTTCAGTAATTTCACATCAGTGTTTAGTTCAGATTGTTTAGTTTCAAGTGTAAGGATTATAATTGGTATTCAAAACTTCTATATCTGCTTTGCATTTAGAATTTCAATGCTCATTCTACAGTTTAAACTTTGATCCTATTCTTTCAAGAATAGCGTTTCTACCCCAGGGTCCATGTTAGCGGTCTCAGATCCATTTTCTTGGCTTCATGTGAGCAAAATAACTGGCTTTCCTAGTCGCACAAGAGGGGCAATACTGGAGATCCTAAGTGACATTGTTTATGGAGGAAGTCATCATCATCGGTTCAATGGGTGAATTAAAGTGTACGCTGAATCAGATTAGCACGGTATCATGGTCATGATAAGGGCTATAGATGCTCTAGTCCTATCTATAGATGATAGAGAACCAAGAGATAGACACTACAATGAGGAAGAGGATCAGTGTGCACCTTGTAACCAAAGGAGAGAAGTTGGATGCCATGGTGAATGGGAGAACCCTTATACTAGGAATATGCGAAGGGGTAGATACCTGCAAGAAGATCAAGGGCAGACTCACATAAATGAAAGGTTTGCTTGAAAATATTCCCTTTCCCAAGTTTGATGGGGTGGATGACAATACTAAGCCTGAGGCTTAGATTGGGAAGTTGAATTGTTTTTAAGCTAAACAGTAGGGGTCGAGTTTCAAAACATTTATTTTGCCATATTTACACCTTGAGGGGCTGACATTTGATTGGTGGCAAATGGCTGAGTATGAGCTGGAGGTAGATAAAGATGAGGGTGGTCGCCAAGAGATCACCACTTGGGATGAGTTTGTTACTACATTCATTCATTATTCTGAGGCCTATACTTAAGAAGATTATTTCATGGCCCCCAAAAATATGAAGCAGTAGGGCACAGTGGCATATTACTTTAACTGTCAAGCAAGTTTTTGGTTGAAAGAATCTCTCCTTGGCAGTTGGTTTCTATGTACATTGATGGATTCTATAAAACCATTAGGGGGTTTGTAAGGGCTTGAAGCTTAGCACCCTAGAGGAGGTCATTCAACAAGCAGAGGCCCATTCAGAAGCTGTTATGATTCAATTCGTACCGAGGTTAGCTTCGAAACATTACGTATCTCTTTGAAGGAAAACAATGACCCATTTCCATCCATCAATAGATACTCAGATAAAGTCTCTGAAAACAAGCAAGAAATCAATCCAGGTAAAGTATGTTTCTGATAATGAAACTCATAAGTGTCCAATGCCACTTACATGAAACATTATTATGAAACACTAGACAAAAAATGATAAAAGAACACTAGAAAGCAACCAGTCAAATTAGGTATGGTGTGTGCATGATAATGCAACTCGTAGGTGTCCCTTACCACCTACGGGAAATTTTATCATGAAGTGCTAGGCAAATTTTGACAACACAAACAATCTTGAATGTGCAACATTTGAAGACTAAGTGAGAAGCAAAGGTTTAATCATTTTCCACACAACAATTAAACAAGGCGTTTTGCAATAGTTCTCCGATTTCTCAAGAAGATCTCCTCAAACAGACCAATCTTTAGTTTTCATAAAGTTCAATTAATCATAATAGGAAACATACAACATACTTATGCTGTTTATTGGGTCCAATTCTACTTTCATCAACAAGAAAGGTTATCATTTAAAACAAGCCTTCTAAATTATACAATGAAAAATGAGAAGACACCGTAATTGCCTATTGACTTGGCCTTGTTTCCATAAGATGCCTACATATCCGTAGAATCAAGATCCAATGTAGCTCATTGATTTTTGTTGCTCTTGAAATTTATAATTTATTCTAAGTTAGGGTTTTGTTAGGTGAAATATTTCTCGTTCTAGATTTTAGCAAAAGGAAAAGTTTTGTTGTCCTAGATAACACTTTTAGGTCTACACAATAAAACTAGGGTTTACTTATATCACCATTTTTAATTCCCATTTGATCAAATCAAATGTTTTGTTGACCTAGTTACTAGCTCTAGGTCTACAAAACAAAAGTAGGGTTTACGTATAGCATACTTTTTTTCCTAGCTTGAACACAAAGCTTTTGTCTTCTTTACACGACACCTCACAATCTAATTATAATTTATTTCTGCTCAGCTACATTTCTTGAATTATGTACACGGTCCACTATATCATTCATATTAATCTACACGCACATCTACTTCTCGTTTTTAAGTTGGGCCAATTTGCTTACACCTATATATCATGGCGACCCTTAATAGGGCTTTTGAATATACCATTGTGCCTTTTTCTATATAAACATATACAATTTAGTTTTTAAACCTATAGGTGCTGCAATCTATGCCTCCAAAACCTACATTAGACTACACAAACAAATTCCAAAATCAACCACATGTCCACCCTACCCTACTCCTAGCCCAAACTACCACAAGGATTTACCACTACAATAGCCCAAGAAAACTTATATAACTGTAAGTAAAGTTATCCCATTGCTGAATGTGGGATATAGATTTTTATGCCTATCACAAAACAAAATGAACTCAGCTCTCATATGCAATAATCATTACAATTTACATTGGAAAGATGTACAAGCAAATACACTATTCAAGCATAAGAGGTTTAAAAAGAGTTCACTTACATAACAACATTAGCTGATTTACTCATTTATTGTCTTCATTCAAAGACATCTTGCTCAATTCCCACACTCTAAGTCCACTAGGTCATGACTTGCTCTTTAGCTTAGCATATTTGAAACCAATGCACCCTATACATAACATATTTTCAGATTCCCAACTATTTACCTCGTGTCTTTGATCGAGATCAATGATTTAGGATAGATTAGGCCGACGATTCTGCTTGAGGCCAACGATATTGTCCATTGTTCTTGCAGTGGTCAAATTTTCAAATGCACAAGTTACCTTAGTCACCCAGGGGTCGGTTAAGCGGAAACGTTTTGCACAAGTCACCTATATAAACACATGCACCCTAAACTATTAGGGGCATCTAGGGATCTCACATTAAGGCACACTTTTAGGACTTTGGGATCTAATCATTGAAGCATCAATTCCTTAGAGTCACAACAAGTTACAAGTTTGAATATGTTGCCATTTGCTGCACTAGATCATTCTCATGCATGTCAATTGAAGCCAAGAGTTCATTGCCACGTGTTGAAGGCCTTATTAGAGCTTGTCAATTTACATTGTTTATGCACATTCGTACACATCTAATGTGAGGGAGAACTACATTAGCCCGAGGCCCTTTGAAGGTAGTGCTTTATGTAGGCAACCCTCAACCATCACATGGAATGCTAAGGTTAGTCCGACTCATTAGACTAACCCCTTTTAGGGTTTTTATAGGTCACAAATTGAGGAGCAAGAGTTTCAACAAAGGAGAAGCCATTTGTAGATACAAAAGTGTGATTACGAGATTTCAGCCAGAAATCCTAGATCTAGAGACATAGGCACACCAAATTCTAGAGTTCTGTTTTAGGTCACAATAACAAAGGACAAAATCGGCTTCCCTAGGACAAATTCTTTGGGCGATCCCTGTTAGACACGGGGTTTGTGTCCAGAGCTCATCTTCAGGTCCCCAAAATTTATACGTACATTTACGACACTTTGCACAATCCATTTGTGTAGTTTTAGATCACTGTCAAACATCCAAATCTTCTAGAATGGTGGCATCTCTCTATGCCCTAACTTTAGTCTTTCTATATTCTACTCTCAGCTATGTTGATCGAATTATAACTCATGACATAATTTAGGATTGTTTACTTGCTTATTGTTTTGATATACCCATTTGATTCTTAATTATATTAAACCTATTTTTTGATATTTTAGGGAGATGTCCACATAATAGGTTTTTAATTAAAAACACCGATCTATGGTTTAAGTGGAAATGTAATGGGAGTTTTTGATGGTAGTCAATTATGTCTAGGATTAAACTAGACCATAATCTTGCCAAATTCTTTTGCATGAGCATGCAATCAACTTAATATATATCTATATTGGTTTTGAACAAATACAGCAGGAAAACTCATAGATTCTTAAATTACATTGAGATAAAACCAATGTCAGGTTTACATTGCCCCTAGATTTATCTTGATGCACCTAGATTTAGTAACCTTATATTTAGGCCTAGGGTTTTGTTGACCCGAATGAAATTGAGTTTAAGGGCTCGATGAGGTCCAATGACCCATTACAAATGGTCTCACTAACATACGACAACGATACTTTGTTGACAACCCTAAAGGCAATTTCACTACCTTCAAAGATGTTCTCCTTCCGGTCAAGGTAGTGCAACTTGTAATACTTTAAGCACAAACACTTAGTGATCAGGTAGATCATACTATCAAACCCACAAAATTGACAACATAATTTAGCATGTGCTTGTAATAGCAATTTATCCCTAACAATTGCTATTACATATCCATAATTTAATCATGCTAACTAATAATTAATAATCCATAATTGTTCTGCAATAGCCCAAAATTGTTCTACAATAATCAATAATCTAAAGAAATGAAATCCATATGGCGCATGTGCCATTTATTACACATGAAATGCTTAAAAATTTTAGCACCGAAAACGGATTTGACATAAGGGATGATGTTTTCATATATGACCATCAAGGAAGGCTGTTAGAATAGTTTATATAATAATCATAGATGTAAGTCATGTGCTTATTTTATAAAAGTAAATCGATAAATGATATAAATGCACAATATTAGAACAAAACATTGTGTTATATAAAAATTAATTAACTTTGTAATCAAAGGTGAGTTGACAATTGGTTGGTCATCCTTTTCACCTTATGTACTCATCTATTTTATTTTCTGATTGAGCGAAGAACAACACATCAAGCCTCTTCATTTTTCGAGTATAACCTCTATCTTTGCTTGTGTTATCAGATGAATGAAGAAGAAAAAACAAGTTGTGTTGAAGGCACTGTCCAGAATGGACGTAACAAAGATTATTTATTCATGAGGGTGGTTACAACATTCAGTTTTCAGTTTACATTCAGTTAGAGGCAGTTCCAACTGCATAACCGATGGCTATCAATATAAATATTCAACACCCCCTCTTAATGACTAAAACATTAAGTTTGTCTCGAAACTTTACAAATAATAAAGGACCAAATGCTCCTTAGAATGATAGAAATGAAGAGAGACATCACCCGAATCAACCAATTGTCGGATATAGTGATGATGGATTTCAATATGCTTAGTGCGAGCATGGTATACAAGGTTCTTTACCATTTTTAAGACACCTTGATTATCAAAAAAAGTGAAAGAGGTGTAGCAGTAGCTTGAGGAAGATGAAAATCAATCGAATCCTATGAAGCCATACTGCTTCGCAACTAGCACTAACAATTGCCTTGTATTCTGCTTCAGTGGAAGAGATGGCTACAATGGGCTGAAGCTTACTCTGCCAAGAAACAACTCCTGAACCAAAAGAGAAGATATATCCAATGGTGGATCTCCAAGTATCCATTGATCCTCCCCAATCAGAGTTTGTATAGCCAATCAATCTGAAATCTGCAACTCTTTGATACAAAATGCCAAAGTCAAGAGTTCCTTTGACATATCTTAGAACTCGTTTTGCTGCTCCCTAGTGAATGAGTTTTGGTTTAGACAAGAACCGAGAAAGATAGCTGACAACAAAACATAGATCTGGTCTTGTGGTTGTTAGATATATCAAGCTACCCACCAACTGTTTGTAGAGAGATTCATTGACCGATGATGAATCATCATGAGCTGAAAGTTTCAACCCGACCTCCATAGGTGTAGAAGAAGAGTTACACTTAGACATCTGAAATTTTTGTAAGAGATTCGTGGCATACTTAACTTGAGAAATGAAAACCAAGTGATCATGTTGCCAGAATTCTACACCAAGACAATAGTGAAGGAGGCCTAAATCAGTCATGTCAAAAGCAACACATAAATCTGATTTTACCTTGTGAATCGTAGCAGTTCCACTGCTTGTGATGGCAAGGTCATCAACATAAACTGAAATATCCCTTGTAGGATAATACTTTAAAATATGCAAAATACAGACAAATTGCAGCCAAACAGAAATCTGATTTTTGCAGAAAATTAAATCTAGGGCAGCAAACAGAAAATAATGGATAACTCCAAAAATACTTGCTCAAATCTCTTGAAATTTTAAATGGAGCTTGCTAATACAATAACAGATATTATAGAACTGTTTTTGGAATTTTTCGAATAACAGAATGCTGCCAGAAAATTACAGCGTGCCCTAAATAGCTGAAAACTTCTAAAATTAATATCTTCCGGAATATAGATGCAAAAATTATGAAACCTTGGAAATATTATCTATAAATATAGGAGATGATATCCCAACCTTCAAATCAGAATTTGAGGAAGTGGAAACCCTCCAAAACAGACCTGCAATCTTCAAAACAAGTCGCCCCACCTAGGAGATGGCTGGAAACCCTTGCAAATGCCTTCAAACTGATGCTAGACCTTGCCAAAGAGGATGCCGTAGATCTGCCCTGAAAAACCCAGAAATCTCTCCTCCAAAAATGCCCAAAAACCTCCAAAACCCTTCACTGAAACCCTCTGAAAATATCTCTGAAGAACAACCCTGATTTCAGCTCCAAAATGACAAACTAGGGTGGATCTTTCACCACCGAAGAGTGCCCTACTAGCTAGGGATGGATCTTTCACCACCGAAGCTAGGGTTCCCATGGGATCTTACTCCACAAGCTGGATATTTGCAAACAGCAGTTGCACATGAAAGAAAATATAAGTGTATGCATGAATGCTCTTCCTTTCACCCCTCTTCTCCTTTTATAACTTTTCCCATGCCAAGGAACCCTAAAAAGCCCAAGTCGCATTTTCCCCTAGGGAAGACCAAAATAATAAAGTAACTTAAAGTTACTTTTTCCTTTTCAAGTCACCATGGTCCAAAAAGGTGACCCCAACGCAAAATTAGAACATTAGGAGTTAAGTGGCCCCTTCCAACGATAAAACATAACATCTAGTCCCTTCGAAAGCACTTTATAAACCTGTCAACGGAAAATTATAACAACTGGACTAGATATTCATACCCAATAGCTCATAGCGTCCGTAACCCCTTGGGCATGACTAGGGTTAGGACCCGTACTGGCCCTCAGGCCTGTGGTGAGGGAAAGGGGACATTACATAAACAATAAGAAGCACAATATCATTACCATCACTTTTGACATAGAGATTCGGTTCAGAATGACTTCTTTTGAATCCATATAAAAGTCTATCGCTTAATATACCGGGCTCGAGGAGCTTGCTTAAGTCCATACAAGGACTTAATCAACCTGCACATAGATGTTCACGACCACATGCTTGAAAGCCCTCAAGTTGTGTCATATATACCTCTTCCTCCAAATCCCCGTTCAGGAAAGCACTCTTGACATCCATTTGAAATACTTTCCAACCAAATTGAGCAACAAAGGAGAGAAGTAAGCGAAAAGTGACCATCTTCGTAGTAGGAGCAAAAGTCTCCTCATAGTCTATTCCCTCCTGTTGCGAAAAACCTTTCACAACAAGATGAGCCTTGTACTTATCCAAAGTACCATCTGCCTTGCACTTGATTTTGTATACCCATTTGCAGCCAATGGGGTGTTTCCTGGAGGCAATGGCACCAACTTCCAGTATCGTTTTGATCAAGTAGATGAATGAAGAAGAAAAAAACAAGTTGTGTGTTGAAGGCACTGTCCAGAATGGACATAGCAGAGATTATTTATTCATGAGGGTGGTTACATTCAGTTTTCAGTTTAAACTTTACATTCAGTTAGAGGCAGTTCCAACTGCATAACCGATGGCTATCAATATAAATATTCAACAGCTTGCCTTTCTAACATGATTGTTGTAGCTTCACATCTCTTCTCAGAGATTGCTGTTGGTTCATTTGTTCGTTGTTTTATTGTAGGGGCATGCATCTTGTGAGAGACACCTCTGTAGAAAATAAGTTATATTAATACTTATTGTTATTATAGCGGTTAAGTTAAAATAGGTTATGGGTAGTTTCGGGTGGTTAATACCCGTATGGCAATGAGATTTGTCATTGATAAGTCTATTTATTACATTGAAACCTGAACATCATTTAATAATGTAAGCTTATTTTGATCAATAATATACTATAGTTTTCATATTCTTACCTGTGCTCAATCTAACAGTGGTATTAGAGCCATGGGGAAGCATGAAAAAGTAATATTTTGACTATTTGATATATTTCTTTTTTAAACTGTTTATGCATATTGTGAGTCAAATTATTAATGGGTGGGCGTTATTTCTTCCATGCTGGGTATTGAAACTTACGTCTGAAATCTGTTATTCTTATTGAAATGTCACCTGGAATGCTTTTATGGCTGTTTTGACCTGTTCAGTGTTGACAACTTCTGCTAGGGGTGCCATTGAGTGACAGGAGCGCAGTTTTTGTCCTTGTTTTACCTGTTAAAGTTTGAGCACCATTCTTCACCTGGGAGTGCTGAAAATTTACAATGATGGGCGTTATAATCTACCCAAGAGGTTTAAAATTGTCTGAGCACTATTTTCTCCGTGCTGGAATGTATCTGAGAACCGAAAACTGAGAGAAAATTTTGAAATTTGTCATTTGTTGATCATAAGAACTGCAAAACTGCTTGAAGCACTATTATTTGTTCCAAAACCTTACAGACTGCATGGAGGGCATTTGGATTTGCACATGGCATGATGATTCTTTGCCAAGGCATTGGAAGTTGGACAGCTGCCTGTTCGATTGCCATGTTATTGACATAAAACAATTATTGTCTTTCATCTTTGCTACTTAAGCGTGGGACCCATTCTCTTTTGCTAGGCGCCACATTACAATTGCCGGGCAAGTTTTATTAGTAAAGGAATTTAAAATCTCTCTTTTTCATTGGTTACTCGGTCAAGATCAAGCTTCTATATTATTTTACCGGGTTCATGTGTCGCTTCTCAAGATAATCAAGTTGGCTAAAGAGGATTGTCTCAGAAAGAAGAGGTTTGGGTTCAAAACTTGCCACCTTCACTTTTGCATGTAGGGTGATCTTCAAGCTATCATTTTAACTATGAACTATATTTTAATTTTATAAAGTCTATTCTAAATGTGTGTGTAGATAAAATGGTCAAGAAAGCGTGCAAAGAGCTATAGGTCTCAGGATTAAAACCAGTGTTACCTAAGACTCCTAGACAACAAAAGATTTCTAAAATTTGGGGACAGCTAATTAAAAAAATATTAATAATAAAAATATAGTTACTAAATATTTTAATTATTTTAAATGTTTATTGTTATCATCTTATTTATTTAAATCTTTATGGTTTTATTAAATGTTTTTTTAATTATATTAAATGAAAATGTAAAATATAAAAATATTTGAAATGGTTTTATTAAATTATGTCTCTTTAACTTAGTGTGAGGCCATATAGTCATTTTACAACTTAGAATGTCAGTTTTAGGGTTAAAATGTTTATTTTTTATCATATTATATAAAAATATAAAATATTTATGAAATGGTTTTATTGAATTATGTCACTTTAACGTAGAATGAGGCTATAGAGCCATTTTATAACTTAGAATGTCACTTTTAGGGTTAGGGCTATGCTGTTATATTTCTTTTATGTTATTGTAACTTTCCATATGATAATTTTTACAAAAAACTTTGCTTTTTAAAAGTAAATGAAAAAAAAGCCTAGCGCTGCCCGGACATACCTCGACAGTCCCGGGACATCCAGACTTCCCCAAAATCGTTTGGGACATACTCGCGACATCCCTTGAATTTTCTGGATGTCTTGGAGATGTCCCACTCCTTTCTTCCCTCCAGAAACATGGGGGCATTTCCCCCCCATCTCGCCGTTCCCAGGACGTCCGAGACTCCTGGTTTTCAGGGGGAATGCGTCCCAACATAACACTGATTAAAACTTAGGGAGGTCATTATGTTTGGAATGCGGTTATTTTTGTTTTGGAGTAATGCGGTCGTTTTTGGAGTATTAAGCATTGTATTATGAATCTACTGAAGGTTAAATGCAAAGCCTTAATAGTATTCCAAATTCTGTGTTGTATGTGTGTATCATCGTGGCTAAAATTGTGAGCCTTGTCTCAGAAGCAGAGAGATTGACACCTAAAATTGCAAGGAATGGAGCACGGACATGGAGAATACACTGATTTTCAATGACCTTTGGGAATTAGTTGAAATCCAAACCACACCTCCTACTAAAGATGGGTAGCAAGAGAGCAGTTGCACTATTAGAATCCTCTTGTTTTATACAAGTCATCATTCACATCGAAGCTATTAAGTTTGAAGCTTGAAAAAATTGTAAAACACTCAAAGATATGTATGACAAACAACCAACATACAAGAAAATTGATCTCCTAATGCAGTTGTTGAATACTAAACTTAAGGATGATGAAGATATTTCTGAATACATATCTAGGATGAAAAATGTGAGACAAGAATATAGCATTACGGGTGGTAAAATTGAATATCTTATTCTAATCTTAGTTTTCTTGAATGAGCTAAGTTCAACTTATACAATTTTTTAAGAAATGTTGCAACTTTGTGATAAGATCAATAGTCTTAGTTATAATGACTCCTTCCTTACCTCTATTGCATATATCGACCAATATGAAGACAGTTGATAATGGAACATTTGACTCCATATGCGAGTTACTCCACATGAGTGACAATTTGCCAAGAAGGGGAATAATAAGCCCTGAGAAGATGTTTATTTTACATAGATAGGAAAACACAGTGTAGAGAAGAGACACGAGAGAAAGAAGCATTTTCGGTAGCACTCTCCAAAGAATTCTCCAAGGCATTCTTTAAGGTATTTTCTGAGACATTCTCCTAATTCTTCCAAACATATATATCGACGCTGGCATAAGCATTTTCTTGGTCTCATTGTTATTCAAGCGACTCTTCCTGATATTGCAGTTCTGGTATTCTTAAAAGACAGCTAACATGCTATAACTATGGAGGAATAGAACACTATGCTGATGTATGTCCTAAAAGCAGAAACTCAAGCATAAAAAGGTAGAAACACATTACATTACACATTCCAGTGGAGCTTCTTGTTACTTTGGTTATGCTGACACATCATCTCATTATGAAGGATCTTACATGTTCGAAATCTCTGGTCCAAATGGACCTGACTACATCTTCTGAATGCATTGAGATCCACCTACCTTGAGTGAGCTGCTAATTCAAAGATAGGGTTCTCCTACAATAACAATTTTTGGCTTGATTTTTTTTGTTCATTTTTGGTTCTCAGTTATTTGATATCATTGATGAGAAGCAGACCGGGTTGTTTTGATTTCATTTTTTTTGCTGCAAGGGCTTTTCCTGATAGGGGGAAGATATTGTATTGGCCATCTATTAGTTGTTGGTCATTGCATGAGTTGACAGGGGAGTTGCTAGCACCAGTAGTGTTGAGCAAAACAAGGTGGGCATCAAGATAGATGTGTCATACATAGTACTAAATGATCATTGGGCAGGCCTCTGTATGAAGCCTCATGTGGATAGATGTAGACGAACAACCTTGATTGTGCTTATATTGTAGTATGGATACAAAATGGTTAGAGAGGATGAGCATGTCAACAAGATGTTCATCATTCATGCCACAACTTGCAGGGTAACAAACTTTTGTGTGAAGCGACATCCATTGATCAATACCATGATGTACAATGTGCCAGTTTGCAAGTGCAATAGAGACTATCGGACGACTTCAAAGTCATATGCTCCAAATCATTTTCTATACCTGTTTTGATCAAAGGGGGTTCGTTGGGTCATTTGATCCAAAGTTTTTATGTTTATTTGTTGGCTGCTTTATTGTAGGGTCATGCATCTCGTAAGAGATACACCTGTAGGAAATAAATTAGATTAATATTTATAGTTATTTTAGTGTTTGGGTGGTTAATTCCCATATGGCAATGGAATTTGTCATTGACAAGTCTATTTATTACTTTGCAACACAAACATCATTCATTAATGCAAGCTTATTTTGATTGATAATATATTGTAATTTTCATATTCTTACCTGTGCTCAATCGAACAATTGCTACCTTGTAAATTACTGTCATTTGCTATAAAGATTTCATTTACATTGCAATATCATGTGTTGTTAGGTTCATTCCTTTTCTTAAGTTTATTACTATCTTAACACATTAAGTTTCTACAATTTAGTGTGTTTTCCACCAGATTGCCAATCAAATCCAGATCATAAAGTTATTGAATGAATTTGGCTTTTCCAAAACAGTCATTTCATCTCTTAATTAGGGATGAACTAGGATTGATTATGGGTAAAATCCTAGACTTTCTACCACTAAGATGATATGTTTTCCTTGTGTATTCATAGTTGTTGGAACGAGTGTTTACATTCTGTACTTTTTGCTTTTTATTTTTAGTAATATTTTGTTCTAAAGGATGGGAGAACTATGGAAAACAACTATTAACCTTTAGAAAAATATTAAGTGGCCATTTGATAGGTAGATTCCCAAATTTCCCAAACTCCCATATTTTGACATAAACTTCCTATAAAAGATAATTGATAGCATATGCGAATATAACATAGATTTGGATGCTCCACTCTCTCTCTTCTTGTGATTTCTTAGTAGGTTGTGGGTCATGGCCATGATTACTATCCTTGGGCATTATTTTAAATCAAAAAAGGGTGCTCCACCACTCTCTCTCTCTTGTGATTTCTTAGTAGATTGTGGCTCATGGCCATGATTACTACCCTTGGGCATTATGTTAAATAAAAAAGAGTCCCAAGCTGTTGTCATTCAAGAGATTTACCTTTGTGTTGAAAGAAACTTAACATGCTCTTTTGGATTTTGTTAATTTTGCGTAGGATTTCATGGGGGCTCCCATGGCTACAATTTGATCTCCAAATAACATTCTCAAGGAGTTTCGAATGGAATTTATGGTGACTGAGTTTATCAATGGATATAATATTTATTCCCATTTATATATGTATGTCATTTATATATGTATGTGTATAAATATAAAGGGTGATAGGTAAAGGTTGTTTTCAGGTCAACGCCAATCTAAACTACCAATTTGGCTTATGAAACCAGCTTATGGAAGCGCCCAAAGGGGATTCCTTTCCATTTACCTTGTACTTGTTTAAACTTTGTACTCATGAGTTTTACAACATGACCAAGCCTGGGAGGGAGCCTGACCTTGTCAATACACCTATATTCGGGCCTTGTATACATTAAGGTAATGTTGATTTTCAGGTCTTGATGTAGCGAAAACTACAACTTGGTGCATGAGGTTCATCTTGTAGAAGCACTGGGCCCTTTTAACTTTACCCTCTGTTTCAGCCTAATGGCCAAGCTTGGGAGTAAACTGTCCCTATCAAATCTGTGTACTCGCAGAGTTAAGAAATGGATGGGAGGGGTTTTAGACTTGAGACCTATGAACTTTTGTGCTAACTGATCTATGATAACCTTCTTTCCCCAACAAGAACTCATATGTAAATAGATATATGTATGCGCAAGCATACATATTATGTGTACATGTATTATATATTCATACTTATTTATATTCTAGTAAGGATGTTTGCAAAAGAAACAGTATGCACATTGAACAAAAGGATGGAATATGAGTGATGCTAATAGAGGCAGATGTTGGAGTTGATTGTGGGGATGGCTAAGACAAAACATGAGCAAAAAGAAGGGAAGGAAATGATGCTGAAGCACAATAGTCGGATGTAGAAATGGAATGGTGGATTGGCTGCCAATAGGCACAATGGAGAAATATGATAACATGGAGAACATGAATGAAATTTTATTTATTTATAGAAATGACCAAAGCTGGTTCTTTGGGGTGCAATTTACAGTTTGCTCAGATTCCACCAGCAAGTGGGTGCATTAAAGAACACCTACTTATAAAAAGAAACAACTGCAATACAAAATGAACAGATGGAAAAATGGAATGCTGATTCTTAATACCTCAATCGGTTAGAATAAAAGGGAAATAGTGTATGAAGCAGAGTTGATAATGACCTGAAAATGAATCAAGTGAAAAGCTTGCAGAGACTAATGTGAAACTGTCTGAGGTATATCAATCAAAATCATTGTAGGACAAACAAAATGATCATTGGTGTTAGTAGAGAGAGACATTGGGGTTGATTGTGGGGATGGCTACGACAAAACATGAGTGAAAGAAAGGGAAGGAAATGATGCTGAAGCACAATGGTGGGAAGTAGAAATGGAATGGGGGATTGGCTGCCAACAGGCGCAATAGAGAAATAAGATAAAATGAATGAAGAACAGGAAACAAGTCCAGAAATGATCAAAGCTGGTCATTGGGTCTGCAATTTGCAGCGTGCTTAGAGTCCACCACCAAGGGGGTGCATGAAGGAAAACCTGCTTATGAAAGAAGAGACAACTGCAATACAAAATGAACAGATGGAAAAATGGAATGCTAATTCTGAATACCTCAAACAGTTATAATACAAAGGGAAATGGAGTATGAAGCAGAGTTAAAAATGACTAGAAAATGATTCTGGTGAAAATGTACAGTGACGAGTGTAAAACTGTCCAAAGTATTTCAGCTAGAATAGTCACAGGAGAACCAAAATGATCATTGATTACTGTCAGAACTAGGGTAGAATGGAAGGAATTTGGGGCAGGATATTGTTCTGATACCAAGTGCAATATTCTGGTCATTGCATTATGTTCAAGCCATTTCAATAGAGCAAATGAATAATAAATATACTGGGTAATTGATTCATGGATATTTTATTATTACATAACCCTCGTAATAAACAGGATTATAGGAGTAATGGAATATATTGCCATATCTCATGATAGGGACACAATCCATCATTATAATGTTAGTCACCTTCGTATTATTTGTTTAGGCATTTGTGTAGACAACAATTAATAGGCCATCCGTTAGAATGATAGAGTTCAAGGTTCAAATTATGCAACAATTTCAGTTATCTTCAATTTGTATTTTCTGTGATTGGATAGTTTTTTTAGCATCTTTCTTGTGCATTCTATCTATTTCTGATTTATGGTAGAGTCAAGTACATGAACTAAGTTAAAATCCTATCTTCATTCATAATTCTGAAGCTTAACCTAAAAGCGTTGCTTTTTTCATGCCATTTATTGATTTATTGGCATTGATGCTAATATGCATAGTTGATATATAGATCAGAATGCCGATTGCAAATGGCTATTGGAAATATTGATATTTATATCGATATCTTTATCCAATTATTTGTATCATGATCTTTTGCTTGAAGCTTTTCATGGGACCTCATCTGGCTTGTGTACACATGACATCCAAGTCACTCTAGACAATGGTATCAGGAGCTGTGGTATTGATGGGTTTTCTTTTGAATTCCATGCAGATACAGGAAAGGTTGATTTGACTATGAATGTTGTGGAACGTGTAAATGGGGGTTTCTCTGCGGCTGGAGGAATTTCAACAAACGGGTAAACAGTCCCTAGACAATTCTCATATAGATGAAAATACTAAACTCTTCAAATTCCTGGTATTGCACAGTTTCTTGTTGTGTACTTTGTAGTGGTGGTTTCTGATTAAGAACTTATGTTTATTGCAGAATGACAGGGGGGCTACTTTCAGGCCTTGTTGGAAGGTATGTCATGCCAGCGTCTGTGTGAATTTTGATTGTGTTCATATTGGTTCACGCATATGGAGACCAAGTCTCTTGTTGTTGAAGCCCAGACACAGCGAGTTCAAAACTTTCTGGCAACTGCAAATTGTTTTATTAGATCAGAACTTTGGTTTCTTCATGCTTTGCTGCTACCACAGTCTTTAACTTTTGCTACCACAGTTTTGTGTTGATTCCTTGTTTTTAATACCTTTTGATACTTTCCTTTCTATTTCTAATTGGAATTTAATCTCAAAATCGTTTTGTACATTTTGTAACTTGGAGGGTATCCTTGTTTACTCTGCCTTGGTTTTATTCTTGAGTGTAAGTGCCTCTAATTCAGGGTCTCTTTTCTTTCTCTATTTTGGGTGCTGTGCTCTTGAATGGGTCCAAATTATTTTCATGCTGTAGATTTCGTCACGTCTTAGAACCAAGTCTTTTGATTGTGTTTTTTCAGTAAACTCATAAATGTTTTATCTTGCTTGATTTTTTATTCTACTTTGTGAAGTCATCCATAAGAGGAGAGCAAGATGTTTTGTCTCCTCTTTTAATCTTCTGTTTTGGATGCGTCTGTGCACATGTGCATGCATGCGTGTGTGATTGTATGATTTTAACAGGTTAAACTATCATGTCTGTGTTTGATATGATAGTGTTGTTTTTAGTAGGATGCCATGCCCAATCACTGATGCAATTTCAATGCAATGGAATCTTTTGTTGGCAGTACTTATAGAACATTTCTGGTAATCTGTTATTCTATTTTCTATGTGGGTGTTGTTACATCGTCTCAACAACCCAACAACCTATATTTAACCCTAAACCAAACTATAGTATATGATAATCTATATACTATAACGTTATAATTCCTTACATTCCCTCTTTTTACATTATATTTTAAAGTCTGGGAGAGAATCAACACAAAGTTCGACACACTTACAATCAGTAGGGGAAATGGGCCTACTACACCTGCTTAGCGGGAAATGGCTTCACTTAACAATATGAATGAATGGGGACATACTCAACCATGTGCCAAACAAAATTGTGGAAATTGGCCTAACAACACTTAGAAACAGTTGGTGAATGAGGATATACTCATCGGTCATTGAGATACATCAAATAAAAATTGACTAGGACTGGGCCTCACCAAACAACTATAAAACAATAGTAGTTGGGTTGGGCCTCACTGCACTTCATCAGTTGGAGCTGGCCTCACTGACAAAAAAATCTTGTGCCAAACAGGAGTATGGTCTTCATCATCACTGCACTTTATCAGTTGGAGCTGGCCTCACTGATTAAAAATATCTTGTGTGAAACGGGAGTATGGTCTTCATCATCACCTTCACTGGTGATCAATGTCCTCAGTTTTGTAATTTTTTTCACTGTCTTGCCACTAAATCAATATTCAAGTCTTTGAGCTAGAAGTGAACTCGATACTGGTAGTTATCCTCTATCTTCCTGTGGTGTTCCATCTTCCTTGGGAAGTTGGCATACTCAGCCAGATTGATCTTGATGTCCCTGTGGATGACAAACCGTTATATGAAGCTCTCCGAGAGTTATGGAAACATTTTCCCGTTATTTGTCTCCGTCATGAGAATAGACTTTGACGCCTCAGTCAAAAAGTTTGTAAGGGCATCAGGTACTACTAACAATGCACACGTGTAGACAAATTCAACTTAAGGGTTTAGACAAACAATTTTTAATACAACTTTTGTGGAAAAACAATAAAATCGTACTATTCAGAACAGATGAAACAAAACCTTTTTGCTTCATCGTTTACAATACTTTTTTACACATATTGGAAAATTTCCATCAGAATCTGCCTCCCAGATAAAGGATATAGAATTAATGCTACTTTTTTGGGCTGGGATTGTATAAAAATGAAAATTTCACAAAATAATAATTTTTAACAGTTCTTAAGAGCTGGAGTGAAAACACTTTCGGGGATGATTTACACTAATGTTAGGCTTATGCTAACAAAGTTTTGTTGAAAATATTGATCCAGAAAATGAGATATGGAATTAATACGGTCTCTGATTCAAAACTCGCTGAAAATTGCAAGTCAGTGCTGAAATGACAACAATTGAAAATGTCCACAGAAGAAATTGTTGGGAATGAAGAATTTCTAAAGCCCCCAAAAGGAAGAAGAAATTGGCAGTGTCCGAAGATGACAGCGATGAAGATGATACATCCAATGCAAGGGCAGATATGAGGTTTCAGCTAGAGATGTAAAGTGTTGTGGGTAGTGCCATCAGTATTCTTCCATTCAATATGAGGCAGTTCCTATGGGTGAGCACATTCTTACGCAAATTCTGAGTACTATGCAGATTAGAAGCCTTGCTAAACAGGCAGAAACAATATAGTCCTGAATGGAAGGTATACACAACGGAACCATCAATGAAGTCTCATGCCTAGGAAGTAGTGGAGGAAGATTCGGGTCATGAGGTGGGGTCTCAGCTTATTCAATTGGAAGTAGAGATTTCTGTAAGAGAAGCTCACAAATTGAGGTATTCTGTGCACATGATGGAAGGGGATAGTGGGAGCCCCAACGTGTAAAGTAAAGCCCCAATGTGTAAATTTAATTTGGTGGAGACGTGCCAAGAAAAAAATTAATTAATTTGGTGGAGACGTGCCATGAGAAAAAAATTGAGAGGGTTGCATGGTTCAGAGATATTCTTCATGCAGAATTTTCTATGCCATGGAATTTTGTAGAGACCATGGATGAAATTGAACTAACTGTTCATCTTGATCCAGAGATTAACTCGCTTATTTGTAGATTTAAGAGTTTGTAAACGAATCCTCCATGTCTTTAAAATGGGATGTAATGCTGAAACGAGGACTTTCCAAGGTAGGAACACTTAAAATGTGTATTTAAAATATTGGTAAACGAAACCCTTGTGTATTTTAAATGGGATTCAGACCTTGGAAATTAACTTAATGGCCCAAGCAAAAATGTGGAGGAAGCTGTGGAAAATAATCAAGCCTCTATTGTGCAGATTGATAATTTAATAAAATACAAGGTGTTGGAAAAAGAAATATGTAAATTGCATGAGTTGAAGATTTTAGAGACAGCATTGGTAGATACGGAGCATCCCCTGAAGGTTATCATCAGGCTGCTAGTTTTGCAAGGCACAGAACAGGGCATTGAGGCTGCTACTTCTCATTTCCTTATTCAGCATCAGCTTCTCGACCCCCACATGTTCCTAACACCATAGTAAGCTCCGGACCCCAATACGCTCAGTTCTCAACACAGGATGCAGCAGCCACTGCAGAACGAGCACCCAAATCTACTTCAGATATGCCTTCTACCTAGAGTTTAGCCAGTCAGGAGAGTTTGGCTATTCTTTTTTTTCCCAACAAATGGCGGTTCTCTGAGAAGGGGGAAGAGGGGCCAGTGAGTAGTATTCAGCTACTAAGGCTCCATTAGTATACTATTAGGTGATTGGGCCATCCTTTTAACTTAGGAAGTGATTTAAATAAGGATTTGGGTAACTTTGGCAAGCCAAGGTTTTAATGTTTACTAAAAGTGATTAATTGAAGACTTATTATGAAAAGTGATCTTAAAGGGATTTCAGCACCATGCTGCTCTTGAAGATAACCTTTGAAGACATTGAATTTCTGCCGATATCTGCTGTTAGATCTTTATGTGCATGCAATTGCTGGACTGTTATTTCTGCATAATTTATCAATCAATGCTACTATTATAAGAGAACACTCTGGCCCTTGAATGGCTTTCAAATATTCCTTTGCCTCATGTGCAAGTGATTATTCGAAGTTGTCAGACGCTTTTATGAAAAATGATCGATAACAAGGAGCACATATATTGCAGAATTACTTATATTGCCAAAGATGTCCAAACAGTCATGGTTTTTTTGTACATCTTTTGGCTGGTCCACATCATCACAGTTATTAACTTATTTTCATTTATAAAGAAGTTAAAAATATGTGGAGAGACATGTAAGCATGCACATCTTTTTGTGTTACCAATGCCTACACCAGCCATCCAAATAGGGAAAGGAAGCCCAAACAATAAGAACATAGATGGCATTTCTTTGAAGAATGGTAGAAGGACCTTACCCTATTATATTTGTATATCTTTCGCCTCTTAGCTAAGGTAGATGTGATGAACTTCAAATGGATTTTAATTTCAGAGTGCGGTCTGTCGATATGTTTATCAATAGGACCACATAATGGCTGATGATTTTAGCAAGTTGGTATTGCAGACAGTTCATTTCCGCTCCCATCTGTTTGCTGTAAAAGTTAAATTTGATCTTCTCCAAGGACTAATAAAGTCTCATTCATTGCCCATTTTTTCTGCTGTTATAGTGATTTAAGGGAGCAAATTTTCTTGTTTTGTATGGTTATTTAAAAAAGGGTAAAATATTGATTGGAACGGATAGCACTTGACTGATAGATCGAGGTTTCCCTTCTCCAGATGGAGTAGCGAGCATTAGATCTCTCCCTTCCGGTCGAGGGTATAAACAACCTTATGGCTCTCGTCTGATAGGCCAAGGGGAGGTGGGGCAGGAGAGATTTAGGGACTCAATACATAGATTGAGAAGTGAGTGACAGCGAACCACTTTCCGTTATAATAGCTAAAGCAGTGACCGACATCTTTCAAAATAGCTTCAGTTCTATTTAAATTTGAATTTAAGCTTCTTCTACGGTGAATCAGTAACCCAACCTGCTATTCAAATAAAATTTTGCAGAAGCCGTTGCCCAATTGAAATGAAGTTAAAATCAAAATTGATACTCATCCCTTTTCTACGTTGTTGCATATTTGGAAAACATTTTGAAACATGAGATGAATGGACATGTTTGATGCCAGAAATCCTTGACGGTAAATCAAGAAACATTTCATAAAGTGATTTTCAAATAGTAAAAACTATTTTTGCAGTTATACGGGCCTTCCAAGTCTCCATTATCAAATTTTCTTTACTCGCCAATGCTCTCTATACTTGCATGTTTGGCAAACAATGTTAATTTAGCTGTTTAGAGATGCAAGGGGTGGGTTATATGTTGTCAGTATTTTACCCAATTTTGAGAGAAATTGTCTATGTATATAGGACATTTAACATGTCATAAAAGAAAGAAGAAACATGTAGGGTTAAGCTCAAGTGTAATGTGCATGTGAGATGTGGTTATGTTTTTTTCTTTAAAATTAAATATCAACATGGTTGTAGAGTCATAAAGATGCTAGTTCTCGGCTTGAGGGTGTATGATGCTGGTGTGTTTGTGTAATGGTCTTGTCTCACTTGTGGGTTGGGGAAAATCAATATGGTGATGCTTACTTTTCTATGTATTCGTCTCTTTTGTGTATGTGTGTGTGCTTGTAACTTATAATATGATATCACCATTAAAATTATGACATCAATTCCTTAGACAACAAGAGCAGAATTATTCTCAAGAATCACTTCTATGCAACCTCTTCAGTCAGAAATGTAGAATACCCACACTTGTCTGACATGCTGAAATGCACTGTAATCAAGATACCAGATAACATTTGAATCCTTAAAATACTGATAAAGCAGAATGTAAAATCAACAAAAAAATCATCACTTCTTTGCATAGTTATATGTTTTTTTCGCGATGTCAAACTGCCTATTCTTTTTATTTTCCATCAATCTCATTAACTACCTGAAATGCCTACTGTAAAACAATATCATCTATGCCTTGGGAAGTATCTTATTTGTCAGTTTTTCCATGGTGTACTTAAAATGATCTAAAATATCTTAAAAAGCTCTGTACCAATGTGTTTTCTTGGAAATATCGTGTTAAAAAAATCGCTAAAGATGGGCATAGGATGTAGAAGTTTTGAATTTCATGCCTACTTAAGTTGCTGCCTGGTCTCCCTAACACCTTTATAGTATCTTCTGATTGCCCATGTGACCATCCACTAATCAGCTATATCACTTGAAAAAGTAACAGTAATATATTCTTTCAAGGGATTTGCACCTGGACCTCTTGCCCATAAGCCAAGTGCCCTAATAGAGATTATTTTATTTGAAATTAATCTGTATTGAAGAAATACTCTCTCTGAGATCATTGAACAAGCAGAAAAAGAGTGTTGGTGGCACAACAACAAGGTTACAGCAGATCTGGACTTCTAAAATCAACCAATCAGTTCTCCCCAGAGGAAATCATCTTGGATAACATAAATTTGTTATAATGCCGATCCTTTCTTGGAATACAAGGGGTGTAGGTGTCCCCAACAAATGCCCGTTTCTCAAAGATAAGATTAGGGTTGAAAAGGTGGATGTTGTTCTTCTACAAGAAATGATGCACTTGGGCTTAAGTAAAACTACAAGGTTCACAAGGAGCAGTAAACATACCCTCATTTGTTCAAAATCAAGAATCATCATTCATTGTGACCCCATCCAAGCATTATTTGTCCTCTCTCCAATCTTTCCTTGGGGATTGATTCCCGTTTTTAGTTATCATGAATTCATCATGTAGTTTTGTGTGACAGTGACCAATATATATACATACCGCCTTCGGTAATCTTAGGATTGATCTTCTCTGTTAACTCCAACAATGGATTTTGGTCTCTTCTCCTCCTTCCCTTTTGCTTATGGGTGACTCTCAATATCATCAAATTTCATGGGAAAAAGGAAGCACGAGATACAACTGTAAGCAAGCAGAGGCTGTTTTACAATTAGATCAAGCACCGTCTCTGATTGACATGGATTTCAAGTTAGGCCTCTACACTTGTTGTAACAGAGGAAAAGGTAAAACTATATGCCAGAGAATTTAGACCAACTTCTCATGTCTGAGCACTGTATCTCTTCTACTAAACAGATTGAAACTAGGGTCTGTGAAATTATTTATCTGATAGTTGGCCTATCACAGTAAGTATTCAGAAGACGACTACTTCATAGGGCATCCCCAATTCAAATATGAGCGGATGTGATTATCTCATCTGGACAGATTGCAAGATAGAACAATGGTGGAATTGTGCTAAACATATCTAGGGCAGAGAAATATACAAATTCAGGGGCAAACTTTTTCTCTAAAAACCCTGTCAAAAAGATGGAGCAAAACTGAATGTAATCCTATTCAACAAACATCCACCATCTTTGCTAACCTCAATACGATTCAGAAGGGCATTGAGAGAACGACCTCACCGACCCCTTAACAATCCGTTGTACAACAATTGACTTTTGCACAACTTAGAGGGGGAAAATATTAGAGGCAACAATCAATAGAAAAACGGATACTTCAAGGGAGATAGGAGATAGGAACTCCAACATCTTTCATAAGTCAGCCTTGATTAAACATATAAACTTTTCGCACTAGCTTAAAACAACTAATGGGGATGTTATCACCACACCTTCCGAGATAGTGAAGTATGGCTTTACCTATTTCCATGAAATCTTGTCAGAAAATCATGCCACCAATGATATCCATAAGTCTTAGGAAGAGCTTCTTTAGCATATTTTGTCTATGGAATCAGAAGTCAATGGCAACATTTTGTGAAGATTGTATTCTCTTTCTAGCCTGACATGATGGATTTCACACAATACCATTATAAAGAGCTGCTGAAAGTGGACCTTATTGCTGTGGTTGGGGAATCACACAAGAATAAGCCAATGCTTAAAAGTATGAATGCTTTTCTAAATCAAAACCCAAGCTTAACAAATGGATCAGTGCAGCAAGGAAAGATGATTTTGAATCCTGCCACTGAGAGAAAGGAAGGAGATGGAGATGGGGGCGGGCAGCAAACACGTGAACCTGCGCAGGGTCAGAAAACTGAGAAACCCAGACCCGTGTGGGCAGGGGTAGTCTCCATGCAAGCCCCGACATTGGAAAAGGGCTCGCTAAAGGAGAAATCACACATCACATGTCTGAGAGTGGACACCACTTCGTTATACCAAATTCGGTCATAGAAAGAGCTATATAGAGAAATAGTTTAGCCCTGATCGGGAAATTCCATGGGCCAAGACCCAATGTGGACATCATTAGGAGATGGGCATGCAGAAAATGGCAGTCGAAGGGTAACATGGAGATCTCCCTGTTAACAAAAGGATTCTTCCTTGCCCACTTCAACAACCTGGAAGATTGCACTTGAGCATTAGTGGAAGGACCTTGGTTCTTGGGAAGCATGGGTCTATTCTTGAGAAGGTGGACTCTAGGTTTTGATCCAGAAAAATAAAATATTAATGCCATGCCCATATGGGTTAATCTCCTGGCTTACCTCTTGAGTTCTGGGAAGAAGGGTTTTTAACGAGTATAACAAAGTCTTTAGGAGCGACCAAAACCAGAACAAGACTGGCTTTCGCTAGGATTTGCGTGAATGTGGACTTGGATAGAGATTTACCAGAGGTCATTACTATACACTCGAAGACAGGTAGCTGGAAGCATAATCTTGAATATGAGACATCCATAGCCAGATGCAAAAAGTGCAACAAGTTGGGACATAACGTCAAAGCTTGCCCAAAAAGCATAAATGATAGACATACAAAGGAACCAAGAAAAAGAATGGAATGGCACGAGAAGACTAATGAAGTAAAGGCACCGGAGGAAGACACAAAAAAAGGCAGTGGCCAAACCAGCAAGCCTAAAGAAAACCAATTCATGGACAAGGAAAATCCTTTTGCGTGCCTTGGAACATAGGAGCAAGATTTCTTGGAGGAAGGAGAGTACTCTGAACAAACCCAACTAAATGAGCTTATCATATCACACACAAAACTAAAGGAAAAGGAGACAGAGAAGGAGGAATCACAAACAAAAATAGATGAGAACAGAGAGCAAAAAGAGGCAAAGATTCAAGAGAAAATAGAAGAAGAAAAGGAGCAGATTCAGGTAGTCTCAGAGATATTGGCAGACCAGTTTCAAGCTTCTCAAGAAGAGGACATAAGAGAGATAAACATAGAAGAGACAGTGCTACAGGAAGTAGAGGCATGTCAAGGACTAAGCATGGAGGAATTCCCAAACATGGAGCAATTCAAGGTGATAGTGACTCCAATAAAAGGGAAAAACAAAATGCAAGAAGCTTCATCATCTAAAACCCCCAAAAAAATAGCTGATGTAGGGGTAGAGCAACCAGAGGAAAACCATCTGGTAAAGAAGAGAAAAGAAAAGCAACAAAGATGGAAATTGCAGCAGGGAAGCAAAGAACATTGGATCTTAAGGGGTCCAAAAAAATACAAGGTTTTAAATGAAAGACATCCCTTGGATTGCAGGAAGTTTGAAAAACACAATCAAGCAAAGGTTACTCAAAGATTTTATTGAGAATCGCAAGCCTAACATGAATTACGAGGACTCAACATAAAGAACTTAGGTTGGAGGAAATAAAAAATAGAATGGGAAATTTTTTTAAAGGTAGGAGAAGTTTAGGTAGGAAAGTTCAGGAATTGTTTTATCATTTTTGTACTAGCCTTATACTTTTATTTCGAAGGAAATGTAAGATTCATTTAAAGGGTTTTAGGCCCTTAGCCCATAAGACATTCCTTAGATGCTTTAGGGGTGAGTATATTTGCTAGAATTAGGGAGGGGGTGTTGATGTTGGGATCGTAAGAAGCAGAATTTTGATTAGGGCCGTCCCTAAACCCCTTGAAATCCCTTGCCTCTAATCATAACCTATGTTCCACGGGGACGCGTCCCCTGCCCTTTTAGGGCCATCCCCATACTGGGGACGTTTCGGAAACTCGGGGACGGGGACTTGCAACCCTTGGGCATTTCAGTGTAATCATTATTGTAATTAATACTTCAACCTTATGTGAAATCTCAATTCAGCTCCAATTTTATGTATTAAGGTTCTATATTTGAAATTTTGTTGTGTGTGATGAATGATTTATCAATGTTATCATATAAATATTTGAAATTTCCTATATTTTTTATATTTTCCTTTATTTTTAATAAATTAATAGCCGTTCCTCGCCGTCTCCTAAAAAAAGACCTCCAAATAAATCCGTCTCGAAACACGTCCCCCGTCCCCATCCCGGAAACTTGGTGGAACATAGATCATAACTTTATTAACATGTTGGTCATCATGGAAAATCACATTGAACTATTGCGTTTGAATTATTGGCCGATACATCGTTGACATAATTACTCTATCACACGGAAGACTTCTCACACATATGGGGGATTTGATTGAGATTTCTTGGCATGATTGGCATTTGTTTTGGGTTCCTAGCTAGTCTTACAGGAGCAAATTTTCCCATTTTGATTGCAAGGTTAATGGGAAAATTTACACATAGGAAAGAAGAAAGATGGGGGCGATGTGAATCAAATCGAACCACCTTTTAACAACAAGATAAAGGAGGATGAACAACTTTGGAATATCCTCAGTGCGGGGAGATTCAATGCCTTTCTCGAGAGGGTCAGAGGTTACGACCCACATATCTCTTCTCACTCATTTGCGAAGGAATGGAAGGATAGATCTGTCTGTTTAGAGGAGAGAGCCTCCCTATCTCGGAGGGTTTAATTTCTCACGTTACAGGAATGAGCATGCAGGGCTCTATGTTTTTCAAAAACAAGATTACCAGGGTAAAGCAAGAAGCAATCTTCCTGGGCAAAGGAGAGACTTTATCTCACGTCCCTAGAGGTATTCAAAGAACTTCTCTACCTAGCCCCTTTGATGAAGTTGCAAAATTGATCATCAACTACCCGACTCTAGAGGGCAGGCATCATATGATAAACGCTTACCATTTAGTCTTCCTCAATCACTACCGGAGAAATGCCCTGGTGAGTCTTCCATTTTACATCCTTTTATCTCTTGAAAGCTCCATTAAGGAGGTGCAGTGTGGTAAAGAGCCTTCCTCTCGCATCAAGCTGTTATTCTGCTTATATATTTGCATTTCAAAGCCAAATTCAAAGCTCCAAGTAGTAACCCTCCACCAGTCCCTCATTTCCCCCGAGCCTAGTACCTGAATGTTAAGGAGTAACAAAAAGGCAAACTCATTGAGGGGTCTAGTACTAAGCAGGAGAACTTGGAAGGAGAGGCGGTGCTTGTCGAATTTGGGAAAGAGACCTAAAAAGGGAAAAATTGGTCTTGATACTTCTAGTCTGGAATGTCAAGAGAAGGAAATTGTTGAGATCAAAAAGGACATTAGAAATATGAAAGGAAATATCAACAAACTCCAATTTGAAAAATCTAACAAGTCTTTTTAGAATGGGCTAAATGACCACATTGTAAAAGTTGAATACAAATGCAACCTTATTGGGGACAACTTGGTCATTCAAAATGGGCTACTAAAATCCATTGTCAAAGAGCTTAAAAATTCAGGTAGCAAGGGGAAAGGAAAGGAGCTTGAGAGGAAGAAGGAGATAGAAGAACGCGACAACCACATCAAGGAGCTCATCAAAATTTCTACCAAATCCTAAAACATTAATGTATCTTCTTGCCATTTGCTCTGGTTTGTTTTTGGTTGCTGGTTGGATCACTTTTGAATGTTTGTACTTTTCTTATGTGCTGGTTATACCAGCCGTGTTTGATATTTGGTTCTTTTTGCTTCATGAAATGTTCATTGATATATTGGGATTTTAGATCCATGCTGTAACAGGGAAGGACCCCTGCCAAAACTCTCTTTTTATCCAAATATAAAAAAAAAAACAATTGGATCAGTGCCGACCATCTTTGAATTGTTGGCTTCAAGGATAAAACCTTTCCTTGGGAAGCTACTCTTTGCTTCTCAATTAGCCTTTATCCTAGAAAGACAATTAGCATATAACATCGCAACATTTTTGGAAATTATGCTTCTCATTCAAAAATTAAGGACTTGGAGAAATGATTTAACTGGAAGTTTCCAAAGCCTTTGACAGATGTAATTGGAATTTGACTGTCAAAATTCTTCAAGCCTTTGGCTTTTACATGTAGGTTATCAAATGAATATATATAGTTGTCACTACTACTAATTTTGTATAGTTCAATCAATGGGAATTTGGGGAAATCATTCAAGGCGGCTCAATGACTTAGATAGGGAGAACCTCTTAGTGTAAAGTTTTTAACAATCTTGAAATAAATGATCAAACAACTGTAAACAACATGATCAATGGATCCAAACAACAACCTCACATAGAAGTATTTCAGCAACATAACAGTATGGATTCTTATCCAAAGACACACATACACAGCTGTAAAATTACTCTATTGATAATTAATAAACCTTTCTTAAGAAGTGTACAATAACCTCCTCTATTTATAAGAAGGAAGAGATAGAAGAAGAAAGATTATCCAAGATAATATTAGAAGAAATTAAAAGGAAAAGATTAGAAAAATCCAGTAAAGCTATCTGGGAATAAAGAAAACCTATAATACAGAGATTCTAACTTATCTATCTAATTTATCAAGATAATTATAATAATTATGTTGATTTAAAATATATTTAATGCAAAAATATTTGAAAGTGTGCATAACTTATGAAGTAAAACGTCTAAATAAATATTAAAAATGTGTATTTGCATAAACCAACACTTAGCCCTTACTATTTATCTTAACGAGGAAATCTGTATAGACCAATTGGGGCAGCCCAAAGTCTTGGTCAAGTGTTTGGGCTGTTGACAATAGCAGGTTTTGAAAACTACTTAAAATTTCACTCTCCAAATGACACACCACACTCTCTTCTAGTCTTCTAAAATAAATCGGCACTCTACAAAAACTTCTAAACACCTATCAACCGGCTTGGGGAGAGCAGGATAATCACATAAAAATATCATGTTGGTCTTCCTAAATATCTCTCCTCGATGTAAAAGGGCTATCATAAATTGCTTGGGATACTCGGAAGGGACAACGTGTATGAAATTTTCGGGTTTCCTTCTTCACACAAAGAACATAGCCTTAGCTATGGGATAGTACAATAGGACAAATCAAATCTAAATAATCCATCTGTACAAATATATGGTTATCGTTGTGGGAAGAATTCAATTGTTTATCCTGTTCTCGAAGTTGTTCCAATTTACTTCCTGCTCTCCTCTTCCAATACCATGACAGATAACCCTTTGTATTCAAGCCATTCAAAGGAGTTTTCTGTGGTAAGGAACTGAGAATACCTTCAAACTCTCACTAGTGGTGTGGAGCACGACATGCAAATCCAAGAGTAACGGATAACAAAACATATCATTTCTCAATGAAGCTATGGTTGTGACATTGGCCTGGAAATTTTGGCGCGGTCTGGAAATGCTACTATATCTATTGGAAACGAGGCTTCTCTACCATTGCTAGGTTACTCAAATTGGGAACACTCTGATAGGAATAGGTAACCTAGAGGCTTGGCATTGGATGTAGCACTCAAAATTGGGAGGAGTCATGGAATGGGTACCTAGTTTTCATAAAGAAGATTCTGTCTGATCTCCCACCCTTTTTGCATTTTCATGAACTACTCAAAGTGTTCGACTATTGCAAGCCCGAGGTCTACTCTAACCTTGTTTGACATAATTGGGGAGAAAACAACTGATCTCTTCCAGTTGCTAGGTAATAGAATGATCATGCTTACCCATCAAAATGACAGGTAAATATGGCCCTGTACAAGCACAGGAGAATGCATAGTATCATCAACTTATCACATTCTTAGTAAGGCACCTTCAACTCAACAAACTAGCAACATTAATTGGATGGGAAAATGGAGTAGAAATCAAATCAGTTTTGTGGTTGCTCATGCATGGAAAGCTGCTAACCATATATAATATTTAAAAGAGAGGATGTGTGAGGCCCAGTGTATGTTCCAGTTTGTCATAACAATGCCAAATCTATCCATCACCTCTTCTTTTGTTGTACCTAACAATCATCTCATTTGGTCACAAACCTCCTAACCCAAACACCATGGTAGCATCAATCTGGAAATGGATAAGGATCAAAAGGGAGATGCCATTGTTGTAAAAATGCAGCAAATTGCCCAACTTCATTTTGTGGAATGTGTGGAGAGAGCATATTGCCCATCTATCTTTGGAATTGGTTATTAGATAAATAAAAGCTCAAACTAGGACAACAGTCTCGCTCAATCAACCAAAACCATGTTGGAAAATGTGCTCAAGGAAGAAATGAAGAGAAAGCAGAATGCACACATGTTCATTGTGTCTGTCATTTTATTATGAAAGAGATGGTTACAAAATGGTTGACATGTTTACAACCATTTATTAGCTAATACATAACTAATATTAACTACTAATTAATAAGCCTTTTTTATTTAATACATCCTCGCAAGGCTTACACTATCCAAAAGAAGATAAAGTTACAATCTTCAGAATCTTTTGTTTTGAATAACAGTTCTTGGACCAAGTAGAACTCCATCAAGCCGCCTCCCTAACCCTCGTAAAGGTGTAGTTCCGGAGCTGGATTCCCAAGCTCTCGAATTCCACCTCCTTGAGCTCCTGAATTAAAGTATTTCCCGAATTGTTGGACAACCCTCCATGCTGAGCTACTCCCACAATGCTCCATCAAGTTGTCACGTGACCCTCGTAAGGGTAAATTCCCGAGATCCACAGGCTCCCAAACTATCTGGGCAGCCATTATGCTGAGTTTTGCCTACATTGGATTCCTTCTTGTCGTCAAGAGACTGACTTCTTTAGAGTATGCATTCTTCTTCTTCATCAATGAAATCTTCAGTAAATTCAACATCCAATAGATTGTCAACAAAGGCCTCATTTACTTCTTTCGGGTTATCTTTGGGTTTTCCTAAGATGAATGTGACAAATTTAGGCTGTATGACCTCTTTTCTTGCAATAATAACACTCAACTTGTTTGGTGTTTTAATCTGTTTTTCTGTGATTATTTCTCATGTAGGACTATAATGTATGTTCATGTGAAGAATTAGCTTCTGTATCGTCCGTAGTTCTCTTTTCTTCAGGTAAAAGAGCTGAAATCACATCTTCCAGGCTTTGCGAAGGCATCTGACTGAGAATAAAATGACATTGCTATATGAAGAAGGAAAACTATTTAACAGAATGGCTGTAGAATCTTTGTCATCTACTAGAGCTTAAACCTCTGCTAATTTATATGAATGGACATCATCATCAGCCATCTTACATCGAAAGAGTTGAAGCTTTAAAGAAAATTTAGCCTTCACTGCTTTGCCCCAAGCAACCTATTCAGATTTTCTTAGATATTTTTGGACGATTTTTCTAAATCTATACGACGGAGTTCTTAATCAAAAAGAGCAAGCCTGATTATAATTTCAGCTTTATCATCACGGCTTTCCCACTCTAACAATTTGGCAACATCAGTGGGTTGTGTTTCTTTTCCATTAACAATACCCCACAAATTTTTGTTCATTAATTGCATCTAGATTTTAACCTTCCAAGTGTGGAAATTGAAACCAAAATATTTGTACTGGTAAAGAAAACTCCATTCTTTAAAAGAAGTAACTAGGGTTTGCTTTTGCTTGCAGAAATATTTCAGAAAAATCAGAGATATTATTTACTAGAAATCCACGACTGTGATTTTTCCTTGCTTCCTCACGTGCTAGTATTATCTTCAGATTCATGACTGTAAATTGATGTGCTTTCAATGGTGTATAATGGTTAAAAAATACTCCCGTGCCCTAGTTCGTAGGTAGAATGGCTTCTGCGATCTCGTGCTTTCGTGTGCCCTTTTGCAACCCTTTTCATGACTTTATTTTATGCCCTTTTGAAGCTTTTGTGACCCTTTATTCTACACCCTTCGAAACATCAGATCGCTGGTATATTCGTGACTGTAAATGTGTCTGTGTTTGACTGGTTCTATACCTTTCACGTGCTTTGAAATGATGACAGTAATGGCAGCAGATTTGTGTCCTAAACAAGACTGCTGTAAGTGGCGTTTTCTATTCTTTATTTTTCCCTTTGATCCTCATGCGATTTTCTTTTTACAGTGCCCTCTGTTTGCGGATCCTTAGAGCACCAAGGGCTGTGATACCATTGTTGAAAAATGTGAAGAAGGAAGAAATGAAGAGAGTGGAATGCACACATGTTCATTGTGTGTCCGTCAGTCTATTATGAGAGAGATGGTTGCAAGATGGTTGACATGGTTACAACCGCTTATTAGCTAATACATAAGTAGTATTAACTGCTAAATAATAAGCCTTATATTTCAATAAACCATTATCAGTCTCATATACTGCCATAGCAAACTGCCATCTCAGTAAAATGTGGAATACCTCTTTTGGTTATCATGCAACTTGGATCTCAATTGGCCCAAGGATGGACTCCCTACCATATAAATTTCAAATTCAATTTTGATGCGGCTTCCAAACGGAATCCAGGACACGCTGGTATATTCTAAATCATTCATAATTCTAAAGGCAATTTTTTTACATGTTACTCCCGAGCTATTGGCATATGGCAAAAAGTAATGTTGCTCAGCTACGGGAATTATATAGTGGTATTTATCTCGTGCAACTCAAAGGGATTTTCAGTATGCAAGTCAAAGGATACACCAAGCTGGTCATTGATCTCATTCAAAAATTATTTGTCACAAAGCCTGTGAACTTATTAGAACATCCATACAACTGGAAACTAGATTCAATCCTGAGAAATACATTGCAGCCGATCAAGAGTATGGGCATTCACCATATCAAACATAAACAGAACCATAATCATGTTGTGGATATGGTCGATAATGAAACATATAAACTGCCCTTAGGGAGCCAAATTACAATGTATTCCAGCTAAGAACAACTCCTTGAATCTGTCAGGCACCAAGTGGACGTATAGACTCTGACCACCAACACATCATCTTATGAGTCCAGACTTAGCCAAGCATAACACAATATTGAGTATAAAGTTGATCATATTTACACCATGTCTTTCTACATCTATGGGATGCTCTGGCGGTACGGAAAAATAGCCTTGGGATTTCTCTCTTCAATGCATTGGCATTTGATAGGGCTCATTATAATGTTATCCAAGATTGTTAAGGTCCCTCTCTTCTCTTAGTCATAGTCATTGAGTGAGTGAATGTCCAATTGGATTGGAAAATATATGACCTATACTGAGCACTAGTCCCCTGTTGTTGGCATTACACAGCAGCATTGGAGGACAACTGGACTGCACACCGAGTCAGAATCAAGCCAAAATGGAAAGGCATGGGCAAGGTTGGGCTCCTGTCAATACATATTATTTGCAGCTCACATATTCTCTTTTTCATTCACCTTAGAGACATTATTAGTGTAAAAAATAACAATTTACCTATGTCAATTGTTGGAAAATATCCTGGGTTTGAGTGTGAAAAACAAATACCACATTCCTCGTTTACCTATCCCCATTGTGGAAGCCAGCTGGAATACAGCCCTTCTTGCCATTTCTGCATTTTCCTACCTTCATTGTGGAAACCAGCTAGAATACCCCATTCCTCATTTACCTACTCCCATTGTGGAAGTCATCTGGAATGCAACCCTTCTTGTATTTTCTGCTTTTACCTACTCCCATTGTAGATTCTAGATGGAATACTTTGGGTGTGCTGCTTTTTCTCACTTTATCTGAAATGGTTGAAAATCTATTTTGTAATCTCTGATTGTAATGTTGGTATTTTTATGAGCTGGCTGTTTGTATGTGAAAATGTCTTACTTCAACGTATAGCCCTTGAAAAAAATGCATTGAAAAAGTCATGCTTGTGATATTGACTGGTAAAGACATTATTGGTCAGTCCTGAACTGGCATAGGAAGAACACAAGTTTTATTATTCCAGTTCTAGAAAACCTGTTTCTATTTTTCCAGTCAATGCTGATTTTGGTGCAAACATGGGGAATAGCTTGTTGAGTAACTAAAGAAGCCCAAAAAGGTCAATAACTTCAGTCGTAAACTTTTTCTGTGTATGGTGGGGATTATACAGAAAAGAAATCTCGATAAGTTTGCAGTGGATTAGTAGTTGTAGCTGGAACTATGGGGTCAATAACTCATGATTTAAAAAGGAGGTTCCAAAATAAAAATTTGAAATTTTGTAATTGTTGATGAGGTGGATGAAATATTTTGAAGGAAATCTAGGGAGGATTAGAAAAAACTGTGGCTATTTTGTAAACTATTTTGTTCTGAGCTACTTTTTCTTCAGATGTAGAAATAATTTCTTGCCTCCTTTTAAGGACCCTAAAGTAATTGTATTATTGTTGTGAAAAGAGGAAGTGAAAGAAAGCAAAATTGAACAGATCCATCAAGAGATTGCGCGAGACAGAAGTCTGAAATTGTGGTTGATTTTTTCTTGGTGACTCTTTTCATTTACTTTCGCTTGGCTTACATTAATAGGTGAGTAGAAAAGAATGGTTGGTGGATGATTAGTTCCATGGACATTTTCCCAAAATTGTTTCAGTTGAGTTTTAAATAAATTTTTGAATAAAAAGATCCTGATGTTTATTACTATAATGTAGCCACAAGAGCGATACGTATTTGATAATATTGACTATGTGAAATATCCCTTGTTGGGATCTTACAACAAAATAGACAAAACACAGAAATTTGCAGCAAATACTGAAACTGATTTTTGCAGATTTTATGCAGAAAATTACAGCTAGGGCAGTGAATAGAAAAATATGGATAACTCCCAAAATAACCGTTCAAATCACTTGAAAATTTAAATGGAACTAGATAATAATATAAAGAACACAAGGGAAATATTTTTGGAATTTTTCAGTCAATATAACGCTGCCAGAAATTTACAGCGTGCCTAAAATAGCTGGAAAACTTCAAAATTAATATCTTTCCGAATACAAGTGCAAAAATGATGAAACTTGGGAAATAACATATATAAATATGTAAGATGACTTTCCAACCTTCAGATCTGAAAACGGCCAGCTGAAAACCCTAGAAATTAGGGCTGCAATCTCCCAAACAAGTCGCCCCCTTGGTAGATGGCCAAAACCCTTGTGAAACCCTCTGTAGATGATGCCAAACCCTTCCTCTATGGCTGCCGTAGGTCTGATCCGAAAACCAGCTGAAAATCTCCACAAAAACTCTCAAAAACCCTCAAACCCTAATTCTGAAATTCCTGAAAATACCTCTGTAAAAACAGCCCTGAAATCCACTCCAAATGACAAGCTAGGGTAGATCTTTCACTACCGAAGAATGCCCTGCTAGCTAGGGATGGATCTTTCACCACCGAAGCTAGGGTTCCCGTGGGATCTTACTCCACAAGCTAAATAGTTGCAAACAGCAGTTGCACATAAAAAGAAAATAAGTGTATGAATGCATGATCTCTCCTTTCACCCCTCTTCTCCTTTTATAACCTTTTCCATGTCAAAGAAACCCTAAAACCCCCAAGGCGCACTTTCTCATAAAGAGGGCCCAATTAAAAATAACTTAAAGTTGCTTTTTCCATTCCTAGGCGCCTTGGCCCAAAAAGTGACCCCAACAAAGAAATATAACATTTAATGCAATACACATCCCCTCAAGTCGCCAAAAAGGTACTTTAAGTGGCCCCAACGAAGAAACATAACATTAAATGCCAAAAGTGTCCACTTAAGTGATCCCAACGACAAAAATAGAACACAAAGGGCCCATTAGACCCTCCCAACGCCTAAAATATAACAAAAACATAGTAGGAAATCAGACAACCATCCCCAATAACCTCCAAAGTCATTAGTCCCTTGGGAATGACCAGGGCTAAGACCAACATAGGGCCGTTAGGCCAACTGCTCGGAATTGGGGACATTACACTATGTTCATGCTATCAACAATTCCCGAATATAATACCACCAAAAAATACCATTTCCATTTTCAACTTATTGTGGACAATGCTTGTTCCCGCACATAACTCAAATAAGGTTTGTAATGCAAAAATAATAGGTCGAGGGATGGGGACCATCACTAAATCATGTCCGATGACAGCGCCTCTTGAGGCTTGTTGTCAAGAAGGATCTCTAATCTGAAACTCCAACTTAGCTGTATCCACTGTTTAGTCCCAACTAATAATCAATAAACATTTCATGAAATAATTTAGTAACGTTGAGCACGTAACTTGGTCCATCTTGGACATGGAGGCCCATTTTGGAATACTATTTTCAATGATAGTATTTGATCCACCTCTCGACAAGGAGTGGATTGTAGAGGCTGATACATCTCGTACAAAGAGGTCCATCATGGACAAGGACACATAAACAAGACCTGACCCCATCTTGGCACAAGTAAGAATCTCCTAAATGCCCCATCTCAAGACAAGGGTAGTACCATATCTCGGAACCCATCTTAGGGCAAGGAATAATAAATATAACATGTCTAGGCCCCATCACGCGACATGGTACCCAAATTTCAATTTATTTAGTAAACATTACAGTAGCATTCGTAACATAGAACAGGTCTTTATCAGTTATATCAGTGAACTCACCCATTTGCAAGAACAAAAGTTATAAAGTTCATTAACAAAACACAAATCAAACATAGTCAAACAATTAATATAACTGCACTTTTTGGACCAAAAACAGCCTTAAAGGTAGTATAGCAGTCTTCTTGGTCAACACAGCATTTACTGTTGTAAATTAGTCAGCAGTCAACTGAAGGTCCAAACGGTCAACAAAAGCACATTAAATGTTTATATGTCCACTGACATCAATCTTATAGTTTGCTGCCAGTCACCCTTTTTATCTTGAAATAAGTACTTGGGTAAATGAGAATTGCTTTCATTGATGAATTGGATTTATTATTGTTAGATTAAAGTTTTGAGGTAAAATATGGTTGATGTGGCACAAGTGGGTGCAGTTGGCATTGCAGGTGTATCTAATGAACTTATAAATGCTAAATCAGCCAGTAGAGAGAGAAAAAGAGTCTGTTTATACTTGAAAAATCAGAAAATTCAAAATAAATACAGTAATGATATCAGGGATGTTACAATGAAGTTAAATTCTGAATAATGAGGCAATTGATGCCATCAGCTCATTCTTGGTCTGATTAGTATTTTGTTTCATGTTTCTGGTTTCAGGCTTTCCTCTAATAATTTAAACACGCAATTTATTTTCTCCTTTTGAGGTTGGTGCCTACTCTGAGCCATAACCCAAGTCTTCTTTCGAATCAGAGAACCTTGCAAGCATTTCATCAGCACAATCTTATTCCAGAAAAATGTTGGTACATACATGAATGTAAATGCTGCGGGAGAAAAAGTAATCTTTCATTAGGAAGCTGGTGAAAGATGATTGTGAATATTGTAGGGGAAACTATTCAGATCAGTGCTGGTTTGTCTGATTGTGATATCCATAAATAAATGAAATATTTACAATTGCAGTACACCATACATTCTTAAATTGTCATAACATCTATGTATCATGAAGATAGCGAAGGGATTCAAGGAATCATGGGATACAACAATAGCAAGTGCAGAAGATGACATAGCATGCCAAGTTTTTTTTTTTTTTGAAGAGTGTGACCATACAACAATAGCGAGTGCCGAAGATGACATAGCATGCAAAGCTTTTTTTTTGAAGAGTGTGATGGAAATTGTCATGGAGGAAGAATGACTAAGCATTGGCAATTCCCTAATGTTAACAGTGTGTCATGTAGGCCAACTTCTTGTCATAATGGAGCTGTGACATGTATGGATATGTAGGCCTTTATTTAGTACATCATAAACAAAAGAAAAGACAAAAGCATGATGGCTTAAATCAGAATATCCTCTGCATAGAAAATATAGTAATGAAGTTTTTGTTTTATAATTGAATCTTCTGCATTGTTACTCAAAAATTCAATACACTATCCCCTGGTACTCATCTTTTGACTCAGAAATGCACCCCCATCTTGGAGACATGTATGGGGTCGTTTCCAAACTTCAAGAGACTTCAACTGACCTCTCTAGTGTTTTCATACATCTCCGGGAAGCATCCTCAAAATCGGGAAACATCTGGTGAAAGTCCCTTAAATATTTCATATATTTTTCCTGTTGTGCTAATAACTTGTCTAGGAGCGGTAAAGGAACTAAAAAAAAAAATCACATGGATGTTTTTTATGATTTTTACATGAAAGATTACAAAATCTTTCTGTATCTAAGGATTTTCTAATCAAAGGTCGAAGTGGTAATAGTAAGAAGAGAAAACAAATAGGGTTAAGATGTTTCACTATGGAATAAAGCTGTTCTTCCAAGAACCTTATGGAGGTTAGTTGTTTGTTATTTGATATTGTTTGAGATCTTTTAAATCAAGTTGTTTTCTGATGTCTCTTGGTCTTTCATGTAGTTTACTTAAATGTCAATATATACTGTGCATGTGTTAGTGTTTATAAATGATTTGAATTCATTTGTAAATTTTGTAATTCTCTGATATGTGTATATACAAAATATATTTTTATGTATTTTGGTATCTTTCTGAACCCTTGAAGTTGTAATCTAAATGTTTAAAATTGGCGTTTCCATCTTTGTCTCTGTTCCTGTTTCCTTGTTTTTATGATCTCATGTCTATTAGTGGGCATTTTTTTGATATTGGGGATCAAAATTTTACATCCCAAAGTGTGTTAAAATTCATTGAGTTTCCTATTTGAGTAATGATTACTGCCGGTCAAGCCATGTTGGATGGCAGGTGGCTTAGGTGAGTGAACTCGCCATGTTTTGACGAGTCATAGGCCTGTTTCCTAGTTTGAAAGTAATCTACAAATCTTGTTGCTTTCTTAAATTTTGATGATTTTCTTGCTTTTAGCTTCCCCAAGTTCTGTATGGTATGTTTTTTTAATTTGAACTTGGTGTATCTGATCTGTTATAGTTTTTCCCAGTAACTTTTTTTTATGATAGGAAGATGTGTTTAATATTTGCATTTTGAAAAATATAACAATTTTCAGAAATATATTCTTATGCCTTTGTAGGAATCGGACTTTGGCTTTGGATGAATGTTCATTTACAAGGCATTCTTTCTTCTATTTGTTTTATTCTTTTGTCATTGTATGTACTATGTACCATAAGCGGTTTTTTTTTCTAAACATCTTTTGGTATACTCTGGATTTCTTTCAGTGGAAGAAACTGTAGTGCAAATTCAGTGTTTTTAAATTGGACTTTAAAGACAATTCATGTTTGGGGTTTTGTAGCTTGTGTCCTTGTGACAGGGGAATGGACTTTAAATGTAAAAGCTAGATTGTCATATTGAACTTTCCTCAATGATGTAGCTTTCCTCTAGAACTTTGTCATATTGATTTTCTAGTGATGTACATTCCAGCTTTACTTATTCACATAGAAATCTCTTTGGGCGCAACAAAAAGCTAAATGTTTCAGTGGAGCGGGCCAAATTGATTCCCTATTCAGAATGAACTACACTGATCCCTGGATAGAGGGTGATGAAAAACGAACCTCCAGATCAATTACTCTTCAGGTGATTGAGATTTGTATGAGTTTGTTAGCATTTTATGGTTTTAACTTGGCTGAGCAGCCAAGATGAGGGACTTATCAGGGCTTTTTCATGCAACAGAATTCACGCACACCTGGAATTCTCATTCATGGGCCCAAATCACCAGGCTCATTACATGGTGGTGTGGCAATAGGAAAAGTAATGGCAAGTGTGGATTATGGTCGATCCCTTAGTCTAAAGTGGAGTGGGACTGCAGGCATAACTTTCCAGGTATTCTCACATTCTCCAAGTAAACTACATGGGATATACATATCAAAATCATTGAAGTTCAAAATCTGTACAAGCTTTTTTAGTGCTATTCTAGTTATACAGATTAGTTTACATTTACTAGTGATGTGGTTTTATAACTTTTTCTATTCTAATCTTTATCCTTATCAGTCTAGCTATTCAGACAATTATCAGGACCATTCTATCCAACATGGAACCACAATATCATGCAAAGACAATTCTTAAATGCATAAATAAAGACAATTGTGGCTGCAACAGACCTTCGAAGAAATTAAGTTTGTCCTCACCCTTTAATCAAAAGTGACTCATAGATGGCCACGCCTCGAGAATAGTATGGGCACATGAGAATTATTTCTTATTACCTTCATGCCCTCATAACAATCTGTGGTGTTAGAACTCCAAAAAGGGGTTCCATGCCAAAACATGTGAGTCTTGTCATTCCCACAATTAGTGAGTATTTACCAATACAAATGACCCTGTACAGACTAGAACACCTTTGAATAAATGCAGATGGCATTCATAGCTCTCGTTGCAGATTGATGTTTGTCTTTTTAAATTTCTTCAGAAATGTTTCTAACTCCAAACTAGTGGAAGTAGCATGCATATGTAACATATCTTCATGACCTTTGATAGGTTCGATGTATCTTCCTAGAATGTTTTGTTGTTTTAATTGGTGGGAAATTTCAGTAATCAAATTTGAAGGGCTCCCCATATTTTAATTCGAAGGGCTAGGTTAAGATTGACCCTTCGTAAATGACAAATTAAATTATATGTTATCTTTCAATTGAAAAAGAAAATGTTAATTACATTTCCATAGAAAATTTTGGTATGGAGGAGACATTGAGGCATCTCCAATTTAAAAATTATTGTTCTCAAATCAGATTGCACCTTCATAAGGCAACAAATATAGAATTTGTGTAAAATTTAGGGCATGCCTCTCATATATTCATAAAACCTAGAATCAAAGAAGTACACCTTTATTCAAAAGATTTTTTAAAAGATAAAAGAATGCAAAAATATATAATAAGGGAACCGCATGAGTAAAAATATCCAATAGTATACTATCACTCTTGAAATATTGCAGAGAAAAGAAGCAATAACAATTTACCATTGAGAAAATATTGAGAAACAAAAAGGGCATAAATATGGTGCTACTCTGTAAAATAAACATGTATTTAAAAAAATATATGCATAGTAAGTTCCAAAATTTAAAAATGCCATAGAGAAAATTACCTCATTTTTTTAATCAGACAATGCCTCAACCACTGCATTTATATTGATAATATTTTGAGCAGAAAAACCAACCTTTATATCAATTGTTTTCTTGTTAATAAACTATTTATCTCTCTACTTGCTTTCTCATGCACAATGTTGTGGATTTGGTAGTTAAAAACTCTTAGAAAAATAATATTTAAGAGCCAAATTTGCAAAATAGGCAAGGGCATTGACAATTGAAACCCCAAATTCCAAACATGATTTACTGTTTAAGCAAAAGCTAATTTTTTTTTATTGTTATTTTATCAATAGAAAGATTTAACTAATTGCATATATGGTAGTGATTTATTCTTTTGCCCAATGATTTTGTGCATGATTTGTGTGAAGTGAATGATGATTTTTTCTAATATAGAAAAGATAATTTTAATAAGCATGAGTTATGTTACTGTAATTATTATTCAATAATTTATTTATTAAATTAAAGTTAACATTTATAAAAAGTAACTTAGCATAAAACTTGCATGACAGGTGATTTTTTAGTTGGTCCTTCTAATGAAAATTTAATATATTTGACTACCTTTCAATATTGACGTGTAATTTTAAATTTTAATTTTTTTTTGAAGTGTAAATTTTTAATCACCCTTCTATGACAAGCTGAAAGATGTTTGAAGGGCATTGACGACTTCAAATTTGATCCCTGGTGGGAATATCAGTGCTGTAATGATATCTAAATGTTTACATTCAAGCCTATTTCAGGCACCATAAGGGTTTGACTATGGGAATCGAAGTTGGGCCTTATTTGTGGAAGCGAACCCACAAATCAATTACGACATTGAAAATAATATTTTCTGAAGCATTTACCTTCAATTGAATTATAGTCTGCATACTGTACTCGGCCAATGCTTGGTAGACCCCAAAAAAATTGACTTGGCAAAAACTCAGCAACTTAAACAAATATGCAATTTTTTTTGGAGAAAACATAAATTTTATGCAAATTATATTTACAAAATGTATCAAATGGATTTGTAAAATGTTGGGGCAGTGGTTTCTATTAGATTTAAATACAAATAGAGTACAAAATCACATCATCATGCGAATATAACAACCAATTGATAAGTCTTATGAATTTATGATGACTATAATTAAAAATTATGATCATAAATTGCATATCTATGCAAGCTACAAATTACAATAATTTACATTTTCCTCTTCCCTCTTCTATAGAAATATTGAGGAAAGGGTCTAGTGCCTCTACTAGTCATGGCACTTTGGTTGTGATTGTTTACTCCTCTTAGAAGAACGCGACTGTATCCTCTCATTGCATGTTCGACATCATCTCCAAGGATGTCATCCAATCTAATATCTCCTGCTTGTACTTCTCCCTCCATAGCTTCCCTTTCAAAAGTAGCAATCTCATCCTTAATGAACATGAGGATTTTCTCTTCTTGCATTGTCTAGTCGTATGGATCAATCTCATCTAAATCAATAGGCTCTTGTGATGTGGCCTCCACCTTTCTTGTGTGAAGCTGAAAATTTTATTACACAAAAACTAGATCATTAAGACATTTTTGAGTCAACTTGTTGCACTTTTTGTGTGAATGCTCAAACAAACCCCATTGCGCTCACATCCGGTAGCGCTGCAAGGTTGAGATAAAATTTTGAAGGCTAGTTTTTGAAGATGTTTTGCATATCCTCCCCAATCTTTCCAACAAAAACTCTACAAACAAGACAATCAAAACTACATAAGTTATTAATCATTTTAAATTTGTAACTTGTAACATATAAGTAAATACTCTAGTTTTTGTTATTTGGTTGTTGAGTGGTTCTCCCTGACAACTAACCCTCAAGAAAAAAAGAGCCCCCTAATATGTTTGTAATTATGCAATTCTAAAATAATGAGGTCCCTAACCTCAACGTCTTTTGTCATCCTCTCAATATATGTTGAGAGGCCCTCCGTAACCTCTTCGTTAACATCCATGGAGCCATCAAAGAAGAAAAACTTGGGGTTGAGGTAGTACCCTTATGCATGAATGGGTTGATAGAATTGATTTTTCCACCTCCAATCATTTATCTCCTAGTATGGACCAAATCTGGCTATATCCCCCTTATAATAGTTTTGGATGGTGTCATAAATGTATCTTATCAGGTTTTGCTCCTCATCAACCAAGCACAAAACCCTTACTAATGGCTGCAACACCTACAAACAAATTAAACTTTAAAGGCACAAACTTATAAATAAAATATATGACAATAGATTTAAAAATGAAAATAAAAGAATTGATTGAAATTTAAATTGAAGTTTGAAGTCCCCTTGATGATTTTTGCAGCTCTCTTCGCAAAGATATCATTAAAAACTATCTTTGTGGTCCTCTCTTCATCAACTTTCTTTGAATAAGGTGAATATAGCTATGCTTGACTACAAACATTTTCTTCAATGATGTCAACAAACTATAAATAAATTAGGAAGTTAGTTGCAAACCTCGTGACACTCACACGCACAAACTCTTTCCCCTTGATGTGTTCTCTCATGAAGTTGAGAACCCGAGGGTGATTATATATGAATTTTGTTAAATTTCTTGCATCTTCTACAACTGGTCTCACCCAATCAATTTTGTCTGTCCTCCAAAAGAAGATCAAATCAATGGGCTGCACAAGGGGTCCAAAAGAGTGATGGATGCCCCTTTTGAAGTTTTCTCTCAACCTCTACATGTTACATTGTCGGTGACGACTCGCACAACATTTTGGATGCCCACTCTAACACCTCCTCCAATATAAGGCTCAAATTTTCTACATTCTTTACCATGTTAGAGACATCAATTGACTTTAAAAAAACCATCTCACCATTTGAAGCTGCTAAAAAAATTGATGATGGTGCGATTCCTTACATTTGTCCACCCAGCGGAAAGAATGGTGCATCCGAACTTCAACCACTTCCTCTTTTCATCTTAAAGGATTGACTTTGCATCTGCAATCACATCTTGGACCAATCTCCCACTTAAGTCTCTTAGAGAGGGTGCCTTGTATCCTTCATTGCAAATGTCAATGTCGTTACCAAATACTCCTAGTACGGGATTTTTGCCACATTGAAAGGAAGGTTGTTGTAGTACTGGAAATTTGCACATGCTTTATTTGCTTCCTTGTGTGCATCCTTGTTGTATTTTGTACCTTGTAGTGAAGGTTGTGCTTCAGGTATGTTTCTAGGTACAAAAAAACAATGTATCCCTTTACCTGAAGTAGATGAACCAGATGTGCCTCTTTGTATCCGTGGACTGTCATTAAGCCTACAATCGTTGCCGCCTCGACCTCTGATTCCTCTTCTATTTCAGTTTAATGGTTGTTGCTATGGCTGTTTGCACGATTGCCCTCTCTAGTTTGTTCTCTTCCGCTTCGCCTTCATCTCTTGTTGTCCCTCTTATGTAACATTGGGACATACCACGACATTGCGATAAACAACCTATGTAAGATAATACTTGTAGCGATTGATGCCTCCGAACACTTCTTCCTACAAAATTTGCAAACTACATTCCCGAAACCGCTCCACGCATAACATATTTCCAAGTAGCGGTTAGGGCATTAATGGTTTGGTTCCACTTGATGATTCAAAACTTTGATGTTCGCACGGATGCCATTGTATGCTAACTTTTAATCTACAACACCATGCACATTTAAAAAATAAAAAAACATTAAAAAATTATAAATTTAATTAAAAACAACATTACAAAACTATTTGAAAAATTAAAAAAATAATTAAAACCTTATATAAGCTGTAATTGCAAATTTATTATCAGAAACCATACAAACAAGAATGAAATCCCAAAACTAAAAATAACATTTAAAACAATACATTCCAACAATTTTGTTCATTAATGATGATAAACAAACATAAATAACAATTAAAATGCTTTGAAATCGAATGGAATGCATTCAAAGTTGCAATCATATTTGGATACAATATCTAAACTCTACTGAGACAAAATTTACATTCTTGAAAAGAAGAAAAGAAAGGAACTTCCAAATGAAATTCTTGAAATTTGCTTTTCCAATTTGTTATAAAATCTCTTCAACTCTTACAAAAGATGCTCAATAGTTGTGTGATTGTAAATGAGGGAATGTGAAGTATTTATAAGAGAAAAACAATTTTTTTCACCATAAAATTCACGATTTTCTAGCATATTGCGTCATGCAACCGCATTTGGTGAATCTGCGGGGAAACTCACCGAGTTTTGGTGAGTCTGTGGCAAAGTATTCGTGATGAGTTTTCCCAAAAAACTTGGCGGGACTCGGTGAGTTTTTGGGGTGAGTATTCGCCTAGGGAAAATTTGGCGAGTACTTGCCAACTCTGCGAGTATTCATCGAGTAGGTATACTATGGCTTGAATTGCCTTTGTCTTGCTTTCCTAAACAAAACATAATTTTTGATGTAATGTAATGAGCTCTTTTGATATAAAGTTCAAACTTTTTATTGTTTAAAACTAAGTCCAACATGGTAGTAGTTGAATATATATTTTAATGTTTTAGTTATTGGAGGTGGTTGAATATCACTTTTATTGTATTAACATGGGTTAGATACTACTTTGATTTTGGGCCTTGAACTTTTCTATATGTAGGGGATCAATTCTCCAATTTGTAACAATCTATTTCAACTATCAATACATTTTCCATATTTTTTATCACATCTCTGAGAAGAACAATTTCTCACCTAGGGCTTGTATAGGTGTCATTGTAGTCCAAATCTTTGGCGTGTAAGTGCCCCCATCCTTGTTCGGTTGTCGTTGTTGGGCATGTATATGTACTAGCACATGCTTCGAGATGATATCATAACATGTTTCAGATCTATAGGGTAGAAAAAGTACCTTGCATTGAAGAGGATTTAACTATTGGAGTGTTGGATTGAGACAACCTGCTTTTTCTATGAAGTATGCTTTGAGCCATAGATTGCAAACTCGGCAAATACTCTCCGAGTGGACGAGTACTCGCTAGCTATTTAGCCGGGCAAGTTAACTCCCTAAAAACATGTTGAACATGCCAACTGAGTATTTGTCTAAAATTGCGAGTATTGGTGGTGAGCACTTGTCAAAAACTTGACAAGTTTTCTTCTAGACTTGCCAGACACAAACCAACTTTTTTTAGAGTGTTTTTCCACGTTTTTGCTAGACACAACTAAGATGTAAAATGTGCAAAAACGTGGAAAAACACTCTAAAATGTTGGTTTTTTTCTTATATAAGCCTCACACCCCCACATGTGTAATCACACAACTATTGACCATCGTTTGACTCGAGTCTCTTCTCTATGTTGAATGCTTTTTCTAAAGGCCCTTTTGTTCTCTTTCTTGATGGGTATCTTCATCAAAAGGAGTTTCAACTGGAATAGTTTTAGCATTACTATCAATGAAAGGATGGAATGATGGTGGTGGTGTTGGTGGTTTTCCCATAGTCCTCTGCTGCAAAGAAATGGTTTTAGAGCGAGCTCTTGCAATTTCAAAGTTTGCCTCCTCTTGCTCTCTTAAGTACATAGCTATTTTATTCTTCTCCACCTTCTTACATGCTCTAATGCCCGTCCCCGATACCGCAGTTAAATGAGCTTTCAAACGGGTATACGAGGACTTAAATGTGGTGCCACAATGGGGGCATGTCCAAACACGGACACCACCACCGACAATGAGCTCTAACACTTCCACATGCCTCCATAAAGGAGAATGAGGATCTATTTTCACTATCAAGCCACTCGTAGAACACTTCCTTGTGTTCCTCCCTCATTGCTTGCTTCCCCATGCCCCCCAAGCTGAACTGGATGCCATGACTACAACTGTTTAATTTGTTTTAACCTACAATAAGAGATATTTTTTAAAACATTGCTAAATAATTTAATAAACAATTAAAAACAACAAATACAAATTATACAATTAATTTGTTAACCCCTACACGTCAATCTCTGATTTTGATCACCAAGTTCGCCATAAATGGTGCAAGGTGAGAGCATACACAGAGGGTAGACGTTTAAGTTTTTAATGAATTCAATTTAAAACTTTAAAAAAAAAACAAACACATTACTAATTAAAAAAATCAGTTAAACCCTAGGGCCTACACATCAATCTCTGATTCTGATCACCAAGTTCGCCATAAATGGTGCGAGGTGAGAGCATACACAGAGGGTAGATGTTTAAGTTTTTAATGAATTCAATTTAAAACTTTAAAATAAAAAAACGAACACATAACTAATTAAAAAAAACCAGTTAAACCCTAGGGCCTACACGTCAATCTCTGATTCTAATCACCAAGTTCGCCATAAATGGTATGAATTCAATTTAAAACTTTAAAATAAAAAAAAATGAACACAACTAATTAAAAAATTAAATAGTTAAACCCTACATGTCAATCTCTGATTTTGATCACCAAGTTCGCCATAAATGGTGCGAGGTGAGAGCATACACAGAGGGTAGATGTTTAATAAAATAAAACTTAAATACTAAACTTTAAATACGAAAAAATTAATTAATATTTTAAAAAACGTAAAATAAATAAAAAATAAATAGATCATGATCAATGATCATGAATGATGTGTTTGAAACACATCATTCATGATCATTGATCATTGATCACATACTAGTTTGATTATTACATAAAAACATTGATCAAAAGATTTAAAAAAATGGATGCATGAAAAATCCACAAACTAATCCCCTTGTTTGTTGGCTTGTAGTTGATCCTTTTCCTTCTCTCTCTCCTTCAAGCTCTCTCTCTCTCTCTCTCTCTCTCTCTCTCTCCTTCAAGCTCAAAATTAGCAAAATACCAAAATATGAGTGTGTGAATTAACAAGAGGGGCTGGGTGTATAAATAGGTTTTGGGGTCTTTTAGGGTTAAATTAGGTTTAGGTTACATTAGTTTTAAGTTAGGAACTATAATTTTTTATTTGTTTGAAGTTTTAAGTTTAAATTTTTTTTTTTAATAAGGGTACGCAGTAGGTATGTACCCATAGATCCCGGCACGTCCCGCATGGAAATTGCATCTTGGGATGTACCCAAGACATGTGGGTACATACCCATAGCGTATCGGTACCATATCCGTACCGTGCACTTCCATATACGAGGTATGTATCGAGGCTAGTACGGGAGGGGCAAGGACGTTTCGAGGCGCCTAGCTATCAAGTGATCCATTTTCTCCTTTAGTTCATTTTTTGTGACCTTGGCCTTTTTGAGCTTGCCAAAAAGATTATCTAGGGCCACTTGTAAATCTTGCTGGACTCCTTCTGTGGTAGCATTTCCTAGAGCAACCTTTGTGATCTGATAATCAACAACAGTTACATCCTCCTTGTTCTTGTCCATAGTTGGCATAACGATCTCAACGAATCTTTCTCCGAATTGATCAATGGTGATTTGAGAAAGCGTCTTGGGTTTCTTCGCTGTGCGAGGAGTTAGATCTAACATATTGAAGTCAAATGCTTTTGGAAGCACTACCTTCTTTCTCTTATTTGGAGTTTGGCTTGCTAGCCAAGATGGAACCTAAGAGGGAACCAACTGCTGTTGTGAAGAGGGTGAGGATGTGTCCATAGGAGTGGCACCAGGAGAAGATGTGAACACAAAAATCTCAAGAGGAGGGGTTAGCAAAATGGCCAAGGGAATGGCAGAGGAGGAAACAATAGAGGAAATGGGAGGAAGACTCAAAGCGGGATGGGAGTGGGTGATGGAGAAAAAGAGTCTTTGGGGGAGAACCCATGAAAAGACTAATCCCAAGTGAAAGAGGTGGAAGAGATGAGAAAACCTGAGCCATGAGAGAAACAATTGTGGAAGAAGTGGGAGGAGAGGAAGTGAGGATGGAAGATACGAGGATTGGGGATGTGGGAGCAACACAAAGTGTTACCAAAGATGCGGTGGAGAAGAGGAATGAGAGGAAACATGAGGAGGGGTAACATGAGGAGCGATGGTACAGAGAGGAACGACATGCGTGATTACAAGCAAAGAGATGGATGTGGGTTCCTTGACCAGAGTGTTGGTCGGCATTCCTTGACTATGGAGGAGAATTAACGTCCACAACTGTTGTTGGAGTTGAAGAGGTAGAAGACTTCCCACCATTGCTTACAAATCTGAATTTTATTGTCTTTATGGGGGCATTTCTTTTATCCCTGTGGATCTTGGGAGGGTCCCTTATTTGGTGAAGTTGTCACACTTGGTTGACTTGATGGTCGACTATCCACCGCTGGGTTGGATTCCCGAGGACACGAGCCAATGATTGGTTCGATTGAGAATATTGGCAACACGTTTTTTGATAGAGATGCATTCTTTGATTGATTAGTTGATTGGAGGAAAGCCTAGGGGTTCAACCTTCTTTTCATTGTATATACAATCCAAGACCTCTCCATCATCATATGTGCCCTCGGGAATATCAACAATCCCGTACTTCTCAACCTCTTGAAGAGTTAATCTACAATAATATTTCTTTCTCAAAGAAACTTCGTCCTTCGCAATCAATCCATATGTCTTCTTGTTTGGGTGCATGTAAAAGCCAAGTTCCAAGGCTCTTCAAGCACTACCCTCTACAATCAAAACTAAGGCTTGGGTGAAAATATTTCAGCCACCCTTTGCGTTCCGCCGCGACATTCTTGGCTTTGAGGGCGGACGAGCATGTGTAACAACCAATAGAAATAGGGAAATGAATTCCCGCCTTGTGTTTTCCCTGTTGGAACTTATGCAGATCCATCAACTGCCTTACCAGTTCCATGAGAATCTATTTATCACCGGGGGTAACTAGGAAGCAAGTATAGGGATCTCGGAATCCTCCCACACGAATATAATTAAAGGTGGGGAATTGAAGGAAGATACATCCCCATTGGGAAACTGTGCTCCACGCATCATCAGTACACTTGCATTTGATGAGCTCTTTGTCAAATTTACATATGATGTTGTAGAAAAGGTATCGTTCACCCTCTGGATTTTGTTTATGACTCTCTTCCAAAGTCAATTGAGGGTAGAAATCATATACTTGAGCTTGATTTCTAGATTTGTCTATCGTCAATTTGGGTATATTCTAATTCTAGATGCAACATAGACAAGGTAAGATGTCATATGGAATCTTCTGTCGCATACACCAAATTGATTTTCTCGTGTAAGGAGTCACTAAGCTCTTCCCCCCATTTGAGAAACTGTTGGTTCTTCCTTATGATATAGATGTATTGATACATCCACTCTTGAAAATCCTTGGCTATGGGAAGACCTAGAACTTTGCTTAATAAGGTAATAATATCATTGACTTATGGAATGAAGTCACTCCGAGGCAAAGTCTTAGGAAACCGGCTGATTGAAGGCTTTAGCTTCTCCAAATAATTTTGTTTGAAGTGTTTGGTGCGATCCAAAGAGTTATCATTCCAAGCCTTTTGAGCTTGCTCTTGATTGGTGTCAACATACCCATTGAGGTCAAGGAGCTTGAATAAACTCCTCAAAATAATCAGCATCCAATCTGATCACAACTTCCCCATCTTGGTTCTTCATTGTCCTAGTGTCACCATCATAGGGACTTGCATGTACCGTGAGTATGAACTTTGAACATTGTGGCTAAGGGTGGGAAAGTTGTTGTAAGTGTCACCCACTATCATAGATGGCTTGAATCCAAGGTGACTTGGATGGATTGAATACTCTTCTCCAAAATTCAAGAAGGTCAATATGCCCCAATTCTATGTCTCTTATTTGATCTATATTAGAATCAATGTTGGAAGGGGCACCACCCCTTGGTAGCCATGTACATGTTTTTCTCCTCGCCTTTAGTTGATTCTGACATTGATGTAAGAAACAACACTGAAATTTCACCAACAAACTCTCCTGAGAGCTTTTGAAACCAAATCAAAAATGTCCACCTGCTTAGGAACCCCAAAAACCTGAAAGGCTCTTGGGCGGGTTTTTCTTTTTGTTCAACACTTCAAAAGTTTCGACAAACACCTGTAGGAGTATCACACTTGTTTGACACCTTTAAAACCCAATACACCTGTTGGGAATTCGGTCTTGTTTAACACCTTTGAAAACTTGATCTCGAAAGCTTTTGGGGTTTCCACCTTGACACCAACCCGCAAATCCCGACAAAGACCAAGCGAGGTTTAGGGCATGTTCAACACCTCCAAAATCCCAAAAGACTTGTTGGGGTTTATCACATGCTTTACAAATTGGAAAACCCAAAACACTAAGTTTGGGGTTTTTACCTCGACAAGGAGGTCAAAAATCCTGACATGAACTTTATGTCGGGGTCTTAACTTGTTTCTTAAGTTAAAAATCTTGACTAATGTTGGACTTATGTTTTTATTTAAACCTAGTTGTCCCCATGAAAATAACAAGCAAAATGGATGAAAAACATCAAGTATCCCTAGGGAAAACTTGAAGGGGGAGGAAAAACAAGGGTTTGAAATAGCTGAAAAACATCAAACCAAAATCAAGCATGAAATTTGCCCAAAATTTAGCAAAAAACCAATGAAAACGTAAAACTCACCAATTTGACAAATGTGTATGAAGGATTTGTTTGAAATGATGCTTAAAAGTGGAGAAAAGCTTGATCGGGGTTTCAAGGCGATGTCAAGTCGTAGTGAAAATCCGAATAGAACAAGATGAAAATGATGTGGAAAATCCCGATTTTATAATAAGAATGACATTAATTACACGTTAGCGACATGTGTGGGGGTCAAATAATAGTTTGCATTTATTTCGTTAACTCGAGGATCGAGGTTTGACCACATGTGACATGGATTGTTTTCGTGTATGCGAATCTCGAAAACCCGATACACTAAGGACCCTTCGTATTTCGGAGTTTGGGGTGTGAACGACATAAAACATGTTTGGGTTTTGGGATGTTCTGAAGTCCCGAACCCCTTAAATCCCAATACACTAGAGTGTGTCGTGGTTCGGGGAACATCCTACACCTCACATGTCAAAATGCTTACATGTTTTGATGTTTCAAAATCTTGAAATCCTGACAAACACTAATGTATCGGGGTTCGGGGAACACATTGCATTTTACATGTCTTCATGCTTGAAAACCCGAAAGCTTGAAAACAAAGGAAATTTGCAATTTGGATAAAAACTTTGGATTTTTCGGAAAATGACCAACTCCAAAAGCTCCCAAAGACAAAAATTTGGTAGGTTATCCCAAAATTGTCATGAAACTCAATTTCGGGATGATAAATTGCCAAGTGATATAAGTCATCATCAATGGGAACCAATGGCCCACAAGTCATTGTATTTTGATTTTTAGTTGTCCTTTTTGAGATTAATGGCTTGAATCAGGAGGTGATATTAGTAGGTGAAACTAGTGTGATCAAGCTAAGAAAAATAACTCAGCATCTTTGGCACACAGGTTTGCGGTTCTCTTAGAAATTCTTTTTCGTAGGAGATATCTGGAGAACTTGTAGATTCCAATGAAGTGTGTCGATATTAGCTGCTTTGTTGGAAATCTGATTGCCTTCTCTCCTGGTATGCGCAAATTCAACAGAGTCCAGTTGTTGGACAAGCCAGTTTGTTTCATCAACTATCTGCTTTAATCTCCATGAATTGAGTCTCCCCTTGCCCATGGCATTGATTAGGATCTGCGAGTCTCCTTTGATAACCAAATTCTTTCATCCACATATGACAACTGCTTGAGTGCCTTTGAGCATTGCCATACAATCTGCCTGATTATTAGTGTCTTTACCAATATCCAGCACAAAATTCAAGACTGGCAGACCCTTTCATCCCTAAAAACACAAACTCCGCCAGCAGGCCCAGGACTGCCTTGGCAGATCCTTAAAAGTTCAACTTAATATACCAGTACGGGAGGGTTTTAAATAATTGTCTTTCAAGAAATTATTATTAGGGAGTATCAATTACAATTTAATATTAATGTATAGATTAATACTTTTTTCTGCTGTATAATTTATTTGCATATTTATTTTTAAATAAATTCACTATATCTATAATTGAACTATATCATATTTTAGTGTATTTGTCATTATAACCAGGATCATGTCTTATTGGGACCCATGCTCTCCTACATTTGGTATATGGAAGATGACAATCATGGTTGTGTTTTGCTATCGGACTTAACACCATTCAATGAATTATAAATATAACGATAAACATAGTTACTTAAGTCTCGAGGATGGGGGTATGGAGGGACAGGGTTTCCAAGATGGCAATTTTTTTTCAAAATTTTTGGGATGACAGGGGGACGGATTTTAAAATATTACATAAAAATTAATATTTCAATATTTTAACTTTTTTCAATGACATTTAGGGATTTAAACTGTATTTAATGTACGTTAGGTACTTTCAAGATTATAATTTGATTTTCTTGGTAAAATAACATTTTTTAAAAACTAAAAACATCATAAAACTTTTGAAAGATTTAAACAAAATTGGGGACGTCTCCTCCAAGTCCTTGAAATGTTCGGGACATCACCAAAATCTAGGGGACACATCCCCACATAACACTTAAGATAAACAAATTTACAAATTATTTTCTTTATATTCGACAAAGTTCAAGATGGAACTGTTGAAGAGAATCATGAGTCAGCAGCTTCTGGACACGTTTATTTCTGTAAAACCTATTGTCATGTGTAGCAATTTTTCAATCTGAAATGATTTGTATTAAGAGATGTTGCAACCATTACACATTTTTAGTCAGCAATGTGAAGAAATTGTCCTGGATTTCATAAATAAGTTACCCTCTTCTGATGGGGATATCAGGAATTTATTGGTCCTTGTAGATTGCTTCACGAAATACACCCGCTTTATGCAAATGAAGAAGCCATGTGATACATCAAACATGGTGAATGTCTTTGTGGAATATGATTACAAGCTACATGTATTTCCTAAAGTAGTTTGTGTTCGAGACCCTGTCGAATGTATATTGATTAAACCTTTGTATAAAAACATATTAATATTTAAATATAGATTAATAATGTTTCTTTTGTATAATTTATTTATTAAATAATTGCACATTGTTATAATCGAACTATATTGCATGCTAATATATATGGAACCACGATAAGTTTTGCTACAGGACTTAACAAGGTTCAACGGCTTATAAATTTAAGAATAGAACAAATAAACAAACTATTTTCATTGTATTTGATAAAGTCTGTTAATTCATTCTTTTTAATGTAGTATTGTTGCTCTATATATTATAAAAATAAGCATTCATTATAAAATAATTTATATTTATAAACAAATCATTAATAAAATATTTATGTTTAATATTACTACTTATGAAATAGCTAAATCTCCCGTGAATTAGGATATCCTAAATGCAAACTATTTGTCTTAAAGAGATAAAGACAACAAATGATTTTGATATTATTTAACCTTTGTACTAATAATGGGTTAATATATATGTACTAAGTTTAGAAGACTTTCCCTGTTCACGGTGTTCAGGCTGGCAGGGAACTTCTTCGTGTATGTGTTTACTTCCTGTCAAAATCATATGAAACAAGAAGAATTGGTTAGTCTTTCTTATGTGTAAGATTATAATAATAATTATTTTCTTTTCTTTCCAGCGTGCTGGGGCTCGTGATCATAATGGAAACCCTGTAGTAAGAGATGAATTTCAAGCTCCACTCACTTTTAGGTGGGTGCTTTGATTTCAGTGCAAATGACAATTGAAGGAAATATATTTTCAAAACGTTAATCCAAGCTTTTTTATTGCACTCATGGATTTAGTTGCATTGTAGTGGCAAAGACTATGATGACATGCTTCTTGCAAAGCTGGAAACTGTATATGCAGATTCTCGTGATCAGGGATCTACAATGGTTGGTGCTAGCTGTTATTTTTTAATCTAGTTTGAAGCACTACCACTAAATGTGTTCTATTTTCTTTGCAAATATCTACTATAAATCTTTGTTCAGTGCTAATATACAAGAAGCAATTTGTGCAGCTTGTGTTTAACATGGAACAAGGTCTACCTGTCTTCCCAGATTGGTTATTTTTCAATCGAGTAAATGTTCGTGCAAGACATGGAATGTGCATTGGGCCTGCTCGTTGTGTTGCAAGGTAACATGGTCAAAGCTTATTGACCAGTCATTTATGTTTCACAACCATGCACAAAACATACTGTAAGGCAGCACATTATTACATCAATTGAACATATCAAATTACCCGCTGTATATCCAAAAGGTTTGCATATTCAAGTCTCTAGAGTTGTGCGTTATAAAACTGGGCCTTCCAGAGAAGGTCTCCAATAGTTCTGGTTTTTGTTTTCTACTAGAAAGAAATTGTGTGTGGAAGCAAATGAACTAAGCTAACTTATTTGTGGTAGAGGGAATTTGTGGTTGATGGTATGAAAATATATTATCGAGGTGAATTAAAGAGTTTGATATTTGATGTAGATTAAATTATAAAATCATTCTACACCATTCAACTGAAAAACTTTATTGTGAGCTTAAGTCTTGGCGGGCTCTCTCTCATGGTCTCTGAATCTCACATTTTAATCTTCTTTCCTCTCCCAAACCAGAAAATTAGCATCAAAGCCATCCAATATCTGTTTGGCAAATCAGATCCCTACTTAGAGGAGGCCATGGCATCCTCTCGACCTCCACCTTCACTAAGGCCAAACTAGAACTTTCACTAAGATATGTCCAATGAATGCAATCAGATCTGCATAGACGAGCTTCACCATTTCCTGCAGTCATAGTTACCAAGTCTGGAAATCCAGATCCGTTAGGGAGGGCAAAAATGTTTGGAAATCTGGATCCGTTCAGGAGGGCAAAAAAATCCGAAAATCCAGAATTCTCGAAAAAGTTAGGAAAAAGTCGGTCTGAAATATATAAATATTATATATGAAATAAATTTTATAAATATGCAAAATTGACAAATACAAAAATATTTTAATAGTGTAATGTAAAATGTGATATTATTTAATATATAAGGTTGGTGGGTGACTTTTTTTTGCAAAAAATTACAAAAAAATTAAAAAACGAAATTATTATTTTTCCCAAAGGGCCGATCAGGACGGAACTTATCTGGGCTGGCTGAAAATTCTAGATCCAGCCAGATTTTGTGTAGATCCAGCTAAATTTGGTAATTATGTCTGTAATATCATGCACAATGAACAATTTATGCTTCATTGGCTTATTGTTGTTACTCCCAACTCTTAGTAACCCAAAGCTCCAATGATGACCTCCATGTGTAAGCTCTATCAAACCCTAAAACCTCTTAAAACTTTATGGGAAGATTTGCAAGCATAGTCAAATCAGACGATTCGATGATATATTCAAGAAATGACTATAATGGTGCCTAGAAATAGGGAACAAAACCTAAAGTCACCGTGTCAACTTCGCTTGATGCCATCGACTTGGCCGATGAAGTCGCTGGACAAAGTTTTAACGACTACAAACACTCCAAAAAGATGAGGAGAGAGGAGAGATGAGAATGATTGCAAACATTTGGAGCAGATGGAAAGGCGGGCTGAAGTTGCTATAAGGAGGTAGTACAGAGGTATAAAGTGGTGATACAGTTGTAGTACGAAGGGCAAGTGCCACAATGATCTCTCACGAGGCACTACAATCTGACCCCGACCCTTTCTTGTTGCACGTCTAGTGCATACCCTTAAGAGGATTAATACACCAACCACCTACAAAGAGAAATCGTTAGTGAGTGAAAAACAAGGTGTATACATATAACCCAACCAAAGATCATCGCGTGTCACAATTATGTAATGCTGAATGGTCTTTGTGAAAAGAACATAGCATACTGAAATCAAAGTAAATTAATGTAAATGGAGTATTAAATGAGAACTCAACCAAATGAAATATACTTATCTTGACTCACCTGTCCGCAAAACAATGCATGTTGGACCTCAAGTCTTGACCGTGGAGAATACAAATCTGCGTAGTAACCCTAATGATACAAGTCTAAAAAGAAAACACTACAAACATACACAAGTTAGTCTAAAAAGTCAGTATAAAACAACATAAGGAGAGCTCAAAAGAGGATGTGTACGATTTTGGATAGTCTAGAAAGAGAGGCTAAATTAGGTCCAAAGGTTGAGAAAGGTTGTAACATGGGGTCTAGTTCAGGTCCAGATCACCTATGAAAGAGACTAAATTACATCTAGGAAATCTAGGAAATGTTCATTAAATAGGTTCTAGGTCAGGTTTGATAGCCTATAAGGAGTAAATTAGGTCCATGAAATAAAACTGGTCTAGTAGGCTTGAAAAAAGTGTAGAATAGGTAGATAAAGGGGTTCTAGGATAGGTTTGGATAGCCTATAAGGAGAGACTAAATTAGGTCCGAGGAACCTAGAATATGTCATAAGATGCATAAACGAGAAATGGTTAATTGGTCTAGCAAGACTGAAAGGCAAATCACCAAAATGTGTCACTTTGTATCCCAAACATAACTAAGAGGAATCGGAGAAAGAAAGAGCAATGATTGAGAGGAGAGCATCTCGAAAGCCTAAGATGCAATTGATACTCAAGTAGGGATGGTTTATGGGAATGTAGTTGAATCTTAATGCCTATCGCAATACTAACATGCTTGGAAGGGATGGAGAAAAAGATATAAAAGAGAGGGGAAAGACTTGGAAACTAATCTATCCAACAAGGGGGATAGTGAAAAGGGAGGAAAATGTGCACCACCGGCGAAAGTAAATTCTTTACCAAAATCAAGACACTTTAATTAGATTGTTAAGACTAGGAGTTTTTTTGACATTTAGGAGTGAAGGAACCTAATTCTGCAAGGTTCAACTTAGACCAACTAGTGTAATACAAGGCTATCCCATCTCAGCTATAAGATTTAAAAAGAGTGAAAAGGTGCCTACCTCCCCATGATGTGTTCTTGTTTCTAAGTATATGAAGGAGCCACGACCAACTACAAGGATTAGGTACTTGTGTGAAAAGATATGCAATAAAAATGATAAATATGTAGCCTCTTTATCCTAGTTAGAAAAAACTATCACACCAAAAGGACCATCGATTTGTATTGTAAGGCCAATCTGCGAAGTTTGAGCTTTTAACAAGGATAAGGGCGTGCAATGATATGATCAAGTATTTATTCATTGTGATGGACTTTTGAATTTTAATTTCCTTTTATAATTGTGTTTGGATTTTTTTGCTATTGAGATTATGGATTTTCACTTTTTTGGCGTTAGTTGTTTGTCCTCCATCGCATTCGAATGCAAATCAATGGGTATGGAAGATGACTAACACTATGGACATTCCACCTAGCCGCTACATAAGATCTACAAACTAAGTCATAGGGATAAGCTGAATTTTCGGCATGAGGTTTCCGGGACGGTGGGAGGACGGCTTTTTAAATAACACATAAAAATTAATATTTGAATATTTTAACTTTTTCAATGAAATTTAGGGATTTAAACTGTATTTAATGTATTTTAGGTACTTTCAAGATTATAATTTAATGTTCTTGGTAAAAATAACAGCTTTTGAAAAGTAAAAAACCTCAGAAAACTTTTGAAAGATTTAAAAAAATTGGGGACATCCCCTCCAAGTCCCGAGTTCTTGAAACGTTCGGGATGTCACCAAAATCTAGGGGACGCGTCCCCGCATAACATTGGTAAAAAATGAGCGGGAAAAATAGGCAACAAAAAAGCATTTCTCCTTATAATAGTCGTAAATGTTTGATACAGTCATAATGCATTGAGTCCAGTCAAATTCCAAATCGAGCAATTTTAGGGCCCAAGGCTATGAGAAATTGAGAATCTCGTGAAAAGGTTCGTGTGCAAATCGTGTGAGCACTAGTCTGAGCGGTGATAGATTTGAACTTGCATTTTCTTAGAGGTCTAAGCGGTGGTAGATTTGTGTCCTTTAGGGCGATCCTAGGTTGCGACGCCAAATCCTTCATTTTCTGCTTGGGTTTTGTGCTTCTATCTTGTTTTCGACTTTGTTGAGGAGCTACGACATGTGTTTGCTACCTTAAGAGTTGTAACTATGTGTTTTTGCCTTGCAGAGCATTTTGGTGGCGGAGGATCTTCAATTGCATCGGAGGAAACCTATGGTGGTGGAAAGCTTGGACAACAACTAACTTGTGGTGGTAGAGCTTGGACAACAACCGACTCTTGCGGTGGTAAAGTAAGTTCTTTTGATTTAGGTTTTGGATTTTAAAGATTTTTCATGTCACTTTTCTTTTCTTTTTGTTTTTCTTAGAGTTTTTAAATTGAAATTTATATGTTTTTAGTAATTTTTTGTTTTGAACTTTTTATGTTCAAGTTATTTAAATAAATTTGTTGTATGTTATGTTTTATATATATATATATATGTTACATATATAATTTTTAAATTTTATTTTAATTAATTTTTAAGTTCTTTGAACGTTTTGGATACGGGAGCGGGAGCGGGGAGTATTCAATCGCGAAATGGCAAAATTTTTTTGACCCCGGATACGGCGTAGGATACGGCAGCACAAAAACTATATAAAAATTAAAAAATATATAAATTTCAGCCTTCTAAATAGGAATTTAATTATTAACCACATATTATGCATATGAAAGACAAGATAAAAGACAAGTTATAAGCTAAATAAGTGAATAACCACAACAAACAAGCTAGGATACCGATAAAACTTAGAAACTTAAAAGCTTAAAAGTTAAATTAAAATTTAAAATACTTAAATCAAACACAATGTGAATGTCATGAATCTCATGATATATTAAATTCAATCATAGATCAATATTCAAAGCTCAAACTATCTTTCATTGTCAATATTCATCATATTCCTCTTCATCAGAGGATCAAAACCAACTACATCATCATCATTATGTGGTTCATTAGAACCACATGGGCTTGAACCACTCGCACTAGGGCCCTTGCCATTTAGGTTGCCCCCTTATGCATGTAGGTGTCGTGGTGCCACAAAACTCCTCTCATCATCATATGCTCCATGGTGGGAAATGGAAGCATCCAAGTCAACTATCTTTGGATCAATGTCCCGATGTCTTGTTGACCCTTCCTTGTACTGCTGGTTGCTTGTGGGATAAAAGACGCAAGTTGGAATGTATGTATACCAAATCTTGACCCTTTTAGCCCCCAATCTTTGCGCTTTCGTGAGTGGATGAAATTATACGTACTCGGTTGCGCTCGAGAGGAAGATGAACTTACTGACTCTATTAAAGCAAAGTTCAACTTGATTTAAACACTCAAACTTAAATTTTAAAAACTAAAAGAAAAGAGGATAAAAAATTAAAAACTTACTGTGCGAGACCTTGATTGCGAGAGGTTGCAGTAAGTAAGCCGATGAAGTACCATGGAGGTACCACCACATATGTGCATCCATCTTGTATTTTCTCCGAAGAGCGAGAAGGCTATGACCCGTTTACCTGCCATGAAATTGCCAAACTCTACCATAACCTTGGTCTTGGGCCTCGGGATCGGGGAAGAGCCTAGCAATGCTTTGCCATATATCCCTCATGACTTCCACATCCTGTATGGTGCTACCCTCCTGTGAGGAAAGGATCTACGTGCTTTATAAAATCTAGGAGTCAATCAAAGCTAGTAGATGTAATGGGGTGGTCATTTTGTTCCACCGCTCAATGAGGATTGACTTCACTTGGTCCAAAAATATTTCCTCGGGATCTTGTTCTTTTGCATTTATGATACCTTTTATCTTCTTAATCATTGAGTCGATGCCGTCATATATCTCTCCTAAACATGGTTGATCCGTGTCGATGGCCGGATCATGCTCATAATGGGCTCAGTAAAACTCAACGAGATAACCCACTCTATCCCACCAAGGGTCCTCTAAGATCAAGTTCTTCACTTTTTAAGCCCCTTGAGTGTTTGATTGCCTCCATACAGACCAAAGATTGGATGTTACCATCCTCATGAGTTACTCTCGCACCTTCACTAGTCGTCTCAAGACGATTGTGTGTGATCTGCAAACCGAGTCTCAAAGCAACCTAATAAGAACGAGGAACAAAAATTAAAAATAAAATTTAAATTATAAAATTGAAAGCTAAAAGAATACTAAAAAACTTATATTAAATTTTAAATTAAAAAGAAAGAAAGAAATAAAGCTTGTCCTTACCTTCAGTAGCTCCAACTGCGAGAATGATCTAAAAATGCCCTGTGACATGTGGTGGTTGGTGACAAACATTTGGATTTCTTCAGCTTCTGCATACACTTGCTGGATCCACTCTATTTTGTTTGCCATTTTCTTTAGCATTAAATTCAATGAATGCACAACACAAGGTGTCCAAAAAATATGCCCATACCGTGCCTCAACTAGCATCCCCGCAGCTTTGCAATTTTTGGCGTTGTCCGTTATCACTTGGACAACATTTTCAGGCCCCACTGCCTCAATGGACTCAAAGAGAATGTTGGCTATGAATTGGGCATCCTTCACTTGCCCCTCACAATCAACCGCTTTCAAAAACATTGCCCCCTTAGGGCATACTGCAATCACATTGATTAAAGGGCGGTTTCTTGCATCTTTCCATCCATTAGAAACAATGGACACACCAGTTTTGGTCCATGAGTCCCTAATTGGTTGCAAGGAGGTTTCCACATATTTTTTTTGTCTATCCAAAAGGGTGGTGCGGATCTTCTCATAACGTGGTGGTTTATACCCTTTTGGTGCCTCATTGATGGCTTTCACCATCTCATGCCAATAAGGTGATCTCACAACATTAAAAGAAAGCCCATTAGCATATACACACTTTCAGTGCATTCATTTGCAATCTCCTGTTCTCATTCACGAAAGGCCTTTTCCATGGCCCTTTTGTCTTACTTTTCTTTCGTGCGAGGAAACATCCTCATCTGTGGAGATAGGAGCCACAAATGAATGTGGCATGGCCACAATGGGGATCCACTAGGTGATGTAACAAGCTGGAGGCCTTCTTTGAGCGAGATGAACCTCCTCTTTTGGCCAATGGATGACCCACTCTCATAGCCACTTTAGCCTCTGCATCCTCCTGCTCTTTGATATATGCCAAAACATTTGCTTTTGGCACCCCAACATTATTCCTCCCCCTGCATACTCTTATACCATTACCCGTTATGGCACACAAGTGGCTTTTCACCCTACTGTAAGAGCCTTTGAATAGTCCATCACACTCATTGCATTTCCATTCAAAACAACCACCACCTGCAAGTTGTCGAACTATTGTTACGTGCCTCCATAACGGTGAATTTGGGTCAAAGTCTTTGGCCAAAGATTGCCCAAAAGAAGCATAACTTGTTGCCATTGTAGAAATACCTACAGGTTTAAAAAAAAATTAAGCAAAGAAAACAATGGCATGCGGTTGCATTGTGATTGAACAATGAAAATTAAAAAAATTAAATAGAAAGAGCAAAATAAAAATGAACATAAGCAAAAAAATGTAATGTGTGAAAGATTAAATAATAAAAAAAAAATAGAGGAACAAGGCTAGAAATTGAAAAAAACTTACCTTCACTTAGTAAACCACAAATCAAATCTTTCACAAATCCTCCTTTGTAGCTCCCCACACTCCTACAAGCTTAAGAATAGCTCCTCACACTCCTACAAGCTTAGCAATAGCTCCTCACACTCCTCACACTCCTCAAACCCTAGACAAGCACAATGCAATTTTTGGAGAGCCACAATGTGAGTTTGTTTGCTTTATGTTTTGTTTGTGTGTTGTTCTTTTGTTTTATTGTTTAGAGGTAGCTTTTGGTTTTAGATTAGAAGAATTTATAATTTTTATTGTTGTGTGGCTTTAAAAACATAAAAAAATTAATTTAAAAAAAAAAATATTTTTTTCCAATGCGGGAGCGGCCGGGAGCGGGCGGGGGCTGCGGAAATGCTCGTGTACGGCAGGCCGTACTCGGGCGTTTCCGCAGCCCTTGGCACTCCCGCTCCCGCTCCCGCTCCGCTCCGCTCCCGCGCCTTTATAGGTGTTTCCGGTAACATAGATTAATTTTAATAGTAAAGTATAAAAATACTAAAGTATTAACTTAATAATATTTAATTTTAAACTAAAATATAATAATTAAATCTTATATAACTATATTTGTTTTTGATTTAATTTATTTTAAAATTAAAATATAGAAATCAAATTATTATTTAAGTTAAATCTAAAATAGAATAATTGAATTTTTAAAACTATATTATTTTTAATTTAATTTAATATTAATATTTACGAAATTAAATTATCAAATTAATAATATTTAGTTTTAAACCAAAATATTTTTTTATATCGTTTAGTTTTATATTGTGTTGTATCTTTATATTTTAATTTTAAAATATTTGATTTTGAAGTTAAATATTATTAAAGTTTTTGTTTTAAGTTTTTGAATATTTTATATTTTATAATTTAGTTTTTATAGTTCATGTTTTTAAATTCATTTATTTTTTAATATTTTTAAATTTTATAATGTATTTTAATTTGATATCTTATTATTTTATTCACATGCTGATTGTAATTCAATGGCTCCCCAAAATTCAACTAGATGGAAACATGTGACTGTGATGGTAACATTGTCAAATGTTGCTTGTGTGGTCATCCTTTTTGTGGAAGTTTAACAAGGGTAATGGACCACTTGACATTTAGGGAGGTCGGGGAGGGGGTGTTGCTCCATGTGGTTTGCTCACTCCGAGAGATTAGAATTTCTCTAGAGAAAGACCAATCCTCTTCGATTGTGGGAAAGATGAAATCAACAAAAAGAAACAAAGAGTCCAAGATGATATATTAGGTTCACATCATCTCGTGTCTATGATAAGTGGATCAAAAGGGAGTGAAACATTGAACAGGTTTGTGGAAATCGGTAAAAATCATGTGGATGATGCATTAGCTTGTTTGTTTTATTCAAAACTCATTCCATCCAACATTGCCAAGAATCGACATATTCAAAATGCAATCTAAAAAGTTATAGAGTTTGGCAAGACCACACACCTCCCTATTCAAAGGCGCTTTTAGAACAACTCTTTTCAAAGGTCAAAAGATAGTGTGACTAAAAAACTAGTTGAGGTCGAGTGTAATAGGTTGCACAATATTGAGCAATGGATGGTCAGATTTGTGTTAGAGGTCATTCATTAATGTTTTGGTTGTTTGCCCTCAAGTTGTGTTTTTGAAGGCGATTGACACTAGGAACCATAAAAAGACTTCAAAGTATATTTTTAAAATATTAGAGGAAGCCATTCTTGAAGTAGGTTTGGAGAATGTGGTTTAAGTGGTTACTGACAGTGTTGCAAATTGTGTGGGAGCTGGGAAGCTGATTGTAGAGAAGTACCCACAAATATATTGGAGCCCATGTGTAACACACTTTGTCAGGATTTGTTGGATCTTGATGTGGTTAAATTCCCATGGGTATATGAAGCAATTCACAAGGGGAGAGAAATTGCAAATTTGATCAAAAATCATCATTTCACAATGAATCTTTACAGAAGTATGCATCAAGGAGTTGTTGAGGCCGTGTGAAATAAGATTTGCTTTATTTTATATTTTTTTGAAAAGAGTGGTTGAAGAGAAAGCAACTCTAAGGTCATTTATTTGTCCCAACTAGTGGAGAAGTTTCTAAAGGTCTTAAGGGGAAGAATATATAACAAATTATTTTAAACAACATTTGTTTGAGGAAGTACAACAAAGGTTTTAAATATGTGTTAACCAATTGTTGATGTGCTTCATATGGATGATGGTGACACCCCTGTCTCAACATTCATTACGAGAGCATGGACTTTGTTGTAAGGAAGTTGCTCAAAAATGCTTTGAATAATGTGAAACCAAATTACATTGAGATATGGGATACAATTGATTCTAGATGGAAAATGATGCACACACCTTTACATGCAACATATTATTTGGAGCCTAAGCTATTTCAAATTGATAGACAAAGTGATTGTGAAGTTATGGCGGGACTTTATGAAACCATTGAGAGGTTTGAACCATGGAAAATTTTAGTGGTGATTCTTCGCTAATTCACGAATATTTACATTTTGAAATTTGCAATTGGTGATTTTGAGGAGTCGTATAGAGTAGCATTTCGCGTAAAATTTCCATGTGCAAGTTACTTTTGCAGGTCGGTTCCCCTAGTGTTTAAAATACATTTCATATTTATGCATGTATATTGCTGATGCATCGAAACACAAATCGAGTACATTTGCCAACATGTACCAGTAAAAACTCCTAAGCATTTGCGAAATTCAAATGCTATAAGGCTCTTTCGACCATAGCCCAAACGCTCGTGTGCATAGTCCAGATTCCAAACACTTGAATGTTAAAATTCCAGAGACGACCCAACAACATAGTCCAGGCCTTGACGACCACAAATTCCAGATGCTTGGTCTCATTTAGACACCCTGGATGCATTTTCCAGACGCCCGATTGTACCCCGGATGCCCGTCTACAAGATCTAGACGCCCGATTGCTTGCTTGAGGCGCCCGACTACATAGCTTAGACGCCCGTCTATAGACTCCGATGTCCTATTGTGTGATTCAACCGTGCACGACCATGCAAATGCCTAACTTGCCATTCGGATGGTCGCCGATACCTCGCGAGGGTTCGATCGGTACTTGAAATGTGGCAGCCAATCATCTAAAAAAGGGAATCTTTTATCTTATTTTAGCCATCCACAAAAGGGGTCATGCAGAGATGCAACCGCCATACACACCAAATACATGTACTGTGTATTAACTAAATAATTAAGCCTTATTTATTTTCAAATTACAAATTGCAATAATATACTTAATAATACAAATTTCAAAAATTCCTTTTTATGCAGAACCCATTGATGATGACATGCCTCCACTTGAGGACAATCCTGATTATGTGCCTACACTTGACGACAATTGCATTCATGATTATGATATGCAACAAGGAGAAGACATTTCCAGTCATCAAACACTAACTTCAGTTGGAAATTCTACTGTCAATTCTTTAAAAAGGAAGAGAATAGATGACATTCCCAATGATGAGATCCACCAAACTGAAGATATTTCTACACATAGTGATCAAACACCTATTACAGGTGATAATACAACCCAAAAATTATGCGAAGAAAGAGAAGTAGATGGACCATTGGAAGGTCTTTTAAGTTCAATTGGGCAGCTAAGTATCCATTCATTAAACCAGTACAACTAGAAAAAGGTAATGATACTTCAACAAAATGTAAATGTATTATTTGTAGCTGGAAACTTGGAAAGGATCACAAAATACAACTCAAGTGTGACAATTGAGAAACATTGTGGTAAAATATATGTATCGAGTTAAACAAAAAGATGGTCAAATAAAACGAACACATAGATGGAAAAATGCAAAATAATGCATGCATGTAAGATATGCAACAGAGTATGAAAATGAATAGAAACGGCTACAAAATCTTGTTGAGAAAGGAGGAATAATTACATCTCAGCTAGGAAAAGTTGTTCAGTCTAATCTATGTGCCAAAAATATATAGTTCTCAACTATTTACCACATTCTAAAAAAGGGTAGACCTATTTTTGATTTTTAGGATTATAAAATTTTATTTCAACATAATGGATTCCTAATATTCCACAATCGCATTGGTCAGACAATAGTGCTTGGGAAATGGCAAAATGTCTAGCATGATTGAGGAGGATTTGAAAGAAAAAGTAAAAATGCATGATTTATCTCACTGTCTATTGATGAGGTCACAATAGTTGACAACACATCATGGGTTTTGCATTCATGTTTATACTTTTGAGAACCATCTAAGGACACCTCATTTATTAACAGTCCATAAAATGATAGAAAATTGCAATGCAGAGAACATTTACAAGCTGGTTATTTCAAGTTTGAGAGATATAGCGGTAATAAATTATTATACTATCGCTACGAAGTTGGTATGCGTTAGTACAGATGGTGCATCGGTAATGCAGGGGGCATAGAAATGGTCTTTGCATTCAACTACAAACCACTTGTTGCCCCATATATGATTCCAATTCATTTCATGGCGCATAAAATGAATCTTTCATACAAAATAGTTAACACATTTGAGAGTGTTGCAAAAGTCAAAGAGCTTATCTGCGACTGCGCATGCATATATGTCCAGCAGTCCCAAAAGATTCCTAGAGTTCCAAAATTTGCAATTGGAGTGACTGATGGTAAAAAGCTTCTAAAAGATGTTGATACAAGGTGGATTTCCATGTATGAACCTGCATGCAAGAGTTTTGAAGAATATCCATTGTTGGCAAGTTTTATGTATAAATATTGTAGAGAAGTTGACAAGGCAAAAGATTTATTGTATTGTTTAACAAATTTGGAAACGTTACTAACATTAAGTGGAATTCTCCCCATGTTGAAGGAAATCAATTGTTTGAGTAAACATGCTCAAGAGAGGTCCATATATATTGTTGATTTCATACGGTTGAGAAAATGTGTATGTCAAACTTTAGATATTTTATACATGTCCCAAGACAGTTTTAAGGGCTTGTATTTGAGAATTGACAAATGTTAATAGACATCAAGGATCCTAATTGCTATTTGAAATTCAATATTAAGGATTATCTTTGTATAGTTATTAATGAGAAGGAGATACCAATGCATACGTTTCAAAAAGAGTTGATTTGGTGGGAGAAGAAATTGAAGAAGTTCTTGTAATGTGTGTTTTATATGACATTGTTATTTTTGATACACAAATGAAATTGAGAAAGATTTCACAAAGCTTATCTCGTAGAAATTTGTGATCGTTTTAAAAGGGATGATCTTCTAGAGGCCATGGGAGTAGTGAATCCCATATTTTGGAACATCGTTGATGGTCATAGTGAAGAACTTGTAAGTAATTTATTTTTCAAATATATGACTGTTCTGATAAAGCATTTCAGCAAGTCCGTATAGATAAATGGAGTTAAAATTAAAGGAATTTTGCAAAAAGATTCATTGACATCTCAATCAACACATTTTGCACTTACAATGATTGATCAATATCGGTATCTAAATGAACCAACGGAAAATGGAGCTATCACAAGGCTATGGAAAAAATTGTATCCAAGTAGCGTCTTGTAGGAAAATATTAGTGAATATTTTTCGGTTATATGAGCTTTTCCAAATGATGATTTTGGGATCAGTAGAAGATGAACAGGTCTTTAGTGCATTATCTTTTGTTAAATCAAAGCTTCAAAACAGGTTGGATAAAAATTTGGAGACATGTTTGAGATTGTATGTTTCACATTATCCCGTGGATGCATTTCCTTATGAAAGGGCACTTGCCACTTGGACTTCACTTACTAAAGAAGAGGAGTCACTAATATAGTGAGCAACAAAGATGATCTTAATATTGACCCAGGAGGTGGATGCTCTGCTGACATAGTAGATACAAATGTCTCTAAGGAAAAAGGGCTTGCTCAAAGATTGTTTTAGCTGCCTGATTTTTAGGCTTTTACCTTGGTAAGAGGCATGTTTTATAAATATTTATTCCTATCTAAAAAATTCATATGAAATTGTTACAATTATGTATGTTTTTGGATAAACGATTTCAGTATCCTTATTTCTTATGATTTTTTAATACAATGCAAGAATAAGATATGAAAACATTAATTATGAATAGAACTCATATATTATACTTTACATTGTTATGAAAAACAAAACACCAGAGATGCTTTATGAAAACAATATATTAATAAAGTGTCGATTCATATTGTTTCAAAACAATTTACAAAAGTGCAAAACATCTCAATTGATATTTGAGATTTACATTTCAATTCTCAATGTATTACAATTAGTCATACAATATAAGGAAATACAGTCTCATTCTATGATGTTCCCTCTGGTCTTGTATCATTTGTTAGTGCTCTGATTTAATTAGATCATCAATTGCGGCATTGATACTAGTGAGATTTTCCCTATCTTGTTTGGTCGCATCACCTGCTGAAAGTAAACTAGGATCCGCATCTGATTTCTGCTTGAACAATATTTTGGATCCATGCCATGCTCCTTAATTATTTTCTTCAATGTGTTGTTTTGTTTATTAAGGAGCACAATTTTTCCTTCAGTGAAATAACAACATTTAAAATTTTGCGTGCATTCTTGAGATGAAGATCCAAGACCAATACTTCATTCTTCAAATTTTCATATTTTGACTACATTTGAACAAAGAAATATTATTAGTTAAAAAGTTTAAATATGTAAAACTAAAATTTCAATGCAAAGAAAGAGCTAAACTTATGACAACTTTATCTTTTTCCGCATTTGCAATGACAACCAAGTTTTTTTCTCTAGCCCATTTGTTATAGTAAGCTTGGGCTTCACCATTTAAATTTTCCAACTTGTTTAACATTACATCCAAAACATTATCATTGTAGTCATTGCCTACTGTAATGGCACCTGAGAGAGCTTGATTCAACAATACATCTATCTTTCCTAGCTCATTTTGAACTAAAGCAAATAAAGAATTTCTTTGGGAATGGTTGTGATAACGGGCATTTATTTCCTTCATCAAAGCTTTGGCCCGAATTCCCATGTTTTTCAATGTCTCTATATCCGATATAATAACATCATTAATATTAGTATAATAACTATCTGCCAAAAACTTATGCAACAAAAAAGTTGTTAATTGCTCATCGAATTGTGGTACTGGTATTTGTGTTGGAAAGGGTGTGCCGTATGGCGAACTTAGTGTTTGTGCCTGTAAAACAAGATCTATTTGGGTCTGGCCCTAAATCATATTATGTGGATTAAAAGTAGCTAGATCCCCAATACCACTCTTGATACCCAAGAAATCATCATCAAGATCAATTTGTTGTAAAATGGTGGTGCCCATTGCACTAGGGAGACCACCAAAGGAGAAATTTGGAAACTCTGTTCTTGTCAAATGAATTGTGCCACCACTTTGAGATGGAAAAATATATTCTTTTCCCCCTTGTTTGAACTTGTCTTTGCGGTGGTGACATTTTTTCGTTTTAGAAGTGGGAAAAGGAACTGCAAAATTAAAATGTGAAAAAAACACATAAGAATTCAATGTTTAGTAAATTTAGCATAAAAGTTAAAGTTTGAAGTTATACTAATAATGTACATTGTACCTACCTTGCAGAGTATGTCTAGGTGTAGTTTCTTCCATTGTCAGTGGTTGAATCCTTGTGGATTCCGTTGGTTCATGTTGATGTTGGGAAGTTTGATGAATATTATCGAGGAATCTGTAAATATGCAGTAATGATTAAAAACAAGCATAGTTCGATTAATAATTTTTTAAAAATAATGTATGTTCCATTATTCATAGCTTGACAGACTGATAGTAATACCTGGAATAATTGATGAAGTTGCTTGAAGCACTTGCAATTGAGTGGGTGTAATAGAACTCCTCGCGTGTTTTTGTCTCAAAACTATAGGAGTCGAAGATACTTGTACATCCATGTCCAATCTGCAGAATCCTCGAGGCGTTGATGACCTCTTACTTTGCGCAGCTTGTCTTCTTGCATGCAATGCAATTTTTTTTCTTCTAAAAGAAAATTGAAAATTAGTTGTATTTTCCAAATAAATACATGAAGCTATTTTGCAATAATTTAAACTTTAAAGTTACCTCTTGCTCATCATTTGAAAGACAATTTACTCTCATTTTTTCATCAAGTGTAGTTGGAATATTAGTATTTTGTGAGTTCAACTCAAGAAAGGCTTCATAATATAATGCAATTATATAATTACAAGATGACAATGTTGCGTCTCATTGCAAATAGTATATGAAAATCATGTCGTATCCTATTGGATATATTTGTACACCAATCAAATTGTTGGCAACTTAGGGAATAGAGGATGTAGACAAGAGCCTAGTACGGGATGTCAGATTGTCTTCCTTGCAAGACTATCCTAGCTTGAAAAATTTCATCATGGCTTGCAAAAATGTGTGTGAACAACTTGCACAGATAACCCCCTTCTTGATTTAGAGGTGTTAGCAATACCTACACATTCAGAAAAGGAAAAATCATGTTATTAGCTTATTGTGATAATAATAGAAAGAAAAAAATGTAAAAAACAAATTATTACCTTCAACTCTGTATGCAAAGTGGGACTCTAGATACTTTTATCTGAGTCTGAGAGTAAGGATTTTGTTGTCATAGGGTTAACATTTGCGTGTGGAAGCCCTGTTAAGCGGTGGATATCTTCTAGAGATGTCCCAAAAGAAAATTCTTGTGATGGCAACTTGACTGTGAAGACATATGTGGATTTGTCAAAATTGGATAAAAGAAATTGCAGCAAACCGGTATCAGTGTGATATTGAGGCATGTAAATTATCCCTCGAAAACAACATTTACTAACCCATCACTGAATGTGCCCTTTAGTTTGAGCAATGTGGAAATTTGCGGGCACATAAGGTTTTGGTATTGAAGTTTGGGTTTATCCTGAGACTGAGTTTGAGAGGATGTCGAATGGCATGCTGTTTTTTGATTGCAGATGCAGATGTGTGTACTTTGGAGCATGATTCGATGAATCGATAGCCGTATGAGCTTGGAGCCTAAGGTAGAGACTGGAGTGGAGCTTGGAGTTGGAGGAGCAAGTGAGGACAAACGAGAGAATGAATGAGAGCCCAAGGCTATATATAGGCGAGGGAGGGGTCAGGGCATGTGGCGAAAAAATGGTTTGCGTAATCAGGGCGACTAGAAATACACGGTGATCGCGAATAACTAGTTACACGAGCAAGCTGGGCGGCTATGGACTCAACCACCCGGTTATATATGCAACCGTGATGCTTGTACATGCACCACTTGGTTGTACTCAAGGCGTCTGTATATATAGGCGCTGAATTACAAATGCAACCGGATGTCTGTATACATGCAGTCACTCGGTTGCATATGCAACCGGCGTCCGTACGTTTGCATGCATATTATTTTTTAGGTTGCCCCCTATGCCCATTTCCGCGCGCACCTTTTCCTGGATACATTATTCTCTTGCATCACTATATACATTTTTCTCATATTTTCCATCAACACAAAATCCATTTTTACAATTCGCCAAAAAAATCCAGGTTGGATTTTGGTAAGGGTTCTTAAAATTTACCCTGGTTTGAACCAAATCCAACAATTGCAAGTCTAATTAGAGACCAATGTTGGAAATACAAGACATGGTAAGTGATGTTTGGAATGTCAACAACCAAATATAACATGACATGAGTTGACATGCTTAGATGTAGATGGTGGAGGTCCTATAGAGTACAAACTTCTGAACTACAATGCTTTGCTATTTGAATATTGAGTTAGGGAGCAAGTTCATCAACATGTGAGAGGAATTGGAGCTGCTTTGACCACATTCATTCCAAAAAGAGGAACAAGCTTTTGCTTGGAAAGTTGGGAGATCTTGTTTATATTTGTAGTTATTTATAGTTGTGTATGAATAAAGCAATAAAAGACTCCTTCGTTTCTTCACAACAACAAATTCTAGAAGACATAGCAGGTGCAAACGAGCCTGATTTTTTTATGGTGAATTGAGTAGTGCATCTAGTAATGATGATATTGCATCAACTCAACCAAGTTTTCTTGATAACTTGGAACTTTTTTGAATTTTGAGTCTCGACTCCTAATTGTTACTTTTGACAACTTTATATGTTTTTATAGTAGATAAGTTTATGATTGTTTATAAATGTGGCATTTTTTCATATAGATTTCAAGTTTATTTAGTAATGTTTACTTATTTTGGCAATTTTGTGGATTTATTTCCTATATTAAAAAATTGCTAATTATGTTAGTCAAATTTAATCATAATTTGTTTTTTCAGAATTTTATCATTACCAAACTCGAACACAAACACGAACATGAACCGTGTGACATAGTCAACTAACCATGATGCGTAGATACTCCTAGAGTTGCACCTTAAAAAAGATGCTATCTTGAATCGAACTTTGGTGTTCTCATAGGGAGTGCAACATAAAGGGTAGAGAATGAACATTGACTAGGTTGATCCAATTAAGATGTATAAGGAGTGATCTGATGACGAGTGGACTTGAGACTTTTGTCACAAGAGAGGTTAAAATGTGGATAAGAAATATGTTGATAGATCGTAGAAGTTGAACTACAAGAATCACAATTGACTCTAGGAGACAAAATGACACTCTTGACCGTTCTTATCCCTTTCTAAACAAATGCCTAACTATGGTTGGGAGGCTAAGATAACAAGCTAGTAATCATAGGACGTAAGCATTTGTGAGGAAGACCTAGTTGATCCTCCAAGGTCCTACAAATGCAACTCACAAATTGGGAGCACGGAGGCGTACTACAAGAGATAATAATCAAAAAGTTTAAAGTAAATATCAAAATCCAATAGGAAAAGTAAGATGTCAATGCTAAGAAGCCATGAGGCGTAGAAAACCAAGAGTTGTAAAGATAGAATTTAAGAAGCTATGAACTATATAAAACCATGAGGTGTAATGTATGATAGGATAAATGTAGGTAGAAGCCAATAAACATAGAAAACAAGAGGTCAAAATATGATGCAAAAGAGATGAAACATATAAAGCCAAGAGGTATAAAATAAAGTGATATAAAGGTAGGTGAAAGCCATGAGGCATAGGAAACCAAGAGGTGCAAAATCAAGTAGGATGTAGAAAGCCAATAAGCATAGAAAACAAAGAGGTGTAAAAATGTTGTGTGGAAGTTAAGAAGTGTATACAACCATAATTACTTGGAGACAAATACAGGTAGCAGTACAAACATGAGGAGACGGACAGGTATCTCACTTTTTCAGAAAAATAAAAATAGAGACGTGTACTTGAGTTGGCAAAAATATATACAGTGATATATATTCAAATATATTTTTAGAGAAAACAATCTTATACAACCTAATACAACCTTAGAAAAACATTAATAACTGATTAATGTAAGGATATTAAATGTTGACAAAAGATAAAGAGTAATTATATTCTATTTATCTTTTTGATATCTCATCATATCTAGGGTTAAGAGTGCAATATATATATATATATATATATATATATATATATATATATATATATATGAGTCTCAAATGCGAGTCTCATAGACGATTTAGTGCCAACAGTATCCATCTCCAAGACGCTTTTTTCAATTGGAGACGAATGTCCGTGCAACTTTGGTGATAAAATCAAGAGGTGTAACTATAGGGTAAAATGTAAAAATCTAACATCGAGGAAAAAGCTAAGTGGAAAATAGAGTGAAATGTAATAAGTTAAGAAGCGTATGACACCAAGAGGTGAAAACTAGAAGAGGAAATGAGCATTAATATTGCGTTACTACATAATAACCATCATATGAACATGAAAATATAAATTATGCTATATGTATCTAACTAGCTGCAGAGAGTGAAAATGAAAATAAAGACTATGTACAATAGAAAGTAAGGTATATATCGAGCATGATACCTTTTAAAGAATTGGGCTTTTTTGGTTCTTTGAAAATGCCCCGAAGTCGCATTTGGGATCTCGAGGAATGGTAGGCATTGGAAGATGCCCCAAATTTTAAAGAAGAATGAGACTAGGCATCATAAGCTGCCCCAAATTTTGAGGTGATGGAAGGGGTGACATCGTAAAATACCCCGAAGTATGAATTATTAGAAAGATGAGCATTGTAAGATGCCCCAAAGTATGAAGTATGAGAAAGATGAGCATCGTAAGATCCCCCAAAGCATGGGGTCAAATCATCATATTTTTGACCATCATTGTTAGTGTTTTTGTGAATTTTGAAACATCTATTACCTTAGCATCAAGAATGAATTCTGATTATAAAGGAACAAGGTCATCAAATTTTTGTACATCATCAACATGGCTAAGGAAGTTATCCTCTGACGAGTTTTATTTCTACTTCATCGGGTTAGCCGACAAAGTTTGATTTGTTTGGCTTTTTCTAAACGTCATTGGGTTGGCGATGAAATCTATTTTTGTCTAGTTTCTTTGAATTGATGACATGAGGTGAAGCATGCAATTTACACAATTATCTAGTTGGTGTTTTCTAAGGGTGGATTTGCTTGTAGAAGATAGGAAGGTGAAGTTTCTCTTTCTTCATCGTCGCTAGTGTCAAATTGGGAGGTTCTAGGTCATATGAAGCATTTATCATGTTTGCTTCACCAAATCTTTTGATAATGAAGCACATCCAAGTGTCTATCTTGTGCTTGGGACACAATGTAATTTTTGTCATAAGAGGGCTGAATTGTGCATGCGCGCTTGTTACGCCCTTAGTCCTATAACTTATATTGGATATGTAAGTCTTGACTTGTGGCTTACATAATCTCTCTTCTTGTCATATGTTATTCATTTATGCTTTCATATGTTTAGTAGGTCGGCCTTGGTGTTGGCCATAACATAGGATTGGTATATATAGGTGGTAGTGAGGAGTAGTTAATCATCATATTGAGCATTTGAGTCTTATTGTATGGTTTGGAGGTTGCCCCCTCGAAGTGGCTAAGCTATTCTACTTGCATATTGAGATCATTTATCTGCAATCTTGTGTTCTTTGGTGTTCTATTGTTGTTGATAATCATATTTATACAAGTAATTTCATTACAAGTGGTATCAGAGCCTGATCTCGGCCAACGCTGTATCAAACCCTAATTGTGAAGGTTCGGCTATATCTCAAAATTGGTAGTGAATTTTTCTGCAATTTTTTTTTGTGGTGTGGCGAAATCAATCAAGTAAGCTCCTCTCCAAATTTCAAGCATTTTTGACTTGTTTTGCAAAAGTTATAGCGGTTTTATGTTTTTTCATAATTCGGCTACCTAGGTTGCAATTTTTGGAATTTTTCTAAGTTTCTTATATTTTGGAAAGCTTTCCAAAAATTAGCTAGGGTTTCTTTTTTATGATTTCCTCTATTCGGCTAGTAAGTTTACGAAACCCCAAACCCTAAAGTTTTACCCTATTCTATTACGCGAGTCCCAAACCCTACATCATGACCGGTAGATCAACTCGAGGCCAAGGGAAAGGTCAAGCAACTCCAGGAATGACCCCAAATAAGGAAGATATGGATTTAGAATCTTCTGGATTCGGGAGTATCTGAGGTAGTCATCCAACTTCAGGAAAGGGTAAATAATATGGTGAGTAAGGATGACCTCAATAATGAGCTTCTTCATTTGAAAGGTAGCCTTAGGGGTGAACTTCAGACATATTTTCAATCAATGAAGTAGGAGTTGTTGCTCGCTCTTTCAAACACAAATCCCAATTCTAGTCATATGGGTTCCTCTAGCAATACTCACACTGTCCAAATCACTCAAATCAAGGAGGATCCTTTACACATTCAGGTGGATCTCCTCACCAATGGCGGGGCATTATTCCAAAAGTGGAAATGCATAAATTCGATGGAAATGATCCACTCAATTGGATTACCCAAATGGAGAATTTCTTTGATCTCCATCAGATCCCATTGGGACAAAAGGTGACCATGACATCCTTATATCTAGAACTTGACCAATTTGTCTGGTATCGTTGGTTATGTGCTCAAAGGCAGAAGAATGGTCTAAGTGTCACATGGACAATTTTCATTGAAGAGCTTCAATTACACTATAGTTCTAGTGTGTTAGAGAATTACTTCAGCCAATTAGCAAAGTTACGACAAACAGGTTCAGTAAAGGAGTATGTCCATCAATTCCAAAATCTTTCCTTACGTGTGGAGGATATTACAGAAGAGTATCTGAATGACCTATTTCTTAGGGGTCTTAAGGACCACATTGAGCATGAGGTGCACATGTTTAATCCACTCAAGGTTTTTGATTCTATTATCATGGCGCATAGGGCAGAGGAAAAAATTATTTCCAGCAAAAGGCAGTCCTTCACTAACATAAAAGATCGTAGCACCTTGCCTCCATCGTACCCTCGGCCAGTTTGGCTGACACCTCAACAAATTGAAGAAAAAGAGCAAAAGGGTTATGTTTTAATTGTGACAACAAATATGGACCAAATCATAAATGTGCTGAGAAAAAATGTTCTACATTGAAGGGATCGGTGATGAGGAAGAATATGAGGAAACATCAAGCAAGGAAGTGGAAAAATTAGAGGAAGAATCTGAAGATCCCCAACCCACTATCTCATGCCATGCTCTATCAGGTATTAGTACTCCACAAACCCTTCAGGTTGTGGGTTATCTTAAGAAATAGAAGGTGATAGTATTGATTGATTTGGGAGCACACATAATTTCATCAATCATAAGATGACAAGGCTAAATTGTTTCATCTACCCAACACCTGAATTTCAAGTAATGATCGCAGATGGTGGCACAGTCCAATGTTCAGGTAAATGCCATAAAATCAGACTTATGATGGGTGACTACACATTGGAATCTACGATGTTTGCTATTCCCATGGGCGGAGGTTGATATTGTCTTAGGTGTTCAGTGGCTCACAACTTTGGGTACCATAGAGCTAAATTTCTAGGAATTGTTCATGCGCTTTCATTATGAGGGTAAACAATTTGAACTTCGTGGACTACAGGCAAAAATTCCTCGGTGGTTAGTTCTCACCAAATGCAGAAGATTCTTAAAAAGGGGTTGAAGGTTTTGTAGCACGATTATTTTCGATGGAAGTTCAATCACCAACGATGGTGGTGCATCTTGATATTTAGAAGGTTATTGATCAACATGCAGAGGTCTTCAGGATCCTGAGGATTGCCTCTTGAAAGAGAACATGATTATGCCATTCAGCTAATTCCAAGAAGCCAACCTCCCAATATCAGGCCTTAGAGATACCCATATGCACAAAAGAGTGAGATCGAGAAGATGGTGGAGGACATGTTAGAAATGGGTATTATTCGTCATAGTCAATGTGCTTATTTTGCTCCAGTGGTGATGGTGCGCTGCAAGGATTGAAGATGGCACATGTGTCTAAACTACAAAGAACTCAACAAGTACACTATCAAAGATAAGTTTCCTATTCTTGTCATTGATGATTTATTAGATGAGTTTCATGGTGCAGTTTATTTTACAAACTAGATCTGTGTTCAGGTATCACCAAATTAGAGTAAAGAAATAAGATATTCATAAGACAACCTTTAGAACTCATCAAGGGCATTATGAATTCCTAGTGATGCCTTTTGGTCTTACTAATGCACCATCCACATTTCAGAGTTTGATGAATTCAATATTTAGACCATTCCTATGGAAGTTTGTCTTGGTATTTTTGATGATATCCTCATCTACAAAAATCTTGGGAGAAACATTTACATCATGTCAATACAATATTGGAAGCCCTAGAGAAACATCAACTATATGCCAAGCCTTTGAAGTGTTCTTTTGGGGTACAGGAAGTGGAATACTTGGGCCATATTGTCTCTCATGAAGGTGTTAAGGTGGACCCTCACAAGATCTAGGCCGCTTGTATATTCTTCCCATCAAAATCATCTAAAAACAATTCTAAGCTTTTCATCCATTGGGACAGATATCCCAATCATAGCATCTTCATGATTCTTCACACTCTTCACCTATTTATTCCATGTCATTATAAGATAAGAGTTAATATTGCTCCTATTAGGTATTGTGCATCTCATCCCTCTTGTGGTTTCTCCCATTTCGAGATATTTTCACCTATGGTCTTGTCTAAAAGCTTATTGATGGAAAATTTTCCTTTCAAAGTTCTCTCCTTCACAAAAAATCTCCAAAAATTCTTTACTTGGATCTTTTGTTTTATCTCAGTCTTCGGTGATGAGCCCTCGTGTCCTACTAGTCGCATGGGGCTGAGATTTGGGGGCAAACGTTCATTCCCAACAAGCACAATGCAAAAACAAGGCACAATCAATCAAAAATACAAAATTATTTTTGCAAATAATTACACCTTTTGTCCTTCATAGTCTTTGGTGATGAGCCCACACTTCTTATTGGTAGTGTGAGACTGGGAAAGGAGGAAGGTACCCTTACTCGCCTACGTTTTGTCTTTGGTGATGATCCCTTGCCTCTTATAGGGGCATGGGGCAAAATGTAGGGGGTCATTTCAAAAGAAAAGATAAAGAATGCCTTGAGACAATATGCATCAAAAGTGCTTAATCATACAAAATTCCAAAGAAACAATTTAGATGCCCATGTTAAGAGAGACAACCATTCCTTAAACCAGATCTTGCCAATTAGTAGGCCACCTACGGGTCTAAGTCTAGTCAAGACCTATAAAGTGAAAATCATCTTGGAATTGGTCGGGTAATCTTAATTGGAGATGAGTCATAATTTCCCAAATGGACCATTGTTAAACCTAATGTCTTTGCATCCATTCACTACCTCATCGTCTCACATCCTTCTTGACTCTCGGTGTTGAGCCCTCACATCTTAGTAGTTGTGTGGAGTCAAGGGTGGAGTAAGACATCCTATCACTATATCATCTACAATACATTCTAGCCAATGGAATGAAATATTTAATATTGTTTGAAAATGAGTTCCCAACGTGCAACATTTACATGTGTATATTCTGTATCTCCTTATGTCTATCCTATCCTGCCCGGTTCTCATGTCTTTTACTATCCTATGTTCCAAATAGTCAGGACGTTTACCATCAATTGTATTTTCCATCTTCGCCCTATCCATCTTTAAATATCGATGAGAATCTTAGTTCTTATGTGAGTTCGGAATGGGTCCATGATCACTATCACAACTAGGTCCCTCACATCGATACCTAGTCAAAAATTAAAAAAATTAAATATTCCAAAACTACCAAAAACATATAAAACCAGTCAAAAATCTACAAAAAAAAAAAAACTATCCAAAAAAACCTAAACATTTGCAAAAACCAAAAATCCCAAAAATCAACACATTGGCTCTTATCCTGTGTCCGTTCCAAATATCCTACAAACATAAAACCAACCTAATCTAAATCCCTTGCGTGTATCCTCGCTTGGGGCAATCTCGACTCTCATTTTCTCCCTTGCATGTATCCTTGCTTGGGGGCAATGACCCAATCAATCTCAAATCATCTTACCCCTTGCATGCATCCTTTCTTGGGGCAAAACAAATCAATCAATCATCATTGTGGAACACATTAGGACAGAGTTAAGTGTCTTTATGTAAAGTTGTGTTGCATTGTTACTTTTCTTAGTTAGTTGTTGACCAATTACAAGTTTATTGTTTATCATCTTGGTTCATTTATAGCCAGGGTGCATACATTTACTATGTATATTGGGTTTGTTTTTACTTTTCTAGTTTGTTGTATGTGTGTTTGTTTACACATAAAATAGGTTACTCATCATGGTTCCTTAATAATCATGGTGTTTGCTATATTATGCAAAAAGAAAGTAGGTTGCTCTAAATTACAACATCTAAATGGAAGCTCAAGCTACAAGCAAGGTTAATCCCATCATGATCACAATCAAATCACAATACAAACTCTCATCATATGTCCATCCTACATCATTTACCATAATACAATTAAAACAAAACAAAACACCCATCCATGAACAAATTACAATTTGCCAATAAACACATAAATCTGGGTCATCATCTATCTATATACATCTTAAATCACAGTGTCCATATACAATGTCCAAATGTCCCAAAAATGTCATATACATATATACTTTATCATGCCACAATGGGCATCTATACAAATGTGTATGCCTTCATCATGAGGCGTATAGAAATGCATATGCCTAATAGGGAAATGTTTTTGAAGGACATTGATTGTGAGGGTGAAGTGAAAGATGTTCGATTCATTCTAACATTTTGATCGAGACTATTAAGTTGGTGGGCCCCAAAATGTTGTCAAAGTCATCATAGACAATGCAAAAATTACAAGTTAGCAAGGTTGAATGTAGAGGAGAGATACGTGCATATATTTGGACGTCTTGTGTAGTACTCTCTCTCAATTTGATGTTGCAAAAGATTGGGAAAATCCCTTTAATAGAGAAAATTTACACAAAGACAAACAACATTAAGATGTTTCTCACAAATCATCACATGTCTCGGAGTTATTTTGAGGAGATTCTCAAGGTTCAAGCTATTGAAGGTAATAGAACAATTCATTGATTTCTAATTTATATAATCTAAGCTATCTAACTTTCAATAATTTGAATTTATTTTAAATTTATACTTATTAAATTCTTTTAATTTCTTTTTATAGGTTGTTAAGACCAAATTTGTCTCTCACATACTCGTCTTGAGACGACTTGTGAAGGTAAAACATGCCTTAAGCAATATAGTGATTGACAACATTCGGACCATGTGGAGGCAAGCAAACACAGAAACACCCCATAAGAAAAAATCATTGATCCTTGGTGATGATTGGTGGGCAAATGTTGAGTATTTCTTTAGTTTCACAGAGCCTATTCTTTCTATGATGAGATATGTAGACACATATAATGCTTGCATAGATGAAATTTATGGACTTGACTCCATGCTTGAAAAAATTAGAGAGACCATACAAAATAAAGAGCAAGACCCTTAAGAAAACATCTACAATGAAGTTAAGAGTGTGGTCATGAGGTGGAATAAAATGACCACCCCATTGTATCTCCTTGCCTATGCCCTAAATCCCAAATATTATAGTAATGAAATAGTTGGGTTACCTAGTAGGCAACTACCTTATGCCAACTAATAAGTTGCAAATGGAACTATGACAACATTTAGGAGGTTGTTTCTTAATCCATTTGTAGCTAGTGCGATCTGCAATGAAATGGGGATGTTTGTATCTTCAAAAGGTAGCATGGGAGAAATAAAGGCTCTTTGTGACAAGTACAACATGACTCCAATCAAGTGGTGGTATGTACATGGCCATGATGCCAAGTACCTATGACCTATTTCCATTAAACTTCCTTCATAGGTAGAAAATTTAACCCATAATTTGTTGTTTAATATTTATCAAGTAAAATTTAACATATCGACTCATTTTGTACATTATTAACACATTTTTTTGTACTGCATGACTAGTAATTCTTCAATAGATCAAAATTGGAGTACATATGCCTTCATCCATGTTGGTAAACAAAACAAGTTGGCATCTAAGAAGGTTGAGGATTTGGTATTTGTACATTCCAATTTGTGCCTCCTAACACACAAGACTGAAGACTATACTAGAGGTCCTAACAAGCTTTGAGATATTCATCCTAAGGCTACTGACTTTGATGCTTTTGCTCTTTCTTTCGCCCTACTTTCACTACTTGGTATTGATAATGAAAATTAAGTGAATTCTTCACAAGGGTTGGATAGTGGAGCTAGTGCTAGTGGGAGTGGAGCTGCTAGTGGCATTCATGGAGCTGATTTTGAGGAAAACATAAATGATATATTCTAGAATATAGAGTATAATCATGTACATATGAAAATTTAAGCAAGTTGAATGTTTTGAACTTTCATGAATACAAAATATTTTAAGTGTTTTATCTTTTATGGACTAAAAAAGAGTATTATGCATTTTTAATAAATGTTTATATTTTTTAATAATATATTGTATGGACATTTTTGTGTTGTTTTGTACCCAGGGATTTTTTCAAAATTTGTGTTTTTGTATTTCAAACATGTACCCGTATCCGTACCCATTTCCCAGCAACGTAGAATTTATTGCTATACAAAAGATCAAGCAACAAACATCTTTGGAAAACCACTCAACAGATATAAGTTCACAAAATTTAGAAAAATGTTGGACTTAACTTAGATAAACATCAAAGGGCAGTGAAAGGAGTATTAAGGTCTAATTTATGCATTTAATAATGTGACGCTTCAAAGCAAATGTGTTTAATAATGGCATTAGGTACTGGGTGTTCAGCCACCCAGCTGAACCCTTTTTTAGAAAGACATTGTTTGAGTACGCATGAGACATATCAATAAAGTAAATTACCCCCTTGTTTCTCTATTTCTTCTCTTTTGTTGCCTGACTACCAACAACTAGTTTGTGAAGGCAGTCTGTATGATGTGGTGGTAGCAGTAAAGAAATGAGTACAATTGATGGCAGCAAAATGCCAAAATGACATACATTAATTCACCAACTGGTGCTTAAATTGTTGGATGCCGCAATTTGTTAGAAGATGAATTTACATTACTATTCTTATTTTTGAAATGTGGCTGCTAGATTGTTTCAACTTATAGGCATTATGGTTTTTGTCAGAACTGGTAATTAACCGAAAGGTATTCTTTATAGTGGATGCGGGTGGGCTGCCACTATGGTGTTTGGTAAACATCTAACGGTGGCACATTCCCTGCAGTTTAAACCGGACGTCCTGAATTCCCTGGAGCTTAAATTGTCGACGCCTACCCCAAACAACATTAGTTTTTGTAAAGTTTATTTGAACCAATCACAATCTCCTCCATCTGTCCTGTCTTCCTCGCTGGCATGTTTTCCCATCCGCAGCATCTGCAGGGCTGTGTGAATACAGTGTGTTGTGCTGTATAGATCCACAGCCAAAAGCAACACACCATAAAACAGGAAATGACTATATCAGAGAAAATTTAAACTAAGCTTTGTCCCCTATTTTGTGCATGTAATTGAGCATTTTCTGGATATCTTCAACAGCGAACTACAGCTCCTCATCTCTAACCCTTATTCTTCCGCAGAAAGGGGTTGATCCCTGTCACCACCCACTTCTCAAATTTGAGTGTTGTATCGAGTCATCCACCCTACCAGGTGGCTGTATTGTACCAGGTAGACAACCTTGCTCGACAATATGCTTGAAATATTATGTGACCAGTACAGTGTAAAATGGCCAAAATATTGGAAGAAAGGCTGTATTGTACCAGATAGACAACCTTGCTCGACAATATGCTTGAAATATTATGTGACCAGTATAGTGTAAAATGGCCAAAGTATTGGAAGAAATTATGTGTCATTTTGATTTTAGCCTATTTTGGATTGATTGTTATGCATCATGTCCCAGATTATTTCTACAGAATGTATCTTAGCCATTATTTTTGTTTTTGCTTTAATGTAAACTCATCAACTGCATTATTTGTTGTAGTGAATACGTTTTAATTTATATGCAAGCCTATGCATCATGCTGAATTTTTAAGTGTCTTTCTCATGTTTGTTTTAAATAGAGATTTTTATTCATGTGCCACTTTATTCACAAAATATCAACTAGATCTTCTTCTCCCTTATAGTCATTAATCCATTTGTGGTTTATTTTGGGTCAGCAATATCACAGAATGTGAGATATTTGAAAGGGATAAATGGGATGGTCGCAAATGACATGGTCGCAAATGACATGGTTATGGATAATTTGGGAATAATGATATAAGGTTGTATTTTTTTATGTGAAGTTATGTCTTATACCTCTGCTTATTGTTAGTTTGCCTAAATATATTATTTACTCAGGAATTGAGTGTTGTGTGTGTCATTTAACTCAATAAGTAAAAAAGCTTTGCATGGTTATGCCGAGCTCCATAAATCTTCCATGAGATGCACTTCTTGCATATGGATGTTAACTTGTGTTTGGTTTAGTACTTCTAGGTTGTCTTCTTGAGTATAGAAATGATGTATCAGTGTCATTTGTGACAGTCTAATATCTGGTGTACTTTTCAGTCCTTAAATTTTTGGCAAGGCGCAATATACATCGATTTGAGTTGCAATACCGTTTAATTGAACATCACTCTGTGTTCACACACACCCTTCCATCTAGGGGGAACATGTTCGAGGTCTTCATCACCGAAGCTTCTGCTTTCGTGCCATATTTTAGTGTTGGGCAAGGGCATAAGTAAGTTTCATATCTGAAGGCGGTGGTGAAGGAGAATCTGTGACCATCTCTATCACCTTCTTTGCTCTCTCCTCTGTTTCCAAGCCCGCCGCAGGTGGCCCACCTTGAATGGTCGGGGTGCCATTGCTTTAAATATATTCGTCCACTGCTTCTCTAATATTATGTGCATATTAATTTTTTCCCAAGGAAATTATGCATGTTGTCTATTGATGGATAATACACCACTTGTTACGCCAAGGTGTGTCTACAGCTGGGATAGATCTCCCACGATGACGTAGTGCAGTTTCAAGCTGCCTGTCATCCTTTTTTTTTTTTTTTTTTTTCTATTAAAAATCAGAGCTACTGAAATGTGCTCGGTGAGCTAGAAATTTGGATTAGTAGGGTTTTTGACAGCTGTTTTCTTGTCAGGTGGACGTGTGAGATTGCAGAATAAATAGACAAAGTGGTATGCAGCAATAAAAAACAAACCCATATCAAACAATGGTAATAATCGCTCCCAATTTTGCTCCAGTCATGCCATTCAACTGGAAATGCTACGGAGTTGGTCTCCTTTCATCTATATAAAAACATTGCATACTTTCTACAGGTCCCCTGCAATCTACACACATGTTTATTGCTCATTTCTCTACATATATGTGACTTTATTGTCAAGTTCGCATGCTGATTTCAGTATCACGTATATTCCAAAGTCTGATGCTATATTCCTCAAACTGTATATCTGCATCTATTCCCTTCCTCAAATTCACAGCTGAGCTGAGATGCTATAATCAATACAACAATTTAAATGAAAATGAACAGGCATGCGTAGGGGCAGGGCCACGTGAGGTGGAGTCATCCCAATTGCCCCAGAAAGATTTTGAATGTGGAAGAGAATGTCCCAATTCAAAAGTGCCATTCCGTGAAACTATTGTGTGATTTCTATCAAGGGATGCCCCCAAAGGAAACACGTCTCCACCGGCAACCCCTAAGGAATCACAGCTGTCCAATGAAATTATTATGCTAAGAGCTACGATGAAATATGTCAGACCATTTAATGCTAGTAAACCATTCTTCGCCATTTCCAAATTCTTTCCTAACTTACTTCTATGATCCACGAAAATGACAGGGTGGAAGAGATATATTCCTTACTAATAGATATAGATTCAAGGAATTTAAATGGCACAAATCAGGTAGAGTCTGGTCAATATAGAGTAAATCCAATTCAACGTGATTGGCTGAACAAATGAGATAGAGTCAGGTCAATTCAACATGATTGAATTGCATTCTTGACGGACTCAATAGACTATGTTTTGATGGATTATCTCTGTTAACTGCTGAGACAATTTAGCTAACTACTACATAGAAGAAAATGATCATAGTCACTCCCAATTTCACTGTTAGAGTTACCTTTCCTAACGTAGCCTATGCCCTTTGTTGCCCCCACGCTTACAGACAAAAGGGCGATCATTACTTGCATAAATTTTCTTCCTCGATGATTGCCAACATTGAACAACAATTCAATGTTGAGAAAATAGAAAATACATTATCAGATCAACAAAATGCATTCACACTTCACTCTCTTGAAATTAACTGCTTTGTCGACAAGGAAATTCCACTATTGCGTATAAGTTAATAAACTATATAATTTTATCTAAGCCACTGTAATCCTTGTTCTTGTAATAGTATTTTATAAAATTAAATTAGCTTGTCACTCTATGATTCATTGCAATTCTTTGGTCACAGCAATCGTGGTGAAAATGTTTGAGACCTTCTGCCACTCCCAAGGCTATGTTGTGGCAAGCCTTCCAGTCTAGCTATTTTGACTTTAATGTGCCCCATAACTGAGCAAACGGAATATTTTTGTGGCAGACAAATTTCAAAGCTTCGATCTTGCACCGACGCCAGACTAACTGTGATGGGCAGTATTGGAACTTCCTTTCCAAAAGTACCAAAGCCGATTAGATATCCATCGTTGATTTCCTCTATGGCTTACATTAATTGCCCGTATGTAATTTTGTGCTTGCCTCTTGCAGCCGTATGTAATTTTGTGCTAGACTCTTGCAGTATCCATGTCCGCATTGATCAATGATCTCTGGCCAATGTCGGATTGACTTTAAGGGTAGGATTCTAGGCGGTGCAGCTTGACATTTCTTATCATATGATTTTGTCTCAAACTTTACTTTTATCACGTGATTGATGATGCACTAAGAATTGATGCTGTTATTTATCTGAGTTCTCCAGAACCTCCCCAACCTGCTCATATCACTTCTGACAACACCCCCACCATCAACAACCTTTCCGGCGTAGATTTGCTCCTCCAGGAGCAACCGCTAGTTTTGTATATTGTTCTCATACAAGTTGACTCTTTAACAAACAATATACAACTTAAGAATTTGACACCTTATGAAAACAGAAAACATGTGGCAACTACATCTTGCTGTTCAAGCTTAGTAAATGGGCGGGCAGCGGGTTCTGTGAAATGGATGGTCCATTAAGAGGTCCATATTTTGTAGGTGCACAATTTCAAAACTTTTCTAGCTTTTTTCTACAAAGACAAATTTGTAATCTTCAAATAAATTTCTACTTGCTGTTGATGGAGGGCAAAAGTTTGTGGGTTGATTTTGGGGTCAAATAAATGTTTGAGAATTATTTTAATATAATTTTTTAATAGAATTTCAAAACATAAATGTAGACACTTATTTTATTATGTATTTCTAGATAAATAATTTAAGTTAGGCTCTTATTGGCATGTTCTGTTGTGATTATGGACTTTCAAATTGTTCTTTAGTATCGCCACATTACAGTTGACTTCAATTTTTCTCATTGACTTCTCTTGTTTTCCATAAAGTTTCCTCCTTTCTTGTCCGAAGTTGAGAAATGCTACAAAACCTATCATCAAATGCTTACAACAATTTTAGATGGTACCGGTGCTGATGATGATCAATCACAACTCAAAATTCTACTTTGCAAGCATCAAAAGATAATGTTGTACGTCAAATTCACAAAATAAAAAGAGCGCTTTCACGCACTCCAACATTGCTCCACAACCTAGACATCTTTAGCTCCTCTCCACCGATTGATTAGTCCTCTTGGTCATCGCATTTCATTTCCACATCATGTGCCACTCAAAGTTGCATGGATACGGATACGGATGTGGATATGGATACGACTAGTTTTTAATGCCCCTTGATATGGATATGGTTGGATACGACATAGTATATAATATTTAAAATACTATAATAATCTAGATTATAAATTAAGAATAATTATAAAATTTAAATTATAAACAAACTTATACATTGGATTAAAATTACACGCAAATTACACACTTCCAGCCCACAGGAAGGTATGAAATTTGGTATTCAATGGATAATTTTTTTGCAGGTTTTGTAGGCCAGTGGAAAATAGACGAAATGAAAGAAAAGAAGTAGAGTAGGCCAAAAGAAACAGATCAAAAGAATTGCATGTTGATAAGAGCCAATGTGAAAGCTTGAAGTAAAAGAGTGAATCAACACTCTCACCTCCATGTCCTCAATTGTTGCTACTAAAATGCATTATAGAAGATCATTTGCAGTTTTTAGCATCTTTTTAGCCTTTTGAAGGGATTTTTAACTATTAAATCAGATACGGCTATAGTTGCCCTGCTTACTGTATCCGGTTGTATTTGATACGACACAATTATGGGTTTGTATCTGGATATGGCTAGGTACAACCTCCAAGCCATATCCGAAAATCACCCCAGCTGTATCTGTATTAGACACTCAGATACACGCATGTGCCTTAGCAGCGGTGATGGAGTATCCGGCAACACTAGACTTCCACCTTGTTTGACTCCTTGCTTCCCTTATCGCCCCTTCTTCATCACCTCTCTTCCTCTTGTTCCCTTCTTTACTTTCACTTCTTCAACTTTGAATTCTTCATTGCCTCCCGTTGCCGTCTTCATGGCACTGCTCGGGTGTGATTGCTAACTCTTTTGGCTTGTATATCCACTTTTATTTGCCAGAAATTAGTGTTGAACATTCCTAGGTTTGTTGATTTGTTTTAATAATTCTAATTATTTGCCAGAAATTAGTGTTGAATGTTCTCATGTTTGTTGATTTGTTTCAATAATTCTAATTTTTGAAAGCTCTAATGCTTCAATATTCCATGGTAACGAGATATAAAGTTTTTGGGTAAAAACTGTGAATATTTTTGAACTCAGTATGTAGTAACTGTATTTCTCAATAGTTATGTTTGTTATTTCCTGTAGTTTCTCTGGTGGAAATGTATTTGGAGATTTAGCTCCTCACGAGGCATTTGCCATTGGAGGAACTAACGGTGTCCGAGGCTATGAAGAAGGTGCAGTTGGTTCTGGTCGATCATGTTTTGTTGCTAGCGGTGAAATTTCAGTTCCCATGGTAAAACATTCTTCTCCTTCAGTTACTGCATATTAACCATCGAAAATAATTTATTTAGGTTTCTCTATGATTTTCATTTTTTTGTTATTAATGGCAACTGGCACAATTTTTTGTCAATCTCTCCATGTCAAGGTCTACAATATTGTTTCATTTATCTTTATTTGATTTGTAAGTGTATGACAATTTATTTGTGCTGTGATTTCTGATTTTAAAAAGCATTGAAAATTGTAACGAGGGCCGATTAACCCTAGTAGAAGCAATTTAAATGGAAATCACCTCAATGTAAATTGCCTGAAAGGAATTTAAATACTTAGTCCTAGACATGTTCTTGAAAGTGATTTGCGATGGTTATAAAATGAATTTAGTGATAAGGAGATTGAGCCTAATGGAAACCTAAACTCGTATTTTTTTCTTTTGTTTATCAGAGATAAATTATAATTAGTAAGCCTAAGCTTTCTAGGCTAGAAAAAGGGTTAATATTGGTCTCTCTGTCCATTAAACAACCTTAAGTTAAAACTATATTCTGATACACATTGTCATATTATATTTGAATGCCCGACTACATGCCAATTCATTTACTGTCCGATTCAAGTCTATCTTGAGAATAGATAGCGAGGATTTTAAATCAACACATTCCACACATTAGCTATTAAAAATGTTGAGTGATTTTATCTGAACAAATTCCCCACATTAGCTGGAAAAATTCAACCGAATGTCTTAGTTTGTTTACAACTTTACATCTAAATTCTGCCAAAGTTGTTATTTGTGCTTGTGTTCAATTTTGCTACCTGTGTAGACATGTTCCAGGGTGAACTTGGCATGTGTGATTGGTTAAGTTTGCATCTGTAATTGTCAAGTTGTCTTTCATCTGGAATGATATGACTATGTTTTGAGATTGATCTAAGAAGCATACTCTCATCATGAGTGGAGCTTGTTTTCTTAGTAGTGAAAGAAACAGGTTTTTGACTTCTAACTGAGTTGGTTCTTATGTCCACATTGTCATTTTGGTTACTATCAAATTGGTGAGGTTGAAGTTACTCTTGACCCTATTCAAAATATTTTTAATCAGTTGCAAGATTCTCGGTTCATTTCTCTTATGTTATTGTACTAAGCTTTTCAGATTTCAATTTTCCCATGGAGAATTATAGAAATTTAATCATAGTTCTTTTCTGAATGGATTAAAATCAGAAAACTGCCAAACACTGGAGTTCAACACTTACTCTTGCTCACGTTCAACAAATTCCATAAGCTCTTTTCATTAATCACATTTATTTGTAGCATTTCTGTTGGGACAAGCACTTCTACTGGAGGGTATATAGTGTGTCAAAACTACAAAATTTTATTAGGTTAGAGAAGAGTGACCTAAATGTATCGTGAAGTACGTGCAATATGAATTGATATGGAACTATGGAGTCCATTTAATGAGGAAAGAAATTATTGGTGACTAACATATGGAAGAAAGAGTTATTAGAATCTTGATTCTTAAAAATGGGTACCAAGAGGGATGATGTTACAAAAGCTTATAGTAGTTGAAGATAATTGGTTCGCAACCAGCACCACACAACAATCATCTTTGTATTTATGGAGCAACTGTCTTGAGTTCTCTTAGTCGACATTCTTTCAGTCAAGTGTGTTACTTTTGTGAACCACTCTGCACCATTATTTAGGCAAATACAGGATGGGAATCCTGTATTCAATCCTTACGATAAATAGTAGTACTTTATGGATAAGTTTTTTTCATTCTCAATATTAATAAAATTAATTCCTTAATAGTACTTGTCTTCTCTATTCTTATGCAGTACGGACCAGTGGAAGGTGCCATTTTTGCAGACTGTGGAACTGATTTCAGTTCAGGGAAAACTGTGCCTGGTACAAGACTAGTAACAATTTTTCCATCTTTTATCATATTATGTCAGTATTGGAACTTCAACTAAAACAATTGAAATATACCAGGTGATCCAGCTGGTGCTCGAGGCAAACCAGGAAATGGTTATGGTTATGGTGCAGGCATTCGTGTGGATTCACCACTTGGGCCTTTGCGTTTGGAATATGCACAAAATAATCTATTTGCTCGAAGATTTCACTTTGGAGTTGGTTATCGTCCTTAAATTTCTGTAGTATTTCATAAACATTTTTTCCAAGTTAGATGTAGATATTCAGTTCCTGACTGTAACTAGAAGTGTCAGGCTGTTTGGCTAAATAACCAGATTGCACAAATTGTGTTCTCTGATATTGCAAGCCTTCTAGGAATGAGTGGGGTCCGTTCAACAAGCTTGAAGAGGTCAAGCATTACGTCAGGCTTGCCTGTTCATGAGAGCCATGTATAGCTGAGAGATTTTGTATGTCATATTGTTTTGGAGAAGTTTTACTTGGTTAATTACAAGGTGCTTAGTCATTCATTTATGTTCTTTTTCAAAATTCCAAAATTATTAAGCTGTTTATGCTATAAGACCTTGTTATAGTATTGTTCTTTTTATGTTAAATTTACCCACTCCCACCTTTGATGCACACCCATGCGTGTATGTATGTTCTCTTAGCAAACAAATTTTTTACTACCTAGTTAAGTAGCTACAGATTGTGATGCAATAAGTTGCATATTTTGATAGAAACAAAGCATAACAAAAGACTACTTAGATTCTACAACCCAGTTAAGTAGCTACAGACGTGAACCAAAAAGTCGCATATATTGATACAATCAAAGCATAACAAAAGACAGTATTTAGATTCTTGATATTGCATGGATATTGACATTGTATTCTACGTAAAAATGTAAATATTTAAAAGTTAGAGCTAATTATAATTCTTACCAATAAAATAGCCGTTTTTAATAAAATAAGTTACATTGAGTAATACGTATTTGCCTTATGGAGGCAAAAGCAATAGTCATGGCTAACATAATTTAATCGACTTAAATATTCAATTATCTTAGGAGCTTGCAACTTTGCAAACCCATGAGATTTACAATGGAACTCTCTAACTAGATTCAATTTAGTAAACCTAATTCAGGGGAGAATCTGTGTTCCTCTATTGTTTGGTTGCTTTAAACCGAGATGCTTGGTATCATCTTGTCAGAACTATAAACGAAAATAGAAGACCTTATGAAGTTTGCTCGATTGAGAAGGTTCCCAGGAATAAGAGTACTATAAAAAGATCGAGGAAATATGATGTTGACCTTAGTTTAGTGAGAAAATTCCCCATCAATTAATGTGCTGCATATCCAATGGTTAAAAATATAGAAAACAAACAATATAATGGTAATATGTGAACAAATTGTTGCCAAAAGGTGGTGACATAATCGATTTCATATCTTAGTAGGCTCTAAAAGTTATATTGACCAACGAAAGCTTTAACACAGACAAACAAGAAGTGTAATGCAACGTTCTAGTATCAAAGAGAGATTGGTAAAGTCAGAGAGATAATACAGACATACAACTAAACTTCTTAAAGGGAGCGTGTAGACAGATCTTGGACAGTGAACCTTATAAAATGGAACTTGATATAAATGTAATATCAATCAAGCACGATTGTCCATTGGAAGGATGCAAAAGAAATAAGATACTCAATAAATGGGAATTATAAAAATGACATGGAAGGGTATCAACATGGGAAGAATTGAAATGCATATGAGCTTTTGTCTAAGAACTATTACAGCTCTGATTTCAGCTAGGGTAAACTAATATACAAGGGGGCAGCTCACTTTGCGAAGCATTCCTTACCCATTTAACTTCCGTTGAAGGGAGGGCTGCAACTCCATGATCTTGTTAGAAGGTTATTCAAGTCTCAACGTGATTTATTCTAATTTAAATAAAATAGGAGCTGCCATGGGCGCCTAGCCAAGGTTTGTCTTTGCTAGGAAATTCCCAATTCTATTCCATCCTCAAATTTCTCAATGTCTATAAATTCCCTCAGTGATTTTTTTGTAATACTTCCACGTCTTCGTTCCCTTTAGAACATGACTCTACTGCTCAAACAACACCCTCCCTTTCCAAATCCCAATTTTCTTATTCTCAAAAAGGAAAACCGACACCAAACCGAGATCACTCTATACCTTTGTTGAATCCTTTTTCTGCCTTGGTTGAGATCTTTCCGCCTCATACCCACTTCCCTTTGAATCTTTTTGTTAACAATATTCAGTTCCTCAACATTCTAATCTTGGCTTGCTTATCTTCTCCACATCCCCATAAAAAGACCAAATGCAATTGTGGTTAAAATGACAATAATAGCCCATTGTTAACCCTTCACCTACAACAACCAACCATGCAAAAGCCACTCGTCCACCTAGGGAACATTAAAAAAATAGAGATTTTTCCCATATTGAAGATCCTAATCTACAAAATCTTGATATAGCTCTTCGTATCACGAGAACATCAAACACCTTCAATCCCTCCCATTTCAAAGCCACCCATCCTACCAAAACAAGAGGATAGGCCCTCCCATATGATTAATTCATGATTCAAATTCTCTCATGGAATATCAAAGGTTTGGGTGTTCCCAAATAGTGCCACTTTTTCAAAGATATGGTTTAGAAGGAACAAATCGATATGGTCCTCTAAGAATGTGCCCAAGCAAATTCAATCAAATGGCTCCTTTTCCATGGAGCATGGGGTGCCACACATAATTGCTTCTACTCTTATCTTTTCCACTGGGATCCCTCCATGGATGATTTTATTTTTAAGATTTCTCTCCCTTTCGAGCAATTTGCTATATTCCACTCATATGATAGAAATATACTAGTTCTCATGTGCAATGCATATATCCCTCCTCATGTCAATAATTGGATAACCAATGTTGGACATGCTAACTTCTTTGGTCTCCAACTTCAATGCTTCCTTATTAATCCCGAGAGGAGACTTTAGTACCATCCAAGATCCTCGTGAAATAAAGAGACATAGATTTGACTATTTGAATTGCCTTGGATCTAGCCGAGCTAATCAATGACATTAATCTCCAAGAACAACAATATCCAAACCAACATAAAAGTTGCAAATGTATGGTGGTATGGTGGAATAGACACACACACACACGCGCGCGCGCACACACACACACACACACATATGTATGTAATGTAATTTGTATATATATAAACACTTTGTAATGGCTTGTACCAAAGGATTGAGACCATATTGGGGAAACAAACTTGTATGGTCATTGACCAATCTTGCTTTGCAAATATCGGTTAATATATATATATATATATATATATATATATGATCATACACACATATATATATATATATATATGATCACACACACACACACACACACGCGCACATGCACACGCACACGCACGCGGGCGCGGCACGCACCCACACACACGCACGCACCCACACACACCCACACACACACAAGAATGGGTCGCACCAAATGATTAAGATCATATTGGGGAAACAAACTTGTTTGATCATTGACCTATCTTGCGTGAATTTTAGTTCGATCACCCCCATAAACAAACTTTATTCAAGCTTGATTCTAAATGGTTGACTCTGGTTTATTGACTCTTGGTTTGTTGCATCAAAATCTCATGACTAGTGGACTCATGCCCCACAATTCATTCGGCTTCATAAATTTGTGAAACACTTGTAGCACTTGTTTAAGATAAAAAATTGGTACCACTAAGACTATGGTGTTGCATCTTTCTAAGAAACCACCAACACACACACCAACACACGCACACACACACGCGCACACACACACGCACACACACACACACACACACACACGCACACGCACGCACATCACACGCGTTGCGTGTTGCGCGGTCGTACTTAAACGATTAAGATCATATTGGGAAACAAACTTGTTTGATCATTGACCTATCTTGCAGCGAATTTTAGTTCAGTCACACACACACACACACACACACACACACACACACACACACACACACACACACACACACACACACACACACACACACACACGTGCGCGCACACACGCACACGCACACACACACACGCATGCACACACACACGCACGCACATGCGCATGCACGCACGCACACGCACACGCACATGCACACGCACACGCGCACTAGAATGGGTCGTACCAAACGATTAAGATCATATTGGGGAAACAAACTTGTTTGATCATTGACCTATCTTGCGGCGAATTTTAGTTCAGTCACCCCCATAAACAAACTTTATTCAAGCTTGATTCTAAATGGTTGACTCCTGGTTTGTTGCATCAAAATCTCATGACTAGTGGACTCATGCCCCACAATTCATTCGGCTTCATAAGTTTGTGGAACACTTGAGCACTTGTTTAAGATAAAAAATTGGCACCACTAAGACTATGGTGTTGCATCTTTCTAAGAAACCACCAATAAGCATTTGACAAGCATACAAAAGAAAATTAGGGATCATGGTTATTTGACTTCTCTTGAGCGAGAGGAATAAGTGGGCATTCATGCACTTGGTGACATGCAAAATAATTAGTTAGACCTTTGGATACGGCAATCTTGAAATACCAGATAAAATTCAACAAGTTAACACCAAAATTTTTCATGTTATTTCTCAAAATTGTAAACCTAATATTGTTTAGATTGCAACAACCAAATGGTTTATATTTCACCTCTCAAATTGATATGCTCTTGTATTTCATCACAGGTCTTTCAATGATTACTCAAGGACCCTCACATTGATGAAGTGACCTCAACAAATCAACTATAACTTCAACAACACATCCCACCGGTTCCTCAACAAACAAACAATGATGCTCTCTTGCAACATATTATAGAGCAAGAACCGAAAATAGTTGTTTTGTCTTTTAGCCGAAATAAAGCCCTTGGTCTTGGTGGAATCACAAGTCTCTTTTACCAAACTTTCTTGGACCTCCTCAAAGATGAATTATTGGTAGTGGCGGATGAATCAAGACGATAAATAAGTGTTGAAACAATTGAATTGCATGTGCCTTGTCCTCATTCCCAAAGTCAGTCAAACTCATAAACAATATACACCTATTGCCTTATGCTATATGCTCTACAAGTTTTATTTAAGCTTATTACAATACGAATCAATCAAGCCTCTTCTTTCCAAATTAATCTCCAACTCACAATTTGCCTCTTTGAGGCCACCAAATCATATATATTATCATTGTTGTTTAATAGATCCTCATTCTCTGCACACTAAAAAGATAGGGTATAATGATTAAATTGGTCATCTCCAAAGCTTTTGACATATGTAACCTGATAGTTCCTTTTGGACACTCTATCCAAATTTGGATTCCATATAGACGCATCCAATGGATAAACAATTGAATAATTACTCTATTCAATGTAACTCTCAATAGCTTAAACATACATGAAATTTCACTCCTCTAAAGGATTACGAGATAGGGGACCCACTTAGTTCGATCCTCTTTACTCTTGTGAGTGAAAGTTTTTAAGATACCTTCATGTAACAAAAACAAACCATATTAGCAAGTCTTACAACCACTCGAACTAGAGTCGGGTCTTTGATTTCCATTTGGTTTATGATACATTGCTTTTCTCTATTATCGTTATGTGATGCTCTCTTGCAACATATTATAGAGCAAGAACTGAAAATAGTTGTTTTGTCTTTTAGCCGAAATAAAGCCCTTGGTCTTGGTGGAATCACAAGTCTCTTTTACCAAACTTTCTTGGACCTCCTCAAAGATGAATTATTGGTAGTGGCAGATGAATCAAGACGATAAATAAGTGTTGAAACAATTGAATTGCATGTGCCTTGTCCTCATTCCCAAAGTCAGTGCAACTCATAAACAATATACACCTATTGCCTTATGCTATATGCTCTACAAGTTTTATTTAAGCTTATTACAATACGAATCAATCAAGCCTCTTCTTTCCAAATTAATCTCCAACTCACAATTTGCCTCTTTGAGGCCACCAAATCATATATATTATCATTGTTGTTTAATAGATCCTCATTCTCTGCACACTAAAAAGATAGGGTATAATGATTAAATTGGTCATCTCCAAAGCTTTTGACATATGTAATCGATAGTTCCTTTTGGACACTCTATCCAAATTTGGATTCCATATAGACGCATCCAATGGATAAACAATTGAATAATTACTCTATTCAATGTAACTCTCAATAGCTGAAACATACATGAAATTTCACTCCTCTAAAGGATTACGAGATAGGGGACCCACTTAGTTCGATCCTCTTTACTCTTGTGAGTGAAAGTTTTTAAGATACCTTCATGTAACAAAAACAAACCATATTAGCGGTCTTACAACCACTCGAACTAGAGTCGTGGTCTTTGATTTCCATTTGGTTTATGATACATTGCTTTTCTCTATTATCGTTATGTGATGCTCTCTTGCAACATATTATAGAGCAAGAACTGAAAATAGTTGTTTTGTCTTTTAGCCGAAATAAAGCCCTTGGTCTTGGTGGAATCACAAGTCTCTTTTACCAAACTTTCTTGGACCTCCTCAAAGATGAATTATTGGTAGTGGCGGATGAATCAAGACGATAAATAAGTGTTGAAACAATTGAATTGCATGTGCCTTGTCCTCATTCCCAAAGTCGGTGCAACTCATAAACAATATACACCTATTGCCTTATGCTTTATATGCTCTCTGAAGTTTTATTTAAGCTTATTACAATACGAATCAATCAAGCCTCTTCTTTCCAAATTAATCTCCAACTCACAATTTGCCTCTTTGAGGCCACCAAATCATATATATTATCATTGTTGTTTAATAGATCCTCATTCTCTCGCACACTAAAAAGATAGGGTATAATGATTAAATTGGTCATCTCCAAAGCTTTTGACATATGTAAGATAGTTCCTTTTGGACACTCTATCCAAATTTGGATTCCATATAGGCTCGCATCCAATGGATAAACAATTGAATAATTACTCTATTCAATGTAACTCTCAATAGCGAAACATACATGAAATTTCACTCCTCTAAAGGATTACGGATAGGGGACCCACTTAGTTCGATCCTCTTTACTCTTGTGAGTGAAAGTTTTTAAGATACCTTCATGTAACAAAAACAAACCATATTAGCGGTCTTACAACCACTCGAACTAGAGTCGGGGTCTTTGATTTCCATTTGGTTTATGATACATTGCTTTTCTCTATTATCGTTATGTGATGCTCTCTTACTGCAACATATTATAGAGCAAGAAGCGAAAATAGTTGTTTTGTCTTTTAGCGAAATAAAGCCCTTGGTCTTGGTGGAATCACAAGTCTCTTTTACCAAACTTTCTTGGACCTCCTCAAAGATGAATTATTGGTAGTGGCGGATGAATCAAGACGATAAATAAGTGTTGAAACAATTGAATTGCATGTGCCTTGTCCTCATTCCCAAAGTCGGTGCAACTCATAAACAATATACACCTATTGCCTTATGCTATATGCTCTCTGAAGTTTTATTTAAGCTTATTACAATACGAATCAATCAAGCCTCTTCTTTCCAAATTAATCTCCAACTCACAATTTGCCTCTTTGAGGCCACCAAATCATATATATTATCATTGTTGTTTAATAGATCCTCATTCTCTGCACACTAAAAAGATAGGGTATAATGATTAAATTGGTCATCTCCAAAGCTTTTGACATATGTAACTGATAGTTCCTTTTGGACACTCTATCCAAATTTGGATTCCATATAGGCGCATCCAATGGATAAACAATTGAATAATTACTCTATTCAATGTAACTCTCAATAGCGAAACATACATGAAATTTCACTCCTCTAAAGGATTACGAGATAGGGGACCCACTTAGTTCGATCCTCTTTACTCTTGTGAGTGAAAGTTTTTAAGATACCTTCATGTAACAAAAACAAACCATATTAGCAGATCTTAACCACTCGAACTAGAGTCGGGGTCTTTGATTTCCATTTGGTTTATGATACATTGCTTTTCTCTATTATCGTTATGTGATGCTCTCTTGCAACATATTATAGAGCAAGAACTGAAAATAGTTGTTTTGTCTTTTAGCCGAAATAAAGCCCTTGGTCTTGGTGGAATCACAAGTCTCTTTTACCAAACTTTCTTGGACCTCCTCAAAGATGAATTATTGGTAGTGGCGGATGAATCAAGACGATAAATAAGTGTTGAAACAATTGAATTGCATGTGCCTTGTCCTCATTCCCAAAGTCATTCAACTCATAAACAATATACACATATTGCCTTATGCTATATGCTCTACAAGTTTTATTTAAGCTTATTACAATACGAATCAATCAAGCCTCTTCTTTCCAAATTAATCTCCAACTCACAATTTGCCTCTTTGAGGCCACCAAATCATATATATTATCATTGTTGTTTAATAGATCCTCATTCTCTGCACACTAAAAAGATAGGGTATAATGATTAAATTGGTCATCTCCAAAGCTTTTGACATATGTAACCTGATAGTTCCTTTTGGACACTCTATCCAAATTTGGATTCCATATAGATCGCATCCAATGGATAAACAATTGAATAATTACTCTATTCAATGTAACTCTCAATAGCGAAACATACATGAAATTTCACTCCTCTAAAGGATTACGATAGGGGACCCACTTAGTTCGATCCTCTTTACTCTTGTGAGTGAAAGTTTTTTAAGATACCTTCATGTAACAAAAACAAACCATATTAGCAGTCTTGCAACCACTCGAACTAGAGTCAGGGTCTTTGATTTCCATTTGGTTTATGATACATTGCTTTTCTCTATTATCGTTATGTGCAAGCTACAACACATCTAACATTTAATTTACACTTTTCAAGCATCATCGGACCAAAAGATCAATACAAAAAAATCCAACCTTTTTGTCCTCAACATTGCTACTCTAAGAAATGTGAATTAATGTCATCCCCCTCACTTAGAGTCATTTACAAAACTACATGTTTGAGATTCACTCTCCACCTCAAAAATAATATTGGATTATGAGATGCCACTCTTGTCAAACCCTGTTCCAAAAGCTCCTAGTAGATCAATAAGTAGCCAAGATTTTCAAGAACAATTCAAATGATAAAAGCTGATTTATATGCAATTCCCATTTATATGTTGACTTCACTTTCTCCCCAATCTCAATTGCCAACCATATTATCAAATATCTTTGATAATTTTCTATAGTAGGGTTAGCAAGATAAGTTCAAATACACAATACTTTGTCATGTGATTAGAGTACCACAAGGAAAATTAAAGAGGGGCTAGATATCAAAACCCTCTCCTTTTCAATAAGGCTCTCACAATGAAAGTTACATCATGCCTACGAGAAAGTGAGAGAATGTGGCATCATGTCTACACAATAGTTGCATGCACATACACATACACATACACATACATATTAGATTCATTTTCATGTTGTTTATGGGAATAATTCCAATGCATCGAAACCATTCCAAAATTTTGTAGATAAAGAGTAAATAGGCTATCATAAAGAAAATGAAGCCAAATTATATGGTAGTGTAAGAAGAGAATAACAAATGAGAATAAACATGCCGAAAAGTAATTTCTCTTGTGCGTCGATATTATTTATTTCCCAAGTTTTCATTACCATCATGTCATCTTCAATTTGACTCTTTTTGTGTTGATATGAAACTAATCATAAATCTCATTTATGAATGTATCATGGAGCATTTATAGATCATAATATTGTAGTTAGTCATAATGAAAACCTAAAATCTTGAAAAAAATTCAATGGGGCAATGCCATCATTTGTAGTAAATTTTGATTCTTTGTATTAGTTATATAATTTGGCATTAAAAATATTTGTTTAATGTAGGAAATTATTCAACCTCTAGTGCCTTAAAAAGTTGTTGATCTAGGAGGATCATAACACTTTGAATCAATCGGATGGTTGACAAATGTGATGAAACTGCTTGCACACAAAACAACTCATCGAGAACTTTCCCACACACTTTGAATGAGATATAACAAATGTCATATGCAAAAAGATACAAATCATTGAAGTTTTTTTCCAACTGCAAAAATAATGGAGCAAGTTACACAGAGATGATGTGGCACAATCAGAGCTTGACAAGTGGACGAATGAGGTGTTGAAAAGTGGCAGAGTGTGATTGGGAAAAAGATTATTTTGGTTTTAGCCTCCGGTTTTCGATAGTCGAATGCGGTGCCCACACTATTTTCCGATCATCCAATGGGGTCCACTTTTTATCAGGAGGGGATCTTGCCACCTTACTCTTCACATTGTATAAAAAGTGTTCTTGCTTATAAACCACATGGAGGACCAATTTACATTGTATGTGGGATTAAACCACATGGCTTTGTTAAAGCTCAACACAACTCACCCGAGTTTAGTAGCCAACTCAACTCATGTTTTCTACCGAGTTCTATATAGCTACCGAGCACCACACACCTCGGTGAGTTCATGCATGATGAACTCAAAATGAGTCAACACTAAGTTGTACGTGTTCAATGTTAATCCCAAGGTGAACACACAACTCATCACCGAGCCAATGCCGAGTTGAAAGATTAGCCATTTCGCAAGCGCCAACAAAAAATGTTCAAACGTGGTGAAGCCACAATTTAAACCAACCTGTCCGCATGATATGTAAAACCTCATCTTATCTTCCCCACATTGAATGTGGGATCTTATTCCCACCAAATGCCAATGAATCCCTATGTAAAAGGGAGATGTAAAGGTGGGGAGTTAAACCCTCATCCTACGCAATCCAAATTTAGTGCCTTCATCGTTAGGCCATGTAGACTGTCTAGATATAGACTTAAGGATAAGGGTTTCATCCTCTAAATGCAGGATACAATAAATCGAAATGGACACATAGTGGGAGATTCAAACCGTTCCTGTTTAGGTCAAAAGGCTAACGACTTAATCGTTATGTCATGGGCCCATAAACATTATAAAAGGGCAAATTTTGTATTTGACGAGGTAAATTTATATGTACAACCCCTAATCAGAAGTGTGTGAGAAATTTTTGGAGAGTTTTTGTTGCAGGGAGTTTTTAGAGACAAAATCAATAGTGTTCCTAAAGGTTGTGCATAGATATTTTGCAAGCAAAAAAGTGAAATTATGTAATTATTGTTGTACAACTTATTTTACGTCATTAGTTGATCGAGTTTAAGAGATTTTTAGGACATGAAGACACACACATGGGGTGAACTCCATGAACATCTTGATTTGAATTATTATTATGTATTTTCCTTATTTGCTCATTGTTTTATCGATTTTAGTACTTTTTAAAATTTATTAAGCCAATTCTAAATTTACATGGAATTGAGAGTACTTTATTAAGTATCAAACCGGGAATTTGATAAGTGGGTCTCTTAAATACGTTTTTCGGATCAGTTTGGTATTAAAGCAACTAATCAAGGATATTTTAACGTTGCTTTTGAGATTTGCAAGTTTCCGTTTTGAATGTTAACCAGTCTAAATCAAATTGATGTGAATGATCGCTTGAAGAGTATAATCTAATTCAAAATGTGTAAACCAAAGTTCAGCCATGGAATCTTCTACCGAAATATTTGATTCAAACAACCTTCCATCAATATTTCTTAGAGACAATAAGTATGGTGGAAGAGTTATCCTGAAAACAAAAACAAAGAATCAAAGGTAAATCAATAGACGGAAACAATGGTAAGGATAAAGGTAAAGGAGAAGAACCTCCTAAAACTCCTCCATTTACTTCCAAACCTTCTAGTTTTTCTTTGGTGATAAAAATAAATTTTATGATGTTTCCTCGATTCTAAAACTTGATGTTAAGTTTGATTTTCTGATTTATAATGAAGATCTTAGCGCTTGATACAAATTGAATCTTTGGATCAAACAGATTGAAGTATACTACAAGGTTTAAAAAATTGTGGATGAGGAAGCAAAAAATTCAGTTAGCTACTCTTCATTGGGTGGTACAACACTCATTTGGTGGGAGATTAAGACACAAGAAGACTTTTTGAGACATAATAAAGTGATTTATTCTTGGAATGAATTTGTTTCCGATTTGAAAAAGTAATTTTTCCTCTAGGTTATATGTAACAAGCTTCTATGGATTGGCAAAATTTAAGACAAACAAAGGGTCAAGAGTTTAGGAAAAGGGATTTGATTTTGGACATTCCCCTTTATATTCATGAGACTCTTTTTAAAAATACATTGGTGGGTTACACAATTATTTGAGGCATACTATACTCATGTTTAATCCCACTAACCTTGATGAAGTTTATGTCCAAGCTACCCATATTGAATCAAGGGGTAAGACTACTAAGGAAAACTTCACCAAGAAAACAGGAAAACAACAACTTGAAAGTAAAGGTAAAGGAAAGGGTAAAACAAAACATACTTCCATGGTTAAGAAAGAAGATGAGAAGTTTGTTTGTTCACATTACAAGAAAGAAGGGCATGTATAGGCTAAGTGTTGGAAGCTCCACTTAGAACTCAAGCCAAAGAGGTTCGGGAACAAGAAAGATAACAAGAAGGCCACTACGAAGTGCAAGATCTTAGATCTGATTTAGGTGATGATACCAAGATCACAACTATGGGTTTACAAGGTTCATCTTCTTCCTCTTCTAGAACTAATTCTCATACTTATTCTAATTATAAATCTATGCATGAAAATAAAATAAATGATATTTTCCACATTAGTGTTATCTCTAAGCATACTAACATTGACTCTTTTGATAGTGGATCTCAAGCTAATCTCATTTTCTGAAGTTGTTAAGAATTTGGGACTTAATTCTAAACCATATCCTAAACCTTTCCCTTTTGGTTATGTATGTGATGATGATAAAGCGTAGGTCACTACAACATGAAAACATAGATTTGTAATCACTTCCAAATTCATTGTTGAGGTAGAATTAGATGCGGTTCCACTTGATATTTGTGGCATTGTTCTTGGGAGTCGTTATTTGTTTAATAGAAAAGTAATCTTCAGTATGAAAGAGAATAAATATTTACTAGTAAAATATGGGATTAAATCCATTGCAAGAGCTCATCGGATAAAGGAAAATTTATCACTTGTATCTGTAGGAAAGATGAAGAGGTTTGTTAATGAAATTAAAAACTTTGTACTCATGATTGTAAAAGCCAAGGATGATGATAAGTCCAAGGCTTTAGAAGGTTGTGATCCTAAACATAAGAATGAAATAGTTAAGGTTATATCTAACTATGATGATGTGTTTTAGGAGCCATAAGGTTTACCTCATAAAGAGAAATACAACATGAGATTCATCTGTAGCAGGATGCACCTCTTCCTAATATTGGCATGTATAGGTTGTCTATGGTAGAGAATGAAGAAATAAAGAAGCAAGTTTTGGAGTTTCTTAAGAAAGGAATCATTCGCCAAACACTTCTCCGTGTGGTTAACCAATTGTTTTGATATCAAATAAAGATGACACTTGATGAATGTGTGTGGATTATCGGGCATTGAGAAAAATAATGGTGATTCACCAATTCCTTCTTTCTCGTATTGATGATTTGTTAGATCAGTTGAAAAATGTTTTTTTATTTCACTAAGTTAGACTTGAGAAGTGGTTATCACCATGTGATTTAATGAAATTTAAATCTTAATAAGAGAAATGAGATCAAACAAATATAACAATAATAAACAAGATCTATCATGCAAAAGACAAGCAAGTGTGTACAATAAGGAGATAAGAGTGACTTAGCTTGTATTTGGAGATCTAGGCTGATCCTAGGATGGAAACCGAGTGGAACAAGATGTATCTAGTCCGAGTAAGCTTCGTATGGGAAGCTGGAATATGAAACTTCTTGAGACAGGACCACCCGTGATAAGGATAGGACTACATGGGTGCCGATGTCTAAACCGGCACCGGTGTCCTAATAAATGCTCTGCTTCCGATTTTCTTAGGGTCTGAACTTGTCTTCTTCCTTTCTCTCTTTTTCATTGTAGCTTCACACTAGGGTTCATGTGTCAAAAATAAACCTAAGAAAAACCCTAGCTACTTGCACAAGGATCAAACAAACATTAGATGAAACAAATAATACATATGCTTGAGTTGGAATGACCTCGACGGTCACCCTAATGTGATTGTCACTTTGAGACCGCACTACATTTCAAACAGCTTTTGGTGTGTGTGTGATTGAATTGTGTCCCTTGAATCTAGGTTTCCCTTGTGCTAGTCGCACCAAGATAACGAGATACAACTACTTTTCCCCCAATATGAATGTGTGAGATGGAATTCAAAAATAACCCCTCCTATGCAGTGAATAATGCAACCCAAATGTAGTCCTTGAATGTTGCTCTTTTCCCAAGTAGTAGATAGTAAGTAATAACCCCAATTTTCCATCCCATAATAATAATGAGTAAGTCATATATATATATATATATATATATATATATATATATATATATGATTCCCTTCTTTGAATTTTATCATTAACAATCGAAAAGGCTGACCCAAAATGACAAGTAGTAATTTAGAAAAAATAACAAATGATGTGGCAATTCAAATTTGAGAAAAGGAGGGAAAAGGAAAGAAGCTACCAAAGGGGACAATAGCACCTAGATGCTCCTATCTCAAATCGATGGTATTGTTTGGGATGCTCGGAGGATATAACAAAAATACGAGTTGGGTCACATGTTGTGCAATGTCCAAAAGTAAAGTGGTTAAAAAAATGATAAGAGTATCAAAAGGATAAAGTAATGTAAAAGAAAAACAAGTGTTGTGAATGTCTATTTTTCTTCCTTAATAATCATACTGTTGTCATGCAAAATGTTTAGCATGAAAAATTCAAAAAAATTGTCAGGACAACCTAGCCCACATTCAAAAATCCCTCTCTCGACTAATGTAACTTGTCCTTCGGCCAACTCAGTCACTGTGTTACCCTCATAATGGTGAGGAGGAATTTTTTAATACGATTTTTTAAGTTTTTTTCATGTGCAAGGAGGTGGTTCATGGATTCATTCAAGACCATTTAGAAGGAATTGCTTCAAGTGGCCTAAAAAGGCCTATTTTCAGGTTTTTTCACATTGGTAGACACCCCTCAGAAGCTGATTATTGAGGAAAAACCCACCTAGGAGTTGTGAAGAGGAGATACAAGATGCACTGGAGTGATTTAGGAAAACTTAGGAAAGTTTTGGAACCCTAGGAAAATCTTCACCAAAATTGGGCTCGTTTTAACGGTGATGAGGATTGCTTTTTTCCTAAAAAGTAGCTTTTCAGGTTTCAAATGGTTTATGATCCTTAGGAGGATTTGGAAAAAAATTAGATACTAATTGGAAATATAAGAGTGTCTAATTCATTGTGCAAAATGTTTTAAGATATTATGAGGAGTAAATTTACGAGATATTGGCACGATAATGCGGTAAAGACTTTCGATCCTGGTGAAGATTCAACTGAGGATTATGGGAGTTAAAAGGATAGTTAGAAGATGATTCAAATGCCAATGAGACATATTTATTTTCCCTTCACATAAAAGGTGTTGGTTCTCCTTTTGGTTATCATAAATTTTAGTGGTAGTTTCTTTCATCGACGCATAGGCTTGAGCAGAATTAAAAAAGGGAAAGAAGGGAAACTTTCATGCATAATTGGATCCTAAAAATGGTTTAAATGTTCTCATAAGAATTTTGGAGTTAAAACCATATAATTTTTTCCCTTGAAGTTCTATTCCTATCTCGATGGTGAGAAAATGGACTCGGATGGCTATTTTGGGCAGTTTTCGGTGAAGGTAGGTATCTATTTTGGGTAAATGCACAAATTTTCATCCCCGATGTAAAGTTTTACATTTTAATAAGTAAAATGGGACATGAGGGACATAAAAGTGTGCTACTCCATCTAAAAATAAGTTGTGTTTGTTAAAGAACAACTTGGGTGGTTAAAATTGAGTCTTCCTCTCACATAATCCCACCTACCCCATCTCCATGATGCTTTAACCATTGGAAAATTTTTGGCATGGTAATTTAACTTTTTCCCCATGTCCAAGGGGACATGAGAGACATAAAATGCACCACCACATGAGGAGTTCAACTTGTGTCACTTAAATGGCAACCTTGGTGGTTAGGCATGTTGTTTTCACCCTCACAAACTCATTTTTTCCATGTCCCCCTCTCATGTTGCCCTCACCCATGGTGAATTTTTGAGGATATTGTGTCCCCTTGTCCCTTTTTCCCCTATTTTTTAGGGGAAAAACCATAGTGTGTGGTTCCACTTGGGTTGGGTTGACCCGGGTTAAGTAGGGTGAGTTAAAAGGTGAGTTAACTAGGTTTTAAAAGGGGAAATGAAGGAGGGATGGTATAAAGGTTATCCTTAGTCATTTTCAAACCCATTTTCATGTTTTAAAATCCCCCATCACGTTCTCCCTTTCTATTATGCTACCAAAATTTCCAAAACCCTCATGCTCCAAAACACAAATTTGCTCATTTTTCCCAAATCACTACTTCAATTGCCATGATATCAAAACTATAGAATCCTTACAAAAAAAATTTTAAGGGGAGTATCTAAATTCCTCCATTGATGATATCTTCCATTTTATATAGCCATATGAAATTTTTCTCGCTAAAAATATCTATGTTTCATATCTACATAAACCTAGTAATTGAAATCCTCCGAAAATTGGAGCAAAGGCCTAGAATTCAAAATTAAAATTTTAGCAATTGGTTTCATTCGAATCCAACACAGGGAAGACCAATTTATATTTTATTAATTATATATTGGGGAACTTACTAATAATAGTAATTCTGAGAAAAATATGAATTTAGATACCTCATTTTTTTCCCCCATGTTTGAGACACTCAAAATCAATAAAATTGGCAAAATTGACAAAATTTTTTGCTAGAAATGAACACCCATGTGTGACTTGCTAAAAATAGTAAATGGTCAAGGTGAGCTCAATATGGTCACATATTCTCCTCCTCTTCATTCCTTGCTGGTTCTAATATTCACAGAGGTTAAATCTTCAATTTACAAGCAAATCCCCATTCCCGAATGTGGTGAGCATAAGGTGTCTTTGAGTGAGCATTCCAAATTTTGAAGTATTTGCAAAACATCCATCTGTCACTAAGTGGTGACCATATCTATAAATATTTCCTCATGGGAATGGTAATGAAAAATTCATGCTTCTAGAGAAGCGGAAGATGACTTGCGTCTCGGGCGAAGGGAATCTCACTTGGTTCCCAATTTTGGTCTCGAATGCATTCTAGTTTCGGAGGACATTTCACTTCACCCCATCAAATGAGTTGATCATAAGGTGAATGAAATATTTTGAAATTTCTCTCCTACCTTCACCCATCTATGGATCGGAAGGTTTTGGGGTCTTAAATTTCATTGATCATCAATGTTCTCAAGGTGACAAAGTTAAGGATCATCATGATTCCATTGTGTGAGCAAGTTGTTTCAAGTTCCCATCATGGGAATGATTTGTCAAGAAAGTATGGAAATGTTTCAAGGTTGGAAGGATTGTTCAAGATAGTGAATACATCCTTCATTTTATTCAGTGGTCAAATGTTCATCACCTCTCTTTTTGATGAGTGAAAATGTGCTACTGAGAGGGTGCTTCATTATAGAGAGGTGTCGAAGAGGACTTTTTTCAAAGGATCAATATTCGTCAAAGAAAGCATCATTGTGGAGGATCATCTAATATCAAGGTTTCATCTTCATCATCATCAGAGATGATCTTCATTAAGGGTGGAGGCACCTTCATCCATGCTTTAGAGCATATTTTCTCTCCTCTCTTCATTCTTTCTCCTCTTCTCTCCCATTTTTAATTCCTCATTGTATGTAATCATGACATTTTGTCCTATTTACTTAAGTGACGATAAAATATTTGTAATGTGTAAAAGTACTCTCTCAAATTATAAGAGAGGTACCTAATTTGTCTCTTCTAAGTGAAATTGAAAAGTCACAATTCTTTGGGACATGAAGATTCATGTGAGGGGATAGATGAAGAATTATATTATAAAGATATAAATTGAGAGATCCTCCTCATTTCAAAGGATGGTTATTCTTATTCACTAGCTCCCATATTATTTCTAGGAACAAGTTATCAAATTCCTCTAACTCCTTTGTCTATGTTTCCTCTCCATCTCAACTACACTCCATGAACATGTACTTGTTGAATGTATGCACTTAGACTTTGTGTTATTTGTATCATGTTCCTTGTTCTATGTTAATGGTGTCTTCTCATTGAATTCATGGATATATTTTGGTTTTAAACAATAAACTCTAATGTTTTATTTATTGTGTAAAACCCTCTCACTATTCTCTTCACACCTCTCTCTCAAGATATTTCCTCCCTTGTAATATCTACAAGAATTTTGCCACAAGTGTAGGGAAGTACCCCTGTGTGATCCCGGTCAAAAGACCACCCCCAATTATTAGGATAGTGTACATAATTTCCTCGTTTTAAAAAATGGAGCTGCCCCATTCAAGCATATGGACTTATTCTTATAATGTTGGTGAGAAATCTCTAATTTTCCCACGTGACAAATTATTTTGCCAACACATGCATATAATAACATACTTAGAGGCATGATGTAAGTAGTAAGTGCATGATTTTGTGTCTATATTTTCCTCCACTTTATGTTGGTGAATGAATATTTGGTAGCATAAAGTAGATAGGAAGAGTGTACCTTATGGAGATCCGAATGGAGTTGTAAACCAATAACATGCCAAATGAGGATTGTACTTGATATCATACCAAATGGAGATTATAGAATATGTATCATGGAATCTAAAAGAGGATAAATATCCTCTGGTAACCTTGTGTGCATAGTATAAATTATGCCTGCATTTGTTCCTTGAAATTTTCCTTTTCTTGAGCATCTTATGCTTGAGATTGCTTCTTGTTCCATTTGTGTGTTTCCTTTTATTAGAGTAAGGTCAAACCTATAAAAGAAGATAAGTGTAGTCAATTCAAATGATAAATGAAATTGAACTTTAACTTTGTAAATGTGAAAATAGGAATGCGTATTGAAAAATAAGTGATAGATAATACACGTATGTCATGATGGAAGATGGTTGGAATAATACTAAGGATTTTCATGTATACACGTATGTTTGTTTCCTTGGAGATGGTTGGAATAATACTAAGGATTTAGGCATCATGTCGCCAAACTGAGGATTTAAGTGTCTTGTCCCTATACTCATTATTTAGGAATCCTTTCGCTAAGGGAAGAGTATTGGGAGAGTTGTAGGATTTTCTCTCCAACCATTAACACTTCCCCATGGATAAGTTCCACTACAGATGGTCAAAAACCCAATAGAAACTAGTAACGAATGACACATCGCTCCAGGCATATCATTTTCCTACATATACCCTAGGTTTCATTCCTTATTTGATCCCAATAAAACATGATAATTAGTTCCCTTGCCCAAAGTATGTAACTTTCCACTAATTTTGTTCCTATTGTTCTTGATAGTAAAATGTAACTAAGTAAACATTGCTGGATTTTGAAGAAACATGTAACTGAAAACCTATTGATCTTGTAATGTACTTGTTTCTTCCCTCGGGATATAACCATGCGGGTGGGACACTAGTGACCACCGTTATTGTTTGTATTGGGTGCTTTTGACCCTATTACGATTTTAACCCAAGTCTGATTATGAACTTGTTTTTTTAGCTCTTGTTTACTCTAATTCTTTTGTGTACCATTTTGTGTCTAGTCTCTAAATTGTAAAGAGCGTGAAATAATCACTTAATGATTTCCCCCACTCGTTTAAGGTATGTGAGATGAACTAAGGTGAATGCGACCCAAATGAGAAAAGATGAAATTGATGTGCACATTTGAATTAGAACTCCTACGGGGGAAATAGGGAATTATATTGTAAATACCATGGCACATGAAAAATAATTGGAAAGGCTAGCCAAAAGTGTTATTCATAAAAAACATGGCATGATGTAATAAAAATTAGTTAAAACACACACAGAACATGGAAAAAGACACATTGATTAATTGGTTTAATAATACATGTGACTCCACTTAGGATGTCATAAGACACTTGAAGACTTCAAGGTTGTAGAATAAAAACACAATCAAACACAGGGGAATAGCCCGTAAACAATGACAATTAAGACACAAACATAGACAAGATACAAGAAAATCATATAACCATGGTTGGAAGTAATCCCGCAAAAAAATTCTACACATTAAGCACCCATTAGCATGTTAGAAAAAAATATAGTATGCCACAATGTATAGAGTTGAAAAGAGGAACGAAAGTAGTAGAAATTACAAAGTTATATCATGAATATAGAGAAATAAGAAAGATGAATTCCTCCACGAGCCTCAATGGGACCATGGTAGAGAACATTTCCAAGCATCATACATCGTGTGATAAAAATGTAAGTATCTTGCATTCACCTCAAGAGTACCATGTGAACGTGCATGTGTGTATGGAAAAAGGATAGAACATACTATGAATCAAAGTCACATGATAAGCAATGTGCAACATAGAATAATATAAACAAGCAAGGATACATCCAATCAAGATATAGGATAATGTTTTTGAATTTTTACAACTATTTGAATGAAATTATACTAATAAAAGAGGGTATGTTTGCAATGAGATTTATATAGGTAAGTGCACCCTCGACATTCATGTTTGAACCTAGAGTGATAGTGTGTCATCGGGTAGAAATAGGGGGATAGTATGCTCCCAAGTGTGAATGCCATGATGATCTATCCAATGAGGATAGGGGTTAAGGGCCCACTATCTTTTAGTTTGAACGAGGTATGCATGTGAAATGATTAAAGATTATTGTCACGAGGAAGTACATATAGGGAAAGAGACCATGAAGTGGGCCTAGATGTGCCATGGGTAGTGTGTGTCCTAGGTGGAGACCTATCCCTATGAGGTGGACTATGAGACCGATGTATCCATCATGAGTGAGAAGTAGAAGCCACATGTGGAGGAGATCTAGGTGTATGTGTAAAAGTAGCACTAGGAATGGTAAGAGCTCTAGATTCCAGAGGAGTAGGTGTCAAAGTTGCATGGGGCTATCATGAGGAGATGCATGAGTAGGTGCACAAATGTTAGAAGTAACTATAGGTGTATCAGTGATAGGATCCAATGAAAAAATGTCCGTGGTGGGATGCCTCAAATAGTGATAATGTGATGCTCATGTATAAACTTAAGGCATAAGTGAACTATGGAGGGCACAAATTTGGAAGCCCTAAGCCAAGGAATTCCTAAGACCATGTCACAATGTGTAACCGTAGATACAACATTGAAAGGTATAAATATAATGAGGGGCCTAATAGTGATAGGGAGAATGACATGCCGATGAGAAGTAGGTGATCTATGGATCATTTGAGATAATGGAAATCCGATAGATTGCAAGAAATATATTGAACATGCATTGCACTTATAAGTAGGATGCACCATAACATTGTTAATAGCATGAGGACCAATAGAAACATCAATGTGTAATCTATGCGATGAAAAAGAGGCATGAAAATTAGCATCGAGTAAAATAAATGATAGGTGGAGGAAGATCAATAGTACCAATAATAAATCCAAGAGGATGATCTAAAGATGAAGGAGGAGGAACAACATGATAAACATGATTTAAAGAGGATTCAAGAGCTGATTTTTGTGCTTAGGTAGTGGATCATTGAATATTTTAAGCTTTCCATTATCATTAGTATATTTAGAAATAGAAATAATAGATTCAGGAACTTAATGTCATGATTTTTAATCAAATCTTAGATTAAATGTCTAAGTTTGAAACACTTATCAATAGAATGGCCATTACATCTATGATAATCACAATGTGCATGTTCATCAAATTTATTTCCATGATGCATATTAGGATCTATCTCAAGCGGATCGGAAAGAGAAATTAGATTGTTTTCTATGAGTTGAGACAACAACATGTGGTGGGTATGGAAATATAAAAAAGGTGTGACGTGTAGGTTGGATTTGGAGCATAATAGGTTGGGATATAACATTGACAAGAGGCTTAAACTAACTAGGATTTCCCTTAAAGGTGGATTTACTTGGGAAATTATTAGTAGATTGATCGGAAATGTTAGAATGATATTTAAACTTTCCCAAAGAAAGTAACTCGATTTCACAAATTTTAAGAGTGTGACATATATGATAAAAAGAGTGAAAAGGGTAAAAGAGCACAAATTATTGCAAATGAGGTAATAGGATCTAGATAAAAATATCTTGCAATTCAAATTCAGCCAAGACATTTTCATTTTAGAAAGATTAGTTTTATAACACAAAACATAGTCACTAAGATGTTCATTAACTCCTTTTTGTTTGTGCATATACTATTTTGGTACAATATTCATAGAAAAGTGAGCTAGAAATATATTGGATGAAGGATTAAAATATCTAATAGAGTGCAAAGTCAAATCATAAAACCATCGCAAGGCATAGTCCTATAAGCTCCTAGGAAACAACTTTGTCAATAATGTGTCATCACAAGCATAATCCAAGCATGCAACATGAAATGATCAAAGGTGATCTTGGGCATATCTATGGAAATAAAAGAGAGGAAACTTAAGTGAGGCAAAATTTGAAGGAAGTAGATAAGAAGAAACCTCGGGTGCAAGAGGACTATGACAAAAAGTAAAGAATCAAGAGATGGAGAAGAAGAGGAAGAGGACTATTACAATTGATGAATTTGAGCTTGTAAATCATGATACAAAGAATCTAAGGCATGGGTACCTGAAGAAGTGCTAGGTTGGATATGAGAAATGATAGGGGAAGAAAGGTGGGTGTGAGGTGTAAAAATAGGAACATGGCTAGTGGATGCCCTTGCATTGGTAAGAGGGGAGGAGGATGGAATGAAGGATGTATGAAATGTAGTGGGGATGAAATTAGTGTCTAAAGGGGTGGATATAGAGACCCATTGAGATTATTCATGAGAAACAAATAACAAAAGATATAGGTTTTTAGGATGATCGAAAATGTATGCATTTAGGTCATTAAGATTTGCAATAGTAAATTAATGAGATGTGCTAGCCATGCTAGGAAATGAGTAGATTTGATAAAGGGTGTGTAAGGATCAGGTTCACCATATGATTTAATGAAATTTAAATATTAATTAGAGGACTGAGATCAAAAAATATAACAAGAATAAGTAATATCTATCATGAAAAAGATAAGAATGTGTGTACAATAGGAGATAAGAATGAATTAGCTTGTATTCAGAGATTTAGATGGATTTTGGGATAGAAAATGAGTGGAAAAATCTATATCTAGAATGAGTAAGATTAGATTCGAGAGTATTAAATTTGAAAATTCTTTGGACATGACCACTCGATAAGGACATGACTACATGGGCACTAGTGTTTGAACTAGGTGCCGGTGTCTTTGTTAAATGCTCCGCTTATGATCTTCTTAGTGTTTAAACTTGTCTTCTTCCTTTCACTCTTTGTCACTCTAGATTCACTTTGTATAGTTCATGTGTCACACCTAAACCCACAAAAAAACCTTGGAACTTATACAAGGCTCAATAAAACATTAAATGAAACAAATAATGCATATGTTTGAGTCGGAATGACCTCGGTGACCCTAATGTGATTGTCATAGGAATGCACTACATTTTAGTCTCATTTTAGTTTTGGTGTATGTGTGTGTGTGATTGAATTGTGTCCTTGAAGCTAGGTTTTTCTTGTGAAAGTCATACTAAGATAACGGGATATAAATAATTTCCCCTAAGATGAATGTGTGAGATGGAATTTAGAAATAGCCCTTCCTATGTAGTGAATAATGCAACCCAAATGTAGTCCTTAAATGTTTCTCTTTTCCCAAGTAGTAGATAGTAAGTAATAGCCCCAATTTTCTAGCCTATAATAATAGTGAGTAAGTCATGTATATATATGATTCCCTTGTTTTAATTTCATCATTAACAACCAAAAAGGATGACCTAAAGTGATAGGTAGTAATTTATAAAAGATAACAAATGATGTGGCAATTCAAATTTGAGAAAAGTAAGGAAAAGAGACAAAAACACCCAAAGGAGACAATAACACTTGCATGCTTCTATCCCTAATGGGTGGTACTATTTGGGACGCTTAGAGGATATAATAGAAAATATAAAGTTGAGTCACATGTTGTCCAATGTTGAAAAGGAAAGTGCTCATTAAAGAAAAGAAAATGATAAGAGTATCAAAAGGATAAATCAATGTAAAAGTAAAACAAGTGTTGTTAATGTCTAGTTTTCTTGCTTAGGAATCGTGAATATAATAACATACTTAGAGGCATGATGTAAGTAATGTTGGTGCTCACTTTTATCCCCTTGTCTCTTGGCACTATCATTGTAAAACCCTTCAAAACATGTTGAAGCGATGTTGCCATTTTCCCCATTTGTTCCCTTTATTCCACAAAATTGCTTGGTGGTTCATTGATCCCCAAAGTTATATTTGTATCAAGATATAACCCTATGATATGTATTTACACTTACATCTTGAATTTCCTTTGGTTTTTATGATTTCTCAAATTTCAAAGTGTTATGTGGATTTCAAGAAGTAGTAGTCTGTAGATTGAAGAGAATCTAGTATTCTCATGGGGTTTGAAGAAAAGCAAAGAATCCACAAAATTCAAAGTTTGGTGTTTCGTGAGTTGAAGGAAATTCAATGCCGATGTTTAAAGTTTAGTGGCTTCAAGGACATGTTTGAACCTTAGATTTTTATTAAAACATTTGAATTAGAGCAGCCATTTGAAGAAGCATAGTGGTTCCCTGATGTGGAGGTAAATTTTGGGCATTAGAAGTTACCAAGATCTCCTAAAACCTATTCATTAAGAAAGAAATCAGATAAAAATTCCTTTACATTTTGAACATGCCAAAATAGACATTGTATGCACAAGATAATGTCTCGTACGAGAATAGGATTCAAAGTGGGAAAAATAAAGGCACAAGTAATGTAGCAACATAACACATTGTAAAATCGCTAGGGTCAATGTGGAATTGAAAACTGGGTTGTGCAATAATGACGAAGCAAAAATATGGTTGATCTTTGCCTCTAGTATTTTCCGATTGAAAAATGGGGTTTTCAATTGAGAGGTCCACTCTTATTTTGGAAGGGGACCCATCCGCCGTATTACATCGTAGTTTTCAATTACACCACATTATTACCATATTTTCAAGTAAATCACCGAGATAGCAGGTAGAATAGGATTGAGCTCATTTTCGAGTTGAAACAAAGCTAGGAGAGCTTTTGATTGAGCTAATGGGCGAGTTCAAGAACTAACTCACCAAACCACCACTTGCACTCAATGCCGATAAAAATGAAAACAATGGATCAACATGGCCGAAGCTATGTGTTTAACGATATTGATAAGGATTTTAAAGCCTTTAACCATCTCAGTCCCACTCAATGTGGGACTAAAACCACCAACCAATATGTGGCGGGGGTGTTAGCGATTCGGTCGACAAGTCGTGTGCAAAAGTGCGGCCGAGTCAAACATGGTAACTTAGTGAACAACACAACCCAACGTTCAAATTGATGGATGAAGTAGAAAGTGTTTTGAGCTCATGGGAAGACAACACAATGACGATGAGTGCCACACGAACCATGGAAAAACCAAGGAAAAGACGGTCCCGATGATTGATTTAAAAGGGTGTTAAATCCTTTAGAAAGGCTTAGCATGAATCTCCACCCAAAAATGTGGGATTTATTCCACCTAAAGTGCCAAATGGAGATGGAGTTCACATGGAATGTGGGGTACATGGTGGATGCATGAGATTTTAATCCCTTTATTATTTGCAATGCCTTATTTAGGCTTATATGGTTTTTTAAGGAGATAATTTAAAAATTAAAATTTGTTATCCCATATACGAGATTTTGTAACAAAATCAAAGGATAATATTATATCATTAAAAATAGGTCTTGAGAACCCTATAAAAGGCTCCCTAATCCCATTCAAATGCATTGAAGCATTTTATCTCTCAAGCCTTAATAAAAAGACATTCAAATTTTGTAAAGGCTTATAAATCCTTCTTTCGGTGTTTATTTTTCTGAATCCTAGAGCGGAAGGGTTTTCTTGGAGCATATGGAGGAGAACGAGTAAAAATATTATACAGTAGTGATTTTTATTCTTCAGAGGTGTGATAAAACCGAGCATCAAGGAGATAATGTTACTTGGAGGCCGAAAAAGGAGAATCATTTACTGGAGCAGATGGCACATTTTTATGAATTAGCTCTATGTAGAGGTGTTTGGAGATCGTGAAGTAGAGGAGAATTCAACAGAAGATATACCCATTCTAGAGGAATAATATCATTCTTGAATTGATTTTCACTTGGAATGTTATAAGACGATTTATTATCTGATTTGGATCCCAGAGGCGTTCAAAGACCGTAATTCAGCCAAGAGGCCATGTTGGAACATTGTGCAAGCCTTCCAATGCTAGTCTAGGTCTCAGCTAGACCGATTGACACTTGAGTTCATGGTGGGTAAGAGACTTGTACTTGAGATCATGCAGTTTCACGATTCATTATAGTGTTGTAAGTTTATTTTGTACTTGCAAACATAATTTTATAATGAATCAATTTACTGTTTAACAAACCCCAGACATGCACGCATAATCCGAACTCCGTTATCAACTTGTCTACAATGTTCATTCTTACTTGCATTGAATTTATTTTTTAGTTTATTTTATTTTAGGAGTTAAAAACTCGACATTTAAAATAATCTTTCTATAAAGGATCCATTGAGTTAAAAAGTTACTGAGTAGAAAATCTACCGTTTACGGATCATTCAGACTTGGTGATTATAGTGTTCTGCGGAATTTTCTATTTCCATGAAACAAAGGGTGTAGGACACTTATAAGAATCTGTGATGCTAAGATAAAGTTCCACAAGGATCCTTGAAGCATGAATAAGAAAGTTATATAATGTGACCAAGAATGGATGCCACAAAATAGGGAACTTAATGTTTCACAGTGTCTTAAGATTTGGTATTCCGCACGCTTACAAAAAGGACGTGAAAAAAGAAGTATGGTCGTGGGGAGAAAAAAAATCATACACGACATTGTAACATAAGAATAGTAAGTGTGAGAGTGTCAAGCGACTAAGTATTGAGAATTTTCAAACTCGCGAGATAATGGAATTTGGTGTTCAGTAGACATTAAATACTTAGTATTCCGTGGAGTTGATGAATCCACAAAACAAAGGAAAGGCCACGCTTCAAAGGAAAAATCCCAACAAAAATGATGACACCGCAATACAAAATAAGACCCCACAAAACAAGAAAAATCCACAATAAACTTAAAGGAGTCGAACCAATTCCGCGACATGAAATGAATACTCAAAAGCCACAAAGCAGAGGCATATTATCTTGGGATTCATGAAACAAGGTAGTTTTGTGTGGAATGTTTGGGTTTACAATATTTCCCATAGATTTCGAATCGACATCCATTTCACCCCGAAAAAGTACATTGGGAATGTCTGGGAGAAGGATTTCCAAATGGATCAATTTTGTAGGAAATGGTGAAGCTATTCATGATATTTTAATGGTAGAAGTTTTGACAATTACACATCATTTCCAAGAATAAAAATGGTTAAAGATGTTTTATTCTGATCCTCCTTAATATATGGATTCTTCTAGAAGAATAATATGCATATATGGAACCCACTAAATGAGGAATGGATTATAAGAGCATCGGGAATCGACACTTGGAAATTTCAAATTCATTCATCTTCTTGATTGTGTTATTCTCTATTGATTTTCTCCTAAGCAAAAAAATCATCAATGAACATGCTTGTATCCTTCATATTGGAATTTGTGGAATATTCATTTAGGTTTGAGACATAATTGTATAAAAAGTGAAGGCTTTTCTTCACTAGAAGAGGATTTTTGGAAAATTTTGGGGAAGAAGATGCGAGATTTCTTTTCCGGGTTATTTCTAAAATTGATCGGTCTTTTGGGGTTTCATTTGGGGTTCATGCTAAGGTGGTTTCAGTTGTACAACCATTAATAGGATTTGAGATTCATTTTCACATGTTTACCTTATCGCTTTGCAAATGGATACACATGACCATTATTCCATGTACATTTTTGATGTTTCTTTTTGTAAAAAGGTATGAAATTAATAAATATTAACCTTCCTTCATAATTTTGTATCGTATTATGTCAAATAGCTACAAGGAGCATTTTGTAGTTGATTTTTTGACCATGTATTGAGTGAATGGTGTTTTGTAGTGTTGCTTAACATCATTAGCTTCAATTGTAAATTCCTCTCTATAATGAATCTGAATGAACATTTGTTATCTTAGGGTGTCCTTTGATTTTAGGGATTTGATATGGTGAGTGCAAGGAAATTTATTCTCAGGTGTTTGTGCTAAATTTTTAGGGGTTATTCTACATTGTTTGCCTTTTTTGGGTGTCCATGAAGGTAAACAACCTTTGGAAGGTCAAGTGTTCTTCAGTTTTGGGTTTGAATACGTTATGAATTATCAAGATGATATGGTTAATGCAACTCCTTCATCCTATTAGTCTCTCATTCCCCATTTTCATTCATCCTCACCTTCATTTTATACTACTCTTTGCCCCACCCCTACAGATTTCATCTTCCTTCTACACATCCAACATGATATCTACTAGCAAATCACATCTACCTTGCATATTTGAAGTGTATTTTCTTTGATCTTCAAGCTCAACATCTCAAGTGTTATTTCATACCAATTTGTCAACATATTCCTTCAAAATGATGCTTTTAATAACATTAAAAATGTATTCAAAGGTGGCTTGTGTTTGATGTATCAAGTGTTTACAATGATGTTTTGACCATTATTTTGAATGGGCATTGTATTTTTGGTTTCATTTGATCTCGATTGAGGTTCCAATAAGTCTGAGGGTTTGAACTATAATATCTCCATCTCTCTTTCAATTCAACCCTAAGTTCCTCTCACCTTGGTTCAGAAGAGCCATAAAGTAGCCAAAGTGAACAACTACACCCTCAATAAAGTTCCTCCATGTCATCCATACAAGGCTTAATCATGGGGATAAGATAGATCTATACCTGGATACAAATGAAAAATCAACAAGTCTATCTTCCTCCATTGTTCCTTCCTCATACAAGTATGAATTTTAATATTGTTTTGGGGTTTTAGATTGGGAACAAACAATATTTTGGCATCATTTCCAATGAGTTTGGTTCATAAAATTAAATTTTATAGATAATTTTTCTAATTGGATCAAGTTTTGAGCCATATTCTGTAAGTTTCATAAGTTTGTGGTAGTCTAGCAAGCCCTATGTTCCCACCAACAGAACCAACACTCTTGTGGTGTTGTTGTCGTGACTTGAATTAATATTTATAAGTTACCATGGTTTAATAATATTTTATTAAGTCATCATATGTTTTCTAATTTTTAGAGTAGTATTCAATGCATTTTGAGGTTGATCTATCATGTCTAGAGTGCAATATCTAGTGGTGAATCCACTTTGAGTTCTAGGTTTGACTAGTGCCATATTATTTTCTATATTTTGTTAGTGAATCTACACATTTACAAATCTAGAAGCATTGAGATCATTATTCAAATTAGACCCCAATAAATAATTGTCTCTTGATTTGGGTACATCGTAGAAGAAAAAGAGACAAGTATGGAAACCAATTTCTAATCAACATTCATAAGGTAAGAACATACAAACATTTGATATAACTGATTCTCCTTTTATTGAAGAGTATTTAAGTTCTCCTAAGAGGTCGAGCCTACCATACTTGTTTTCAAAATTTTTAGCTTGTTTGAACAAACTTCTAGGCATATAATTGTTGGAGGTGCTCCCCTGAGAAATTTACAAAATAATAACCCTCCTCCTTTGGCTCATAGACTTAATGTTCACAATTTTATTGATCCTCTTGTACAAAATACATTTGAGTATCGCAACACGATCATCCTCCTCCATATGCCCCTTTTAGAGTTCAATCATTTAGACCCATTAATTTTGGGGATATGCTTGGATATCCAAATGAGGTGCCTAATGAAATTAGGAATAGGTTACCTAAATTTCAAGGAAATAATGCTATTAGTGGTGATTAACATCTTAAGTTGTTCCAAAATATTATTGATGATTATGAAGTAGAACATGAAGATGTTTTCTTGAAGTTATTTTTGCATACTCTTGAGGAAGATGCAAGAGAGTGGTTTAATTCCTTTCCTCGTGGTTCAATTGATTCTTGGGAAGAAATGATGAATTCCTTTAGGATTCAATATGGTGATAGGATTGAACCCAGATTCCTCTTGTTTAAATTTGAAAGCATAAATAAAAATACCAATGAATGTGTACAAGATGTTAACACTAGGTTAAATAAGAAATAGACGGGATTACCAAATAAAATGAGACCAAGTGATGAGTCCTGTTTGATCAAGTATTCTAATGCATTTGAAAAAAATCAGCCTTTTACTTGAGAGAAAAAAACCCCGTGAGTTTGAGCCAAACATTTGACACGATTATTCAAATTGAAAAAAAATCAAGGCTACGGGAAAACATCAAAAAGTGAATGGGTAAAACTTGTCAACCCTGAAAAGAAACAAGAAAGCAAGTCTACTGATTTAGAGGAAGTGGTTAATACCCTATGACAGGGGAAGTTAAAGAAATCTCCTACAAGTTATTAAGAGATGAGGAAGGGTTGTCTTCTGGGCCCTCAAATTCAAATTAAAAATCAAAATAAAAACAAATTTAAAGGAAATCATAGAGCAGATAATAGAAAAAATAGACCCATGGGTCAAAATGATAGGTACCATCCATTAAAATACAATAAGGAAGTTCATTATATTTTGGGTGCAAGAATTACATTGTTTAAGAAGAACATATCATTGATTGACACGATAAGTGATTATTACATCATATTCCTTGTGTTCAATATACCTTGGATGATAATGCTTCTAGATCAAACTTTGATGATGCATGTGTTCTTGATTATCAAATGGACTTTGAACAAGGTGCAACCTATACCAGCCTTTTGTGTGATAGAATTGCTGATAATTTTTGGGTACATGTAAACAAGCCATGTTATCTTCCCCTTAAAGTTGATGTTGAAGTTGATATGGACCAATCCTTTGAATTGCCTAATCATTATTTTGAGTACCTAAGATAATTGATGATCAAAAACTATGACAGAGAAGTCCCTTCCAAGGAGGATAGGGAATTATTGATCAATGCAATTATTATCTAGGAGGAATATAATCTAAGAAGTAGGAAAGTAAATAGCCCCCCCAAGCCTCAAAGAATAAGATGTCAATCTTTATTAATGTTCCTAAATTTTCCCACAAGAAGAATCTACCATGCAAAACCCTTATTGTTGAGTCAAATCCAAGTGTTCCTTGTGATGCTTCGATTTGAAAACATGTATACCATCTAAAAATCAGTCACTCTTCCACTCAACACATACATGCCCAAGTGCACTATTTGTGATATGGCCCAATTATTAAGCCAAGTGAAGATAATTGTCATTTTAGTAGAGTTGCTTAAGATTCATGAGCATAGAAATAGGGCATTTGAGTATTTGGCATTTTTTATTAATGGTAAAAGGTTTTTTGACTGGGATCCTACCCAGGATATAAAGGTCCTAAGCCAAGATATTTAGATACAATCCAAAAAAATAGAGAACACAAAAAATAAGGAGCACGCCGAAGAAGGAACAAAGAGTACTACATCACCTCAGCAAAACAACAACAAAACCTCAACATAACCACAATATTACCAAAACAAAACAACAAAAATTGGTTGAAAGGAAAATATAGTATAAATCCCAGACCAAACTAGTCTCTAACCACTATTTCATGATCTTGGAAAAGTTATTCTTGAGGATCTCTAGATTATATTTGATGTAATTGATAGAATTTTTGTTCTTATATTTTTATTTTCCCTTGTTACTCTCCAGCATAGTAGTGATATTGGAAAGAATGTCCATGTTACCCTTAAGCAAGGAGATGATATCACATTGTTTATTTCTGAGCTTGCATTGTTCTTTTTCAATGGATTTGTTTTTTTCCATCTCCTCCATCGGCCCTTCATCCTTGTTACCACTCTCAATAGCTATTTTTCAGCCTTTGAATTTCTCTTTCAAAACTTTGCACTCCTAGATCCAGTTAAGCATATCATTGTGAAAATCTAGTTCATTTCTCATGTTTGTAGTTTGAGATTTATTTTTACAGTTCCTTGTCACCCATGGCCATTAGGATAAGAGTAGAAACACCCTCACTTGAGGAAGAATTAAGAATATTAGGAGCATTGATAGGGTCCAATTTGGCCTTCTTTTTGCGAAGGGACTATTTAGTGGCTGGAGGAGGAGGTCTCTTAATAGGAGCAGGGAGTGAGCATGAGGGGCCACATGGGTATTCACAATGATTAAATCAAAAATTTATAGAGAAGAAGTATGACAACATGATGGGAGGGTTGGGAACATTTCCCTTATGCGACCAAATTAACCGAGTTTTCTAGGGATTGAAGGAAAAAGAAGGGAAATTGACCTCCACATTTATTCTAAAGTGGTTTAGGAAAACCAAATGAAAATAAGGAGTAACTTTAAACTAGCCATCTAGAGTAAGATACTTCATTAACACAAGACTGACCTTGTCATATGGTTTAGGTAGAGACTCCCACAAAAATGCTTTTTCTTGAATGAGACATTCTTCACCCTCTAGAAATTTGGCTTCTTCTTCCTTTCTATCATAGTTGTTCTTGTAGAACCACATACCTTTAGGATGAAGTCTCGTGATAGTAGACATCATCTCCTCAATGATAATAAATTCATGGTTCAATGAGGATGTTGTTTCAAATAAAGAAATATCTCTCCTTATTGTTAAGAATGAGATTGAAGAGTCTCAAGATACCATTGAACCATACCCTGAAGTATATATGGGTACATCCATGGTTAAGATTCAATTGGATGTTAATCTTTTATAAACTACACTAATGGTTAATGGTTGGATCCTATATAATTACATGTATGATTCAGGTGATTATTACAATATCATGCCAATGATGGTCTTGAATTAACTTGGTATAAAGATAACAACTATCTATGGAATATGTTATGCCATGGATTCAAGATAATTACCTATTGTTGGTTGTGTAAAAGGATTGGTTGTATAATTAGTGACTCACCCTAGTAAGTTCTTAATGATGAATATTGTTTTTGTTGATTTCACTACCAAATGGGGAATGTTATTATTAATAAAGTGGGAAACAAGTGTGGGAGGTAGCATGCTAATAGAATTTTTATGTTATCATTCCTTTGGAGGGAAATTTGGTGAAACTACATAAAGAAGACAAGTTGTTGCACTTGATTGAAGACCCTATGAATGCATAATATGAGGTGTTATACACAGATGTGGATTTTGGAAATTTTTTTAGTAATGTGGACTTTGAAGATAAATGCCTTGATCTTGGAACTCAGTTTTAAGACCCCGGTGCTCCTTAGCTAATGTATTTTAATGGAGCATGTTCTAGTCTTAGCAATGAAGTATGTATAGTGTTGTTTTATCTTAACCAAGGATCCTTTAACTTCTCTTTGAAACTATGCTTTGAGTGTAAAAATAATGCTTCCAAGTATGAGACACTCATACTTGGTTTGAGTATTTCTTGGGTACATGGGATAAAGATATTGATTGTAAAGGAGACTCGAATTGATTATTAAGAAAATTAGAAGATTATATGCAGCCAAGTGTTAGAGATTAAAATAATATAGAAATGTAGCATGTGATTTAATTGAGATGTTTAACTCCTTTAACATTGAATACCATGAAAGAGATCAAAATACAGTGGATGATAGGTTAGCGAGATTGGATTCTCAATATGATAATGAAAGTATATTTTCATAATGTAAATTTGAATTTGAGATGCTTTTTTGGCCTTTTATACCTGATAACATTAAACATTGGAAAGTATTTGATGATGACTCTCACATCATGAAATTCCTTAGTTGCAAAGATGAATTTTATAATCAATTCATTAGAAAGGACACTCTATTCGAAGGAGATGATTTAGTTAAAGACTAACGCAATCCTAAGAGGCCCGGTTAACCTCGAATATGATTTTGATGGTGCTGACAGAGCTATGAAAAATTCCACCCACACTCCAAGAGATGTAACTGAATGTAACTTAGGAACTTTCCAAGATCCAAGAAAATTTTGGTTGAGAAACAATTTAGATGTAGATGAAAAATAAGCCTATATAAAATTGTTAAGAAAATATCATGATTGTTTGGATTTGTCATATTCTGAGTTGCAAGCTTACATGGAGGAATTTTTAGCATGTGATACCTTTATAACCTCACACCAATACCTTTAGGTATAAGTAACGCCAATCAACCCCATCCTTGCAACTAAAATGTAAGAAGAGCTTAAGAAACTCAAGGATGGAGGTATCATTCAGCCTACAAGATATTCTTCATGGGTTTCCAATTTGGTTCTAGTAAGAAATAAAAATGGGGACATCAGATTGTGTGTTGACTTCAAAAATTTAAACAAGGATTCATTGAAATAAAACTACCCTTTTCCAAACATGGATAACCTTTTACAAAAGGTAATAGGGTTAGAAATGCTTTCAACATTGGATGGTTTCTCTGGTTACAATCAAGTGGTGGTTAAAGAAACTGAGCAATAAAAAACAACCTTCACCACTCTATGGGGAAATTATGTTTATGTTAGAATTACCTTTGGTCTAATGAATGCAAGAGTTATTTTCCAAAGAGTAATGTATTTTTGGATTCATCAATGAGTTTATTATGGTTTACCAAGATGATATAACAATCTTCTCTAAGAAGAGGGGTGATCACTTAGAGAACCTTGAAAATATATTGATTAGATGTAGAGAATTTGGTATCTCATTGAATCCTAGGAAATTCCATTTTGGTGTGCAAAAGGAAAAGCTATTGGGGCACATTATGTCTCAAGGAGGAGTTATGATTGACCCTGAGAGGGTGGAGGCAATTGATAAAGTACCCATTCCCCAATCCAAGAAAGATATAGAATCTTTTTTTGGTCAAATCAAATTTGTGAGAACATTTGTATCTAACTTTTCTAAGATCATTCGACCTATAAAAAGTATACTAAAGAAATAATAGATTATCAAATGAATAAATGAGGAAGTGCAAACATTCAAAGGAGTGAAAGATGCATTGAAGACTTCCCCTATGTTGGCTAGTCTAGATTATAAGGAGTTTCATATTTTCTCCTTTGCATCTAAATTTACCATTGCCTTAGTTTTGTTACAAAAGGATGATGAAGGCCATGAGAAACCAATTACATTATTTATCAATGCTTTATAAGGATATGAATTGAAATACAAAATCATGGAAAAACAAGCTTTTTCTTTTGTCAAGGCCGTTAAAATTTTCAGAACTTACATCTTGAGCTCAATTGTTTTTGCCTATGTATCACACACCATGTTCAAAGAAATTTTGACACAAATGGAAGCTTTAAGAAAAATGTGCATATGGGTTAAATAACTCTGAGAATGTGATATGGACATTCAAACCACCAAGTTGGTGAGGGGCCTTGGTTTGGAAAGATTAATGGTGGAAGAAAATCTACAAGTTGTTGAGGTGAACAATTTTGTTGTTAATCTAGGTGATCCCCATGAAAAGGTATGTGATTTCATTTGGTACAAGGACATTATCTATTAATTAAATAATTTGAATTGTCATTTTGGCGTAGACAAGAATCGAGAAGGACATTAACATTGGTATCCCAAAAATACATATTGAATGACTTTTCTTTAGCTTGGAGGAATCAGGGAGGATTCTTGTTAAGAAGTATAAATGAAGATGAAGCTCCTAGGGTGATCAATGATTTTCATGGAGGAATTTATGCTGGCCATTATGCTGCTAAAGTAACCACTCATAAGATTTTGAGGGCAAGTTATTAGTGGCAGATGTCTGTTTAATAATGTTTCTCAAATTGTGAGGAGGTGTGAGGGTTTTCAATATTTCTCAGGTAGGCTAAAATCTTTAGGATCCCTGCCATTACAACCCATTTCAGTTAAGGATCCTTTTAGAAAATGAGGCTTGGATTTAATCGGTGAAATAACAGAGGCATCTAGTGCATGGCACAAGTGGATCTTGGTTTCTATAGATTACTTCACTAAGTAGGTTGAAGAAATCTCCACCAAGAAGGTTTCTCACCTAGTTGTTATGGACTTCCTTTTGAGCAACATCATTTGTAGGTTTGGTGTCCTAGCCAAGTTATTTGCTGATAATGCCATGGGTTTTAGAGCTAAACCTATTTCTAAAATGTGTAAAGAATATGGGACAAACCTAACTTATGCCTCTAACTATAACCCCCAAGGAAATGGGAAAGCTGAATCAAGCAACAATAACTTGCTCAAGATACTTAAGAGGACCTTGGAGGTTAACAAGAATAAATGGGGTGAGAAATTGAAATTTTCAATATGGGCTAATAAAATCACACCCAAAAGGTCAATCGAAAGAGCCCATTTGAGATAGTCTATGGCACCCAAATAGTTATTCCTCTTCATTTGAAGTTATTAGTGTATCAATTCATGCAACAAATTAAAGAGGAAGAATGAATTGATCCTTATGCAAAGTAATGATCAACCAGATTGTTGAAATTGATGAGATTAGGAGATAATATCACCAAAGACACATAAATTTCAAGAAAAATTGAAGAATATATTTGACAAGAAGGTCTCTCCAAGAATTTTTCAAATTGGAGACTTGGTGTTATTATGGGATAGCATGCATGAAGATAAGGGCAAGCATGGAAAGTTTGAATATTTTTGGATAGGCCCTTACTCCATATATGTCAGAATTGGGGAGCATAACTTTTTGAGATATTTGGATGGTGAAATACTTAATTTTCCTGTCAATGGTAGACATCTCAAACACTTCTTAGATTAGATATACCCAAAGTCATTCCCCTTTGTAGACAATGTATAAAATCTTTACTCTATTTATTTTTTTGTTCCTTGTTTGTTTTGTGATTCGTTTGTCCCTTTTCGTTGTCCTTGGAAGATTTTTATAACTCATGTGATATGAAATTACAAAAACCAATTGTTTACTCATTTGAATTTGTTACCTAATGGATATGTTTCTAGTCTACTTCCATGATTTTTTCAATGGTTCTTTGGGCACCCACCGGGGTGTCCATTCCCGATCTAGAGATAGTGTTGGTTCCCACTTTGATCTCCTTGTCTCTTCACACCATCTTTGAAAAATAATTCAATTTTTTTGAAGTGATCTTTCCATTTTCCCCATTTGTTCCCTTTGTTCCAAAAAATTACTTAGTGGTTTCTGTTATCCAATTTTGCCCCTCAGGAAAAATTTGGTCAAACGTGACCTTGCACGAGAGAAAATGGAGAGGTTGGTTCACTCATGCAAGCTCACATTTCAATTCCAAAATTAGGTTACAGCAGGCTCGACAATGGAAATGCAAGGTCGACAAATGAATGGCCAAGGGAACATCGAAGGAGATCAGAGCTCAAGTTGAAGAATGGAGAAAGGCTCAAGGTTTTGGACTTCACATTTTTGGCATTTTGGAGACAAGGCGGACAAAAAGGAAAAATGTCTCAAATTCTGAAAGTCCAAAATTTTAGACTTTTGGGTTTCATACTTTTAGAGATGCAGAATTTGGAGTTTCGGAGTCTTCGGCGGCAAAATAGGAAAAGTGACCAAAAATGTCTGAAATCCTGAAATGGTTCAAATTTCGGGAGTCAAACTTGGTTTCGTGAGTCAATGCGATAACATTTTCGTGGTTTCAGAGATTTTGGTGGGCGCGAAGGGATGAATAGTAAAAAATTTCAAAAAGGAAAAATGTCTGAAATTCTAAAAGTCCAAAATTTTGGACTTTTGGGTTTCAGAGTTTCAGAGATGCAAAATTCAGAGTTTTGAAGTCTTCGGTGGAAAAACAGGAAAAGTGACCAAAAAGTCCAAAATCCCGAAAGTCTGAATTTTGAAAGGGTTCAAATTTCAAAATTCAAACTTGGTTTCATAGTCAATGTGACAACATTTTCGAGTTTCAAATATTTTGGTAGGCACGAAGGGATGAACAGTAAAAAAGGTATGAAAAGGAAAAATGTCTGAAAGTTCAAAATTTCAGGCTTTTGGGTTTCGGAGTTTTGGAACTCTCGAGGTGAATTGAAGGTATGAATAATAACTCAACTTACAAAACCAAAATTTATGAAAGTTCAAATTTTAGGATTTTGTAGGCTGCATGCATTTTGGACTCGAGAGGAAGATCAACAACCTGCCATTTTTATAGAATGACCTCCCGACCTTCAGATGGCCATAACTTTTGACTGAGAGTTCAGATTTGCACAAGAAAGGATTTTTTGGAAATCTTACAATCTCCTCTACACAACCATGACTAGATATCTTAAAATTAGTGAGACTAAGTTATTCAAAATGAATAAATATAGTTCACCATTTTAGAGGGTCTCCCAGGTTCCTCACCTACCACAATAATGAAGGTATGGGTTCCTTTCTTCTCCAACAAGGCATAATACATGGAGGCATGGGTTTTGCAGTGGAACCCATCATTATGGAAGGTGAATTCAATACATTTTGGGTGGTTGAAGTAAAGAATTTGAATTCTTCTCTCATTTTCTTCCTATATATTGTAAGGAGGGGGAATTTTTCAAAAGGTTGGATAATTTGGATTTGCACCTCCTTCTTCTCTTGTCTGTAAGTGGATTTGTGGAGTTAAAACCTCCCATCAAAACTATAATGCAAATCTTGCCTCTTGGCCATTGTAGTGTATTGTATCAAATTTGTGGAGCAATAATACATGTTTGTGGATGATTTTCAACCCTCTCTTGTGTTCATTGTACATCTCTGATCTCTCATTGCAATCTTGGTTATCTGTGTATGGTGGTTGTATTACATTTCAATGGTTTGTGTTTAATGGCAAAGCAAATGTTCAGCATTCCTTTGGTGCATCACCTTTGTTAGTTTAGGTTTATTTTCTTGCATCTTCTTAACCTTGTTTCCTTGGCAAGATAGAGTAAGTTTTAGAGTAGATCCTCTATAATTTATATGTGTGGATCATAACAGAGGAATAGGAACCGAAATTCATCCAGAGAGATTTCCCATTTGTAAAGTCCCACACTTTGGGAAAATCTCCATGTTATGCAATCACACTGAGATTTTTAACCTATCGAGTTGTAGACATTCAGGGGTGATGTGATTATGTATCAAAAATTTCTAGATCCTCAAAGTTATATTTGTATCATGTTATGACCCTATGATGTGGATTTACACTTACATCTTGAATTTCCTTTGGGTTTGATCATTTCACAAAGTTACAATATTCTATGGATTTAAAGAAGTAGTAGTCAATGGATTGAAGAGAATGTATTCTTCAAATGGGTTTGAAGAAAAATAAAGAAGCCACAAAATTCATATATTGGTGTTCCACAGTTAAAGAAAATTTAATGATGAAGTTGTTAGTTTAGTAGTATAGAGGACGTGTTTGAAACTTATTGATTTTGTTAAAACATTTGAGTTGGAGCTTCCATTTGTAGAAACTTAGGGCTTCGCAGACTTGGTGATTATAGTGTTATGCGGAATTTCTATTTCCATGAATCAAAGGGTGTTTTCCACTTAGAAGAATCATCTATTTTAAGAGAAAGTTCCAAGAGGAGCTGTAAATAAGGAAGAAGAAAATTATAATGTGACCAAGAATGGATGCCGTGAAACATGGAACTTAATGTTTTGCATGTGTGTCAAGATTTGGTATTCCACAAAGTTACAAAAGTCTAGAAAACAAAGAAGTATGGTCACAGAAAATATTTTGCATAGAGAAGAAATCAGACCCTCATGGAATCAACAAGAGTCAAAAGCATTCACAACATGGTAATGTAAGAATATTAAGCATGAGAATTTCAAATGGATATGTATAGAGAATTTATGAATCCATGGACAATGGAATTTTGTGTTCCGTATACATCAAATACTTAATATTCCATAGAGTTGATGAATCCATGGAAAAAGAAAAGGAAACACTTCAAAGGAAAAATCCCAACAACAAATATGACACTGCAATACAAAATAATACCCCGTAAAATTAGAAAAAACCATGATAGACTTAAAGGATTCAAACCAAAGAAGGAACATAAAATGAATACCCAAATCCGTGAAGCAAAGGTGGATTGTCCTAGGATTCACGAATGCAAGGAAGTTTTGCATGGAGTGGTTAGGTTGTAAAATTTTCCCATAGATTTCAATTCAAGCATCCATTTTACCTCGAATCAAGTACATTACTTACATCTTAGAAAAGGATTTCCAAAGGGATCAATTTTGTAGGAAACAATGAAGTAAATTGTGATATTTTAATGGCATATTTTTTTGGTCATTTCATGTTGTTTTCAAGAATCAAAATGGTTGAAGATGATTTATTTTGATCATCCTTTGCTTATGGATGATTCTAGAAGAAGAATATGCCTATCCGCCCCCACCAAATAAAGAATGGATGATCAAAGCATTAATAATATGACACTTGGAAATTTTAAATTCATTCATCTTCTTGATTATGGGGTTCTCCATTGATTTTCTCCCTAAGCACATATATCACCATTGAACATGATTGTAGCCTTCGAGATCGACATCTACGAGAATATTACTTAAGGTTTGAGGTAGTATTGCATAAAAGTGAAGTCTTTTCTTCACTAGAAGAGGATTTTTGGAAAATTTTGGGGGATAATATGTGAGATTTATTTTCTAGGTTTATTTTATGAAAAGGATCAATTGCTGGTGGTTTCATTTTGGGTTTATGCTAAGGTGGTTGCGATTGTACAACCATTAACAAGATTTGAGATTCATTTTCACATGTTTCCTTATGTCTCGCTTTACAAAAGGATACACATGACCATTATGCCATGTACATGCTTGATGTTTCTTGTTGTAAACAAGTCTAAAATAAATAAATATTAACCTTCCTTTGTAATTTTGTATCTTATTATGTCAAATAACTACAGGGTAGCATTTTTAGTTGATTTTTTGACCAGGTATTGAGTGAATGGTGTTTTGTAGTGTTACTTAACATCATTTTCTTCAATTGTAAATTCCTCTCTATAATTAATCTGAATGAACATCTATTATCTTAGGGTTTCCTTTGATTTTAGGGATTTGATATGGCGAGTTTAAGGAAATTTATTCTCAGGTGTCTGTGTTAAAGTTTTAGGGGTTATTCTGCATTATTTTCCTTTCTCAGGTGTCCATAAAGGTAAACAGCCTTTGGAAGGTCATGTGTTCTTTAGTTTTGTGTTTTAATACGTCATGAATTATCAAAATGAGATGGTTAATACATCTTCTCCATCCTATTAGTCTCCCATTCCCCAATTTTCATTCATCCTCACCTTCATTCTAAACTACTCTTTACCCCACCCACCGATTTCATCTTCCTTTACACATCCAACATTATATCTCGCTAGAAAATCACATCTACCTTGCATATTTGAATTGTTATTTATTTGATCTCCAAGCTCAACATATCAAGTGTCATTTCATACCGAGTTGTCAATAGATTCCTTAAAAATGATGCTTGTGATTAAATTAAATCATGTCTTTAGTGGCTTGTGTCTAATGTATCAAGTGTTTGCAATGCTTTTATGACCATTTTTTTGAATGAGTGTTACATTTTTTTGTTTTATTTGATCTCATATTGAGGTTCCAACAAGTTTGAGGGTTTGGAATATAATATCTCCCTCTCAATTTTAAGTTACCCCTAAGGTCCTCTCAACTTGGTTTAGGTAGAGCCATAAATTAGCAGATGAAAACCACACCCTCGGAAAGTTCCTCCCTTTCATCCCTAAAAGGTTTGATCATGTGGAGAAGATAGATCAATCCCCATATGTAAATGAAAAATCAACATGTATATCTTACTCCCTTCCTCCTTCCTCATGCAACTCTACATTTCAATCTTGTTTTGGGGTGTTAGATTAGGAACCGACAAGTAGTAAGTGCATGGTTTTGTTTCTACACCACGTTAGGATCAACGAAGGTGATATTTGGAAAATTTCTTTCAAATCTAAGAAAGGTATGTTTGAGTGGCTTGTTATTCCCTTTGGAATTTATAATGTACCTCTCACATTCATGTGGGTTATGAATGATGTATTTAGGCCATTCATAGATGAATTTTTATCGTCTACTTAGATGATATTTTGATCTTTAGTAAAATTTGGTTAAATCATGTTGAAAACATTAAGAAAGTCTTGTATATTTTGTGAAAGGGGAAATTATATTTAAAGATGTCAAAATGTGAATTTGGTAAAACATCTTTGATTTACTTAGGATTTTTAGTAGGGGTGGTGAACTGAAAATTGATCCTCTAAAGTTACTGCAACCATAACTAAGCGACGGCTATGCGAGAATAATGTAATCGAAGTTAGAAGATTCCTTGGGGAAGTCCTAAATTGAAGGAATTTTATTACTAACTTTTCATTAATTATAGCTCTTTTGCATTCCTTGAAAAGTACTAAACATGTCTTTCATTGGGAGGTAAGTGCCAAAAATAATTTGTTACAATAAAGGAAAATATAAGCACAACCCCGTATTAGCATTACGATTTGTAGCTACCATTCAAGATTGAAACCAATGCAATGATTATTCCATGGATGTTGTATTAATGAAAAATAGAAAACCTCTGTGTTACCATTCAAAGAAATTTAAAAGTGTGGTAAGGAACTATCATACTTAGGACAAGGATTTGTATGCTTTGGTGCAAAGTGTGAAAAAATGGAAAACTTATTTGATGGGAAAAGAGACTATAATCCATACAGATCACCAAAATTTGCAATATATTCAATCATAGTCAAAGCTAAAACAATAGAGACAATTTTGTTGGATGGAATTTTTGCAACAATTCCATCATGTGATCAGGTGCAAAAAGATACACAAAATAAGGTTATTCATATGCTTTCTAGACCTCATATTATTGCATCTATTCTTTTACAACATAGTCCTTTGATGTATGAAATTTATAAGGAACGATATGATAGAGATGTGGAAGAATCAGACTATCATTTACATAACGAATTGCTTTATCATTTTGGTAAAATTTATATTCCACAAGATGAAAGAGTTCATTTGATTAGGAAGCACATACTTCTCTTATTTCTAGTTATTTTTCTATTGGTAAATTGATGCATAGCTCCAAATATATTATTATTGGCCTCATATGTATGAAAATGTATCTAAATATGTAAAAGGTTGTATTATTTGTGCCACAAGTAAGCTTAGTAACAGAAATTTGGGATTGTATACTAAGCTTCTTGTACTCAACCTCATATGAGAAAGTATTTATATGGACTTTGTTGGAGGATTTCCTATGAAAAAATGAAAACATGACTATTTGTACGTGGTTGTTGATAGATTTAGCAAGATATGTATCTTGGTGACATGTAAAATGTAGATAACATGCGAGGAAAGTGCACATTTGTTCTTGAACAATGTTTGGTTTCATTTTGGTTTGCCCACATCTATTGTATCTAATCGCGATTCTCAATTTTTCGAAGTGTTGGTCAGCTTTTTGGGACTATATGGATACCAAATGGAATAAAATTACTTCCTTTCCCCATAGAATGATGGGTAAACATAAGTGGTCAACCATACATTAGTGGATTTTATCTCAAGATATCATAACAAACATCTTAAACCTTAGAATGAACATTTGTGTTATGTGCAACATTCTTACGACTGCTCCATACAGTCTTCAACATAGAAGTCTCCTTTTGAGACATGTTTTGGTTATTTGCCTAATTCCTCTTTCAATTTTTATTTTAGAAAAGAATCGGTGACATATGGGCGTGATGATTTTGATAAGGCCAAAAGGTTCATTCATAAGATAATTATGGTTCATCACATTATCCAAGTGTTGGAAATATTATCATTGATGTCAAAGGAATACTAATAAGTATTTATTATGTTAGAAATATTATCATTAATGCTTATAGATGTGTGCCTCTTATGAAAAATATGTTTTAATTTGACTTATCCATGCCACACACAAGAGAAAATGTTTTTTTAGTGTTCTAAATTTTTGTGTAGTGTTCCAATCGGGTTCTGTAGTGTTTAACAAGTGTTTGTAGTGCTTTGCGGGTTGTGAAATGTTTTGCGGTTGTTTTTATTACTTCGTGGGTTTTTGTGGTGTATCACAAAGTTAGAGTAGTGCCTCACGTGATGAAGGAAAATATTGAAATACTTTGGTTTGTTTGAAACTATGCCGCCAAGAATGAAGAAAAAGATGCAGAAAGTCGGCAAGTGATACGATACAAAGAAGGATATCTTGCACAACAAAGAGAATTGTCTAGAATGTACATTTTTCTACGATGATTATGTAATACCAAGAGACTAAGAGAAAATAGAGGATTTCTATAGGAGTCTTAAAAATCTCAAATATTCAAATTTCAAAGTATACTAAAGCTGAATCATGATGAATATTCTAAAGGATTTCGACTCATGAAAATTCATATTTGTTCATGAAATGAACATGGTATATAAGTGAGTTCTATTATGAATTCATGTTAACGGTCAAGAATGATGATGTTATTTTAAAAATAAAAGGAAGAGAGTGATAAGAGAGGATTGGTTAATGAAGATATATCAAGAGGATTAGAGAAGAAAGAGGAAGAGAAAACTCAAGCATTAGAATATCAAGTTGTTGAAGAAGATTGAAGAGTGAGAAGTGCATAAGAAAAGTGTAAAGCGTGGGTATAAAGAAACATAATATGAGAAGTGAAGAGTTATACACCAACATCAGGTTGAAGAAGTAACTACAGTGGGTGGATCTTTTGATTTCCAAGTTGGTGCTCAACATTAGGGATTGGTGTCTCCAGTGAGTTGGTGCTCACGAATCTTGTTGAGTTAGTGCTCGGTCTTTAGATATTGGTGTCTCTAGCGGGTTGGTGCTCACAAATCATAGCTGAGTTGGTTCTCAATATTATGGATTGGTTTCTCCAGTAGGTTTGTACCTACAAACATTTGTAAAATAATTAATTTTGTGGTTGGATTTGGATAGTAGCTCCAAGAAATCTTTTCTCTGTGGTTTTTCTCCTAAAAGGGTTTCCACATAAATATTGTGTTGTGCAACAATTATATCTTGTGTAATTATTGTTGATTATGAATGTTAAAGTTTAAATTATAAAAAATTGGATGATACTGATTCACCTCCATTATAATTATGTTTTCTACAATTGGTATCATATCGAGTTCCTTCATAATATTATAACCACTTTGGAAGGTATATATCGAAGCACACATGGCAAGTACGTAAGATTTCTCCTCAAATAAGGCTCCATTATTTAATGGAAAAATTATTCCTTTTAGATTATAAGGATGCACAACTACCTAGTGGATATAGGGTTTGATATATGGAAATATGTTGTAAACGGTTATACAACTCCAACTACCCTCCAATGATAAAGATGGAAATAAGGCAAGTGAAAGAAATGTAAAAGCTATGAATGTTATATTGAGTGGATTGTGTGAGGAAAATTTTGTCAAAGTAATGCATTGTAGTTCAATAAAGGAAATTTGGGATAAGCTCATAAATATCTATGAAGGAGATGATAAAGTAAATAAATCCAAACTCCAAATACATAGAGGTCAATTTGAGAGTTTGAAGATGAAGGATGAAGAAAACATTGTTGCTTACCTTCTCCACATGGATGCAGTTGTCAATACTATTAGAGGACTTGATGAAGAAATTAAGGATGAAACTATTGTGTAAAAATTTATTAGATCTCTTCCTCTGAGATTTGATGCCAAAGTTTTTGCTATTAAAGAGTTGAAAGATTTAACTATCCTAAAAATGGATGAACTACATGGAATTCTCACAACATATGAGATGAGAACTGAAAGTGATAAATCATCAAAGCAAGAAGTTGTATTTAAAGCATCAAATAAGGTGAAAGGTAAGAAACTTGAACTACATGATTTCTCCAACAATGAGTTAGATGAAGAAGAAGCTCACTTTGTCAAAAGGATGAAGAAAGGATCTATAAAATATAAAGGTAAGATACCATTCAAATGCTTTGATTGTGGTAAAATAGGACATTATGAAAACAAATGCCCATATAAAAATAAGGATGATAAATAAAAACAAAAATTAAAGGAGAGTAACATGTATTATCAATCCAAGAAGAATCATAAGCAAAGAAGATATGAAAGTAAGAAGAATCTCTACAAGCACAAGAAGAACCTCTACACCAAGGAGGAAAGTAACTCATCTGAAGAAAGTGATGAAAGCGTCTCTGCTAGTGATAAAGATGAATCACTACTCATGGATTTAGAAGTTAAGGAAAGAAAAGAAGAGATAGATTCAGAATATGATGAAGATACTGAATTTGAAGCTAAATTAGATCTTGAAGGTGAACTCATTTCTTCCTAGAAGAACTCAAGAGCCTAAGAAAGAAAAATAAAAAATGAAAACAATTTCATAAACTAGAAGATGAGTATGGTGCCTTAAAATCAAAGATGACACATGATCTTGAAGAGTCCAATAAAATCATTATTGATCTAAATATTCAACTATAAGAAATGAATAAGATGGATGAGGATGTGAAAATACAGTTGAAATAGAAAGAAGAAGATTGTGAAAAACTGGAAGGTGAAGTTGTTTCCTTAAAAAAGGAACTTGAGAAATCAACTACCAAGTTAAAAAAATGTCTCAAGTTTGAAAAGAGATGTGAAGTTTTAGAAAACATCATGAATAATTTGAGGTCACCACTTATCAAATAAGGTATTGGGTACAATGAGAAGTTTGCAAAAGAATATCCCAAAGAGTCTCCAAAGATGACATGTCCTAAGACATCAAGAAGTTATGCATATGAACTTAAAATTTCTACCAAATATAAGAACCGCAAACAAGAAGAAGCATACGACCCTCACAAAAAAGAACTTCAAATTAAATCTGCAAAAGGAAATAAATTCATGTTCCTCATAGTAATGCTCCAAAGAAAAACAAGGATTCAATAAGAAAATCATTTCCTCCAAGGCAACATTACAATATCAGGTTTCAAAATTCCTTTTATGGATATTGTTTTTCATGTAATCAGTTTGGTCATAGGGCAACAAATTGCAAATCTCATGTAAGAAGTTTTGATAGGAAGACAAATGCAAATTCATATGTGTCCTCAAATATAAATTACAACTCATTTGCACCTTTGATGAATTTTAACATTGAATGTTATAAGTGCCACAACTTTGGGCATAAAGATCACTTTTGTAGAAGTTGGTTTGTGGATTCTGCTAGGAAGTATAAGAATGAGGAAACCATAGACAATCAAAAGGTTGAATCAAAAAAGGTTTGGAAGGTGAAACAAGAGAAAGAAATAAACAAAGAAAAATCCATGATTGTTCGTGAGAACTTTTCATGCACCAAATGAAGAAAATCAGTGACGTTGATATTTATTTCTCAAGCCAAATGAATGGAGAGAAAAATAAGTTTCTTACTTTGAAAAAGATAAATGGAGGTACTATAAAATTTGGAGACAATGCCACTACAAGAATTTCAGGAAAAGGAACCATTAGCTTAAATAATGGTAAATCAAAAACTGAAAATGTCTTATATGTTGAAGGACTAAAACATAATATTTTTACTATGAGACAAATGAGTGATAGAGGATACTTGTTTCACCTTTTTTCTTAGATTATTTCTTTGAAGGGTTGATGAAACAGATAGGGTAACGGGCATAGGAGGAATACCTATTCAAATGTCGGTTGATGGGTTATTGCGCACGTATGACTTCCGAATCCAAATCGACCGTGAGAGCTTCCTTTTGGCTAGGAGGAACTACCCGCTTCAAATGGAAACAAGACCACCGTAAGAATTAAACAATATGGGCAAAGAATTGCCTAGTGTGAGCTAGATCCGGGAAGTATGATACTTCATAGATGGTCATCGGTCCACCTGTTTTAAAAAAATTAATGCTGTAAACAAAGTAAATCCTATTGTTATTTTAAAATGATTTAGGTATCTCATTTAAAACATAATAAGAAAATAGATCTAATCTAACAAAGCTAAGCTAGAATAGAATCCACAGTCAAATGGTTGGTTTTGGGTTCTGTAGGTCTGATAAAGGTCTTGGGTAAGTCACAGGTGAGTGAGGGTGAGGTAAAATTAGGTGGGTAGGTCGGGGGTGACCGACAGCGATTAGGTATAACCGGTGCCGCATTCTTGTGAGATCTAGAAATGTCACGGAACAGGGTTTTGGCCTCCTTTGTGATTACACAAAGGATTTTGGTTGGTCGGGATGAGGTATTGGGTGACTGGAGTAGGCTTTTGCGAGGTTTTAATGGGTCTATGGAGGTGAAAATGTTGGAGAAGGTCAATAGGGAGCAAGATAAACAATGGGTGATAAAATAATGATGAAATGAAATAAACCAGAGAAGTATGACGTTATACTTACTTGGATTTCATTCCTGAAGGTCTGTGTGTGAAGGATGGAGGTGCTGATGATGGGTTTGAAGGCTACAAGTGATCACCAACTGAAGAAAAGATTTTGCATGGGCTGCATGCACACTCCTCTTTGCTTGGATATATCAAATCATGGCTGGGATGGTCACATGCGGGAGAAGATGCTCAATCTCCTTCCTTGGATGTGAGTTTTCACTAGAATTGGCTCTCTAAAGATGTGTTATCTCTTTGAGATGTGCTCTTTGCTCGTCAACTTTCTTGCTTCCAACTTCCAAGTTCCAACCCTTAGAATAAGGTTGTTTTGGGTTAAAAGGGGTAACCGACGGCGGTCCGGCTTAACTGGCAACGGTTAGGGGTAACCGACATCAGTCAAGGCGGGATTTCCTAGGTTTACTAAACTTAGGGAGATCCTCCTAATTTTCTCGGATCTCATGTCGTTATCCCACGGATTAGACTTGAAGCCTCTTGTGAGCATGCGGGAATGTGGTTAGAGGGAATGTAGGCATTGATTTTTAGGGTTTGGGTAAGTCTTAGTTAGTTATGGTAACTTGCTAAGAATAGGTCTTAGGTTGAGTTAGCTTGGTGAGGTGTCTAAGTGAACTATATGTGTAGATATTATTTAAATAATAAATATAGTGAGGATAATGCATTAATTTAATTAAATTAATATTAGTGGGGTGAAGGGGGTCATGGCTAGGTAAATGTAATAAAGGGTGCTTATATGTCGAGGGACAAAAGGGGAGTGTGACCTAATTTTAGTGTCTAAATTTTTCCCCTTTTTGTTGCGTAGCTTGTATTGGTAAGCGATGCTAACAAAAATAAGATGTGGTTGCCCCATGTGAGGGTGAAGGTGATCCCCTCAAACCAGGAACTGATGAGGCAGCAGGCTGAAGCGGTGAGTGGTTTGATAAAAGGTAAATGTGAAGAAAGGGAAAATGGGATAGAGAAAAAGGGGTGAAAGGTCTACTCGGTGATCTAGGTAATGGGTCAGGGTCAAAGGTAGCAATAGTCAAACACACGCACACGTATAAACTGCAGCATGATACTGGGTTGAAGAGCAGACAAAATCTACATCATCTAAGGTCAATAGGTTTATCCAAACAAGGTTGAAGTGAATCGTATCCAAGGTATAGGATAAGGTCAGGAAACATAATGTAGGTTAGGTGCAGGAACGTTGAGGTATGTTCGGTACACCAAAGGTAGGGTCAGGATAAACGGTCATGACCATAGGCTAGATAAGGTCATTAGGTCAATCAACATAGGTAACAGTGCCGCAAGGTATAATGAACACATGAGGTCAAAGGTCACTAGCAATGGTCTAGGTCCAAATATCTAGGTCACAGCACGGGTAAGGTCGAGGTAAGGGTAAAATAATGAGTCCCCAAAGGAGGAAAAATGGAGGTAGGAAGTGACGAGGTTAGGAAAGGTAAGCTAATGGGTTGGGGAAAGGTATGGGGTAAAGAGCAAGGTAGAGGGTAGGGTAAAATGGCAAAGTAAGGGCAATATGTAGGTAAGGGTGACTGATGGTGGTCATGGATAACCAACGTCGGTATAGGAAAACCGGCGACGGTTAGGTAGGGCACGAGACCGATGCGGTCAAGGGGAACCGACGTCGGTTAGGTCGGGTTTGGTATAAAAACAAAAAAGCCACATTTGGATTATTCATTTGTGATTTTCGAAGTGAAGAAAAGACAAGAAAGAGAGAAACGTGAGAAAAGCATCCGGAGGAAACATGATAGTGAGCTTACAGGTGAGTTGATGGTGGTTGGGTGGGTGAGTAGCGGGACCACGAGATCTTAGCAAGGGATTTGATTGGTCGAAGGGTACGGTAGAGATTCGAAGATGGCGGAGGGTCGGAGAGGGATCGGGTAGACCACCGCACAATGGCTAGACGTGCCAGACGAGACGATGGTAGCATGACGAGGGTAAGTGTCTAACCATTTAATGTTAATTAGATAGAGTAGATGGTGTAAGGGTTGTTTATTTTTGGATTTGGGTGGGTTTGTGTATTTTGTGGGCGGGAAAAAAGTTAAATCGGGTATGGGGAAAAATGGGAAAAAGAGGGGGGAAGGGGTAGGAAATTGGATAGGTGGGGTGGGTAGGGGTTTTGGGGTAGTGTAGGTCAGTGTAGGTGGGGTAAAAGGGATAGGTGGGAGGGTTTACAAAAAGGGGGTTTGGGAAGTCACAAATTTTTCCACGACAGTGACCGGTGTTAGTCAAGCTTGGCCGGCATCGGTCAAGTAGAACCGGGATTGGTCACCTAACAGGTGACCAATACCGGTTATGTGGTAACCGTGGTCGGTTAAGTTGAACTGGTATCGGTCACCAAATAGGTGACCAATGTCGGTTTAAGGGTGACTGGAGTCGGTTAGGATGAACCGCACACGGGTGGGATTTTAGGCAAAAGGGTCCAAAAAATGATGTAGGTTAGGTGGTTGAGATGGGTAAGGTAAAAATAGGGTGGTGGGTAATGATAAGTGATGAATAAGGTCATGGTAAAGGTAGATTAATGTTGTGCTTAGATTGGATGTAGGGTCGATCGCAGTTACACATGCGAGATAGGGTTCCGCCACTATTGGTGACATTGCATGGCCTAGTGAGCCCTTTAGAGCTGTAACATGTGGAGGTAGTGGGCTTGAGTGGTATTGGTGCTACCGACATGCTATTTGATAGCCTAGTTTGATGGTCACACTCATCGATAGATGGGACTCCGTGACCAACATGTTCCACCTTCCGACGGGTGAGATGACTATCACCCTGGAGGACGTGTTCCGGATTCTGAGGTTACCCATATTGGGGGCCCAGTGTATTCTATCTCCTTCGAGGCCTCAGAGGAGCTAGGACCGTATTTGGTGAGGGTGGTGGAGCTGAGCTTCCATAGTGCCAGTTTGAGTTATGGCGAGATGTACCTAGCCCGTCCAGATGAGACAAGGCTAGTAGTTTTATTGATGGAGGCAATGTGCTGCTATGCACTGCCCGACACGAGAGGGTGGACGCTTTCCCCGATCACTGATTGGGGTGCTCCATGACATGATGGTGCATGAGACATAATTTTCTTAGGCACCAACATTTTTGTGTAGCTATACAGAGAGTTGTGGGTGTATGGGTGGCTGCATAGGTTTAGCCTATGCTGTACATTTATACTGCACTGTTGGGCCTACGAGCACATAGTCTATGTTCGACCTATAGGGATGCCCCGAGCAGATGCATTCCCACCAAGATGTGTGTGGTTGGGATATAGGAGATGGGTGCTGGTTGTAGGAGAGTGGAGGTCAGATAGGTGACATATGATGTGGCCCATTTTTGTAGTTGTTGGAGGGATTGTCTGGAGTGGACATTATTTGGAGACCATATGTGGATTCCCTTCATATAGGAACATGCATGAGGAGCTAGCTGAGCTCCAGCTAGAGAGGTGGATTCAGGGTCACCATGCCGGGAGGATGAGATGATCCCGGTCGACAGGGTCCGACGGCAGTTCGGGCTTGTACAAGATATTCCTCCACCCTTCCCACAGTATCAGAGAGATGACGTGGAGAGGCCTCTCCCTCTACCATAGCCTACAGTGCCTACAGGAGAGGAGGAGTAGCTAGTGGATCAACAGATTGATGATGTTGGATGCACAAATAGGTACAGGTAGTGGTGGGCGGCTTAGTTACGAGCCATACCACCTAGACCAGGGTAGCCAGATTTAGCTACCGTGACAGTGCAGAGAGATGCCCTACAGGGGGTGTAGCGAGCGATCACGTAGATAGGTATACTCATAGACATAGCCGGAGGGTCGAGGTAGAGGTAACAGAGCTATGAGTACAGTGGCGATCTGCGAGCCCAAATGGCGGAGGGAGAGGGTGGAGGAGATGGGGACAGAGATGGTCAGGTGGCAGCCCTATAGGCTTAGGTGGTAGGATTACAGGTCATTTGGCCATAACCTAGGCATAGATTGGGGTCTTACAGGCCCAGATACAGGCACAAGGACAGGGGGCACGACCACATGCACAGGGCGGGGCACCACCACAGTGCAGGAGCTGGTCCCAATTCACATGGTGGCACAAGGAAGGTACAGGGGCCAAGACCTATGGGACCACCACAAACCATGCCTATATCTAGGTTATGGGATGCCCTAGGTGAGGTGCAATACTATCAGACTAGCTCATGGCAGCCAGGATAAACTTCATCTCTTATAGAGAGTACAAGACACAACAGGCATCTAGTAAGAGGATGAGATCTCGCACACATAGTGTGGAGAGCTCAAGAGGGCACCAAGCTCCGAAACCCAATCGAGAGAGAGGCCACCAAGACACATGACGACCAGAGCTAGGTGATGTACCAAAGCGAGGGGCACAGGAGGCCGAGGATGCAGGGGACACAGAGATGGAGGACATCCGGTGAGATGTCTGATATGCGGCCACCCTAATTTTTGATGTAGTAGTGATTATTTTTTATATATATGCTAGCCTGCGTGCCAAATATTTTTGTATTTTTTATCACATACCAGCCTACGTGCCGAAGAAAATGAGGATGTACGAGTGATTTTTTTGTATATTGTGAGCATATACCGGCTGCGTGTCAAGATTTTTTTGTATTGATTCATTCATTCTTTGTGTATATATGAGACTAGCCTGTGTGCGATGACATTTTGTATTGTATATCATCCTGTGTGTCGACATTTTTGAGATGATGGCCATGATGAGATAGACATGTATTTTGAGATACACATTTATTGATTTATACGATGAGATTCATGGTATTTTGTGATGTGTTAATATGTTTATGAGATATTGGTTTTATGGCTTGTGTTAGATGAGATATGGATGTGTTACTTTGATATGGATGGAAAGTAGGTGAGTTAGGCATGCCGAGTCGTCAGGTTGGTTTAGGCATAGATCGAGTCGGGTTATAGGCATGGATGAGTCAAAGTTGGTTAGGCATGGATAAGCCAGGTTTGTTTAGGCATGATTCATTATGGTTTGCAATGAATGATACCATGGGTCATATGTGAAATGTTTTATAATCTATGCATAGTGATGATAGAGAGATGGTAGGTGTAACAAATGTATAAAATGGTAAACAACTTGTTATGTATGTGGCTTAATTTCCAATTTTGTTAGAAAAGGGGAACTAAGTGAAATGTGGGGTAAATGGTGAGTTAGGCATGGTTGATGAATTGTTTAGGGTAGAGAATGGCCGAGCTAACCTCTAAGGGCCCCATGCCCTCGAGTGCTACCTACATAGTCCCGCGAAAAGGGACCTCAGGCCGATGTAGTTCTCCCATGAGCTAGGGAAGAATATGAGAATGAGTTGGTAGGTTTTTGGGCATGTTGTGGGTTTAGGTTTAATAGGTGTGGGTAGATTATAGGTAAAATGATGCAGGTGAAGGTGATTATGGTGAAAGGGGAGGATTACCCCAAAGGTAAGCGGCGAGGACCAAGTCTTGTATAAGGTAATCAAAATGTAAACAAAGATGGTTAAAAGATAAGAGGGGGCAATAAAGCCACTTGATTGGGTAGGATCATACCGAGTAGATCATACCTTGAAGGGGGTGATGAACACAAGATCCGAAAGGCATTGCATGATTAACGTTCTATGGTGAAAGTAGTCACAAGATCACCAAATGTCGAAATTCCAAGATGTCCCTTGAGGTGATTTAGGAAATGAGAGTGGAAATGGTAAGGTGGGTGAAAGGTAGTTAATTTTATATGTTTGGAGTGACATGTATTTTGGGCAAGAGGTCTCGAGGTCACAATGGGCAAGTCCATGACTAAAAAGTGTTTTTGTTTTGATAGAATGATCGATGTAGGAAGTCTATATGGGATAAATAATATGGTACTCCTTGAGGTCTTTGTGAAGCTGATCGATGTGGGAAGCTTTGGTTTCTCTCATTTTTTATTTTATGAAAGCTTCACATAGCTATCCTTCGAGGGAGCAGTCTATTTATAGTAGCAATTTGGTCGAGAGGAAGATGTCCTTTTGAGGGAGTCATCTTTTTTTATATTAGAAGTTTGACTCAAGGAGTTTGGTCCCATTGGAGGTCTTTGAAATCATGGACAAGACCAAGGTGAAGGATAGGACTCTTGTTCAAAAGGCGAGGTGGAACGACCATGGGATCTCATCTAAAGGTAGATGAAAAGTATCCATGAGAATCATGTTATGTGTAGTGCCATGGTACACATATTCAAGAGAAGATAACAAGTGACAGGTACTCACATGATTCTTGTTTAATTGTTAGGGAGGTGGATGGAGTGGATAGCACTCAAGGGACGAGCCTGTAAAGAGATAAAGGGTGAGGTAGGACAACGAGTCAACAATAGAATGGTTGAAGATGCAATGCGTTAAGGGGCTTAGGTTTGGGTTTACCCTTAAGTGAGGACAAATGATAGGCACCCGATCCATAGGTATGAGTTACGATGTATGGTCTAAGCTAATTAGGAGTGAATTTTCCCGTTTACTTTTTTTTTGCTTTGGTTACGTGTTGATTTTCTTTCAAGACAAGGTCACCGACTTGGAAGGTGTGTTCATGAACACGTTTTTCATAAGCACGTTTGATACGTTGTTGGTAAACTTGAAGGTGATCCAGTGTTAAGACGACGTTCGTCTAATAACTCTAGTTGTGCTAAGTGGTCCTATCAAAAATTATCATCAAGAAGCATCTTCTAGAGAGAAATGAGGAGTGAGGGGATCTAGGCTTCGAGAGGCAGAACAACCTCTATACCGTAGACTAGTGAAAAGGGTGTAGCTGTAGTGGAAGTGTGAATACTAGTGCGGTATGCCCATAGGGCAAAAGGAATGTGTGTATGCCAATCCTTTCCAGTATCGTCAACCAATTTCATGAGAATTTTGTTGAGGGTTTTGTTAGTGGATTTGGCTTGGCCATTGGTTTGTGGGTAATAAGGTGATGAGAAACTAAGTTGAATGCCGAAGGCGTCACAAAGTTTTTGTAGTGTTTTGTTTTTGAATTGTTTTCCATTGTCAGTGATGAGGAGATGAGGGAGACCAAAGCGAAAAATGATGTGATGGTTAATGAACTCACATATTTTCTTGGCTTTTGTGGAGATGAGCGGTATGGATTCCACCCATTTTGTGTAGTATTCATGAGATTTATGATCCATTAATGATGTTGGGAAGAATGAGGATTGATTTCACCGACAAGATCCAAACCCCATTGAGACAAGGGCCAAAGGTCACAAGAGACCATAAGGCATGACTGGGTGTATGATGAAGGTTCGAATGTTGTTGAAATTTCACACAACATTTGAAATAGTCACAACAATCATGGTTAAGGGTCAGCCAATAATAGCCTAGGTGAAGAATATGCTTAGCAACAACAAGGCCACTAAAGTGACCTCCACATATGCCATCATGAACCTCCTTAATGGTATAAGGAATTTCAGAACTTATGAGGCATCGTAAGAGAATACCATCAAAGCCGTGCTTATAGAGGAGTCCCCCAGGACAATGAAATGGGAGACCTTTTTAAGGAAGGCGCGTTGTCCGTTACGGGTGAGATCAGGAGGTAAGATGGAGAGGGAAAGGTAGTCAAAGTATTGTTTATACCAAAGGTCACTCGGGTCAGGGGTGTCATTTTTGATTGAGTAAACATCATGAGGTAAATAAGAAGGTGAATGGAGGTGTTGGATGGTGACAAATATTTTGGAATCGAAGGGGAAGCCGATATTTGGGAAGCTAAGCAGGCCATGGTATTTACAAATTTGTTGGTTGAACATGTGATGGTTTGAAGGGTGTAACGATCAAAGGTGGTCAAAATTATGTCTACATGACGTTTATACTTTTGAAGTATCTCGTTATGACATTGGTACATACCATTGACTTAGTTTATGACAAATTGTGAATCACAAAAGATGTGGATTGATTTGACATCTAGGGAATAGGCAGCTGAGACCTAAATACGAGTGCTTTGTACTCGGAAATATTATTGGTGCATTTAAAGTCTAGTTTGAAAGACAAAGGCATGGGTTATCCATTCAAAGGAATGAGGATAACACCAGCCCCACCTCACACCGATGCTTGGAACCATCGAAGAACAATGTCAATTGGTAAGGGGTTTGTCCAGGGGAAAGGGTAGCAATGGATTCATTAGGAAAGTCAAAATTAGAGGGTTGGTCCCCGGAAATAGGTGAGTCAGCCAGTTGGTCGGTGATAGCCTAGCCCTTAATAGACTTTTGGTGAATGAATTTGAGGTCAAGATCAGATAAAAGCATAAGCCATTGTGTGGCATGTTGATTTTGATAAGGTTTGGCGTACATGAAGTGTAAGGGATAGGTGTTGGTCACAACATAGGTTTTGTGGTTGAGTAGGTAATGGAAGAGTTTGGTGGCAATGAAAACTAAGGCTAAGTAAAGCTTTTTTGGATGGTTGTATTGGGTTTCATAGTCCAAAAGAGTACAACTTATGTAATAAACCTGTCTGCTCTCCTTGTTTTGTTCATCTTGATGAGCAAGCATGGCTCCCAAGGAATTATCGGTAGCTGATATGTATAGGTAAAAAGGTTGATCATCTTTAGGTGGAATGAGTACAGGTGGTTGGAGAAGGTATTGTTTTAGGGCCTCAAAAGCTTTGTGACAATTATCATCCCATTTAAAAGACACATCCTTCCTAAGCAGATGATGAAATGGTTGAGACCGATCGAGATAGTTGTGAAATGAAACGACAAATGCTCTACAATTTACCCTTGCAGGATACGAAGTTGTTTAAGGTTAGTGGGTGGAGGCATTTCCAGAATGGCCTTGACTTTAGCAGGGTCAACTTCTATACCACGGAGGGAAACAATAAATCCTAGGAGTTTTCCTAAGAGAACTACGAAGACACATTTTTAGGTTGAAGGCGGACGCAATATTTAATGAGGTGGTCAAATATGGTTTTGAGGATGGTGAGGTGCTTAGTGCGACATTTAGATTTGGCCAAGAGATCATCCACATAATCTTCCAATATGCGATGTATGATATCATGGAAGATGTAAGTCATAGCATGCTGATATGTAGCACTAAAATTTTTAAGGCCAAAAGGCATGACTCGATAGAAAAAGGTTCCCCAAGGGGTAATGAATGTAGTCTTGTGCTGATCTTTCGGGGCAAGAAAAATTTGGTTATAGCCTAAGAATCCATCCATGAGTGAGAGCATCTCATGACCAGTGGTGAGGTCAACCAGTTGATCAATACTGGGCAAGGGAAAGTCATCTTTTGGGCAGGCAAGGTTGAGGTCTCGAAAGTCTGTGCAAATACGCAATCCCCCTGTTGCTTTAGTAACAGGGACAATGTTAGAAATCCAACGAGGATAATCAATAGGTAAGATGAAGGAAATGGAAAGAAGGCACTGAATTTCTTCTTTGACGAGAAGAGCAATGTGAGGGTGCATTTTCCTCAACTTTTTTTTGATAGGTTTGGCATCGGGAATGGTTACGATATTGTGGACCACTATGGTGGGGTCAATACCGGGCATGTCTATGTAAGACCAAGCGAAAGTGTGGTTATGATCTCAGAGAAAAGAAGTGATGGCTTCTGTTCAGTAGCATCTAAAGATTATCCAATCTTTAGGATGTGCGGGTCGTATTGAGTATGAATGTTGATCTCAATAGTCAATTCATTCAACATGGTTTGTGTCTCAGAGGGTAACAACCGATGAATATATGAGTCTTCTACACCAAGGTAGGTGAGTATGGATTCATCATCCTGACATTGAATAATGTTAATGGTAGGTGTGTCATCGTCGATCATCTTAGGATACAGGAATGGAAGAGTGGAAGGGGCCTTGCCTTCACGTTGATAAGTCAAAGGCCCCAAGGAAATGGTGTTTATGAAAACAAAAGTTAGGAGGGATAGATTCAGGATCCATCGACTGCGTCGGTGAGGGTGGTGATGAAGGTGGAGAAGGGCTAGGGTCTGATATGAGTTCAATGTGGGCCTGTTTGGTAGGAGGTTTGGGGAAGCCGATACCACTATGGTCATTATGTTTGTGGGTGAGACATGGAATAACAAAGATGGCAGCCCCTGCTCATAAAATCCAAAACCAAAACCCTTCCACACACAAAGTGGTGTAGGAAGGTGTGGGTGAAACGAAACTTGGTAAGTGATTGGAAGTCGGCGGAAAATGGGCGAGGTTGTGATGGTGGTTTAGGTGAGTAAGTGGTAGTATCAAGTCCCCCATAGGTGAGACTAGTACGAAGATGAGGAGGATGATAAAGGAGGCGTTATCCTTTATGTGAGGAATAGAGGAATACGGGAGGTATGTGTGTGTGTCATCCTCGATCATTTCGGGATACAAGAAGGGAAGAGTGGAAGGGGCCTCACCCTCGTGTTGATAAGTCAGAGGCCCCAAGGAAATGGTGTTTATGAAAAAAAAGAGTTAGGAGGGATAGATTCAGGATCCATTGACTCCGTCGGTGAAGGTGGAGAAGGGCTAGTGTCCTTAATGAGTTCAATGCGGGCTTGTTTGGTAGGTGGTTCGGGGAAGCCGATACCACTACGGTCATTATGTTTGCAGATAGTACATGGAATAATGGTATGGCGGCCTTGCTCATAAAATCCAAAACCAAAACCCTTCCATGCATAGTGGTGTAAGAAGGTGTGGGAAAAATGATGATTGGTAAGTGATTGGAAGTCAACGAAAAATGGGCAGCTTTGTGATGGTGCTTTAGGTGAGTAAGTGGTAGTATCAAGTCCCCCATAGGTGAGAATAGTACTAAGATGAGGAGGACCATAAAGAAGGCATTCTCCTATACGGTGATCATAGCAAGGGTGTTGGTGAAGGCTTCCATACTCGTGTGGAGTAAGGAATGTGTTGACACTATATAGGCGGTACTCCCCTAGAGTGAGGCATTAAAAACACCTTCTACGGGATCAGTGGTTGGTATGTGGTAGCTAGTATGGATGATGTGTCGAGGTCGAAGCGAGACGTGGAGTTAAAGGATTGAGAAACTAATTGGTCATCATGGAGGTTATAGTAGTGGTAGGAATAGAGGAGGTGTGTGTGGTGAAAGCAGCGGATATACTAGTAGGTGGAGGTGTAGGTGAAGCAGCGGTGGTTGCAGAGGTAGATGGCTTGACAGTATGAGCACATCATTGGGTCGGTAAAACATGTTGCATGTTTTGAAAGGTGATAGGTCGATTGGAATGGTATAGGTGTGTCCTTCGTGTTCAAACTTTACAAAACAATGTAAAGTGGAAGGAACACAACCCAAGACATGGATCCAGGGTCTACCAAGCAACAAGTTATATTGGAATTCCCCCTCCAAAACATAAAAAAATTCTGGAATAGTGTGAGGGCCCACACAAATGTGAAGGATGACAATGCCTAGTGTGGAGGTGATAGTGTCATTGAATGAACGCAACATGACCAAATGTTTGTGCATGTAATTGTTAGGTATGTGCATTTGAGCAAATTCATGGGATGAAATGATGTTAATTCTAGTGCCTCCATCAATCATCACATGACGTACCCGTATGCCATCAATGTGGACAGAGATGAAGAGGGCTGGGTCCGGGTCATCATCTTGGTATGGCGTGATCTCTTCCTCTGAGAAGCTAAGGGAGGCCACTTGGTGAACAAGGTGAGGTGAGGATGAAGGTGGTAATTTGGTGAGAGAGGCCACATGATGGGGTGTGATAATGGAGGCTATAGGTGTAGGGTCATTGGGTAAAACCTCAATAGATTGAAGAACCTCCATGAGAGCTTAATAAGGGATTCCGAGGTTTGGATGAGGTCATACAAGAAATTTTGAGGGGAGATTGGTGTAGTTGTTTGAGCATGGTACGATGTGTGATGCCATTAGAAATGGGGTACATGGGACCGCAGATAGTTATTTTAGGTATGGGTGCGAGATGGTATGTTGGGTATAGGATTGGTTGGTAGGTCGATGCCTTTTCTTTACCCTTACGCACACATGTAGTGATGTGTACCATGTTGATTTGAGGAAATTTGACAAATGGAGAAGGTGTAGGGTAAGTGGTATAGTGACATGAAGGGAAAAAACCTACTGGAGGAGAAAAAACCTATGAGGTCAGTTGGGCACAACGACATTTGGGTGGTGGCGTAGCAAGTTCTCTGATGCAAACCATGTTAATTTCAAATTTTGTGTGTGGTTCTAGGAGTTGTGAGGGTGGAGGTTGGGGTTGTTGAGTATGCGGTGTGCAATGGGTATTGGTAAAGTAGGATCCTCGTCAAGAAAGTCGTCATCGTCAAAGTTGGTTTCTGGTGGACAAAATTGGATAAGGATGGTTTTAAAGGCCTTGTAGCTCTCCACGTCGTGCCTTGGCACACGATGATATGCACAAATTTTAGTATCATCAAACCCTTTTGGATTGAGTTTGAGGGGGTCGTAAGGTCGGAGTGGCGGTAATGTGATAACAAACGTCTCAAGGAGGTTGGTTAAAATTTTGCATAGGACCCTGCTAGTGGATCACAATGGGAAGTGAATATGGGTTTGGGTGTAGGTTTGGTTGTATTTGGAAGAGTAGGAGCGGGTCGAGCTATGGGTTTAGGTGTTGGTGTGGTTTGAGGTATCGATCGGTTAGTTTGGGTAGGGTACAAGAGATGGACGGGTAGGAGGGTGTGGGGTTGTTTTGACGACCTTGTTGTGGGGTAGTGGGGTTTTGTTTTTGGGTTGCACCTTCTTGGGTAAAGGTGATGTGGGTGTATGAGGTATAAAAGGAAAAGCAGATGGAGGAAGAGGGCGAGGTACCCATGGGGATAACGGGGTGCTATGAAGGTAGATGACGTGGGTCATACTTGGGGTGTGAGGGAAAATGACTGAAGTGTAGTGGGTAGTGAAGCAATAGCTAAAGGTATTGGAGGTATTGGTGGTAAAGAGACTACAGGTGTGGGTATGAGTTGTGTTGTGTGCCTAGGTAGGTTAGAGGTATGTGAGGAAGGAATGGGTTGTTGTGTTATTGGTTTATGGATGGGTGAGGGTGCTTGACCATGTTGGGTAGATGAGGTCTTAAGATAGATGGGACAAGTGTGGGTGTGATTGGTGTGGTCGGGGTATGAGGTCGATGAGTTTTTTTCTTTGGTTTAGGTTTCGAGTAAGTGTGGTATTGACATTGGAGGATGTAGCTAAATCTAGTTTAATAGGTGGATGAGTAAGGCTGGTGGTCGGGGTGACCCCTAAAGTGGTAATAGGTTTAGTGGAGGTAAATTTTGTGGGTATGGGTTTAGGTTTAGGTATAGGTCAGGTTATGGGTAAGGGTGTGGTGTGAGTGCTAACGGGTATCGTGGGAGGGGTTGCGATAGCAGTGGTTGTATTTGGTTTGATGGGTGGAAATGTGTTTGGGTAGATAGTAGAGGTGTCATCGAGGATATCTCGCATCTATGTTGAGACAGGGAGTAAGAGGCACCCCCATAATAAAGCCCTATCCACATAATCTAAGTGATCGGCCAAACGTGAGAACAACACGTCTGTGGGTGGAGTTGGTGAGGACCTAATGGGAATTCTCATAAAATGCATCTTAGAGATAGGGAATTGGCTAGCTTGACTTCCATGGGTAAGAGAGATGATAGTAGGTCTATTAGATGTTGGGTAGCTGATGGAGAATGCTCACTAAGAGGCAAAGGTATTTCCACTGGTCTATGATTGGTGGAAGAGGTGATGGGAGCTCTTCTGTAAGTGGGGGAATGGATAGGTACTCCTCTATAGGTGGAGGTAATGGGTGCTCCTCTGCGGGTGGAGGAGGTAGTGGGTGCTCCTCTATGGGTGGAGGAGGTATGGTAGGTAAAGGCTCTCTAAGTGGTGAAGCTAGGGGTGAGAGGGGCTTGATGTTAGTGGAAGAATCCTCCGTTGGTGATGAAGGAGATGAAAGGTGTTCCTCTGTTGGTGAAGGAATGGTGGAGGTTGGTTCAAATGTGGAAGGAGGATTTCGGGCTAGGATTTCCTCTATGGAAGGGATGTGAGGTAATTAAGAGGTGACAACTACCTCATTAAGGATTGCGTGAACCTCACGGGTATGGGTATCGTGAGTGAATGTATCACCGGTTTGATTGGGAAATGGTTTTTTGAAGATTTGTAGATTTTGGTTGGGGCGGTGTTGGGATTATCCACAGTTAGCTCACCTTTCTTGAGAATTTCTTGGATAATATTCTTGAAAGTGATGTAGTTTCCGTCACTATGACCCTTCACTTGGTGATAGTTACAAAAATCATGCTCTTTATACCATGCGGGCATGGGGTGAGTAGGGTCAAAACCAGTGTGTGGTTTTATGGGTGGAAGAGTGATGGCTCTAGCTTTGATAATATTTTCTAAGATAGAAGAGTAAGGTTCCCCAATTGGGGTATATTTTCGCTACTCTTGTCTAAATCAAAAATCCTGGACAGGTGATAGATTAGATGAGGGTGTAGCTTGATTGGATGGATGAGCTGGGCCGACCTTGAGTACCACTTTGCATTAGTGGTACCATTAGTCTTTGAGTAATTGGTTGGTGGTTTGGAGGAAGAAGAGGTTTCATTCGACTTGAATGCAAAATTCTTATTTTGTAATTGGATTTTCTTCTCTTTGATGTCCCGAATCTCTAACTTTTGTGCCATAGTGAATGCCTCATCGAATGTTCAGAAATTTTAGACCTGTAATGTCTCGGGAGATATGTCTAGCACAAGCTTGTGTTAAGAGAACAATGAGTTCAATTTGTGAGTTACAAGGTAATTTGATTAATCGAGTTGCGCGCCAAAGTGAGAGAAAAAATCTGCGATAGATTCATCCTCGTATTGAAGTGTGGAATTTAGATCATTCATGGTAACCTTCTTGGTGATATTGATAGAGAAATGATCCAAGAAAGCTTGGGCTACTTGATTGAATGAAAATATAGAGTGTTTGGGTAACCCACTATACCAATCTAGTGCAGTCCAAAGTGAGGGACGGGGGAAAAGTTCTCAAAAGTAAGGCATAATCATGAGTAATCGATAACACCCATGTTTGAACGAGCGCAAATGTTGTTGTGGATCTTCCTTGCTATTGAAGCGGTTGAATTTAGGCATTTTTCAATGCACAGGGTATGAACGGATAGGAATGGATGGGTGAATAGGCTCATTGTAAATCTCGTCATAGGTGAGAGTGTTGCGGGAGCCGAAATCAATGCCTCCAGTGTCTGTATCTTGTCCAACATCAATTTAATTAGGTCATTAGTGGGTTGTGATGATTGGATGCCTCCTATAACATGAGGAGGTTGGTTTTGGGCATATAATGGGGGTGGCATTCCAGTGTATGGGGCTGCCATGTAAGGTGGTGGAGAAGAAGGCAATGAAATAGGGGGTACGTACCCGAATGAATAATAGATGAAACAAGTGGTTATTGGTAGTATGTATATGGGGGTGGAAGGGTCGTGGTAACCCTAGTGGTAATAGGGGCTAATGATTGTGGAATGGAAAGAACCACGTTTTGAAATGGGGTAGGAGTCACCGACACTGAAGGTGGGAATGTAGCTACAGGTATGTGTGAGACATTAGGGGTGGATGAGGTTGTGTTTGGGGTAGTTGTCAAGGGTATGGTGGATGTAATGGGTGCCACAGAGATAACAAATGCGGCAATCATGGCAAGTATAGAACCTAACTGTGAAACAAATGGGGGTAAGATGGATGCAAGTAGCACGGATCCAGATGGGGCCGATGTGGAAGTAGGTGTGAGATTTGGGTGGATAGATACGTGTATGCCATATATAAACTAACCCGAGGCATCTCGAGTGGATGAGTCGGAGAGGTAAAACTGCAAGGCGGCAGGGTTCTGGTCAAGGAGTTGTGTGAACTCCTCATCTCCGGTAGCTATAGTAGTAGGATGGATGGGATCCATGGCTAGTGATAAAATAGAAGGTGGTGAAGGACTAGGTGGGAGCAGTTGGCAACTGGCATGGAACACGAGGGCGTTTGCTTGTCTTTGGGTCAGCACCATGTGAACTAGTATTGATCAGGTAGGGTTGCTTCTTTGTAAATGATACAGAGAACAACAAGAACAAGTGAATGTGGTGATAAAAAAAAAGGATGAAGTAACAAATGGTGGGTGGAATGTGAAACAAGTTAACTATACGATGGAAAAGTGACAAGCGAGCATGGGAATCTACAAGTAACTCTTCCTCGAGACCTAACCTCTCGAGGTCATGCCGAGACAACCGGTGGGGATGGAATATACGTGGGGTATGGACAAACTAATTAGGCAATCTTATATCTTCGACATACACTAATGGAATCTGTGAATCTAAGGCAAATAAGGCCCTCCTAACCTGAACTGGCATGATAGATCGATCGACGAGGATGACTTCTCAAAGGCTCCAATCAATATTGAGCTCGGCATGATCCGATCTATGGGTTGTGGGATACGTGGAAAATTACAGGATTATTTCATGTATGTCTCGAGGGTGGTCATAAGATGGATGATGGAAATATAGTGGATTCTATGGACGATTCTCTGGTCTAGTCCGAAAATCCTTAGCTTGATTTTCTACTATATATAACAAGGATAATCGTGCGATAATGGATGGTGGAATTGGAGTGGATCTAAATACTAATGTGCGTAAACCAAAGCATCAACGTTGAATTGTCCCGTGGGTCCTTTGGGTTGTGGGATCTGTGGATCACAACCGTGGCCTTGAGGTCGAGGTTGTTATGGACCTCCCATGGTCATGTGTGGAATCAATCCTAATCCCTAGTATCTAGTAGTCATATGCATTTTCAGCCTCTATGTTTAGAATTAACATTGTGCAATCTTCTTAGAGTATCTTACAGGGCATTCTTGCAACTTGAATTCTTAAGCTAGTGTCTATATCAATGAGAATGTCTCCTGCATCTAGTTTGTGGACCAAAGGATCACAACTAAACGTTTGCTCTCTTTCAAGCCCTTCTCTACCATGCGGATATTTATCTAGGGTAATATGTAGTTTGCTTGGTTTGACCAAAATGTATGTGCTTTTTCGTCTTCTACATTTAGTCCTCTTAGGCGTGAGCTGATTTCTTACAGTCTATTGTTACTTGGAAGACATGAATTCGAGATTCTAATCTATATCAATTATTATTGCCACAAGATTGGGCTGAAGCACTATTGGCTCAAATACGTACTCTCTGGGCTCCCTAGGTCCCGTGATTGTCAAGCAAAAGGAACAATATAGATCTAATCAAAACAAAGTAAAACTAACTATGTAAAGTATATCTACAACATATATAACTTCTCTATTTTTGTGTTTTTGATGAATTATTTGTGACAATTAAGATAAAAACTATTTATATAGAATCAAAGAACAATTATTTAATATCTAGCAAATGACAACTAAGCTAATAACAAAATTTGAAACAAACAAAGTAGCTGAGTATAGCTACTTGCCTATGCAGTTGTAAATCTATTCTAAATAATGAAATAACTGATCTAATCTATTTGAAAGACTCTTGATCCTACCTCAGAAGTGAGGAATGAATCATAGTTTCTTAGAAACTATCAATCCCCACAGCTTCCCCGGCAATATTGAAAGTGAGATTAATTGAAATGAAATGATTCACTATTCTATTTGATATATTTTAACTAGAAATTTGATAGCTTGAACCTAGATTTTGTAGAATAGTGGTGAATCCGATGGTGTGTGGCTTTGTCCCCTCAGTGTGATCTCCTCATTCCTTCGTGCTCACGTGAATCCAGAAAAGCGTGTAATGCTAGCATCAATAGAAGTAGGTATTGGAATAGTGGCAGCTTTGGATGTAGACCGAATACAATGCAAGTAGGAGAGGGATAGCGCAAGAGAACAGAGCTTGGCTTATGCAATTCCTAACGTGATTTATTGCGAGTCATACGACACAAAATGTCCAGAACCTGAAGCTATCCTTTTTGATGAGAAAAACCTGCAACTCTAATGGCTTCAGACTAAAAATAAAACTATCTTACCTCAATTGATTTGTATGAAACAGTGACAACACTAGCACAAGAAGATTATGTGGCTTCTAAATAGCAAAACAACACTAACTATGCATGCAACAAATGAAAACTTTTAATTCCTAAAAATTGAAAGACTAAAACTATGAAATGATAAGATGAGAGACAAATTTGAGGGGCCATTTTCTTAAAGATCAACCGGCTATTTATAGAATCCCCATTTACCCAAAGGTGAAAACCAATTTGAACTCTTTAACCATAAACAATGCAAGAACACTATTCCAAGGAACCAGAATCATACATATGAGCAAAGGCAGTGAAAAAAGCTAGTAAACGTTGAAATTTACGTGAGTCACATTAAAATAAACGTTACGGAAAAATATGTGAAGGATTGCCACCTAAGTAGGGTGACGGTTATAGGACCACCGCCTTGCTTGGCGGCGGTCACAAGATCGCCACCTAGGCGGGTTGGTGGTTTCATAATCAAGACCAAAAACAAATAGAAGTAGGGGAGAAGAGAAAAACAAAGTACACAGGGGCTAAGCGGATATGTAGGATGTTAACATAGACTTGGAGAGATTTTCCGGATCTCGAACACCTTGTGAGGAGACCTGTATCATCATTGGGGCACGTGTAATGTTGTTCCGGTGGTGCAGTACCCTACAATTTTGGGTACGTACATATTGCCCCCTCGGAGAAGCGTTTTAGCCATGAAGAGGTGTAAAATGGTGGGTCTGAGTATGGCAGTCCCGAAATGGGAAGTTAGAAGTTATACGACATGTCAGTGTGTCGAAATGACACCCTCTAAGATTCTGCTACTGCAAAATGAAAAGAGGACTCAAGTGCAGATAGATAAAACAAATCAAAAAATAAATACTAAAATAATATGAAATGAGGACTTACCATTCGTGTGGGGATAAGAACTTACCTCTGTCGGTGCTCTAAACCTACAAAAAGGGCATTCAAAATAAGTCAAGATGCTATATATATAAAAATGGGCCCATTTTCCTATTCATTTGCGCGTGTCGATTTGATTGATTTTGAGCTTTGGGACCCACGGTGACGGTTTTTGATGAGAGTATAGTCAAAACGTTCATGACGAGATAGTGATCATGCCTCTGCGAGCGGAACATCAACCTCGCGAGATCACATGTTAGTTTTTCTTGATTTAACGTTTTTATCCCCAAAATGTTAAAATGATGAAATCTTTGTCATGGGGGGATTATTTTTGAAAATTTCAGTTTTAATAGGGTCACTTAGGGGGCGCCTAATGGGTAGGCTTTGTTTTGGTCAAAAATAGTCATTTTTCATGTTTTTAGGTGTTGTTAGGGCACGTGACCCGTCGAAAATCGGGACATGACCGCCGCCTAAGCGGGCGGCAATTACATGACCGCCTCCCGATCGGGCGGCGATTATAGGACCACCGCCTTTAAGGCGGCGGTTATAGAACCGCCACCCTACTCAGGGTGGTGGTCCTTTATAGAACTCCAAAATCATACTTGTTTGAAATCATTTTTGCATTTCTAGCATTCTTACCTGCTTTCATGATTTTTCTAATGTCATTTGAATACTAACTTACTCCTTTTATGTGTTTTGGGTGTATGCAGTGAAGGAGGAATATATCAGATGGAGCCAAGAGAGAGAGTGTGTGATTGGCTTCTAGTAGTGTTGGATGCACTTTCTCAGGCTGAGTAGGATACGCTTCAGAGGGCCGGCATATTGCGTATATCACGGGTCCCGCATGTTGCACCTTCTAGTCACATACTTTGTGACTTGTTTTCATATTGGGATGCTTGATCGGAACACTTTCTGATTTCTAGGAGTCAGGGGTGAGTGGACTATCACCTTGGAGGATGTTTACTGCATCTTGGGAGTCCCGATCATCGGGAGACAACTCACACTTGAGACAGCAGGGTCACGGGCTCAGATAGCATAGTGGGCTTCATACATGGGAGACGCAGTTATCTCCACTGGTTTGAAGAAGGGGGTGAGGGTCCGATCTATTCCTAGCCTACCTATCCCCTTGATTCATCAGGCCATTATGGGGATCCTTACCTCGAGATTGATCGGGGACAAGGGAGGAGACACTTTACTTTATTGCTGGTCCCCCATTATTACACAAATTGAGGGACATGGCCAGATTTATGCAGGGAGCCAACATTCTTGGGACTACTTATCATGATTTTTACCAGGTGGTTCACTTACAGGGGTAGTCATTGAGCCATCCAACCCTAGTTATGAGCTAGGTCTACGAGTGTTTCATCCCTTATGGGAGAGGTGTAGAGGTGGCGGATCTCGGAGCCGTGAGGGCAGCCAGATGGACAGATATGTCAATGCTTAGAGCACCCCACCAGCCTAGTCACCTCCTTGACTACTGATGATATGGAGGCCACACCTTATCAGGCCATGACAGGGTTATGGGGTAAGGAGACCCTCACTTTGATCTCTTGCTCTACCACAGGCAACTTGTGGATAGGACGAGGAAGGTGGAGACACACCCCTTTGATCGAGTGCCTCAGTAGTTTTTCCTTCCTTACATTGGTATGCTTCCCCCAGTGGTGTTGGTATTTAGATCAGTTCGGGAGGCTAGGGGAGGTCCTAGAGGCCAGGGTTGGACCGTTATTACTTCTAGTGTCCCCATTACAGCTAGGTGGGTAGTACGCACTCGAGGGAGAGTTGGTGCTCCTCAGGCACCCTTACTTCAGATTTCCGCCGGTCCCGCCCACAACAATGATGACCCCATTGATATAGAATCTGAGTCCAAGGAGTTCATAGGGGGAGAGACAGAGGAGGAGACCGAGGCTGAGGTTAGTGAGTCAGGTGGAGAGGAGGACAACGATCCCGAGTGGCATGACACTCAGGATATCTTATAGGTAGAGAGGGTAGAGCAGAGTGTGGAGAGGGTGACTCTAGTTTTAGAGGAGCCACATTCTCGAGACTTAGGCAAGAAATATGAGTCCATAGCAGGACACTATGTTACCCTGGACACAGGAGGAGGACATCAATCAGCGGTGACATCTATGGCAGGTGCTTGACCCTAGAGATCCATCTTGGAGGCCCGAAGATCTGAGTGAGTTATCATCCTTCTCTTAATATTTGTTTTTAGCTAGGATTGTCTTAGTTGCTATCTCTCCTTTTGCTTATTTTTGGTTTTATCTTTTGAATATTTCTAACTTGTTTCCTCTATTTCTTGCAGAGACCGTTGATGAGTGGCGAGACCTGATTCATTGGGTATGCACTGATACCCTGATGATCCCCATGGAGAGGACTCGCATGGAGCTATCTATGGATGTAGGGGAGCCTTCAGTAGCCGGTAGGCATACCGACATTTTTTCCCCTATCTGGCATGTGGCCAAGATGGTGACTACCCTCCACACCGAGTTGATTGGGTATAGGGCAGCAGAGTCTGATGAGGAGCCGCTCTCATAGCGAGGCCATAGCTACTGTTCTGGATCGTTAGCCCTCCGTGCACTCAGAGTGCCAGCGTAGCCGGATTCCTAGACGTGGTCGTACACCTTCAGAGGGATCTCATAGGGGTTGAGAGGCCTCTTGGCTCTCTTAGATTGTTTATATGATTTATTTTGTATTTTCCGGCTCATTGAGCATTTTGACCATGCTTAGCACATGATGGCATTGTACAGGAAACTTGATTATATATATATATATATATATATATTCTTTTTGGATCAAACTCTTGGTGTCTATGATTTTGTGATTCATTTCCGCATGTAAATTATAATGTTGTTTTTATATGCTTTTCAGAATGTATGCAATGGAGAACAAATGATACAAATGCTTTCTTTCTTTTTGTATTTCGTGATGCTGATATATGATAACATAGACACAATGTGATCTTGAACTTTAGCTTCTATAAGTAATTTTTTTGGTACTTCATATTTGTTTTGACAAAATGAGATGATAAACCGGTATGATGAGCAGATGAACTTTCCCCACTCCTAACTCCATGCAACTAGTAAGATGTGAGGGTTCACCACCGAGAGCTAGAAAGGGCACAAGCTATGAAATTTGTTGAATGATAGTGAGGAGAGTTAGACAAAGATTTGATGGAACCAAATTAGGATGCTACAAACCTACTCTACTCAAGTGACTCCATAGTTTAGAATGCTACTTACTTTGTGGTTTATCTAGACTTAGATCCGTAGATGGCCACATGGTAGACAAAATCTGGTTTTCGGGGTTTTGAGCTCTCTTGGAATTTTAGACATCTAATTCATTTGTTTTTGACTCAAAATTTCAAAGCTTTATTTGAACCGCTTTGCTTGCGACCTTCAACGTTACTATTAAGAGGACCCCCTACACCTTGCCCCATGCTACTAGTAAGAAGCATGGGCTTATCACCATGGAAAAGGTACAGGCGAGTAAGGGCATTCCCATCCTTTCCCAACCCTATGTCACTAGTAAGAGACATAAGCTCATCACTGAAGGTTGGTAGGGCAAGGAAATGTGTAAAATAAAATTTTATGTTTGATCTATATGTGACTTATTTATTTGAGAAAAATGTCAGTATGTTCTTATTTCCAAAGAGATCTATATATGGGGTAGATGTGACACCATGAAGCTTCTAGAACATACCATAGGCAAGACACCTATCCTAAGAAGAAACAAAAGTGAGAATAAGCATGCGAGACCTTGATATGGTTACCGTTAAGACTTTGTCATATCTAGCTTTATTTGATGAAATGATTCTGAAATGATTGATGATGTTATGAAAATGAAGAAGTATGATTGGAAGGATTATGCCAATACCATCAGAAATTTGTAATGCATTACTTTGAGAATAAGTTCCTTGATCAAAAACCTGGCTTGATGTAAAATCACAGCACCCCTGGATGCACATCAGGCTTCTAGGTTGATGTTCAGGCATCCAGTGTGATTGCACAACATGGAAACCTCTCTCCAAGCATGGGACTTGTGAAACCGAGAGAGGAATCTCCAGAGAAGGCTGGTTCCTGCTCCTAAACTACCTGCCACAAGCTATTCCAGTGCAGGCAAGCTAATCTAATCCTAATCTAACCATGCCAAGGAGACAGAGAGAGAGAGAGAAGGGAAAAACAGCAAAATCCTACACTAAAATGGTGATACACCAGAGAAGGAGGATGTTGAACATCTATCAAAACTACCATGGGACAAAGAGAGGTGAGCAATGGGAAGGATGGACAGATGCATCACAGCCCAAGGATAGATTTCACACCAAAAAATGTCCCAAAACTCCATGAACACAAATCTCAACTCGCAATGAACATTCAAACATGCACAGACACTGCAATGAAGAGAGGCAAGAAGAAGACAAGTAAAAATGAGAGAGGATGGACAGATGCATCACGAACATGTTTTGTTGCTCCGTAAGTTTACACGTAACATCATTCCATTAGTAAAAGGCAAAAACGCCATTACAGAGCAAGGGAGGAGGTTCGAGCTCCATTTTCAACCCTAGAGAAGAAAAGAAGGGAGGGCAGAGCAGAAAGAATGAACAACCTCTTTTTTAAAAAAATGAGCCAAATCTGGCTTTTACATTGCATGGGTCGAGCCCAGGGACAAAAATGTGGGAAAACGTGCAAGCCCATTCCTCATTGATCGCAGATGCATTAAATCAAAGCATGGAGGATCTTACCAACCCATACCCCGTCACTTTGAGTGATTTTGGAGGAGAATGCGACCCATTTGTATTAATTTGGCCGCTAAAATGTCACTTCTGGCCGTGCAGAAGAAGAATGCGACCCATTCTACATTAATTTGGCCGCTGAAATGTCACTTCTAGCCGTGCACACGTGTCAGAGCCGTTTCTCTATTTTCTCTCTTCAAACTGCACCAAAACTCGAGGTTGATCCTAGAATCATGTAGAGCATCTCAACAGCTTTCCGTTGATATAAAGAACATGGAAATCCGAGCTCTGGATCAAAAGATATGGCGATCTGAAGATTTAGGGCACGGAACAGACCAAGACAGATTTCGAAATATTTTCCCGCGCTTCGCCACCTAGACGACACGTGGCAGGCTCTGATTGGTCACACAATTCTCTCTCCTCTACCTTTCGGCGGGCTGTCTTTTGAATTTTCCTTGTGGGCCCTAGCTGGGACACGTGGCACTATCCCATTGGTTCGGATCAGTGCTCGAAAACTCGCCCCTTGACTTTTTGACTTTTCTCTTTGTGGCACGTGGCGATTTCTCATTGGTCCTCGGCTCCTTCGCGTACTTCGCCTCCATTTGTCCCGGATGTCCCATTTGATTTTGGGCCCTTTGTGCTCATTTCGGCCGGTTCGGGCATTTCGCGTCCATTTGTCCCAGATGTCCCATTTGATTTTGGACCCTCTCGACTCATTTCGCCGATTCGGCTGTTTCGCATTTTTGGCCCGCTTGTCCCACTTTGCTTGGGACCGACTTGACTCTTTTACCGGCCGGTTCGCGCCTTTTTGGCCCGATTGTCCCATTTGATTTTGGGCCCGGCCCTTTTTCGCCTGGGGCTTCGGCTTGTTCGCGCCTTTTTGGCCCGATTGTCCCATTTGCGTCCCTCTCAGCAGTTAGCCAATTTTTTCTCGGTCGAACCGGCATTTCACGCCCGCCGCGTACTTTTGTCCCAGATGTCCCTGTTGCTTTGCGGGCTGTTTGTGCTTACTTCAGCCGAGCCGGCCGGTTCGGGCCTTTTTGTCCCAAATGTCCCGACTGCCCCTAGGACTAGGACTTAGTCATTTTTATGATTTTTTCCTGGATCAACCTACTTGCCTTCTGCAACCTTTTTCACATTTTCTCGAGCTTGCTCTTTTCCTCTCGACAGGAACTTAGAAAATATTTGAGGGGACTCTAAAGCAACATGATTTTGGCCCCGAATCAATCAATTTTCCCGGACTTGAATATTTTGATGCATGTTATCAAAATTACCTGTGGGGTGAAATTTTGACAACAAATGGCGACTCAAATGGGTCATCTGCTGCTAGATGAATGATCGAGCTCCAAGCATCCATTGGGCATGGAGTCATGAGTTGCGCAACCCGCAACCGATCCGAACTTTGAAACCTCCCTCTGAGCCACTTGGAAACCCATTGAACCTGGAGTGTCTTCACCAAGATGCCACTGAAATGAACTGTGCAAGAGCAGAACCAGCAACACCAAAACTATGTACAAAACTGAAAATCATACATGCCCCAAATGGAACATGCAGAGTGTGCACAAGCACTTCTTCTACTGAAAGCAAACCTAGCTACTCTACTCTAACTGGAAGCAAAGGCAAGCTAAACAAACCCTGCAACTGGTTGTGAGAAATAGCTTCCTTTCTTCAAAATTGGCAGCCATGCAATTGATTTGGCACTGATCATGGCTGTTTGGATGGATGGAAAATCAACAAGAAGTTGGTCTTCTATCCAAATCATCAAGGTATCAACTGAAAAATCCAATACCTCTTTTAGTTGCTCTGCATTTGGATTGGAGAGGTATGGCAGCTGATCCTTGGTACTTTGTAGCTCATCCTCATGCTCAGAAGCAAGCATGACTGGTTGTGGCTTCTCCTTTGGCTCCAATGAAGCCAAATACCTGATTGGGAAAGGTCTGATCCGTTTGATATGCCCATAGCTCTGATTTTCAACTCCAAGAATGGAGTCTTCTTGTAGACCCTCTTGAATGGATGGTGTGGAAGAAATGGTGAAATTCTTCTGTCCTTTCTCTTCCTCCAATGAAGAACATGGAAGATAAAAATCTTCCAATCTTGATCCCAAAGAGCTGCTGTAAGATGCAGGCTGCTGCAAATGAAAGCTCTCCTTCATGGCAGCAGGCTCTGGTGTTTGGAATGTGGATGATGAAAGAGAGAAAGGTGAAAGCTCAACCGGCTCTTCTCCATCAAAACAGTCCTCCAAATCTGACAGGTAAACTGCCTCATTGCTGTCCTGCTGCTCATTTTCAACTTCCTCCATGGTGTCCTCTTGATCTGTAACTTGACCACCATGGTTTCCTTCACTCTCCAATATTGAGTTTGAGAGATCAAACTCCTTTTCAGTGCTAGAACTTGAGAGAGATGAAGTGGAAAGAAGAACTGAAGGTTCTCCTGTAACCTGCTTTGTGCTCAAAGCCCTTGGATCTGCATTTTTCTCCTCCACAGCTAGATTGTGCTCCTCTTCTTTTAGATTTGGAGCAGCTTCTCCTTCCTCTAATGTTTGAAGGCAATCTTGCTCTTGATTGAACTCCTTCTCCAGCATGAAGTTTGTCAAGTCAAACTCTTCAATTTTCTGCTCTAGAGGACAAGTTGGGACTGCAAGATCTTCTTCTTCTGCTACAACCAAATCAGTCCTAACCACCATTTGTTCAACCTTAGCCTCTTCTGTAGGCTTAACCATCAAGGGGATCTTTGTCATCCCAAATTTGGTAGCCCAAACCTTCAAGTCATCTGTCATTTCTTTTCTGTTGGGCTCCTCTTCTTGCTGTCCTTGATGACTGATTTTTTCAATTCCTTCTTCCCCATATGAAATTGGGAATGCAAGAGGAGGAATGGGTTGAAACTCAACCGATTTTACACTTTTTTGTGGTGGTGGAGGCAATGAAACCTCTTGTTTCTTTGGAGGAGGGGGTATTTCTGTTAGCTCTTGTGGAGGGGATGACTGTTTGGAAGGGAAAAGGAAAGAAGAATCGAGATGAGGTGGAAGACTGGGGGTGGAGAAATGGATTCAACACTTGGGACAGTAGATGGAGGGTTTGAAACTTGACACTGCTGAAATGAAACAGATTGGGAAAGAGGAAAAGGAAAGGCATGAGATGGTGTGCTTACCCATTGACAAGGTTGCTGAATACTTCTCTCATACACCTCTATTTCTTCAATCCACTTTGCAAGCAAAGGCAGCGTTGCAATCATGAAGTCAAGCTTCTCCTGAGGGCTGTAATGCCTTGGAAAAGGTCCCACCCATGGACAGGGTGCTCCATAACCGATTCCAAAAGCTTTCATCTGTGCCTGAGCCCTGGACTGCACTATGTTTACCTCCATCTTTTGGATTTTCTCCAACAGACCAGCATCTTGCATCTGATTGTCTTCATTATATGCATACTCTTGCTCTTGGAAAGCTCCATAGCCAAACCGACTTTGCACTGCTCATATGAGTATGCATGCTGATCTAGAGGATTTGTAAAACATGTTGGAAGTGGAATATACTACTTTGTTGTTGATATGAAATCCATGATGGAAATGAAGTCATGATTGCACAACTTCAAAGAATGAGGAAGAATGAAAGATATGGAAAGAAGGATGAATGGAAAATGAATGAAAATGAATGGAAATGAAGGTCTGCAACTTCGAGATGGTTGTTGACTGATGGAGTCGCCGATGTGTTTGCAAGTGCCTCCAAAGGCTGAAATCTTCACAGAACACATCAACCTACAAAAGATGAAGTGAAAGACCTCTAAGGTCCCACCGGCGTGCCAAAACTGCTGATGCAAAATCACAAAGACCCCCGGACGCACATCGGCTTCTAGGTTGATGTTCAGGCATCCAGTGTGATTGCACAACATGGAAACCTCTCTCCAAGCGTGGGACTTGTGAAACCGAGAGAGGAATCTCCAGAGAAGGCTGGTTCCTGCTCCTAAACTACCTGCCACAAGCTATTCCAAAGGCAGCAAGCTAATCTAATCCTAATCTAACCATGCCAAGGAGACAGAGAGAGAGAGAGGGAAAAACAGCAAAAGCCTACACTAAAACGGTGATACACCAGAGAAGGAGGATGTTGAACATCTATCAAAACTGCCATGGGACAAAGAGAGGTGAGCAATGGGAAGGATGGATAGATGCATCACAGGCCCAAGGATAGATTTCACACAGAAAATGTCCCAAAACTCCATGAACACAGCTCCGAACCTACAATGAACATTCAAACATGCACAGACACCTGCAATGAAGAGAGGCAAGAAGAAGACAAGCAAAAATGAGAGAGGATGGACAGATGCATCACAGAACACGTTTTGTTGCTCCAGAAGTTTGCACAGAACATCATTCCATTAGTAAAAGGCAAAAACGCCATTACAGAGCAAGGGAGGAGGTTCAAACTCCATTTTCAACCCTAGAGAAGAAAAGAAGGGAGGGCAGAGCAGAAAGAATGAACAACCTCTTTTTTTTTTTAAAAATGAGCCAAATCTGGCTTTTACATTGCATGGGTCGAGCCCAGGGGACAGAAATGTGGGAAAACGTGCAAGCCCATTCCTCATTGACTGCAGATGCATTAAATCAACATGGAGGATCTTACCAACCCATACCCTATCACTTTGAGTGATTTTGGAGGAGAATGTGACCCATTTGTATTAATTTGGCCGCTAAAATGTCACTTCGGCCGCGTGCGAGAAGAAGAATGCGACCCATTACGCATTAATTTGGCCGCTGAAATGTCACTTCGCCGCGCACACACGTGTCGAGCTGTTTCTCAATTTTCTCTCTTCAGACTACACCAAAACTCGAGGTTGATCCCAGAATCATATAGAGCATCTCAACATCTTTCCGTTGATATAAAGAACGTGGAAATCTAAGCTCGATCAAAAGATATGGCGATCTCAAGATTTAGGGCACGGAATGACCAAACAGATTTTAAATATTTTCCCGCGCTTCGCCACCTAGGCGACACGTGGCAGTGCTCGATTGGTCACACAATTCTCTCTCCTCTACCTTTCGGCGGGCTGTCTTTTGAATTTTCCTTGTGGGCCCTAAACTGGGACGGGCACTATCCCATTGGTTCGGATCGGTGCTCAAAACTCACCCTTGACTTTTTGACTTTTCTCTTTGTGGCACGTGGCGATTTCTCATCGGTCCTCGGCTCCTTCGCGTACTTTGCCTCCATTTATCCCGGATGTCCCATTTGATTTTGGGCCCTTTGTGCTCATTTCGCCGGTTCGGGCATTTCACGTCCATTTGTCCCGATGTCCCATTTGATTTTGGACCCTTTGGACTCATTTCGCCGATTCACCGGTTCGGGCATTTTTGGCCCGCTTGTCCCACTTTGTTTCGGACTGACTTGACTCTTTTCGGCCGGTTCGGCCGGTTCGCACCTTTTTGGCCCAATTGTCCCATTTGATTTTGGATTGTCCGCCCTTTTTCGCCTTGCCGGGTTCGCCGGTTCGCGCCTTTTGGCCCGATTGTCCCATTTCAAGGTCCCTCTCAAAGAGCTTAGCCAATTTTTTTCTCGGTCGAACCGGCATTTCGCGCCCGCCACGTACTTTTGTCCCGTATGTCCCTGTTGCTTTGCAGGCTGTTTGTGCTTACTTGGCCGAGCCGGCCGGTTCGGCCTTTTGTCCCAAATGTCCCGACTACCCCTAGGACTAGGACTTAGTCATTTTTATGATTTTTTCCTGGATCAACCTACTTGCCTTCTCGCAACCTTTTTCACATTTTCTCGAGCTTGCTCTTTTCCTCTCGCAGGGAACTTAGAAAATATTTGAGGGGACTCTAAGAACATGATTTTGGCCCCAAATCAATCAATTTTCCCGACTTGAATATTTCGTGCATGTTATCAAAATTACCTGTGGGGTGAAATTTTGACAACACAAACTTTTATGAAATGAATGGACAAAATGAACCTAACTATATGAAGATGCAATGTAGATATAATTATATAAGTCGTTTAAGGTGCGGGAATTGACAGCTTTCACCAAATTCCTCACCTTCTAGTGTACATAAGAGATATGCACCATTTCCATAGTATTTCGTGACTCGGTATGGGCCCAACCATTTGGGCCGGAATTTCCTTCCTTCACCGCCTTCTTGTCAATTCGGCAAGATAGTCTTAGAACTAGATCTCCTTCATATATTTCCCGCTTCATAGACCTTTTTTTTATATTGCCGACACTTCTAGTCAAGATAGATTCTATGCCAATGTTCAAGTCTAACCTGGACTCATCTAGGCTTTCTAGTTGGGAGAGATGTGCTTCTCTATAAGCTTCTTCATCCAGAATCCCTTGTAGTGAGATGCGGAGACTGGGTATTTCAACCTCAAGTGGGAGAACTACTTCTGCTCCGAATACCAATGAGAAAGGAGTTGCTCCTGTTGGTGTTCTTATTGAGGTTCGGTGGGCCCACAAGGCCGGATATAAATTTAAATGCCAATCTCATTTGTTTTCTTTTACCATTTTAAGGAGAATAGATTTCAATGTTTTGTTTGTTGCTTCAGCCTGTCTGTTGGCTTGAGGGTAATACAGGGAGGCCGTATGATGGTTTATTTTAAATTTACTACATAGCTCATGGACCTTGTCATTCTTAAAAGATGTGCCATTATCTGAGATAATGACTTGTGGGACACCGTACCTATAAATGATCTGGTTTAAAATGAACTTGGCGATCACAACACTGCAGTACAAGTGGTAAGAGGCATAGCCTTTACCCATTTGGTAAAATACTCAGTGGCCGTGATTATGAAGTTATGGCCATTTGTTGACAAGGGAGATAATTTCCCTATCAAATCTAGGCCCCATGTAGAAAAGGGCCATGGAGTAGCAATTGATTGTAGAGCTTGTGCCGGCATGTGAATCTCGTGGGAAAATTCTTGACATTTATGGCACTTGCATACAAAATCTACTGCATTGTGTTCTAGAGTGGGCCAGAAATAGCCCATCCGATGTATTTTGCAGGTAGTGGCATGACCTCCAAAATGGCCACCACACATTCCACTGTGGGATTCGTAGAGGATCTTCTTGGATTATTCTGTATCAACACACCTTAGAAGCATTCCATCGAAGGCCTTACAATAGATCACTTGTTCTATAACAACATATTTAGCTACGATAATGCGTAACCGCCTTCTTTGTTGCAGTGTAGCACCTTCTGGATACATATGGCCCATGATATAATTAACAATATTAGTATACCAAGGACATTCGGAGATGGACGGTATGGTTTTGGTGTAATATATGCATTCATCAGGAAAATCTATATCGACTAGATCACCTTCGTCTAATGGGTTATCAGCTAACCAATCTACAATGATTTGTCCCTTAACGGACTTCTGGTTTACAAAAGTTAATTCGAATTCACCCATTAAGGTTATGAAGCGTCCAACCTTTTTAGACAAGGACCCTTGCGTGAGGAAAGTTTGTAAATGGTCTGTTTTTACAATGACCCTTGTTTCTTGATTGAGCATGTAATGTCTTAAGCATTTGGTTGTGAAGACTATGGCAAGGCACTCTTGTTTTGCTTGTGTATAACGTGTTTCATAGTCGAGAAACATTTGGCTAATAAAATAGATCACACGTTCTTGTTTGTCATCGTCTTCTTGAGCCAGCATGTAGGCTAGTGAGACATTAGTAGCTCGTGAATATAAGATTAAAGGGCAGTCTAGCTTAGGAGGCATTAGCATAGGTGGTGACAACAAGAAATGCTTAACTGCTTCGAAATCCTCATTGCAGTCTTTGGTCCAATCAATACTATAATCTTTCTTGAGTAGATTGTTGATTGGATGAATGGCAAAGCTTAAATCTAGGATGAATCTTTGGATTGCACCGAGTTTCCCAAGAAACGACCTGATTCCATATTCATCTGAAGGTGGGATCATTTTAAGAATAGCCCGGATTTTGGCTGGGTCCACATCAATCCCTCGTGATGATATGATGTAACCCAGAATTTCCCTCCTGTCACACCAAATACACATTTTTCTAGGTTTAGTGTGACTCTGTATTCTATCAAACGTGAAAGAATGATACGGAGCACTTCCGGGTGATCACAACGCTTCTTGGCCTTGGCCAACAAGTCATCTACATAGGATTCCACGATTTTATGAATAAGATCATGAAATATGTATGTCATTTCCTGTTGGTATGTAGCACCAGTGTTCTTGAGACTGAATGGCATAACAACAGTAGCAATAAGTTCCCCAAGGAGTTATAAACGTGGTTTTGGCTTGGTCTTGTTCGGATATTCTGATTTGATTGTATCTCGAGAATCCATCCATGAGAGACAAAATCTCAAATCCAGTTGTTGTCAACGATGATGTCAATGGATGGTAATGGGAAGTTGTCCTTGGGGCATGCTTTGTTAATGTCTTAGAAGTCTATGCAGATGCATATCTTCCCATTCTTTTTGAGTATGGGGATGATATTAGATACCAATTGAGAGTAATCAACCGGTTTGATGAACCCTACCTGGAGAAGCTTCATTACCTCTTCCTTCACCATGAGAGCTACCTTGGGTTTTATTGGTCTCAATTTTTGTTTAATTAGCTTTGCATCTGGTTTGGTGATGAGGTTGTGTACTGTGATGTGTGGTGAAATTCCCATCATTTATTTATAATTAAATGCAAAAGCCTTTTGATGTTCTCTGAGGATTCGAGTGTGTATCTCTATTTCTTCTGGAGTTAACGAAGATCCTAGTTTCAAGATCTTTGGTTCTTCCTCCATTCCGATGTTAATATCGATCATTTCTTCAATTAAAGAAGCGTTACCTTCTTCAAACTTAGGTGGGGCTGGAGGTAGTTCCAGATCCTCTTCATTCTCTTCCGCATATATGTCAAGCTCCTTTTGTGGGGGAAGATCTATCATGGGATTTCCAAAGTAAGAAGACGAATGTGGGATTAAGGACAAATCTACCAGATGATGGGTGAGATGTAACTCTGCATAGGTGTTTAGGTAATCAAGAGTGGCTCTATCACTATCAATGTGATCTAAGATAGTATATTTGTTCTCAGCTATGTTCGTTAAGAGAGGATTTGACATTTTCTTCACTAATGGTTTAGTACGAAGGGATACCATGAAATGGGTATCCTCCAATTCACTGTTTGGAGTGAAGCGTGACGTTGAGGTTGCTATCAAATCTATGAGAAGATTTTGTTCTTACGGGATTGCTTCAATTGATATGAAGTCAAACTCTTTGCTCAAATCTAATACTGCTATTTTGTAGAGTTGTAAATGTTCAGCTCTAGTCTCATACACCTCAGAGACTTGGTTTGCTACTAATTGAGAGTCTCCTAACACCCTGATGTCATTAACACCAAGCCTCTTAGCTAAGATGAGGCCAAGGAGGAGGGCTTCGTACTCAGTGTCGTTGTTTGTACATTTGAAATTTAGTTTAAAGGCAAACAGTAAGATCTTTCCCTCGGGAGAAGTAAAGATCACACCTGCCCCAGCCCCATAACAACATCTAGCTCCGTCGAAATGGAGAGTCCAATATTTATTTTGGAAGATGGAAGTTAGGACATTTGCTATGTCAACTTGTTCTACTTCGATTACTTCTACCATGTAGAGTTCTTCTGCTGGCAGAGAACTAACTCCTAGGGTATATCCCATACCTACAGAATCAAATGGCAGGAAAATTGGTAGATCCTGTTCTAGCAATTTGACAATCTTTGCAGTAGTTCCCAATGATATTTTTTCTACAATGTTAGCCTCATCCTTGAGGGTTGGGATATTCTTTGATTAGGTTCGTAACTTCTAACTCAACAGTAGGTACCAACTTTTCTTCCGGTTTTGATTCATTGGCTTGTTAAGTTGGTTTGTTGGGAGTTCAAACTCGAGTGAATGTCGGGCCTTTTCTTCAGTCCATAGGTGTATATCGAATGGTTTCGGATCACCTTTTGCTATGAATACCTTTCCCAAGTGCAAGAATCTTATTTCTTGAAACAATCTAGACGGGATTACCTTCATACGGTGTATCCATGGTCAGTAGAGGATCATATTATAGTTGGTTTCCGATCTATAATATAAAAATTAGTTAGGATTATTTTGGTTCCTAAGGTGACTAGTAGTATTATAGTCCTAATCGAAGTGGCTTTAAGGCTTTCATAGCCTCTTAGTGTATTTCGAGTCGTGGAATAATTTGTTTCTCCATACCCTAGCTTTAAAAGGAAACAAAGGGGACTATGTTAATCGCTGCTGCCCCATCACCATTGCGTGTTTAACGTAATTGTTATAAACCCACACTTGCAAATGTAAGGTTGGATCACCTCTGTGTGCAATCTCAGCATCTATTGGCATTTTGTTTATGTTGAATATAAACTCGGTATCCCTATCCAGATATCCTAGAGGGTGGATATCGAAGTCTATATGGTTTACCTATGTTTCGGGAGGTGGAGTGATGTTAATTAAATGACCTAAACCTAATGCTTCTAGAAGATCAGCCCTATGGGTAGGAGAGTTATTCAATAAGTACAAAAAGGAGATGTGAGAGAAGGTCTTCGTTAGGTCATTAATTAAATCATAGGCACCTACGGGTTTTACTAATGGCTGTTGAATGTTATTTGTCTCTAGTGGGTAACTTGGACTTGGCTGAGAGGAATACTCTCGTGTCCTTGTTACGGCTTCCACAGTAGCTCAAAGTGTCTAACTCCACCAAACTATCTTGGGTCATAGCTGATTTCCTAATTGTGGTGTGACAGTGGGATTTAGTGAAGTCGAGGCTTCATGATCATTGTTTCTTGTCATTACACTTTTGTCATCCCATTTGGATTTAATTTTTTGTTATTGTGATCTAGGAGTGGATCATTGAAGATTTTGAGGAGACTACTCCGTGAAATTATTTGCGCGCAGTGATACGAATATACTAAGAACATATCTATAAAAGTTTTCTTTGTTCTTCTGGCAGATGTTACATGAACTTATTGTAATCATGGAAAGTCCTAGTGTCATGGCCTCAAATTTTGTGGAAACCAGAATACGAGTTAGGATTGTAATTCCTAGGTTGCTAGTTTGGCACATACTGTGGTCTAGAACTTTGATTAAACCGACTATTATTAAAGTTTTGCTTTTGTTGTCTTTGTTTTTGGTTTTGGTTTTGATATCCAGTTGAATTTTGACTTGGACCCTATGTTTGGACTTGCCGTTGTTTCTATTTTTGTGGATGATTAAAATCCACCGAATTGATTGTCGAGGTAAAGTTGTTGCTTCGTTGATTGTTAACTAGTGGTGGAGTATTTACAACATTTGCCTTTTTAGCTTGGTCAATTACTCCATCTGTTGTTGTGTCACGATTCTTGTTAAGGATTCTAGGTTCTTGACTGGCATTTACTATATTAGGATAAGTTGTAGTATTTTGGTTGGGAATGATTAACCTTCCATTTGTTCCATACGTCTTGAGACCACTATCTATTTCCGCTTAATCTATTCGAGAGCACTCTCAATTACTTCATTGTAAGTTCTTAGTGGGAACTTCTAGACTTCTTCCTTTACCTCTCTCTTTGAGAGAATGAAGGAATAAATCACATAGCTCCATCTGATCCATGTTCAAGCACTTGCCGAAGAATAAAGGACTGTATGCCATCTTTGGATGAAATGAGCAATAGATTCATTGTGTTCTTGCTTAATATGTAAGGATTCCCTTATTCTTGTTCTCAACAGTTTGTTCATGTCAAACACCTTGATGAACTCACGAAATGATTTGTTTAAACAAATGTATTGAGGCTTCGTATTCTAGTACCAATCAAGGGTAATGCCCTCTAAAGTTTTGGGGAATAGTTTTGCAACAACTCCATCCCAAGGGAGTAGTTCTCGAATGGTTGTGGCATAGGCCTTAATGTGTGCATTTGGGTCTCCTTCCCCTTTGTATTTGGGAAAATTAGGAAGAGGTCTTGGAAGCATGATGCTTCGTATGGTGAAGTCTAAGGGTTCTTTCAAATATTCTGAATAAGTTCCTATCACATAGGTTTCGACCATTGATGGTGCCTACTGAGGGGGTGGAGGTGGAATGGGTTGTTGATATGGTGTAGCATATGCATTTGCAGGGACATAAGGAAATCCTGTGGTTGAGTGAATATGCCAGGAGAGGAGAAGATATCTCCCTGCAGTGATTTGGAATACATGTTTAAGTATGGAGGAGTATTTCCCAGGAATGGATTATTTTGTACTAGACCAGGAGGTATCATATTTTCCACCGAATGGTGTTAGAAAATGTGGTTCTAGTTGGCGTTTGTTGTGAATACTGAGGAGGCATGCCCAACGTGCCTATTCCTGTAAGGAGGTCTACTTGGCCAAGATGATGTGGAGGATTGGAATTTCTTGCCTGCATGAATTGAGAATTTTGACTTGCTTGAGAAAGTTCTAACCCTCTAACTTTTTCTACTAAAGTTGAGATGACTTCATTTGGTGAAGTCACAGTATTTTGCCTTAGTGGCATTTGTTGTATATCCTGAGGTTGTATAGGCATGTGGTACCCCACTATGAACTGATCGTTCCCTACCAAGTTTCACCGAGGGCATTTCCTATAGGTAGCGGCATGGAGGTGTTTTCTTGAAACGAGACCTCGGGTCATGTTTGTAAACTTCCTATAGGTGGGTACATACTCTGAGAGCATTGTTCATTCCTGGTATAACGCACTGAATGTTCATCATCTAAAAACAAATATGGATCTAATTGTCTACTAAATTGCTATCTAAGAAACACCTAAGGAGATGAACCAAATTCTCTCGTAAATGTGATGTCGTTCGAGCCCGAAGGCTCTGGTTGTGTTTGAGTGAGCTGATCCAATTCCTCTATTTGGAAAGAAGAGCTATATCTAGCCCTTGGGGCGAGTTTGTGTTGATAATTAGTTAGTTGAATAGTTGTCACCCCATGCTGAGAGCGATGGTGATGGATGTCTATTCAGTTGATCGTAGTATGCTTCAAGACCTAGGAGAGTGTCTGCCATATGCATCGAATCTCATCATATTCGGGGTATATGAATACCCGCAATGAATAATGGGAAAGAGTGAAGGTGGATGGAAGAAATGAAAAATAAAAGAGGAAGAATTGTTTGGTTCACGTCGGGTTCACCAATTTTGTTGGTGAAGCTGATGTGAAGGCTAACGAGGTGGAAAAGATGAAAAGTATACTAATTGGAAGAACAAGTAGAAATAAGACTTCAAACCAGAAGGTAGGAAGGTTCACGTCGTTCACCAATTTTTTTGGTGAAGCTGATGTGAAGGCTAATGAGGTGGAAAAGATGAAAAGTATACTAATTGGAAGAACAAGTAGAAATAAGAATTTGAACCAGAAGGTAGGAAGGTTCACATCGGGTTCACCAATTTTGTACGATGGAAAAGTGACAAGCGAGCGTGGGAATCTACAAGTAACTCTTCCTAGCACCCAACCTCCCGAGTTCATGCCGAGACAGCCGGTGGGGATGGAATATACGTGGGGTATGGAAAAACTAATTAGGTAATCTTATATCTTTGACACGTTCTAATGGAATCTGTAAATCTAAGGCAAAGAAGGCCCTCCTAACCTGAACTAGCATAATAGATCGATCAATGAGGATGATCCGCTCAAGGATCCAATCAATATCGAGCTCGGCTTGATCCGATCTATGGGTTGTGGGATACGTGGAAAATGACCTCGGATTGTTTCGTATGTCTCCAGACAGGGTCATAAGATGGATGATGGAAATAGAGTGGATTCTATGGATGATTCCCTGGTCTAGTCTAGAAATCCTTAGCTTGATTTGCTACTATATCTAACAAGGATAATTGTGTGATAATGGTTGGTGGAAGTGGAGTGGATCTAAATACTAATGTGCGTAAACTAGCATCAATGTCGATTGTCCCATAGGTCCGTTGGGTTGTGGGACCTGTGGATCATAACCATAGATTCGTGGTTGTTGTGGACCTCCTATGGTCATGTGTGGAATCAATCCCTAATCCCTAGTATCCAGTAGTCGTATGCCTTTTTGGCCTCTATGTTTAGAATTAACAGTTGTGTAATCTTCTCAGAGTATCTTACAGGTGTTCTTGCAACTTGAATTCTTAAGCTAGTGTCTATGTCAGTGAGAATGTCTCCTGTGTCTAGCTATGGGACCAAAGGATCACAACCGAACGTTTGCTCTCTTTCAAGCCCTTCTACAGGTCATGCGGATATTTATCTAGGTAATCTGTAGTTTGGCTGGTTTGACCAAAACATATGTGCTTTGTCGTCTTCTACGTTTAGTCCTCTTAGCTATGAGCTGATTTCTTACAGGTCTATTATTACTTGGAAGACCTGCATTATGAGATTCTTGTGTATATCAATTATTACTGCCACAAGATTGGGCTAAGGCACTATTGGCTCGAATACGTATTCTCTGGGCTCCCTAGGTCCCGTGATTGTCATGCAAAAGGAACAATATAGATCTAACTGAAACAAAGTAAAACTAACTATGTAAAGTATATCTACAACATATATAAATTCTCTATTTTTGTGTTTTTGATGAATTATTTGACAGACTTAAGATAACAACTATTTAAATAGAATTGAAAGAACAATTATTTAATATCTAGCAAATGACAACTACGCTAATAACAAAATTTGAAACAAACAAAGTAGCCGATTATAGCTACTTGCCTATGCATTTGTAAATCTATTCTAAATAATGAAATAACTGATCTAATATATTTTAAAGATTGTCAATCCTACCTCAGAAGTGAGGAATGAATCATAGTTTCTTAGAAACTATCAATCCCCACAGCTTCCCTGGTAATATTGAAAGTGAGATTAACTGAAACGAAATGGTTCACTATTCTATTTGATATATTTTAACTAGAACTTTGATAGCTTGAACCTGGATTTTGTAGAACTATGGCGAATCCGATCGTGTGTGGCTTTGTCCCCTCAGTGTGATCTCCTCGTTCCTTCATGCTCACGTGAATCTAGAAAAGCATGTAATGCTAGCATCAACAGAAGTAGGTATTGGAACAGTGGTAGCTTTGGATGTAGATTGAATACAATGCAAGTAGGAGAGGGATAGTGCAAGAGAATAGAGCTTGGCTTATGTAATTCCTAGCAGGATTTATTGCGAGTCATACGACACAAAATGTCCAGAACCTGAAGCTATCCTTTTTTACGAGAAAAACATGCAACTCTAATGGCTTTAGACTAAAAATAAAACAATCTTACCTCAATTGAATTTATGAAACAGTGACAACACTAGCACAAGAAGATTATGTGGCTTCTAAACAACAAAACAACACTAACTATGCATGCAACAAAATGAAAACTTTTAATTCCTAAAAACTGAAAGACTAAAACTATGCAATGAGAAGATGGGAGAAAAATTTGAGTGGCCATTTGTTTAAAGATCAAACAGACTATTTATAGAATCCCCATTTACCCAAAGGTGAAAAGCAATTTGAACTCTTTAACCATAAACAATGTAATAATACTATTCTAGGGAACCGAATCATAAATATGAGAAAAGGCGGTGAAAAAAGCTGGTAAACGTTGAAATTTATACGAGTCGCGTTAAAATAAATGTTCGGAAAAACACGTGAAGGACTCGCCACCACTGAAAGGTGGCGGTTTTGTAAATCAAGACCAAAAAGCAAAGAAAATGAGGGGAGAAGAGAAAAACAAAGTATGTAGGGGCTAAGCAGGGATATGTAGGATGTTAACGTACACTTGGAGAGATTTTCTAGATCCCAAACACCTTAAGAGGAGACTGTATCATCATTGGGGCACGTGTAATGTTGTTCCTGTGGTGTAGTACCCTACAATTCATGTCAGTTCACCAATTTTATATGATGGAAAAGTGACAAGTGAGCATGGGAATCTACAAGTAACTCTTCCTCGCATTTGACCTCCCGAAGTCATGTCAAGAAAACCGGTGGGGATGGAATATACATGGGGTATGGACAAACTAATTAGGAAATCTTATATCTTCGACACACACTAATGGAATCTACAAATCTAAGGCAAAGAAGGCCCTCCTAACTTGAACTGGTGTGATAGATCAATCGGTGAGGATGACTGCTTGAAGGCTCCAATCAATATCGAGCTCTGGCGTGATCTGATCTATGAGTTGTGGGATATGTGGAAAATGACCTTGGATTGTTTCGTGTATGTCTCCAAACAGGGGTCATAAGATGGATGATGGAAATATAGTGAATTCTATGGATGATTCTCTCGATCTAGTCCGAAATCCTTAGCTTGATTTGTTCTATATCTAACAAGGACAACTATGTGATAATGGTTGGTGGAAGTGGAGTGGATCTAAATACTAATGTGCATAAACTAGCATCAACGTCGGATTGTCCCATGGGTCCATTGGGTTGTGGGATATGTGGATCACAACCGTAGATTTGTGGTTTTTGTGGACCTCCTATGGTCATGTGCGGAATCAATCCCTAATCCCTAGTATCCAGTAGTCGTATGCCTTTTTGGCCTCTATGTTTAGAATTAATAGTTGTGTAATCTTCTCAGAGTATCTTACAGGTGTTCTTGCAACTTGAATTCTTAAGCTAGTGTCTATATAAGTGAGAATGTCTTCTCATCTCGGCATGGGACCAAAGGATCACAACCGAATGTTTGCTCTCTTTCAAGCCCTTCTACAGTCATGCGAGATATTTATCTAGGGTAATCTGTAATTTGGCTGGTTTGACCAAAATGTATGAGCTTTGTCGTCTTCTATGTTTAGTCCTCTTAGTGTGAGCTGATTTCTTGCAGTCTATTATTAATTAGAAGACTTGAATTCTAAGATTCTAGTCTATATAAATTATTGCTACCACAAGATTGGGCTGAGGCACTATTGGCTTGAATACGTATTCTCTAGGCTCCTTAGGTCCCATGATTGTCATGCAAAAGGAACAAATACAAGTCTAACTAATGACAAAATAAATTAACTACGCAAGATATATCTATGTATATTCTTCTATTTTGTATTTTTGATAAACTATTGAACAGAATTGAAAGAGAAATTATTTAATATATCTAGAAATTGACAACTAAACTAATAACGAAATTTAAAACAAACAAGGCAGCCGAGTATAGCTACTTGCCTGTGCAGTTGTAAATCTATTCTAAATAACCGAATAACTGATCTAATCTATTTGAAAGACTCTCGATCCTACCTCATAAGTGAGAAGTGAATCATAGTTTCTCAGAAACTATCAATCCCCATAGCTTCCCTGGCAATACAAAAAGTGAGATTAACTAAAATGAAATGATTCACTATTCTATTTGATATGTTTTAACTATAAATTTGAAAGTTTGAACTTGGATTTTGCATAATAGTGGTGAATCCGGTTATGTGTGGCTTTTTCCCCTCAGTGTGATCTCCTCGTTCCTTCATGCTCATGTGAATCGAAAAACATGTAATGCTAGCATCGCAGAAGTAGGTATTGGAACAATGGCATATTTGGATGTAGACCGAATACATTGCGAGTAAGAGAGGGATATCGCAAGAGAATAGAGCTTGGCTTATGTAATTCCTAGTGGGATTTATTGCGAGTCATACAACACAAAATGTCCGAACACGAAGCTATCCTTTTTACGAGAAAAACCTACAACTCTAATGGCTTCAGATCAAAAACAAAACTATCTTACCTCAATTCTTTGTATGAAATAGTGACAACACTAGCACAAGAAGATTATGTGGCTTCTAAACAACAAAACAACACTAACTATGCATGCAACAAATGAAAACTTTTAATTCCTAAAAAATGAAAGACTAAAACTATGAAATGAGAAGATGAGAGACAAATTTGAGGGGCTATTTTCTTAAAGATCAACCAGCTATTTATAGAATCCCCATTTACCCAAAGGTGAAAACCAATTTGAACTCTTTAACCATAAACAATGCAAAAACACTATTCCAGGGAACTAGAATCATAAATATGAGCAAAGGCGGTGAAAAAAAGCTTGTAAACATTGAAATTTACATGAGTCACATTAAAATAAACATTCTGGAAAAACGCGTGAAGGACCGCCGCCCTAAGCAGGGAAGCGGTTACAGGACCGCCGCCCTACTTGGGCGGTGGTCACGAGACCGCCGCCCTACTTGGGCGGTGGTCACGAGACCGCTGCCCAAGCAAGGTGGCGGTTTCGTAACTGAAGACCAAAAAGCAAAGAAAAGGAGGGGAGAAGAGAAAAACCAAGTATGCAAGGGCTGAGCGGGATATGCGGGATGTTAACGTACACTTGGTGAGCTTTTCCGGATCTTGAACACCTTGTGAGGAGACTTGTATCATCATTGGGGCACGTGTAACATTGTTACGCGGTCGAAGACCCTACAATTTTGGGTACATACATTAACCGAAATCTTTGGTTAGGGAAATCAACATCGATTAGGGGTAACCACTACCATCCACTGTAGAAAATGGACAGTGAATAAACAATGAGGGAGAAGGAAAAATTTGACAAGTATGCCAAATCTAGGGATGTGTAAAATGTCAATGGGAATAAAATGATAGTGACAGAGACTATGGAAAGTGGAAGAAAGTGAAGTGAAAATGTCCTTTTGAGTAGGTTAGCAAAAGGACCTAGAACCGATGTCGGTTGGGTATAACCGATGGCGGTCAGAGGTAACCGATGGTGGTTAGAGGTAGCCAATGACGATTCTTTGCGAAATTGAAACAATGATGAAAGAAAGTGGTTGTGAATTAAAATTTGATGTAGAATCAGACCCAGAATTCTAGAAATGATGATGATATGGCCTAGGCACACTCAGGTGAAGCCAAAATACACCAGCTATGATGAGGAGTGTGCAAGGATGAACAAAAAAAAGTGATGAACATGATCTTTCACCTCAAAACACAAGCCAAGCAAAAACACTAAGAAAATGCAATCCTAGGAGTGCCCTTTCTATTATGTTTGTTTAGCTTATGCTATTTAGGGACTCGACACGTGAATTGTGAAATAGATTTTTAGTGAGGATGGCTTCCTACAAAGAAGGAGATCTAAAGGGTGAGGTTTGGTATGTTATGGTGGGGGTGGGCTTCACTCAAGTATGACTCGATAGAGCAGCAAGCTGGGTTCCCAATGTGTCTTGATCATGTGTTCACCTACACTTCTTCCGTAAGATGTTGTTTAAGAATGTATGTATTCTGAATTTTTGTGTGGTTTGGTGAGACTCAAAGAAAGAGAAAATGATAGAAGTGCTTTTCTATAATTTTTTTATCAACCATCACCGGTCATGACATCCAACATAAAGGTTGCCCTCATTTAATGTGATCTAATGCAATAAATTAGAATGGAATGCAACTGTTTTTAAACCCAAATCAAAAATGTGAAATTGGATGACATAATAAGATGAAGAGGAAGAGGGATGCTCTTTCACTACAATGCAGAAAACATGAAGAGATGATTCTTTTTAATTACACCAAAAGAAAAGTTTCCTTTAGAGCAAATAGAAAGAAGAAATGTGGATTACCAGGGAAGGAAATTAATGTGTACATTTTTAGAAGTGAAACAAACACACAATTTTTTCCTAGGAATGAATGAAATGCAATGAATCTCGAATGGGTCCCACCGGGTGTGCCAAAATGTTTCACCTTTTTTCTTAGATTGTTTCTTTGAAGGGTTGGCCAAAAAGATAGGGTAACGGGCGTAGGAGGAATACCTGTTCAAATTTTGGTTGATGGGTTATTGCAAGTGTATGACTTCCGAATCCACAGCTGACCGCGAGAGCTTCCTTTTGGCTAGGAGGAACTACCCGATCAAATGAAACCAAGACCACCGAAAGAATTAAACAATATGGGCAGTGAAATGCCTAGCATGAGCTAGATTCGGGAAGTATGATACTTCCTAGATGGATATCAGTCCACTGTTTTAAAAAAATTGATGTTGTAAACAAATTAAATCCTATTGTTATTTTAAAATGATTTAGGTATCTCACTTAAAACACAATAAGAAAATAGATCTAATCTAACAGGCTAAGCTAGAATAGAATCCACAGTCAAATGGTTGGTTCTAGGTTTTGCAGTTTAATAAAGGTCTTGGGTAAGTCAAATGTGAGTGAGGGTGAGGTAAAATTAGGTGGGTAGGTCTCTGTTTAAGGCCAGTGTGGGAAAACATAGAGACCGGTGTTGGTCAGGGTGGTATCGTGATTAGGTATAACTCATGGCCCAGTTACTTGTGAGATCTTGAAATGTCACAGGACAGGGTTTTGGTCTCCTTTGTGATTGCACAAAGGATTTTGGTTGGGGGACGAGGTATTAGGTGGTAGGAGTAGGCTTTTGTGAGGTTTTAATGGGTCTATGGAGGTGAAAATGTCGGAGAAGGTCAAAAGGGAGCAAGATAAACAATGGATGATAAAATAACGATGAAATGAAATAAACCAGAGAAGTATGATGTTATACTTACTTGGATTTCATTCCTGAAGGTCTGTGTGTGAAGGATGGAGGTGTTGATGATGGGTTTGAAGGCTGCAAGTGATCACCAACTAAAGAAAAGCTTTTACATGGGCTGCATGCACACTCCTCTTTGCTTGGATAGATCAGATCATGGTTGGGATGGTTGTGCAGGAGAAGATGCTCAATCTCCTTCCTTGGATGTGAGTTTTTACTAGATTGGATCTCTGAAGATGTGTTATCTCTCTGAGATGTGCTCTTTTCTCATCAACTTTCTTGCTTCCAACTTCCAAGTTCCAACCTTGAGAATAAGGTTGTTTTGGGTTAAAAGAGGTAACCGACGACGTCTAGCTTAACCGGTGACGGTTAGGGATAACCGACGTCGGTCAAGGTGGGATTTCCTAGGTTTACTAAACTTAGGGAGATCCTCTTGATTTTCTCGGATCTCATGTCATTATCCCACAAATTAGACTCAAAGCCTCTTGCGAGCATGCGGGAATGTGGTTAAAGGGAATGTAGGCATTGATTTTTAGGGTTTGGGTAAGTCTTAGTTAGTTATGGTAACTTGCTAAGAATAGGTCTTAGGTTGAGTTATCTTGGTGAGGTGTCTAAGTGAACTATATGTGTAGATATTATTTAAATAATATATTTAAATAATAAATATAGTGAGGATAATGCATTAATTTAATTAAATTAATATTAGTGGGGTGAAGGGGGTCATGGCTAGGTAAATGTAATAAAGGGTGCTTATATATCGAGGGACAAAAGGGGAGTGTGACCTAATTTTAGTGTCTACGAGATACATAGTAACATTTTATGTAGAAGGATGTGAAATCAGAAAGGAAAGTACCAAGAAGGTTGTTGTTGATGCATAAAGGAAAAAAATAATCTCTACATTCTTAGTGAGATTAAAGGTGAAAAGTGTTGCATGGGGAAAATTGATGAGAGATGGTTATGGCATAAGAGAATGGGTCATATGAACTTTGATAATATAGTGAATATTAGTTCCAAACAAGTTGTTAGAGACATACCAAAGATTACTAAACCAACAAATACCACTTGCAAACAATGTCAATTTGGAAAGAAGATAAGAGCCTCATTTAATAGAAAGGAGTACTCAACCACAAGGTTGTTAGAACTCATGCATACTGATATCTATGGGCCTAAAAAAACTCAAACCATGCAAGGTGACGGGTATTTTATGTTTTTTTATTGATGATTATTATTGAATGACTTGGGTTACTTTTTTAAGAGAAAAGTTTGAAGCATTTGAAATATTTAAGGCATTCAAAGCTCGGTTCAAAATGAAATGGATTTGAAAATCAAGTGTTTAAGATCTGACCAAGGAGGAGAATTCACTTCAAATGAATTCATAGAGTATTGTGAACGACCATGGAATAAAAAGGCATTATTCAACTACAAGAACTCCACAACATAATGGAGTTATAGAAAGGAAAAATAGAATATTTCAAGAGATGGCCAAAACCATACTAGATGAGTCCAAAGTTTCTAAAAATTACTGGATAGAAGTAGTGAACACAACAAGATATATTTGGAATAGAGGGAAGACTCGAGTAAATAACAACAAGACACCTTATGAACTTTGGAAGGGCATACCAATAACTATCAAACATTTTAGAGTATTTGGAAGTAAATGTTATATCAAGAAAGATGATGAAGACTTGGGTAAGTTTGAATCTAGATCTGATGAAGGTATTTTTCTTAGTTACTCTTCAATGAGCAAGGCCTATAGATGTTACAATATGAGAACATTTAAAATTTTGAAAGTGCAAATGTGAAGGTAGATGATATCAAGTGTAACAAGAACAAGGTATAGTAAATTGATTTTCCTAAAGAAGCGAACAATGAAGATGAAAAGGAAGATGAAAATGAAAAAGAAGAAGTTGAGATAAAGGAATCAAAAACACCATCCAAATCAATCCAAAATAAATATTCATAAAATTAGATTATACGTGACAAAAATATTGGAGTACAAACCACAAGAAAAATAATAAATGCGAAAGAGCATACAAATTTATCTTTACTATCCAAAATTGAGCCTTGAATATTTGATGAAATAAGGGAAGACAAATAATGGATTGGATTAATGGAATAATAACTTGATTAGATAAATAAAAATGAGATTTAGGAGCTTATCCCTAGACCTAAGAACAAAAATGTGATTGACACCAAGTGGGTATTCAGAAATAAGTTGAATGAAGATGGGTAAGTAGTAAGAAAAAAATTAAGGATAATATGCAAAGGCTATGCACAAGTTGAAGGAATTGATTTTGAAGAAAATATTTCTCTTATTGCATGTTTATAAGCCATTAGGATGCTTTTGGAATTTTATTTTTATAAGAAATTTAAATTCTATCGAGCAGATGTTAAATTTATGTTTCGAGCAGGAACTTGGAAGAAGAAGTTTAATTTGAACAACCATAAGGATTCATATTATCATATGATGACTATGTATGTAAATTGTAGAAAACTCCTTATGGATTGAAAAAAGCCCCAAGAGCCTGATAATCAAGACTTGAAAAGTATCTAGAACAATAAGGGTTCAAGAAAGGATTTGCTGACAATAATCTGTACATCAAAACTAAAGGTGATAATCAATTGATTGTTGTTGTGTATGTTGATGAAATCATTTTTAGATGAGGTAAGGATAAGATGTGTAAATAATTTACGAGGAAATGCAAAAATAATTTGAAATGTCTATGCTTTGTGAGTTGTCATTTTTTCTTAGATTATAAATTTCTCAATCGACAAAGGTATATTCATTTCACAAACCATGTAAATTATGGAAATGTTGAAGAATTTTAAAATGGAAGACCAAAATCCATTAAGTATGCCCATAATCATAGGTTGTAGGTTTGAAAAGTATGATGAATCTCCTGAATCAAATTAGACTCTTTATAGATCAATGAGTGGAAGTTTTTATATATAACTGCGCATCAAGACTAGATGCGATGTAATCCGTAGGAATGGTAACACATTTTCAAGCTACTCCAAAATAAAATCATGTGAAAGCTATCAAAATAATACTCAAATATATAAAAGGTACAATAGATTATGGTATCAAAAATGTGAAGATTTTTATTTAACAACATATATAGATGCAGATTGGGATGGTTGTATAAATGAAAAAAGACGTACAAGTGGAGGTGTTTTCTTTTTAGGAAACAATTTAGTATCTTGGCTGAGTACGAAACAAAATTTTGTCTCTCTATCTAAAGATGAGGTAGAATATATTGTTGCAGGTATTATGTTGCACAAAAGTTCCGAGGATGAAACCGACATTGAATTATTTCAAGGTAGAATTTGATTCTCCTATTTCTGTACTCTGTGACAATACTATTTCAATAAATATCTCAAAGAATCTAGTTAGGCATTCTAGAAAAAAGAATATTCCCAATAAATATCATTTTCTAAGAGATACGATTGTAGATCAACAAGTTAAGTTGTAATATATTGCCACAAAATAATGGATTGCCGAAATTTTTACAAAACCTCTTCTAAAAGAAACATTTGAATATATCAGACAAAAGTTGGGAGTAATATCCTTTTAGTAGGACATTAGATGGAAGCATACTTTCAGGGGGAGAGTGTGATGCAAGTTTTTTTCCTTTTGCATTAATGTCAAAGGGGATATATGAATAAAAAGAGAAGTAATACGTAAAGGGGGCAATAGGAAATTTAAAGCCAAGGGGAGTAATATATCAAAGTGGAAGGTGCTATAATTTTGTTAGTGAAGATGGTTGGTTGTCATCAATGAAAAAGGGGAGATTGTTGGAAATATTTTTCATTGATGTCAAAGGAATACTAATAAGTATCTCTTATGCTATAAATATTGTAATTAGTGCTTATAGATGTATGCATCTTATGAAAAATATTTTTTAGTTTGAATTCTACAGGTTGTGCACGGAAAAAATGATTTTGTAGTATTCGTCATTATTTAGTGTTTTGGGGTTCTATAGTGTTCGAGCGGGTTTTTGTAGTGTTTTTCAGGTTTTGAAGTGTTTCACGGGTGTTTTTAGTTCTTTGCAAGTTGTGAATTACTCTATGGGTGTTTGTGGCATATCGCGGGTTATAGTAGTGCCTCACTTGATGAAGGACCAGATTGAAGTATTTTACTTTATTTAAAAATATGCCATGCAACAAAGAAAAAGCCATATAAATCAGCAAATGATATGATTACAAAGAAGGATAGCCACACAAAAATATAATTTTCTTGTTGGTGCTCATTTTGAGCTCACACCTTGTTCTTAAATATGCCTCCAAAAAATTTTCATATCTCACTTACCAGAGCTCTGAGATACATATACTCGTGAAATAAATCAATGTTGAACCCAAAAAATGTCGTATTTGTGCAATAAGTTGGGTGTAGGTTTTCCTTCCCAATCTATATAACCATGATTGTATTTACATAAAGAAATATCCTTCTAAAAAGTGCCAACAAGTCATGTAAATCCTTGCCAATATTCCTTGTGTGTCGTTCATTTTAAATCTTTGTGCAAAATGCATTTTATTCCTCGACGCTAAAACACATGGTATGTTTTTATTTTCTTCATGGTATCGGGCCTTGCATACATATCCACATAATTATATAAGATTGCAATGTGCAAAATAATCCTTGAGGCCCAATGGAATATTCCAAGAAATATTCACGACACAATAACAAAATGCGAGACATACCCTCACTCCCTAAAAAAAAAATACATGTAAATAGTTTATTAGAGCACGGAGTGGACATTTTATTCATCTTTGCATTTTACACCCGACGAAGTGCAAAGTGCGATTATAAGCCCGAAACCCGATGTGGGATACATGTCAACCCTTCAAGTAAAGTAACACCCTTGGTGAATGGGTCAATTTTGCATTTTTGCACCCTTGAAATATGAACAAAAATGCAAAGAAACTCCTAGCCCCATATCCCTTTAGATAAAAACATGTGGATGATCCACATTCAAAAAAAGGGAAAATTGAACGGTCGGGATTTAAAGCATTTATGTCTGTCATCATTAATACATGTCACACTAATCTAGGTGAGATTTTTTAAAAGGTTTATTTGATTATTTTGAATCCTCACTTTGCATATGGATGATTTTTAATCCCTAGCTCTAAAAATTCATAGTACAGAGAAAAGTGATTGATCGTGGAAGGGTATGTTTGAATCAAAGAGTTTGAAACTGTGGATGCAAAGGAGAATTTCTAAGAATTTGTGAAGAACGGGTAAGTTCTCACATACTGGAATAGAGAATTCATGTTTTCCTATTTTTCAAGCTTATAATTCATGGAATATTGGGAGAGGAGGTTAAAAATACACAAAATGAAGCCCATGGAGTAAGGATTTGATGTAACCTCTAGTATCACCAGTAATTTGGACACATTCACGATATAAATCTAAAAAACATTGACTTGAGTGACTTTTTACGAAGACCTCCATGGTCCCCAAATAGAAGTAACTACATGGCATCCATTGATGCCAACCAAATTTCCCTAGCTATAACATTCCCACCTTCCATACATTCTCCCAAACTTGTGTGGCTCTGTGCTGAGAATTATGATCTAGTAAATAAAGAAGTTCTGGATGGAAGTGGAGAAAGAGTGTTAACCCTAACACCCAAAGCCTTTCATTAATGTTAGGATTACCAAAGGTGGAGAAACCAATAAGCATTGATATAGAGTCAACATAGAGTGATTATGAAGCTAAACATGGTGATTATGTTGCGCTAATGAATGCTAAGTGGTTGCTAACTAATAGAGGATCTATCAAAAGAATCCCTAAGAGGTTGAACAAGTTATTATTTGTTGAATAAGTTGAGGATTTAATTGTGATGTTGAGTATAATTTCTGATTGGATATGGCATACATGTTCTAGGAATGGATGTGCCCATACATAAGGGTCATTTTGGAGAAAAGGAAAAAAATAAGGTAACTTTTATATCTACATAAATCCATGCCCAACTTATGGTCACAAATATTAGGACAAACGTTACCTACAACATTCACTTTGACATGATGTCCTATTTAATTTACAACATTACAAGTCACAAGTTATTTCCTGGTCTCCCATGAATGACAAGTTTCAAAAATCACATAGTGTATGATGTGTATCCCCAGTTAAATTTGGCTAAGTGGAAAGGGAATGTTATGCAAGTAAATGATGCATTCATTACACCTGTGGTATGCCTTTTCAAACCAAAATGGGAGTAGTATATGATATTTGTTGAGGCCAGGAATGCAATACTAGGATATGGCTATTTTTCATTAAACACAGGTTTTTAACTTACATTATAGAAGTAAATGAATTTGATGGAAACCCATACAAATTACCTAGATATGTGGATGACAAATGGGCCTTGTGTGAACTTTCAAGGTAGTTGACACTAGTGCACAAAAACTAATTGTAGGGAAGCACAAGACCAACATTAATTTTCCTATCAGGATTGGAAGGTACTCTTGCCCCACCATTGCAAAGGCCATGTTGATGGAAGAGGATATGGAAAGGTTCAATATGGATAAATTTGAACCTAGATCCAAGTATGACATCAAGTGGGTTGTTAGTTTAGATTTGGGAAATTCATATGAGCATGAGCCTCACTTTGAGGACTATTAGATGAACTGCAAGGATGAAGAAGAGGTCAGGCTTAGATATTTCTCTAGGATGACCCTTAGGTAAGGTCATTAATTTTAAGATTGTTGTGGTGCCTCAAGGAATAATAGATGATCAACAAATAGTGATTCAATATTATATTGACCATAAGATTGAGGCACAACCAATTTCTCCCATAGTTTGGGATGAAGAAGAGTCAAATAACCCACATAAAAGAATAGCTGATGTAATGGGAAGAACCCTAACTTGGCTGCAAGGAAAGGTATGGATTTATCCCTTCAAAACACAAAAGTGTTAAATGAGTTTAGAGACTTGAAGATTTTGGGGAAGATCTCCCTCCTCTGAAAGAGGGAGCTGACAAGATGGATCCATTAAATGGGAAATCTCCCTAATTTCCCAAAAATAAACCAACTACTGAAATCATGGATGAATGGACTACTACTACTAGTGAGACTAGAACTTCTATGTCTGTTTTAAAACAAAAGACATAAGAGATGATCTTAAAATCTATGCAAAATTCTCATATCACCCAAGCAGTGCCCATACAAGACTAAAGGGGAAGGTGTGACTAAACCAAGGACTCCCTCAATGACATTTCCAAGATCATCCAACACAGGGAAAAAGATGAGGGGATTCTTGGCAAGCATTGATCCAAAACTCAAGGTACAAAGTGCTAAAGAAAGAGAGGCACCTGACCTCAAGTACTTTGAAAGAGCTACAAATAAATCCAAGGTGATACCACCCTTGGTAAGAGACACTGGTATTCCAATAAAGGAAGGTAGTCCTACCTTGAAGAAACATAAGAGTAGGGATCCTAAAGTCATTGATCCAATTCCACTCACCAAGGCTCAAAAAAACATATTGCTACACTTGGCATAACAAGTAATAACACCACAATTCCAGGAAAGTATTCATGTTACTCCACCAATACCACCATAATTTGTAACTTTAGTTTTATTCCCCACAATAATAATGGAAGGATTGGTCAAGGAAAAATGACTCATAGTACCCCATGTTTAATCATCCTAGTGGCACTTTAATGAAGAGCGGGGACAAGGGTAATCAAGTTTTAATTTAGTTTATGGATCAAGATGTGACCAAGGTTAGTCAACCATAAGAAAAAATGAAGAAACAAATTGAAATAGTTGATATAGATGCATTTGAAGAAATTCTTGTGCTTGAGTTTACAGATGTAAAAATTGAAACATATGCAGTAGGGGATAAAATTGTTCCCTAAGAAGAAATGCAAATGAAAGATACTTCTCAACCATCAAACATTGAATTAAAGGATCAATTTCAAATTTTTTAGACCGAGAGTACAACACCTTCAAGGGAAGAATAAGTAGTGACTCAAACACTTGTAAGTGAACCATCTGCAGTAGATGTTACCTCTACTAGGGATCAACCTCAAAAGGAACTAGAAATGGAAAAGAATGATGAAGTTCCTCAAAGTGCAGACCTTAAAAAGGAGGTTATGATGGAAGCTACAAAAGAGGTTACTAGACAAATTGAGACCAGTGTTAAGGAAGATACACCAATTGATGATAAGGATAAAAATTAGTCATTAATCCCAATTAGTAGAACAACAAGGGGAAATTTGGCAAGAAAAGGATATTGATGAACAGTCCCATGAGAACTTATCCATAAAACATCAACCTTTGAAGGAGGTAGACATTTCAAAGAGTAAATAACCACTCAAGGTTTCAAGCCCAATCAAGGAAGCTCCAAAATAAACTACAAATATGTCTACTACTCCAGTGGAAATCAAGGATAAGGGTGAAACATCAGTTGGTGATAAGGTCCAAGAAAATATTAGCCAATCCCAAACTCGGGGAAAGAAAAAGAGAAACCAAAGGTAGTGGCACCAAGTAATGAAAGGAAAGTAGTAGAAGTTGAGAAGCCACATGAAGAGGTACCAATATTACAAAACTTTACAAATACATCCAAGAAATTGGTACTCTTTTCAGAGACTCCACAACCCACATCACAAGGAATAAGTATGGGAAATAATCCTATAATTGGGTGGTTGGGAACACTCCTTCCAAGGAAGGAGAAGGAATTGGTTCAAGAAGAAGTTGTAGACATAAGAAATATTGTATTCTCAAAACCCAAAAATATCCCCAAAGAAATCTAGAGTCCTCACCAAAACCCATGTGGACCAGCAAGGATTCATAACTCTAGAGATAACAACCCCATAGGGAGATAAGTTGAAATATGAGATCACATTAAGTGACTATAATGTCACACATATCCAACTAGGAAAAAAACTAGAGATACATTGAAGTAGGATGTTACAGTAGTTGTTGGGGGCCTATTACAGAAGATTGATGAGGATAAAGTAACTAATAAACAATTGAAGAACAAGTTAAAACATTGTCCTCATATATACAGAAATGGGTGCAACCTGCAGATGAAGGGAAAGAGGTCACCACTGCTATAACCCCGAGGTCTTGAGTGAGGTGGAAAATCTAGATAAAGGTCAATGCAATAGATAAATGGAAAGAGGAGCTATCTCAAAAATGGAATAAGGTCATTGAAAAGGTAGTAGAGAACTACACACAATTAACTGTAAGAATCAATGACACAAATGAGAAAAGTGAGAAATGTGAAAATGAATTGCATTATTGGGAAGGAATTATTCCCAAACTTGAAGCCATCACTCATCTAGATGAAGAATTGGTGGAGAAGGAAGGAATTATACCATCTAAGGAGAGAGGAACTCAATACATGTATGAAAATTTAATCAAACTCAGAATGGAAACTTTAAATTAGAAAAGAAGAAAAAAGCATAGTGAAATGTATTGATGTTCTAGATAGTAAGTTGAGAAGGATGATGCTTGATAAAGAAAGACTTTTTATGGATATCTAGGAACAAACATCCTGATACAATTATTTGATCAATATATTTATGAGGAGGAATTTTCTTATGATACTATTCAAATTTTCATCAATCTGAGAGAATGTGATTGCTTAGTTGACCCAAGGTGAAAGAAAATAAAGGCATTATAATAAACATGATGAGATGTTGAAATAGATAAGTGTTAATATACAAATTTAATACAAGACCAGATAAGGAAGATATAGTGCAAATATTCCAATGGTTTGATGCCTTTCTAGAAAGGATACCTGAAAACAAGATGATGATGAAGAAATTGGTGATGATCCCAATGTACCATGAACAAGTTTAGGCTTGTTTCTTAAAAATTTCTTTCTTCATTTTGTTTATCTTCATTCATGACAATTGTATACTTTCTTAATCTACAAATTTCAATTATGTATGTGGTATAATGTAATGCAATATGATTTCATTTGTTTTGATAGAAATTTAGATCTATTATAAACATGAAATACATTGTAATATTTTGAATCATTTTCATTTGTAAGAAAAAGAAAAATGGGATTCTATAGGGCCCCAGCCTAGGAAATATTTATGTACATTTTTGATATCATAACAAAAAAGGAAAAGGAAAGATACATTGTCATTTTGTTACTAAGAAATCCTCCTTGAAAGGAGGAATCCTGTTCAAAATCTTATTCTTTCTAAAAAAATTCCTCAGCATCCTCAACCCCTTGTACAAACAAAATGTCTCTTGCAAGATCACGAGACATGTTCAAATCCATGAGCTCATTGATACTTTCCCTAGGGCCATTCAAAACATGAATCAATTATAACTTCTTCCCATAGGAAGAGACCCACTCCTTAAGACCTAAACCACCCTTGAGATAAGCTTTCTTTCTTGTAGCTTTTGAAGTGGAATGTGGCAAAGAAGTGCTTGTAGGAGTTGGAGGTACAATTCTAGAAATTTCTGGAGCTGACTGGCTTAGAGGTTTGGAGTTGGATTCACCCCTGCACTTCTTTTGGAAAGATGGTGGTGCTCTAGGATTTTGTGCTAGCTGAGGGCGTTGATGGTTTCTTTTCCAGAAGACAAACATGTTCAAGTTCAATCATCCTACGAGAAAGGGAAGACATGTTGTCCACAGAGGCTTCTTCATAAAAATGTATGCTTCTATAGGAATTACCTTCTCAGATGAATTCCTCATTGAAGAAAAGAGGAGTAAACATCGAAGGAAGTATCCTTTATAGCATTCTTGCACTTAAGCCACAATTTCTTCAACCCCTCGGGATTTTTTTGATTCTCCCATGGGAGCAAGTGAAAATCCATGACTTGGAAGGTAGAAAAAAATGGGCTAATTTTAACTAGCCTCTGAATCAAGCTACCCTGACAACTTGAGTTGTCAATGACCTGTTGCACTCTTCTTGGTCCACAATTTCAAATATCATTCTCATGAATGCCTCATCTTGACTAGATATATCGAAATTTGAGTGCATAGCTTCAAATGAAATCTCTTTCACGCTAGATGCTAACACTACCTCCTTCATCTTGCAAAAATAAATTTTACTAAGCTTCTCACACTAGAACTTGAAGAAAAGACACATGATTATGAAGGGAATGGTGATAATTTATAGAAAAAATGGAGCTTGAGATTTGTTGTGAATAAAATCATGTTTGAGTAAATGCTAAGATTGTATTTGATGTTCAAAAGATATTGATAAAGGTGAAGTAGATTGATACTAATAAAAAAGAGATTTATTTGGCTTAATGTAACAAACCACACATAGAGACATTCAAGTTGAAAACAATTAATAATGATTATGTGTGTTTCAAAATAGATTCCCAAAAGGAGAAATGATAAATGTCAAATCAAGCCACTTTGGAACATCCTAAAATCATTTTAAAAAAGTTTCTCAACTTTCCTAGAATGGAAATAATCAAATTGATGATGGAAATCAATGACATGGAGCCCCATTTATCATAAAAACACAAAATAATGAAACATACACCGGAAGTAATTATAAAACAATCTCTCCACATGGCATGATAGGAATAAAAATATTCCTAGGGAAATAACCATGAATCAGATATTGTTACTTGAGTGAAGAATATTCTTCACAAATATTCACTATTTGTAAAATGGGAGAAAATGAAATAGAGGATCACGATTGTACATATATGAGAGACATGTTCTTGTCTAAAAGGGGGTTAATTTTTCTAATCTTTAGAAGAGACAAAGAGAATTGATGTGTTTTATTGAATCTTAAATTTTAATGAGATACATGTGAGTTGTTTTGCTTCTTCAAATTGTCTTGTGTTAAGATGGTTGCAAGTGTATAGCCATTGATAAGCATTGAGAGCATATGTTTTGTGTTCCCTTGTTAAGGAAATTGGAAATTTGAAAATGAACTATGTGTATGCTCATAAGCTTTTTCATGTTTTGTTTTTAGGTAGTATATTTTAAATCAATCAGTTATTTTTCCTATTACAATATTTTATTAATGGCCCCTCTAAATTACACTAGATCTGACCTTAGTGGTAGTATTTTGCAATTGAGTTCATGTTGTGGTGAGAGCATTATCTTCACAATGTTGTACGTATTTTTAAATTCATTATACATCCATTTTGTTATAAAGATTTTTGTAATCCTTTGAGTGAATCTTAGGCGTAATGAGTCAGGAGTTGTAAACATTTGGTTAATATATTGACATGATTTTTCATGTTCAATTTCTTGAAGGTTTTATTAAACCATGTATTCTTGGGCATCCATGAATGTAAATTTTCTTTTCAAGGGACTGTTTCTAGTTAATTGAGTATCCTTTATACCTAGAGTGATATTTTGGCATTGTTAGAGTTTTGAGAAACCTATTATAATCAATTCCATCATGACTTAATCTCCCATCCTCACAAAATACAGACCCAAAATTGCTTGAATCTTACGAGCCATTTTATTTTATTTTCTATGAACATTTTTCCAAGGGACTTTGTAGGTTTTACTTTCCATTTCATAAATATGCAGAAGCACATTGAAATTTTTGTTGTTTAGAGTAACCTAAGTCCAATTTGAGTTACATATGCACCATTTAGTGTGATATATGTTGAGATTTAAATGTTGCATGTATTGGACATGATCATTCATGACTGACTTTCTTATTTTAAAATCAAACTAAGAAATTGAGATCCATCCATCCCCCTTACATTTTCAAGTTACACAAAAGGTTCTCTCACCCAGGTCAAAGGTAGGTCCTAAAGTAGTAGGGAAGGCCATCCCCTTTGTATGTGCCACTCAATCCCTCCAAATCTTTGTTTAAATGAGTTTTTCAGACATTCTCCTTGGTTACAAAATGACATAAATATCTAATTCGACATTCTTAAAGAATCTTACTTCACTTGTTGATGATGTCTAGCCATGAGGAGGTGTAAGATTGGGTACCAACACTCTTACTGCACCGTTCTTTGGGACTATTTCATGGAAGTAAGAAATATACAAGTCACTTTAGTTACATTTTTGTGTGTTTATTATAAATTCTTATTCATAACTCATTCCTTTGTTGAGATTTTTCTAAAATAGAGTCCGATCTAAAATAATTGGCTCAAGTACTTTCCCAATATAAGCAATATTTCCATTAAATTTGACTTTTTGGGATACACAAGATAAAGTACACCAAAATTTGCAAATTTTTGTTCATTTGTACGTAAAGTCATCATCTAACAAGCTATTTCAGTTGATTAAGACATCTAAGGTGTAAGACCTTAGTGGCGGATTCGTCTTCTATAAGAAAATTTGGCACATACCAGTGTAAAATATTCAAATCCTTGTTGATTAACTTGTCAATTTTGCAAATATAGAAGGAAGGAGATATTTCTTCAAATCATACCCTTTCATAAAGTTGTTTTCAGAGTTAGGATAGAAAAATCCAGGGAGAAAGAAAATATGGAAAGCGTTGGGTGATCAAAGTTCACAAGAAAAAATTGTACATGTTAAATCTCATCAACATATAGTGGAAAATTATTCTAGCACTTCATACAATTCTTGATCAATCGAGACCATGTACTAATCTACACATTCCAGTTTAGGAGGGTCCTTACTTTATAAGTAATCTAAGTATTCCTCATTTCCCTCCTTTATTGATTATAAATAATAGAGTATTTTATGAAATTGAGTCATTAAAGGACCAATACTTTGAAGATCATGCCCCATTGCCTCAAAGACCCCCAGTTCCCCACCGTTTTAACCCTTCTATTGAAACACCTCCACTAAATAATATGGCATGACCCCCACTCAAAGCTCCTTTTATGGTAAATACTTACATACCTGTAAATTTTCATGGGATGGTTGGTTACCCAAATGAGATTCCAAATGAAGTCAAGAATATATTATCCATATTTCAAGGAAACAATGCAATAAGTGGAGAGAAACATATTAAGTTCTTCCAAAATGTCATGGAAGATTGTGATATAGAGTTTGAATATATGTATGTAAAATTATTTATACACACTTTAGATGAAGATGTTAGGGAATGGTACAAGTAACTACCTAAGAATTCAATTGATTCTTGGGTAGAAATGAAGAATGCTTTCAAGTTACAATATGGTGATAAGACCGATCCTAGGTTCCTTCTGACTAAGTTTGAGAATATAAAGAAAAATCCTAATGAACCTATTCAGGATTTTAATACCAGGTTTAATAATACTTTGACAAGATTTCCTGTGAATATGAGACTTAGTGATGATTTTTTCTAATCAAATACTTAGATGTTTTTGATAAGAAGGCAACTTACTATCCGAAAGATAAAAATCCTGGGAATTTAAGGCAGGATTTTTCCATGGCTGTCCAAATTGGAAAAAATATCAATGCTGTTGGGAAACCTCCAAAGAGAGAGGGTGTCAAGTTAAGTAACCCATAGAAACCCCATACAAGCAATGCATTAGATTTGCATGAAGTAGTCATAACTCTAGCGAAGTCAAGGAAATTTAATACAAAATTGTTAGTGCTAAGAAAGGCTTAGGGGAAAATGCTCAAGATCAACACCAACCTTAAGGACTGAATGTATTTGGAAATCATCCCTAGAGTGATCACAAAGTATATGATAGAGGAAATTTACCTATGGGGTCGGGAACAAGCAACCAAACCCTAGGGACAACAAGATAGTTCTTGATCCACTTTGAATGCTAGAGTATCTTTGGTGGAATAATATCATATCATTGAATGGTGTGATAATTTTTTTTTGTCATACTCTCCTTATGACCCCACTATGGATGATGATTATGCCACTAATGAAGTTGTTTTTGGTTATGTTTGTATGTTAGAATGTTCGATATCTCACCACGGGAATATACTTCTCTACCGAACTGTTGGTGCTAGAAGCTGTTGAGTCTTTTTGGAACTTGTATAAACTAGGTATCTTATTTTTATCCTACAACTATTATTGATGTTGATATGATCCAGTCATTTGAATTTCCTAATCATGAATTTGAGTATTTAAGAGCACTAGATGATTAAGAAGTATGATGGTGGTGTTCCTTCTAAGGAAGATATGAAACTATTGATGAATATTGTTGTGGCTTAAGAAAAGGACTACAACATTTGTAGCAAAGTGGTCAAAGAATCTACCCCACCTTTTAAGCCAAAGACACCTATATTGACCAATATCCCCAAGAATATTCCTAAGAAATATGTTCCAAAAAAGGGCCCTATCATTACTGCCAAACCAAGTAATTTTTTTGTTGCTCAAGTAGTAAAATATTGTATCCCTTCATAAAAGTAAACCATGTTACCTCCCAATACAACCTTTCCTAAGCATGCTACATGTGATATGGATCAAATCTTGATTCAGATCAAGATCATTGTAAAAATTATTGAGTTGCTCAGAATCCATGAGCACAGAAACATGGAATTTGAGTACCTGGGATTTAAAGAAGAGGCATTTGTCATTAATAATAAAGTGAATAATGTGGATACCCCTCCCATCATAGCTGAGATAGGACCTAAGGAGAAAAAATTCATGGGGGAGTCCCCAGAGATATATTTAGGTACTTCTTTAGTTGATTCACAACTAGATGTGGAGCCATTTTTTCCCACTTTAATTGTGAATGAAAGGCTTTTTCATAATTGAATATTTTACTCGGGGCCTCATGTGTTGGTACCCAGATTTAATCTCCTTCACAACTTGAGAAGCATCATGTATTTCACAAGACACTCAAAGGTAGATAAATGATTTATATATCATTTTGTAGCCAGGGAAGCAATTTATCTGACTTGTTAGCACTCAGGATTTGAAGAAGTGGGTAGCACCTTGAAAGGATTTTGATCTAATCCTCACTATTTTAGGTTGTTCCTTTCAACCAAGGTAAGAGAACCTATATTGCAACCTTTTTTTGGTGAAGGAGGTGGAGATATCCTTATACTGTGCATATTGTATGGATATGGCCTTGGGAAAACATGATCAATTTTCCATTATTCAAACTCAACAGCTATCACTACTAAATGATGGAAATGCTTTCAAGACAAGGCTAAGGTTGCTAGAGACATGGTATGATCCTGATTTACTTTGTGCATTTTTGTAAATGGATTGTATTATTTTGTTGACACACAATGCAATGTAGGGGTAGTATGGGGTAGGATTAGTTATTTTGAATGAAATTTTGGTGGGAGATTTTAGATAAGACTAACCAGAAATTGCCAAATTCTTTGAGGACCTTTGCAAGAAATTTGTAACACCTAAACAATAGAATGCTTCAAAGGGTTAAGGTACTCCTTCAACCAGGATATGTGCACCAAATGGAGGCCCAAATTTGCACTCTTCCACACAATCTTTGACAACTTGCCACAAAATCTTGAAGCAGATGAACCAAAAAAGTATCTAGAAATCTCTATTTTATCATGACCTAAGGTGCACCCAAAGGTTTACAAACAATCTCAGAATTCAAGGAAGGTAAAGTGATTTTAAATCATTTATCTCTTTATCAAATGAAATCTCTTCTGAATGTGAGATTGCAGATGCCACTAAACTATCAACAAGAAATGAGACCATGTATGATCAAGAGATATTTTAAACACAAGACTGCAACAGGAGCAAGAAACACAAATTGAAAACATTATGAAACATAAGTATATGCAAATTTTGCCAAGAGACAACACAAAATAATCCAGGAATGATCAAATCTATCAGCAGGGGAATGTTATAAGAACAATCTTAGAGCTTGTTGATGGATTTACAACTGAAAACAACTCAACATGATAAAAATATGATGCAAAAAGGGAATTAGAAATGGTTCTCGGTGATTTTCTAAGAGAATGGGCTTCTTCCCATATTTTCCCGTGAAATTCTAAGTTTTCTCCCCTCTTTACAATTTCCCCAAAATGCATTATATACCTTATGCCACATTGAAGCCTTATTTCCCAAGTAAAGAATATGCCATGGGATCAAGTTTGTTACAAAAACCTCATGATTCGATGAAAATGACATCGAACAGAAAAACATTCGTAGATTTCTAGGTGTGCCCAAAAAGTTAAATCATTACACAAATTCATATCAATATCCTTCCTAGAGGCACATTTTTCATCATTCAGGCATGTAAATACCTTTTACTCATCATTTTCACCTTTTTACCTTTTCAAATTACTTCTGCAACTTTTGATTTTGTCATTTCACGTTTTTGGACGGATTAGGGAAAAATTTATTTCAAAATCACCTTAGATCAAAGAATTAAGCCATGAAAGTGATGCCAATGATCCTGGAAGGCCAAGACGACACAAAATCACTATAAATGTGATGAATTTTGATGCAAAAATCGTGATTCCAAGCTTCATGGAGCTCTCATGGCTGTCAAAACAAATGGATGCACAACAACCATCGATCTTATCCATATTTTAATCTTGTCCCTCCACGTGGAAGATGCGGACTTAGAAATAAGCGTGAGTTACCTTTTTAGCTTTTTGTATAAGGCCGGACATGTGGCAAAAAATGATTGGATCAGGCCCAGTTTTAAAACATTTACTTTATGACCTTTTGAAAATTTGGAAAAAAATTTATTTTGTCCCCGCCTCCTTCCTGGACCCGCCATGTGTCCATATGTGGGCCCCAGTGGAATTGCGGATCAATTCTACATATTTTACTCCTTTTTGGAAAAAGGAAAATTTTCCCAAAAACCTCCGTGGGTCCATACCTCTGAAATTATCCCCACCACGTGGTGCTCTCCTATTCGCTACGGGTCCAAGTCTCCCTTTCTTCCTTCAAACCTCCCTTGCAAATTTTTGAAAATTCACAAACTTCACCGTTGACCCGCGCCCCCCTTTGACCCTTAAAATGTGACACGTGTCTCACTGGATTGGTCATGGAGGCATGCTTCCTTTTCATAATTTTAACTTATTTTTCCAAAAAGGCAAAATTTCCTTTTTACCTCCGAAGGCCCACATTCCCACACAAACCAAAAACTTCTTCCTTGTTGGGGCCGCACTCCAAAATTTCACTTTAAACCACTTTGCCAAAAAGGCAAAAAACCTTAATGACCCCCGAAGCTCCATTTGTCCCCTTAACATAAAAATTTCTTTCCTAGCGGGAATGCGGGCCATTTTTCCATTTTGAGATTTTTGCCTCCAAAGGCAAAAAACCTCAAAATTCCCAACACTCTGATTCTCCATTTAGCACAAAACTTCTCCTTTTTCGGAAATGTGGGCTTCATCATAACAATTATTCTTTTTGCCCACAAAAAAATTCACCAAGTCCTCCATCGACCCCTTCTTCCATTTTTGCAAAGCCATTTTTCATTTTTCACCTTTTAGACAACAAAGGCAAAAAGTCATAAAATTTTCCTTCGGCCCCTTCTTCCATTTTGAAACTTTTAGGACATGTGTCCTCTTCTGGTTGGCTACGGGGATTCGGGCAAAATTTTGACTTAGGAAATTTTACAAAATAAAGCCAAAATTTTCAAAGGAGATCCAACTCCCCACCTCTCCTCGGCCAATAAGAACATGCCACGTAGGCAACTTTGAAAAAGGCAGAGCCGTGGAGCCAAATTTGCCACTTTGCCAAAAAATAAAAAAATGACAAGTTAGAAACATTTCCCGCCACACCTTGGCCAATGAAAACCTGCCACATTTCCAATACCTTCTGAGGATGAATTTGACGGGAAAATGACACCCGTATGACCGTCAAAATGCAAAAAATTCAAAGGATGCCCTAGAATTCAATTTTTTCACCAAGGATGGCAGATTTTTGATTTTAAATCAACTGAACCATGTTTTTTACAACATTCCCAATCTAGGATTTGGATTTTCAAATACAAACAAGTATGATTTGATCAATTTTGATTTTTCCACGATCTGCAAAGGGAAAATGACATAGCCCACAAAATTGGAAAAACTAGGGCACGAAAAGGGCAAACTTGGATTATTCCTTCAAATTAGGGAAAAACAACAAGTTTGTGAGCATTTTAAAGCATTCAACTGGAGGGGAAGAATTTTAGACCATCAATTCAAAGGGTAAAATGTTTTTGAGCAAATACAGATTTGGAAAATTAGGGCAACATGGTACAAGCTCAAAAATGGCACTAACATCATGTAATATAATTCCCTTGGAAGTTATGAATGAGTTAGACATAAAGATAAAAATTTCATTTGGAACCTTCTTTTCCATGGATTCAAGAGAAGTACCTATTATAGGGTATGTGAAAGGATTAGTTATTTAGTTTACTGCTTATCATGGCAAGTATCTCACCATGAATGTGGTAATTGTCAATTGCTATGCTAAATGGGGTATGTTGTTATCCAGAAAATGGGCTATAAGTGTGGGAGGTAGTGTCCAAATGGACATGTCTTATGCCACTATACATGTGGAAGGAAAGTTGGTGAAATTGCATGGAGAGAAGAAGATGCTCCATATTATTGAGGATCCCATGAATGCCTCTTATGAGGTATTATTTGTTGATATGGATTTGGAAAACTTCATAGGTTATGCTGATTTTGAGGATCAATGCATAAACACTTTGGTACTCACTTACAAGATGTTCGTATTCTTTGGACCATGATATTTTATGGAGCATGCTCTGTTATAGGGAGTGGAGCTAGAATAGTCCCTATATATCCATAACAAGAATCTTTCAGTTTTTCATTCAAATTAAGTTTTGAATGCACTAAGCAACATTGTAGAATATGAGGAATTGCTCCATTGTTTAAGAGTTTCATGGAAACATGGAATTAAGGACATCATTGTTAAAGGAGACTTTGAGTTAGTTGTGAAACAAGTTAGAAAGTTATATGCAACTAAAAATCAGAGAATGAAACAATATAAGCATGTTGTATGGGACCTTATTGAAATGTTTGACTCATTTAATATCATGTATCATGAAAGGGCCCAAAATGTAGTAAATTTGGTAGACTGGATTTCATTGCATCACATTTTTCAAATTGTACAATGTCTCCATATTGTAATTATGATGTAGAAGTGTTGGATAGACCGTCTGTACCTGAAAACATTAAGAATTGGCAAGTATTTGAGGACAATTCTTAGATAGAAATATTTAAGAAAAGAAAATATGAATTTTCTAATCAGCATATTGATTTTGATCTAATGGTATTACTTTGTGATGGGAAATATACCCTCTTTGGAAAAGAGGTAATTTAACTAAAAACAAACACTACAAATTTTGATAATGCTAAATGGATAATCAATAAACCAATTTCTATTTCTATGGAAGTAGAAGAAAGATTACACTAAGCTGATAAGATAATATCAAGATTACTTATCTTGGTCTTATTCTGAACTGAAATCTTATAGAGAGGATTTATTTCAATGTGAATACCTCCGAACCTCACTCCAAACCTTTCAAGTAGATGCATGCTTTCATGGTGTCCTAGTAGGTGTTTTCATTAATGCAAAACCACATCAATGACAAACTGAATGTTTTAGGATGATGTCATAATGTTGATTGAGGTGCTAACATATTGGTTCATATGGTTATCAATGCTTCTAAGTGATGCATGCTTGCTCTAGCAAGCCCATATACAGGTGCCTAGGAGGTTTTTCTTGGTAGTGTGAGATTATTAGATGTTTAGAAATAATTTCATCATGTTTCCCATCATGATTTTAGGGTTCTTGAGAACTCACAAGTAGTGGCATAGTGCATGTACAGGTGGTTCTCCATGTTACAAGTGCTCATTGGGAGCAAGTATGACAACTTAGAGGTGTGAAAAAGTGTATTGGAGACATTTGAAATCATGGAAGTATGTAAATAGGTATATCATGGCATATGAGGTATGTTTGGGTCATTTGTAGAGGTTTCTTGTTCAGTTATTGCATTATTTCAATTGACCCTAGTTGTTACTATGAGGATCTAACATGCAAGCATAGGTAAGTATTAGTGAGTAGAGATATTGGGATATGGTGTTGTCACTATGATGATTTTATATGTTAGAGAGATGAGTGATGATGATCTCAAAAAAAATCAGGTACCCATGTTGTGTATACTTTCAAATATGTCTGATTTTGTAAGACAGGTCAAGAACAAGTAAAAATCAAGCTTGAATTTGAACTTCTGATGCTCATTGTGAATAGTTTTATTTTCATGGGACCTTGTGGATTTCAGGGATGATTCTAAGGTGATTTTATAAGGTTTCAAAAAAATAATTAGTTCATTTTATTGTCATATTTTTATGAACGAATGTTAAGAAGGTAAAGAGGTCTAAAACCCTAGTTAAACCTAACTAGGAGTAGTTGAGAAAGTGAAGTGTTGTGACCCAGTTTGTTTTGATTAATAAAAAGTAATTATTTGATGTTTTATAGGAATCCTCAGGATTTCCAAAAATGTATGGTTGAGGTCATGGTGATATGTGGGCCCCACCTAAAAATAGTAATTTCTAAAGAAGAAGGTTTTAGGACAAGATGGTCCAAAGGAGTAGCATACAAAGTTGATGGTATATGATTATTGGGATTTTTTCTTGATTTCCATTGAGGTTTCATGACATTTTAATGCATTTTCATGGTATTTTTCAGGTCCAAATAGGTTTATTGGTCAAAGGATAGTTTTGAAGTCTCAAATAGCAGGTCCATAAAAATCATAACTTGAGCTACAGGTGGAGTTTTTAGATAAATAAAGTTTTTTGGAAATTATATTCAGAGATATTTCTATTAATTTATTTATTTCCTCATGATAAGGTCATTTGGTAGGGTTTCTAGGTCATTCTTTGAGCAATAATATTTTTGGCAGTTCAAGACAACATTTATTTTGGTACAAGTTTGATGTTGATTGAAGCATGATATGGATTTTTTGATGCTTACTATAACCTATAATGTGAATGGGGATGAATTTTTAATTTAATTAATCCATTTTTAGGTCTTGAATGTTTTTATAAATGTTTTTATGAGCTAACCTTTGGAAAAATCATTTTTGGCATGTTGATATGGTGAAGGAAAATGTTGTTTTGGTTTGAAGTGAAGGATGTTTCATGACTTATAAATTTATTATAATTGTTCTAGAGGTATTGAAATTTATTTTGAGTGGTAACATTACATGTTTTGGTTGAGTAAAAGTGATTTGGTGATCAGATGAAGTTTTTAGGGTGCTGAAGGGTGAAGGAACAATTCAAGCTGTTTTGAGAATTGTAAAGGGAATTGGGCCCAGTAAATGAAATAATTTGATTGGTTGATATTAATTTCAACCATTTATGAAATTTTTATGATATTTTATTCATATTTAAGGGGTTTTTGGTCATGAAAATTATGGTACTAATGTTAGGGCATTTTTAAGAATGTGCCTATGGGGTTTTGAGCCATTTTTGGCATATGTAATGGGGGTTTTAGCTAGGCCGACCTATATGGGTCAAATGTAACTATTATAATTCAAATTTATGAATTTTATAGAGGTGTGTGGGTCTAATTAATCAAGGGGGACTGACCTCTTGAGGTTAGAAAGGTGGAGAAGCATATAAAAAGCATGTTTTTGGTGCTTTTGTGAACTAGTGAAGTGTGTGCAAGGTGGAGCGACCTAGGTGGATGTTATTTACAAATTTTAAGCATGAATTTAGGTGTATTCAAGAATGTTTCAGGTTGATAAAAATTAGAGAACATGAGAGAAAGGGTTTGATGATTTTTAGAGTGATTGAAGAGCTTGTTTTGTGAAGATTGATCACCTAGGGTTTGAGTGAAGAAGTGCAAGCTGAATATTGGATCTCCATCAATTGTGGTAGAAAAAAATTAGATATATACACATCATAAGGTGGTTGAGTGGGTTCTTGATCATCTTGGGGGGTTGTAGCCTCCTTTTGGAGTTGGTGCTTCACAAAATTAGGGGTTGGTGCTCCTTGTAGGGTTGGTGCTCCTTGTGGGGTTGGTGCCTCACTAAATTTAGAAACATATCAATATAAGATAGTGTTTTAGTGATTTTTATTCCCCTTGAGGGTTTCCCACTTATATCTTATGTTCTTATGGTGTTTCTTTACTTTCATGGTTATATTCTTTGATGATGGTTTATGGTGTGCACACTCTTAAAGTTGAATAAGTGGTTATTGTGTTTGAATTCTTATGGTATTTTGAGTTTCATATCTGAAGTTTAATTTGAAATTTTTAATTATTGATTCACCCCCATTCTTAGTCCATTGTGCTTCTAACAAATGGTATCAAGTCAGGTCCTTTTGTAGAATTTTAACATCTCAAAAGGAGATCCTTGAAGCACAAAATGGAAAGTAGCAGTGTGATTGGAAAGCCACCAATGTTTGATGGTGTGAATTATAGCTTCTAGAGAATGAGAATGAGGACTTTCATCATGGCACAAGGGTTTGATGTTTGGGCAGCAGTTGAAAATGCTTATACTCCTCCTGTTACTTCTCCAAGGACTGAAAAATAAAAGGTTGATTATACCAACAACTCAAAGGATTTCAATGTCATCCTAAGTGGACTTGGAGAATCAAAAATGGGTAAAGTGATGCATTGTAAGAATGCAAAGGAGGCATGGGAAAAACTTCAAGTTCTCTATGAAGGTGACTCAAAGGTAAAATTGCAAAACTTCAAACTTTTAGAAATCAGTTTGAAATCCTAAAAATGAATGATAATGAGTCAATTGTTGCATACCTTCTTAGAGTTGATAAAATTTTGAATAACATGAAAGGATTAGGAGATGAAATAAAAGAATAAGTTGTAGTTCAAAAGGTTCTAAGGTCCTTGTCTTCTAAGTTTGATTCTAAGGTGTCTGTTATAGAAGAAGCAAAAGATCTAACCACTTTGACATTAGATGAGTTGCATGGTACTTTGAATTCTTATGAAATGAGGATAGGTGACTCAAAATCAGCCAAGAAGGAGATTGCTTTCAAATCTGAAATGAAGACAAAATACAAGGAGGTAAAGAAGGATGATACCACTCTAGATATTGAAGATGAAGAGCTCTTTGCTATGTTGGCTAGAAGAATGAAACAAGGTTCTGGTAAGTATAGAGGTAAACTCCCTTTCAAATGCTTTAATTGTGGAGAAGTAGGACATTTTTCTACTAAGTGTCCTCATAGGAATGAGAAATAAAATGATGATGTTGAAGATCAAGAGGAAGAACCTAAGAATAATAAATACAAGTTTGGCAAAGGTAAAAAAATTTTTAAGAATCCTAACTATAAAAAGGATAAAAGAATTTTTACTCAAATCAAGATGATGATTTTTTAGATGCTAGTAGTGGTGTATCAGATTCTGAATCTGAAAATGAGTATGAAATCATAGGTAATGAAGCTTTTTTCATGACTAAAGAAGCTATGAGATCTTCAGGTGATGGTTCTTCTCTATTAGGTGATTTTATTTCTGGTTATGGTAACTATTTTGATAAGGAATGTGAAGATGACATAGATGATTTTGAAAGTGTCAAAAGGGATCTTGAACAAGCTGAAAAATAAAATAAAAAACTTACCTTGTAGATTAAGGAATATGAAAATCAATTTCATAAGATGGATGAGCAATATGTGATTGAGTCTACAAAGCTAATTGAAGCAAACAAGGTGCTAGAAGAAAAGGTGAAGTTTCTTGTCTCTAACCTGTAGGATAAGGAGAAGTTTTGCACCAAGTATGAACAAGATATAGAGTTTTTTGAGGGTTGAGCTATTAGAAATTAGTAAGAATACTATGTCCTTGAATTTTTTGAAAAGAGTGATAAATATCTAGATGACCTACTTGGGAAACAAAGAGCTGCAGATGATAGGACTAGTTTGGGCTTCAAACAAGAGTCTAAGGAAAAATAAATTGAGCAAGAAGTTGGTGTTTCAAGAAAAGAATCAGATAAACCTACTGTGAAAGAAGAAAGGAAGGTGACACCTATCAAGAACAATGAAATATCAAGGTCCATTAGACAGCCCCAAGCTTCAAAGTATGAAAGAAATTTCAATGGTTATTGCTTTACTTGTAATGCTTTTGGTCATAGATCTAAAGAGTGTAGAAGATATCCTAGAGATGATCATCCTTGGAGAGACAATAGGAGTGAGTTTTCTAAAATAATTGTATGTTATAATTGCAATGAACAAGGACACACTGTTAGGTATTGTTTGCATGATAGACCAAGTCAAAGTGAAGGGCTAAAAGGAAGAAATTAGTTGTTTTCACTACTATTGTAATGAGATTGGTCATGTGGCAAGAGTATGTTTTCATGCCTACTCAAGACAAAAGCAAATGAATCAGAGGCCTAAAGGGTATGAGAACAACTTTCAAGGTGCTAGATTGTAAGGTAATGACCTTATAATAACATGGGAGCCAAGAAAAGACAATGTTGTCTCAAAAAAAGCAATTAAAACTAAGAAGAAGAGCTATAACACAGTGTTTAGAGTAGAGAAGAGAGGAAGATGGAGTATTGCAGGTGCCCCAAGAAGGCTTGGGACCTCTTCAAGACCTTATTTTAGGTCTCCATGGATCAAGTATACCTTCACTATGCTTCTTGAAGGTATACCATTACAAATGAAGCATCTAGGTGAGGGGAGAAGTCTATGTCAGTATGTGTCATCTCTTCAAGGTCAAGGTATGTGTATGTTTCTCCTCACAATCTTGTTATGGTTCATAATGATAGTTTTTATGCATGTATCTTACCAAATTGTCTTGCATCTCTATGCTTTTATTAAAAGGGGACTATATGGTCTATTCATTAGCTCTAATGGTGTGTAAATAATTCTGTGGTGAAGTATTTTATGGTCTAGAGTCATCTTGACATGTCCCTTTAAGAGTCTAAAAGGTGTCATTGGTCTTAGGTTTCATGCTCATGTCATTTGAGTGCATATATTAGTCTTGGTTGCATCACTAGTCCGTGATGGTATTCCTTGTCATATCTCGAGTCATATGGTGGATATTTGGATTTTTCATGAAGTATAAATGGTCCTATCAGATGTTCCATGGTGTATTTCATGGGTATGGAGTCACAATCTTTGTCATATCATTGGAAAATAAGTGTCTTGCATTCATATCAGTCATGGTGTTAGTCCTTGGTGTCCATACATGGTTCTAGAGCTATTATGGTTTTCTGTAATTCTATGTTGGTGTCCATCATGCATATTCAATATGATTTGAGTATCCTCTAGAATATTGTGAATATGATCAAGTGTCAAATTGATCAATGATTATGAAAGAAAGGCTCACTGTGACTCAGGTTGCAAAATAACAGGTTTCTATAAGCAAAAATGAAGGCTACATGTATGTATCATGGTGATTCATGATTTCTATATGTTGGAGAAGGTGTTACTTATGCTTGAATATGTTGTTACAAGAATTTTTTTCTAGTGTGAATATGAAATGGGATAAATACATAAAAATGCTACTTCACCCTCATTCTCCCACTATGTGTTTCTCGAGTCCTTAAAAGTGGTATGCATGGAAACTTGATTTTGAGTGGTCAAATGAATGAATCTTGGTCTGAAATTTTGAATGAATTACCTAGACACATGGGGCTAGAGGAATAAAAATATGGAGCTCAAGGTATATATACTTTTCCAGTTATGCATGAAAGTGTTAAGGAGTTTTCTTGCAAATCACATTGATGAGGGTTTGACTAAATAAACCCTAGTTCTTGAATTCCTCAAGCCTAGACATGGTAATCAAGATGTTGTAATAGTATAGGAAATTTTCAAATGATGTATGATGTGCCATTTATGTTTATGTATGGTTAGAAATAATATTGGTTTGTAGTTCACCTTGTTTTCATGTTAAAGTTTAATATCACAATCCTGTAGTAGAGTTGGATGACTTAGAGGTTTGAATAAAGGATTCCATCTATCTTGACATGGCTCTTGAAGTTCTCTTACCTGTGAGATGTGTTGAAGATGCTTGGAACTTCTTCAGTTGATGATCTTTGTCAATGTATGCTTTTATGATTCCTAATGTTGCTTCTAGTTGAAAATTATGACCTACAGGTCTAGAGGGCAATGTCGAGTGATTGCAGAGGTATGATAGTGTTCTTCAAAGCTCAGTTTCATCATGAAAGGTATGTGCATTATTAAATTTTGTTGGTTTGCATGTGGAGGTTGGTGGAATATTGACACATGCTTTTGAAGGTATATTATTTTTCCTATGAAGTGAATGAAGACCTACATGTCTAGGAGGTAGAGCAACGTGTTTCCTAGAGGTATAAGATGTATCTTATTTCTCCAATATAGTTTATACTACATATTTTCTCATCCAATACATGATTTTTATGAAATTGTGTAAGGATAAGGTCTTACGTACCTTATGAAGCTTGAAAATGTATTCTTTCTCCACAATAGCAATCTACAAGCTTATAGGAGCTTATTTCTTGTTTGGTGGCAGTGATGTTGAAGTAAAAATGATGTCTCTCATTCCTTGGAATGAGATTTTCATGATAAATATGTATGGAGAAGTGTGTTTACATGATGAAATGGTCTAGTTTTGGGTCAATACATTCATCTTGAGCTCCTAGTAAAGGCTGAGATAGTGTTATTGTACTTAGACAACAGGGTTAGATTGGTAAGAAGGTGTAATTTTGTCTCTAATGACATGAGAGCTTAATCTAGCTCAAAATTCAAGATGATGTAGGTATCTATGAGACATAAAGACCTTGATTTCTCTTCCCAATGGAGTTATGGTTTGTGACATATTGATGACTATCATCTAACAGTGTTGAGTGTTGTTGTAGCAAGAAAATGTGTTGCTCCAGGTATATGGTGGCCAAGTAAGTATACAAACTGATCTTAATAGGGGAGATAATGGTTTTAGACATTGACATGGTGTTCTCAAGAAAGATTCAAGGTGAAAATTAGGTTAGCATCTTCTTCCTTTCTTATGGAGCCATGTTATAACTTATCATAAGTCCAAACTGACTCAATAGAAGACTTATATAGTTTGCTTAGGTATTGCCAAAAATTGTAAATGTGAATTCAAGGCTTGGTGACATGACTAGTTGATCAATTTTGTGCCTATGAGATAGAAATAAGTGCTTTAAGCCCAGGGGGAGTAGTATTTGGTGAATTATAAGCATGGTGGACATGTAAATGGATGTTAAAATTGGCCTATATTGCTCTAAAAAGACTATTATGGTCTCATGGTATTGCCCTTAAGTGTGAAAGTATGAAGAAGCCTTGATATGCATGTTTTGACCTAGAAATGGTGGATCCTTGTCAATAATGATGAATTAATTAAGAATTATGGTCAGTCATGTCATTATTGGCATGCAAATAGTGATATTACTTATGTTCCATGGCTACTACAATTCTTTCAAGAAGGCTAAAAACATGGGTATAGAAGACAATTTTTGGTTTTCATACTTAAGAGATGAAAAATGAAGATTTTTCCCCTAACAAGGTGAATTATATGTTTTTTATTGGTTTACTAATGTTCTTCAGTTGTAGGAAGTGTTGTTTTTGAGGGGAGTTTGGCATTTCAATGCTTGAAAGAAGGCAAATTCAAATTTTTGTGCAAAAATCAAGAGAAAGAGAAAATTGAGACCTTTGGTTGATGGTTAAAACAAAATCATGGAGGTATGAAGCTTAAGAAGGTGAATGAGGTGAGATAAAGATATTCCTTTTTTTTAATGTAAAAAAGGGGAGAAGTTCACGGTGTTTTCCATCAATGAAAAAGGGGGATTGGTTGCACGGTGTCCTAGTAGGTGTTTTCATTGATGAAAAACCCCATTAACATGACAAATTGAATGTTTTAAGATGATTCCATAATGTTGATTGAGGTGCTAACATACTGGTTCATATGGTTATCAGCTGCTATAGTGGGATTTAGTGATGCATGTTTGCTCTAGCAAGCCCATACATGTGCCTAGAAGGTGTTGCTCGGAAGTGTGAGTTTATTGGATTCTTGGGAAGCATGTTGGAATTTTTCCTAGAATTATTTTAGGTTTCTTGATCACTCATGGAAGTGGCATAGTGCGGACACAAGTGGTTCACCATGTTACAGGTGCTTATTGGGAGTAGGTATGATAACTTGGAGGTGTGACAGAGTGTATTGGAGCTATTTGAGCTCATGGAAGCATGTAAATAGGTATATCATGGCATATGATGTATTTTTGGGTCATTTTTAGAGGTTTATTGTTCAACTATTACATTATTTCAATTGACCTAATTGTTACTATGAGACTCTAACATGCAAGCATAGGTAAGTCTTAGTGGCTAGAGAGATTGGGCTATAGTGTTATCATTATGATGATTGGATATGTTATATGGATGATTTATTATTCTCTCTGAAAAATTTAAAGTGCCCATGTTGTGTATTTTTCTAGATATGACTAATTTTGTAAGACGGGGTTAAGATCGGTAAAAATCAAGCTTGAATTAGAACTTCGATGCTCGTTATGAATAGTTTTCTTTTGCATGGGAACTTATGGATTTCAAGAATTATTATAAGGTTGTTTTATAATATTTTTAAAAAAATAACGAGGTCAGTTGATCATGACATTTTTATGAATGAAGGTTAAGAAGGTAAAGAGGTCTAAAACCCTAGTTAAACCCTAGCTAGGAGCAATTGATAGAAAGTGAAGTGTTGTGACCCAATTTTTATTTATTAATCAAAATTTATGATTAGATGGTGTATAGGACTCATCAATACTTCCAAAATTCATGAGGTCATGGTGATATGTGGGCCCACCTAAAAATAGTAGTTTCTAGAGAAGAAGGTTTTATGACAAGATGGTCCAAAGGAGTAGCATACAAAATTGATGGTGCATGATGATTGGAAGTTTTTATTTATGTACATGGATGTTTTAGGACATGTTCATTCAGGTTCATGGTGTTTTGAGGTCCAAACATGTTGACTAGTGAAAGGATAGTTTTGGGGTCTCAAATAGCAGTGTCCAAAGTAAAATGGATCATAACTTGAGCTATAGGTGGAATTTTTAGATAATTAAAGTTTTTTCAGAAATTATATTCATATATATTTCCATTTATTTATGTATTTCCTCATTATGATGTCATTTGACAAGGTTTACAGGTCATTCTTTGAGTAAGAATATTTTTGGCAATTCAAGATAACATCTGTTTTGGTAAACGTTTGATGTTGTTTGAAGCATGCTATGGATTGGGTGATGCTTATTATCACATGGAATGTTAAGGGGATGAATTTTGAATTAAATAATCCATTTGGAGGTATTTACTATTTTTAGTAATGTTTTATGAGCTAACCTTTGGAAACAACAATTTTTTTGGCAAGTTGATATGGTGAAGGCAAATGTTGTTGTGGTTTGAAGTGAAGAATTTTTCATTACTTATAAATTTATTATAAGTTTGATAGAGGTATTTTTATTTACTTTTTAGTGGTAACATGAAATTTTTTTGAGTAAAATTGATTTGGTGATCGATGAATTTTTAGGGTGTCTTTGAAGGGTGAAGAAAACAACTCTTTTAGAATTGTAAAAGGGAACTCGGGCCCATAAATGAAATAATTTGATTGGTTGATATTAATTCCAGCCATGAATGAATTTTTTATGATATTTTATCCATATGTAAGTGGTTTTGGGTCATTAAAAAGTATGTTACTAATGTTAGGGCATTTTTAAGAATGTACCTATGGGGTTTTGAGCCATTTTTGGCATATGTAATGGGGTTTTAGCTAGGCCGACCTACATGGGTCAAATTTAACTATTATAATTAAAATTAATAAATTTTATAGAGGTGTTTGGTCAATTCATCAATGGGGACTGACCTCTTAAGGTTAGAAAGGTGGAGAAACATATAAAAACATGTTTTGGTGCTTTTGTGAACTAATGATGTGTGGGTAAGGTGGAGCGAACTAGGTATATGTTATTTGAAGGTTTTGAAGCATGAATTAAGGCTGATTCAATTGTGTTGCAGGTTGAGAAAAATATATAAAATGTGAGCAAGGGTTTGATGATTTTTAGAGTGATTAAAGAGCTTGTTTTGTGAATATTGATCACCTAGGGTTTGAGTGAAGAAGTGTGAGCTGAATATTGGATATCCATCAGTTGTGGCAGAAAAAATCAGAGATAAACACATCATAAGGTGTTTTAGTGGGTTCTTGATCATCTTTTGGGGTTGTATTCTCCTTATGGATTTAATGCTCCTTATAGGGTTGGTTCTCTACTAAACTAGGGGTTAGTGCTCCTTGTGGGGTAGGTTCCTCACAAAATTTTGAATCATATCAATATAAGATATTTTTAGTGGGCTTTCTTCCCTTGATGGTTTCCCACTTATTTCTTGTGTTCTTATGGTGTTTCTTTGCTTTCATGGTTATATTCTTTGATGATGGTTTATGGTGTGTACACTCTTAAATGTAAATAAATGGTTATTTTGTTTGAATGCTTATGGTATTTTTAGTTTTAGATATGAAGTTTAATTTGAAATTTTGTAAGGATTGATTCACCTCCCCTCTCATTCCTTCATGCTTCTAACAAAACAAATGCCCATCAATCCCCTTCTCTCACTCAAAATTCAATAAGAACTAACAAATTTGAGGAATTAAGGGATCATAGAGCCTACCAGGTATTCTTCATGGGTGGAAAACATTGTACTAGTTAGGAATAAGAATGGGGACATAAGGCTTTGTGTGGATTTTAGGAATCTCAACAAAGCATCAATCAAGGATAATTACCCATTGCCAAATATGGACAATATGTTGCAACTGGTCACAGGGTCTGAATTATTGTCAACATTGGATGGTTTCTCAAGGTATAATCAAGTAGTTTTGAAGAAATATGAACAATTTAAAACTACCTTTACTACCCCCTGGGGAACATATGTGTATGTCAGATTCCCTTTGGACTTATAAATGCAAGAGTAACTTTTCAAAATCCTTGGATGTCACTTTATCGGGACTTATAAATGACTTCATAGTTGTGTATCAAGATGATATAACAATTTTCTCAAAGAAAAGAAGTGACCATTTGGGGCACCTAGAAAGAATGTTGCTCAGGTGCAGGGAATATGGGATTTCATTAAATCCCAAGAAATTTCATTTTGGATTCCAAAAATCAAAACTATTGGGGCACATTGTATCAAAGGAAGGGGTCATGATAGATCCTAAGAGAGTGGAGGTAATTAGTAAGGTTCCTATACCCAAATACAAAAAGGGTATTCAATATTTCTTTGGACAAATAAACTTTATTAGGAGGTTCATCTCAAACTTTGTTGAGATTACTATTCCTATAACAAATATGCTGAAGAAAGACCAAGTTATCAAGTGGGAAGAAGGAGCTATCCAAGCCTTTAGTGGAATAAAGGAAGCATTGAAAAATTCCCTTGTCCTAGCAAGTCCTAATTACAATAAATAATTTCAAATGTTTTCCTTTTCCTCATAGAGAATACAATTGCATCAATATTGTTACAAAAAGATGAAGAAGGAAATGAGAGGCCTATTTATTTCTTTAGTAAATCCTTGTAAGGTGCTGAGTTGAAGTATACTATCATGGAAAAGCAGGCCTTTGGCTTGGTGAGAGCTACCTAAATATTTAGATCCTACATCTTAAGTTCCAAGATTATATCTTATGTCCCCTATACAATGGAAGTATCTAGTAAGAGATGTCGTTGGGTGAATAAGTGTAGGAGTATGATATGGAGATACAAACCACTAAGTTGGTCAGAGGTTTGGGATTGGAAAAGCTAATGGATGAAAGAAATTTGCAAGTGATGGAGATAAATGTAATTAAGGAAGGTAGTTTGGATCCCCATTAAAAAGTAAGCAATTCAATTTTCTACAAGGATATAGTTTATTATCTAAAGAAGTTGGATTGTCCTGGCACTTGGATAAGAACCAAATAAGGACACTCAAACTATCCTCCCAAAAGTATGTCATGACTGACCATGGGTTAGCCTGGAAGAATCTAGAGGGAGTGCTACTTAGATGCATCAGTGAGGAAGAAGCCCCAAAATAATTACAGAATTTCATAGGGGAGTATGTTGAGGCCATTTTGTTGGAGGAGTTACTTCTCACAAAAAAATTAGGGTGGGGTATTGGTGGCCTTCATTATTTAAATATGCTACAGTGTTGGTCAAAAAGTGAAATTTGTCAATATTTTTCTAGGAGGTTGAAAGCCTCATGTTCCTTTCCCTTACAACCTATGTCAATTGAATCCCCTTTCAAACAATGGGGAATGGATTTTATTTGGGAAATATCAGATTCCTCAAGTTTTAGACACAAATGGATATTGGTTTCTATAGACTACTTTACTAAATGGGTTGAGGCCATTCCCACCAATAAATCAACTCACCAGGGTAGTCATGGACTTTATCTTGAATAATATAATTTATGATTTGGGGTACCTTCCAAAATAGTTGTTGATAATGCTATGAGCTTCAGGGCCAAACCATTAGCAACTATGTGTAAAGAATATGGTATCAATTTGGCCTATGCATAAAATTACAACCATTGGGGAAATGGCCATGGTGAATCAAGTAGCAAAAACTTACTCAAGATACTTAGGAGGACATTAGAAACTAATAAGAAAAATAGAGTGAACAACTTAAGTTTTCCTTGTGGGCATATATAGTTAAAACTAAAAGAGCTACTGGAAAAATTCCTTTTGAGTTATTTTATGAATTTCAGGCTCTTTTACCTCTACATATAAATTTTTTCCTCCTATCACATGCAACAACTTGAGAATGAAGGGGAAGTGAGCCCTTATGAATTAAGAATAAATCAGATCTTGGAGTTGGATGAAGAAAGAAGGTAATCCCACCAAAAACACCTAAAAAGGTGACTCAAGAAGATATTTGATAAAAAGGTGACTCCAAGAGCATTCAATGTTGGAGATTTGGTTTTACTATGGGATAGTAGACATGAAGACAAGGGTAAGCATGGAAAATTTGATTCCCTATGGATGGGACCATACTCCATTGATATCAGGATTGGTGAACACACTTTCTTCTTAAAGGATCTGGAGGGGAACTTATTGGAATTTCCTGTCAATGACAAGCATCTCAAACACTTGTTAGACTATGCCCATGTGGTCAGGTATGATTTTGTACAAGTGTACATTATTTTTTGTTATCGTCTACAAAGTGACTAGTTGTCTTGGTGTTTTGGCATTATGTTGCATATGTATATGCTCAAGGCCATGTGTGTGTTTTATTATGACTCTATGCCCAATGGACTAGGAACTTTGTTTATTTATTGAGTTATTTATGTGGTTCTTGTGGCACTCACAAGGGGTGCCCATACCCGGGTCGAGAGATGATGTTGGTGCTCATTTTGAAATGACACCTTGTTCTCAAATATTCCTCCAAAATTTCATATCTCACATATTGGATCTCTCGAGATACATATGCCCGTGAAATAAATCAATGTTGAACCAAGAAAAATATCATATTTATGTAATAAGTTAGGTGTAGGTTTTCTTTCCCAATCCATATAACCCCGTTTGTATTTACATAAAGAAATATCCTTCGAAAAGTGTCAATGAAGTCATGTAAATCCTTGCCAATATTCCTTGTGTGTCATTCATTTTAGATATTTGTGCAAGAAGTATTTTATTCCCGATGCCCAAAACACGTTGTGCATTTTGATTTTATTCATAGTATCGGGTCTTGCATGAATATCCATATAATAATATAAGATTTCAATGTTCAAAAAATTCCCTGAGGCCCAATGGAATATGCCAAGGATTATTCGTGGCACAAGGAACAAAAATGAAGACATACGCCTGCTCCCCAAAAGAAAATGCGTGTAAATATTTTATTGGAGCGCGGGAGTGGACATTTTATTCACCTTTGCATTTTACACCCAACGAAGTGCAAAGTGTAGTTGTAAGCCTAAATCCCGATGTGGGACACATTTCTACCCTTCAAGAAAAGTCAACAAATGAGTGAACAACTCAATTTTGCATTTTTTCACCCCTTCGAAATATGAACAAAAATGCAAGGAAACTCCCTAGCCCATCATCATTTAGATAAAAACACATGGATGACCCACATTCAAAAAGGAAAGGGAAAATCAAATGGTTAAGATTTAAATCATTTATGTCTTTTGCCATTAATGCATGTCGCATGGATCTACGTGATATTTTTGTAAAGTTTTCTTTGACTATTTCGAATCCTCGCTTTGCATATGGACAATTTGGAAGCTCTAGCTCGAAAATTCACAAGACATTGAAAAGAGATTGTTTTTGGAAGGGTAGGTTCAAATCAAAGAGTTTGAAACTGTGGATACAAATGATAATTTCTGAGAATCTATGAAGAATGGGTAAGTTCTCATATACCAAAATATATAATTTGTGTTTTTCCTATTTTTCAAGCCTGCAATTCATGACATATTGGGAGAGGAGGTTAAAAATACACAAAATGAAGCTCATGGAGTCAGGATTTCATGTAACCTCTAGTATCACTAGTAATTTGGACACATTCACATATACAAATCTAATAAATACTAACTTGAGTGACTTTTTACGAAGACTTCGTGCCCCAAATAGAAGTAACTACATGGTAGTCATTGATGCCATATAAATTGGCCTATTTGCAACATTCCCACCTTTTGTAAATTTTCTCAAACTTGTGTGGTTGTGCTAAGAATTATTATCCAATAAATAAAGAAGTTCTAGATGGAAGTGGAGAAAGAGTGTTAACCCTAACACTAGAAGCCTTTCGATTAATGTCGGATTACCAAATATGGAGACACCAATAAGCATTGATATAGAGTCAACATAGAGTGATTATGAAGCTACACATGGTGATTATGTTGTGCTAATGAATACTAAGTGGTTGCTAACTAATAGAGGATCTATCAAAATAATCCCTAAAAGGTTGAACAAGTCACTATTTGTCAAATAATTTGAGGATTTAATTGTGATGTTGAGTAGAATTTCTAGATTGGATATGGCATACATGTTCCAGAAAGGATGTGCCCATACATAAGGGTAATTTTGGTGGAAAAAGGAAAACATTTCTGGGCAAATTTTATATCTACATCAATCCATGCCCAACTTATGGAGATGCCACAAAGATTAGGATAGGCATTACCTACAACATTCATTTTTACATGATGTCCTATTTAATTTACAACATTGCAAGTCACAATTTATTTCCTAGTCTCCCACGAATGACAATTTTCAAAAATCACAGAGTGTATGATGTGTATCCCTAGTTAAATATGGACAAGTGGAAAGGGAATGTTAGACAAGTAAATGATGCATTCATTGCACCTGTGGTATGCCTTTTCAAACTAGAATGGGAGAAGTATAGGATATCACCGAGGCCATGAATACAATACTAGAATATGGTTGTTTTTTCATTCAACACATGTTTTTAATTACATCAAAGCAAGTGGATTTGATGGAAACCCATTAAAATTACCTAGATATGTGGATTAAAAATGGGATTTGTGTGGACTTTCAAAGTAGTTGGCACTAGTGCACAAACTAATTACAGGGAAGCAAAATACCTTGATTAAGTTTCCTATCAATATTGGAAGGTACTCTTTCCCCACCATTGCAAAGGCCATATTGATGGAAGAGGAGATGGAAAGGTTAAATATGGATAAATTTGAACCTAGATCCAAGTATGACATTAGGTGGATTATTAGTTCAAATTTGGGAAGTTCATATGAGCATGAGCCTCACTTTGAGGACTATTGGATGAACTGCAGGGATGAAGAAGAGGTCAGGCTTAAAAATTTCTCTAAGATGACCCTTAGGAAGGTCATTTATTTAAATATTGTTGTGGTTCCTCAAGGAATAAAATAAGATCAACAAGTAATGATTCAATATTATATTAACCATAAGATTGAGTCACAATCAATTACTCCCATTGTCCTGGGATTAAGAAGAGTCAGATAACCCACATAAAAGAATAGTTGATGTAATGGGAAGAACTTTGAATTAGTTTCAAGGAAAGGTATGGATTTATCTCTTCAAAAACAAAAGTGTTAAATGAGTTTAGAGACTTGAAGATCTTGGGGGAAGATCTCCCTCCTATGAAAGAGGGAGCTAACAAGATGGATCCATTAAATGAGAAATCTCCCCAATTTCCCAACAATAAACCAACTACTGAAATTATTGATGAATGGATTGTTGCTACTAGTGAGATTGAAACTTCTATGTATGTTTTAAAATAGAAGATGGAAGATATGCTCTTAAAATCTATTCAAAATGCCCTTATTATCTAAGAATTTCCCATATATACTAAAGGGGTAGGTGTGACTAAACCAGGACTCCCTCGAGTGGCATTTCTAGGAGCACCCCGCACGTAAAAAGATGAGGGGATTATTGGAAAGCGTTGATCCAAAACTCAAGGTACAAAGTGCTAAAGAAAGAGAGGAACCTGACCTCAAGTACTTTGAAAGAGATACAAAGAAATACAAGTTGATACCACCCTTGGTAAGAGACACTGTATTCCAATAAAGGAAGGTGGTCATACCTTGAAGAAATATAAGAGTAGGGAGCTTGGAGAAAACTTGTTACTACACTTTGGTAGAATAAGTAATGGCACCGTAATTCCAATAAAGTATTCATGTTACTCCATCATTACCACCAAAATTACAACTTTAGTTTTATTCCTAATAGGAATAATGGTAGGATTGGTTAAGTAACAAATGACTCATAGTACCCCCATGTTTAATCATCCCAGTGACACTTTAACAGAGTAGGGGAAAGGGGAATCAATTGTAATTCAGTCTAAGGATCAAGAAGTAACCAAGGTTAGAAGACCACAAGAAAAAATGAAGAAAAAAATTGAAGTTTTTGATATAGATGCATTTGAATAAATTCATTTGCTTGAGTTTGCAAAGATAAACATTGAAACATATGTAGTAGGGGATAAAAGTGTTCCTCAAGAAGAAATGAAAATGAAAGATACTTATCATGCATCAAATGTTGAATTAAAGGATCAATTTTAATGTTTTCATACCGAGGGTGCAACACCTTTAAGGGAATAAGAAGTAGTGACTCAAGCACTTATAAGTGAACCATCTACAACAGATGTTACCTGTACTACGGGTCGGCATCAAAAGGAACCTGAAATGGAAAAGAATGATGAAGTTCCTCAAAGTGCAGACCATGCAAAGGAGGTTATGATGGAAGCTACAAAAGAGGTTACTAGAAACATTGAGACTAGTGTTAAGGAAGATACACCAATTGATGATAAGGATAAAAATCAGTCATTAGATCCCAACTAATAGAACAACAAGGGGAAAAATTGGAAAGATAAAAGGCTATTAATGAATAGTCCCATGAGAACTTATCCATAGAACATCAGCCTTTAAAGGAGGTAGACATTTCAAAGAGTAAAGAACCAATCAAGGTTTCAAGTCTAATCAAGGAAGCTCTAAAAGAAATTGCAGATGTGCCTACTACTTCAGTGGAAAGAAAGGATAAGGGTGAAACATCAATTGGTGATAAGGTCCAAGAAAATATTAGTGATACAACCTAGAATCTACTATGAAAAACCCAGTCATGCTTTGGCACATCACTCAATCTCGAGCTGAGCACTCACCCGAAGCACACAAAGGTACCAAGCCCCTCTTTAGAGTTGATTGTGAAGGATGCTAGTGTGATGATGATAATACATATTCATATCCATAATTAGACATAAACATTCCATAGTTCATAATCCAGATCCGGATCTTAGAGAATCATGAACTAAACAATAACCATAATAATATCAACCATACATGAACCATATTTAACACCATTATCCAACCAATATTATCCATTGCATTAAACACTATAAAACACATAATATTCTTACATTATGAGGCATATCCATAACTCATGCATGCATTAGATACAACAACATAAGTCTACAATAATTCACACTCACTAAACTACATAGTTCAATACATATTTATATAGGAGGGGGAGTTGTCCTTCACCACCTATGCACTTCTCAAAATAGATTGCATGTTGATAATAGCCATGTGCCTTTACAATAGCATGTATACATGTAAGTGTTCTAATAATAGATGTCATATAGTTAACTGGAAGAAGCAATCCTATTATTAGCTCAAACCATGCATGGATATTATCAGCCACCCATTCCCAAAATACCATTGTGTGTCATGCAAGTCTTCATCTCTATGTGTGTTTCACGTGCTATCTTCCAAAAATAACCCTTATCCAAAAAATAGCTAAGTCTTGAGTCAAATTATTCCATCACGTGTTTCCTTTCCTATCTTCCTATGCCTTCAAATTTTCCTTGTTCCCATGCACACATCCTTTATGTTCCTTCTCCTTAGAACAATACTTTGTCTACTCAACATTACCCCACACTAAATTAAATTGTCTTCCTAGAAATGGGAATTCTTTTTGATGTTCCCAAATAATAAAGAATAAGAATTGAAAGAATTAAATAATCACTGTATAAAAATAATGAATCTTTACTTTGCAGCATCCTCTTCTTCAATTGGGAGGATCAACTCTAGATATTCATTTTTGATCTCAACCTCCAATGTCTCTGTCACCATTCAATGTGGTCCTTGTTTTCTCTATAATTTATGTGGTTGTGTCATCTATTTCATCTTGAGTGATCTTCTCCTTCTCATTTTGAAGTACCTGGAAAACATTGGCTATACCTGACATCATTCCTTCCATGATGTCCATCTTCTATGCTATGAGCTTCTAAATCTCATCAATCCTTTCTTTATATGGATCTTGGGTTGCTGCGAGGGCTTCAATATTTTGTTTCACCATTGTCAATCTTTTTGTGTGCCCTAATGTCTCATCTTTCATTGTTGTCATAACTTCATTATCTTCAACTAGAGTTCTGGTCCTTATTACTACCTCTGGTGTTGCACACAAATTAAGAGCTTGGTCTACTTTCTTCAGCTCATCCTTTAAAGTTTGGAGCAATGCCTCGTAAGTTGAAATTTTTCTAATCATAGAGGCCCTTTCTCTCTCTGCTTCTTATTCAACATCTTTTGGTGCAGGCATTCAAATTGGTCTGTCTTCTAACACCAAATCAACCAAAGTGTGCACATAATGCATAACATAAGGAAACTTTTTAGGTACCTTAGGTTCTAGATGAGGCCTTACTTTCAAAATGTGATCACCAATCTCCTCATCCATGCCAATGAAAGCCTCATTCTTTTCCCAGTTCTCGTTCCTTCTCTTCCTTTAGGTGCTTTATCTCTACATTTTTATCCTTGTTATCCTCCATCAACGCTCAAATGGTGGCAGCCTTATCAACATTTCTCTGCACCACCTTAGTAGATACCTTGACCAAGGCATTACTTGACCTGCTCATCAGACATTAGAGTAGGCTTTATCATCATGTGCCTACTTTGGGGTGCCTTCTTCACTCTTCATGAGACACAAGATTCTTCATATACATAAAATTGTGGTTCATCCATATGGGTCTACATGGACCAAGATAATTGTTTCCTTTTGTGTACGTAGTGGCCATATATGGATCCATCAACTCCCACCCATATAACTCTTTAAGGCCCACAATAATCTGAAACTAGGTATAGATGATTTTTCTTGTGCCCTCAACATAGCCCATATTAGGGATAATATAATCTTCACTTGTTCTTTCTCTTTTTATTCTTGACCCCTTAGGAACCTAGCGCGAAGGTCTAAAGTTGGCCCTTCTCCTACTTGAGTTGCAATGGGTGTGTTGGGTTGCTTTTACATAGTTTCTTCTACCTCTTTCACCCCTTCCTCTTCATCTCTCATTTATTCATCATGGAGTTACTCCACATCTTCAAGTTGGACCGGGTATCGGTGCTCTCTCTTCAGACTCCTCTGCCTCCTCGTTAAGTTGCATATTTCTTCTTCTCTTTTTCTCCAGTGCTTCTTTTTGAGGGGAGAGTTGAGGTGACCTTTGTAAATGTTGTGATGTTCATGTGCCTTAGGTCCTAGTTCTTCTAAAAACCTTCTTAAATTGGTGCTCCTCATGGACTGTATCTATGTCCAAGTCTTCCTCTCCTCCTTGCTCCTGTGGGGAGTATCTGCACGCTCAATCTCCACTTTGTTTTTGGGATGCCTCTAGCCTCTATGATCCAAGCCTCCACTATCCTCATGTTCTTCCTCCTCCTCTACCTCTATGGTCAATGAAGGCTTCGTAGTTGTCACATTTTCAAATTTGTTTTTCCTTAGAAACCCTAATAGCATGAACTCATTATCCACATACTTCTTATTCTCTAACCTAAGCTTAAGTTGAAGATATACGAGCATGGCCCCAATATCCCCAATAGCCAAAATTAATGGCTTCATACTTATAAGATCTGAAATAAGCCTCTCAATGTAGGCGTAACAACCTGATAAGCATAAGTTTTTTTTGAGAGTGTTGTATTCATAATCTACCTTGTCCACATTAAAGATCAACTAGCAGGCATCAATAAATGTGTGTACTGAGGCCTAGAAATAGCATGTTGTGAAGGCGTATGGTATTTTACACCAGGGACTCCACGTCCCATCCTTCATTATAAACTGCATGAGATACAAAATGTTGATAAACCAGTAAATTATACTACCTTACCTACTACTGATGGTAGCTCCTTAGCAATACGCCATTCCTACTCAAATACAACGTGTAGTCAATCATACCATAGTTCAGCCCTTTGTTGGAATGAGCCACTCATTGTTCCTTCACACAAATACATCTCAAACCTCTCATCAAGGGACTTCTTCTCCAGGGGTACTCCCAAATTTTGTTCTTTGGCCCATCGGGCACTCCAATTTCTATAAACACAAGAGATAAGAGGATAACGCCAAAATTTATCTTTTCACCTGTACGCACTTCCTCAATAAATATTTCTTCTATGTAGCATCATAGATTGTAGACTTCTCCTTGTGACATCTTCTTAGAAACATGTAGCCACATGGTGTTTACCTACAACCATCTCTCTTGATCATTCAGTTTAGTGAGAAGATGTGTGGCTGCCTATACCACCGTACTTCCTTAATTTGTAGATGTCCATTCCATGTGGACCCTTGGAGTATCCCAACTCCTTTCTTGTGGCTATAATAGCTACTTTATCAATAAGATCACTAATAACATTATGGTTGTGCCCTTCAATCTAGTCAATGTAGCAATTAGGGTCGTTGTGATTCTTATCCTCTGTTTAGCAAAATAGAAGAAATCCTCATGGAATATGCTCATAACATATTGATATAAAGCTTCTAGTTTTCTAAAATATGGTATTTCATATAGCTGATAAACCCCTACCTTCTTGAGAAAATTATCCCCAACATCGTCATACACTAGCATGTCATCCACCATGTGCTTTTTGGTCTTCTTATTCAACAAAGCATCCAAATCTCCCTTGTTTTTGGTGGTGCAATGGTTGTAATCACTTACTTTGCATTTGCGGATATGGGAATCCCAATCCCACCTGATGATCACTCCTTTTGGATACTACATCTCTAAAAATTACTCTCGGAGCATCTTCGACCTCAACTTCCACCTTTTTCTTCCCCTTCGTACATGTTGCAGGTGCTTTCTTTAGTGCCATGATAAAAATCCCACCTTTTCTTCTTTGTCAAGTAAGCCCTCATGCCCTAGCTCAAAAACACATTCCCTAGCTCGAAACCCCATGCCCTAGCTCCTTCTAAATGCTTCTACTTTTCTTAAACCCTTCTCTAATGGGGACGTAAGCCACTTCGAACACAAATCCGCTCTCCACGTCTAGTTTTGCAACTCTTCGTACCTTAATACATTTCACTTGCTCGATCCACAACTAGCTCACTCAAATACTTGTGATCACAAAGGTAAAAATGAACCCGCATCACATCCTTATATATATTTTTGAAAATTTATTACATTTATTTCTCCTTTACCTACCACCAATCCTCTCATTAATTGACCATTTTCCCAACTTCGCGCGGTACACCTCTCGTGCCCCAATTATAACCTTCTAACATGCCTTCCTCCCTTCTGGTTTATAGACATCCTTGTGTGGTCTTCCATGTGCCAAAGTACCTCACCATTGTGCCTTCCCCTGGTAGTTTCCATGGCCGTAGCTTACCTCGTGTTATATTGTTCATTCATTTATTTTCAACTATGGTCTTCTCTAGGATCAATCTTCTTTCTAACAGCTCCTTTCCATTCTTGAATAACACCTATAACAATATGTTCTTATGTGTTACCTTTGTTGAATAAAACCACCCCACACCAATGGTATGTGTAGTCCTCTGTGCATAAAAATACTTCAAATTGTAATTAGCTTCCAGCGTGAAAACGCGCTTATTACATAAAACACCAAATTAAATTGACAAAGCATAGTGATGAATAACGAAATACATTAAAATAAATACAGAAAGGGAAATCTATACTAAATGGAAATGTTTCCTTATTACAAACACCAAGAAGACTTATTTATATTAGGGCTTGAGCCTACTCCCGTTGAAGTAATTGGGTAATCGTGTTCCATCAATCACTTGATTCAAGGATGTGAGTGATAATATACGGTCCCAACCAATGCACCTAAAGTTTGTCCGGATGGTGTAGAAACTTGGAATCATAAAGAAGTACCATCTGTCCAACCTCAAGATTCGTATCCCTGATGTGTCTATCATGCCATGCATTTTTCCTAGCCTTTTCTTACTTCTGACTCCAACGTGCTATGGCGCGCCTCTCATGCAGTTGTATTAACTTGTCAATTCTCTCTTCCAATGCTTTCTCATTAGCTACACATCCCGCACACATAATACGAAAAGAAGGTAACATGAATTCCATGGGAAGAACTGCTTCTATGTAAAACACCAATTGAAAGGGTATGGCTTTATTCAACCTTTTGTAAGTTGTTCTATATGCCCAAAGTACAACATAAACTTTATCATCCCAATCTTTCCATCCAACATCACAAATTTTTGTCAAGGTCTGGCTCAATATCTTGTTGAAATCCTCAAGTCCTATTTTATTGAGGGTGATAAGGTTTAGTCTTGTGGTGTGTGACCATAAATTCATCCAATAATATCCTGATTGTCTCATTCAAGAAGTGTGTGCCCCTATCACTTGTCAAAATCAACGGACATCCATACCTAGTAAGAATATTTTCCCATAAGAACCTTGTTGTTGTAGTTGTTGTACAATCCTTTGTAGGTGTTACTTTTTCCCACCTTGTAAGATACTTTTAGAAGTGATGATGTAGCTTGATCTAGTTTTATGCGTGGTTCAAGAAATAGGACCCACAAAGTCTATTACCCATTTTTCAAACGACTTTGTACTAAGAATATGCCTCAAAGGAATTTCATCTCTTTGCCCAAGTTTTCCAAGGAACTGATAGTGATCACACACCTTACAATACTCTTTACAATCCTTATATAGAGTCTCCCACCATAATCCAATAAGTAGAATCTTGCACGTAGTGGCATCACCTACATAGTGCCCACCTGCAATACCACCATGAGCCTTTTCCATGATATCTATGCACTCATGTTCCAAAGACACACCAAAGGTAATACTTCATCTCATCTAGTTTGTATAAGTCATCGTTGATCAACATGAAGGGTACAACGTGAATTAAAACTGCTTTTTTGTAAGGCTTTCATTCCTTTTGGTGCCATACATGTGCATAAAAAGATAGCAATATCCTCCAATTTTGAAGGCATGTGATGTAACTTGTATAATTATGCATCCGACATTCTATCTTCAATTGTTTACACATCTTCTCTTGATTTAATTATTGATAAGTGGTATGGACTAGAATTAATTTTACCTAGTTTTACCATGACTGTAAAGTCAAATTATTGGAATAGGAGCACCCATTGACATATGCACCCCTATAAAATGGGCTTATTTACCAAGTATTTTAATGCCATGTGATCTGTATAAAATACAAGTGGTGTTTCTAACAAGTATTGTATGAATTTATGTAGTGCATAGATCATTGGCAAGGCCTCACACTCTGTAGTTGTATAATTCTACTTTGCAGGAGTCAACTTTATACTCAAAAATAGATAGGATGATCTATAATACCATCCCTAGGCTGAGCTAAGATTGTTCCAATGGTCATGCTAGAGGTTTCCACATGTAAATTAAACAGTTGGTTCTATGAGGGAAAACACAGAATAGGCGTTGTAGTAAGTCTCTCCTTCAATTCCTTAAATGCGCGTTGTTGTGGTTGTCTCCAATAGAATGTCTCTTTTTCTTTTAGTAGCTCCTCCAGGGGCACGATAATCTTCACATATCCTTTGATGAATTTTCTATAATACCTTATGTGGCCTAAGAATTCCTGCACATCACTTTTACTTGGTAGGCTCCTCTAGGCCTACAATAATTGTAACCTTAGTTGGATCTACTAACAAACCTTCCTTACAAATGATGTGCCCAAGTAGAGTTCTAAAAGGTGTACTAAAAATGCACTTATTGATATTTAAAGATATGATTAACTCGTCTACATATTTCAAACATTAAGTGAAAGTTGTCACAATGATACTTAACAAGCCCATATATTGTCCAATCATCCAAGTAAACTTGCAAGAATTTTTGAATAAAATCCTGGAATGATTGAACAAATATACATGAAAATACATCGATGCATTCTTCAAACCAAATCGCATCATTGTATATGAAAATATTCCCCATTCAAAGTGGTGAAATTCATTTTCTCTTTATCTTTTTGTGTAATTCTAACTTAGTGATACCCCAAGAATCCATTTGTGAGAGAGTAAACTTCACGCCTTACTGCAATGCCTTCTAATATTTCCTTGATGAAAGGTGTAGGAAAAGGATCAATCACACATGCAGCATTCAACTTCGTGTAATCCACACAAATCCTAATCCATCCATCTTTCTTTATACTGATAACCATGGGGCTAACCCACTCAAATTATTCTCAGGGCTTAATGATGTCAGATTTCAACATTTTGTCAATTTTTTCTTTAACTTTTACGCATAGGTTAGGGTTCATCCTGTAAGGTCTCTTCTTGACTAGACACACTCTTCTTTTAGCTTAATCTTCATCTCACCTAATGAATCATGCACCCCCTTTAACTCATGGTACCCCCTAAGGAATAATTCCTGCAAATCACATAATAACTCAATTATCTTTGCTACTTCAAAATTAGACCAATAACATCCAATTATGGCCTCGTTAGGTTTAGCATTTGTGCCAATGTTCACTTTTTTGGTCTTCATAGGTTCATGATAGGCATGCACATTTTTATCCACACTATCTAAGACCTCGCATATACATGTTGAATGATCTATGTCCAAATCTTCTACTTCTTCATCATCCACTATGTAGACCATATTTCCTTTCTCCTTCTCAAAGCAAGTGTACGTAAATAGTTTAGCATCTGTATCATTTACTTCATCAAAATGCACTCCTTGTGCTTCCTCCCCAAATAACTCTTGAATGAGTTCTTCAGCCTTTACAATGTCTCCCATAGTCAAGCACTCCATAACCCATAATGCCTCTCTCACCAGAGGTTTAGTAGAGAAGTACTCAAAAGTATGGGTCATTCCTACAATCAAGTCTTACCAATTTCTAGTCTCCCTATATAGTTCCGCATAAACATACCAAGTGTGTGCACAACCTTGCAAAGTGGAATAAAGTTTATGCACCCAAAGTGAAGGTGGTAAAGCTTCCTACCCCACTATCTAGAGTCTCTCACACTGTTGAACATGGTGTTGAATAGGTTGATTACCATGATATATGCATATTTGAGTACGCGCATTACTCCTGAAAAATGAGTTGTCAAAGCAATTCTTACTTCACTCCATTCTATGAGATTGTCTCTGTGAACCATCCACCAACACGATGTCATCCCGCATAGGGTATAAACTAACATATTTCTTCTCTCCACTTGATATGTCCACTTCTCCTCCATGATGCACAGAATACCGTAGGATCTCCTTCTCCAATATATCCTGGGCACGAGTTGTTACATATCCTCCTAATACAATGAGGTTTGTTCCTCCGTGTAAATGTGATTTTCAATTTGTTCCCAACCATCTCATAGGTTTCATGCACCAAATTGTCACTAGAAACACTTTTAGTATCACTAATAGACTTTGTAACTTCCCACTGGAGGATTCCTTCCTTAGATGGCTCAAGTACTTCCAGGATCTCGAATGGTGCACACATAAAAAAATTTCAGGTCTTCCTCACTCAAAGGTTTGACATAAGGTTCAAATTTCCCATCCATCAAAAAGGATTATAACTCTTTCTTCCTTCTTCTCAAAACTTATAAACCCCTTGTTGAACCGTAGATCAACATTATTTTCATAACACCAAGGGTGTCCAAATAGATCTCGGGAAGTTGTCTACTTCGCAAGTGCTAAGACCTCAAATTCCTCGCTTAACTTGGCCCCCTATATAGTAATGGATGTATCCTTTAAAACTCTGATTAGAGTGGCCTTAGTTTGATTAGCCATAAAAAGTACATTAGAGGATGACTATAATGGGGGTCTTCCCATCTACACCCATGCATCTAAAGTAAGAACATTCACTTCCACACCTATGTCAATAAATATATTACTCAAAATCCATCCATCCACAATGGCTTTCAAAGTGATCTCCTTTTCATAATCCAATCTATGAGGGGGAAGATTAGCGTGTAGGATCTCGTCATCCATTCTCAATACCTACGCATAGAGTGTTCCCCTTTAACCAATTTCCTAGTAATGGAATAATATTCTCCTGGAATAGCATCTTACATATCTTTTTCAAAATCATCAATATATGACTGGACCATATCTCGCTACCTTTTTTATCCACACTTTGTTGATTGTTCCTTTAAACATTGTATTTCACCCTAAAGATTTATTAGTACCTCCATGGTCTCCTGATAAACCTCCTTCTGATATGTAGGATCTGGATACCTTGCATGTAAAACCTCCTCCTTTGTAATGGTAGGATTATGTTGTAACATTTCTCTAGCGCAAGCACGACTTGAGTGCTTGTAGTAATATTCACAAGTACTACTTATGGTTCTCGTGCCAACTTTGGCATATACTTTGATTTTCTATGGTGCATTGTATCATAACCATCCCTATGCCCTTATTTTCTTGTTTATGTTTCTTGCTAAGATGCTCATATAAGTCTGGGCATTCCTCATAGTTATGATTCTTCCCATAAAAATAACAAGTAATATTCTAGAGGGCATTCACACATGTAGTGTTCAGGAGATCCACATGTAAAACATGTTCCACGAGGAAACTCACCTTGCACACCACCACAAAGATCCTTGAGCTCTACCGCGACTTCCTTCAAAGTACCCTTCATTTTGATTGTAGCACCCTTGGTTGTGATCACAATCATGGTGGTCATTTTTACTTTTAGAATTATCTCGATGCTCATTTCTATCATACACCAATATTGATGACATCTTGGATCGACCAATTAACTCGGTCTTACGTATTATGATCATGGACCGGAAAATCTAACAATAGCAAGATACATTCTTTCTTATCATGTGTTGTAATAATGGGAAGCAACTTACATCATGGTCTAAATTACATATCTCACAGTCTAGCAACAATGAATGTACTAATTTATGGAGAAAACTATCCTTAGTGTGCCCTTCCACTTCACATTCTATACACCAAATCCCAATGCATGTCTCATGTACTAAATAGGCCGATAGTTTCTCCAACTACTTTTTCATAGCTGTAATTTGTGCTTCTAGGAATGGGCTTACTCCAGTGTCTATACTTTCAAATTCCTCAGCATGTAACACTTCTTCAAGTACTTCGCATGGGTCTGTATATGTCTTATGTGACACCGCCTTCCTTGTTGGTATCCAATTTTACTCTCCTTCACAACTTGAACAACATCATAAATTTGCACAAGACACTCAAGGATAGATGTTTTGTATGTCGTTTGTAGCTAGGAAGCACACCTATCCGCTTGTTTACATTCAAGAATTGAGGGAGTGGATAGCACCTTCAAGAGGGTTTCGATCTAACGCTCACTATTTTAGGTTGTGCCTATCAACCAAGGCAAGAGAACATATATTGCAGCCCCTATAGGGTAAGGAGATGGAGATATCCTTGTGTTTTGCATATGATATGGAAGAGGCTTTGTGAAAACATGATCAAGTATCCATTATCCGAACTCAAAGGAGTAGCAACTACTAAATGATGGAAATGTTCTCAAAACAAAGCTAGAGTTGCTAAAGACATGATAAAACCCTTATCAACTTTGTGCATTTTAGTGAAAGGATTGAATTCTTTTATGGACACACAATGTAAATGCAGGGGTATTATAGGTAGGATGAGTTAGTTTAAAATGAAATTCTGATGAGAGATGTTGGGACAAGAGTAACTAGAAATCATCACCTTCTTTTGGAAGCTTTGCAAATGAATTACAACACCTAAACAGCAGAGATGTTTCAACGAATTTGAAGTGCTCTTTCAACCAGGATGTGTGCACACATGGATGCCCAAATCTACACTATTCCATACAAACTTTGATAACCTGCCACAAAGGCTTGAAGAAAAATATCAATGAAGCATTTAGAAACCCTTGTTAGATCATGACCTAAGGTACACCCAAAGGTTTACAAACACCCTCAATTTACAAGGAAGGTAAGATGAATTTAAATCTTTTTATCTTCACTCAAATGAATTCTCTTCTAAATGGAAGATTGCAGATGCCTTCAAACCATCTACAAGAAATGAGACCATGTATGACCAATAAAGATCCCAAATACAAGATTCCAATATGAGCATGAAACACAAATTGAAAACATACTGAAATACAAGTGTATGCAAGCTTTGCCAAGAGATAAAACATGTTAATCCAAGAATTTGATCAAATATATCAGCAAGGGAATGTTATTTAGAAAATATCAAATCTTTTTGATGGCTTTACAACTAAAACCAACTCAACATGATGAACATTTGATGCAAACAGGAATCAAAAATGGCTCTCGGAAGTTTCTCCAAAAAGGAAAAGGACTTCTTCCGGTTTTCATCAGAAAATTCTTCTCTCTTTCTCCAAAATTCTCAACGGACTTTTCAAAATACCTCCAAATTACATAATATACTCTATGCCAGCTGGGATCCTTGCATCCCAAGCAAAGAAAATGCCAAAGGGATCCAATTTGTTACCAAACCCTATCCTTTTGATGAAAAATGATATAAAACTCAAAATGACTCACAAAATGCCGAGATGCACAAATATTTTAAAATATTGCATGGATTCATATCCTTATCCATCCCAGGGTCATGTTTTTGTCATTCCATGATGCCAACATGCATTTGCAATCATTTTCCACCCTTTTCCCTCATTATTTTTAACTCTGCAACTTAATTTTTCACTTTTCACGTTTTTACACGAGCCAAGAAAAATATTTCATGAAAATCACTACAGTGCACCGAAATAGCTCAAATGAATGATGTCATTGCATCTAGAAGGTTGAAGGGATGTGATTTCATATAAAATTTCATGCAATTTGGTGCAAAAATGATGATTCCAATCATCTTGGAACTCCAATGGCAGTAAGAAACGAAAACACTCAGCAACCGTTGATTTAAAATCAACTTTCAATTTCTACCCTCCACGTGTCTTGATGACATTCGACATATAGGCTCAAAAATATCTTCTTTTACTTCTGGATAAGGTGGACACATGTCTAAATACCATTGGACTGGGCATCCAACCTTAAAAATGCATTTCAAACCTTTTTTGACCTTGGGAAAATTTTGAAAATTTTGCTTGCATGCCCCCTAGACATGCCACGTGTCCCTAGGTGGGTCCTACCAAGATCCATGTGGGCCAAAATAACAAAATTTGCTCCTTTTGTGAAAAAAGGAACATTTCCTTTAGAACCCCCATAGGCTCGAATGCCCGTTGCTTCCTCCGCCACATGGTGGTCTCCCATTCATTGTGCGGAGCCAACCCCTCATTTTTCCTTCATTCCTCCACGAGCACAAAATCCTCCACCTCCTTTTGGACACGTGTCCTATTTTCATTGGTTGTGGGAGTTTGGCATGAACAATTAATTTTTACCCTTTAAAGTTAAAAAACTTCAAAACTATCACAAATTCCGCCGATCCATTTTACCCTTGTGGACACGTGTTGCTTTGTGATTTGTTATGGATATTTGGCTCAAATTTTAACTTTGAGATTTTGCCTCCAAAGGCAAAAATATAGAAAACATGCACAACCCCACTTCTCCCTTGGCTCTCCTGGACACATGTCCACGTTTCATTGGAGGCGGGCCCATTTTTCAATTTTTACCCTTAGCGTCTGAGGCAAAAAACAATAAAAATTTTCAAGTCCCTCCTCCACCCACCTGACCTTCCTATGCCACGTGTCACCTTCTAATTCATTGTGGGGATCTCGGGCCAAATTTTTCCATTGGCATTTTGAAGCCAAAACTTCAAATTTTTCCAACTCTTCACCTCTCTACTTGACCCTCCTGGACATGTGTCCTCTTTTCATTGGATGCGGGCCCTTGGGTCAAAATTTTCCCGCAAATCCCCGAATCAAAATTTTTCTCCAACTCCCCACCATGTGTCCGCTTCCCATTGGACGTGGGCCTTTGGACCAAAAAGTGACTTCAAGAAATTTTCCAAAATGGAAGAAAATGTTCTAAGTGACCCCGCCACCCACCGATCCTCCAACCAATCAAATCATGCCATGTAGGCACATCACTGTAGAAAATGCGGGGCCACAGAGCAAAATTTTCCTTTGCTAAAAGTCAAAAAATGACAAGTTGTAATATTTTCCCAACCACTCCCAAAGAATAGCAACCTGCCACGTTAGCGATAACATGCAAGGATAATTTTGATAGGCAGATGACACCCGTATGCCCATCAAAATGTAAAAATGCAAGGGATGCCATAGAAATCGAAAAAAAAATCATAAGGAAGGCAGATTTTTCTGTTTTGAATCCAATGAATCATGATTTCACAATGGTTTAGGCCTGGGGATTAGGATTTTTGCAACAAATAACTCTGATTCAATTTATTTCAAAAAAATTCACGATTGGGGCAAGGGAAAAATGACACAACCCATGTAAATGAAAAAATTAGGGCACAACAAAGGGGAAACTTGGAAATTTGTTTCAATTTAGGGAAAAATCATGACAATGTGAGCAATTCAAAGGCATTCAATTGGAAAATACGAATTGTAGGTCACCAATTAGAACAAATGAATGTTTTAGAGCAAAAATGGAACATGGAAATTAAGGCAAAGCATGTAAACCTAGAAATTGCACCAACATTGGCTCCTGCTTGGGGATGGGCACTCCCTGTGAGTGACATAAGATCAAAATGTAGACCAAGTGCCAAAAATCCATTGGGCAAGGAGTCAAAAACACATTTGCAGCCCAAAAAACTAGAATTTTCACCAAAAAGGACCGAGAAAACCAGACCAACAATGGTTGCCAAGGACAAAAGGGAAAACCACAAGCCAACAACAGCAAGAACAAAGAAAAGACAAAAAAAAAACAAGGGCTATACAAAAATGTACAACTTGTGGATACCTCACATGGGGATTTAATCCAAGAAATGTTTTAAATGTCTACCATTAACAAGCAGCTCCAACAAATCCCCATCCAAATCCTTGAGAAAAAATGTATTTTCTCCAATTCTGATGTCAATGGCATAAGGGCCCATCCATAGGGCATCAAAATTTCCATGCTTGCCCTTATCTTCATGCCTACTATCCCATAGCAAGACCAAATCTCCAACATTGAAGGCTCTAGGATTGACCTTCTTGTCAAACAACTTCAACTTCTCCTTAAATCTGACATGTCTTTCATGAGAGGCTCTTCTTTCTGCATCCAAATCAATGATTTGATTGATCCTTGATTCATATGGACCATGTTCCTGATCCTCTAACTGCTGGGAAAACTGAAATGTGGACAATTACAAGTGCAAGGGCAACAATGCTTGAGTTCCATATACCAATTCAAATGAAATTTTACTAGTTGCTCTTTTTGGAGTTATTCTATCATCCCAAACTGTAAATTTCAATTTCTCTCCCCACTTCTTCTTGTTGATTTCCAAAGTCCTTCTAATGATCTTGAGCAAGTTCTTGTTACTTGATTCAGCTTGCCCATTCCCTTATGGATTGTAATTTGAAGCATAAGTCAGATTTATCCCATATTCATTGCACATTGCCATCAAAGGCTTGGCTCTAAAACACATGGCATTATCAGATACAATCTTAACTAGAACTCCAAATCTACATATGATATGATTCAGCAAGAAATCCATTACCACTTGGTGTGTTGCCTTTCTAGATGGAATGGCCTCAACCCACTTTGTGAAATAATCAGTTGCAACAAGGATCCATTTATGACCAACACTAGAAGGATTTGAAATCTCACCTATGAAGTCCATTCCCCATTGTTTGAAAGGGGCTTCAACTGATATAGGCTGCAAAGGAAGGGATCCTGAAGCCTTCAATCTTCCTGAGAAACGTTGGCAACTATCACATCTTCTAACTAGCTGGTTTGCATCTTTAAAAAGAGTAGGCCACCAATAACCAGCTCTTAAAATCTTATGTGCTGTCACTCTCCCAAAAAAATTTCCTCCACAAACTCCCCCATGGAAATCAACAATCAACTTGGGAGCTTCATCTTCAGTTATGCATTTCAAGAGGACACCTTTAGGGTTCTTCCAAGCCAGCCTAAGGTCTGTTATGATATATTTCTGAGAAGCCATCTTGAGGGCTCTTTTTTAATTTTTATTCAAGTGAATAGGACAACATAGGTGTCTGAGGTAAAAATCACATCTTTGTACCACTCAGACCTCATCAATTTGTCAAGAAGATCTTCCCTTTCTTCCTCTAGCTGATTCACTTCTACATTTTGCAAATTGCTCTCATCCATGAGCTTGGCAAGACCCAAACCTCTTACCAACTTTGTTGTTTGGATATCTTTGTCATATTCTTGTAATTTGGTTACCCATATACATCTCTTGCTTGATATCTCCATGTCTGATAAGATGTCTTTAACCATGGTGTGGGGAACATAAGCAACAACTTTTGAACTCAGTATATAGGGCCTGAAAATCTTTGTTGCTTTTACCAATGCAAATGCCTATTTTTCCATAATTGTGTACTTTAGTTCAGCTGTTTGTAAAGCCTTGCTAAAGAAATCAATAGGCCTCTCAGCTCCCTTTTCATCCTTTTTTAACAAAACTGAAGCAATAGTAAATTAAGAGGCAAAAGAAAATATTTAGAAAGGCATCTTATAGTTTAGAGCTGCCAAAACAGGTGCATGCTTGAGTGCATCCTTTATTCCTTCAAAATCTTGGATGGAATCCTCTTCCCACTTAATAACTTGATCCTTTCTTAGCATGCTTGTGATTGGAAGAATTATCTCAGCAAAATTGGAAACAAACCTTCTAATGAAATTGATTTGGCCAAAGAAAGATTGAATACCTTGTTAGGAAATAATTATATTAGTGCTCCATTATGTTAATGTGTGAGCAATGTTATTTGTATTGTATTAGTTTTAGAGTTGTTACAAGTTGTTAAAACAACTTGTATAATTTAGGTGAGTGGTTTCCTATATTATAGGAAATATAATTCCTATATAATCATTTGTATGATGCGGATGTTTCAGATATAGAGAAGAAGATTAAATGAATATCAATTATATTTCACTGTAAAACTGTTGTATTCATTTCATTTGGTACCAGAGTGATTAATGGAGTCCTGAGATAATCTACAGGGAAAATCCATTGCTATCCATGGTGGCCCGTGTATGATTTTTTTTTTTGGTATGAGAACCTGATATTCCTGTGGACCGTATGCGAAGATCTGCACGGTGAAGTGGTTTCTACTTGTATAATGCATTCTCTCTGTTGTTCATTTGTCTTTTCTCAAGTCGTGAAGCCTTCTCATCATATGCATAGGCTGTCGTGGTCACACATTCCACGGTGTATTATTCTGTGAAATGTACGTACAAACATTCCAACTTGGCACCTCACTCGAGACTGCACATAGTTTATGTTGTTTCATTTGGTATTATTCTGCTACTTGCAACGCATGAGTGTCATACATATGTGGCACTATTAGGAGGAGATCGAATCCAGATATTAAATTGATCCAGTCTGCTTGGTTGTCCACGTTGATCAAATCGCTGGCAAAATTTGTGTAGATCTAGCATCGATTCACATTTGGATTTCACGGTGCATTCACAGTTTGTCCAACCACGGTTCTTTATCCAGCGAATTGGTCTGCGCAAGTGTGTTGAGGATCTGTCAGACTTGGGGTATGCAAATATTTCCATGGGCTACATAAGTATTTGAGTAGTGGGTGTACATTTCACGGTAGACTTTACTGTGGTATACCAGTCACTGTCTAACACGTCCTGAGCCTGCGAATTTCACTATTGTTACGGAATCTTGCTAAGTGTGTATTCTATACGCATCCATTACCAAGAAACGTGCAAGAAAAATCTCAAAAGCATTTGTGGGAGTCAGATTTCACCTCCAGGAACCTTTCACATTGATGTTCGCAGAATCACATGCATGCTTCCACGTTCGACTCAACATTGAATAGACAGTTGTCATCTTCTGTGACTTGTTCTCTCTCAACCAGATTTGATAAGAGGTTTCGCAGATTTGTGGCATTCCATAGATGCAGATCTAGTTTGTCCTATTCAATGGACATTGCATGCAAGTCGGTCACCGAATTATTTCCCGTAGTTGACGTGGAATCCAACCTTCTCTATATACATGCTTCTGCTGCGTCTGAGGCCCTGTGTCCCATGACATCAATCTGCAATTAGATTGGTATAGCCGAGGATAAAAATACTACGCCTTGTGCCAACGGGTCAATGGTATTAGTGATCTATTTTTAGTCATTCCATATTCATGTATAACGGATTCATCCACCTCATTAGTAAGTCATTTTATTAATTTTTAAGTAGTCACCTAAATAGTCAGTTTATTGTTCCATTATTTAGTAGTTGTGTAAGGGTCTTTGTTATTTTGGTAATGTCCTCTTAAATTCCAGTAAAAAATTAAAGTTGAGTCATTCAAATTGATAAGTATTGTTTTGAAAGTTAGATGTCAATGTCAAAGAGTCTTGTATAAGTGTCAAAGCAATAATGGTGTAAAAAGTCATGTCGTTAACAGTATAAGTGTCTTATATAGCACCATTAGTGTGTTTGTCGTAAAGTGTCATGATATGTATATATGATAAAATAGTCATTTTTGTGTCTATTTTCAAAAAATCAAGAGTCGATTTTTGTTTAGTCGTCAAAATTTCATTGTGGGTCATTACTATTGTAAAAAGTGTCGTCTTCCAAAGTTCGAAAATAAAAAAATTTGCCCGCATTTCAATTTTGGACGCATTTTCGCTTGTACGCGACGTCCAAATTATTGAAGGTATTTTGAGCTTCGTGATCACATCCGGCTGAACTAGCAGCATGAAACCGGAGGCAGGAGGCATCAAAGGTTGGAGGTCATTCAGTGACCTCTCGTCAGTTGCCAACGACGGGGCCACATATCAGCTTTGGTGACATGTGTGTGTGCGGTTTGATTTTAGTGCTTCCAGTGTGGTGTGCCTCAGTTTGTAGTGATCCTATTTTCAATAAGTGGAAATTTCACATTGAGGGGGAACATGATCCAATGTTCCATTTCCAGGATGTCACTTTTTCTATGTATGTACGAGTAACAAATTTCAAGTATAATTTCCTATGTTATTCCTGCAAAGTGAGATAGTGATGAGAGTTGTTGATACTCTTTGCATCATCATGATATCGTGGTTGTTAGTTATCCAAGAGGTTGTTGGTATTGTCCTCAAAAACCATCTGTTGTGTGGTTGTTGGTTAACCACTTGGAAAACCATCTAGAGGTTGTTGGTATTGTCCTTGAAACCATCCAGATCATGAGAATGCTACGTAGCGGCACGTTGCCATACAAAGCATGTTTTCCCATGTTCACACTAAGGGGGGAATGTTAGGAAATAATTATATTAGTGCTCCATTATATTAATGTGTGAGCAATGTTATTTGTATTGTATTAGTTTTAGAGTTGTTACGAGTTGTTAAAACAACTTGTATAATTTAGGTGAGTGGTTTCCTATATTATAGGAAATATAATTCCTATATAATCATTTGTATGATGCGGATGTTTCAGATATAGAGAAGAAGATTAAATGAATATCAATTATATTTCACTGTAAAATTGTTGTATTCATTTCATACCTTTCTTGGTTCTTAGAATGGGCACTTGGCTGATTGCTTCTACTCTCTCCGAGTCTATCATAACACCTTCTTTGGACACAATATGTCCCATCAACTTGGCCTTTTGCATGCCAAAATGACACTTCTTTGGGTTAAGGGAAATGCCATACTCTCTACATCTGATCAGCATTTTTTCTAGGTGTTGCAAATGATCTCCTCGCTTCCTTGAAAAAACAGTCACATCATCTTTGTAAACTACTATGAATTCATTGATATAACTAGCAAAGGCAATATCCATTGCCCTCTGAAATGTGGCACCAGCATTCATCAATCCAAAGGGCATACTCCCAAAAACATAAGTCCCCTAAGGAGTAGTGAAGGTTGTCTTTAATCTTTCTGATTCTTTGACAACTACTTTGTTGTATCCGAAGAAACCATCCAAGGTAGAAAGCATCTCTGACCCTGTTACAAGCTACAACATATTCTCCATGTTTAGAAATGGGTCATTGTTCTTCATAGATTCTTTGTTTAGATTCCTAAAATCCACACAAAGTCTGATATCACCATTCTTTTTCCTAACTGGCACAAGGTTGGCAGCCCAAGAAGAGTATCTAGTAGGCTGAATGATACCACCATCTCTCAATTTCTTCAACTCTTCTTTCATTTTCATGGAAAGATGTGGGTTAATGGGTCTTTGTCTCTATCTAAATGGCTTAGATTTTTCCTCAAGAGGAATCTCATGTTGGAACAAATCTTCTCTATATGCCTTTAGCTCTGAATAAGACCAAACAAAACAATCTTGATATTTCTTTAAAATTTGGGCATAGGACTATTTTTCTTCTTTGCTGAGATGGCTGCCCAACCAAATATTCCTTGGTTTTTCCTTGGTTCCCAAGTTGTGCTCTTCCACATCCCTTGAAGCAAACAAGTTTCTATTAATGATACAATCAACATTGCTAAAGTTGGATTCAAGTGCCACAAGGCCTTTAGGAATGGTGTTTATCTTCAATTGTATTATATCCTTGTCAAACAAGGTTTCTTTACCTTCATTCATGCACACCATTGGTTCCCAATCAATGTTTTGACCAGAAAACTCACCTTGGCATTGTAAGAACCTCAAGATTTGTGCATCATCATCAAAAATCTGCCAATGTTTTACATTATCCGGGATAGCTGGCCTTGTTAGTACTTCAATGTCATATTCACAAAAGGGTGAAACGGTGCAATTGTCAAATCTAGAGCCAAGGATAGCCAACTTATCAGCAGCAACATTAAGATTCCTATCATGATAAACAATGTTAAAGGAATCAAACATTTCAATCAAGTCCCAAACAACATTCTTATATTGCTTCATACACTGATTTTTTGTGGCATACATCTTCCTTACTTGCTTCACCACCAACTCTGAATCTCCCTTAGCAACAATATCCTTCACTCCATATTTCCATGCAATCCTTAACCCTAACAACAATGCTTCATATTCAGCTATATTGTTAGTGCATTCAAAATTGAGCTTGAAGGAAAAAGGAAACTCTTCTAAACTTGGAGAAACCAACACTATACCAGCACCATTCCCAAACTTGGAGCAAGCTCCATCAAATAGTAATGTCCATGGAGAACCTACCATACCAAGGCACTCTGATTTGTCCATCTTATTCTCTTTTCCATCAGCAAAACCAATGAAGTTGTCAACATCTACATCAGCAAACAACACTTCATAAGAAGCATTGTTGGGATCTTCAATCAAGTGTAACATCTTCTTTTCACCATAGAGTTTGACAAGGCTGCCCTCAATGGGAATGGTGGCGAAAGACATGTCCATTTAAACACTACCACCAACACTCTCAGCCCACTTTCTTGACAAACACACCCCATTTGGCGGGGGCAATCAATAATTACAACATCAAGTTTTAAATTCTTACCCGGATAAACTGCAAGTTGCACTACTAAACCCTTCACACATCCAACAACCGGCACTTCCCTTGAATCAATTCAGTAAACTTCCCATATGTTGTTTTCACCTTGAGATCCAACTCATTCATGACTTCTAGAGGCATGACATTACATGATGCACCGGAATCAAACATGCAATTGTGAAGCAACCTATCTTTTATGAGCAAAGTTGTGAAGAATGGATCAACATTCAATTGGGAATCAACCAAGGATGTCCCCAAATATACTTCAGTGCCTCTCCAAAATCTTCCATTGGTGGTGGTGTTTCAAGGCCAGCAATGCTTTGAAGAGGATTCTCAACAACATTTACATTTCTGCTTGGGGTAATCTTTTCTTCTTTCAATCCCAAGTACTCGAATGCTCTCTTCTTATGCTCAAGAATTCTAAGCAATTCAATAATTGGAACACTCACTTTAATTTGGCTCAAAACCTGGGCTATATCATATGGAACATTCTTTGGTAAAATAGCATTGGAAGGGAAACAAGAAGGTTCATCAGATGGAGAAGTATTCTTGGTAGCTTGGGCATGAAGAGGACTGATATTTTTGCATGGGACAATAGGGTTCTTGGCAATTGTTTCTTTTCTAGGATTGTCTTTGGGAATGCTTGTGAGCAAGGGTGTCTTTGGTTTGGCTTGAGGACCAGCTCCCCTAACAACTTTACTTCTAGTATTGTACTCTTTCTCTTGACCAACCACAACATTCATTAACAATTGTCTATCTTCCTCTAAAGGAATACCACCATCATACTTCTTGATCATTAAAGCCCTTAGATATTCAAATTCATTATTAGGAATTTCAAAGGCCTGAACTACATCTACATCATGAATTTGAGGAAGAGAAAGAATTGGTACCCTCTTTATGCAATCCCAAAAGGTTGTAGTAGTCCTTGCACTTATCACATCTATTGATGTTATTGCTTGTTGTGAGCCTGAAGAGCTTCCCATCATACAAATGTCATCATCCATTTCATTCTCATTATCATCATCAATATCTTGCTTGGTCCATTTCACATGGAGGATGAGGAAGAAAACATCTATCACACCAATCCATATCAAAAATTTCTTGAACAACAAAAACCCTTACAGTCAGAGGGTCAGGCACCACTTTATTTTCACGTGCTTGGAGTTGTCTATTTATAGATCCAACAGGCCCTTTACCTCTATCATCTTGTCTTTGATCACCCCTAGGATGATTGACAAATCTATCATGGTTTTGAGTTCTTTGTTGTCCTTGTTAACTTTTCCCAATTCCTTTCTCAGCCTGCGCTAGTTTGTAAGAGATTTCTTTAACATCCCCTGCCAAAGTTTTAACATCTTCTAAATCAGCACCCTTGCTAGCTTGAGGCTTCTCGGGGTTTATTATCTTCACACCATCCCTCTTAAGTGGTTTACCAATAGCTTTAATATTATTTTCAATTTGAAGTGCCATGGTGAAAGCTTGCCTCAAGTTTGTAGGATTTTTGTCTCTCAAGTAATAGGCTACCTTTTTATCAAATGCATCTACATATTTGATCAAGCAAGATTCATCACAAGGCCTCAAAATGACAGGAAGCCTTCTCAATGTTTTATTGAATCTTGTATTGAAGTCATGGACTGTCTCATTCGGGTTCTTCTTGATATTTTCAAATTCAGACAAAAGAAATCTAGGATCACCATGTCACCATACTGCAATCTAAATGCATTTTTCATCTCAGTCCATGAATCAATAGAGTTATCAGGTAGAGCCTTGTACCAATCCCTAGCATCTTCTTCAAGTGTATGGATAAACAACTTGATATACACATCCTCAAATTCTATCTCAAAATATTCCATCATATTATCAAATAGTTTGAGATGTTGATCACCAGTAATGGCATTGTTACCTTGGAATTTTGGTAACCTATTTCTCACATCTTGTGGGACAACATTTGGATAACCATCCATTCCTCCAAAATTTATAGGACCAAAGGTGTTAACAAAAAATGGAGGTCTAGGCTGAGCCATATTGTTTAGTGGGGGTGATCTTGGAGGTGAAACAATCTGGTGAGGAGTAGTAATGGGTCTGATTGGAATAGATGAGTGATCTTTAAAATGACAACCCCCAAAGGCTCACTCTCTTGATAAACTTTAGCAAACTTAGAAACCACAGGAGAAGATTTAGGAGCAAGTTTTTTAAATACACAAGAAGGTCCCTCACCTGATGGAGAATGAAAATCAGCAAGAAGATTTCCTGAATCAAATCTACTTGAAGAATAATTATAATCTTCAATAACAGTTACTCTCCTTCAAATTCAACTATGGGGATTTATTTTCTTACAACCAAATCACCAACCACTTTCCACACTCTTCTTCCTTCTAGTTTTGAGCTTCTTGATTTGGTGAGCAACTTCTTAGAAGAGTCCTTGATGAAGAGGGATCTCCTTCCCTCCAGCTTGATAGATTTAAACAATAAGTTTCAAATGATAGAAATGTGTAAGACAACTGGTATTTCAAGATCCCAACAACATGGAGTTGCCACTAAGGAATTCCACCTTAGTTGTGCAAGAAAGCACTAAAATATTTTGTCAAATGTATGCTATGACTGAAAACTTTGCAAGGATTTACAAATCAGATCTTCTTCTTCTTGATTCAACCAAAAACAATGCATCCAAATCATATAAACTGCTAGTAAATGAGAAGAGCAAGCTGAGTTTGAAATATTTTTACCCAAAACATGCAGATTTGAAGTATGAAATGATATCTCAAGAATGTAACAGCTCAAATACTTGATCACACAAATGCTCAAACCTTTCAAACACCTCAAAACCACAAAGAAATCAAATAAATTCCCCAGAACGGTGCCACTCGGGTGTTGGTATCCAATTTTACTCTCCTTCACAACTTGAACAACATCATAAATTTGCACAAGACACTCAAGGATAGATAGATGTTTTGTATGTCATTTGTAGTCGGGAAGCACACCTATCTACTTGTTTACATTCAAGAATTGAGGGAGTGGATAGCACCTTCAAGAGGGTTTTGATCTAACCCTCACTATTTTAGGTTGTGCCTATCAACCAAGGCAAGAGAACCTATATTGCAGCCCCTATATGGTAAGGAGATGGAGATATCCTTATGTTTTGCATATGATATGGAAGAGGCTTTGTGAAAACATGATCAAGTATAAAACATGATCAACTTTGTGAAAACTATCTACTAAATGATGGAAATGTTTTCAAAACAAAGCTAGAGTTGCTAAAGACATGATAAAACCCTTATCAACTTTGTGCATTTTAGTGAAAGGATTGAATTCTTTTGTGGAAACACAATGCAAATGCAGGGGTATTGTAGGTAGGATGAGTTAGTTTAAAATTAAATTCTAATGAGATATTTTGGGACAAGAGTAACTAGAAATCATCACCTTCTTTCGAAGCTTTGCAAATGAATTACAACACCTAAACAATGAGAGATGTTTCAACGAATTTGAAGTTCTCTTTCAACCGGGATGTGTGCACACATGGATGCCCAAATCTACACTATTCCATAAATGCTTTAATAACCTGCCACAAAGGATTGAAGAAAAATATCAATGAAGCATTTAGAAACCCTTGTTAGATCATGACCTAAGGTACACCCAAAGGTTTACAAACACCCTCAATTTATAAGGAAGGTAAGATGAATTTAAATTTGTTTATCTTCACTCAAATGAATGCTCTTCTGAATGGAATATTGTAGATGCCTTCAAACCCTCTACAAGAAATGAGACCATGTATGACCAATAAATATCCCAAACACAAGATTGCAACATGAGCATGAAACACAAATTGAAAACATACTGAAATACAAGTGTATGCAAGCTTTGCTAAGAGATAAAACCAGTTAATCTAAGAATTTGATCAAATATATTGGCAAGGGAATGTTATTTAGAAAATATTAAAGCTTTTTGATGGCTTTACAGCTTGAAACCAACTCAACATGATAAACATTTGATGCAAACAGAATCAAAAATGACTCTCGGCGCTTTCTCCAAAAAGGAAATGGACTTCTTCCGTTTTTCCTCATGAAAATTCTTCTCTCTTTCTCCAAAATTCTCAACAGACTTTTCAAAATGCCTCCAAATTACATAATATACCCTATACCAGCTTGGATCCTTGCATTCCAAGCAAAGAAAATGCCAAAGGGATCACATTTGTTACCAAACCCTATCCATTTGATGAAAAATGATATAAAACTGTAAAATAGCTCGCAAAATGCCGAGAGATGCACAAATATTTAAAAATATTACATGGATTTGGATCCTTATCCATCCTGTGGTCCCGTTTTGTCATTCGACCATGCCAAAGATGCATTTGCAATCATTTTCCACCCTTTTCCCTCATTATTTTGAACACTGCAACTTTAATTTTTCACTTTTCACATTTTTACATGGGCTGAGAAAAATATTTCATGAAAATCACTACAGGGCACCAAAATAGCTCAAATGAATGATGTTGTTACATCTAGAAGGTTGAGGGGATGCGATTTCATATAAAATTTCATGTAATTTGGTGTAAAAATGATGATTCCAAGCATCTTGGAGCTCCAATGGCGGTAAGAAACGAAAACACTCAGCAACCGTTGATTTAAAATCAACTTTAAATTTCCACCCTCCACGTGTCTTGATGAGATTCGACATGTAGGCTCAAAAATATCTTCTTTGACTTCTGATAAGGTGGACACATGTCCAAATACCATTGGACCAGGCATCCAACCTTAAAAATGCATTTCGAACCTTTTCTGACCTCGGAAAATTTTGAAAATTTTCCCCGCATGCCCCTGGACACGCCACATGTCCCTAGGTGGACCCTACCAAGATCCACGCTGGCCAAAATAACAAATTTTTCTCCTTTTGTGAAAAAAGGAAAATTTCCTTGAGAACCCCGTGGGCCCGAATGCCCGCTGCTTCCTCCGCCATGTGGCGGTCTCCCATTCGCTGCGGAGCCAACCCCTCATTTTTTCCTTCATTCCTTCGCGAGCACAAAATCCTCTGCCTCCTTTTGGACACGTGTCTTGTTTTCATTGGTTGCGGGAGTTTGGCGTGAACAATTACTTTTTACCCTTTGAAGTTAAAAAACTTCAAAACTATCACAAAGTCCACCGATCCATTTTACCCTTGTGGACACATGTTGCTTCGTGATTCGTTATGGAGATTCGGCTCAAATTTTAACTTTGAGATTTTGCCTCCAAAGGCAAAAAATCTAGAAAACACGCACAACCCCACTTCTCCCTTGGCTCTCCTAGACACGTGTCCACATTTCATTGGAGGCGGGCCCATTTTTCAATTTTTACCCTTGGCATCCGAGGCAAAAACAATAAAAATTTCAAGTCCCTCCTCCACCCGCCTGACCTTCCTGTGCCACGTGTCACCTTCCAATTCATTGCGGGCTCTCGGGCCAAATTTTTCCATTGGCATTTTGAAGCCAAAAACTTCAAATTTTTCCAACTCTTCACCTCTCTGCTTGACCCTCTTGGACATGTGTCCTCTTTTCATTGGATGCGGGCCCTTGGGTCAAAATTTTCCATAAATCCCCGAATCAAAATTTTTCTCCAACTCCCCCTGCCACGTGTCCACTTCCCATTGGGCGCTGGCCTTTAGACCAAAAAGTGACTTTGAGAAATTTTTCAAAATGGAAGAAAATGTTCTAAGTGACCCCCACCACCCGCCGATCCTCCAACCAATCAAATCATGCCACGTAGGCACATCACTATAGCAAATGCGGGCCGCAAAGCAAAATTTTCCTTTGCTAAAAGTTAAAAATGACAAGTTATAATATTTTCCAGATCGCTGCTCCCAACCAATAGCAATCGCCACGTTAGTGATAACATGCAAGGATAATTTTGACGAGTAGATGACACTGTATGCCCATCAAAACGTAAGAAATGTAGGGTTTTCCTAGAAATCAAAAAAAAAATCATAAGGCAGATTTTTCTATTTTGAATCCAATGAACCATTATTTCACAATGGTTTAGGCTTGGGGATTAGGATTTTAACAACAAATAACTCGATTCAATCTATTTCAAAAAAATCATGTTAGGGAAAGGAAATAATGACACACCCCATGTAAATGAAAAAATTAGGGCACAACAAAGGGGAAACTTGGAAATTTGTTTCAATTTAGGGCAAAATCATGACAATGTGAGCAATTCAAAGGCATTCAATTATAAAATATGAATTACAGGTCACCAATTAGAACAAATGAACGTTTTGGAGCAAAAATGGAACATGGAAATTAAGGCAAAGCATGCAAACCCAGAAATTACACCAACACTCCTTAAAGGTGTGATCAAGCCCCCAACAAACCACTGTGCATGTTGGCTTGCATGAATATCATATGAAAGATTAAACAACAGTGTTTTAAAATGGGCATCATATTCTCAAACTCTCTCATTAGTTCCCTTTTTAATATCCTTGAGTGCACTTATTCTCTTCTTCTCAAACTCATGAATATAAAACTCCTTAAGGAAATAATCCTTTAATGTTGCATAATCTATGTAAGTTTGATCAGGGTCAAACTTCCTGTACCAACTATGAGCATGTCCCTACAACGTAGTTACAAACTGACTTTCCTTGTGCTCAGAATCCATAATTCCTTTTGCGCACCATATTATCTCACACATGTGTACATGCTCAACAACGTCTTTTATTCCCCTATAATCTAGAAGATGAAGTGACATCTCCATGTAAATATTCTAGGGTTGGTGAGGACCATGCCCAACTGATCCAAAACCTCCTGTGTTACCTCTACCTCCAGACCCACCAGATCCACTAGAGCTACGGCCACCTGTACCCCCGAATCCTCCACTTGCATCTGGAAGTGCACCAATGGATGCACTTCACTGTGTCCCAACAGTGGTACTAACTAAATTCCTACATTCTGCGAGGTGGTACTACTCCTAGAGTTGAGTCTAAAATTCTTCGTGCTTGAATTTTTTTGCGAACGATGCACCTAAAAATGTACCTCCAAATAACAAATAAGATGTTTTCTTGGCCATAGATGCACTTTCTAGTTGATTTAATCCTTTTCTGCTACTCCCCAAACTAGCTTGTTGACTACTGGTCATACTAGATACTGGAAAACCAAACACAAGGGCTAAGTTGTCAAGTAGATTCAGATGTGCACCCGTGGCCCATTTTTTCTCTACTAGCACACTCCTATATGAGGTTGAGGAGGGTTCCCTATCATGTTTTCCTTATGGGGAGTTTCAAATGCTCTAGCTCCACACCTTCTACTTGAGCTCTAAATCCTTCACGAGCCATCTCTCTCCCCAAAGCCATTTGTTCTGTAATATCACGTTGTTTCTTTATCTCTTTCTTGTTTACTTCATTATTCTTAAGCTTCCTTTCTTCCCTTTTCCTCTCTGCTGCTAGGTCCACCATCCTTAAATAAACTTGCTTCTACCCCCACACGTGGTAGGGTTTAGCTAGCCATTGGATTTTTTCCTAGTTTAGGGTTACCATCAAGATTCTCATTGCCAATGGAATGCCTTATAGATAAGTTCCCCCAGGGATACCACAAAAACTAGATCTCAGCTACCTCCAAGAAATAATAAGTAGAAATTGAGTACTCTAAAATATAATTATTCAGAACACCATGGAACTAAGTATCCACAACACACGTCCAAATCGGATCAGCATTATAGAGGGCCTAAAATTACTTCTACATACAAAAAGTGTGTGATACCTCGAATTCCTTTTATACGCATAAGCAACAAGAAACTTATACATCTCTATCGAAAGATAGAAAAGAATATCTTGTATAAACACTCATATAAATTCTAATCTACCCACACGTGTCCATCAAACTCGGATCCAAAGGTGCTAAACCTTTAAGCATACTCTTCTTCCAGATATTTTATCCACTCCTCAATACTTTTTAGGGTCAACGGGTACATCTTCATCATGAAACATCTTGAAAACAACTGAAAAAGAAGTCCCGAAAGTAGAACCAATGATGCACCTAGAATCTACTGTGAAAAACCCAGTCGCATTAGACATCACTCACTGAGTTGAGCGCTCACCTGAAGTGCGTAAAGGTACCAAACCCCTCTTTATAGTTGTTTGTGTAGGATGTTAGTGTGATGATGATAATACATATTTAGATCCATAATTAAACATAAACATTCCATAGTGCATAATCCAGATCTAGATCTTAGAGAATCATGAACTAAACAATAACCATAATAAGATTAACCATACATGAACCATATTTAGTTATGTTCAACACCATTATCTAGCCAATATTAAACATTTTAAAACACATAATCTTATTACATTATGAGGTATATCCATAAGTCACGCGTGCATCAGATCCAGCAACATAACTCTACAATAATTCACACTCTCTAAACTACACAGTTCAATACATATTTATGTAGGTGGGGAATTTCCCTTCACTACCTATGCACTTCTCAAAATAGATCACATGTTGATAATAGTCGTGTGCCTTTACAATAGCATGCATGCATGCAAGTGTTCTAATAATAGATGTCCTATAGTTAACTGGAAGAAGCAATCATATTATTAGCTCAAACCATGCATGGCGCTTATCATCCGCTCATTCCCAAAATACCATTGTGTGTAGTGCAAGTCTTCATCTCTATGTGTGCTCCACACGCTATCTTCCAAAATAGCCCTTATCCAACAAAACAGCTAAGTCCTAAGCCAAACTGTTATGGCATGTGTTTCCTTTCCTATCTTCCTATGCCTTCAAATACGCCTTGTTCTGCATGTGCATCCTTTGTGTGCCTTATCCTTACAACAATACTCTTTCCACTCAACAATCAGCCAATCCCAAACTTAGGAGAAAGAAAAAGAGCAACCTAAGGTAGTGACACCAAGTAATTGAAGGAAAGTAGAAGAATTTGAGAAGACACATGAAGAGGTACCAATATTACAAAACTTGCAAAATACATCCAAGCAATTAGTACTCTTTTGAGAGACTCCAAATACCACATAAAAAGGAATAAGTATGGGAAATACTCCTATAATTGGGGGTTAGGCACACTCCTTCCAAGGACCTTCCAAGGAAGGAGAAGGAAGTGGTTCAATAAGAATCTGTAGACATAAGAAATATTGTATTCTCAAAACCTAAAAGATCCCCAAAGAAAGATAAAGTCCTCACCAAAACCCATGTGGACCAACAAGGATTCAAAACTCTAGAGATAACAACCCCATAGGGAGATAAGTTGAAAGATGAGATCACATTAAGTGACTACAATGTCACACATATCCAACTAGGGAAACACACTAGAGCTACATTGAATCGGGATGTTACGTAGTTTTGCGGGCCCATTACGTAATATTGATGAGGATAAAGTAACTAAGAAAAATTGAAGGAACAAGTTAAAACATTGTCCTCATATATACAGAAATGGGTGCAACCTGCAGATGAAGGGAAAAATGTCACCACTGCTATAACCCTAGAGGTGTTGAGTGAGGTGGAAAAATATAGAGAATATTTCAATACAATAGATAAATGGAAAAATGAACTATCTCAAAAAGGGAATAAGATCATTGAAAAGGTAGTAGATAATTACACACAATTAACTCGTAAAAATCAATGAAACAGATGAGCAAAGTGATAAATGTGACACTGAATTACATTCTTGGGAAGGAATTCTTCCCAAACTTGAATTCATCACTCAGCTAGATGAATACTTGGTAGAGAAGGAAGGAATCATACCATATGAGGAGAGAGGAACTCAATACATGTATGAAAATTTAATCAAACTCAGAATGGAAACTTTAAACTAAGTCAAAGAGAAATTGGCAAATGTAAAAGGATGAGATAGTGGAATGTATTGATGTTCTAGATAATAAGTTGAGAAGGATGATGCTTGATAATGGTATACTTATTTATGATATCTAGGAACAAACAACCTAATACAATCCTCGTGATTAATATATTTCGAGGAGTACTTTTCTCATGATACTATTCAAAATTTCATCACTCTACGAATATAATTACCGAGTTGACCTGATAAGGTTAAAGAAAATAAAGACATGATATATAAATATTATGAGATGTTTAATGATAAGTGTTAATATTCAAGTTTCATACAAGATGAGATGAGGAATATATAGTGCAAATATTCCAATGGTTCAATTCCTTTCTAGATAGGATACCCGAGAAACAAGACGATGATGAAGAAATTGGTGATGATCCCAATGTACCATGAACAAGTTTAGGATTTTTATTTAAAACTTTCCTTCATTTTTTTATCTTCATTTATAACAATTTTATACTTTCTTAATCTAAGAATTTCAATTATGTATGTGGTATAATGTAATGCAAGATATGATATCATTTGTTTTGACATAAATTTAGATCTATTATAAACATGAAGTAAATTGAAACATTTTGAATCATTTGCATTTGTAAGTAAAGAAAAATGAGTATTCTATAAGGGCCATAGCCCAGGAAATATTTACATACATTCTTGATATCATAACAAAAAGGAAAAGGGAAAGATACATTATCATTCTTTTACTAAGAAATTAAAAGGAGGAATCTAGTTCAAAATCATAGTCTTTCTAAATACAAATTCCTTGTCATCCTCATCCCCTTTTACAAAAAAATGTGTCTTGTAAGATCACGAGACATCTTTAAATCCATGAGCTTGTTGATATTTTCCCTAGGGAAATTCAAAACATGAATCAATTCTAACTTCTTCTTGTAATAAGAGGCCCACTCCTTAAGACCTAAACCACCCTTAAGATAAGATTTCTTTCCTATATCTTTTGAAGTGGAATGTGGCAAAGAAGTGCTTGCAGGATCTGGAGGTACAATTCTTGAAATTTTGGAGCTAACTAGCCTAAGGGTTTGGAGATGGATTCACCCCTACACTTATTCAGGAAATATGGTGGTGCTCCAGGATTTTGTGCAAATGAGGGATCTGATGGTTTATTTTCTGAAGAGAAACATGTTGTTCAAGTTCAGTCATCCTATGAGAAAGAGAAGACATGTTGTCCACAGAGGCTTATTCATAAAAACATATGCTTCTATAGGAATTACCTTCTCATTGAATTCCTTGTTGAAGAAAAGAGGAGAAGCATCAAAGGAAGTATCCTTTATAGCAGGCTTGTACTTAAGCCATAATTTCTTCAACCCCTCGGGAGTTTTCTAATTCTCCCATCGGAACAAGTGAAAATACAAGACTTTGAAGGTGGAAAAAATTGGGCTTATTTTAACCAGCCTCCAAATTAAGGCTACCCTAACAACTTGAGTTTTCATTAGCATGTTGCACTCTTCTTGGTACACAATGTCAAAGAGCATTATCATGAATGCCTTGTCTGGAATAGATAGGTCAAAAATTTAGTGCAGAGCTTTAGATGAAATCTCTTTCAAGCTAGGTACTAACGCTACCTCCTCCATCTTACAGAAAGAAATTTCACTAAGCTTTTCACATTATAACTTGAAGAAAAAACGTATGATTATGAAGGGAATGGTGAGAATTTGTAGAAAAAATGGATCTTGAGAGTTTCCATGAACAAAATCGTGTTTGAGTAAATGCTAATATTACCTTTGATGTTCACATGAGATTGATAAAGGTGAAGTAGATTGATACTAATCAAAAAGGAGTTATTTGGCTTGATGTAACAAACCACACAGAGGGACATTCAATTCAAAAATAAGTAATAATGATTGTGTGTGTTTCAAAATATATTCCCAAAAGGAGGGAATGATAAATGTCAAATCAAGCCACTTTAGAACATCCAAAAAATCATTAAAAAGGTTTCTCAACTTGCCCAAAATGGAAATAATCAAATTGATGATGGAAAGTAATGACATGGTGCCCTAGTCATCATAGCAACACAAAATAATGAAACATACACCTGGAAGTACTTATAAAACAATCTCTCCACATGGCACGATAGGAATAAAAATATTCCCAAGGCAATAACCGTGAATCATATATTGTTACTTGAGTGAAGAATATTCTTCACAAAGATTCACTATTTCTAAAATGGGGGGAAAATGAAATAGAGGATCATGATTGTACATATACGAGAGACATGTTCTCATATGAAGGGGGTTTAATTTTTCTAAGCTTTAGAAGAGACAGAGAGAATTGATTTATTTTCTTGAATCTTAAATTTTAATGAGATACATGTGAGTTGTTTTGCTTCTTCAAATTGTCTTGTGTCAAGATGGTTGTAAGTGTACAACCATTGATAAGAATTGAGAGCATAGGTTTTATGTTCCCTTGTTAAGGAAATTAGAAATTTGAAAATGAACTGTGTGTATGCTCATAATCTTTTTCATGTTTTGTTTTTAGGTAGTATACTTTAAATCAATCAGTTATTTTTTTGTTGCAATATTTTGTTAATGGCCCCTTTAAATTACATTATATCTGACCTTAATGGTATAATTTTGGCAATTATGTTCATGCTATAGTGAGAGAATTCTCTTCACAATGTTGTACGTAGTTTTAAATCCATTATACATCCTTTCTATTGTAAATATTTTTGTAAGCATTTGAGTGAATCTTAGGTGTAATGAGTCAGGAGTTGTGAACATTTTGTTAATATATTGACATGAGCTTTCATGTGCAATTTCTTAAAGGTTGTATGAAACCATGTATTCTTGGGCATCCATGAATGTAAATCTTCTTTTCAAGGGACTGTTTCTGGTTAATTGAGTATCCTTTATACCTAGAGTGATACTTAGAAACATTTAGATTTTTGAAAACCTGTTATAATCAATTCCATCATGACTTAATATCCCATCCTCATAGAATATAGACCCACAATTTCTTGAATCTTATAAGCCAATTATTTTTCTTTTCCTATGAACATTTTCTAAGGGACTTTGTAGGCTTTACTTTCCCTTTCATAAATATTTAGAAGTAGATTGAACTTTTTATTATCTAGAGTAACTTGAGTCTAATTTGAGTGACATATGCACCATTTAGTGTGAAAAATTGTGAGAGTTAAATGATGCATGCATTGGTCATGATCATTTAATATTGACCGCTTACTTTAAAAGAAAAACTAAGAATCGATATTTCATCCATCCCCCTTATATTTTTAGGTTACAAAATAGGTTCTCTCACCCTGGTCAAAGGCAGGACCTAAAGTAGCAAGGAAGGCCATCCCCTTTGTACATGCCACTCAATCCCTCCAAATCTTGGTTTAAATAAGTTTGTCATACATTCTCCCAAGCTACAAAATGACATAAATATCTAAGTTTTTCATTCTTAAAGCATCCTAATTCACATGTTGATGCTTTTTGGCCCCGAGGTGGTGTAAGATTGGGTACCAACATGTCCAAAATATATAGTTTTGTCTATGATGGTCATGTAATGTTGCGGGACTGAGATAAAATAGAGGATATATGTGGGAGTCTTTGAAAATATAAAATATTCAAATTTCAAAGTATAATAAAGTTGAATCATGATGAGTATTCTAAATGATGTCGATTCATGAAATTTCATATTTACTCATGAAATGAACATGGTATATAAGTGAATTAAATTTTGAATTAAATTTAGCTCAAGAGTGGTGATGTTTTTTTGAAAAGAAAAGGAAGAGAGTGATAAGAGAGGAGTGGTTAATGAAGATATATCAAGAGGATTAGAGAAGAAATAGGATGAGTAAACTCATACATGCATTAAATATCAAGTTGTTGAAGAGTATTGAAAAGTGAGAAGTGAATTAACAAAGTGTAAAGCATGGGTATATAGAAACAATGTATTAGAAGTTGATATTTATCTATATGCCATCATCAGGTTGAAGAAGCAACTACAATGGTTAGATATTTTTAATTATTGATTTGGTGTTTGACATTGGGGATTGGTGTCTCTAATGAGTTGGTGCTCATGAATCTTACTGAGTTGGTGCTTGGTGTTAGGGATTGGTGTCTCCAGTGGATTGGTCATCACAAATCATATCCAATTTGGTGCTCAACATTGGGGATTAGTGTCTTGAGTAGGGTAGTGCCTACAAACATTTGTAAAATAATTAATTTTGTGGCTAAATTTGGACAGTAGCTCCAAGAAATATTTTCTCTATGGTTTTTCTCCCGAAAGGGTTTCCACATAAATATTGTGTTGTTTAACTATTATATCCTGTGTAATTGTTGTTAATTATGAATGTTAAATTATAAATTATAAAAATTAGACGATACCAATTCACCCCTCCTCTCAAAGTATAATTGTGTTTTCTACACCAAGAGTAATTAGAAAAGGGACATGCCAAGTATAAGGCTAGGCATGGCTGATCATGTCGATCATCATTTTCAATTTTTTGATCAATTTTGTCTACATATTATTAAGGAGAGACTTAATGTGAAGGTAAAATGATTAATGTGAAGGTATGTCCCATTTAAGATTTTTTATAAGATTAGTAATAATGAATTTTGGTTAGAATTACCTCCATATATGTAGATGTATTACACTATAAATGTTGAAAATGTGAAATTTTATGATGATCGGATGAGAGTATTCAAGTACCTTTTATTGACAATTTTTCTTGTGAATATCTTGATGAGTTACAAAATATGTTATTCTTGACAGAGAATGAGGACTTTGCGAAGAGCTGATGTGGAATATCTTCATGTGGTTTTGAAAGGAATAAATCCAAGTAAATATAGATGGGTAGAGATTGAAAGGTTGAGGGATTTGTACCTTAACCTATTGTTAAAATAAAACTAAATTTTTGGTGGTCCAAAAGATTCTCACTAAAGAGGAATGATTTAGGAGGGTCCCTGAATGAATCAATTATATAGTCTGTAAATATGATGAAATTTCATACACATGGAAGATATCTTCAAGTGATTTCCAAAACACCTTGAATGGGATAAAAGGAAAATTGTATGCAAAAGATGTGACATGCTGAATATTTTCTCCAATTGACAAAAATAATGGAGTAGGTTGTACATAGATGATGTGGTACAATCAAAGCTTGAAAGTTGACAAATGAAGTATTGATAAGTGGTAGAGTGTGGCTTATATTTATTATAAACCATATGGAGGACCAATTTATATTGCATGTGGGATTAAATGACATGGTTTTGTTAAATATCAACACATCCAACTTGTCAAGTTCACCAGCTAACTCATTTTTTCCATCGAGTTCTACATAGCTAATGAGCACCAAACACATCACCAAGTTCATGCATGACAAACTTAGACTAATTCAACACTTAGTTACACACATTCAATGCTAAGCCCCACATGCAGTCAACACAAAACTCATCACCAAGCTAGTTTCGATTTGAATGGTGAGTCTTCTATGAGCACCAACAAAAAAATTTAAATGTGGTCGAAACCACAAATTAAAATAACCATTGCAGGCTATTTAAAGCCTCAAGATATCTTCCCCATTTTGGATGTGGGATCTTATTCTCACCAAATGCAAACAAATCCCGATGTAAAAGTGATATGTGGAGGTGGGGAGTCGAACCTTCACCCCATGCATTCAAAATTTAGTGCCTTCACCATTACGCTATGTGGGTTTGTCTAAATATGGACTTAAGGAGGAGGGTTTTATCCTTTAAATAGGGGATAAAACAAATCAAAATGGGAACATAAAGGGAGATACAAACCACATTCATTTATACCAAAAGGATGGCGACTTAACCACTATGTCACGGGCCCATAAACGTTATAAAATTGTAAATTTCTTATTTGCATGAGGTAAGTTTCTTTGTATAACCCCTAATTGGGAGAGAGTAATTTTTTGAGAGATTTTTTTTGTAGGAAGATTTTGGAGACATAGTCGAAGTGTTCCTAGAGATTTTATAGAGATATTTTTCGTAACAAAGAATTTAATTGATGTAATTATTATTGTTTGATTCATTTTATGACAACAATCGATCAACTCAAGAGCTTTTCCGGACCCGAGAGATAGCCTACATTAGGTGAACTCCATTAAAAACTTGGTTTGTGTTGTTATTCTATATTTTTCTTATTTTCTCTGCTTTTTTATCATTTTTAATACTATTTTAAATTTATCAAGACAATTTTAATCGTTTATGGGAAATTGAGAGGAATTTGTTAAGTATCCAAAAGTTGGGAATTTGATAAGTGGGTCACTTAAATTCATTTTTTTGATTATTTGTGTTTACTCCCATATATTTACAATATTTTTCAATTAGCGATGGAAAGATGAATAATTGAATAATTCAATTACTGATTTAAAATTCAAATTTATTTATTAAATGGGATATGTTTGATGTATACAAGTCAATAAATTCTTGTTTGACTATTAAATACATCTAACATAAAGATTTTTGGACATTACATACACAACATTTAAATACTTGGATAAAATTCAATAATATTAACACCAATTTTTTTCCCGATATTTCTCAAAACCGTAAACCTAATGTTGTCTAGATTGCTACAACGAAATGGTCAATATTTCATCTCTCAAAGTGATATGCTCTTGCATCTCACCACATTCTTTCAATAATTACTCAAGTAGCCCCACATCAACGAAGTGACCTAAAAAAACAACTACACCTTCCACAACACATCCCACCAGCTTCTTCAATAAACAAATAATGACATTCTCTTACAACCTATTATAAAAAATAATTGAAAGTAGTTATTTTCTCTTTTATCCAAAGAAAATCCTTTGATATTGGTGGAATTACAAGTCTCTTTTACTAAAATTTCTTGGACCTACTCAAAGATGAATTATTGGTAGTGGCAGAAGAATCAAGACAATAAGAAAATGTTAAGATAGTTGAATTACATGTGCCTTTTCCTTATTCTCAAAGTCAATGCAACTCATAAGATTTAACAATATAGACCTATTTTCTTATCCTATATGATATACCAAATTTATTCAATATTGTTACAATTCAGATCAAGCCCCTTCTTTATAGATTAATCTCTAACTCACAATCTTCCTTTGTTTGAGGCCACCAAATCATAGATAATAATTTTTTTAAGGGAATCCTCATTCTCTACACACTAAAAAAACAGGGTATAATGGATAAATTTGACATCTAAAAATATTTTAACATATGAATATGGTAGTTCCTTTTGAAAACTCTATCCAAATTTGGATTCTATATCTTCATCTAATGGATAGGCAACGCATAAGGACTCCATTCAATGTAACTCTCAATGGTGAAAAATTCATGAACTTTCACTCCTTAAGAGGATTACTCCATCTTGTTACTATTTCTTTAACTACAATTACTAGATCATTTACCCATACTCCTTATAATGACATTCCACTATGTATTTGTGGATTTTCCTTCTAAGACCTTTAAATTTAGTCTTTAATCATATTTGTATATATGTGTATATAAATACAATAAATACACACATGTATATATGTGTATATATGTATGTGCATATATATGTGTGTGTGTGTGTATATGTGCATATGTATATATGTATATGTGCACACACACACACACACACACACACACACACACACACACACATGTATACATATGTATGTACAATACATATATGTATATGTATATGTATATGTACACACATACACATACACATACACATACACATACACATACACATACACATACCCATACCCATACCCATACCCATACCCATACACATGCACATGCACATGCACATACACATACACATACACATACACATACACATACACATACACATACACATACACATACGCATACGCATACACATACACATACATTAGATTCATTTTCATGTTTTTTATGGGAATAATTCCAATCCATCATTAAACTATTCATAATTTTTGTAGATAAAGAGGAAATATGCTATCTAAAGAAAAAAAAACAAAATATGTGGTAGTGTAAGAAGAAAATAGTAAATGAGAAAAAACACATCGTAAAATAATTTCTCATGTGTCTCGATATTATTTATAGTCCAAGTTGTCATTACCATCATGTCATCTTCTATTTGGCTCATTTTTTTGTTGATATAAAATTAATCATTAATTTTATTTATGAAGGGTTCATGAAACATTTATAGATATTAATATTGTAACTAGTCATTATAAAAACCTAAAAACTTGAAAAAGGTTGTCAATGGGGCAGATATCATCATTTGTAGTAACTTTTAGTTCCTTCTATCAATTATATAATATGGCATAAAGATATTTGTTCAATGGAGGAAATTATTCAACCTCTAGTTCCTTGAGAAGTTGTGTTTACTCCCATCTATTTAGAGTATGGCTTCTATAAGAAATGGAAGGCATATTAATTAATTGATTTGATTGCTAATTTAAAAATCACTTTTATTTGTTAAATGGGAAATGTTTGATGTATACAACTATAGTTAATAAATTTGGTTTTATTATTAAATTAATTTAATATGAATCTTTTTGGATAATATTTACACTTCTCTAATAGCAAAAGAGACATATAGAAAACAATTGTGTCACAAAATATAAAGTAGTGGAAATTCAAATTATACATCGGTATATGATTGTTTAAGTGAGTATTAAAAATTGAATTTTTATATGTATTATAATAGTCACTTCAATTTTACAATTATACTTTCTTTTTAAAACAATGATATAGAATATTAGGCTTAAAACCTTATGATTAATATATCTTTTTAATCAAAACAAGCCCCATCATTAAGTGTACATGAACATAAATGGACACATGTTTCCTCGAATATCATAAGATATAGGAAATTCACATAAATAAAAATTCATATGTAGAAAAAAGCATCCAACCTTGAAAACAAGAGGAAAATACATCTTCCATGAGAATATATAAACTAGCTAAATAAAATATTCAACATTTCACAAGAAAACATTCTCATGAATATTTAGGAATGATGGTAACCTATTTGCTAAAGAGTTGTGGTAATACTGAAATAATATATTGTATGTGAAAAAATATAGTTTTTTTCAATAGTGATGGGACAAAATCCCTCCTCTATTATGACGGGATGTTTACTTTATTGAAATAAAGAAAAACACTTCAACAAAATATATAAAATATGTTAGCATATTTGTATTAGGGGTTTGCATAAAACTCAAATAAAGTATGGGGTGTGAAGGGATATGAAGTATGATATAATATGCATATGTGAGTAAATAAACACATATTTCATCCTCATCAATAGGAAAGTAAACCATGAGAATGTTGAAAATTTAACATTGGAATATTACATTTTCAAGGAAGGAAGGAAAGAAATACATACATTAAACAAAAGGATACATGATATCACCAAAGATATTTCATGAAACTAAATTATGGAAATTATTCATGTATATCTTATTGTAATAAATAAAAAAATTCTTATTCCTCTTTCCTCCAAGAATTGTTTTGGAAAAACATTAAAAAAATCTTCATACAATAGTTACATTTGCTAGTATTAATAAATAGAGAATGTAACTAACTCTCGACGACTTAAAATTATCTTTTAATTATATTTTTATTTTTAAAAATGTAATTGAATATTCCAAAATAGAAGGTCACTTTATGTTGAGAGTTGTTTATTAAAAGTAACTCGAAATTAGAACAACTCTCACTAAAAGGCTTAACAAAAGGTAAAGTGTTGTTGCACAATTTCGTAGAAGTAGTTTTCCCTTAGCCACTCCTTTATTATTTCCCTTTTACTTTTGGTATTGTAGGTACCGAACCTATTGAGACTATTCATGATGGTATTATCATGAGGGAGCATTGTATTGTTAAACAAGGGTCCACATACCCACTTCATTTCTAGAAGTTAGGGGAACATTTTGGAAGTTTGGGAAGTCATGAGCTCTCTGAGTGTAATGTGAATATCACCTAATTTATCTATGGCACCAACTATTGGGTTGATGAATTTCAACCTAAGTATTAAATGCGCATAAGGATGAGGCATGTGGAAAGGGAGCTCGTAGGTGCATGTAAAAGTTTAGCAAAAGAAGGGCATGCCAAGGAAAGTATGAAGTCAAGGACTTAGATCATTTTGGGAAAGATGCTAAATATAGAGATAGATTGGGTGCCATGCAAGGGAAGATTCCATGTAGGAAGATTCTATTTTTGGAGCAAGGAACTAGTAGTTCAAACTAGAACATGAAGACTTGGAGGCTACGCAAGGATATTTTGGGACAAGTGGAAGGTCAAGTGACATATAGAGTTTTGGGCTAAAAATAGGATTGGAACTAAAGTTATCTATAGGAGAACTATTGTTAGAAGAGATTGCATGATCCCTTGTTATCTTTGTAAATGACACATGGATATTCTTAGCATGCAACCTATTTTGAGGATGCTTAGGCAATTAAGGGAAAGTCCCCACTCCTATATATGTGTGTGTGTGTGTGTGTGTGTGTGTGTGTGTGTGTGTGTGTGTGTGTGTGTGTGTGTGTGTGTGTGTGTGTGTGTGTGTGTGTATGTATGTATTGATTTGCACGGTTTTAGTAGTTCCTCTTTGTAATAGAGTTATGTTGTTGGTTTATGGGCACACATGACTTATGGTGATATTTTTATGTATGTATTCAGCTCCTATGTTTTACAGTGATTAAAAAATTGAATCTTTGTGAATGGATATTAGTTATTCATGTATTTGTAGAATCGGATCTTGCATATTTAGCATGATCTTGATTCTTGTTTAGTTCATTCTTGCATATGGTTGTGATCTAGATCTATTTGTGGTTTATCTTTGCATGGCTATTATGGATCTAGATTATATGTCTTTTCATGCTAACTCCTTGACAAAGCTGCCATAAAAGAGGGACCTGGTACCCTTGCACACTTCGGGTGAATGCTCAGCTCTATCTGAGTGATGTGCCAGCGCACCTTGGGTTGTTCTTGGTAAAATAAAAGAATACATTTTGGTTCCATTTCTGGGACCTCTTTTCAAGTTATTGTAAGGATGTTGTATGATGAAGACGTATTGGTTAACTTTGGCCAATATTGAGAGTTGGGTAGAAAATTTAGAGGAAGATTTTTCTCACATATTTAACACTGGACCTGATTTTGATGTGCGCATATGGGTTGAAGAAAATTTGTATCATGAACTCTATGATATTTTTTGTTGTTTCCTAATAGAGTTGTACAATTGGTGATAAAGCATATGCATAAGAGAAAAATTGGAAGTATATTCCAATTGAATGGAATTAGGAAGATTACCGACTACTGCATGACGTTGATTTGGCTTGGACACATATTCTAGATCACTTGTGAACTTGTGTTTTGCATACTTACACTTTGGAATACGTTGTTTTGATTTATTCATATCTAGAGTTTGCTGAGTTTCAGCTCTTACGTCAACCCAGAGGATCTTGTTTGCATGTTATCCCTTTAGTGATTAAGATCTTTATTGTAACTCTAGATTTATAAGAGTGACCTATGGCTAGCTATATTCCACCACATGTAAGGGCAGGAGCAGGCATGGTGAAATACGGTGAACCTAGTAGAAAAAAGGAAAAGATAAGAAAGGTGGTTTAAGTTTAATTAAGTGTGTGAGAGGGAATTTCCAAAGCATCATGATGTTAAGGAATGAATGGTGTTGTGGAGGAGAGATGGCTTGTGAAGGATTTGGAGCTCACGTAGAAGACATGGATCCAGAGCATCTGGTACTCCCCCATTTGGGTAAACATGGTAGAGAACCCTCTTCATCTTTGGATGAGAGAGCATCTGAGGAAGAATGACTAAGAGCCGTGGCACACATCTGATCCCACTTGACAATGTAGCCCTTGTGCTTGGTGTTCCAATTCTTGAGATATTTATTGAGAATGAAGCTAGTGTAGGTGCTTCAATAGTGACAGTAGATTTTATTTTCCATTAAATTTAGTAGTTAATCAGATAGCACATTCATCTATGGCGGTCAAGGATCATCTTTTTTATTTGGTGGTTTGGTTGGCAAGTATATTTTATGGCATGTCATCGACAAAACATGGGCACACAAAATGTTGGTTATATGTCTCGGGGTAGCACAACTTTGTAGACCGTGGGAGTTTAATTTAGTACAATTATTGGAACACAAGGCATCACATCCTCTGGTTTGGTGCCTGTTCTGAAGAGGAGGATCGGGAGGATTAGGTTTCTCGGGATCTAGTGGATCTGGTGGTTTTATAGGTGGAGGTAATACTAGAGGTAATATAGGTTTTAGATCTAGTGGGCATGGTCTACACTAACCCCAACAAGTCTATTATGAGATGTTTCTTCACCTAACAGAATACAAAGGAATTAAATATATAGCTAAGCATGTGCACATGTGTGAAATAATATGGCATGCTAAGGGAATCACATCTCTAAAGTGTAATGCAAGTCAATTTTCTACTACTTTGTAAGGGCACACGCATAGTTGGTATAGGAAGTATGATTTGAACCAAACTTGTGTAGAATACAATGCATTGTGTGATGTTTTCTTAGCTAAGTTCTATATACCTGAGTTTAAATAGAAAATCATCAGCGCATTAAAGGACATAAAGCAGGGTATGTCTATGAGCGTAAGGGAGTATGATGCACACTTTAAAAATTTTCTATCAAATTTTTCTTATGATATTCACCCTAGCCAACATATACAGTGGTTTGTTGGTGGTTTTATCACACCTTTCAAAAGGGAAATTTCTCATAATACTTTTACAGATCCGTGCGAGGCTTTGGAGGTAACTCTATGTGTTGAGTTAGTTAGAAGCATACACACTGGAGTTAGCCCATTTTTGAAAGTTCAGATTGCATCTATGGAAAAATAATTGGAATTTATTTTAGCTAATTCATCCCATGAGATGCACATAGTGGTATTTGGTGCATAGATTATGAGGTGGAAGGAGATAAGGTTATTTTCCTCGTAAATTAGTACATACCATGTTGTTGGATTGTGAGATCTATTATTTATATCATGATTCAAGTAGGTGACCCCTAATACAACACTCAATCAGGAAGAACATGTCTTGTTATTATAATATTTTTAAGTCTACCACTCATGATATAGAGAATTGTAGATTGATTGATTAGATTCATGATGTCATTGAAACTGGTGTATGTCAAACTAGTATTGCAAAAAATTCTAAGGACCAAGGTGAAAATCATAATAATAATCACAATGAAGGGCACTCTAATGGAGGTGGTGGAGGTCGAGGTTACCGTGGAGGATTTGGGGGTTGAGGTCGTGGCAGTGGAAGAGGTGAATTCCTACAAGGGTCCTATTTCACATGCAGATCCCCTTATCATTATAGGCATAAATTCCCTCAGAACATTATTTTCTCTTAGTGTGGAAAGAATCACAAGTAACACAAGTAGGATAATGGCATGGGAATGGTTAAAGTACAACACACTATGGAGGATTAGTGGATACCGAAGATAACACCTAACCTTGAGATGATACTTGTGTGTTTTTGACTACACATTGAGGTTGTGCACACTCGAGAGGCTTCGAGGTGTAAAATTATTATTACAAAATAAGAGGTATTGCATGAAAAGTACCCATATCTTACCCATTAGAAGGAATTCTATCAGAAACTATGGAGGTTATTAGAAACTTACATGGTGAGATATAATTCTTGGAGGAGAAGTCACTTGAAGCTAGAGTAGGAAAAAGTAGTTGAGCTCCTAATAAATACATTAATGACTTAAAGGATGTTTGTAATATGTTGCGCCAAAAAAAAACATTCCTTTGTTAGGGGAATCATTAAGGGGGAAGGTGTCACGCGTTGGATTTGAGTGTGAGAGATAAATATTGCATGCAAACTTACCTCCTCACAATCTTGATTATGACAAAGAGATCACTTTGAATGTAGTTGTTGATGGATGGTTGTTGAGTAAAATTTTGATTGATACAGTGTAGAAGTAAATGTACTCACCTTGGATGAGTAGAATCATGTGGGGGGCACCATTACAACCATATTCAAATGTTTTGTATATGGTGAGCGAGGACTAAGCCACACACATTGGAGTATTGAAGGATGTCACTATTACTATACAAGGGGCCAAGTTTACTAGGGACTTTGAGGTCTTAGCGATTTCTGAAGCAGATAGTTTCCTAGGATTTCTTGGGCACCCTTGGTGTTACACGAATAATGTTGATATGTGCTTTAATAAAGGATATATCAATTTTGAGAACAAGGAAGAGCACGTGATTATTCCATTGATAGATGGGATAGTTGCACCTTATGTGGAGCCATTAAGTGATGAGGATCTTAATATGATTCATGTGTGCACCATTAGGTATCCCAAGTGCTTAAGCCATCAAAGGAAGGTATTATTCAATGAGATGATGCACAATCTATGAGTGATACAACCATCGCGTTTCTTGTGACAACTGGCTATACGGGACTTATGAAATGGTTGGGTGTGAGATGAAGAGTATAGTAACACATATAGTTAGGTCACGTTGTGTTAATTTGTTGGACAGTAACTAGATGCCAAGGTACACTAGTGAAGGAAATATTGATTTATTTCTACGTGCTATGGAATCATAATGGATATATCAAGTGGAGAGAAGGAATATGTTGGTATATACCTTACGTGGGATAGCAACGTGCTGGTGGATTGCACATAGAGATAGTCTTTTAGAGTGGTGAGAGGTGAGAATCACTTTCTACTATATTTCTTAGGAGCAATGTGCCTACCAAGACATGTGAATTTTATAAGGGGCCCGACACCTCACATCATGTTCAAGAGTGTGAGAGACTCTAGATAAAGGGGAAGGAGGCCTTACCACCTTCATTGTGGGTGCATAATCTCTACTTCACTTTGCATGGTTATGCACGTGCATGGTATGTTTATGTAGAGTTGAATAGAGAAATAGGGAATTGGAAAGAATTGACTGTAGGTATGATTTAAACCTTTGACTATTTTTCTACTAAACCACCGGTGAATGAGGCATTACAGATTATGAAGCGCTTGACTATGGGAGATAGTGCAAAGGCTAAGGAGCTTATTTAGGAATTACTAGGTGAGTCAAATATGGAGGTGCGCTTTAAAGAAGAAGAGATAGATGAAGAACAACTTGGGCACACTGGCTAGAAAAAGAGAAAGGTAAGTTGGTTTACATGATTGATGATGAGGAAGTGGAGAATCTAGATGTTGATCATATTGTGGGTACATGTGAGGTATTAGATAGTGTAGATGAATAGGTATGCACATATCATGAGCCTATGAAAACAAAGAAGGTCAACATTGGGATAGATGCAAAACCTAAGGAGGTCATTATTGGTGATTATTGGTCTAACTCAAAGGTTGCAAAAATAATTGAGCTATTGAGAAACCTCCGAACTTATTTCCTAGAGGCTATCATAATTTGAAAGGGTTACATCACCCTTTGGGTGAGATGAGGATCAAGTTAAAGGAAGGTGCTCACCTGTTTAGGAAGATGCCTTACATGATGAATCCTAATTTACGTATCAAGGTAAAGGAATAGATTGATAAGATGTTAAAGTTTGGAATCATTGAGCCCATTGAGGATTCAAAGTGGGTTAGCCATATGGTGATAAGTATAAAGAAATATGGAAGGATAATGATCTATGTAGATTATAGGGAGTTAAATGTTGCTTGTGTAATAGATCCCTTTCCCACACCATTTACAGATAATATTTTGAAAGGTGTCATAGGGTGCAAGATCTACTCCTTTGTTGACGCCAATTTTCTGGATATCATCAGGTGCATATTGCTAAGGAAGATCAAGATAAGACCACTTTCACCACTGAGTGGGAAATTTTTACATACACAATTATGCCTTTTGGATTGAAGAATGCACCTACAGTCTTTTCATACATTATTGTGTAAGCAATTTAGAACTTCATTCATAAGTTTTTACAGTTTACTTGGATGATTGGATTGTGTATGGGCTAGTAAAATATCATTGTGATAATTTAAGACTTATGTTTGAGAGGTTCCGTAAATTTGATAATCTCCCTAAACATTAAGAAACATGTATTTTCTACACCCTTTGGAACTCTGTTGGGACATATCATATGTAAAGAAGGCTTGTTGGTAGATCCTGCTAAGGTTGTTGTCATTTTGGGCTTAGAGGAACCTACTAACTAGAGTGAGGTGCATGGATTCTTGGGGCACATAGGTTATTATAGGAATTTTATCAAAGGTTATGCTAGGATTTCTGTACCCTTAGAAGAATTGTTAAAGAGTAAGGGAAAGTTCCATTGGGGTGAGGCACAACAACGCGTGTTTGAGGCATTGAAGGAAAGGGTTACTTCCACACATATTTTTCACTTTCCTTCATGGAACAAATCATTCCATGTGCATGTGTATGCCTCTGGAATGGCCATTGGCACAAAATTAGCCCATCCTGGAGAGGATATTGTTGATCATCCTATTTTCTTTGCAAGCAGGAAATTAAACCTAGTTGAATAGAATTATACAACTACGGAGAACAAAGTATTTTCCATGATTTATGTGTTGCACAAGTTTAGGAAATACTTTTTGAAACCCCATTCATATTTTATATAGATCACATGGAACTTAAGTATCTAGTCAATAATCCCATTTTGTAAGGGCACATATGTAGGTGGATTCTCTTGTTCCAAGAATTTGACTTTACTGATAGTTGTAAAGTTAGGCAAAAGTAAATAAGGGTCGAGATCATTTATCAAAGATTAACTTAGGTGAGGATGCACGAGATCTTTGAGGATACAATGTCATATTCCCATCTTTTCATATTAAACTATGCGCCCTCTAACTTAAGGATATTATTGTATTCTTGTGTACAAGTGTGGTTCCTGAAGAAAGGAAGGCTCTGGAGAAGAAATAACTTGCTAGACATGTCGCGCCTTACATGTTAATTAGTGGATATTTATACGAGTTAGGTCAGGATGAGGTTTTTGCACAGTGTGTACTCAAGCATGAGTGTACTACCATTATAAACAATCTCATGGTGGGATTTTAGGTGGACATTATATAGGAAATTATACCACATGTAAGATTCTATTAGCACGCCTTTGGTGGGAAATGATTTACAAGGATTATATAGAGTATTGTAAGGCATGTGACCATTTTCGACACCTTAAAAGCTTTGAGCATAGAGATGAAATTCCTTTGAGTCCTATTTCTAGTGCAGAACCTTTTTGAAAAGTGGGCAATTGAATTTGTGGGTCCTATTTCCCCACCGTGCATAGGACTGGATCACGCTACATTATAACTTTATACATATTATCTTACAAGGTGGGTAGAACCAAAGCCTACAAAGGATTGAATGGTAGATACAGTAGCAAGGTTGCTTTGGGATAGCATAGTCAATAGGTATGGATGCCCACTGAGTCTGATAAGTGATAGGGGAAATCATTTTCTTAATGAGACTATCATGATACTATTGGCAGAATTTATGGTGGCACACCATAAAATAACACCCTATCACCCATAGGCTAATGACATTGTTGAGGCTTTCAACAAGATATTGGGACATACATTGACAAAGATCTATGATGTTGGAAGGAAGGGTTGGAATGAAAAATCCTCTGTTGCACTTTGGGCATGTAGAACAACCTAAAAAAGATTGAACAAGGCCATACCCTTTCAATTGGTGTTTTGCGTAGAGGATGTTTTAAAATTGGAATTCATGTTACCTTCCCTACGTAGTGCATGTGCAGGTGGATTGGTTGATGAGAAATCACTTGAAGAGTGTATACTGATGCAATTTAATGAGATGCGCGTCATTACTTAGTGGAGCCAAAAGACAGAAAATGCTAGGGAGAAGGCATAACACGATAGGCATATTAAAAATAAGTAGATTGAATTCGGAAAAATGGTTCTTTTGTATCATTTAATTTTTTTGCACCATCCTAGAAATTTCTAAGTGCATTTGTTGGGACCTTATGTTGTGACTTATATACTTGATTCAGGGCACTTTCTAGCTACGGATTTGGATGGCACATGGTTTCCTAGTTACTTTAATGGGGCTAGGTTGAAGCCCTACTATTAATAAGAATTTTTGTATTTGTAATAAATCAGCCTTTCCATTGAGATTAGATTTCCCTTCATGCATTCCCTTATATGTGTTTCTTTTCCTTGTCGCTATGATTTATCAATCTAGTTCAGTGTTTTGTTGAAATAAGTGCATTTGTGCACGAAGTTGATTATTATCTACTAAATTTCATGTGTAAAGGACTGCACATACTTTTAGTGTAGGGTGGATTATATGCAGGATAAATAGAGCAAGTTTTAATGTCTTCTGGAAAATGGATATGCATAGAGAAATAGTATGCATGTTCTTGACGTAAGGGTGTGGCTAAAGAAAAATTTCTCATGAATAAAGACCACGTGTAGATAAATGGATGAACAATTTAACACGAGGTAGGTGCACAGATTGGAAACTACTTAGTTTGAGGCATATTGGATAGTTTCTTTGGTGCATGAAGGCGTGCGTGTAAGGGAATATGTGCTCAATAAGTAGTAAACATGCCAAAAGGTTATGACTAGGGCATGGGAAAAATAGCTCGAAAAGGAATGAAACACCATTTAATATTGAGTACGGTGGTAGGTAGAGAGAAATAAATGTAGGGAAATTTTCCTAAGTTATACAAGGTGGGCTTGTGATATCATTTTCACCTAGCATTGTGAAGTTATCAAGTGAGTTGAAGAGTGATTTGCATAGAAAATTGTGAAGAGAGCTATGATAGATATTGAACCAAAGATATTTGTGCATGGGATTGGTTAGAGTTCCATTAGAAAGAGTGTTTGAGAAAATAAAAGGTGTGTGGGGAAGAAAATCTATGAGTTAGAGTTTAAGGAGAAACTAGGACACGCATGTTAGAGTTGCAGAGCTCGAGTTAATTTCAAGAACACTCTTTGATCATCATAATGGCATCAAAGTGAGAACTGAGAGTGACTACAAGGGGTAGGAGGTAAAATAAAGTGGAAGAAGAGGTGGAAGATACCCCCGAAATTTGATTTTCAGAAATGCAGTACCCAAAAGGTGTATTCATGGGTCGTGATTGGGAGTCACATATCAAATGGAGAAAAGTGAGTGACTAAAATCATTAGACTAAGGATAATAAGGATGAATTCTATAATTTCTTGGGGATGAAGATAGATTTATGAACAAAGAATGACATGGCAATATATGATGATGCACGAGAGAAATTATTATCAAATGTTGGAGTCTTATAACTCTATGAGGTCCTATAATTCGGAAGCAAGAAAAGCTTTACCAGTGGCTGATGAGCCAAGTCCACAAGGACTTATTTTATTTTGTTAGGCAGTGAATGTGACTTACCACACCCTTAATTAGGAGATTGAAAGGGTTGAGAAGCCCGAGCATCAATATTAGTAGTGATCCTACCGATGATGAAGACGTCAAAAAACCAGAAAAATGTTATCTTATGCAAAGGGAGGGCAAAAATGGATATATTGTTAGGAATTAATTATCTAGTGCTCACTTATTCATATTTATAATCATGTACAAGCATATTGGTGAGTGAGTTATAATAACTCATGGATATAGGAGGTTGGTAAGATATGTAGTTGAGTTAGTTTCCTATATTCTAAGGAAACTCTAGCCTATTGTATTGTGTGAAACATATAGAGTTTATTAAATATCATTTGGATTTTGTTATGATCTCTATACAAATCTACTATATTGATTTCATATCTACAAGTTGGAAAAATACCCGAGTGATCTAGGCGGTTTGTGCACCTCCTTACCAAATTGAATAACCAGGAATGATGGAGTCAGGTGAATAAAAGATGGCTACATATTGCTAAGAAGATGACAGAAGGGGTGATTTATAACTTTTCATCCTTTATTTCGAGACTATCATTGCAAAGGTGCACCAAGGAGACAAGATAAGTTTTGGTGTTATCCTTTTGTCTATTGTGTTTGTAGAAATCGGAGTGTCAAATGGGCACGAGGATAATATTTGGCAATACCCTAAAGAGAAGAAGTCCCTTGCAAATATATTTTCAAATTATACATGTGATGGATCCATGAGTGGACCCTACAAGCAAAGGATAGAACTTTGGTATGAGTTCCTACATGTTGTATTTGAATATGAATGGAGAATACCCAAGGACCTTCCTTCGCTATTAGAGAAACAAGCCCAATTTGTTATTTATCAACACTTGTGCATAGGAAGATTTGGAATGAAGTATGGAAACTGGAGCTCCTATTGAAGCTCCCATATTTTTTATAGTGTGATACTTCAGAATCATGCACATGTGTTTTCAAATGTTCGCAAGCTTACTTTGAACCTAGATAAAGTAGACATATATCTACCTTTGGAAGACATATGTCTACCCAGGTAAGTTTACATTGAGAAGTTAATTTCAGATGATATCAATATCAATTCTATGAGTTTGGAAATTGGGAAGTCTGGAGTGGCTAAGGTATACATCTACCTTAAGCCCAAATTGGAAAATGGAAAGTACATTGAGAATGAATTCAAGATCCCTAAGTTTCCCAAGGGGAAACATATTGTGGGCACATTATAGGATGAAGAGTCTACTCTGCCCCATGAGGAAGAAGAAGAGGAGGAAGAATAACTGAGGGAAGATAGTGGCAGCCTGGATCATGATAGAAGAAGGCATCCAATTATAGGAGAAAATAGAATGTGTGAGCCAACTCCTCCAAGAAAAGAAGAAAGTGAAGAAGTGAGGATGGAAATGGGTGTTGTGGAAGAGGGCACCGAGGATCAGAAATTTAGGAGAGTGTTGAGAAGAACAAGGGCTCAAGGCATGGGCACATGGACCTCACAACCACCTAGGAGGTTTCCTAGAACTCTCTAGTGAAGGAAGAACCAGAAAAGAAGAGGCGCAAGTATATCCCCACTAAGGATAGTGAGGGTGAGAAATCGAAGACAATGTACAAAAGACCCCTGTTAACACCATGGATGCCAAGAAACCTCAGGGTGAATAAGTGAAACATGATGCAAAGGGGTTAGAAAAATGTGGAGTAGGAAGTGGCATTACAAATGAAAATAAGGGTGAAGATAAGGGAAAACCATCTGGTGAACCTATTGATGCACATATAGGTGAAGGACCAAGTGCTTGATGTGGGGTGCATGTTCTAAAATATAAGCGCTCAGAGGGGATAAGGATGGATAAATGTACAAAACTTATATAGTTGGTTATATCGATGATCCTACCAAGATCATTCGCCCTAGGTTCCAAACGAATTTTGAGCCCGAAGAGCTCTATGGATGGGATTTGATGGACCTTGAAGCATCCAACTTGTGCACCCAAAAGAAACTCTCTTAGAGCATACATACTCATATGGATGAGCCTGAGTTTGATGTCAAATAAATTGCATGTGTTAGGAGAAAAATGAAGAAGAAAATCTAGGCCATACATTGGACGATAAGGGCCACAAAGTTTACTGATGAGCAGGCGTAATGTGCTAACCAAATTATCAGTTGAGGTGGTGCATAGTAATATTGACAATTCAGCCACACTAATGGATTTGATGGAGGAAAACAAGAGTCTAAAAGATCAGGTGGAATAGTTAATAGAATTACACAATAAAGACAAGGAGAGAAGACAACAGATATTGGTTTTAACATAAAATATTGGAAAAGTTATAATTGATACAAATCCAGATATTGATGAACAAATGGAGTAAACCTACCAGTTCTCATTGCACTTCTTGTAATATTGTTTTTACATGTTGATCAAGAATCAATCAAACATGCTGCGAGAAATAATGGATAAGAGGCCTACATTAACAAAGGAACAAATTAAGAATCAAGCACGCAAAAATATAGGTGAGTTGGATGCTTTGTTGGAAACTATTAGGACTGAATTAAAGAAAGCGGACTTGGCTTTAAAAATGTGTGAAGACCCAAAGCCCCTTATCAAGATAAGGACATTAGTTAAAGAGAATGAAGTACTAACAACAAAATAAGATGAGACTCTTGGGCGTGAGGAGAGGTTGGTATTAGTAGCAGAAAATTGTGATGTGCTCACAATGGCCAGGGATCCTCACAAAGAAAAGATCAAGGAAATTGGGAAGAAGATAACAAGGAGAATGGATGTGATGGAAAGCATGCTCTCATCCCTTACCAATGTTCTCAGAATATTTAAGAACCAGGGAAAATACCTGACCTTATATGAGATGGATGGGGTGCTTGTTAACATTCTTGTTAGTGTTAAAAAGGGACTCAGTGAGTGGATATAGTTGGAAGTCAATCTGAAGGAGGAGTACCCTGAATTTTTGGTGACTACAGAGGAAGAAGTACAATGATTATTTGATTCATTCTTTCATTTTTTTGTAAGGTTATTCTTTACTCCCAATTGTTTATTCTTTGGAGAGACAAAGCATGATTACCCATTATCGAGGGTAGTAATGAAATTAGTGTGGGGTAATGTTGGGTTGATGAATTACATCCTAAGTATTGAAGGTACATAGGGATGAGGCGTGCGGAAAGGGAGCGCATAGGTGTGCATGGAATTTCAACAAAATAATCATATGCCAAGGAAATTATGAGGTCGAGGACTTGATAATTTTGAGCAAGATGCTAAATATAGAGATGGAGTGGGTGCCATGCAAGATAATATTCCATGAATAATAGCCTATTGTTAGAGAAAGGAACTAGAAGTTTGAACTAGAACATGAAAACTTGGAGGCTATACAAGGCTATTTTGGGGAAAGTGGAAGGTCAAGCGACATATATAGTTTTGGGCTAAAAATAGGATCAGGAACTGAGGTTATTTAGAGGAGAACTATTTTTAAAAGAGCTTGCATGCTCCTTTTTATCTTTTAAAATGGCACATGGCTATTCTTAGCATGCATCCTATTTTGAGGATTCTTAGGAGGTTAAGGGAAAGTTCCCTACCGTATTTATATATGTATTGATTTACAAGATTTTAGTAGTTTCACTTTGTAATATAGTTATGTTGTTGGTTTATGAGCGTGCATGATTTATGTTGATACTTTTATGTATGTATTCAGATTATGTGTTTTATATTGATTAATACAATGAATTTGTGTGGATGGATATTGGTTATTCATGTATCTGTAAATTGATCTTACATAGTAAACATGATGTTGGTTCTTGTTTAGTTCATTCTTGCATATGGTTGTGATCTAGATCTAGTTGTGGTTTATCTTTGCATGTCTCATTACAGGATTTGGATTATATGTCTTTTCATGTTAAACCCTTAACAAAGCTTCCATAAATTAGGGACTTGGTACCTTTGTGTGATTTGGGTGAGCCATCATTTTTGTCGAGTGATGTCCTATTGTGACTTGGGTTGTTCTTATTAAAATAAAATACTACACCAACGTAGAAAATTTCCACATTGAAGATCTCTTATTTTAGCATCTTTTCAAACTTCTCCTTGATCTTGGGTGCTAAAAAATACTAGTTCCATCTTATTCAAAATAGTGGTAACGTAGGGATCCAATTTTTATGCACACTTCCATTGGCCTTCCATCCCATTCTTTTTAATTGAATTTATTTATTTCCTTCTTTATCACAATGATTTTCCACCTTACACATTCATACTAGTTTAAGGAGTTTGTATTTTCCTTGTATTCCAATGCACCCTTGCCGACCACCAAATCCTCATCAATAAGGCATATCTCCTTGATATCTTGTCTCAAATCCTCCCAATGGGATAAATCTTCTTATATACGTGTTTTTAATTTTCCCAAGTATACCTATTTGGCCTTTATATTCTCATAGACATTCATGTACTTGAGTATTATATTCCAAATAATCATTTGGTATCCATTCTATCTAGAATTTAATTGTTCTACCAAATCACTTAAGCTTCGATGGTGTTGTGATACATTCTTGGTGAAAGTATTGTATTGAAGGCATGAATGGTGCTACCAAAAGTACAAAGGGGATTGGAGATAGTTAACAAGAGTGACCAAGTTTCTATTCTTATCTTTAAACTATTCAATTGTTTCCTCACTCCCTATGATGCATTAGCATACTTTGTGATAATGCTTTCTTGAATTTCATATGTGTCACTTTCTAGAGTGGATTCACGCATGGGTACTAGTTGATATTCATAATATTCTACATTCATCTCACACTCATCTTTCTTAGAAACACGATTTTCTAATTCCAAAATCAAGTTCCAAAATATTTATTCATCACCCTTATTGTAGGCTTGATGTTTTCAAGAGCTGAGGTATTAGAAAGACTTGTCATTATGTTGATGTCTAGTTACAATATTTTGACAAAATACTTCTTCTTTTACAAGAGAGTCTTGATCCCTTTGAACATTTTTTCATTTGAAGAACCTATTATTTGAATCTCTAGCTCTGAATATGTTCTTATATGTGGATTCATATGCCTAGGTGGAGGAGGATTCTATAGATTGGGAGTTTTTAATGGTGAATGATAAGGGGGAAAAGAGATGAGTGAAGTATAACCCTATAAAAAAACATGGCATTGATCTAAGGTCATGAATTAATAACTAGTAATCTAAATGAGGATTGAAGTGAACATCGACTATGGATATAGAAGCACATATCCCATAAATATATATACCTATGAATCCAGGACTCTTCAAGGTTTCAAAAACATGTCTCACAAGTTTTATCTAGAAATTTACCTTATTTTGCATATTAATCATATTATATTTCTCTTTATGTAGATAATATGGGTATATTGAGTCTAAAAATAATGTCATTGGAGGACCTTAGGGTGTGTGTAGATGTTGTCTTATAACTTTTGGAAGATCTAAAGCCCTTAAGCTCTCTAACATTGACAACCCGACACATTTTTTAGTTAAACCACCTCATATATATCTGTAATAGCTCCTTCTTATTCTCTTCAATGTTAGTGGCATCAAGAAGTGACAAATATAGTGGGGGTAGTGACCTTTTCATCTCCTTTTTAGCATACAAAGGCACCACCAAATTGGTTCCATCATCGTTTATCCTGTTGGTACCCACACCTTTAGTATTACTTCCATTTGTTTAAGGGTCATTCTTTCCTAGTCTCTTCTAGCACTTTTATTCATTCATGCAATGCTCCAAATAATGTTCAACATTTAGCACACATAAAAAAACATGGCCCAAGTGAATTTCCATGTCTCATAATTTGTTGAAATAATTGCTCCTATAACACGATTACATTTTAAAGTATTCCATATCTCCACTAATTCCTTGCATATTTATGAAATTCATGCACATGTGATTACTTTGGAATATTGCGAAATGTACCATGTTTTTATCCTTAATCGACACAAATTGTGCACAATTTTTAGCCACCTACATATAAGCTCAATTAAGAGTACTTTACCCATAAATTTTTGGGAGTCAATATGAAACTCCATCAAATCCTTTGACACTTATGTAAGAAAACCTAGGAAATTGTATGAAGTAACTTCCAAGATAAATTATTATTTTAACCCTACATAGGAAGATCCTCTTGGCATGGTAATTTTAAAATGTCCTTGCTAAGATCATGGTGAAAGCATCATTAACCCACATGAAATGTCTCTTACTCTCCTACAAACTAAGTTGGGCGTAGTGCAACCAAATTTGATTTAGTGGACCAAATTTCCTCACTAAATTAATCCCCACGAATGGTCAAAGGCTATAAATAGACCACTCATGTATTGATTTAAAAATAAAAATAAATGGATAGTATTACTTATGTTAAATACTAAGATTTGTTATATAAAACAGATATGACAGTAAAGTACACTAGATGACTCATGCAACAAAAATGAAGGTAAAACCCTAACTATAATGAAGAGTTAGAACACTTAGCTGATTTCGTAAATATCCTAGTGATGTGAAAAAGTGGAAGACTAGAAGAACATGAACACGGGAGGTCGTGGTATGAGTCTAGAAAAGTGTAGAAGTGCGGGAAGAGTGGGAACTAGGGCACTGGGACTGGTATTGCGGTGTTTGGGTGCTAGGATCCTTTCCTAGGCACTAGGGTCTGTGCAGGAAGTCTAGAAGTCAATTTCACAGGGTCACTGGTTGATCTCGAAACCCTTGCTTTCTATCACTAGTATGTCACAAAACTCCCACCGATGTTGTCGATACCTTACAATGAAGAGATCACTTGTAAAACTCTCAAAATAACATCAAATCCTAAAAAGAAAGATGAAAAATGAGGGGTCAGACTGTCCTTAGCTATCACAATGGTGATCATATGAATAATCTCTACACTAAATCTTATACCTAATTTAGTTTTATGTGTATGTGTGAAATCATGCCCTATGTGGCTCTTGTGTATGTCAGACTTGATAGCGAGCAAAGTATCTAGATGTAAAAAGATGTAATAAATTTGTGCATGGAATAAAATGAACTTCCCTCCTATGCGTGTGATGTAGAAAACCAGCCCTTGTCCCTTGTAGTGGTGTTAGATGGATGCAATGATGCTCTTATATGCTTGTTAGATGCAACGGCGGAGTGATATTATATATTCTTAGAGCTTGGTCCTTTAATTTAGTCACATAAATTTATATTTATATGCTTCTCTTGTTCAAATTTCATAATTGATCACTAAAATGTCGACCCCTAAGAGATAAGGATGACCAATGGCTAGAAAGGACCCAAAAAGGAGTGAGCTAAATATAAAGAGGCATAGGTCACCCTGGAGGGGACAAGGCTGTGCAGGTGTTGGTGTCCTAGATGGGCGATGTTGTCTAGAGCTAGAAAAGGTGATATTTGAAGGGTCAAACTGGGAAATGAGGTTCGTAAGGTCAAAGGGGAGACTAAAAGGGAATATAAGAGGCCAAGTATAGTGATCAACTAGTACTTTTCTCTCATAAGAAGCATATGAATAGTAGTATGTGATTAGGACCTAGTAATGTACCCAAAGTGCATGATTTAGTGTCTACATGTACAATGTCATATATAATTAACAAGAAGTCTCAACTTTATCACCTTACTATGTAAGGAGTCGATGAAAATCTTCATTGAATCAATGAAATTCTTATTCCCGGTGGTGATGTCGGTGATCAATCATTTTTATAGGTTAATCTCAATCTCTGTCTTATTTCCCACCAATTTGTTCAAAAAGGTTAAGACGGATGATATATCACCATTGAAATGTGATCGATGTAGTTTCTTAGGCATATTTGGTTTGTTTTCCTTATTTTTCTTAAAACTAGATGAGTTGATATCTTGGAAGAAAGGTTATAATGTTTGTCCCAATAGGCTCACACATTTTATATGATTATATCCCCATAATAATCTTGTAGAGAATTCCTAAATGTATCATCGGTGAATATTGATCCAATCGGTAATGGGAAAATATTCCTTAGTCCACCATTAGTTCAAAATTTTCTCTTCACATGGTTATAGTGCATCGCACATGTGAGAAATAGATTACATAGATATAGGAAAGGTTACATATTATGAAAGCTTGTTATCAAAAATGTACTAAACAAACCTCAATTTATTTCTAGGCTCGATATTTTCTTTGAATTTCTCATTATCTACATGGCTAATCTTTATGTTCCATATTTAAGGAAATTTTCCATAGTGAAATGTGATTAAAATACTAAATATTATTAACTTTATCCAAAGTGTCAAAATCAGTATTACACAACATTCTTGATGAGTTCTTGTATACCTAAGTGAAATTGATCTAGCGGAATCAATTCTCTTAAGATATAAGAAGGTGAAGTTGTAGTGGTCATAATACCATTAGAAATTCTAAAAACACTACCCCAAATCATATTAAAATTTAGATATACTTTCGGATTTGCATTGCATTGAAAAAGTATGTTTAAGGTTTTGAGTAATTATAATTTTGTAGGAACTTTGTTCAATAGTAAGGGTAGAATCCAATAGGATAAATAACACAATAGAAATAAATTTATGCTTGGAAAATATCCTCAAAAAATATAAAATAGGTTTAGGATGGCTTGAGATAATGTCAAAGTGTTAGAAATATACTATAAAATACTCAATGTTTTTGCAACTATAGAAATGGGAGGGAAAATTATTTAGGGATACGTATTCTCAAATAAGGGGTGTGGAAACAATGTGGAAATTATGCAAAAAAATATGAAATAAAAGTAAAAGTGGAAGATTTGGACGTGTGTTTATTTGTAAAGGAGAAGTTAGCGGGAACATAGTTGAGTGCATGTGTACTTAAATAAATAGAAAAAGGAAAAGTTAGTTTACTTGTATGACTACACACCTCAAAGGATTCAAATTCTCACAATCCAATCCTTCCGATTTTGCCCCATAAGGTCTTGAGATCGAATATCGTCCTCTCATGCGGTGTCAAAGCACCAAATGACACAGAATAGAAGAAATAATATAAGCCACATAAGTTTAGAGTTTTAGCAACCACGGATATATTCGTTGGAGAGGAAAAAGACACGGATTGAAAAGGAATATCAAAATCATCTGCAAAGGCACAAAGTTTCTCATAGAGACAAGTTAGGGTATGTATAGGTAGGAGGGGAATCCTCGGGTATCACAAACTTGGGTTTAAAAATTTAAAGTAAGTCCCACTTCTATGTTTTGTTTTCTTTTCCATTTTTCTTTCCCGGTTCAAAGTTTCAAGAAAAAGACAAAGAAAAATTACTTTTTGAGTGGGTCCTAAGTTGCAAAGCTAACTAGGACACACAAATCATTTAAAATAGTGATGCAATAAAACAAAACCAGGAAAACTATGGTTCTTCAAACAAGAGGGTTTGATAGGAAACATATCCCTATAATTTTTAGGTATACCGTGTCGAGACGTAGATATCAATGAAGTACAAACTCCCAAAAACATAGAGGTGGTGAGGTTTGTAGTTAATAACATAGAAACTAAAAACATATTGTAAATACATATGAGTGGTCCATTGATTAGGTTTTGAATCAAGAAGGTTTAGGCTCCCCTGGTTTCACTCTCCAATTCTCAAATGAACCCACAACTTCCAAACCACACTTAGAGAAGTCAATAAATTCATTGGGATCCATCAAGGTAGGATACTCTCGGCCAACATAGTGGCCACATATAAAAAATGGTCTTTGTGAATGCAAAATAGTATAGGGATCCTAAGACATGGGTAGGCCAAAATCTAAGACAAATTCAAAAGAAAATTTTCACTAATATTTTACCAAAAAAATTAACAAGTTAAACATTTCTATCAAAAAACACTAGATAGAAGGAGATCAAACAACGAAGGATGAGGCTATAGGAAATAAGAAAATGGCCTTGCCATTTTTAAGTGAATTTGAGTAAAAAATGAGCAAAAAAAACTGATCATAATAAATAAGGACGAAGGAGAAGAAGTTCTTCAAGACACTAAAGATATATATAGCCCCACATCTACATTGTTATTGTGGTCATCAGGGTTATATGTAAATGAACTCATGAGCATGAAGAAGAGGATTGAAACTTTAGAATCAAAGGGGCATCAAGAAGACAATGAGAGAAAAGCATTTCTAGAATCTAGTTACAATTTGGAAATGGAAAACAAATACTAAAAGAGCAAGTACTAAACCTACAAAACAACATAGAAAGAGGGCAGCAAGAGCTAGTCACTTTAAAACAAGAATTAGAACATCTAAAAAATAGCTAAAATGAAAAACCCGAAATGGTAAAATGAAGTGACACAACACAGGTATATGAGATTCAATCAGCAAAATAAAAGAAAACCAACTAAGAGATCAGATAGAAGAATCCAAATCTTGGTCACAAGTGGTAAGTGGATCATCAAATGAGCAAAAGCAGATAATTGAGAAACACATTAAAATGCAAATCAAAGAAGAAAGAGACAAACAAGACAAAGTGGTAAACTTCATTATCAAAGGCTTGAAGGACTTTGGAAAAAGGAGAGAACTGACATTTTAGAAAGAGATTTCCTTAAAGATGAGATGAAATGGACAAGTTATATTCACCAGAAAATAGGATTGGAAAAATAATAGATGGAGGAAGGGACCGACATGTGAGGGTTAGCATAAGAAGTTTAGAAGACAAGAATGCAGTTCTAAAGAATAGGGGGTTTCTTAGAGGCACACACATTTACCTTGATGATGAATTGACATTTTCCCAACAAGAAGATAGAAATAAGGAATGGGATAACGTGATAGAGGAAAAATTTGTGGGAAAGTGGGAATGGTTGAAGAATGGGAAATCTCAAATCGAAGTAATTGAAAGACAAAAAGAAATAGCGAATCGGGGCCCCACAAGAGTTCATACACATTGTATGTTGGAATTGTAGAGGTTACCTATGGAGAACAAGACCCAAATTGGGGCATATAGAAAATGGGAAATATATTATCTTTTTATGGAAACACATGAGCATGAGGGATGCAAATTCCTAGAATTTGAAGGATAAAGAAAAATATCATTTTGGAATGAGAGGATCTGAAACAAGAAAAGGGCATGGGGGAGTGGCCAGGGAAAATTTTAAGACCCCCAACAAAAAAACTCATAGAAATTCGTTGGAAAATATTTGAAAAATTGACTTTTGCGTTAATGGTAAATATGAAGAAAATGCAAAAATGTTGTCATTCGGTAGCATTTTTATGCTACCGACCGATAACATATATTATATTGGTGGCTGATAGTATATGATGTCGGCTAAAAATATATGTAATTTTTTGAAAAAACTTTTTTTGACAATGGCATTTAAAATGACACCTTTCGGCGAGAAATGTGTCCTCACAAAATACAAGCAAACACAAAAAAAAAATTAAAAATGATTTTTGCGGAATCAAATATAGATTTGGTTAATTTTGTATGGGAAAATATATTTTTTTGAAATATTTTTATGTTAGCAGATTAAAATGATTGTCTCAATGAGAAATATATCCTCCAAAAACATGGCTTAAGCCAAAAATACCATACTCTTTTTTATTGCTCTTGCGAGTAGCATAAAAAATGTTACCATCTGTTAGCATAAAAAATGCTACCGACCGATAGCATAATTTATGCTACCTTCTAATAGCATGATTTATGCTACCGGATGGTAGCATAATTTATGCTATTAATCGATAACATATATTATGTTGTCGATGCTAACATAAAAAATGCTACCGACCGACAACATAAAATCAAATATCATGAATTTTTATTTCGCAGAATGGCGAATTGACCCCTAAAATTAATTTTACGCAATTAATTTTGGCGACCCGATCCTAATTCCTACCCTAAAATTCACCAATTTCAAATTTTAAAAACCGAATATTCTTAAATTAACGAATATTCGCCACTAAAATTTTCCCTAGGAGTCATAGTGCTAATCAAGGAAATATGGCACAAAATCATGAAAGTTGAAAAAGAAGATCCAAATAAGAAATACATATGGCTGAAAATATCTGATAATGAGGTAATAATTAGATTTACTATTTTCTACTTTTACCCGAAGAGCTCAAAGACCTACAAGAGGATAAAATTAGATGTCAAAGACCCGTATGCTTCACTAAAAATAAATTTCTATATTCAGCATGTCAAGAGAAATAGTTTTAATGGGTGACTTTAATGTGAGGACAAAAACAATCAATCTCTCTGGTTTGGTAATAAGGAAGGAGAAAATAACAATCCATTATGGCTAGAAGAAGGAGAGGGTCAGATTTGGGATGTAGACACAAAATCACGCACTTTGGGTATATATCTAGTGTTGATTGCATACTACTATTCATATGATTCCTAAGTAAGAAAAGTACTAATTAAACCATGTCTTTTCCCATCTTTGATTTCTTTTTATTGCCACTTTTTATTTTACACTCTTTCTAGCTCGGTATGTCTTTTCACATTTCAACATTTATCATCCTGAACACTAACGCCCAACCATGATATCACCTAACCTCTTTGTAGTTTGTTCACATCTTTTGGGTCCTTTCTAGTCATTTTAGCATCTTATATTTTTGGTAGTTTTCCTTTTAGGTGTTGATTACTAAATTCAATCAAGGGAATCATATAAATATAAAGTTATGTGATCATAATAAAGGACCAAGCACTAAGCATTAGCTATCACCACCTAAGGTTACATCCAAAGGCTATTCAAGAGCATTAAAGCATCCATTCAAGGGAAAGGGATTGTATTATTCTACATACACTTCATATGAGGGGAAGTTCATTCTATTCCATGCACACATCTATTTACATCTCTTACATATAGTTATTTCTCGCTATCAAGTGTGACACACACAAGAGCCACCTAGGGCACAATTCCACACAACACACACACCTAGAACTACATTGGGTATGAAATGTAGTGCAACGCTTAGTCATAAGTTCACTTGTTTGATAGTTGAGGACAGTCCGAACCCTCATTTGCATTATTTTTTTGGGATTTGATGCACTCTTGAGGGTTTTGTAGGTTAATATTTCATTGCAGGTTATCAAAAAATTAGTGATCATCATGCAACATAATAATGACCAAAGGCGAAGGAAAATGAACATCTTGTGACACTATGAAGGAGATTTTCTTAGGGTTTTAGCAGTCACATGCACCCACAGTGAGGTCTAGGGCACCCGCAGTGCCCATGCCCATTTTCAGGTGTCCTAGTTTAGGAAGATTGTTAGCTCGCACATTTTTTAGGCTCATGTGCAACACTTCTCCCTCTCTGTTCACCTAGTCATCACTTCAACACATTCCAGGATTAATTGCAAAACAACTAAGTCATCTTATCTCCTCTTTGCAACTAGGGTTTCAATACTTAATTGCTTAATTTTCTTGGGTCTATTTTGTACTTAATTGTTTATTTATTTACTACTATATAGCAATCGAATTAGGCATCTATTTATTTCAATATTTGTTTAATCATTTAGTGAACCCGCATTTGAACACTCTTATTTTCTGGATCCTTCCACCATGAGTATCTCCCTCAATGCCTTCTTCCAGGCCAATCCTGAGTGTGCCAATAAAATTCAATATTTTTTATCTACTTCTCTTCATCCTAATAATTCTCCTAACTATGTGTATCATGGGTTCACTACAACATTTTTATTTCATTGGCTCCTTCATTTGTTTCTATTTGTGGCTTTGATAACACTACTAAAATGGTTTTAGGTACAATCATGCCTCTCATTACTATCGTGCCATGCTATTTGTCTGTCCCATTCCATGTCATGCCTAAAATTTTTAGCTATAATCTTATTCTTAGACGACCTTGGATCCTTTCCATTCATGTGGTCCCTTCTACCCTTCATGCACGTATCAAACTTTTATATCAAGGTGTGGTTTATGAAGCCTTAGAATATCCCTCTCCATTTGCCTATTGCAACCTTATTGGCCATTCACCTAAATCCCTACTTCAGCCACCTCTCCTCCTAAATTCAAATAGTATGGTCATAGGTATCGGTATCTATTTTGTTACAATTTCAATGGCAATGGGTTAGGAAAATATGTAAAAGGATTCAAAGAACCTCTTTCCATTCCAACACAATCCACCAAGATTGGCCTCAAATATCACCCTAAGATCATTTCTTTTATTCATTTTACATCTCCTCTTGATGTTTATACCATTTCACATGCTCACCATTATAAAAAAAAATTCCATCTGCTCTTAATGCTATAAATTACTTTGGAAAATCCATTACTCCTAACACATTGCCACATCCACCACCATGTCATGTTTTATATTCCATCCCGAATAGATATCCATCTCCCACTTGGGGCATCACGCTTACTTTCCCTCCACCTAACATGTTAATGTGTCTATAATTCCTACTCATACACTATGTACTTCATACTTTCTAAGAATCATTATACAACTTGGTACACACAAATAGTATCATCATTACCCGATGACACACTCTCATGATTTGGTTCACACTTTATTGTTGAGGGCATACTATACACATGAACCTCACACACTACATACTTCACACATCACATATTCATCACATCTCTTTCTCGCAGCCTCTTGTTACACATCATACACACTACACATTTCACACTTAGTGCATTCATGACATATCTTTCTTACATATAATTTTACATGATGTGGTAATTTCCATATGACGTAGTCTAGTTATTTGGTTCATACTCAAATTCTAAGGGTTACATCTAAAATGAACCCCACCACACTCACTCACTCATACTTTCTCTACATGATATGATTTATGGATTATATATTTCTAGCACACACATTCAAACCATCTCCCGATGACACACTCTTGCTCTATGGTTCATTCTTGATTGTTGAAGGGGAATTTATAAATGAACCTCATCTCATGCATACACATCCAATTATGGGGAACATTTCTCCTATCATTCACTTTGCATTCCATTTCATCTCATCCACAACATATCGCATATCTTGGTCGCATTTACTCTTGCTTTCTTATTCACTTTACATATACACCTTATTACAGATGCTAGATAGATATATTATATGTCATTATCTTTATCATATACACATGCATGTTCACCTTCTTTCTAGTTGTGATTGTATATTACATAGATCCATAGAAACAACATGGATTCTTGGGGCAGTAATTATTACCAGTCCCATATCAGCTCCTTGGGGCATCCACTTTCGTACACTACATGTGTTATTATTTAATTTTTCATAGAAAATTACTTTATCAAATTATACATGCTTTGACATACTTTTTATCTCTCTAACATGCTAATGGGTGCTTCATGTGTAGAATTTTCTTTGCATGTCTATTTGTCATCATGGTTATTTGATACATTACTTGTTATTATCTGTCATTGATTAACATTGTTAACGGGATTTTCCCTTTGTCTTGTGTGCACACTTGTCTACTTTTGGCCTAGTCGACCTTGATTGTCTTTCGACATTGCGAGTGATGTCCCATGTTTGAAAACCACTTTTAGTGGTCTACTTTATCTTCTTGTGTGTTTACATTGTCTTCTTACGTCTTAGCTTAAACATTGTCTACTTAGCTTACATATCATATTTTACATGATTTTTCATCTTTTCTTATACTAACACTTGTTTCCTAGCCACCTTATTTACGTGTTCATTAGTTTCTACCAAGCACACTCCCTCCCCCTTATAGGGCATTGGCTTCACCACGGTGGTTGGTCCTCTTTTGGGCTACATACTCCTCAGTGACGTCGCATGCACCCCAAATGAGGGGGACATCATTTGGGTGAATCATTCACCCCATACAATAGTTTACAAACACAATTCAACATAACACAATATCGGTACAACACAGTTATCATTCTTAAATAGGGCTCGAATCGACTTTGGGTCCTTAGCAACAGAGAGACACCAACACCCAAACTAGGAAAGTAGTGCACAGGCACCCCTAACCCTTCCTATATGCCTATGACCATGGGATAGTTACACATTCTTCAATGCAACACAGTCTATAACACTTCACATAATGGATTTTACAAGGCATACAATCCTTAGCACTCACCATATATACAATATACAACATTTTCTTCTTCCGAATTGGATCAAAATTGGTTGAACCACATAATATTTTTACACACCATCTATAGTGGTGTTTTACATTCTGATTAAAGGTTAGAGGATGACACCAAAAATTTATCCCTACATTTCTTCTAGCTCTTGGTGTGAGATCACCCAAAAACTTACGTGGAACCACTAGCTTAAGATCACCTAAAAACTTATTTTTCTACATCATATTCAAAATCCTTTCTAAACTCTTTTCTCATTATGGATCAGGTGTACATGTTCTTTTTCAAATTTTACATACTTTTTACACATTTTACTCATATACACACGTATTTGACTACTTGTTTGTTCTTCTCTTTTACAGGTCCGTCCTTATGGGAAGCAGTAGTCAACATCATCCTACATCAACAACATCAATCACATCAACATCAACATCAACCATAGGTACAAAGGTGAAATCTACACGTGTTCCCACCCTAGGGTCATCATCATCACTTTTATACTTTCTCCTCTCTAGTTTCCACGCTTCACATTTTTATCACTCCACGCTTTTCCTTGTCTCTCGACACACTTTTCACCATCAATCTACATGGTTATCAGGTACACATATCTATCTACTTTATGTTATCGAGATTTCACTCAACAACATAAAGTGGGGGCAAATGTAGACAAAAAATCATGCACTTTAGGTATTTATCTAGTCTTGATTACATACTACTATTCATATGATTCCTACGTAAGAAAAGTATTAATCAACCCATGTATTTGGCCATATTTTATTTCTTTTTTGTTACACTTTTTGTCTTACACTCTTTCTATCTTAATTTATCTTTTCACACCTCGGTATTTATCATCCTGACACCGGCCCCAGCCGGGATGCCGGTGTTAGGCTCTCATGTCCCCTCTAGGTGCCCCTAACCTCTTTGTACTTTATTCACATCTTTTGGGTCCTTTCTATCCATTTTAGCATCTTATCCTTATGGTAGTGAGCCTTTTTTAGGTTAATTATGAAATTCAAGCAAGGGATTCGTATAAATATAAAATTATGTGACATAATAAAGGACTAATCACTAAGCATTGGCTATCACAACCTAAGGTTGCATCCAAAGGAAATTAAAAATCATTAAAGCATCCATTATATGATCCATTCAAGGGAAAGGGACAGCATTATTCTACATACACTTCATAGGAGGGAAAGTTCATTCTATTCCATGCACACATCTATTTACATATCTTACATCTAGATATTTCTCACTATCAAGTGTGACATGTACAACAACCACCTAGGGCACAATTCCACATAAACACACACACACCTAAAACTACATTGGGTGTGAAATTTAGTGAACACTCAATTTTAAGTTCACTCATTTGTGATTGAGGATAGGTGGCCCCTCATTTACATTATTTTCTTTTTGGGATTTGATGAACTCTTGAGGGATTTACAGGTCAATATTTCATTGCAGGTTATCAATTAAATCGGCGATCATTGTGAGACATAATAGTGACCAAAGGCAAAGGACAATGATCACCTTACAAACTGTAAGTATGAAGTATATTTTCTTAGGGTTTTAGCAATCCAAACCCCCATCACCCTAGTCCAAGAAGATCATCACTTGCACATAATTTTGAGGTTACGTGTAACACTTCTCCCTCTTTTTCACTGGTCATCACTTCGACATTTTCCGGATTAATTGTAAAAAAATTAGTCATCTTATCCCCTCTTTGCAACTAGGGTTTCAATACTTAATTGCATAATTTTCTTGGGTCTATTTTGTACTTAATGGTTTATTTATTTACTACTACGTTGTTAGTAAATACAATATACTAGTGTTCCATTAAGTTGGTAGAAAATAATATTGTTACGAGTTGTTTCAACAACTTACATGTATAGGAGAATAGTTAGAGATACCTCCTTGTTTATAGGAGAAGCTTAAACTATAAAATGTATCCATCATTCCATATGAAATATATAGAGAAGAATTGATTATTTTTCTATGTAAAAATTATTCTCTAATAATTGGCATCGAGATAAAGTTATGATCATGTGCATGATAAGAGTTTAAACATATTTGTAAGGGGTATTCATTGCTACTCGCCCCTGGAGATGAAAAATGTGCTTCTTGTGAATGAGATAGAATAATATATAGTAAGTTTGTAGCATAGATGTGGGATAGTCTAAATAACCTTCACCAGTGGTTTTAAGGCCATAGAAATATCTTTAAATTGCTCTTCAAATTTTTCATTCATCCATATTTAGAGGCTAAAAGTTTCAATACTATGGAGGAAATGGTGCATAGGAGTTGTTAATGCATGAAATTGAAAGACAAATTTTGGAAGGCATGAGGATTTGAGTGGTTCAATTTCTACACAACTATTTCAGGTCTACGTTCCATATTTCTCAATATTGTTTTGGTGATAGTCTCAGACTCTTGGCATGGTAATTCCTACAACTAACATCTAGATCTACAAACTATATTGGTTTTAGAGTCTCCTCATTTAACTCATCATCTATAGGATCTGATTCAATTAATTTTGGCATAAAGACGTGTTGATCTAGGCATGCGAGCTCTTCTCCTTATACACATGTATAAATGGAACTCAACGAGGGCTGTGCAAATTACTACTAAAGTGATTTGGATGAAATTGTGGCCTATAAATGATGTGCATATAACGGACACCTCCATGATTGTTAATTATATTGGATTCACATCAAATTTATTGGTGGCAACATAATTCTTGGTGGTCTACCAAAACTCCTATCTAACATCATTCCTTCCATTGGCGAAATTCCAAACCACGCGTTATTCCCGATAAGTGGTCTATATTCTCATTTTATAAAGTTGAATCAATATAGAAAACTACAGATTACTTATATATATATATATATATATATATATATATATATATATATATATATATATATATATATATATATATATATATATATATATATATATATATATATATATATATATGTATGTATGTATGTATGTATGTATGTATGTATGTATATTATAGAGGAATCATTACATATTAAAAATAATCATAGTCTCTCCAACCTCGTTCAACAATTTAGCTTGGCATGAGGGCAGGGACCACCAGGTGCACAAGTTTCATATTGCCTCTATTCATCTGGTGCCTAGGTTTCATACCACCTTCGTACAGTTGGTGCACACTTCATAATACTTTTGTGCAGCTTAGCGAGCACTCAAGGAGGTTGTTTGGACTACTCTAGCAGCACACGCAAGGACCTTTATACAATTGTCGCACACTCAAAAACTTCAAATAGACTACTCTAGTAACACGTAGGGACGTTAGTAAAACTATTCCTCATGCACACACACATGTCAATGGGGTTGAACCTTGGACCTCCTCTTAGTAAATTCCCAAACTTTACCAATCATCCATGACCCCTTTAGCCTAATTTTATAAATATTACTTTGTCGACTTATATGTGAGTCAATCTAATAATATAGATTGATATTAAGTGTTCGATGGTGTTAGTTGATAGTGTATAGGTTTTTGTGTTTAAATATTTTGTAAATTGTGTGTTCATGGTGTTTAGTCCATCATTGTCAATATTCTTTATATAATTCTTGTATTACCCTATCATTTTCATTGTAAGCCATTTAGTATTGTATAGGTGTCAACAAGTCATATTTTCAAATTTGAAAAAATAAAAATAAAATGAGTCTAGAGTCCATTTTTTAGGTAATATAGAGTCAACTTTGTCAAACTTACAAAAAAATTGCCTTACTTTTCAATAAGTGGACGTATTTTCACTTAAGCTTGACATCCATTTTGTGGGGATAAATTGTACAATGAGCTCCATGATCAAATCCAGCTGAGTTAGCAGCATGTATACTAGAGGAAAGGGGAATCGAGGTTGTATGTTGATCAAAACCTCTCATCATTCAACGATGGGGCCGCATATCGATTATGGTGGCATTTTTATGGTGTGAGATTTTTCTTTCGGTTTTCATGTGTTTCTTTTTAGAAATCTTGTTTTATGTGATTATGGATTACGGAAAAGAGTTGTGTTCTAGCGCGAGAATACTTTCGGTGATCCTCTAACTTATGTGATCCTCGACTACCGTAATTTTTTGGAAGATGGTCCACTTGTGAATACATTCACTTGCAATGGTGACCATGTGCAATAAGATCTAACTAGCAAGATCCGAGTTAGTTGTATGTCTTTGATACAATTTGCTTCTCAATGTTCATGTGTGGAAATTTCACATTATGGGGGGACATGACACCAATGTTCCATTTCCATTATGCACCCAAAATGACTAAAGTCAAAGGTAACTTCTAGTGGTAGTGGTAGTTTCCTATGTTGTTTGAGATCGAGTGGTAGCGATCGATAACAGTGGATGCAATTAAGAACATTATGATTCTTATAGGAAGTAATGTGAAATATATTTCTTATATATGTTCTATTGTGTAGTTTTGTAATAAGTGAGTTGTGATTCATATATACTTCCCTAATATACAAGCATAATGGTGAACAAAAGCACCAGAGTAAATTATTTCATGGATCTTGAAAGGGTTTGTGGGAGGATCTAGAAAACCACACGAGGTGGATAGTTGATGGGACATGTTCACGTCAAGGTTTGTGGTAATCTGTTTAAAACCATGGAAGGAGAGAGCCTTTATTTTAATCAATATCATGAGTCACATTGTAGGACATGTTTCACAGGGGTGATCATACTATAGATGAGTGTGTGGATGTTTTTCCCATGTTCGCACTAAGGGGGAATGTTAGGAAATATAATATACTAATGCTCCATTAATTTAGTAGAAAATAATATTGTTATGAGTTGTTTCAACAACTTACATGTATAGGAGAATAGTTAGAGTTACCTCCTTATTTACATGATAAGCTTAAACTATAAATTGTATCATCATTACGTATGAAATATATAGAGAAGAATTGATTATTTTTACGTGTGAAAAAGTTGCTCTAATGTACATAGCAATTAGAATTAGGCATCTATTTATTTCAATATTTTCTTAATCATGGTAAAGAACATACTAGGATGGTAATGGAGGGTAACACACTTTGGGTCATAGATATTAGGATTATGTATCTTATATAGCATGGCTATTTTTAATGGCATGAGAGCATTGTCAAATTCGGGATGTATTACTTTCAAAACTTATAATGGTAAAAGTTTAGTAGACTATGTAATATGCTCCTAGGAATCTATCTCTAGGATATTGGAGTTTGAAATTGGGGACTGCCCTATTGGGCTAAAATTTGATCATAAACCTCTCCTCATCAAACTTGGCACTATATCAAATAAACAACAAAGAAAACAAGTCTACCACATGCAAAAGAAGGCTCAACCTCAGGGTAAAATCATCTTGAACTAGAAAAATCGGAAATCTTTACTGCATCCCTTGAACAACACCTCCAGGTGATAAGGAATAACATAGGAAATAGGGTAACCAAGGAGGAAAGTAGTTGTATTTCTAATAATTTTTTGATCCATTTAATCCGTAAGGAATTAAGTGCTTGCAAAAGATCTCGGTCTAGGAAGGAGAAGAAAATACTTTCCCGACAAACTCTTGGTATGAAAAGAGTGCAAGGCTACCAAAATAATCTCTAAAGAAATTGGGAGAATTAAATAAAACAAGAAGAACTATGAGAAATTGGCACAATAAAAAAAAAAAGAAATTTATGTCAACACTAGAAGGAAAGAATTAATTTTCCTCATAAAACAAAATCCCAAAGGTTTTTGGGAGTTATAGAAAAATAAAAAACACATAGATAATAATATCACAAATTCCTATTTGTTATAATAAGTTAGGCTCCTCTATGATTGGCCCCAATAGAAGGACACTCCTCCCATAATAAGCACATAATCCAAGATTTTCTCAGTGGAATATATCAAGCATGGTATAAAAACTTAGCAAGTGGTAAATCACAAGACATAAATGGGTTGCATGCTGAATTTTTAAAATGGGGAACTGAGGCCCTTACTCCACACATCAAAATAATGTTCAATAACATCAACCAGGGAGGCTTCCCCATGGATTGTACAACTAGTGTAGGTCAAGGCACTCAACCATCGACCATTATATCACCCTTAAACACTTAATTAAAAGATATGGGACACTCGTGGAGAGGAAGATTTCCATTGCTTTGTGGATTTAAAAAAATCCTTGGTCTTGGCGCCAAGAGACAAACTTTGGAAAAGGATGGATTAAATTGGTATTCCAGATGAGTATAGAGCAAAAGTGAATAGATTATATAAGTAGATCAAAGCTAAAATTAGAACTAAAGAGGGTATGTCTGAAAGTTTTGGTAGTTACATTAGTGTCAAGCAAGACTTCCCTCTTTCCACCACTTTTTTTGGTTTATACATTGACAAAATTGAATAACGATTAAGTAATACTGATAGGGGGTAACTAGATGACATGCTACATGGTGAAATTAGTCTTATATGTTGATGATCTAGTGCTAATCTTGAAAACAACTCATGGTTTGATGAAATAGTTTAAATTCTTAGAACTATTTTTCCAAAGTCGGGATGTAAGTGAATGTTGGAAAGACAAAAGTAATAATTTTTCACTAAAAGGAAAGATACTCAAGATAAATTCCTATTTGAAGGGATCCTATTGGAAATAATGAAAGAGTATAAATACCTTGCAATTTATTTTCAAAACAAACTCAATTGGGAGATGTGTGGAGTGAAAATGATAAAGGGAGGTTGGAAACATCTTACTCACTTCAAAACAGGTGCATGAAAGTTGAGCTATGGGATTGGAAAACCAAGGAAACCCTTTTTGGTTTATTGGTCATGTCAGGTTCCCTATATGGTTATGAGGTTTAGGAAGTAACATTTTTAATCATAGATGGAGGCAGTTATAAAGAACCCAAAAGCATATAATCACAAGCACCCTCAAAGTTAAGACAAAGGTCCCATACAAGATTTTACTAGCTGAAGTAGGGATGTTTTTGATGGAGGCATCAAAAAGACCTTACATGCTAAGCTATGTGAAAAAGGATGAAATCATGGATAACCATCGCTGGCCCAAAATGGTTTTGGAGGAGAAATTATGACGTAGGAAGAAAACTTGGATGAATCGGAACATCAAGAGGATGAACAAATGGGGCATCGACTTGCAAGATTGTCCTAACACCAATGAAGAAATAAAATATTTTGTGATAGAAAAATTTAGGACTGCCATGTGGATGGGGAAGATTGGCCAAAATAAATCTCATTACATCAAAGAATTTAATTCCTCCTAGGAACATGATGAAAAAACATATCTAGGTGTGACCATCAAGGGAAAATCAAGGATGTTAGTTGCGCAGCTGAGGACTGGATCACATCATCTTTAGTGTGAGACCGATAGATAAAATATTCCCAAGGAGAATTGGGAGAAGATAACTTGTATTTTTTTAGTAAGGGGGTGGTGGAGATAGAATGACACTTCATCATGGAATATACAACTTATGAAGATATTTGTATTCGGTATGAAAGAAACCGGGATGTGGACAATATTAGCAAGTTATTTGAAGAAGTGAGTATTAACAAGACTTCGGGTTTTTGACCAAGATACATTGTAGGAGGTTTGATATGGAAAGAAAGATTAAAATATCTTAGGCCTTTTAATTTGTTCCCATAGAATATTTGGTCTTGTGGACATCATTAAAATATTTCATTTCATTATTGGGTGAGTTTATGCATAACTTAACATCGGGATTGGAAAATGTATTTCCCGCATCACTCTTATAACTCATCACAAATTTCTATTCTCCACTTTCTCATGGATCCTTTATATTTACTTCACTTTATCCATTTATTTTCTTGCATGACACTTTGTAACGACCCTTTCATGATATCAGTATCCTCGCATGGTTTTATTTATTCCTATATGAGAAATTCCTTTATAGATCACATTACTATTTCCACATTTGCACTTCCATTTGGGTTTCCAAACCTCACTTTATTGTGATTTTATTATAAATAGATAGATATATTTGAATGTTTATGAGGCCAAAAACATATATGGGACAATACACCCTGTCATTATTGCTTCTACATTTTTAATCTTTTTGTTTAAATTGATAATGAATTCCCCATTTTCTCCACCCTCTCCTTGGTGAACATATCCTATAATGAAGCTATTGTTAAAACACTTGCATATTTGGTCCGGATGTTATTGTAAGCATTACACTCCAAAATAAAGTGTTTTTCTAATTCCATTGCCCATCGGTGCAAAAGACACAAACTCTCTCTTCCCATGCTTCTTTTGGCCTTTTCCACCTACCCATTTCACATCGAAGATGATAATTTGGCCTTAATTGAACTATGATAAACTTTTCTCTCCACCGGTGTCTCAATAGTGTTGTGATTGCAGATTTAGATTCAAATTTTGGATATTTAACTCACTTTATTCATTATAAGCAACATATGAACTCCCTCTCTTATTAAATAGAACTAACATGATCCCATATTATATAATAAATGTGATTTGAGATGATTTGATTGATATATCTAACATTTTACATGGTGGATCAATATCTAGGCGTACATTTTGACAACATGGATGAGATGATAAGGGTCCATGTGCATTTATCACATCTAATAACTATGCATTTATTATTTTGAGATGTTATGAGAACTAAGTGGTGGTGGCAACCATTAAAATAACATATAATAAATATCAGTAATCAATAACTATAATTTTGCATCAAATATCCATCTACTACATAATCAATTCAATGATAATAACTATTTTTAACCAAAACATGTCATAATGTTAATCAAGTAAATAAAAATAGTAATAATACATTGTAGAATAGTGTACTTGCCACTTAGTTCATAGAATATCTCAAAATAATAAATGCATAGTTACAAGATGTGACATCATTCCCCTCTAAGAGAAAACATCAACCTAATAATGACTGCTACTAGAAAAATAAATCAGCTAATGAAACAAATACGGGTATACTCTAAGGGACTATGATGAAGTCCATAGAGCGTACCCTTGTTAATTTTATTAGTTTATTTATGTTTCTAGTAGTAATAATAATCATTATGATATTTTCTCTTAGAGGAGAAGGATGTAACTGTTGTCAAAATTTCACCCCCCCAGGGTAAATTTTGATAACATGCATAAGAGTTTTGCAGTTCCAGGCAAGTAGATTGAAACAGGAAAAATCATGAAAAATGGCTAAGTCCTAGTCCTAGGAGCAGTCGGGAAATTTGGGACATCTAGGCGCGGATCGGCCGAAAAGCCTCCAGGCGGCCCGTGAAGCAAAGGGACATCGGGCCCACGCAGTATGCGCGGGGCCTTGAAATGCCCAAATCGGACGAAAGAAGGAAAAAAATTTTCCCAAGTCTTCATCCGGACAAACGGGACACAAGTACGTGAAGTCGTGAACCATCCGGATCGGCCGAAATGAGAGCAAAGCGATCAGGAAGCAAAAGGGACATCTGGGCGGAGAAATCGCGAATCGGGCGAACCGAAAGAATTTGTCCCATGAAGCACTAGGACATTTGGGACAAATGGATGTGAACCGGCCGGTTCGGCCGAAACAGAGAAAGTTAAATCTTTGGGACATCGGGCCGCGAGGGACACGAGGGACGCGGATAGCGAAAAAAGGCGAGAGCCAATCAGTTGTGCCACGTGTCATCGGTAAATGAGGGATGAGGAAGCCCATTTCGGGCGGATCGAGGTTTTGTCCCCAACAGTTTGGGACATTCGGGACATAAAGACACGAAGGGCGCGAAAAGCTGGAAAACCCACGGACCAATCAAATCACGACACGTGTCACAAGGAGATAGTCCAAAAGTCAAAGCGCGAGGTTTCGAGCAACGGCCGAACCAATGAAATAGCGCCACATGTCCAAGTTTAAGGGGCCCACAGGAAATTTCAAAAGGAAAGCCCGCGAAAGGCGGAGGAGAGAAATTGCTCATCCAATCAGCACGTGCCACGTGTCATCCAGTGGCGGCGGGGAAAGATTTCAAAACACGTTTTGGCCCATTTTTGCCCTAAATCTTGGATCGCCATAACTTTCGATCCGAGCTCGGATTGGCACATTCTTTATATCAATGGAAAGTGGTAAAATTCTCTACACAATTCCGGGGTCAATCTTGCATTTTGGTTCAGTTTGGAGAGATAAAATCAAGAAATGCCTCTTGCGTGAAATAACAAGTAAAAGTAATGCTTCAAAAACAACTTTAATGCAGTGACGATTCAGTTCAGCTTCTTCATTAGAACTTGACCCACCGTTTTGCAAGATCCACCACTTCGCCATAATGAGATGAATGGAATGCAACACAGGAGGTGGTTGGGGTAGATTTGGCTTTCCTCTCTCTCTTCCCTCTCTCATTCTTTCTATATATTGTAAAGAGGAGCTTCTTTTCAAAGGTCGAACATTTTTCTGTTTTGCCTCTCCCTTCTTCTCCTCAGGCGAATTTGTGGAGTTCGAACCTCTCATTTGAACTGTAATACTATTCTGCCTCATGGCATTCTGTAGTGTATTGTATCAATCTTTGGAGCAAGTAATGCATGTCTGTGGATGATTCTCAGCCCTCTCTGTGTTCATTTTTGCATCCTCCTGGTCTTTCACTGCAGGTTTTGTCATCTGTGCATGATCTTATATCACATTCAAATGGTCTGTGTTCACTGGCAAAATAGGTGTTCTTCATTCCTCGGTGCATCACCTCTATTAGCTTAGATTTATTTTATGCATCTTCTTACCTTGTCTCCTTAGCAGATTAGATTAGGTTTTGAGAAAACCCTCTGCATATTTCGTGTGCATCTGAACAGAGGAATAGGAACCAGCCTTCTCTGGAGAATCCTTTCTCATTTTTCAAGTCCCACACTTGGAGAAAGGATTCAATGTTATGCAATCACACTGGATGCCAAAGTGATCAACCTAGAAACCTGATCTACATCCAGGGGTGCTGTGATTTTGCATCAACAGTTTTGGCACGCCCGGTGGGACCTAGAGGTCTCATTTTTATTGCAGCAAAGTTGATATGCATCTGCTGCAATTTTCTTGCTTGAAAAGAGCTATTGTTTGCATATCTGCGACTCCGAGAGGAAGAATCAACTGGTTTCAGCAGTACAGGCCTGAAAGCTTATGAGAAGAATCACAAGGTCAAGAGTTGGAGAAGAAGAAGTGTTGTTTGAATACTTGCAATTATCTCCAAGAAGAAGGCCAAGAGGAAGAAGGATTCAAAGGTCTCCATCTCCACCAAACAGAACTCTCTCAACTCCTCCACCTGCTCGGCCCTTCATTCAGTATTCAAGAGTCCTTCGACCAATCAGAATGGCGCAACCACTAAATCCCTTTGTCAATTTCACTGGCAGCAGCCCACTCGCCCTCAATGCACAGAATCCAGTTCCAATTGCAGCATTGAAGAACATTCCATTTTTCACTTTGGAGAAAATCATACCACTCCTGGTGATCATGTAAAAGACATTGCTAACGTCATGCGATCCATGAGATAAATGAAATGGATGTAGCTGTCAAATTGCTGGCGTCTTCATTCAAGGGGAAAGCATTGCAATGGTTTAGGAGCCTTGGAGCTGGCTCTATCACAAACTGGAATCAGCTGTGTATTGCACTTCATGAGCAGTTTGGAGAAAAGGGAGACAATTTGTCTCTACTAGAACAATTGACAACTATCAAGAGAGCCCCCAATGAGCGGTGGTGATTTCAACTTCAAATTTCAAAGGTCTTAGGATAGGATTCCCGGTGGCATCAGGCCAGCCAACAGCGAAAGGTGATTTTCTATATTGTCTTAAAGCTTTGAATTCCGATATTTCTATGTTAATTCAATCTATGGGAGGCACAACCTTACTGCTGCTTATAGCATTGCCATTAGAGCAGCTGTCTTATCAAGTGGTAAATTGGCTCCTAGGCCTCCAATGCCATTATATCCAAGTTTAGAGAGCCCAGTGCTAGTCGAAGCACATGTCTTAGCTCTATTCCCACTCCTAGAAATCGAGTTCAAATGAAGCTTCCACTTCATCTCCAAGTGCCCCAAATGAGCTTGAGAGGTCATGAAGCAATTGCAAAATCTAGGCAATGAGCTGGTCACTCTCAAAAGACAGCAAGCTCAAGGTTTTAGACCTTCATATCAGCCTCAAGCTCAACCTAATAGGCAGCCATATCAGCCTCAAAGGCCACCTAATCCAGCTGCAAATATGAATCAAACAAGGCCTCCTGTCAATAGACCATTCCAGCCCTATAATCCAAATGCCATATCTGCCTCTAGGGCATTAGTACTAGCACAAAACAACATTGCCCAGGAGTATGATTGGTGTTTTCCATGTAATGAGCCTCATAATCAATCCATGTGCTTGATAGTGCTTTGACTCAAGCTTTAATGGTAACAACTCTTTGGTGTGGAGGGTGAGAACAGATCAAGAAAACAGCCAACAACAAGAAACATTCCAACGACAATCAGCCCCAAATGACACCACATTGGTAAATTGGCAAGCGAGAGGATTTTGTGGCATGAACCGAGGCAGTTTCTCAAGGTGTTGAAGCAAACACAAGGTCAAAAAGGAGAAATTTGGGTGAAGAACAGCCATTAGCCCTAGCCAATCCACAACCTTCCATGGCTCCACAAATGATTGGCAAGCAAAGTCCCGCTTCAAATGCACAAGGACAGCCAAGAACAGCCCCTAGGCCAACTCAAATGCCAGCTGTTGCTGCCCACATACAAGGAGTAAATGTGCAAAACAAGGGACAGTAGAGAGATCCTTCATCACCATTCAGTATCATTGATCAGATGAAGAAGACAAACATCAATATATCTATGTGGGAATCCCTATCCATCCCAGGCCAAAGAGATCTGCTGCAAGCTGCCATGAAGGACTGGCCAGCTTCGAATCAGCAGATGCAAGACAAAGTGCTTACAAATATTTCCCAATCTGAGGGAAATCATGGAGGACAACAAGGTAAGATGTTGAAACCCCCTCCTTTCTATGTTTCATTAATCATTGGAAATCAGCTAGTGCATAATTGCATGATTGATTCTGGAGCAAGTAGCTCTGTCATGCCCAAACAAATAGCTGATCAGCTAGGGCTTCAGTATGAAATAACATCTAAGGGAGTAGTGCAGCTGGATGGGACAGCAATAGCAACAGTTGGAGTGATTAGAAATTTGAGTCTTACCTTGCATGCATGTCCAAATGTTGTTGTCTTACAAGATGTGTCAGTCATAGACCTTCCACCACTCTTTGCCCTATGTTTGTCAAGGGACTTCACTGCCAAGATTGGGGGATATTTGTCTGCTGATTGGTCACACATGCTATTCAGAACGAGATATGGAACTAAGGCCACAATCAGATCTGAACCTATTGCAAACTTCCATATTGAGCCCTACACTCCAAGTCAGATTAATGTCAATTGCTCAGCATTTGATCAAGAAGATCACCCTAGCACTGATGAAGCTGACACTAAGGTTGGAAGTATCCCAGATTTGACTCTTGATGAATGGGCAAACAAGGTGCATGCTTTTGATCCTTATCAAGGAATAGAAGAATCTGAGCTAGGAGTCTATTGTATACACAAAGAAATTTAACCTATTCTTAGCATCACCAAGCCAAACCACAAGGATGACAATGAGGTATATGGCAGCTGTTTTTGATGGATCAAGGAGTAGACAAGGTGCAGGAGGTGGAGCCGTGCTTGCTTCACCTCAAGGAGTAAAGTACTATTCAGCTTTTAGATTTCAATTTGCATGCTCCAATAACACTGCTGAATATGAAGCCTTGGTGCAAGGGATGCATTGGGAAATCAAGAAAAAAATAAAGAACTTGCAAGTCTTTGGGGACAGTGAATTGATTGTAAATCAGGTCAAGGGACAGCATGCGGCCAAAAATGATCTACTCAGGTGCTACAAGAACAGGGTGTGGGACCTCATGGAAGATTTTGAGGGTTTCGGCATTAAAGCCATTCCTAGGAAAGAGAATCAAGCTGCTGACAGGCTTGCAGCAGTAGGGGCAGCCTTTGACATTGTAGAAAACATTCAACAAGACAAGGTACAGCCAAACATCCACATGATTGTCGGGCCTTGATGCTGCCGGATAACGATGTCGATTGGAAAGTATTTGAGAATGACCAGCAAATCATCCATTTCTTGCGAAGAAGAAGTGAGTTCTCACTAAGAATCAAGAAAAGTTGGAACAATGCAATATAGTGACCAAGTGATACAAATGGTGAGAACCGACAAGCTGCCCAAGGACTTATCACCTTGGAGTCCATTTTTAACCCCAATGATCAGTTTAGAAAGGAGAAAGCAAACATTCAGGTTAAGAGAGAAGATTCGGTATCCATATTGGTAGAAGAAAACAAGCCATTGCAAATTGGAAAGATGACAACTGAGCAAGAAAGGTGTGAGTTCATACAACTATGTCAAGAATTCCCTGACGTGTTTGCTTGGAGCTATGAAGACTTGAAAGGTTTCAATCCCAACTTAGCTCGGCATACCATCGAATGGATCCAAATACTAAGCCTATCGTGCAAGAGACCAGTCAATCCACACATGGAGCCTCTCATGAGGAAAGAATTGGACAAGCTGATTGAGTCAAGAATCATATTCCCAATCAAGCATTCTAGTTGGGTTGCCAACTTAGTTCCAGTCAGGAAGAAGAGTGGAGAGATCAGGCTATGTGTTGACTTCAGAGATTTGAATAGAGCCTCTCTCAAGGACCATTATCCACTCCCTTCCATGGAGCAAATATTGCAGGTCGTAGCTGGTTCAGAAAGGTTTTCACTACTTGATGGTTACTCAGGCTTCAATTAGATTATGGTGAAGGAGGAAGACCGAGTTCAAGACAGCCTTCATTCACAACTAAATGGGGCACATATGCTTACAAGAAGATGCCATTTGGACTATCGAATGCCGGAGCAACATTCCAATGAGCTATGGATATGGCATTCAAAGGCTTGATCAACAAGATAGTGCTTGATATACCTAGATGATATTACTTGTCTTCTCAAATAATGCAAAGAGACCATTTCTTTCACCTCGGGCAAGTGTTTGAGAGGTGTAGAAAGTTCGAGTGTCTTTGAATCCTAAGAAGTGCATCTTTCTTTCACATGAAGGAAGCTCCTTGGCCATATTGTCTCCAAGGAAGGATTAGCAATTGATCCAGAGAGGGTTGAAGCCATAAGAGCACTACCATTGCCAAGCCACAAGAAATCCCTTCAGAGTTTCTGGGAAGGATAAACTTTGTTCGGAGGTTTGTCCCAGATTTTGCAGCCCTTGTCAAGCCCATCACCAAAATGTTAAGGAAAAGCATGGCTTTCAAGTGGATGGTAGAAGGCAAGGAGAGTTTTGAAGCAATCAAAGAAGCCATCTCCCAAGCACCCACTCTCATCAACCCAGACTTTTCCAAGGATTTCATCCTCTATGCATTTGGAGGTGATGACACTATTTCTGCCATTCGTGCAGTGCAATGAGAACAAAGATAATGATGAGCAGCCGATTGCCTTCTTGACCCGAGCCTAGATGATGCAAGTGAGGTACTCTTTTATTGAAAAGCATGTGCTTGCGATGTCGAAGCTTGAATAAATTCAAGCATTTAGTCTCAAACAACAAGGTCCAGATTCTTTAGTCTCACATGCTTTGGGGTTAAGGACTTCCTCCTCAACAAGGATTTGAATGAGAAAAGGGTAGGATGGATCACCCGTGTTATGGAGTATGACATTGAGATCAAGATCACCAAGTTGGTAAGAGGCAAAGGTTTTGTGAGCAGCTCGCTTCCCAAACACCGAGACAACCCGAAGATGAAGAAGACGTTGTCCTGCTATTACAAGATGATCAAAAACAAGAAAATGATGATGTGTCCACTCCTTGTTGGACTTAGAATATGATACATTTCCTACAGACGGGCATGTGCCCTCCAGAAATGAGTAAAGAAAAAGAAGGTACTTGATTACAAGCAGTTCCATATGTGCTTGTTGATGGTGTTTTTTTAAAAAAGACATCAACGGTGTTCTATTAAGATGCATTGGGGCGGAGTCGGTTGAGAGGATCTTACACGAGTTCCATGACGGGGAGGTAGGAGGCCATTTCACCCCACGAGTAACAGCTCTCAAAATCATGAAAGCTGGTTACTATTGGCCTATTGTATTCAATGATTGCTACTCATGGGTTAAGAAATGCAAGAAATGTGCATTCTTCACGGGAAAGGAAGGTTAAGCAAAGACTTGCCCCTTCATCCAATTTCATAGATCATCCATTTAAGCAATGGGGAATGGACTTCATTACATTCGACAGACTATTTCACCAAGTGGACCGAAGCAGTAGCGCTCAAAGAGGCAAGTGAGTCTAACATACTAGACTTTTATGAAGAAATAGCAACCATGTTCGGTGTGCCGGCCACCATCATATCAGATAATGCATTAGCATTCATAGGTTCAAAATTACAGAATGGGCTATCAAGAATGGAATCTATTTGAGCACCTCTTCAAATTATTACCCGCAGGGTAATGGGCAGGCAGAGTCCACAAACAAGAATTTGCTAAAAATCATCAGAAGGACTCTGGATGAAAATCAAAGAACATGGCATACAAGGCTAAAATCAGCGTTATGGGCTGACAGGATAACACCAAAGAGGTCTACAGGTAATTCTCCCTACAATTTGGTCTATGGGAAGGAGGCGTGTGCCTATATCATTAGAATTGCCAAACCTTGGAGCTCATGAAGCGATTTGAGTTATCCGAGTTCGAACCAATGGAGGTCAAGTATGCGGGAATTGATGGAATTAGAAGAAATCGAGAGAACATGCGATTTGAGACGATTGAAAAGGATCGGGCCTTAGTAAAAGATGGTTTGATAAGAGAGCAAGAGCAAGGACCTTCCGGAAGGGGACCTAGTTCGAAATGGGATGCGAGATCGGGCAAAACCAGGAAGGCATTCCAAGTTTGATGCCATCCGGAGTGGTCCCTACATGGTCATGGGATGCAAAATAGTAATGCCTTCGATTATGCTGCATTGGATGGAGAGGAACTTCCGATTCCGGTTAACGGAATCTATCTTAAACATTGCTACTAAAAAAGAAAAGGTTTGCCCTTGTAAATATTAGTTTAGATTTTCATTCCTCCAAGTGCTTGTGCACATTGTCCATTATAGTTAGGTTTTAGTTTTCCTAAGTGCTTGGCACGAGTTTTGCTTGCTCTCGGTTGTTTTCTACGATTCAGTGTTCTTTGGAGAAGAAGTTGCGATGTCGAGCTTGTTTCGAGTTATTGCTTATAACTCCATGCCCAATGGATCGCTAAAAGGCCACTGATCTTCTACCTAGCAGGCAGGTGACCCCGCTGAGTCGTCAAAACTGTTGTCAAAATTTCACCCCCCAGGGTAAATTTCGATAACATGCATCAGAGTTTTGCAGTTCCAGGCAAGTAGATTGAAACAGGAAAAATCACGAAAAATGGCTAAGTCCTAGTCCTAGGAGCAGTCGGGACATTTGGGACATCTAGGCGTGGATCGGCCGAAAAGCCTCCAGGCGGCCCGTGAAGCAAAGGGACATCTGGGCCACAGGTACGCGCGGGATGTGAAATGCCCGAATCAGCCGAAAGAAGGAAAAAATTTCCCAAGTCTTCATCCGGGACAAACGGGACACAAGTACGTGAAGTACGCGAACCGGCCGGATCGGCCGAAATGAGAACAAACAGTCCGGAAGCAAAAGGGACATCTGGGCCAGAAGTACGTGAATCGGCCGGATCGGGCGAACCGGAAGAATTTTTCCCACGAAGCACTAGGACATTTGGGACAAATGGACACGAACCGGCCGGTTCGGCCGAAACAGAGAAAGTTCCTACTGGGACATTTGGGCCGCAGGGACGCGAGGGATGCGGATAGCAGAAAAAGCTAAGAGCCAATCAGATTGCACCACGTGTCATCGGCAAATGAGGGACGAGGAAGCCCATTTCGGGCGAATCGGAGGTTTTTGTCCCAAACAGTTTGGGACATCTGGGACATAAAGACGCGAAGGGCGTGAAAAGCCGGCAAACCCGCGGACCAATCAAATCACGACACGTGTCACAAGGGAGATAGTCCAAAAGTCAAAGGGTGAGGTTTTGAGCACTGACCCAAACCAATGAAATAGCGCCACGTGTCCAAGTTTAAGGGGCCCACAAGGAAATTTCAAAAGGAAAGCCCACGAAAGGTAGAGGAGAGAGAATTGCTCATCCAATCAGCACGTGCCACGTGTCATCCAGTGGCGATGCGGAAATATTTCAAAACACGTTTTGGCCTATTTTTGCCCTAAATCTTCAGATCGCCATAACTTTCGATCCAGAGCTCGGATTGGCACATTCTTTATATCAATGGAAATCTGGTAAAATTCTCTACACAATTCCAGGATCAATCTTGCATTTTGGTTCAGTTTGGAGAGAGAAAATCAAGAAACACCTCTGGCGCGAAATAACAAGCAGAAGTAATGCTTCAACAAACAACTTTAATGCAGCAGACAGTTCGCCGCTTCTGTTAGATAGCCCACCGTTTTGCCAGGATCCGCCGCTTCTGCCATAATGAGATGAATGGAATGCAACCTGGAGGTGGTTGGGGTAGATTTGGCTTTCCTCTCTCTCTTCCCTCTCTCATTCTTTCTATATATTGTAAAGAGGAGCTTCTTTTCAAAGGTCGAACATTTTTCTGTTTTGCCTCTCCCTTCTTCTCCTCAGGTGAATTTGTGGAGTTCGAACCTCTCATTTGAACTGTAATACTATTCTGCCTCATGGCATTCTATAGTGTATTGTATCAATCTTTGGAGCAAGTAATGCATGTCTATGGATCCTCCTGGTCTTTCACTGTAGGTTTTGTCATTTGTGCATGATCTTATATCACATTCAAATGGTCTATGTTCACTTGCAAAATAGGTGTTCTTCATTCCTCGGTACATCACCTCTATTAGCTTAGATTTATTTTATGCATCTTCTTACCTTGTCTTCTTGGCAGATTAGATTAGGTTTTGAGAAAACCCTCTGCATATTTCATGTGCATCTGAATAGAGGAATAGGAACTAGCCTTCTCTGGAGAATCCTTTCTCTTTTTTCAAGTCCCACACTTGGAGAAAGGATTCAATGTTATGCAATCACACTTTGGATGCCAAAGTGATCAACCTAGAAACCTGATTTGCATCCGGGGGTGCTTTGTGATTTTGCATCAACAAGTAACATCATGTAACTATACATTTATTGTTTTGAGACATTTTAAGAACTAGATCTTAATCAATGTTGTCACAAGGATCGCACACCGATTGAATATTTAAGTGATCCTGTGCAACATGGGAACATCCCCAAGGTGTGGGACCTTATCACCTTGGGATGAACCTCTGGAGAAGGCCGAATTCCTTCCAAACTTGGTGCACTTGATTTAGGATCAAGATGCAAGGCTATAACACTTGAAATAAAACTAATCTACTTTATTCTTTGAGAATAGGGATAGAGGAATTATCACATAACATATAAAATGGTGATGCACCAAGAATCAATGGAACATAAAGATCTACTTCGTTTGCAAAATTAATATTGTGGAACAATACATGACATGCACATCTCCTAAAAATCTTCTCAATCACTGAACCGATGCAACATAAAACTCTAAACAATAGAAGGGATTTAAGACTTTCCAAAACTGAAATATAAATATTTATATCACAACCTCACCAATAATTGAAATAAGATAACTTATTTAAAGGCAATTTAATTCACCACATACAAGGAATTGAACATTCACAAGTACTTAACAAATCATAGAATTTCACAATATACTAGATATTTGAAGGCAAAATAGTGTTTTGAAGCTTGTTCTTGGACTTATCAAAATAATAGAGCCCCTTCATAATAAGATCTAAAAGTTCTTAATCCATAATGCATCTATCTATTTATAACCAAAAGGGTTGAGCGATTATAGCTCCACCCTTTAACTAACTTTTACTAAAAATAAAGTGCATTAATAACTAGGGAATAACCTCCCATGAAAATAGTAAAATTAGTTACACAAGTTGACCAAGTCAAACCTACAACTTCCATTATCCTAAATCTTAGAGACTGCTTAACAATGGCTACCAAGCCTAGCTAGGGTTGGAAACACCTTTATCTTCCTTTAGATCTTCTTCATGCTCCTCTGCAGCTACCTTGCTCCTGTAATCAAATGAAGTCTTAATGATTCCTTGGACATCTTCTTCTTCAGGTCCACACGTATATCGATTTATCACATCTACACACTCAATCTCTTTGGCAACTTGTTAACGACCTTCTTAAGCTTATTTACGAAGTTTTGATAAGAGACCAACTTGTAAATAGAATCAATGCTAAATGATTTTCTAACATATTCATCTTCATTCACCAAAATTTTAAAATTTGTAATGACTTGATCAATAGGAAGAACATCAACAGTATGATTTAGAAACTTGCAATGGAATTATGTCAAACTCCTCTGTAATATCATTCAATCCATCTACCACTTCAACTCATTTTTCCTCAAGCTTTGTCATGAGATATTGTAACACTTGAGCTCTAAATTCCATAGCCTTCTAAAACTTGAAAAAATTGAATCATCATCGATCACACCTTCCTTTAGAAGAAAATATGAATTGACACTTTAGATTTCTTTCTAGGTTTCCAGAGAAAGGTTTAAGTTATCATTGTCTTTAGTAAGAAGTTCATTTAGCTTCATAACGAAACTTTCTCCTCACACAACTCATTATACAAATCACGTAGTTTTGATTAATAGATATGCATCCTGAATCAAGCACTCCATCCATCCTCCAACTACTCTTCCTTTTTGCCCAATATTTTCCACTACATGGAAAGATGCATCATCAAAACTTGAAGGAATAGTTAGAGTTGTTGTAGCTTGTATAGGATGTGTGATATTTCTTAGTAGAGTCGTGAGCTACTCAAATTTCCCTTTAATTCATCTTTAGTTGCCTTTTCCTTATCATACTTGTCTAGAAAATTTCCTAGGGCCACTTGAACATCTTGTTTAGCTCCTTCATATGTGGCCTTTCCAAGAGAAAACTAGGAGATTTGATAGTTTGTTGCTGATATTGTTTCTTTTATCTTCCTTGCAGCAAGAGTAGCTATTTCCATAAACCTTTCTCATGACTGATCAACCAATAGATTAAAGACAATCCTTGGTTGTTTGGATTTCCTTTTAGGATTAAGATCTAGGACACTTAAGTTGACAACATCTAAAATAGGTATTTTCTTCTTCTGCTTAGGGGTTTTCCTATGCATCCATTCGGGTATATAAGAAGATGATGCAGAAGACATTGTTGGCATAGTCACAGTGGTACTTGGAGAAACTGATAATACTAAATCAATAGTTGCAGTGATCATAAAATATAGAAATGGATTCTAGTGTAAGTGTAGTGGAAGTAGAAATGGGAAGATATTGATGGAGAAGGAAAGTTGAAAGTTACGACCCTATCCCTAGAATCTCTCCAACTGAGAGTGCAGGAAGGAAGAAAACACTTGAGACATGGAGGGAGATGTGGCGAGAGATAGAGGAGAAATGGGGATGGAAGAAATGGAAGACAAGGGGAGAGGAAGGGTGAGAGATGGAGGGGAAAGTGGAACTGAAGGTGGTGAAGATGGGAGAGAAGAAGAGAGAGGTGACTACAATACTTGAGAAACACTTAGTGAGATACTTATATCTATGACCTCAGTTGACTACAACTTTGGAGATACACCTTTAGTAATAGGAACCTCAATATAATACCCTGAACCTTTGAGAACAAAAGATATCTTACGTGGCTTAGTAATAGGCTTGAGAGTTGACCTTTTACCTTTAGAGGAATTAAGTTGACCTGCTGCTAACTGGGCTTGTACTGATTTTGTAAATAATTGATCTGACACTTTTGGTGTGATTCCCAAAGTTTCTAACCATTCATAGGTCCTTTTCAAAATGGGGCCCACTATATCCTTTGTGTTGTTGCATTCTTCAATTGACCAATCTATCTAGGGAAGTGGTTGATTTGCAATATTATCTCTTTTATAAGAAGGATCCAACACTTGCTCACCATCTTTTAAACCTTCAGGAATGACTGCAATCCCGAAGTGAATTACTTCCTTTAGGGTTAGTCTCTCAAACTCCCTTCCCCTTATAGTAGATTCATCTTGGCAGTGTATCCAAATTTCCTCCAATTGGGGTATGTGTACACTAGCTGGCCATGTTCTACCAAACTTATCACAATAATTAAAATTGGTTCGTAGATGGAATGTCTTTAGAGTCATCTGGGACATTTCCCCTTCCACATTTTTGGCTTTATATATATTTGCACACGTATATTTCCCTATGGTAATGGGAAATTGAGCTCCTAACTTATGTTGATTATGCTAGATTTTGTGATAATGAAGTAATTGTTGAACTAACTCCATCAACACTCACTTGTTGGTCACACATCTTGGAAATTTATACGAAGTGCCTATGAACCCCGAAACTATGATGTAAGTACATATTGGAAACTGTAAGTAAATACCTCCCACTCTTGCACTTATTGAAAGGATTCATCTAAAATCCTTGTATTATACAAATTCTTGTCAAAATAATACAAGAGAACAACGAAGAAAGCATCGCTTACTCTTTGAAAGTGATTAGGACCTTCACCATGGTAAGTTGTGGGTAGTAATCATATACCTGAGTAGTGTTTCTAACTCCTTTTGTATTTAAACCTAGATACTCTCTCATTCCGGCCATCGCATAAACAAGGTAAGAAGTCATAAATAAGTTTCCTGAAGTCAATACATCTTCTAATTGAAAACATATTGAATTACTTATATGCTCACCCCACGAATAAAATATTTGTTCTTATTAATTGTGGCTATATAAAGGAACATTCACACTTAAAATTTTTGGCCACAAGAAGACCCTCAACCCCGCTCAATATCGTGATTATATCATTGACCTCTTAAATAAAGTTTGAGTGGGGAATTGTCTTAGGAAACCTTGACATTGTACCTTTAGACTTGGCCAAGTAGCTCTTAGTAATGACCTTCATGCAAACTTCATTTTCATTCACCCAATGCTCGATTGCAAATTCCATGGATTTTTACATATCCTCTACATCGGGGAGCTTCAACATATCTTTAAATAAATCATTGTCTATATTTATCACAACCTTACCATCATCATCTTTTACAGTATGGGTATCCTTATCAAAATGTGATGTTGTAGCTAGCAAAAATTCAGGGCATTGTATAGATGATGTAAAAATAGTAGCAAAGGGAATCCCATTATCATAGATTGCTTGCATCCAAAGATTTTTGTTTAGGCTCTTAACCCTCTGCCATAACTCAGTCATGTATATGTGCCCAAAATTAGTATATCCAATATTATCCATATCAAAATATATGCTATAAGGTGGAGATACCCATAAATAGTTATAGTTCATTTTATCTCTCCCTTTTGATGAGGAATCGGACATCTTCCTATTGGAGAATTCAAAAATTTAGACTTCAAACCTGAGTGTATGCCTACAAAATCCACTTAGAATTTCAAAATCCAAGTCCTGGAGTTCCAAAATCGGAACTTTATACCTTGAAAATAGATTAGTAACCTCTGAAACATTGAAGTTGAATACTTCCAAAACCCAAAGTTGGAGACTTACAAAACCCAAAGTTGGAGACTTCTAAAACCTAAAGTTGGTAAATGTCTGAAATCTCAAACCTCTGAAGTCTGAAAACTAAGACTTCTAAAATATTTCAATGTCCGAAGTTAAAAACTACAGAGTCCAAAATAGCCAATCTCCAAAGTTTGAAAACTACAAAGTCTAAAATCAAACCTCCCAAACCTCCAAAATGATCAACCTTCTAGACTATGAGACCCTAACTCAAAACCTAAACCTATGAATTCGAAATGGCGAAGAATTCTCTAAGGCTCCAAAGCATGTGAAACTTTGATTCTATAAGTTGATAGAATCATATCTCTGAGTGTGATAAGCCAAAGAAGCTTTCCCTCCCTATTGGCACACAACTCTCCATTTTTAGATTTAGAAGCAAACAACCAATAGAAGTAGTAGTCATACTTGGTGATTGGAACAAGATGAAAACTAAGGGACAAGAACAAGAAGCAAAACCAGATCTCAAAGGATGAATAAAAATGAAATCTTAAACAAGACTTACACAAAATAAGAAAAATAAGAAAGATTGCCTCAAAAATCACTTTAGGGGGTTCAGTGAAAGGTTATAGTAATCGTCAAGGTGTTAGATTACTTTTGATCTGGTAAAATTTATTGGTAAAAAGCCTTGTATTTATAGGGAGACCAAAATTAATTACCCTGAACTAACACACATGGGGTAGTTGAGAAATAAATTTTTTTGGAGATCAGACTCCAAATTTTCCCATGCAAACAACATGTCCATGTAACTAAACCTCTAAAGTCTGAAACCCTGAAGTTTTGAAATTAGGATTTCAGACTTCAGACTTTGTCACTCATCTTTCATGCAAAATACCTCTCATAACACAAAATCAGAAACTCTGAAGTTCCGAATTTTAGACTTCAGACTTCGAGAGAACATTTTCGTGCCAAACACAATGACAACTCCAAATTCTGATTCCAAAATCTGATTGGATCAGACTTCATACTTTGGAACTCTCCCTTCATTTTGCATGAAAAATGCAAGTAGAACTCTGAAATCCAAAACTCAATGGAAAAGTCATTTTTCAAGACAAAACTTTCAAAAATTAAGGAACAAGAAGGGTGAAGGATTATGCAAATAAATTTAATGGCCCTTCCAGCAAGGGTAACTTATAAAGTTAACAATCGACACCAATTGATACAACATATTATTACTTTTTTATTTTCTTGATTAAAGTGTTTTGGTTTTAAAACAATAATTATCATTAAATTGATTATGCGGTAGATAAATATTTGATGCAAAATTACGATTACTAATTGCTAATTCTTATATGTTGTTTATGGTTTATTTTATTTGATTTGAGTATATCAAACATATAATGCATAGGGTATTTTTTTCTACTTGTTTGAATGTGTTCTTAGATTATGAGAAATGGTATCATTGGGAAGATAAATTAAGATGCGGTAATGGGTACTAAAAAGATAATTGGTATATGCATACATTGCACAAGAAATAATTTCTAACCGTAAGTAGAGGTCATAGTTTTCCCTCTTGGTGTTTTCACTTTGTTTTTTATGTTTTGTTTTGTATGTAAATTTTGACGGGTGTATTGTGAAAAATAAAAATTCTACGCACTCTTGTTGTGGAAAGAAGTAGAACATTGCATTATGCAATAGCTAAGAGACACATTATTGTTTTGTGATAATAGCTCGGTAGTCTTGTGACGATATGCCATTAAACAAGAATGATAATGTTGTTCACTTTTATTTTTGGAGAAAAATAATTAATGATGGAATAAATGTTTTAAAATAATTTAGTTAATGCTTCTTGGAGGAAAAAGGTTTTTTTGCAAGGATCGGTTCGCTTATGGGTCCTAGTTCACCTTGTACATCTAATTTTCATTTTCACATTTGATCCCTATGTTCTATTTATCTGTCTACCAAGAGAAGCCATCAAGATTCCATATGCTCATACCACCTCCCATCTTGGGCCATTCTTGGGTGTGAATGGCCATGACCATGTATCTTCTACAATAGGTAATAATTTTTATGGTATATACTTAGATTACTTTCCACATGTCACATGTCATATTATTCCCAATAAGTAGACATACAGGTTAATCTTGTTAATCAGATCAGTGAGCCAACCGAATGATTTTGCGCAACATTTATTCACTTAGATTGATCTTGCATCAAGTGTATTGGATGAGATAGATGTGGGTTGTATCAACTAACATAAGTTATGATCGATCCGTACCCAAGTAAAATTAAGCTCATCTACATTGGATATCTAACTTGTCAAGCTAAGTATTGACTCACAAAAGGATTGGGAGGTAATTACCTTAAATAAAAACTTATGTTTTAAACATTATAAAATTTTAAACCCATGTGCATGATAGAGAATAATGTAAAGGGATCTCAATGGTTTGGTATACAATGAATTAATTTGAGGCGAATGGAACAACTCGAGTTGAGATTGAATAAGACTTACCACCTTGACAGAGTTTGTTGTGTTGAGATGATGGGGATATCAATTTCTATTATGCTAAGCGCAACATAATCCACCACCACCCTTCCCTATATATGTGGCATGAGGCCAAACAAGAACATTTGATATCTTGAATTAATTATAGAAACACGGTAGAAGTAAACTAGAGTTTCAATCTCCAAATAGAAAATCCAAAATGGAATTGATAAATTGGATAAATGGAAATGACCAAATACAAATTAAGGTGATATTATTAAATAAGGAGGACATGAACATAGAAAAAACTCCCTCTAGATAATGGAATTCATAAGAGATACAATAATATTATATGCATAGGTTTTGAGAAGATAAGAGATTAATATATAATGAATAAACAAAAATGGAGATCAAGAAGAAGAAGCTAATAATGAATAGAGATAAGGGTAAATAAAGATCAATAGCATCAATAATAGGTGCCTTAAAAATTTTCATTGTATAGTGTAGTGGATACATCTTAGGGTTTTAGATGAGTTGGTTAAGGGTTCCAAACCCATCACATTTTTATTATCTCAAGTAAAACCCGAACATAGTGAATGAATAAAAATTTTACATCTGTATCAACTAATAGGTAGCCATGATAAATTGGTTAAGGAGATGATGTTGAGAAATAGGGGTCATAAGTTCGACTCCCTCCACTCCCTCATTCTTCTCGTATATAACTTAATAAACATAGTTATAACTTGTTTATGTTTGATTTATGTTCTATTAAGTTCAATTATTATTCTGTGACTAAATGGTCGTAACCTATTGTTTGGAGGGGAGACGTTATAATATTTAATCCCCCTATTATGTACTTTAATATGACTTATAAACCATAAAATAGTTAAATGTGTTTTTAATTTTATAAATAGCCAATATTAAAGATATGAAATTATTAGTTTATATTATGTGAATGTATGGCCATGACTCGAGGTTTGGAGGAGAGGTCACGAGCCTTAATCCCCCACTTATGTCTTTTAATATGACTGTTAAAACCATAAAATAATTAAATGTGTTTTTAATTTTATACATAGCTAGTATTAAATATATGAAATTATTGGTTTCATGATTAGCAATAAATTCCATTATGGCTTGTATATTTAAAAAGGGACATATTGGTAAATATTATATAAACCCAAAGAGCTATATATTCATTTAATAAAACAAAGGACCCTCATAGATACTGTATACCTAGAACAAGTATATATGATCGAGATTATAAGTTGAATATCTAGAGAGATATAACATGAGAACTATTATTTTAATACGACTTAATAATAATATAAACATTTCTTTAAACATGTTGAAGAAAAGGACTACATAGTTAAACCTATGAGGATGACTATTGATAACAACTACGATTATAAAATTATACTCATAGGTGAATCGTAAGACTTTTATCATTGACATAATTCATATTATTTAATATGACCATTATTAAATGAATTTTGCTATGATTTACACAACTATGCACATACTTGAGATAATATGGTTTTATGCATTCCTTATCGGTGAGATACGCCAAATTGGTTGAATGATTATTTTTATCACTTCTAACTTTATATGCATTATTATGGAAACTTGAAACACGTAAAATTGGAGAACACAGATAAGAGAATATTACATATATTTATAATCCCTAGTATGTGATAGAAAACTAAGGTTAGGATTTTTGTAATAATGAATACCTTAGGTGGCATGGGACATCTAAGGAGGTCTTTATTAATTATTTGATAATCATGGTTTTATTCTATGTTATTTAGGGATAAACAAACTAGTATCGAGATCCTCCTAGCATTATGGTGAATGGATGGTATGGGACATTTGGGAAGGTTGGTGTTATTGGTGTTATAATTCTAGTTCACCCTAGTTATTAACCTAGAGATAGAGATATCTTGTAGTGAATATCCATTGGGGAAGGGAATGTTTGAGTGGTGTGTGAGGATCTGTAAGACTTGTGGTTGGAACTAAAGTGCTTTGATATTGGTGGAATTCGAAAACAAGATGGATCTCGAGATAATAAGCGGTGATAGTGTCACTATGATGGATTGTTTTTTTAATTTATATATGTGAAAATAGTAATGATCCAATGTATAATTCAAAAGTAAAACATCCTTTTATATAGTAAATTACATCTCCTAAAAAAATGGATGCGTATTATTGTTCCTACACCAATTCATCAAATATAGATGAATTTTTGTAACACACTCCTACAATATGTGAGTTGTTATAAACAACCTCACAAATAAATTGCTATATTATACAACTAATAATGTACACACAATTAATCCCTAACATTCACCCCCTTAGTGTCAGCATTATTAATTGCTGACATTTACCCCCTTAATGTGAACACAAGGAAGATGCACACCATTGAATGGAAATGAAATCGTATGCCAATGCATACTTTTAGGTCAATATATTGTCGTCTAGATCTTATTGTTTGGATATTGTTACACACAATCACCTACATATGAGATATTATCCCACTTTCACTTCTAGTGAACTTATCACAAGTATACCATCTTCTAACAAAGTATTGGATCCATAGGATCTCTACGATCACTACTCTCCTATACAACTATTTACACCATCTATAATATGCACATTCTCTTCTTTTCAAAACTTTGAAGGGGATGATGAAAATTATTTATTTTCCACACACCATAAAAATCAATCAACTAAAAATATATAAATTTACACCAAAATAAAAGGTGACCTCATCATTAGTGGTGAGAGAGGCATTATTTAGCCTCCTTCCTCCAATGCTTCGACCTCTAAGTTGTATTGAATTTTATTTAATACAAAAATTCTTCATCACTAGGGAAAGATAGTTCTTCATCATTTGAATATTCTTCCTAGTCAATTTCTTTAGCTAAGTAGGCCTTTTGATCCATTTTATCATCCAGAAGATCATGTGCCCTCTTCTTACAATTCAAAATTACATGTCCTTGTTCTTTACAATAGTAACATTTGATTTTTCCTTTTGAAGGAACATGATTTGAATTGTACTTGCCCTTTTTTGAAGATGTACTTTATTTATTTTAGACATATAATACCTCTTTTGGATCAAATATTTCATTTGATTTTCCTTCATCAAGTAAGGTGGAAATCACCCCTTCCAAATTGATTTTCACTTTGCTTAAAGTAAAAACCATACTAGAAAAACTCTTGGGCATGTTATTTAGGAGTATTTTTAGCATCATCATATTTAAATTTTCATTAATACAAGTTATCTTATTTAATAGAGAACAAAACTTACTTATATTATCTTCCATTTTTGCACCTTCTTCCATCTTCAAACAATAAAGGCGTTGCTTCGATGTTGGCTCTACACTTTTTACTTCATATCCAAAAACTTATTGAGTGAATCTTGAATTTATTTTACTGATTTTGTGAAGTCCACATAATGAAAATAATATTTTGATAGGCCAAGATTAATAGTCCCCAAATATTTTTGATCTTTTATAATTTATTTGGTGAGATCATCTAAATCTATCGGTTTGACCACATTAGGCTTAACAATATTCCAAATGTCCTTTTTTTGGAATTTGGTAAATGGTGAGGGTGTTGAAAGGACCCACATCCTTTTACAATGATCCCATATGGCTAGATATAACAAGATACAACAAAAGTACAGCTAGACAAAAGTCACAAAAGACCAACATTCCAAAAAGAACAAAAAAGGCCCAAACACAAGGCTACATATCGATCATATTTTTTAGAACATTAACAACTTCCATAGTAACATTATCAAGACTTTTTAGCAAGAGTTTTAGCAACAATGATCAATTCAATGCACCCATTGTGAAGACTAGCCCAGGTACCATCAGTATACTCCTTCCAATTTTTAATGACAGTAAATTTTTTCTTGATATTCCTAAGGACCTTGTGAAGCATCTCAAAGATGTCAATACCATAATTATCATCAGTGGCAGGGACGAAGTGATCCTTAGCAGCAACAAAGTCGATCACCTCCAATTCCTCATCCTCCAGGCATTCAATGATGTGAACAAAGTCATCGTGGTGCATCCTTCGGATGCACCTTTTTCTCACCTACACTAGAGAGAGGGGGATGCTTGCAAGAGTGGATAGGGGAATCAAGGTAAGCATTAGCTAAACCAAGAATAACCTTGGGAATGGAACCTTCACCATCACAAACCAAATCCACTACATAAAGCGAGTGGGAAGTGGGATACACCTCTATTGAGGGAGAGGCGGTCAAGCGGGGGAAGAGGGAGGTGAGAGAGCAACAGGGGAAGAAGTGGATTCACAGTGGCCTATGATTTCCACTTCCGAGATAGAACCTGGTGGCAGGTTAAGGTGGTGATGGAGGCGTCGAGTCGGGGTTGGCTAGGAGGTAGAGAAGGGGCATAGAGGTGCACTTGAACTAGCGAGAGGAGGAAAGCGGAGACGAGAGTGAGCATCAACAACATATTTAAAAAGAAAATACAATAAACCTTGGTGGAGTAAGGGACCTTCACCAACACGATCCTTTTTTATAGATAAATCTAAAGACTAGAACAAGAAATTGGCTAAATTCACCTTGAGACCATTATGGAAATAGGCCAAAATGAAAATATAATGGCCAAAACTATTTTATACTTGCCTTCAAGAATATAATAATGCATGACTTTCTCGATGTCGATCCCGGGAGATTGCATAGAAGCACGTTCATAGCCATCTTTGGTACATATATACCCTTTCTTTTCTCTTTGCCAGGAAGTCCTCCAATTCCACTTTCAAAGACCATTTGAAATAGATATCCCCTTATGCAGGTAATCCCATCATAGAAACAATTCTCTCGGTGGAAATTTCGAATTGAATCTTGCCAACTTTCACATTACCCCTTTTCCACGAGGATAAAATGCTGCTGGACACCAACACCGAATAACCAGAGAGCCATTCGATAAATGGTGTAACCCCCTTCTCCTCAAGAAGATTCCAAACCTCCACATCCTTCTTCAATTCTTCACAGTTAGTAGGCTCAATTTTCACCAATGCACCCCCCATTGATAACAGAGTTGAATAGATTTGAAAAAATATGATGTGAAAATGAGAGATTAAACAGGCCTTAATAAAATATCATTTACCCGCTTTGCCATGTGCCACATGATACAAAGACTACTCCCATTTATGATTAGAAATGACAATAAAAAACTTTACATATGAGATCTTGGCTTCCCATATGCTAAGATTATGATTCAATAAGATCACCGTCAAATCATAATTAAAACAATCACCGCCAGCATTGGAATAGAAATTAGAAAGGGCAGAGTTATGACTAGTACAAGTAAGACTCAAAACGACAAAGTGAAACATGCTCCTTCTAATAATTTTTATGATAATCATCAGTAAATGCATTTAGGAGAAATTCAAATAAAATCCTAATCTGATTTTTCTTAATTGCATTGGAGGCTCTAGTGTTAGCTAACAGATCTACAATCCTATTGCCTTCCCTAAATATATGTTGATTATGGATATTGCAGAATTGGGATTGTATCTACCCAAAAGAAATTATAATATCACTGATGTTCCAGTTGGCCACACCTTTATTTTTACAATATTGATTAGATTGAGGGAATCACTCTCAACAATGAGATTTATTTTGTTAAAACTAGTGCAAAATTCCTTACCTTTTAAAATGGTGAGGGATTCTTCTCTGTGATTAGTTCCCTTACCAAAGTTGATAGTGGTGGTTGTCATCTATTGACCATTGATATTAACCTTGAGCCAACCTAAAGGCAAAGGGGACCAGAAGGTGTTGGCTCTTAAAGGTGCCAAACTTTGGGTTTGTAAAGGGATTTGGAGTTCTTCATGCACCAATCCCTTTCAAGTTGAGAGAGATTCTACATTTTTGTTGTTTCCAAATTTAGCAATTCAAATTTTCTTGGAGGTCACCGCCACTAAAGTAAAAACTTGATGGGGAGTAACTTGTTGAATCCAAGTTTGAGAAAATGTTAGGCCCTCGAGCATAGGGGCAAGGGAAGATAATCTACCTTGCCGGAATAATTATCGAATCTTGAATGGGGCCATATCCTAGAATCCTCCATATAAGAAAAAGGAAGATATTATGTCGACCACAAGAACTTCATATTTTCAACCAGTTGTAGTTGGATTAAACTTGCCCCTTCCTAACCCGAATACACCAACTCTGGTAGGAGGAGCTATCATTATAGTTGTTAACAAAATTCTCACATAACCTTGATAGCTTATGTCTTATAGGATCCTAGATTGAATTAGAGGATAAAGCCCTGATAAACTCAAATAAGGCTTCCGTGTTATTAGTGTTGATACAAGGTTCACCTTGTTCCTTAGAAAGATACATATGAGAGTTAAAATCACCAACTATGATCCATTGGAGGTGCTTGCAAGTGATGTTAAATTCTAGAATTCTATTCCAAAATTTTTCCCTCAAATTTTCCAGTTTAGGGGCATAAATATTTACAGAGTTGTCAGCAGAGGCTTGTAAGACAAAGGAGGAAATAGGCCATAACCATTTAAGTTGATTATCCACTTTTACTTTGGTTTCCTTCAGCATCAAATTATCATGATTATGTTTAAGTCTAAATTCTTTGAGGATTCTTTTTTCTGGGGTGCCTTTTGTCCCCATGCATTCCAAGAGAAAATATTCATTTCTTTGATCTGGATTTACTCCCACCCAAAGATAGAAAGGAGACCACCTGTGTACCCTAGGCTATATTTTTAATACTTACTCCTAAATCTTGGCTTGATTGGTGTGTCTACCTTTTCCTTTCTTAAGGCCCACATCCAATTTCAGTTTGGCATAATTCCTAGTATTCTTAAGTAGGTGAAGTCCTCTAACGAGAGAGGAAAAGTAAGAGAAAATGGCATTTTCCTTAATAGGGGAGCAAGACACAAAAGGTGAAGTAGTAGAATAATTGAGAGCAACATGACGAAGAACCAGCTCAAGAATATGTCAAAGGGAAGGGGAAGAGGGAGGAGAGGAGACAACGAGGAGAAGCCAAAAAGAGGGAAGGTAAGGGAAATTTCAAGAGAGGGAGATAAGTGAGTGATATGAGCGGGAGAAAAAACTAGAGAAGAGGGTGGAGGTAAAGGGACCGTGATTGAGGATAGGGTCAGTTCGGAGGCAACATGATTCAACAAAGAATCCAATAATGGGGAAGCGAAGGAGGGGGAGTGGAGCAGGCGAAGCCATGATTTCACCCTCCTCAAAAAGAACTGCAAAAGGGTTCGAAGTAATGACATTATATGTGACTTTGGGGATAAACTTGCCTTTGTTCTTTAGAGTGTGGACCTACTCCTTTGATTTAGGAGTTGGCTTGGAAGGGAAAGCCTAAAACGATGTCCAATACTTTTACATTTTTTTCAAGCCTGAGGAATATATTCATACTAAATGTTCTAAACCCAGTACCAAGATCATATTGGAGTTCAATTAAAGAAGGAAGAGGCAAGCTAATGTCAGCATTGACACAAAATCTAGCATGGATAAATCTAGAGCCCACTTTCATTGCTTGATCAATAGCTATCAAAGAACCAATGGATAGAGCAACACCTTCAATGATAACCGAGTGCCAAAACTCCAAGGGGAGCTCTAGGAATCAAACCCAGATTAGTGCACAGGTCATGGCTTCAATTTAAGAATTGAATCGGGAGTCAACATTGAAGATAAAACCCCTTCTACCAAAAACCAAGCTCCCCCAGTAAGCTCTAGAAAATTCTTCTTTATGAGAAAAAGTAAAGAGCATAAATCCATTGGAAAGTGCAATAATGTCAACCGGGCCACAAGGGTACCATTTAATACCTACCAATTTCTGAATATCCTCCAAAGGTGGTGTGGGACCCATTAGTTTACCGATCAATGACATCTCCTTGAAGCTTACATCACTACAATGATCGAGGTAGGAATTTGTAAGGATAAAGTCCCATCAATGCTTAGAGATTGTAGCTTCTTAGGAGGGGAGAAATTGACGTGCCAAGCAGCAACATTCTTCCAAGAACCCACTTGTACACCCACAGAGCCATCGGTGAGGTAAGGATGAGGGTCAATGGATGGCCCATCTAGATTCAGCATCGAAGCAAAACCATTCACAACAAAACTCAAAAAATTATAGAGTGGGAAGGTCGAATGGTTAATACCTATTTCCCCATAACACATATATCATTACCATGATTAGATAATCCGTTGGGAGGTTTATTTATAGACACAGCAAACATGATTGATCTCCACCTTCTCAAATGAGCTCAACATAAGGCTAGCTTTGGTGATGATGTTTTTTTCCAAATTTCCTTTACAATCAAGGCCAATCGCATCTATATTTTCCACATGTGAAAATTTCCCTTCAAACTCCATAATGAGATTTTTCCAAAATAACTCCCCTAGTTATTTTGAAAACTTGCAATTCCACCATGGCTCGAGTCAAAGATTTTTAGGTTGTGCGCTCTATTGGTTCCTCTCCTTGGAAAAATTTGTATGTCTATACTTCTTCGTATGCACCTTCGCACACCCTTCCTAATTCCCCCTTGGAATTTCTTCTTCCTTCTCTTCCTCCCATGCATAATTCATGCACTCCCACTTCCCTCTATATTCTTCTTTCTACTTTCATTTCCCCCGCATGCACTCCTTGTGCACCCACTTTTATTCCAATGGCTTTGTGCACCCCTCTCATGCACATCTACCGACTTACCTTCCATTTTGGCTCCTTATCATGTTCTTCCCACACATGCTTCCTCTTCCCAAGTCTCACGCTCTCATTCCTCTTCTACTTTCTACCATATGCAATTACTTTCATTCATCGTTGTCTTGCGCTCACCTTTTTGTGTGTTTGTGTTTTATTTCACGTGCTTCCTCCTTCTTGTTACTTTTCTCCACATGCTTATTTTGAATAGATACATGTGCCTTCTACATACATGTACACTCTTATAGATATGTACCTTTCTCCCACTTCTTGTGCACACTATAGCATGTACTTGTAGACCTCTACTTTCTTTTCTCTAATGCATCTTGATTTTGAACCCGCATCAAGTGCATTCTCCCATGCCATCATGAAGTGCCACATGGAACTTGTCGGATGAATTGTGCAACACGCAACCTCTCGTAAACATGTTAACTACATGATGAATCCTCACATCAAATGACTCCTGACATGTGGTAGAAAAGAAAAAACAAATAAGCAGATCGGCCAATCCATAACTTCGCTACATAGATCGGATTCATGTGCTCTTAGTCTTGTTGGAAATTTTCTCGACGTAGGATACACAGGTGGACCTTTCAAAATCATATTTTAGTGGGATTTGGTAGGTATAAAATAGGGAAATGTCATTTGGGCCATTAATACACACATCTAGTCAACCCAACCACCCAAATTTGATCCGATTTGGTCTCTTTCCTTCTTCCACAAGAAAAATAGACATGGGGAGGCACATCGACATCCTTATAGGTGAATTTGGAGGAATTCATTACTTGGTTGGATTCAAAAATATGAGTTTCCCTCTTCTTTTTCCTCCTCTTCTCTCCTTCTTCTTCTATAAATAGTTGAGCATTTCTCATTGTAAAAGGTTAGAATCTCTTGGTTTGCTAAGGGCATTGTTCATAGCATTTTTCTTTTACATTTTGAGTTGCAGGCCTTTAGATCTAGCTCTTTGCATGTGGATACTTGCCTCTTTCATCATTGTAATCAATTGTGCATCATTTGGAAGTAATAAAATATTGTTTTATGGCTATTCTCTGCCTTAGCTCATATTTTATTGCATCTACTTGCCTCTTTGTTGCATTATGGGTTTTTGTGCATTTCATGTCCCTTGCATGTTCCTTTTCTAATTGTGCTCCATGGAAACGATTTTGTGAACATGTTTCAAAATGTGTACGGTTTTCTGTCCTTCCTACATGTGTTTCCCTTCATTTTTCTCAAACCAAGTTTTCTTATCCCCCTCTTTCTAGTGTTATCACCTCCCCTTAGCTTAGGTTTTCATTTTCATGCATCTCCTTCTCACCCTAGTCCCTTGGAATCATAGATTAGTGGTAGGTAGTTACATTTCCCTTTATAGGAGTAGTTGTTGCAGTAGGGTCTATCTCAAAGCATGAGTCCCACAACTTAGAGACATTCCCATGTTACATCAAAGCCTCGGTTCATCCCGAACCAAGACGGGTGCAATTTTGAGCTCCAATAAAGACCTAATTTCTCCATTTTCACAGTTTGACACAAAAAAAAAAGACATTAGTTTCTACATAAATTATGTCCTATTTACACATGAGGCAATTTTTTTAATTTTTGGACATTAAAAACTAGATGATAATGACATAATTTGACTCTATTACTTGAATAAAAATGTAATGTTGAATAAAATTTATTATCATATCAAACACTTGTGATATTTTGATATCTTAAGGACTCGTCAAACTTTTCCTACCAAATAATACTTTAGCAAGGATCCTTACTAGGAAATACACTCTCAACAATCTAAATCAACCTACTCCTTGACCAATTTTAAACAAAATAATTAATAGTCTCTTGTGATTGCAATTAATTTTTAAGAAATGCATTTTGTTATTAAAAATATCACAATATTATTTATATACCTAGGTTCATATCAATGGTCGCAATGTGTAGTGTTGAGCTCAAAAATAAAAGAAAGTTTTGATATCGAATGCAATGCATTACCCGAACAATTCAATGCTTAACCAAAGTGATGCAATCTTTGAGCCAAATGAATGTAAACCACAAGGAAACTAGCTAAGATTGAATAGAAAATCCTTTAATACAAGTTTAAAACCATATACCTTGATACAAAAATAAATGCCTAAAAATATCTCTCAAGCAAACATACAAGATGGAAGATGGACAAGTGAAAACATTTATTTGATTGTGTGGAATCGTCAAGAAGTTGTAGTCTGGAAAGATGCACTACAAGCCGCAAGAACTGATTAATACCTCAAAAAACATGAATTTTTAATGAATAACTTAACTTTTAGGGAAAATATAGCTAAATTGTTAAAGTGCTTTGACAAATAGTTAAATTGGTCACAAAAATATCTCATGGATTAATTGACATCACTATGATGCCAACTGAAAATAATAATGCTATGATGTATTATTCAATAGGAAAACATCCACTTATATAGGAAATTACATCTTCTAAAATATAGGAAGCCTATTTCATACACCAACTCATCAAATATATATGAAGAGTTCTAACACACTCTATAATATGTGAGTTGTTATAAACAACCTCAAAAACAAATTATTATAATGAATAATGTACACATTATAAATCCCTAACAATATGTTGATACTATTGTATTCAATATTGAGAAAGAAATTGTAAACCTTGTAAATAAAAGTTGAGAAGTTGATGTATCAAACTATGAAAGGTCTTATGCATTTCATATGAATAAAAATGGAATCTATAATGGATATTTCAAACTAAATAGAGTTATACACTAGAAAATAAATGGAAGGTTATGTATAGCTTCCTGGATGAATCTAAGTAAATGAAATCACTACTTAAAATATTCTTGATCTTGTTAATAAATGTAATGAATCAATCTAATGAGTACACATGTTATTAGAATTGATTATAATGCCTTAGTTTATTTCAATGAACTATTATATATGAACTCATTTAGGTTTTAATATTTAATGATTACATACAGTTAATTAACTTATTTGAAATTAGAAACAAACTATGCAAGTTTTAATGTTGTTTACAATTAATTTTATTTGGAAAAAATGAACTTTGCATACTTGTATGATATATTATTATGATTCTTAAATGTTTTTGAATGTATGGGTAAGACTAGGAAATCAAGAGGAATCTATTTACATTATTATTTGTGAAAGGTGATGGAAAATCCAGTTACCAATTTATTTTTGGCATGTTTTTCCAGTCACTCATCGAGAGGTTGCTTCTGATATTAGAGTTGAAAATGGTTGATGTAGTTTATAGTTTGATGTAGAAAGATTAAATGTGAGAGGGTGAGGATAAACAAGTGGATGACATATATTAAATCAATCTTAATTTTAAGTTATTTTTGGTATTATTTGATATTTATGGATTATGGTGCTTTCATGATGTTTTTGTATTTTAGGTTAAGATACCTTATACCATACATTGAAAGTGTGTGAATCTAATATCATTAAATATATTGTTAATGCTCCTAACACATATCATCATAATATTTAAGGAAAATATACTTTTAAATGATGATAAAATTGAAGATAATGCCACAATCAATGTTGCATCTCAACCCAAAAATCTACGATTACAAACAACTCAATGTAAATTTACATGTTTTCCTTTTCTACCTCATCTAGTACTTACACAATTACTTGAGTGCAATATTATATCTCTCCCTCCACCACTTGAGGTTGATACAAGTAAGCCTCATAGTAAGAATTTTGATGCTAACGCCTATTGTGATTATCATAGATGTGTTGGTCATACTACTAATTGATGTGTTAAGATTTGCCATGTTATACAAGAGATTATCAATGATAATTTTATCTAATGGGATGATCCCATTAAATATAGGCATTTTAATGATAATACAAAGCTCAAAATATTTAATGACCCACTTCCTGATCATAAAGTTGTTAAATCTACTTTAGAAGTACATCATGTTCATCATGTTGTACCACCTCCACCTTCTTATGGTCACCCATTGGATGTTATGATTTGTACTATTACTACTATGACACCTTGATATTTTTTTATTTTTTATGATACTCATATGGCTCATGATCTTGTTTTGAGTACACTTTACATTCATGCTTTAGTTGAACAACATTTTATACATAGTGTTTTGTTTGATTGTAATGTTAAACATAATGTATTCACTTTCAATTTGATTTTCTCTCTTGGATACTCCCAAAAAGTAACAATTTATACTAAGATGAAAATTGGGTATATTTTTCTCCCTCTCACATTTGGTTATGTTATTATTGCTTTTCTTTTTTGGCCACATCTTCTATTATCTCCTATGACATGCATCTAGGTTTCCATTGAATACGTGCTTTTAGGGTTATCCCATCCATATTACATCAATGTGTTAAGTTTATTCACAATCAACAAATGGTTACCATTAGGAGTATAAAATTTAAGGTTGTTATACCTAATCATCTTGGAAAAAACAATATAGTCACCACTCCAAATCCTAGTAAATTTCTGCATATGTCTTCTAGTTTACATGTTACTTCTAGTGGTTCACTCCCTTTGAGGCCTCTTGTTATGTCTCTATCTATACATACTAATTATTATAGTTATTTCCTCACTAAGTATTATTTAGAACATGTTATGGCTCCCAAACATCTTATAAGGGACTATCCTTCTTCCCCATTACAACTCCAAGTGTCTTTTGATGTCCTCTAAGTCTTCCTTAGCTATAAACCTAGTTCACCCTACCATGAATCTCCCTAGAAAATTTTTCCACTTCTTTATTTCCTATTTCCCATCTCAAAATTTTACAAATCACTTTCATTGTTATCATAATAGAGTTCTAAATGTGTGGACCCAAAGGTGGATCTTGAACATTGAATATCCATTATGGTAGCTCAATATTCAAATACTTTCCTCTTATCACATGGATTCATGGACTAGACCGTATCAACACTTGCTAAGTGGAAAATTACGCTAGAAAGGATTTATCCAAGTGGCATGAATTATCTTCATTTGGATTCACAAGTGTTTTCTTTACTAGGAATAATGATTGGTTGATTGGTGGACTTGTTTGATTTTAATCAAATATTTTAAACATTTTGAACATGGCAAGAATCAATGATCTCATTTTTCACAACATTACGGTTTTGATTGATGAATTTTGACTTGTCTTGATTTTGATTGTTATCCTTGTTAGGTTAATCCCTATTAGGAGTCTTGATTAGGCCCTTAAAAATGAGGGCTCTTTCTATTTTTGTTTCCTTATCTATTACTTCCTTGAATTTGGTTAAGCAATGCATTTGCATTTGGAATGATAATTCAAGATTGATATTAGGTATGAAAATGCTCACTAATTTTTTCTCATGAATTGAACAATGGAATTGGCTTGCAATCCCTCACCATCTTAGGAGAAATGATGTGAATGTTTTATTGTTTCTTTTTTAGTGTTACAAAGGTCCATCATTGTGATTTATGAGTCTAGATTAAATGAAATGTGTTTGAAAAATGTATCCTTTAGGAAGGTGTAAAAACTAGTCTAGATCTTGGCCACCTAATATTTCGGGAAGAAACATATGAGGCATATGTCATTGAATGCTAATTTTTAGCAAGTCGTGAATAATTCTTTGATGTTCTCTTTTGGAACTATTGGTGAGAAAACTTGTTGTGTGGATAAATTTGGTGTCTCCATCAACATTCACAGGGCTACACCCTCTCTACATTGAATGGTACATATCCCATTATTGAATGTGAACTAGTCCTAATCCTATCTAAATGTTTCGGTGGCCAAATTAGTCGAGGATCACTTAGGGACACTCCACTGAACCTCTGGAAAAGTGCTTATATGGGGTATAAGGGAGGAAATTAAATCAATGAGGGGAAAGGAAAGAAATTATGAAATAGAGATTACTATCGTGAGTAGGAAATCAGAGTCTCACACCCAATAATTGGATTAGTTCATCATTAAATATAGAGGAAACACAATGAGCCTATCTAGTGAGATGGGAAAATTGAGACACCAAGTTCTCATATTCCTCTATCAAAGATAAAAAAATATCTTACATCACTATGCTTACAAAATGTATAAAAGAGGGAAATAGAATAACCATGAGATGCCTATAACAACCATACTTATCATGTAAATGATGAGAGGAAACCATGCATAAAAAGTTGCACACATTCATACATCTTGGAAAGCAGAAACTCTATTCCTTGATTGACATTTACATAAGTTGTACAAAGTAAGGGAAAAGAAGAAAGTTGAAGAAATTGTAGCTTCATTTCATGTATATTTATGACACAAAGTCCAACCAACACTATCCAATATTGCCACAAAGTAGAAGTCTTCAAATTTTGGAATTCCTTGGAATGGAGAATCCATCCCAATTTATATAATTTGAATTATTTTTTCACCTCCCTCATATGACTCTTTGTTTCCATATTCCACTTGCGATCTTTTGTTTTCCATGAATTAAGTATTTCTCTTATAATTTTGAAAAAATACTTTTACATTTACAAAATATGTCACTTAAGTGAATAGTACAAAAAACAATGATTACGCCCAATGAAGAATTAGAAAGGAGAGGGAAAAAGAGGGAGAAAGAGAGAATGAAGGAAAAGTTGCCACATCCGATGAAGAAACCTCCTGCTATGATGAACCCATCTCGAATCATGCCTCCCGATGGTGGATCTCTAGAATTGATTAACTAAATTTAACTAAACTAGGTAGCTAAAGGATAGTTAATCTAATCTAGGAAGACATATAAATGCAACAAATAAATATACTAAGATAGCATGTAAATTAAATAAGTGAAGTAAACTACTGAAATAAAAACCTAATATGTAAGAAGGAAAGGAAAGAACTCACCGATAACGGTGACTATCGATCAAGTGTGTTGCGGTGATGCATAGAAAAATTAGAAATCAATAACGCTATGCAAGAGTTCAAAAGGATATATCTGGATGTCGTGTCTAGACCGGGTGCCTAGAATAGGACTAGGGCACCCACATGCACTCTAGTGAGGAATATGGGTGCTCTAGTCTCTGGGAAAAATATGTGGGCCCAGGTGCTTACATGGTCGAAAGGTGATCTAAAGATCTTCTTACCTATCACATCAATTTTTGATACTGCGTTGAATGCTCCAAATATTCTAAGAAGAAGAAATAACTTGCAAGATACCAAAAATGAAGTATCAAAACCCTAAAAAATATTTAGAATGAATGATTCGGATGACCTTAGCTTCCACAACAAAGGGCTTACTAAACTGAGTGTGGCACTACATTTCAAACACGGATGTAGTTACGTAAGTGTGTGCACTTTGTGCCCTATGTGCTCTTGTGTCGACGCACTTTGTGAAATAGTGAACAATAACTAAATGTATAAAATTTAGTAGAATGTGTTCATGGAATAAAATAGAATACCTCTCCTATGAAGTGTGATGCAAATGTCCTAGCTTGTGCCTTGATGATGGAGCTATGTGGATGTTAATGCAATAGATGGATGCAACTCTAGATGGAGTGATAGTAGTGTATGATGCTAGGTCCCTCATTATGGTCTCATAACTTTATATTTATAGGGTTATATTTCTCAAATTTTGTAATTAACACCGCAAAGGCCGACCACAAGAAAGATAAATATAAAAAATGGCTAGAAGAGGGCCAAATAGTGGTGGGAAAGTGCTAGAAGGATCGGTGCACCCCCGTGGGGACCAATGCACCCATGAGTGCCCAAGACTAAATTTGGGTACCCGGCCGAGGCTAAAATTACACGAAGGTGCAAAATTGACTGGGCATATGGGTGAAATAGGTCACAAAATAGGAAATAAAATAAATAAGATGGCCAAAGGGATGAGGGTTAATTAGTACTTTCTTCACTTAAGAATCTTCTAAATAGTAGTATGAGACCAGGATAAATAAAATTTCTAAAGTGAATGATTTTTTGACTACATTTATCACCCACTTTATGTTGGTGAGTGGAAATCTTAGTAACATAAAGTAGATAGATATGCGTACCTGATGTCCATGAAGAGTGTAGTAGAAACACGTCGAAGGACTAGACAAAGCGTGGAATGATAAAAATATGGAGGAATGTGGAAACTACAGATGAAAATGTGTAAATAAAAAGTGATGAGAGTGAACCCAGGGTAGAATGCATGTGTGTAGTTTCTGCAATGTCTAGTGTACCTGCATGGTTAGTTTAACATGTGTGTTGTCACGGAATGTGTTGTTGTTACTTGTTTTTGCCCCCATTTGACTGTTTGTTTCTCATACATCCAAACCTGCAAGGAGAATATGATCAAGTAGTCAAATATGTATGTATGTAAGTGTAAAAATGTTATGTAAAAGATGAATGTAAAGCACGCTAATGTAAATGAAAAATGTAAATGGAACATGTGCACATGATCCATGTCAAGAAATATTGTAGAATGATATCATGTACTATGAGTTTTTGGGAGATCTCATACCACCGTGGTTGAAGAAGTGTAGGGAGGAAATGCTCTGTGTCCTCCAAGCTCTAACCACTTCATTGAAATGTGTGTAGAGATATTTGTACTATCTGGGTTTTTGGGTGATCTCGATGCCACTGGATGAAGTAGTGTAGGGAGGCCCATCCACTATAACCTCCAAGCATGTAACTACTTCCCATAAATGCTAAGGACACTATGTCCTATAAAATCCATTGTGTATGGGGTTTGTAGACTAGTCTGAACCCACTCATTGAATGTAACTGAACCAAACCAGTGTAGAATATTTATTTTAGTATGTAGAAACCCCAAATGATACCCCTCCTCTTTTGGGCTGCATGAGACATCAGCGATAGCGGACATGCAGCCCCAAAAGAGGGCCAACCGCATGTACATTGAAAAGTGCTTGGTAGAAACCAAGGCACGCATAAACAAGAAGGCTAGCAAAAGACAAGTGTAAACATGCATGCATGTAGAAAACAATGTATAAGCTATACAAACAATGTGTAAGCTACCAAGAAAAGTAATGTAAACACACAAGAAGACAAGTATATCAAATAAAGTGGGTTACAAACATGGTGTTGGTGTCCATTTTGATCCTCTATTATTTTTCCCTAATTTTCCTTTCACTCTGCATTTCCTAAAACGTTTTCTATAGTTTTAATGGGTAAAATGAAGTTTTGCCTCTGTTCCCATGCCTTAATCCATTTGAAAATCATTTGACATGCCCCATTTTGCAAGAATACTCAAGTTTGCCCTAATTTTTGCCCTAAATTCTTCAAATCTATGGGCTATGTCATTTTTTCCATTTTCCCAATCGTGAAAGCTTAAAAATGATCATTTTATACCTATATGCCTTTGAAAATCTATCCCCGTGGTTGAGAAATTCTCGAAATCATGTTTCATCTGATTCTATTTCAAAAAAATTCCATCCTTGGTGAAAAAATCAGATTTTGGGCACAACTGGAAAAATTTTGTGTTTTTTACGGTCAAACGGGCGTATTTTAGCCGTCAAATTATTGTTGAGAAGTCGGAGGGTACGTGGCGGCATCTAATTAGCTGAGGAGAAGTGGGGAAGTGTTATAACTTATCATTTTTTACCTTTTTGGCGAATGGGGCATTTTTCGGGCCCAAGGCTCCGCTTTTTCCAATTTTGCCTATGTGGCATGTTTTGATTGGCTAAGGGATGGCGGTGGTCGATTTCCTTAGAGTTTTTAGACTTTATTTTGCAAAAAATTTAAAGTCACAAAATGGTCCAAAGCTCCACATCCAATCAGGAGTGGACACGTGTCCTCAAAAACCAAAAAGGAGGAGTGGGCCGATGGAGGACTTAGAGATTTTTAGCTCTATTTTCTAAGGTTAAAAAATGAGATGCAGCCCCACTCCAATCAGAGGAGGACACGTGGTAGAAATCAAGGGCAGAGGGGATGCGGATGGTAGAGGTTTTTGAAGTTTTTACCTTTGGAGGCAGAAAATGTTAAAGTAAAATTTTGAAGCGCAGCCCGTGGCCAATCACAGGTGGACACGTGGCCTTGAAAAGGTAGAATGGGGGCAGATTTTGGGGTCACTTTGAAGTTTTAACTTCAAATGGATCAAAGTTAACAAATGGGATGCATCTCCACTCCAATCAGCGATGGACACGTGGTGAGCACAGAGTGGGTCAGCGGGCTAGCGGAGGAAAAAGGAAATTTTCCCTTTTGAAAAAAAGACTTAGAATGAAAATTTGAGGCGTGGCTCTACGACAAACCAATGATCGACACATGGCAAGGAAGGAACCGGAGGTGCGGGCCCACGGAAGAAAAATGGAAAATTTTCCCTTGGCAAAAAAAGGGGTTAAAACATGAAATAAGCCCGCAAAATTTTAGCAATAGAGAGCATGACACGTGTCAAGGACAGAGGCGGAGGTGCGGGCCAGTGGGGAAAAAAGTGAAATTTTTTCCAAACTCCAAAAAGGGTTAGAATGTGTAGAATGGAGCCACGATTTCAATGGGACCCACCATATGCCACGTGTCATCACCAAATTTCAAGGGTGGAGGGGTGGAGAAAAAAATTCAATTTTTTCCATTTTTCCAAAAATGTTAAAAAGTCAAAAAGTGAGCCCGAATTCATTCCCAATCATATTTTGACACGTGGAGGGCCCAGATTGAAGGAGAAAGAGCAGATCAAGGGTAACTGTACATTTTCATTTTTGGCCACCATTTTTGCTCCAGGAAGTGTGGAAATGTGAATTTTGCATCATTTTTCATCGAATCTTTGGTGAATTCATGTTGTTTGTGCCTACAAAGACCAATGCAAGTGGTTTTAGGGATTAATTTGCATATTTGAGGTGTTTTTGAAATAATTTTTACTTAGGCCCGTGCAAAACGTGAAATATCAAACTATAAAGTTACAGAATCAAATTTTGGAATGATAAGGATGAAATAATGAAATGAAAGGGGTCTGCATGCTTAGAGAATGAAAAACATGCCTCCACAATGGATAATGATGAAGGATTTGTAATGATTCACCATTTTAGAAACACCTGGCAACTTTTGTTGCAAATTTGTTAAATGTCCCTATCTACAAATCATGTTGGAATTTTGTAACAAACTTGATGCTAGGCATATTCTTTTCTTGGGAAAGAAGGATCAAATGTAATTGAAAGTTATATAATGCATGTTTTGAGACATGCAAAAGGTCAAAGAAACTTAGAATTTCACAGAAAAATCGGGAAGAAGCCCATTCTCTAAGAAACCGCCTGAGAACCATTTCTATTTCCTTTTTGCATCAGATTTGTATCATGTTGAGTTGGTTTTAGTTGTAAATCCATCAACAAGCTCTGAGATTGTTCTTATAACATTCCCCTGCTGATAAATTTGGTCATTCTGGATTATTTTGTGTTGTCTCTTGGCAAAATTTGCATGCACTTATGTTTCAGAATGTTTTCAATTTGTGTTTAAAATCTCTCTTGATCATACATGGTCTCATTTCTTGTTGATAGTTTAGTGGCATCTGCAATCTCACATTCGAGTAGCTTTCATCTAATAAAGAGATAAATAGATTTAAAATCACTTTACCTTCCTTGAATTCTGAGATTGTTTGTAAACATTTGGGTGCACCTTAGGTCATGATAAAATAGATATTTTTGGATACTTTGTTGGTTCATTTGCTTCAAGATTTTGTGGCAAGTTGTCAAATATTGTGTGGAAGAGTGTACATCTGAGCCTCCATTTGGTGCACATATCCTGGTTGACGGAGTATCTCAACCCTTTTAAAGCATTCTACTTTGTGTGGGTCTTACGAATTTCTTGCAAAGGTCCTCAAAGAATTTGGTGAATTCTGGTTAGTCCATCTAAAATCTCCCACCAAAAATATCATTCAGAATAACTAATCCTACCCCATACTACCCCTACATTGCATTATGTGTCAACAAAAGAACAAAATCCATTTACAAAAATGCACAAAGCAAATCAGGATCATACCATGTCTCTAGCAGCCTCAGCCTTGTCTTGAAAGCATTTCCATCATTTAGTAGTGACAGCTCTGTTGAGTTTGAATAATGGAAAATTGATCATGTTTTCCCAAGGCCATCTCCATACAATATGCATAGTATGAGGATATCTCCACCTTCTTCACAAAACAGAGGCTACAACATAGGTTCTCTTACCTTGGTTGAAAGTCACAACCTAAAATAGTGAGGATTAGATCAAAATCCTTTCAAGGTGCTACCCACTTCTTCAAATCCTGAGTGCTAACAAGTCAAATAAATTGCTTCCCGGCTACAAAATGACATATAAATCATTTATCTACCTTTGAGTGTCTTGTAAAATCCATGATGTTGCTCAAGTTGTGAAGGAGATTAAATCTAGGTACCAACATGGGACACCACTCCCAATGTTGCAAGACACGTAAGGCCATCATGGTCGTAAACAATAAACAAGTGTGCACACCAAACATAGGGCAAATCCTGTAAACAATAGCAGATAATGGAACAATCAAGTATGGAAACCAATATCCCTACATAACATATGTTGCACATAAAGCACCAATTAGCATGTTAGAAATATAGCTAGTATGTCAAAAGTGTGTATAAGAAAGTAATGTAAAGTGTTAAGTACAAGGTGAAACAATATCACCTAGAAGATACAAATGTGTGGATGCCCCTAGCAAATAGTGTAGGAAGGGTAGAAGGTGAGCATCCATGTTACATGTAAGAGACTTGTATCTGTGATCACAACTAGAAAAAGACGTGAATGCACATGTGTGGATGATATAGATAAATGACATACAATTAATCAAACTAGCATGTGTAATAAAGTGACCATGAACAAAAAAGCTTAAGCAAGAGTAAAAATAACCATATATGTAGTATGTTGTGGATGGATGGAATGGAATGCAATATGGAATGATAGGATCCACGTGCCCCCAAGTGGATGGAAATTTATGTAGTGATGTTCATTTTTTTTTCCCCATCAGAATTCAAGAATGAACCGTAAATGAGATTGCATCATTGGGAAATGTTCAAGTAGTGTGTATCATGTTTAGCACGTTGGGAGAAAATGTATATATGTGTAGTGGTGATGATATGTGACATGTAGAAGAGATGTGTTTTGACCTTATAGCCTAAGTGTATACCACTATGAGATGAAATGTGGAGTGATGATTTATCCCTAAGCGTATATCACTACAAGATGGAAGAAGGGTGTGGTGATGTAACCTAAGGTGTATACCACTAGAAAATGATAGAATAGGTGACTATGTAACCTAAGGTGTATATCACTACTAGATGAATGATAGGTAGCGGTGATGTAACCTAAGGTGTATAACACTAGAAGATGATAGAATAGGTGATGATTTATCCTAAAGTGTATGTCTCTAAGATAGTAATGTCACATGATGAAAGGTATATTAGTAAAGGCATGATTAATGTAGGGTCCATTTGATTTATAAACCTTCAAAGCATCGAGTATGGACCAAGGAACTAAAGTGCATCATCGTGCACTGGGTACAATGCGTAGAAAATAATGTAATATATGTAATGATAAAAGACAACCATGTGATGATTAGAATGCATATAATGTAATGTACTATGTGTAGAATGTGTAAAGTGTAATGTGTAGAATGTATGTGTATGATAATGTAGGATGGAAGATGATGTAATGCTAGACTCAAAGATGAAGAAGACTAGTATAGTATATGGAATATGTGTGAAAATGTGTGGTGTAAGATGCATGGTATGTAGGGTATGTAGATAACACAATGTGTAGGAAAAATATTGTAAGATGTAAGATGCATATACAATAGTGCATGCCTAAAAGGTGACTATCATAATGTAGAATGTGTAAAGGTGTAAGTGTCAAATTTTAGAGTATATGATGTGTGATATATGATGAGGTGCAATGTATAATTTCTATATTGTAGTGTGTGGGGTTCAATGTAGAAGTAATCCCTCAACATTCAAGTGTGTCATGGGTAATGACACTACAATGTATTATGAGTATTCCTAATGCAAGAAAATGAGGGTATGAGAATGTAAAGAGTGTGACTATGCTAAGATGAAGTATGAAATAATGTTGGGAGTGTGATGTAGGACTATGTAAATATGCTAGAATAAGGGGGGATTAGGTGTTATGCCCCCCAAGTGTGTGCGTAAGTAGATCATGTAAATTCATTGAGAATTTTTTCATCCTCCAGGTCATAATCGAATGGGTAAGAATTATTAACTTGATAAGAAATGGTGTATGGTTGTGTAAACACCAAAATTGGGTCACACTCCCCTTGGTCCCCTTTTGAATAGCTAACTTAAACACATTCACTTAACCATGATCGTTATACCCCACATTAATATTAATTTAATTATTTACAATTAAATTAATACTCATCCTCACTTCATTCATTATTTAATTACCTCAATTAAAACCAATTTCCACCTCACCCAACCACCTCACCTAGACACCTCACCATAGACCTATTCATAGCATGTTTCCATAACTAACTAAGACTTAGCCCTACTTACCTTAATGAACTAAGACTTAGTATAACCCTAAAATCACATGTCTATTCTTCCTCTAACCACATTCCCATGTATCTAAGTGCAACATTCCATTTAGACCTAGCACAAATGAGAAAAAGACTGGAGGAGGATAGCCAAGATCTGTTATTTTAGGCAACCTAGGATATCTCACCTTAACCAATGCCGGTCAACCCGAAACTAACGCCGATAACCCTAAACCATCGTTGGTTACCATATAACCATTTTGGTAACCTTGTTTGAGAGGTTAGACACATTCTCAAGTTTTGGAGCAAAGGATATCTACATGCAAGAAAGAACCAGAGCTCTTTCACACATCCAAACAGCCATAGCCAAAGCCAATCATTGATCAGAAGGTATTTTCATTCACAGGAGCATTCCGGGAAGCACTTCCATGGCACTGATCACCATTTCACCAATCAACCATCACCACCACCCAGCCATTGAACCTACACAACAGTAAGTGTGTCTCTAACCTACACCATTTCATTTCTATTCAGTTTATAAGAGTTATTTACCTTTTTTTTATCAACCACCATTTATATTTTTACCCCACCACTATTGCCTTCCTGTGAACCCGACCATTCCCATCACTCACAACCATTTTAATCACCTTTGTCTACTCTTGAGTACCTCTGAATATTCCCAACATCTCCCCAGACCTAAACCAACTCCTCACCATCTCTGATCCAGTCTCAGACAAATCCCCAAAACCATGAACTATTGAGTTATTACCAGCCCGCAGTAACCATCATCAATTCTTACTAAACCGTCATCAGTCATACCAGACCGACATCGGTCTCTGTATTTGGCAGTCCTACTAATACTAGATCCCAATAACCTTTTCCAAGTGACTCAAGTGACCCAGAATCGACCCCGACCTTTTCCAAAGACTCCCGATTATTTACCCCATTTCTAGATCTGATCATAGCCTAGCCTGTTATGTCATATTTTCTTATTATATTTAGATGAGATACCTAAATCATATCAACTACAGTAGGATTTTATTTATTTACATTATTTCCTACATTAAATTGTATTAAATAGTGGGTTGACTACCACCGAGGAAGTATCACACTTCTTGGATCTAGCACACACTAGGCAGCCCACTGACATATATTATTTAATCCTCTTTTGTGGTCTTGTTGTGTATTTCAGGTAGTTCCTCCTAGCTAAAGGAAGCTCTCACAATCAGCATTGGATCAAGAAGTCAGAATGTGCACACAACCTTCAACCAACCATCACAACAAGTATTCCTCCTTGGCCTACACCCTTATCTATTTCATCTAAAAACTTAAAGAAAATGGTGAAACAAGTTGGTCCCGTAAGGAACCATTAAGGTGTAAATTATACATACCCATAGCATATTTTTCATTGGTGAATGGAGGGAGTGGGCAACCATGTGCATACCAGTGAGTAAGATTACGTGTATAAGTGATGAAAGAACTATTGCGGTGAAAATACATCCAAAAGGCATAGGGAAAGATATATATGTATAGTCAGGATCTAGAGTTCCCCCAATATAATCAAGCCATGATAGGCCTAATGTGAGCGGTGAAAATCAAGGGGTACAAGAAAGAAAAATCATGAGATAAAATATAAAAATACCATAAGCGGCTGTGATGATGGCATACCCATAATAAACATGAGAAGCATATGGTGTAGGGTGGAGATCATTGAAATTAAACCCTAAGTGATTCAATCCCTCATGTGTACATATAGTGTCATCACATGTAGGATCAAATGGAATGTGTTCCCAATATGAGTTATTCATGAAAAGTGTGCAAGTGAATGGTGGAGGTGTTAAGGTATGTGATGCGGTGAAGGTGAGTGTGCTAGAGTGACATCCATGAGACCTGGAAAGTCCCCGATAAGGAATGATAGTAGTAGTAGTAGTAATAGGTGGCATAGGAGGAACAAAATCTATCACACAAATGGTATTGTCAAGTGGTGGTAATTGAGGTAATTCATCTATAGGTTGGGGATCATTGGTAGTATTAGTACGTGGAATAGGGAGACTAGTGTTAGGAGCATAATCACAATGTATCGGAATGGGTCATGGTCACGGAGGATAGTATGTTCAATGTTGTCATGAAGGAATTTAACACAATGATGTACAGTAGATGCAACGGCTTGCATGGCATGGAGCCATGGCCTACCGAGTAGATAGTTATAAGAGACCAAGAAATTAATGACAAAGAAGATAGTGTGGATATTTTTCAGACCAATGGTAATGGGTAAGGTAATGTGACTCAAAAATGGATAGACAAAACCATCATAAGTATGCAATGAAATACTAGATGGGCTAACATCACGATTGGAGAGGCCTAAAACTTCAATGAAAGACATAGGACACAAGTCGCGCCTGAGATCCATTATTGACTAAGGTGCATTTACACCTACATTTTGAATATGATAGATGATATTTAAGGGTGGGTCATTTTCAAAAGTAGCAAAATTAGATGGAAGAATAGATGGGAAGCCAATATGTTGAGAGAATTCATCTGCAAAGGTGTTATAGACTATACTAGGATGGGTATTGTCAGGAATTGGGGTAGTGAGTAAAATATTGATGATTTTAGCTCACAATTCAGGATGGAGAAGTAAAAATTCATGAATGGAGATAGCCATGATAAAGAAATGCTAAGAGAAATGGGGATCCTATGAGTTGGGTTCATTAAAATGATTAACTAAAATTAACTAAACTAGGTAGTTAAAGGATAGTTATTCTAATCTAGGAGGACATATAAATGCAACAAATAAATACACTAAGATAACATGAAAATTAAATAAGTGAAGTAAACTAATGAAATAAAAACCTAATTTATAAGAAGGGACGGGAAAGAACTCACCGATAATGGTGACTATCAGATCGTGTCACAATGATGCATAGAAAAATAAGAAAACAAGAATGACTAGCGGGAGTGTCGAAAAGGATAGATCTGGATGTTGTGTCTGCGGAATGGAGCACCTGGAATAGGACTAGGGTGCCCACAGGCACTCTGGTGAGCAATTTAGGCACCCCTGTGCAGTAAAAAGTGCGAGCTGGTGCTTACAAGGATGGAAGGTGATCTAAATATTTGCTTTCCTATTACATCAATTTTTCATCTTTTTACTGCGCCAAATGCTCCAAATATTTCAAGAAGAAGAAATAATCTACAAGAGACCAAAAATGAAGTATCAAAACTCTAAAAAATATGTAGAATGAATGGGTTGAAATCCGACCTCACTTTGTCATAACATTGGACTTACTAAACTAAACATTGCACTACATTTTGGACACGGATGTAGTTGTGGTGTGTGTGTGTTGTTCCTCGGTGCTCTTGTGTCACGCACTTTGTGAAATAGCAAGCAATATATAAATGTATAAAATGTAGTAGAATGTGTGCATGGAATAGAATATAATCCTCCCCTATGAAGTGTGATGTAAATGTCCTAGCTTGTGCCTTGATGATGGAGCTATGTGGATACCAATACAATAGATGGATGCAACTCTAGATGGATTGATAGTAATGTATGATGCTAGGTCCCTCATTATGGTCTCATAACTTATTATTTATAGGGTTCTCTTGCTCAAATTTCATAATTAACCCCGCAAAGGTTGACCACAAGAAAAATAAATATAAAAAAGGCTAGAAAAGGCCATAAAAGCATCAAGAAAGTGCTAGAAAGATCATGGCACCCCGGGTGGGACCAGGGCATCCATGGGTGCCTCGATACTAAATTTGGGAGGCCCATCTGAGGCTAAAATTATGCGGAAGGTGTGAAATTGACTGGGCATATGGGTGAAATAGGTCACAATTTATGAAATAAAATAAATAAGATGGCTAAAGGGACGGGGGTTAATTAGTACTTTATTCACTTTAAAACCTTCTAAATAGTAGTATGCGACTGGGATAAATAAAATGTCTAAAGTGCATGATTTTGTGACTACATGAATGAATTTAAACTCTTCTTTGTGGGGCCTAAATCTATCCTACTCTTTCTAATTCAGCAACATGTTCCTCTTCGAGATCCAAAACTCTTGTGGCTATGACGTACTAGGCAAAGCTTTGTTTGTTATGCCAAATAACCTCTCTCAAATATGAAGCAATATCCTCTTGAACGTGGAATAATGGTTCTAGTCTTTCAACTGGAGGATTTCCCGAATGGCCATGGGTTTTCCCTGTTGCGTTGTATGGTGTTCCAACTTGCTCCTAAGCACAAATTGGATGTCTCAAGGCCTCTTGTGAAGGATGAACAGACTTGTTTGAGCTATGAAACCACCTCGAAACCATGAAAGGATGAAAAAAAGAAGTGATATCATTGAAAACAAGGCCTACGACAACTTTTTGTATTCAACACTGGGACTTTCCATTTTTAGCCATTGAGATCCAAGAGTCATTATTTTGGCCAATGTCATTTTTCTGTCTTGTCACTTGCCTTTGAGGTGTTTCTTTCATGTTCCGGCTTATTACAAGAACTTGGGGTCAATTCAAAGCACTTTCCATTTTTGGAAAGTTGTTTTTTGCTTTTTGATTTTTTTTTGTTTTTTCCTAGAATTCTCAATTAATACCTAGTCATGTTGGCACCTCATTCAAGCACAGGTGAGCGCTCACTGAAGCATGCCAAGGTACTAGGTCCCTCTTTAGGGTTATTGTAGTAGGATGGTAGCATGGTGTAATGATAAAGACATATATTTAGAAACTAATCCATCATTACACAGTTATACCAACCAAATCTATAAAGGCATGCATTCAAGTATAAATCATCAAGAAATCAATAGTATGCAATGATAACACATAGAAGACACTTTGGTTCGCCAATATTCTTCATATAGTAAACATGAAAATAATACAGAAGCTTGATACAATAATAGTCATGCGTGCATGGATCTGTTACAATTATCCAGTCTCATGCACTCATGAATCTCTAACCCTTCAACACCACCACTTTTCAACTAGGTGATTCATCTAATATATATAGGGTGGGGAACTTGCCCTTCACCGCTAACTATGCCAAAAATAGGTCACACGCTAATAATAGCCACGTTGTTTACAATTATAGCCATACATGCAAGTATGCTATCTATAGATCACTTACAGTTAACTAGAGTGATGAATCTATTCTTGGATTACTTCCATGCAAGAGTGCTTTGATATGATCCTCAAAATATAGACAAAGTGTGGCACGCAAGTCTCGGCATCGCTTTGTGTGTTCCGCACGCACCCACCTCTGAAAATAGACTTGATCTATGAAATCGGCTAAGTCCCAAGAGTTTGACTCTGCACCTCCATGCACGACACCTTCCTATTCCTTCGCGCCTTCAATCCCATCCTGTTTTTCCCAGTGACTCTGTGTGTGAGTTCTACTAAGTGTTTTATCTGACCAACATTACCCCACACTAATCTCATTGTCACCCCGACAATGGTGATGTCCACAACTGAGTAAAGAATAGTTGAAATACAAAATGTTGAATGAATTTTACACAAAGAATAGAAAATAATTAAAGAATCAAAGAATTATTCAGGCTTCAAGCTCCTCCGTTTCTTTCTGAAGTATCATCTCTGGATACTCCTCCTTTATGTCTGCTTCTAAGTTCTCCCACTCCATTAATGCCTTTCCTACTTTCTCTAGAACATCCACAATGATAGATTCCAGCTCATCCTGAGTTAGTTTTCCTTGCTCATTCTAGATTACAAGCATTATGCTTGACATAGATGTATGCATCCCTTCCAGCACATCCATCTTCTGAGCAATGAGTTTTCCAAGTTCATCTAACCTCTCTTTATGCGGTGCTTGTGCCACGCCAATGCCTCGCGCTTCTGCTTCACCATAGTTAGTCATTCAACGGCCTAGTGTGTCATCCTTCATGGCCTTTTGCACCTCATTGTCTTCTACTAGTGTTTTTACCCTTATTAGCGCATCTGGAGCTGTGCATATCATTAAGGCATGATCGGCTTTCTTCAGCTCCTCTTGGAGTGCTTGTAGTAGGCCCTCATATGTAGCAATCTTCCTTACTACTACAGCCTGTGCTTTTTCTACTTCTTCTACTAGATCCTTGGGCTGCTCTGGTATACACACCTTTTCATCCTCCAATACTAATTTTATCATTATCTTTATGTAGTGCATCGCAGAAGGAAATTCTTTTGGTACTTGTGACTCCAAATGTGGGCGTACCTTTAGTACATCATCTCCAATTTCCTCCACCATACTAACAAAAGTCTCATATTTCCTTTTTCTCAGATCCCTCTCCTATACTAAACACACTATTTCCACATTCTTCACCTTTAGCTCCTTTGTCAATGCTTTTATTGTAGCATGAGATTTGTCAATGTTTCTTCTAGCTACCTCAAGCAGATACTTTCACCAAGGCATTGCTTACCTACTCATCCGTCATAACAGTTGGTTTAATTGTCATGTGTCGGGCTTCTGGTGTCTTCTTCAATCATCTAGATGCACATGATTCTTCACAGACATCAAAATCCAGTTCATCCATATGTGTATGCATCGACCATGAAAGTTTCTTTCATGTTCGTAATGTCACCTTGTTCTCATCCATAAGTGCCCATCCAAATAAATCTTTTTACGCGATGGTGCTCTGAACCGAGCACGAACAATCTTCTCCTGGTCTTCTACATACCCCATTGTTTGTACCCTCACATCCTCACTTGTCCGACGGGACCTTGGCCCTTTTGGAATGGCGGCATCAAGGTTAGGAATACTAGCTGTATCCTCATCCTTGCCTTGTGTAGCTTTTGATTGCTCCCTTTCTTCCTCTCCACTCAATTTTTCCTCCTCCTCATTCTGAGGCTCCTCTTCTACCCTATGATGGATTGGAGATAGAAGTGCTTTCTCCTCAGACTCTTCCACTTCTTCATCTAGCTTGAGCTTTCTTCTTTTCTTCTTCTCCTCAGGTTCCTCTACCAGTGAGAGTCGTTGTGACTTCCTTGTTGTCTGTCTGGGGCTTCTCCTTGTGACCTTGTGCACTTGAACACCTTTCTGAACCTTTGGTCACCCTGTGCTACCTCATTATTTTCTTCTCCTTGTGAATCCATCACGTGCTCTTCCTCCTATCTCGCCAGATGGTTGCTTCCTCCTACACCAAACCACCACTATCCTCATGCTCTTCATCCTCTTCCTCGTCATCCTACATGGGTTTAGAAGGCCTAGGTGCCAGGATGTTTTCCATAGTATGCTTCCCCTTTGGTGGTCCTGGGAGTGTGAACTCATTCTCTACATACTTATTATTTTCCATCTTTGGTTTAAGTTGGAGATATATGAGCGCGGCCCCGATATCCCCAATAGCAAGTGTTTCTAGTTTGATATTCAAAATCTCCGAGATAATACTCTCATTGTAAGCATTCTTCCCCGATATCCATACTTCTTTCACAAGGTGTGGTATTCACAATCCACCTTGTCTACATTAAACACTAACCTCCTTGTATCAATGAACCGATGAATGGAAGCTTGAAATACCGTGCTGTGAACGCATATGGTAGTTTACACCAGGGGCTCCATGATCCATCCACCATTAGAAAAATGTGTAATACAAAAATGCTGGTAAACAACAAACTGAGCCTGCTTCCCCAATACTAAGGGAAACTCCTTTGGTATGCACCACTCCTCTTCAAAAGCCACGTGAGCCTTGTCATACCACATCTCCACTCTCTCCTTTACCTCATCTATCATAGACCCCTTGCATAGATACTTGCTGAATCTTTCAACTGAGAGACTTGTTATTCATGGGGTATTCCCATATATTTTCTTTCGGCCATCCGGTACTCCAATCTCCATGAATACTAAAGAAAGTAGGACAAAACCAAAACTTATCTTACTTCCTGTGCATGCTTCCTCTACTATTTGTTCTATAATAAAGCCTGAAAATGTTGTAAATAACCCCTTCTGACATGCACTTTGCCACATGCAACCACATTGAGTTCACTTGTGACCAACGATCTTGGTCATTCAATTTCATAACCAGTGTGCTGCTGCTTTTACTACCATAATCATGTAATTTATCGATGTCCATTCCATGCGGTCCTTTCTGGTATCCCAGCTTTGTGTGTTTCTAATATGGCAACCTTGTCAGTTAGGTCATTTTTGATGTCCTCACCCATTGCCTTCAAACTGTATTACCGTGGTAATTAAAATGGGTGTTAGTCTTACCCTTCGCCCTGCAAAATAGAAGAAGTCCTCATGGACTCGGCTCATCAACCACCTGTATAATGGTGCATATTTCCCAAAGTATGGGAGCTCATATAATTGGTAAACACCAATCCTTTTCAATAACTTCTCCCCATCATCATATATATCGCATCCCATCACCAGTTTGCCTGTCCATTCAGGAGTTAAGTAAATCATCCAACTTCTTCTGATTGTCCTTGGTTCGATGGTTGTACTCACTTATTTTTCTCTGTCATATGTGGGAATCCCATTCTTGGCCCACAATTACCTCTTCAGGGTACTGCATCTCTAAAAATTTCTCTCAGGAGTCATCTCTTCCTCCTCTTCCACTACTACCTTCTTCTTTCCTTTTTGTTGCTGCTTCCTTCTTTGGAGCCATTCTTCCCTTTGTGTTGTGTTTCTACACCTTCTTCTATAACTCTTTAATGGTTTACTTCAAACCCTAACCTGATTCAACCATGCCCTAAATTGTAATCATGAAATCACGTGCCCTAGCTCTACTCTATCAATCTACTTTGTTCAAACCCTTCTCCTATGGGGATACAAGCTTCTCCAATACACAAATCTTCCTTTCACGCTTGGTTTCACCCTCTTCACACCTTGAATCACTTACTCAACTCTTCACACTTAGCTCTTCATCGAATTCTCATAGTTGCAAGGGTAGAAATGAATTCACATCCCGTCCTTATATAGATTTTCAATTTTTGATGCATTAATTACTCCTCCACCTACCAAATATTTCTCATTTATTGCTCAATTTTGTCATTTCCATGCGGTACATCTTCACACCACAACTATAACCTTCTAGCATGCCTTCCTACCTTCTAGTCACAGACTTCTCTTCAATGTGAGCTCTAGCACCCGAGTACCTCATCACTGCACCTTCTCCTGTAGTTATCATGGCTTGCCGCTTACCTCGCATTATACTTTTCCTTCATTCATCTCCATCCTTGGTTACTTTTGAGAAGCAATCCTTTGTAAATCACCTTTAGTAGCTTACTTCCTCAACATCCGCAACATTATACCTTCCAATCTTCACAACATTATACCTGGGAGTCACCAACAATCCACCCCATACTAAAAGTATGTGCAGTCCTCTCATGCATCAACATGCTTCATATTATAGTTAGCTTCATGCACGCAAGCGCGCTTATTACACAAAAATAAGAACTAAATTGACAAAGCATAGTGATGATGAAAGAAACACATTAAGGAAATGCAGAAGGGAAACCTAATCTATCTAGCAACACTACCTTATTACAAACACCAAGAAGACTTATTTATAGTAGGGCTTCAACCTACTCCCATTAAAGTAACCGGGCAGTCATGTTCCATCAATTACTTCTAACTAGCAAGCACCTACCTCAAGTATGTGAGTTATAACATACGGCCCCAACCAATGCACCTTGAGCTTCCCTGGATGGCACAAAACTTAGAGTCATACAAAAGTACCATTTGTCCAACCGCAAGTTTCTTATCCTGATATGCCTATCATGCCATGCTTTTGACATGCTTTCTCCTATTTTTGACTCCATCGTGCTATGGCCCGGTGCTCATCCAGTTGAACCATGTTCTCAATCCATTCTTCCAAAGCTTGTCTCATCAGCTAGACCTCCAACGACGCATAATGCACAAAGAAGGTAACATAAATTCTATAGGAAGAACAACTTCCACGCCAAACACCAACTAAAAAGGTGTGGCTTTGTTTAATCTCTTATATGTTGTTCGGTAGGCCCAAAGAACAAGTATACTTTGTCATCCCAATATTTTCATCCCACATCACAAATCTTGGTCAATGTGTGGCTCAAAATCTTGTTGAAAGCCTCAGTAGTTCCATTTTCCTGAGGGTGATAGGGTGTAGTCTTGTGGTGGGCAACCATAAACTCATCTAACAGAATTTAGATTGTCTCATTTAAAAAATGGGTGCCCCTATCACTGGTTAAACTTAAAGGACAACCATACCTGGTAAGAACATTTTCCCATAAGAACCTTGTTGTTGTAGCCATTGTATAGTCCTTCATAGGAGTTACTTCTACCCATCTCATAAGATAATTTGTACAAGTAATGATATAGTGTGATCCAGTCCTACGCGTAGCTGGTGAAATAGGCCCTACAAAGTCTATCACCCATTTCTCAAAGGGTTATGCACTTGTAATTGGTCGTAAAGGCATCTCATCCCTCTCCTTCTTGGTCGACCTAGATGCTGACAATGGTCACATGCCTTACAATACTCCTTACAATCCTTATACAACATTTCCCACCACAAACCAGCAAGTAGGATCTTTCGCGCTCGTAACATCACCTGCATAGTGGCCACCTACAATACCACCATGGGCTTCCTCCATTATATCCTTTCGTTCATGCTCTAATACACAATGGCGTAACACCTCATCTCTGCCTAACTTGTATAAGTCACCACTGATTAACATGAATGGTGCCGCATGTATAGCAAGTTGCTTTTTCTCCAAGGACCTCATGCCTTCTGGTGCCATCCCCATCCTTAGGAAGACAACAATGTCCTCTAATTCCATTGGCACGCGTTGTAACCTATACAACTGTGCATCAGGCATGGTCTCTTCTATTGTCTGGTTTCTTCACCTGATTGAACTCTAGACAAGTGATCCGGTCTAGAATTACTTTTCCCTGGTTTTACCATGACTAGAAGTCAAATTCTTGAAATAAGAGCATCCACCTACATATGTGCCCTTGTAAGATGGGCTTGTTCACCAAATACTTCAATGCCATATGATCTGTATAAAACACAAAAGGTGTGGCCAATAGATACTATCAAAACTTGTGCAAGGCATATATCATGGACAAAGCCTCATGCTCTGTAGTGGTATAATTCTTTCTAGCAGGGTCAATTTCCTACTAGCAAAACAAATGGGATGATCAACTATACCTTCTCCAGGTTGAGCTAAGACAACACCAATGGCCATGCCAGAGGCATCCACGTGAACATGAAAAGGTTTATCCCATGAAGGAAAGTGCAAGATAGGCGTAGTAGTAAGTTTCTTCTTCAATATCTCAAACATGCACTTTGTTGACTCCCCAATAGAATGTACCTTTCCCCTTGAGTAATTCTTCCAAGGGTGCAAAACTTTGGCATACCCTTTTATAAACTTCCTGTAATACCCTATATGACCCAAAAATCCATGCACCTCACTCTGACTGGTGGTGCTTTCAAGCCTAAAATGACCGCAACTTTAGCTGGATCGACCAACAACCCTTCCTTGCAGATTATGTGTCCTAAAAGTATGCCAAAGGGAGTAGCAAAGATGCACTTCTTGATATTCAACGAGATACTCAACTATCTACATCTTTCAAACATTAAGCGCAGATTGTCACAATGATCCTTAATTAGCCCATAAATGGTCCAATCATCAAGATAGACCTGTAAGAAGTTGTGAATAAAATCCTTGAATGCTTGTACCACTATCCTTGAGAATACAACAGGTGCATTCTTCAATCCAAAGGGCATCACAATATAGGCAAAGCTTCCCCATTCAGTAGTGAAGGTGGTCTTTTCTTGATCTTCCGGGGAAATCCTAACCTGATGATACCCTGAGAACCCATCTGTAAATGAATATATCTCGTACCCAAGTCACTCCTAATATTTCCTCTATGAATGGCATAGGGAAAGGATCTGTAACACATGCTGCATTCAACTCTCTATAATCAACACAAATTCAATCCTACCATCCTTTTTTATACTTATCACCATAGGACTAACCCATTCTGACTCATCCAATGGTCGAATGATCCTAGATTTCAACATCTTGTCAATTTCCTCCTTTACTTTCTCGCAAATTGGGATTCATTCGATAAGGTCACTTCCTAACAGGCGCGCACCTTCCTTAAGCTTTATCTTCATTTCTCCAAGTGATTTATGCATGCCTTTAAGTTCATGGTATCCTCTTAGGAATAAGTCCTCATAGTCTCGAAGTAACTCTATGATCTTTGCCACTTCTGATTCTGACCAATAATCCCCAATTATCACCTCCTTAGGTTCAGCTTCTGGTGCAATATTTACCTTTGTTGTCTTCATAGGTTCATGATATGCGCGCGCATCTACATCCGCACTGGCTAACACTTCACGTGCTCCATGTGAATGATCAACTTCTAAGTGCTCAACTTCCTCATCATCAATTATGTAAACCAACTTCCCCTTGTCTTTTTCTAGAGAAGCATGCTCAAGTAGTATGGTATCATCTACTTCTTCCTCAAAACGCGCCCTTGTCTCTGTCTCACCAAATAATTCCTGAATAAGTTCTTCCACTTTCCCACTATCTCCCATGGTTAAGTGCTTGATAAAGCTTAAAGCCTTGTTCACTAGTGGTGTAGATGAGAAGAATTCAAAAGTTTGGATCATTTTTGTAGTCAATTTTTGCAAATTTCCAGTGTCGTGATGTAATTCAAGCATATACATACCAAGCACGCGCACAACCTTGTAGAGTAGAATAAAACCGATGCACCCAAAGTGAGGGTGGTAATACTTCCTATCCTACTATCCAGAGTCTCTCACACTACTGGATATGATGTTGAATAGGTTGATCACCATGATAAGGGAAAATCTTTGTAGGTGCATTACTTCTTGAAAACCTGGTTGATAAGGCGGTCCCAATCTCTCCCCATTCCAAGAGATTATCCTTGTGAACCACCCACCAATGTGCTATTGTCCCATGCAAAGTATATGATAGCATATCTCATCTTTTAATCTGGTCAACCTAGTTTTCCTCCATGGCCTGCAAGAATCCAGCCAGATCTTCGGATCCAGTATATCGGGGTACTGAGCGACCTATACATCGATAGAGTGAAAACCCTTTTTGCAAGCAACCACGTGCTTAACTTCGCCCCACCAGTTCATAAGTACCATGAGCCCAATTATCACAAGCAATACTTGGTAGTATCACTGATTGACTAAGAATCTTCCCAATGAATAATTCCTTCCTAGATGGCTCATTGACCTCTGGGTCCCGAATAACACGTATATAAATTTTGTTCAAGTCCTCTTCACTCAAAGGTTCCACATATGGTATGGATTTCCCATCCATCAATGGTATTATGACCCTTTCCTCCTTATTCTCGAAGCTGATATACCCCTTGTTAAACCTCAAATCAGCATTGTTTGCATAACACCAAGGGCACCCAAGCAAAGTTGGGAAGCTATCTGCTTCTGCAAGTGCTAACACTTCAAAGTCTCCTGTGAACTTGGCCCCTTGTATAGTGATAGATGCATCCTTCAAAACTCCTATGGGAGTAGCTTTTGTTCTATTTGCCATGAACAATACATTAGATGATGGCTATAATGGAGGTCTCCCCATTTGAACCCATGCATCCAATGTAAGTACATTCACTTCCACACCTATGTCAATCAAAATATTGCTCAACAACCAACCATCCACAACAACATTCAAAGTGATCTCCTTTTCGTATTCAATGCTATCGGGGGGAGATTCATGCATGGAGTATTTGTCTTCTAGTCTCAGTTCTCGTGCATGGAGTATTCCCTTCAACCAATTTCCCAATAAAGGAATAATATTCTCCTGGCAACAACTTCTACATACCTCTCTGATGTCATCAATATCAGACGGGCCTTTTCTATATCCTTATGCTCCAACTTCCGAGACTACTCTTTCAAACATTGTATTTCACCTTGAAGGCTTCTAAGGACCTCCATAGTTTCCTGATAGACTTCTTTCTGATGAGTTGGATCTGGATACCTAGCATGCAAAACCTCCTCCCTAGTGATTGTCATCTTTTGTTACAATACCTCTTTCATGCATGTCGCCTTAGCTCATGTGGTTATCTTGACTGATTACTACCTTAGGTTCTGGTGTTAACTTGGGCATCCACTGATTCTCTACCGTGTGCTAGATTCTAACCATCCCTGTGCCTTTGTTTTCTTGCTTGTGCTACTTACTGAGATGCTCATACAAGTCCAGACACTCTTCATAACTATGCCCCTTTCCACAAAATGAACAGAAATATTCTACGGGCATTCGCGCCTATAATGGTCAGGTGAGCCACATGTATAGCAAGTTCCTCAAGGGAATTCACCTCTTCCCCACCTCGGCCTCATCCTCCATATCTCACCTTGATATCCTCATCCTCTTCCATGACCTCCTTCAAATATTCCATCATTCCTGTCATAGTGCACTTGATTATAATCCCTATCCTGATGCTCATTTCTTTCTTTAGAACTATCAGCCACACTCACCTCGTACCCCAATATCAATGGCATCATGGATCTAGCCAATCAATCTACAATCTTCAGTATCATGGGTCATGGACCTACAAATTTTACAAAAAGAGGATACATTCTTCCTAATCACACATTGTAGTAAGGGGCAATGACTAGCATCATGATTCAAATGGAAAATCTCACAGTCTAACAGCAGTGAACGTATAGTTCTGCGAGGGAAACTATCCTTGGTGTGCCCTTCCACTTCACAATTTGTACACCACATTCCTGAGCGCGTCTCATGAGCTGAGTTTGCTGATAATTTCTTTAACTGTTTCACCAAAGCTGTTATTTGAGCTCCAAGAATGGACTAACTCTAGTGTCAATACTCCCAACTACCTCAACGCATAGAGTTACTTCCAATGCTTTACGTGGGTTGGTATAAGTCTTATGTGATAGTGCTCTTCAAAATGGAGTAATCAATCCTCGACAAACCATTATGCATGCTGACTTGCATGTATGTCATAGGAGAGTTTGGATAGAAGTGTTTTAAAATGGCATCATACTCACGTACACTTTCAGTAGTGCCTTGCTTTATATCCTTAAGTGCACTTATACTCTTCTGCTCAAACTCTAGGATATGGAACTCTTTTAAGAAAGCATCTTTCAATGCTACATAATCAATACAAGTTTGATTGGGATCAAACTTCCTATACCAGCTATGTGCGCATGCACTATAACGTAGTAGCAAATTGACTTGCCTTGCGCTCAGAAGCCATGATACCTTTCACACGCCACAATATTTCACACATATGAATATGTTCAACAACATCCTCGATACCTCTGTACTCTAGGAGACAAAGAGACATCTCCATATAAATGTTTTGGGGTTGCTGCGGGCCTTGACCACCCGACCTAGAACCTCCTTGGTTTCCTCTACCTCCAAAACCACCCGAACCACCGAACTAGAACTTCCCATACCTCCCGATCCTCCTCCTAAAGTTGGAATAGGCCCGTAGATGCACTCCCCTATGTCCCAACAGTGGTACTATACTGACCCCTACAGTCTTTGTGAAGTAGTCCCAGTTCCAGAGGTGAATCCCACACTCGGCATACTCATATTTTGTGCAGATGATGAGCCTGAAAACATACCCCCAAAGAATAATGAAGTTTTCTGTGCTGCCATTGATGTACTTGTTGTCTGACTTGTTTCTGCTCTTTCACTTCCTAAATGAAAACTTTGTTTACCTGTTGTACTAGATACTAGAAAACCAAGCGCAAGGGCTAGGTCAGCAGGTTGGCTTAGATGCGCCCATGCGGCCCAGGTCATATCTACTAGCGTGCTTCCATGTGAGGCTGAAGAGGGTTCTCTATCATGCTTTCCTAGATGGGGGAGTTCCTGATGCTCTAGCTCTTCTTCATCCTCATGAGCCTCAAATCCTTCACGAGCCATCTCTCTCCACAATGCCATCCATTCTATAACTTCTTGCTTCTTCCATAATTCCCTCTCGCATGCCTCATCATACTTCAGCCGCCTCTCTTCCCTTTGTCATGCTGCCGCTAGGTCTGCCATCTTTCACCAATCCTGTTCCTACCCCCGCGTGGAGATTTTTAGCTTTCCATGGGTTTATCTTCCAAGTTCAACATTACCATCAGTATCTTGATGGCCAATAGAATACCTTGCAAATACATCCCTCTAGGATACCATAGGAACTAGAACTCAGCTACCTCTCGGGCATGAATAATTCAAAATTGAATACTCTAAAATATAGCTTGTTTAGAACACCATGAAACTAGGTATCTACCATGAGTCCAGATCAATGTAGCATCATATAGTGTTTGAAATTCCTCTTGTTTCCAAACAAGTGTGTGATACCTCCAATTCCATTTAGACACATATGCAATCAACCACTTGTATAATTCTATAGGAAAGATAACAAAGAAGCTCTCGTAAAAACTATCATACAAATTCTACTCTACCCAAGTGCGTGTGTTAAATCCGGATCTAGTGCTAAACCTTCATGCGTATTCTTCCTCCAAATCATGAATCCACTTTTCAACACTCACCAAAGTTAGCCAGTATGTCTTCATCATGAACCATCCTAAAACAACTGAAAAAGAGGTCCCAGCAACGGAACCAATGATGCAGCCTAGAATTCTCAGTAACACCTAGTCACGCTAGCACATCATTCAACATAGGCTGAGCGCTCACCCAAAGCACACCAAGGTACCAGGTCCCTCTTTAGGGTTGTTGTAGCAGGATGGTAGCATGGTGTAATGATAAAGACATATATTTAGAAACTAATCCATCATTACACAGTTATACCGAACCAAATCTATAAAGGCATGCATTCAAGTATAAATCATTAAGAAATCAATAGTATGCAATGATAACACATAGAAGACACTTTGGTTCAGCTAGTATTCTTCATATAGTAAACATAAAAATAATATAGAAGCTTGATACAATAATAGACATGCACACATGGATCTGTTACAATTATCTAGTCTCATGCACTCATGAATCTCTAACCCTTCAACACCACCATTTTTCAACTAGGTGATTCATCTAATATATATAGGGTGGGGAACTTGCCCTTCACCACTAACTATGCCAAAAATAGGTCACACACTAATAATAGCCATGTGTCATTTAAAATTATAGCCATACATGCAAGTATGTTATCTATAGATCACTTACAGTTAACTAGAGTGATGAATCTATTCTTGGATTACTTCCATGCAAGAGTACTTCGATATGATCCTCGAAATACAGACAAAGTGTGGCACACAAGTCTCGGCATCGCTTTGTGTGTTTCGCATGCCAACCTTTGAAAATAGACTTGATCTAAGAAATTGTCTAAGTCCCGAGAGTTTGACTCTGCACCTCTGCACGCGATGCCTTCCTATTCCTTCATGCCTTCGATCCCATCCTGTTTTTCCCCCTCTATGTGTGAGTTCTACTAAGTGTTTTATCTGACCAAAAAAATTATACCATATCATAGATTTTTTTGTGTGCTTACCCAAGGATTTTGGATAAGGAATATTTACTCAAAATTTCACAGGTATCAAATGCAACATTTGGAAGATATGAACAATTTTTGATTTTCATGTCCTGGGGTTTCGATGACTCTTGATAATGGAGTTACTTGAAAATATTCAATGTTCATGTTAAAGAAGTGTGGAGTGTTTTAAAAATTATGTTGGAGGTGGTGGAAAGATTTTGGAAGTAGAAATAATGGAGGAGAGGAAGAGATCCCGATAGTTGGAGAAAGTTTGTGCGTGCATACAGGAAGAGTGGAAGCAACTAGTGACAGCCTAACAGTTAGTAATTTTGTAATATTTTGATGCATTGGGGAGAATCACACTTTTTTACACCACTTGCACCAAATTTTTGGTACACTTGATCCAAAAAAATTTGCCCCATACCCATTTTCCACTTGGCAAAGACGTGAGGTGTCGTTGGGGATGAGAGAGGGGGCTGAAATTCACACCTTAAGCAGTTATTAAGGGCACATGGGTGACCAAGAGATTAAATTGGAGAGATGGGGAGTTTTTTTCCCAATCATCCCCAAAAAATTTTGCAAATGGGACACAAAAATTTCCCTCACCCTGGCCTGGAAAGTGGTGGAGTGTGATTGCATGGAGCGGGGGCTGGGAAATGGAGCTTATGGGGTTTAACTAGCGAGAAAGTGCTAAATTGCAGTCATGTGGAGGGTCCAGGGGCCAAAATAGGTTAGGGACACATTTTATTTCACCTATTGCACCAAATATTTTGTGTAATTGGTGCAAAAAAGTGTGCCACTCTCCCATTGGTTGGATTTCTAACCCAAAAATGACTAACTGTTGAAGCTTGTGCCTTGGAGAGTGACTTGTCGAGACCATAACTTGAGTTCCTAAAGGATTTTTTTGATGAAATTTTATATGATTCCACCTATAAATTACCTTCTTAATCCAATGGTTTTGGTATCATCCTATTATTTTTCCTAAAAACCCATGAAAAATAGGATTTTTGTTCTGGATTGAAGGTTGTGTCTACTAAAAACTGGTTGTAGACAGGATGTGCCTAGGTGTTGTGAAAATATTATTCCACCATATTTTAGGGATTTGAATTACCTTTTTGACAAGATATTTTTTTACTCCCAAATCCTTCCAAATCTCCCGAAATCGCTTCCTAAAGCTCATGGATTGTTTTCGCAATATGCATTGCCTAGGGCTTCAAGACCCACTTTTGTTGGAGTTGCTCCAAAACTTGTGAAACCTTCCAAAACATCACAAAAATGTTCACACAATGTTTGCAGCTCTCTCGATTCACCTCCATGATGTATTTTTTCCTGTTTTTTGCTCCAAGGGGTGCACACGAACCTTAGAAAAGCCAGAATCTCTAACCTTTCCCAAGCTTGCCATGAAGACTGTCTTGATGAATTTTAGTTGGGAAACACTTTAAATTACTGGGTAACCCTAAATCACCTATGGGACCACTAACATGACACCTTGAACTACTCAAAGAGGGCTAAATAGGACTAACTCATGGATTGGGGTGACATGGGAAAGTGTCTGGAAATGCCTACAACTAAAAGCTTTGACACTAGGGTTCGTTGTCATGCTTGAAAATTGAGAATTTTCATGTTACACGTTTGCATGACAACAGTAAAACCTCACTAAAATCCAAGGGTTGCTTCACTCCTATTTCTACGATGTGAATAAGGTATTGGTTTTTGTTGTGTCTCAATAGTTCATCTACTTTTTGCATTCCTCTTTAGTAAGTTCGGGTTGTCTTACCTCATCTTCTTCATCGAACTATCTTTTCCAAGAGGGTTTACTCTATCAAATTTATCATAGGTATTGCGTTTTTTTGCAAGTAACCACCATTTTTCTAAAGGTAAGAACCTAAAGTGAAGGGTGAATTTGTGGTTTTGACAAGCTTAAAAGTTGGATAAGTGTTGGATAATGTTTAAGCTCAAAGGATAATATTAGATTTTTTCTTTTTTACTTATAAATGTGTTTAAGGAATCAAGTTTGATTTGATCAAAGGTGTGTATCCAAAAGATAGGAATTTTTTTGGATTGGGTGGATTAGATTTGATTTGATTTTGATCATGTTGTGGAACACAATTTTTGATCTACAAGTTTTGATTCAAAATAACATTTAAAAATAAGAAAGCAATGATATTTGATTTGATTTAGCTTAAAGGCAAAATACCACTGGGAAATGCAAAGTTATGATAATGCAATCAAGTAGAATGTCATGGAATGAATAAATGCAAAGGCTCTTATAACTCCCAATAAGATGCATCTTTTGATATATCCCAAACCTAATATACCAAATTTGTATAGGGACAAAAGTGGTACGGGGAACCCTTAAAATACTGAAAGAGACTCACCTAATCAGTAGTAGCCCTCTTAGAGGAGTGAATCACCACTCCAATGATGGGTTTTATGACTAGGTGGTAGGGTAATGAGGGAATGAAATGTGAATGGTGTCCTTATTTCTCCTTGAAGATTTATAGGGATGATGCCACGACGTTTTTGTTATAGCTATATTAGGCATATGCTCACACGAACTCATCATGACAAATTTACTTGTAGGTAGGGAACAAAGGCGAGGAAAACATTAAATGTTGTTTTAAGACTATGTCTCAATTGAAATGCAAATACAGTATGAGTGGTGCATGGTGGTGAAATCCACATCATCGGTGTAGCTAGTGGTGATGAAATCCATGTCATTACATGCAAATACAATATGAAGTGTTTAACATGCAATGTTCTTTCCAACTTTGACAAAAATGAATGCATAATTAACAAGCATAAATAAAGGCTATACGTGACTTTCTAGCAATTTTTTTAGCAAAGTTGTTCCAAGAAAAAGTGGTATTGCATGAAAATGAATAGTAGTTTGTTTTGCTTTGCTTGATAAGGTTTTCCTTGAGTGAAATGGTCCTACACAAAAATGATTAATAGTTTGCATGCGAAACAAAGTTAGGCAAAAAAATTATGTAAAAGGTCTCATTGTTTCGATTTTGAAGATCACCCAAAGGTGTGAGAGAACAATATACATGGGTTTTTATCGTGAATGTATAAAATGAACAATGATAAGTGGAAATGAAAAGAGATAACTATTGAAATAAATGATAGAAGAATCTCAACCACTTTTAATTCTCAAGATCACCCAAAGGGCGCAAGAGATGAGCATACACGCTTTTTGATCATGAAGGAGAGTAATAGAAAACAAGAAAACTATAAATGTTATATATTTTTATATGAGATAACTTGTATAACAATGTCAAAATTTCAAAGAAAACAATATAGAAGTAAACATAAACATTCTAGAAAATTTGTAAGAAAACTAAATAATTTTACACAGAACGCTAGTGCTGAGAACAAGCATGAAAATGAACTTTGAAACTAGATAAACACACATGGATTGCTACACAAATGCACCTCTGAAAAATTCTAACATAGACAATTCAACAAAAACACAATGAGATTGACAGACACATAGATGACGTAAATGCATAGATCCACCATAGAAACACAAGTCATAGAACGCTAGCGCAATGAATTCAACACTAGTGTAAACTTGTAAAAGATTAGAAAACAGAAGCACACTAGTGTAGATCATGAACTATGCTAGCGCAAAGAAACATACAAAAATTCAATTCAACATGTAATCAGTAAAAATGTCGAAAAATGACAAAAATCACTACTTTTTGAAAACTACTCTCAATCCAAACATGGAGTTACTTGAAAATTTGTCGATGACGTACAAAAATCAAAAAGAACATGAAAACAATATTAAATTTGTAAAATATGATTATAAATTGTAGGGGTCCCACCAATCGGGCATGCCAGAATGTGAACAAGTAAAAATGTAGAATAAATAAAGAAAGAAAGAAAGAAATGAAATGCAAACCTTTCCCAAGAAAATTCCTTGTCACCTCAAATTGGATCAGAGTAAAGAGTGGGGTCAAGTGACACTCTTGTTGAATCCTCTATGAAGTTGATTTCTTTGATTTTGGTTGCTCCAAGATATTTCAAATGGAATAAATCCAAGCTACGAGAAATGAAGATTGATTGATTGAGTGGTTGAATGATTGGGTGATCAAATGGACAACATAATGGTATGCAAGAGTGATTTCCAATGGAAATTTGGCAGAGTAACAATGCAAATTCCTCAAGCTTCCAATGATGATTTGAGAGGAATGGAGCTTCTTATTTATAGATGCAGAAGAATTCATGGATTGAGGAAGGTGGAATTAATGAGTTGTAGGCTATTGATTTCATTTTCCTTATTTAGCATGGTTGATTTATTTTGTGCAGTTGGCCCTTTGAATGAGAAATAAAGAGGTTTTATTTCAAATTAGTTGGCTCTTGAATTATTCTAAAGTGTATGTGCATATTTGCTTCCATGTTTTTAGGATTCTAGAACTTGTCAAGTCAAATGAAGTGACCAAAGAAGTGAAGATAAGTCAAAAATGAGACATTTTAATTTGTTTGATCTATTTAAATAGCTAATTAAACTAGCCAAAATAATAATAATGTATAGTAAGTGTAATATAATTAATTAAATTAATTCTAAAAATGGGATATGGGTGAATAATAGACTAAATATCAACCCAAAGGAGAACCCCGAAAAATGAAATGCCTTCTTCTCCACCCTGTTTATTAAAATTGGGGGTGCTTTCATTTTTCAAAGTGTAGTCACAAAATCATGCACTTTAGACATTTATTTATCTCGGTCTCATACTACTATTTAGAAGGTTCTTGAGTGAAGAAATTACTAATTAACCCCCATCTTTTAGCCATCTTGTTTTATTTTATTTCATCATTACCGACCTCTTGCACCCATATGCCTCAGTCAACTTCTATCATCTCACATCATTTTAGCCTCGATAGGGCACCTAGGTTAGTACTAGGGCACCTATGGGCGTCCTAGTCCCACCAGGGGCACCCCGATCCTTCTTGAGCTTTCCCACCACTTTTTGGGATCTTTCTAGCCATTTCTCCTTCTTATCTTTATGGTGGTCGACCATATCGGGGTTGATTACTAAATTAAACCAAGAGAACCCTATAACTATAAAGCTATGAGACCATATGAAGTAGTAGCATCACTTACTACTATCACTCCATCTAGAGTTGCATCCATCTATTTCATTGGATATCACTTACATCCACATAGCTCCATCATCAAGGCACAAGGCTAGGACATCTTGCATCACACTTCATAGGGGAGGGATTTTATTCTATTCCATGCACACATTCTATTACATTTTCTACATTTAACTATTGCTCGTTACTTCACAAAGTGGAACTAGCACAAGAGCACCTAAGGCACATCATGCACATACTCACCGTAATCGTATTTAAGTCTGAAATGTAGTCCTGCACTCAATTAGTAAGCCCATTGTTGTGGCAGATGAGGTTATTCTAACCCATTCATTTACATATTTCTTTTTTTAGGGTTTTGATACTTCTTTTAGTTTTTTACAGGTCTTCTCATCATCTTGGATTAGTGGTGACATCCGGTATGGAACAACAAACTTAATGTGACAGACATTGAGGGTTTTGGACCACCTCTTAGCTCTATGAAGATCAATTCAGATATTTTACATATACCAGGGTGCAGTAGATTATAGACCAAAGCACTCGCAGCTCCCCATTCCTCCTTTAGGTGCTCCAAGATAGCTATATTCTCCACATCCACCCTTTTCAAGACTTCTGCACACTGCTCCTACTTCCTAATTTTTAGTCACACTCCCGCAACACACTCCTATTACTTTATCAAATTAGCTGAGTTCTTTCCTCTTCCTTCTTGCACATTAGGGTAAGTATTTCCTTTTGCATAGTTACGTAGACCATTTACATACTACATTTATTTACTTTATTACGCTTTTCATAGTTCGGATTAACTATCCCCTTTACTACATAGTTTAGTTAGTGTAATTTTATTTAATCATTTTGGTGAACCCGACGCTTCTTCATTGTACCTTCTAGGGCTTGAATTTTCATTTAGGCATCATGAGTATCTCAATTAATTCTTACTTGCTTTCCAATCCTAATTTACTACATAGAGTCAAAAATTCTTGCTACTACTTGCATTCATGCTGACATGCACCTAGACGTAGTTTATCGAGCCTTTGTTTACATCTTTTCCTCACATATAGTATTTAAGTCTAACCTTCCCTCTGATGTTCACACTTTTGATAATGATCCACCACTACATATCATATCTCGCATTCATAACGTAGTTGTCAAGCATACTTTGATTGATAACGGATCTGAACTTAACTTGTGTCCTATGTCATTCCTTAAGGTTTTAGGTCATACCACTAAAGATATCAGCCCATCTAGTATTTCACTATGAGCTTATGATAGTTATGTATGTCCTTGTCTCGGTCATGTTGCATTGCATGTAATCAAGTTAGTCCAAAGACTCGTCCACAAAGTCTTTTTTGTTGTTGATTTCCCAATCTCCTATAATTGTCTTTTAGGAAGCACATGACTTCATTCCATGCAAGAGATTGCATCCACTGTACATAATTGTGTCAAATTCTTACATGAGAACATGGAGCATACTGTTTTTTGTGACCGCGATCCATTTCAGTATTGTGATAGGGATCCTAAACTAATCGTCCTATCACACACATAGATATTAGATATGATCCCCAACCTAAGGAAGAACCGCACACTTACCACCACTGATGACACCATTTGTGTGATAGATGTTGTAGACACCTCAAATTGACATTCATGTTTCCACTTGTTCCCAGTATTATGATAATACACCTTTTATTCACCCATTTGTAATTAATTAATTAAATTGATTAATTAATACACATAGTACCCCTTTTGGATTAATTAAATTAATCCCATGTACCCTTTGTACCCCTTCAGCTAAATTAATTATTATTTATTAATTAAATAATTAATTATTTAAGTGTGTGCACATCCTAGTCATCTATCACTTGATTTAACTCCACTTTGACAACACTTTGACTACCCTAGTTAACTACACTTCTAGAATCCTAGAAAGGTGGGGGTAGTTAAAATACACGTATAACCACCTTTCTCGGATGCATATTTTTGTAATTAATTTCATTATTACCCCGACACTATTGCAACTGCCCATAATATTATTTTTAGCATGTTCATTTATCCGTGTAACCAATTCCAACTACCTTCTATTTCTATAAATTACAAGCTTACCTTCCTTCCAATCCCTCTTGAATTTGAAGCACAAAAACTCTATTGAACTGTGTTTGTAGCATTTGCCTTCAAATCTTGGAGAGCACTCAAGAGCACCCATAAAACATTTTTGACATTCTTTCTACAAGGTTTCACAGAGACCCTTATCTAAGGTTTACACAGAAGGTTGTTGGAAGGTTTGCATGTTGGTTTTTTTATCTTTCATTTTGGTAATTTTCTCTTGCTTACATTTTGGCATGCCTAGTGGGACTCACACCCCATTTCATTTTGTTTTTGGTTTTATTTATTATTCCTGTGTTTTATTTGTTTCAAAAAAACTTCTTGTTTGTGTGTAACTTTCACACGTTAATTAGAAAGGTATTGTTTATTGCAAGAAGGAGCTGTTTTACTTTTGTAGGTTGTGCTAATAGTGGTTTCCTTTTTAGTTTCTCCATTTCTACATTGTGTGTCCTTTCTACACAACCTGCAACATAAAAAAAAAAATTATTTAGGTTTTTGTTATCTAATAACAACAAGCAACTTTTTTGTTAGATTTTCAATTTTCAAAAAAAAATTGTTAGCTTTTTAATAAATATAAATTAGATTTCAAGCATTTAAAAATAAAAATAAAACAAAAATTCTCAAAACAAACCATAATAATCAAAACCTAACTACCTTACCCCCTCCTTCCCTACCCGGCTCACCAATCGGCCAAGCCACTTCTCTCCCACACCCCTTCCCTATTTCCCACATCCCCGTAGACCCTCACTAACTCGAGCCCTTAACTTGCCTCACGGACCCTCCAAAGAAACCCCCTACCCCAAGCCCCTACCCATTCCCATCATCATTTCCCACAAATTTAGCTACCCTGTTCCCCGAGTCCCTCACACCTTGTCCTCCCTACTCATCCCTCGGCCCTCCCAACCCCATTCCCTATAGATCTTGACCCTCCCTAACCTCGTTTCCCATCTCATCCTCCCTACTCGACCCTCGGCCCTCCCACCCCATTCCTTGCAAATCCCGCCTTCCTCGACCTCGTTTCCCATCTCGTCCTCCCCCCCGAGCTCGATCTCCCAACCTTAATCCCATCCACACCCAACCTACTACCTAGCTCACCCGAGCCCTCCACAACCGAGCCCTCCGAGCCCTCTCTCTCGCAGCTCGCCCTAACCTACACACACACACACAAAAACATACAATGCATTAGGTTTTTTTTTTTTTATTTTGAACATACCTATAGTTTTAGTTTTAGGGTTAGGTTTTTCTCTTATTTATTTTATTTAAATTTATTTACTATTTATTATTTTTAGTTTAAGTTGCACTTAAACTAGTTTCTTTATTCATTTTTATTGGACTAACTGTGCAGGTTGCCAACTTAGTGTTATTGGATGTTTTGGTCCAATTTTTCATGCTTTTTTTTCATTTTTGTCCATGTTTAGTCATTTTTTTTCAAACTAGATTAACCCTTTCTAACGTGTTTTGTGTGCCTCTCACTTGTCATTTTCTTTTGTTTTTCTACAACTAATACGAATTGTTCACGCGTATGCTCTTCCCTCGCACTTTTTCAATGATCTTGGGAATCAAAAATGTGGTTGTTTCTTTCTTTTTTTTTTTGGGGAATTAACGCTTCACTTAACCAAAGCCAACCCACACGTATGCTCTTTCCTCACACTTTTTAAGTGATCTTGGAAATCAAAACATGGGTTCACTTTTATTGTCTTGTCTATTTCATTTTGTTTGTTTTTCCTCATTCCGGAAAACTTTCTAATCATTGTTTGCAAGACCCACTCTCACACAAGGTGGTTAAAACATTGAAAACTACTAACTACAGGTTGCCAAAGGAGTTCAACCAAACCACACCTAAATCAAAGATTAAAAAACACCACATTCAAAACACTTGATTTGTAGGTTTAGTTAAGAGCTACGGCTCGACCGCTTAACTAGAACATAACCCCCTTGGCATAAGTCTTAATCTACAACAAAGGGGGTGGTTCTAGGAACCCCAAAGTAGTCCACACCTTGAGGGAACTGGTGGATGAAACGGAACCTTTTCTCCTACCTGAATAGTAAAGCCTTTGTGAGTTAGAGTCACGGAATATCCGTAGTGGCGACCCCAGTGCGATTCATTCTGAGCAAGGTCTTTGCTCATGGTTTCAAAGGGGGTGAAGTAAAGCCATCAGCTAGCAATAGCATCGTGCTCACTTAGATATTTTTTGACACCTAGTTGAGAGAGCCACCCAAGAATCCAAACATTGTCCAAGCCAATCTAAGGTAGAGGCCACAAACAAACATTCAAAACAAAAATTTCTTTATTTTTGACTTTCTTCTTTTTTTGTTTCTTTTTTTTTTCGTAGTGTTCCACACTCACTTTTTCCCAAACACTCCTTGTTTGGGATTCGTCTTTCACTTTTCTTATCTTTTTTTCATTTTCCAAACAATCCTTGTTTCGATTCTACTTTCATTCTCGTTTCATTTGTTCTTATCTTCTTTTCTTCTCGTCATCAGTCATTCACTAACCTTCATTTTACTCTCAATTTTCCCCTTTTCTAACTTTCATCTCTTTTTCATTATTTCAATTTTCTCTTCTTTTCATACTCATTGTCTTCTCCATTTGATCTTCTTTCACTCATTTGGATTTTTCATTTACTTATTTGGCTTCTTCCCCTTTCACGATTATCAAATTCTTCTATCTTTCTTATTCACCTCCTTTTGAGTTCATCTCCCATTTCATTCAACACTTAAACATTTGGATTACATTTCCTAAAGTTTAAGTTTTCATCCTCTTTTCGACATCAAGTCTTGAGTTATGATATCCACGTCCTCGCTCAAGAACTTTCATCTTACAACTCGCATCTTATCGTGTTGTGTTTCACTTTTCCACAACTTATTTCATCACATTTCATCTTCATTCTCCTCTTACGACCTTTAGTTTGACAACATCATTGTTAAATTGAATACATTTTCTTTCTTCATGTCTCTAACTTGACAACATATTTGTTGCGTTCTAGACACTTCATCATATCTTCTTTTCAACTGTTCCCATCAGTATTTGAGTCTTATCTCTTCATTAGCCTCTTCCTTCTTAACTAATTCTTGTTAAGGGTTGAGCACATCACATATGATTCGACTCCTTTTTTCATACCCTCTTCCCATTTAGCATTCATTTTTGCTAGGTGGTAGAGTGCATTTTGCAATCAATCTATCCTCGCTTCTTCACTCTAGCATTCACATTATTAGAGGTTGAACACATTTTTTAATACCGATGAATAAATGACAATAAAAGAAAGAAAAGAAATCCAATTGTAAAAATAAAACACACATAAATGATCTAACGATAAGAAAGATCCAATGCAAACATACATACATGTATTCAAAGACAAAGTCTAAATATTGTATTAATAATTCTTTCTGTTACAAAAAGCTCAAAGTCTTTTCTCCTCACTTCTATTTTTCATCTGAAAGATATTCACTCATGCCCAATACAACAAGTATTGGGGTATTTATAGAAGAAGGAGAGAAAAGAAGGCAAAAAGGAGCCAACCACCTATTTACAAAGATATTTACAAAATATCTACAAAGTCAAAATATCTCAAAGTCATGTTGACTTTTGACAACTTGATGGATGACATCATCCCATGGTGCAACATGGATGATGTCATCATTTGTGCCAACATACTCCAGATATTTACAAAAGAAAGTCGAAGAAGAGAGAGAAGAAGAAGAAAGAGAAGCTATTCATTCATCATCGTCATCCTGCGGCCGAAAGGGGGTAGCTTGCTTTTGCTGCTGCTCAGGTGACGAGATGTGGAATTGAGCGTGGTATTCCATGAACTTGCTGATCATGGGCCCTAGTTGATCCTGGGAAGGATCTTTGTGTCGCTCACTGATCGCCTCGCAAGTCTCCCGCTCGTCTATGAGCTTCTCTGGGAGTTTGGAATATTCTTTCTCCGCTTCTATGAGGAACCCGATGAAGTCCCGACAGGCCAGCAGGTTATTGATGGACTCTCACGTCAAAAGTGACCTCTGGCCCCAACCCTCGTGAAACGATCTCCTTGAAGATCTGAATGGTTTCATCAACTTTTCTTAAGGCGAAGGAAGGAGTAAGCAACCCTGAGACATGTTGAGAATGATTTGTTCCATTTGGTGCATCGCGTCCAAGGCTTCTTCCTTCACCTTATCAATCTTTTCAAGGACAAATTCCAGTTGATCCATCCGGTAGTCCAGAGTGGAAATGACTTTATTGAGGGCCCTGGGATGGCCGAAGACGCCGAACTTGACCAGATCTTCGACTGAACAATAACATTTGTTGAAAGGTCTCATGCTGCAGCCTAGCATGGTCCAGCTCTTCCGATATGGGTCCTCGCTAACGCTGGAGCTCTTTATTCACCTTGTTGATGTTCAAATATAAATCGAGAACTCGCGATCACTTTTTCACCGTCCCTTGAGGATCCGGCCTCCAAGCTGAAACCGCCATGCCCCGCTCGCCGATCTTTGCATATTCATTAATTTTATCCTCGGCTCGAGGCTCAGGAGTCTCTCGGCAAAGTGGAGGTGCACCGCCCATCTTCTCGTAAGGCTTGGAGCAGATGTTTATTTTGCTCTTTCAATAGCCTTTTCTTCTTTTTTTTCTCAAGCTTCTTGCAGAGGGCGCAACTCACGCAGATAGGGCCTCTCCCCAAGGCTTTCGAAGACGTACCCATCAGACTTGAGTCACCGTATAACTGTCGGAGACAGATCCTTTTATCCTTGAGGGGATTGGGGTATGCGATCTCCATTACCCTCTCTCCCAAGCACTCGAGAGAAGCGTGTGACGGGCTTTCTTCTTTTGCCCTTTTTGACGGGATTACGGAAAAGTCCATCGAGCGATGGGAACTTTCCTTTTCTCCGACTTAAGTGCTGGGAGATCCAGCCGACTTATGGGAGAAGGGCCGAAACAGAGAGAAGGGGGCAAATGCAGAGTAGTAGAAGGGAAAACGTGGAGACACTGGAGGCGGCGAGAGGGAGGCCGAAGAAGTGCTCACGGGAGGAAGAGATACTGCAGGAGGAAGACATAGGAAGGGAAGGGAGCTCGTGAGATGAGGGAAGAAATGGAGGGGGACAGTCCGCAAGAGAAGAGAAGATGGACGAAGAAGCGGAGGAACAAGAGAAGAAGGGGGAGAGACACGACCAAAGGAATGGTCGCTTGAGTCACTCGAGGAGGGGAAGGAGGAGAAGAAGAAGGGACAAGGGACCTCAATTGTTGCAGCAAGCAAGGCGACATCCCGAGTGGATGGGCCTATTGAACATCTTCTTCTTCGCTTCTTTCTCCGGAGAAGCCGAGTTATGACTTGTTCTGCGCAAATGCTGAAGGAGGACTTTCAGAGCTTCCTCTCGAGTGGTGCTGATTCACCCTCTTTACCTTTTTCCTTTGCCTTTAGGCTACCGTTTTTTGATCTAGGAGGTGCGTTACCCAACGGAGAGGTTGTGAAATCGACTCCGAGGTAGATGAGCCCGTTCATTCGGCACCAATGCTCTGTTCTGCGCAGAGTTTCTTTGACCCTTTCCTCAATTGTCTGAGGTGCTTTAGTCCTATCAATCGCCGCAAAAGGCCAATCGTCCCCACCTGTGTTAAGATATACTTGATCTACTTCCTCCTCAGTAGTTTGGAAGCCTTTGGGGACGATGGCTACCCCATATTGGATGATTTCTGCCAATGCCAAACGAGAATGGTCCTTCCTCCTGAGTTCCACCTCATGATATAGGTCGATGTAGATATCCTCGATCTGAGGGATGTGGATTGGATCGAGCTTAGCCCTCGGCAGACAATTCCTCGGGTCGAAGGTGGGTCTTGCTGGGAAGTCATGTTTCAAATTGAGCAGCTCCAGCTCTGCAAACATGTCTTTTGCCTTGTGGTGAGTAAGACATGTATATCTACCCACTGTGAGGGGGAAAGGAGTTCCACCCTTCTTTCTTTTGAGGCACTTTTCATGATAGGTGATTAGCCATCTTTGATGCAAATCTAAAGCAGAATCAACTTGGGCCCAGCATACCTTGGCAGTCTAGTTGGCTCTCCCAAGAAGTTAGCTGCCCTCAGATAAGTGAATGTGGGAAATTGGGTGAACAGGGCCCCCCATTTCTCAGTGGCCACGATGCTCTTGGTCGTGCGACCGTAAGTCATATTTGGCCTCAACAGTAGATGATGAAGTAGAAAAATGCATCATTGATCTTTGTAAATTGAGGGATGCTATTTTCCAGCTTCAATTCTGGATAGTATTCATATATTTTGACCTGGGGCCAAACCCCACTCCGCATCAGAGCTGGATAGTCCCTTTCAGAAGCTGCAACATAAACAACATAGGAATTCATGTAGAATCTCCCGTGCCAGGGGGGAATTGTTGAGCTGCTCGATATCGTGTCGCTTATAATTTCGCCTTGCCCATTCAAGCGCTGATCGTGCACATTTTTGTTCATGGTTTCTAAATACCGCAAAGATCCATTTGTGGAAATAGTGGGCATCAGAAAGCCCAAAGACCCTACTCAGAACGTGATGGTGTCACCGAGCTCCTCCGAAAATCACTCATGTGAATGATTTGTGGCCAACGGGTCACTACTTTTTTTTCTTCGATAGACTTCATTCATCACCGCATGCACCGATCTTCATGGTCGCCCCATGCCTTTGATACAATCCTTCTACCGACGGCCACAAAGTGCCGGTGATGAGGAATGCCGAGTATTATCTCAAAGTGGCGGGCAAAGTGAGGTTGATTACGACCTCGCCTCTTCTCATTTACGACACACTTGTGTCTTTATTATAAGCACCGGCAACCACCATCATGAATTCATTGTTAACGGCGCTGATCGGGATTCCCCCAAAGTGCAGTGGCACTACGCCATCAGCTTGTCCATCCACGGACTTCTTGTGACCTTCTCGAGTCCCGACCTGCACTCCTCCATATCAATATGACCCAACTCGAGTCTCCGATGTCCAGGTCACACTCGGCCGGGAGTCGGCATTCTCGACTCCGATACTTATATTTCATTTCTTCCTCTCGTAAGCTTGGCCTTGCCTTTGATTTGGTAGGTCTCTTGCTTGATGTTGACATATGTTCTTCTCGAGCTTAATTGCTGATCTCGCAAGAATAAGACGTGAAACCCAATCAAGAAAAAGCCGTGTCACCGCTTGATTTTCCATCAAATGCTTCGATAAGAAGAAAGAGTTAGCAATTTAAAGGCCTCGGCTGCATGGCATGGCATGGATATTGCAGATCAGAGCTAAATAGGTAAGGCACAGAAAAGGGGGTGTCAGTAGGGATAAATCAGCGCCAAAGGGCGATGGCGCGCATGATACACGCAGGGTGCATTTTGTGTTTGTAGGGACAAGTGCACCCGCACCATGTGGATGCATTTTGTGTAAAGGGCGCACGGAATCTTTATGTTACACATGGAATGTGATGCGCCCATGGCGCATGTATCTTTCATGTTGCATGGAACTTTGTGCCAAAGGCGCATATAGAGTTTGTGTAACATATGCTTTTGCGCGCTTAAGGGAACTTGGCGCGGCGCATGAAAGGGTCTGCACAACATGATGTTGTTGCGATGAGGGACGCGCCTGCGCCTTTTATAGCTTTGCACTTGGCGCATAGGAAACGACTGCTACATGGATGCTGGGTGCGCCAAAGGGCGCAGGAATTTGTGATGTTGCATCCAAGTTTGATGCGCCAAGAGGGCGCATGGAAAGCATTTGCAGCAAGCGAGGGAAGTGCGCCATGAGGGCGCAACTTTTCATGATGTAAGGCAGGGAATGCGCGCGCCATACACGCGCTGCATTCTTTGTGTGTAACAGGGGCGACAGATGCGCCAAGGGCGCAACTGTTTTTGATGTTGCATGGTATGCCAATGCGCCAAAGGAAAATACAGTTTTCTTTTTTAGGTTTGATTCTTCGAGGGGTTTCCACATATGGCTAAACTCTCTTTGCAAGGTTCATTGGGGTGATAGAAATGGCTTAAACCAAAAGGGGTTTCAAGCTATCATTATTTTTAGACAGAGAGCTCTCCTCTACCAAAGATCTCTGAAAGAGGAGGAAAAATGGAAAGACAAAGGGGGGGAAAAAATTCATGATTTATTCTTTTTTTCAATCCAATTAACCAACCTAAAAAGCAAAAACCACAAAAACAAAACGCACGAAAGAAAGAAGGCCACTTACCCGGATATAAACGATGAAAAAGCGTGAGAACGGGTCCACAAAGCATCGAAAGCGACAAGGTAAAAAGTGCACACAAGCTCGAGAAAATAATGAAAATAGTCACGTGATTGCTCTGGTGACAATGACAGCGCAGACGCGCCTATATATAGGCGAGGCAGCAATAAATGCGCCACCAACTTTTTAAAGGGGCGCACCAAATGAGCTGTCGACATGAGAAAACATGCGCCCTTTGGCGCACCGAAAGACTTGTCAACATGAAGATATGTGCGCCTATGGCGCACCGAAAGTGGTGTTGACAGAGGAAAATGTGCGCCTTTGGCGCACCAAAAAGAGGCGCAACAAAAGTTCTGTCGACAGGAAGGCGCATGCGCCTTGGCACACGCAGGAAAGCCTCAACATAGAGAGGCGCACCAAAATGCCTGCTGACACAAGAAAACATGCGCCAAAGGTTTAAAGGGGGCGCATCAAAAGTTGATGTTGCATAGTCATTCTATGCGCCCGCCAAAAAGACCAAAAATGACTAAGTTCGGAAAACCAGATTTCCCGGAAAGGGATTTTGCAACGTTCCGAACGCAAGGGATCCCTAACGAGGGATCGAACAAAATTTTGGTATGGTTATCTCAGAAATTTCCTTGCAATTTTACGATAATAACTGCTCTTTCTGGGGACTATCCCTGAGCAAACTCTGGGGGTAGAGAATCCCAGATCTCATGTGCCTATCCATTGGGTAACAGAGTCAAAAACAAGGGCGACCGGAGGGAGAACAAAGGAAACACACAACAAACAGAAAGCAAACACACGACGAAAACAAACACACAACTAAAGAAAATTGTACAAAGAAGAGAGCAAGCTCTACTTCCTAAAATTTTCGATGCCGCCCGCTATAGGGAAGCGGAGTTCGGTTCCATCCAGATATGAGAGATAGAAACTATTCTCTCCGTTGAGCCGCTTGATCTCAAAAGGTCCTCTCCATAGGAATCAAACTTTCCGTGCATGCCTTTTGCTCTCTTCGCTTGTCCCATGTAAGACGAGGTCTCCCACCGAAATTTCTTTGCTTAGCTTTTTTATCGAATGCTTCTTTGACTTGATTCTCGATGTTCGGTGATCCCGTGCCACCACTCTTACTCTCTTTTCTTCGAGTTCTCATTAGCTGATACATGATCCTCTTTTCAAGAGAATTTTGGAAAGTTTCATCTTCAATAGCTCATGCCAAGCAGAGCAGGGAGTTCAGCAGAAATGGGAAGCTCGGCATCAGTGCCATATAACACTTGAAAAGGTGACATACCGAGAGACCTCTTGGGAGTAATGCGATCTGCCCACAAAGCGTCGTATAAGGACTTGTGCCACATTCGTTGATTCTCATCCACCAGTTTTCGTATGATGGTCACCAAGTTCTTGTTACTGGATTCTGCCTGACCATTTCCCTGAGGGTAATAATCTGAGGCGTGAGCCAAAGTTATCCCGTATTCATAGCAAAAACTAATAACTTCTCGTGAGGAGAAGTTAGAAGCATTATCAACAACAATCTTGTTGGGAACGCCAAACCTGACAATGATATTTTCTTTAATGAAACTGCAAACAACCTCGGAAGTGGCATGTTTGATAGGTATGGCTTCCACCCACTTGGTGAAGTAATCCATGTCATTGTAAGGACATAACTATGTCTGGCACTCGATTGGGGATTGAGTGCACCAATAAAATCAATTCCCCACTGCCTGAATGGTTCGTTGACAATGACCGGCCTGAGGGGAAAAGCAGCCAACTTGGGCTTGCCGACGAACCGCCCCAAGGTTCACACTTTGCTACCTGTGGTCAGATCTTGAAAAGCGCCGCCAATAGTACTGCTCTGATGATCTTGTGTGCCATCACGAGGAGGAGAAATGGCCTCCACAGCCAAATTATGAAAACTTTCAAGCAACTTCACCTCGTTGTGGTTTTGTCGACACATCGCAAGAAGACACCATCTATCCCGCTTTGATAAACCATCATCCCGTATGACATATTTCACCGCTGCTCCGAGCTTTATAGTGCGCTTCTCCTTTAGCAGCTAGGTGAGTCGGGCATTCGCCGTAGGTGAGGAAGAAAGCAATATCGAATACCACTCATCACTGGTTGCAATAAATAGGACCAGAGGCAGAGAATGGGCTTTCTCCAAATGGCTTTGTGCTTCATCGGTGCAATCATCCTTTTCCTCAGGGTTTTCTGAATCTTTGTTTTCAGCCATAAGCTGACATAGGCCCTTGCCTCTTACCAGCTTGGTTGGTTTTATATCCAGGTCGTACTCCTGGACCTTTGCAATCCAATTCCCTCGCAAGCTTCCTAACTCCTGTTGAGTTAGAATTGATTTGACCGCCGTGTCAGGGACCAGCACCACCGTATGAGAGTTTAAAATGTAATACCTGAAATTTTTTACTGCTTTGACAACGGCGAAGGCATGCTTTTCCAATTGAGACATTTTTAGTTCGTGAGGCTTGAGGGGAGAGCTCATGAACGCAATCGAGATTCAACATCCTCCGAATTCTTTTGCATCAAGATGGCAGACATAGTATGCTCAGATGCATAACTATACATGATAAAGTCCTTGAGAAATCGGGACATACCAGATCAAAAGCGCGTGAGCAACTAAGCTTTTATTTCTTCAAACGACCTTTTTCCTTCCTCGCTCCACCGAAAGTTGGTGACCCCTTCATCATGTCCAATATATGACGAGTCTTCTCAGCAAAGTCGGGAACAAAACGCCTGAGAAAGTTCACCTTTCCGAAGAAAGAATGAACGCCAGTCTTACTTGTAGGCAGAGTAAGGCTCTGAATAGCCTTAACTCTTTCGGCATCTATCTTCGTTCCTTCTTTGCTAACAACATGCCCTAGCAACTTTCCTTCCGTGACTCCAAAAACAGACTTTTTCGGGTTCAGGGAAATCCCATGTTCTCGATCCGCCAATACTTGCTCCAAATGATCACAATGATCATTTCATTGTTTAGAGAACACAGTTAAGTCATCCAGATAAACCACAATGACCTTCCCCATCATACCTTTGAATGCCAGGTCCATGGCCCGCTGAAAAGTGGCGCCAGCATTGGTTAGGCCAAAAGGCATCCTGCTATAGGCAAATGTACCCTGGGAGTAGTGAATGTTGTTTTAAATTGATCTTCAGTGTGAACTTCAATCTGATCAGAGCCTCAAAACCATCAAGCATGGACAACATTTCCGATCCAAAGCCATCGCTTGTAAACTTGATCCATTATAGGAAGGGGGTAGTTGTCTTTCAAGGAAGCCTGATTCAAATTTTCAAAAATCTACGCATATGCGTATTTCACCGTTCTTCTTGCGCACTGGCACAATATTTGCTACCCAAGTACTGTGATGGATAGGAAAATGATTCTCGCATCCAAAGATTTTCTAGAATTTCAGCCTGATAGTACCCGAGATCTTAGGATTATAATGCCTCTCGCTTCCTGCGAAAGGCTTTAACGCCTTCTTTTTCAACGGGATGTCATGTCGACGCCTTTGCTTAAAAGACTTTAGATCGGCATAGGACCATGCCAATACATCCATGTATTTCTTCAAAGAACTTGACAAACTTCCGCTTCTCTTCAAAGCGTGCAACATTTTCCAATGTTCACAAATCATGCGGTGTTCTACCGAACCTAAATTGACCGGTTCGGTTTCGGGATGAGTCGATCATCTCGCCTCTTCTTTTTCACAAAACGATCATGCCTCGCTTAAACAACCATTCCAGAGAAACCAGCCCTTCGGAATTTTATTTCCTTTGAGCTGACATATGCCGTCGTTCCTCTTTTGATTCATCGTCTTGATCGGTGACTGATTCACGGCACATGGAAGTGGATCCTTCAAAGTGCAATTCTTTAAAATTTTCCGCCTTCTCCAGAAAGGCAATGAGTTGATTATCATCGTTGAATACTTGCCAATGCTGAGAATTGTCTGGCACGCTTGGGCGGAAAACCACCTCAATGGTGTATTTGTTTGTTTTCAAACCCGGGTGAGGGAGCATGAGGGATGCTGAAACGGCCAATGAATCAGCCATGTCATTTTGAGCTCTTGGAATGGATTCAATTGAAAAAGCATCAAACTCTTCAATGCTGTCCCACACCGCATTACGGTAATGCCTGAGCCTCTCATTTTTCACTTGATATATCCTCCTAACTTGATTCACAACTAGCTCTCATCACCTCAGACTTTCGATTTTTGATCCCTCTCTCTTTCGCCTTGCATGCCCAAGTAACAAAGATTCATACTCAGCAGTTGTTATTCGTGTTTAAAAACTGCAACTTGAAAGAGAGAGGAATAATCTCCTCTTCGGGAGATATTAGCACGGCTCCGCACCACATCCACCGGTCACAAGCAAATGCCATCAAATCGCAAGGTCCAGATCTTATTAAGATCTTCTTCTCGAACGAGAACAACCATTTTGTCGACTTGGTGAGAAAGAAATAGTTCCCATCCCCGATGATTCAAAAAGAATTTGAGCTTTGGGGTCCTCGAGCTAGTAACCAAGTACTTCTTTGTGATTCTCGCTCCAAAGTCTCATTATTACACCTTCGACGGGATTCTAGCCTTTGACCACCCATATGAATTTCCCACCAACTTCGCTGCAAAAACTTCTTCCCAAAGAAAATTCCGTAGGCTCACCGGAATGTCAAAGAACGAGGACGGTCATCTTTACTCTTTTCTCTCGGGAACGCCGCAAATGCAAATTGCAAGGCATCTTTGATTTGACCAATCAACGGAACCTCGCTTGGTTTCCAAGGAATAACATCTCGCCAAAAGGCTTGTAAGGGTGAGGCCCAAAGCATGGGTGACTTTTTCCGGCATGACGTTATCGTAAGCTCCTAATCAATTATGCAGCTTACTCAATTTGTGACTATTGATTAGAGGGAGAGATAGAAAGGCTCTATCTTGCTCGATGCAGATGTCAAGCAACATTTATGTGGGATTCAGAGGAGTGGAAAGGATTCCTTTGGGGAAACTCCGATTAGATATAACAACTTGACTTTGAATATACTTGGTCAATCTTACAAGTTTCGGGATTTGATCAAGGTACTCTGGCTTTACATTTGGATCTTGGTCTTTTTTTGCATGATCTATGATATCAAATGCGGCCAAGGGTCAGGCAGGTGAAGGAATGAGTCCTCACTTCATGATGGTGGAGTAGGATTACCGGTCTTGATAGGAATATGAGAGGGCTGATTTGGAGGAGAGATGGGGGAAAAGATTTCCTTGTAAAAGACTTAACAGGAGTTGAGTAGGAAGAGGATTACCTCTTTTAGCAATGGTTGGGGCACGCTTTGACACGGCCTTCTCCTTCTCGCACATGGGCAGCGACTCTCGCTTCTTTTCCTCATGCGAGTGGGTAAAAACAACATATGATTGTCCGCTTGCATATCCCCCTCGGGTACCTTCTCTTCATCGATTCTTCCTCATCAAATTCCATATACCCGATAGTAGAGTCGCCACCGGCTCACCGACGCTTGATCATCTTCACCCGAGACGAAGGTTCTTCATAATCTTGCTCTTCTTCTTCAATTTCGCCAGAGCATTGACCGAGGAGCCTCAAGCGCCAACCATGCGAGCAACAGTAAGCGGCCTTTGAGGAACATTGTTGGAAACGAAATTCCTCCGTGGAATATCCCGGATGAGGAACTCGGGAGAAGCTTGGGCCAACCGCTTCTTCAATGCAAGCAAGTCGCTCGCCATCTTTTGAAAGGCCGATCGATTTAAGTAGCAGTGGGAGAAGGGCCCAAGATTTAGGCTTGATGATTCCTTTTTCAATTCACCGCTATATTATCAAATTATCTTCTATTCGAATGGCAAAGCAGCCTCGGTGAGAATCAAGGTAGCCACTTGCTCGAGGAGCAAGAAACTTACTTTCGAGCTCATAGCTGCTCACGAAGAAACACTTCGATTTTCCGTGTGTTGAAGCATGGCAACAAGGGACACGGTTGATTAATGCATCAACCCGCGATAAAATCACGCATGGTCTCATTGGCCTCCTTCTTCAGTGAGTGATCTGTGATAATAATGCAAATGCATCTTCAAGGCTTGTACTGCCTTCAAAAGCATCCCGCAAGGTGGCCCAACTGTAATAGATCCGGCCGCAAATGCCGAAACCATTCACCAGCAGTCCTCAGAGTTTCCGTAAAAGGTGAACCGACACATCTCATGAGTTACATCCAAGATACCGCATGACATGATGAATGCAGATATGTGTGAATCCATGCTTTGATTTCCGCTCCCGCCGAATTTGGGAAAATTCTTTCGCTTCCGTGAGGGAGCGCGTGAACAGATGTGGTAATGCGAGAGGACCCATAGCATTTCCCCATGGCACCACCATTTCCTGAAAGGCTGAAAAAGAACACGGGCCGGGAGTGCGGTTCCACCGAGCAATAAAGCACCGCAAAGGGATGTAGAGGCTCCTCAGTGAAAACCGATTCTTCCGTGGGGGGAGGAGGCGCTTCGTCCGACCGATCAAACTTAGTGATGAAAAAGCGCGCCGGTGCTACACTCAAATTGTGCCTTTCAAGCCGATCAAAGTAGGATCGACTTCTCCACGAGCTCGCCCGCCACGCGTAAATGGCTCACCCGCCAACGCATACCTTCCAGATCTAATGTTGTGGAGCAGATTTAAAATTTCTTTTTGGTTGTACTTGCTGATTTTCTCGCTTTTCCGACAAAACCAAAGCAAGATGTACTTTTCTAAATATTTAAAACTATCCTCTTCTAAAACCGATTGTGTTAATGACAAATAACAATGAGGATAAAATGACAAAGAAGATTAGCAAGCTGATTTTCGGATCTAAATTTGACTTTTTCAAAGAGTTTGAAATTTTTGGTAAATAAATAAAAACTCGATCTACGGCAAAAATACAATTTTTATAAAAACTCAAATAACTAAAGATCTCCAACTAGGCCAGATCTATGGATCTCAGAAGAAAATTTTCAATTCTGGAGCACTTTTGCAAAATTTTGGATTTTTAACAAAAAGTTAAGTTTGCAAACAGATAGTGATTTTTCTGATTTTTCCGATTTTTCTATCCTACCACTATCATAGATCTGATAGATCTGTTCGATCCCCAGCGGAGTCGCCAAAAACTGTTGGTCCGAAAATCTGCGCTCAAGGCAGATCTATGGATAAACGAGCCAACAAAGCAGCAGGGCATAGCCCTCTTTGAGTCAAAGAAAGTGAAACTCGGTTTATTGCTATTCTACCAAAGAATCAGCAAGTCTCACAATATTCTGGCCTTCGGGGTTTGGGATCTCATCCCAATAAGGGTGTTTCCGATTGCGAAAGAAAGGAATGAAAGAGAGGATGAAGAAAGATCAGATCCGAAGGAAGAAAAGAAATGAATTCCAAAGCAGAAAGGTCAGAGGGTTTATGTTTTGGGATTGGTAGTAAACAGAGCCAAACCTACTTGCATAAACGAAACAAAGCAATACTGATGAATAAATGACAATAAAATAGAAGTAAATCCAACAGAATAAACACACAGATCTAACGTAAAGAAAGATCTAATGCAAATAACACATGTATTCAAAGACAAAGTCTAAATATTGTATTAATAATTCTTTCTCACATAAAAGCTCAAAGTCTTTTCTCCTCACTTCTATTTTTCATCTGAAAGATATTCACTCATGCCCAATACAACAAGTATTGGGGTATTTATAGAAGGAGGAGAAAAGAAGGCAAAAAGGAGCCAACCACCTATTTACAAAGATATTTACAAAATATCTACAAGATACAAAATATCTCAAAGTCATGTTGACTTTTGACAACTTGATGGATGACATCATCCCATGGTGCAACATGGATGATGTCATCATTTGTGCCAACATACTCCAGATATTTACAAAAAGAAAGTCGAAGAAGAGAGAGAAGAAGAAGAAAGAGAAGCTATTCATCATCGTCATCCTGCGGCCGAAAGGGGGTAGCCTGCTTTTGCCGCTGCTCTCGTGACGAGATGTGAAATTGAGCGCGTATTCCATGAACTTGCTGATCATGGGCCCTAGTTGATCCTGGGAAGGATCCTTGTGTCGCCACCGATCACCTCGCAAGTCTCCCGCTCGTCTATGAGCTTCTCTTGGGAGTTTGGAATATTCTTTCTCCGCTTCTATGAGGAACCCGATGAAGTCCCGACAGCCAAGCAGTTATTGATGGACTCGCACAAAAGTGACCTCTCGCCCCAACCTCGTGAAACGATCTCCTCAAGATCCGGATGGTTTCATCAACTTTTCTTAAGGCGAAGGAAGGAGTAAGCAACCCCGAGACATGTTGAGAACGATTTGTTCCATTTGGTGCATCGCGTCCAGTGGCTTCTTCCTTCACCTTATCGATCTTTTCAAGGACAAATTCCAGCTTGATCCATCCCGTAGTCCAGGTGGAAATGACTTTATTGAGGGCCCCGGGATGGCCGAAGACACCGAACTTGACTGATCTTCGACTCAACAAATAAACATTTGTCAAAGGTCTCATGCCGCAGCCTCAAGATGGTCCAGCTTTTTCCGATATGGGTCCTCGCTAACGCTGGAGCTCTTTATTCACCTTGTTGATGTTCAAATATAAATCGAGAACTTAGCGATCACTTTTCACTGCCTTGAGGATCCGGCCCTCCAAGCGAAACCGCCATGCCCCGCTCGCCGATCTTTGCATATTCATTAATTTTATCCTCGCTCGAGGCTCAGTGAGTCTCAAGCGGCAAGCAGGGGAGGTGCACCGCCCATCTTCTCGTAAGGCTTGGAGCAGATGTTTATTTTGCTCTTTCAATAGCCTTTTCTCTCTTTTTGTTTCTTTCTTGAAGCTTCTCGCAGAGGGCGTCAACCGCAGATAGGCCTCTCCTCGAAGGCTTTCGAAGACGTACCCATCAGTGACTCTGAGTCACCGTATAACTGTCTATCGGAGATGATCCTTTTATCCTTGAGGGATTGGGGTATGCGATCTCCATTACCCTCTCTCCCGAAGCACTCGAGAGAAGCGTGCAGACGGCTTCGCTTCTTTGCCCCCCTTGACGGGATTACGGAAAAGTCCATCTGAGCGATGGGAACTTTCCTTTTCTCCGACTTAAGTGCCGGGAGATCCAGCCGGACTTATGGGAGAAGGGCCGAAACAGAGAAGGGGGCAAACAGTAGAGAGAGAGGGAAAACGTGGAGACACTGGAGGCGGCATCGATCGAGAGGGAGGCCGAAGAAGTGCTCACGGGGAGGAAGAGATACTCAGAGAGGAAGACATAGGGAAGGGAAGGGAGCTCGAGATGAGGGAAGAAATGGAGGGGGACAGATCCGCGAGAGAAGAGAAGATGGACGAAGAAGCTGGAGGAACAATAGAAGAAGGGGGAGAGGACACGACCAAAGGAATGGTCGCTTGAGTCACTCGAGGAGGGGAAGGAGGAGAAGAAGAAGGGACAGTGTAAGGGACCTCAATTGTGCAGCAAATGCCGACATCCCGAGTGGATGGGCCTATTGAACATCTCTTCCGCTTCTTTCTCTCGAGAAGCCAGAGTTATGACTTGTTCTCGATGCAATGCGAAGGAGGACTTTCAGAGCTTCCTCTCGAGAAGTGCCGATTCACCCTCTTTACCTTTACCTTTGCCTTTAGGCTACTGTTTTGATCTAGAGGTGCGTTACCCAACGGAGAGGTCAGTGAAATCGACTCCGAGGTAGATGAGCCCGTTCATTCGGCACCAATGCTCTGTTCTGCGCAGAGTTTCCTTGACCCTTTCCTCAATTGTCTGAGGTGCTTTAGTCCTATCAATTGCCGCAAAGGCCAATCATCCCCACCTGTGTTAAGATATACTTGATCCACTTCCTCCTCAGTAGTTTGGAAGCCTTTGGGGACGATGGCTACCCCATATTGGATGATTTCTGCCAATGCCAACCGAGAATGGTCCTTCCTCCTGAGCTCCACCTCATGATATAGGTCGATGTAGATATCCTCGATCTGAGGGATGTGGATCGGATCGAGCTTAGCCCTCAGCAGACAATTCCTCGGGTCAAGGTGGGTCTTGCTGGGAAGTCATGTTTCAAATTGAGCAGCTCCAGCTTCTCTACAAACATGTCTTTTGCCTCAGGTGAGTAAGACATGTATATCTACCCACCGTGAGGGGGAAAGGAGTTCCACCCTTCTTTCTTTTTAGGCACTTTTCATGATAGGTGATTAGCTGCTCGACAAATTTCTAAAGAGAATCAACTTGGGCCAAAGATACCTCGGGCAAGTCTAGTTGGCTCTCCCAAGAAGTTAGCTGCTCCTCGATAAGTGAATGTGGGAATTGGGTGAACAGGCCCCCATTTTTCAAAGGGGTGCCACGATGCTCTTGGTCGTGCGACCGTAAGTCATATTTGGCCTCAACAGCAGATGATGAAGTAGAAAATGCATCGTTGATCTTTGTAAATTGAGGGATGCTATTTTCCACCTTCAATTCTCGATAGTATTCATAAATTTTGACTGGGGCCAAACCCCACTCCGCATCGTAGCCGGATAGTCCCTTTCGTGAGTCAGCAACATAAACAACATAGGAATTCATGTAGAATCTCCCGCTTGTGGGGAATTGTCAGCTGCTCGAGATCGTGCCGCTTATAATTTCTACCCATTCAAGCGCTGATCGTGCACATTTTTGTTCATGGTTTCTAAATACCGCAAAGATCCATTTGTGGAAATAGTGGGCGTCAGAAGCCCAAAGACCCTCTCAGAACGTGATGGTGTCACCGAGCTCCTCCGAAAATCACTCACGGTGAATGATTTGTGGCCAACGGGTCACTACTTTTTTGTTCTTCGATAGACTTCATTCATCACCGCATGCACCGATCTTCATGGTCGCCCCATTTGATATGCAATCCTCTCTCGCCGATGGCCACAAAGTGCCGTGATGAGGAATGCCGAGTATTATCTCAAAGTGGCGGGCAGTGAGGTTGATTACGACCTCGCCCTTCTCATTTACGACACACCTTGTGTCTTTATTATAGCACCGGGCAACCACCATCATGAATTCATTGTTAATTAACGCCCGATCGGGATTCCCCAAAGAAAGCGCAGTGGCACTGCCTATTAGCTTGTCCATCCACGGACTTCTTGTGACCTTCTGAGTCCTGACCCAGAATTCCTCCATATCAATATGACCCAACTCTGAGTCTCTGATGTCCAGGTCACACTCGGCCTGGGAGTCAGGCATTCTGACCCTCTGATACTTATATTTCATTTCTTCCTCTGTAAGCTTGGCCTTGCCTTTGGATTTGGTAGGTCTCTTGCTTGATGTTGACATATGTTCTTCTGAGCTTAATTGCTGATCTGCAAGAATAAGACGTGAAACCCAATCAAGAAAGCCATGTCACCGCTTGATTTTCCATCAAAATGCTTCGATGTAAGAAAGAGTTAGCAATTTAAAGGCCTCAGGCATGCATGGCGCATGGATATTGCAGATCGAGAGCTAAATAGGTAAGGCGCACAGAAAAAAGGGTGTCATAAGGGTTAAATCAGCACCAAAGGGCGCATGGCGCATGATACACATGATGCATTTTGTGTCAAAGGGTGCGCCCGCGCCATGTGGATGCATTTTTATGTTTATGTTACACGGGAACAGGATGCGCCCGTGGCGCATGACTCTTTCATGTTGCATGGAACTTCGGTGCGCCAAAGGCGCATATAGAGTTTGTGTAACATATGCTTTTGGCGCGCTTAAGGGAACTTGGCGCGGCGCATGAAAGGTTTGCACAACATGATGTTGCTGCGATGAGGGACGCGCCTGCGCCTTTTATAGTTTTGCACTTGGCGCATAGGAAAAGACTGCAGCATGGGCGCTGGGTGCGCCAAAGGGCACAGGAATCTGTGATGTTGCACTCAAGTTTGATGCGAGGGCGCATGGGAAGCATTTGCAGCAAGCGAGGGAAGTGCGCCATGAGGGCGCAACTTTTCATGATGTAGCAGGTAGGGAATGCGCCATTAGCGCGGCTGCTCTTGTGTAACAGGGGCGACAGATGCGCCAAGGGCGTGACTACTTTTGATGTTGCATGGTGTGCTAATGCGCCAAAGGAAAATATAGTTTTCTTTTTAAACTTGATTCTTCAGAGGGGTTTATATATGGCTAAACTCCTTCTTCAAGGTTCATCAGGGTGATAGAAATGGCTTAATACCAAAAAGGGGTTTCAAACCATCATTATTTTTAGGACAGAGCTTCCTCTACCAGCAGATCTGGAAAGAGGAGGAAATGTGGAAAGACAAGGGGGGGGGGAAGAAAATTCATGATTTATTCTTTTTTACAATCCAATCAACCAACCTAAACAGCCAAAGACCACAAAAAAAAAATGCACGAAAGAAAGAAGGCCACTTACCCGGATATAAACGATGAAAAAGCGTGAGAACGGGTCCACAACATGATCGAAAGTGACAAGGCAGGTGCGCTGACAAGGTCAGAGAAAATAATGAAAATAGTCACGTGATTGCTCTGGTGACAATGACAGCGCAGACGCGCCTATATATAGGCGAGGCAGTAATAAATGCGCCACCAACTTTTTAAAGGGGCGCACCAAATGAGCTGTCGACATGAGAAAACATGCACCCTTTGGCGCACCGAAAGACTTGTCAACATGAAGATATGTGCTGCCTATGGCGCACCGGAAGTGGTGTTGACAGAAGGATATGTGCGCCTTTGGCACACCAAAAAGAGGCGCAACAAAAGTTCTGTTGACAGAAGGCGCATGCGCCTGCACACGCACGCAGAAAGCCTCAACATAGAGAGGCACACAAAAAAGGGGGCGCATGCTCACCATAACACAAGAAAGCATGCGCCAAAGGGTTTAAAGGGGGCGATCAAAAGTTGATGTATAGTCATTCGATATTTCTATGCAACGCCCAAAAAACCAAAAATGACTAAGTTCGAAACAGATAACACAAACTTAATCACACACCTCTCTTCCATCATCGCATTCACTTTGTTGTGGGTTGAGTTATCTTTCACATATCTCTTTTGCTTCCTCCCTCTTTTAAAAATGGTGGGAACACAACACGCCTTTAGGAATGGAGATAACAATAACTCTACAAGTGATGGCTCCTTATATTTCTTACAGAACAACTCACCGTTTTCCCAAGAATGGAAAATGATGAAGGATACCATCTCTAGTATGAAACATCAAGGCAAACAATTCAGCTTTGAAGAAATGTGTCCTTACCCATTCGATAAGGACATTTTGTGTGTTCCTTTTCCAAAATCTTTTGAGACACCCAACTTTGACAAATACAAGGGCAAGAGTGACCCTAGAGAGCATATCAAGGAGTTTTATATGGCTTTCCAAGAGGTGGCCTATAGTGATGTCTTCTTAATGCATCTTTTTCCATGAAGTCTAGGAAGACAAGCCTTGGACTGGTTCCTACTTCTCCCCAAGGGCTCTGTGTAAACTTTCACGGACCTCTCAGAGAAGTTTGTCAAACATTTCTCATTCAACATAGAGTCTGAAATTACAATGATGGACTTGTGTAATGCCAAACAACAAACAAATGAAACCTTCGCACAATTCCTACAAATATGGCATGGGATTGCTATCCATTTCCCATGCTCCATGCCTGAGAAGCAACTCGTGAGAATATTTGTACCTAATCTCAACAGTGAGTTATCCTTTCACATGTAAATGCATTGCCTTAATACTTTCAAAGAAGTTATTGAGAAAGGATCGCAGATTGAAAAATCCCTTATTGTAAAAGTTTTGATTAAACCTCATTCAAAAGACAATGGGCAACATAGTAACCATTCTAATAGCTCTCACCAAGACAAATCTAAACATGTTAACTGCAATCGTAATATGGTCAATGATGGTATTACAGAAAATTGCAATGTCCACAACATCCAAAACACTGAGACTAGACCCAAAAAGGTAAACAACCTCTTGTTATTTCTAGAAAAGAGGTTTCATCCTCTCTTGATTCTAAACGACGTCATTTCACTCCTTTGGGATAACCTCTATCAAATTTCCTTCAATAACTCATTAATGCAAACATGGTTACGTATCCCATCACCAGACCTTGGGTTGAGGGAGAACCAAGCCTACTTGGTACAAGGCTGATACTTATTGTGATTTTCATCGCATTGATGGTCACCCGACTGATCGATGCTTTCTCTTACGTCACTTTGTCCAAGATCTCATTGATAGTGGAGATATCATTGTTGAAGAATCATCACCAAATAAGACACCCAACGACAATCTTAAGGTGTTCTCAAACCCATTTCCCAAACATAGCAGTGACAATAAAAATGTTGACAAACATCCTTCTACTAATAACATTGATTTTAGTTCAATTATCTCATTTATTGAGGAAGTACCATCTACAATGGTGACCATTAAATTCACACCTTCGAGTAATGTCATGACCACACGCCAACGGAAGATATGGGTTCCTGTGGAAAACCAACCTTCTACGTCTTCTGTAGAACCTCAAACATCCAAACCAATAGCTCCTTTAAATCAAAAGTCAAATTCTAATGCCAAATATTCCACTCCATATCAATATGACTTCATCAAACAATTAGCAACCATGCCAAAGACAAATCTCTCTCATGGAAATACTTTTGAAATATTTATCTAGCTTTCAAGACATTCTCACTCATGCTTGAAATGAATCACATGTTCCTCATACTCTCAATTTTCAACAGTTTTAGGCTATGATCGTGAACCTTATGCCTGAAACTCCTATCCTATCTTTTGGCCCTCAAGATATGTTGAACCTGAATCTAATTAACAACTCCTTGTACATTGAATCCTATGTTACCGATCATAAATTCAAGAGAGTTCTTATCGACAATGGAGTGGCCCTTAACATTTGTTCTATAAAAATGCTCTGTTTCCTTGGTCATACAATAGATGACTTAGATGCTAACATCATTACCATTCATGGTTATGATAATATTGAGCATCAGTCCTGTGGCACCATCACTCTTCCCATACAAGTAGGCTCGCAGCTCCTTGACACTATGTGTCATGTAGTTGATACGAGACACATCATATAACCTTCTTCTGGTAGACCTTGGATACATGTGATGCATGCCGTACCTTCCACTTTCCATCAATGCATAAAGTTTCCACATAATGGCAGAGAGTTCACCTTGTGTGGCGATATCGAACCCCTTTGAATACTATAAGTTTTTTGAAGCAAGGTACAAAAAGGCAAACTATTGTCCATCTGCTGATAGCACAACCAAACCTAGCCCAACTCCTATTATTACCAACCATATTGACCCTGATATACTATTGATCCCTCATGCTTCCACGCCTTCCTCTGAAGTGTCTACATCTAAGGTGTCACCTGACATTACATTCTCTCATAAAGGTTTAGGCGAGTACACACTTGACAATACATTCCTTGTTGGAAAACTCCCATTATCACCTCATAGCTATGGGTATCCTAACGCTCCTCATCTACAAGAACATCCAACTTACTATCTTGGAAAAAATCTTTGGAGACGATATGGATATCTAGAAGATGAACATATTCCAATCTTCGACGACTCTTGGCTATACGATGACAGGATGGCAGAATGCTACGAATCCACTGATTACACCAAGGGCCATAAAATGATGAAAAACATGAACTGGAAAGGAAGAGGCCTTAGCCCACAAGGGCATGGTGTTCTTAAACCTATGAATATCAAGTCTAACCTTTACACATATGGTCTAGGATATGAGACATATGAGAAGAGGCCTATAGTCTTTGAGGTATTATCTAGCGATGTGGACTCAGATTCTAAAATTGAGACCAGTTCCACACATAGCCTCTTCAAAGACCTAGACCCTTAATGTTGTTTATCCTTCCCTCATTGATCAGGACCAACAATTTCATATTTCCATGGATCTCTTTCAAAACAATGAGGCCATCCAAGAGTTCCTCGAGGCTCAGGACCCTTTTCCCTTGTTGGATCACAAGAAGGGTTTCAATATAAACCTTGATTCTACCGCTTACTTTAACGAAGAATTTACAATCTCCAGTCCTAAAGAAAAAGAAATTAAACATAAAAAAAAGATAAATTATGTCTCGCATAGTGAAAACCTTTCTAAGGCATTATACGAGAAGCAAAAAATGAAAAAGAAAAAGAAATAAAATGATGCATCTCCTAGTGAAAACATTTCTGAGGCACTAGAGAGAGGAGATTTGGATCCATAAATATCCAACAATCTACACAAGCCTCCAAAGATCATTTCAAGATAATGACACTTCTAAGTTGTTGGTAGAAGAGACGACAACCATTAACATTGGAACTGAAGACCAACCAAAATTGTTACAACTAGGTGCCAGTTTATCAGAAACCAAAATCAAAGCCTTCACAACACTTCTAACTCGAGTTTTAGGATGTATTCGCTTGGTCTTATAAAGATATGTCTAGTCTTGATCCTTCTCTTGTGGTTCATCACCTTGTGGTGCACCCAGATGCTAAACTTGTCAAGCAAAAACTACGTAAAATGCATCCCAAGGTTACATTGCTTGTTAAGGCCGAACTACAAAATTATTGGATGCAGGCTTCATACGGTGCATTGATTACTCATAGTGGATATCTAATATGGTACCAGTTGTGAAGAAGACCCCGAATCCATATTTGTACATATTTTCATGACATTAACAAGGCATGTCCTAAGGATGATTTCCCTTTGCCTAATATTGACATGATTGTTGATTCTACTGCAGGCCATGAGATGTTATCCCTTATGGATGGATTTTCCAGGTATAACCAAATTCAAATTGCTAAAGAATACCAACATAAAACAAATTTTACAACCCCATGGGGGACATTTTGTTACAAGGTCATGTCTTTTGGCCTTAAAAACACTAGTGCAACTTATCAACGTGCCATGACTGTTATTTTCCTCAATATAATGGAAGATTATGTCAATGATATTCTTGCTAAATTAAAGACTAGGGTGGATCATCCAGCAGTTCTTAGGTGTATATTTGAGTGGTTAAGGGAGTACAAGGTTTGCCTTAATCCAAAAAAATGTGTCTTTGGTATCATTTCAGGGAAACTTATGGATTCATTATCTCACAAAGAGGAATTAAAGTGGACCCTACCAAGGTCAAAGCTATAATAGATATGCCACCTCCTCAGAACCTTCAACAATTAAGGAGCCTACAAGGAAAAATATAGTCTATTTGTCACTTCATCTCCCAATTGGCAGATAAGTGCCATCATTTCAACCAGCTTGCTTAAAAATGACGTCCAGTTCAAATGGACACAAGATTGTCAAGATGCCTTTACAAAATTGAAATAATACCTGGCATCTCTACCGTACTCATGCCACATATACAGGATAAGCCTATGTTGTTGTATACATCTACAACAGAACATGCCATTGGGGAATTATTGGTGCAACACAATGATAAGGGTTAGGAACAAGTTGTGTATTACTTGAGTAGAACTCTCCTTGAACATGAGACCAAGTACTCACAGTTGAAAAGGCTTGTTTAGCGGTTGCTTATACTTTCAAAAATTGTGACACTATCTCCTAAATCATACCACCAAGCTAATTTCATGGGTTGATCCTCTTAAGTACCTACTTTCGAGACCAGTCATAACAAGATGCATGTCTAGTTGGATTGTGCTACTTAGTGAATTTGACATTGAAATTTTCAATCAAAAGGATATCAAAGGTCAAGCACTGGCAGATCAATTAGCCACAACACCATTACCAGGTTCACAACCACTAAATTTTGAATTTCTAGATGAATACTTGTTGTACATAGAAGCAACACCCTTATGGACATTATTCTTTGATGGATCTTGCAATATCCATGGTTCTGGAGCAAGAATTGTCTTGCGTACACCGAATGGAGACCTCATACCTAAATATTATCATATCAACTTCCCTTGCACAAATAACATAGCAGAGTATGAAGCACTGATAGCAGGATTAGGGTTTTCTATCTCATGATGCCTGCAAGAATTGACAGTTCTTGGTGATTCTCTTCTAGTCATTAATCAAGTTAACAGAGAATATCAGGTAAAAGATGAAAATCTCTTACCTTATAAAAGAATGGTTGATAGCCTTAGAGGGTATTTCCAGATTATCAATTTTGAACAAGTTCCTCATGTACAAAACAAAGCAATGGATGCCATGGAAACTATCGCTTCCCTTCTTTCATTCAACACTAATCAAACTCACAACAAGTTCCTTGTTGAACATATTTTGGTGCCCGCATACGAATTGCGGATTCCACCATGGTTTGTGAGATTGTTGGTCCTGATCATCCCTAGTACCATGATATATACACCTTCATTCAAACTAAATCCTATCCTCCTAATTTTAATTCAGCTAATAAAAGAGCCTTAGCACAACGTGTTTTACGCTACACCCTTCTTGCTGACACCTTATATCGAAGAGGCTATGATAGGACTCTCTTAAGATGTCTCAATTAGGATGAAGCTAATTAGACGCTAATTGAAGTACATTCGGTATTTTTTGGTGCCCATACCAATGAAATAGTCCTTACAAATAATATTTTACGCATTGGATACTACTAGCCCACAATGGAGGAAGATGCATGCAACTTTGTGAAGAAATGTCAGGCTTGCCAAAAACATGGTAATCTCATTCATGCACCATCCCAAGCCTTGCAACCTATTACTTCACCTTGGCCTTTTTCAAAATGGGGACTTGATTTAATTGGAAAAATAAATCCCACATCTTCTCGATGGCCACACTTTTATTATAACCACCACTGAGTATTTCACCAAGTGGGTTGAGGCTATGCCTCTTACTAACGTTACTAGGTGCAATATTTCTAAATTCATCTTCAACCATATTATATGTTGTTTTGGCATCCCCACTGACTATTGTCACTGATAATGGTGGTTCTTTCAAAAATAAGGATCTCAAGGCCCTAGCTAAGAAATATAATATCCACCTAAAATGGGCTACACCCTATTATCCACAATGCAATGGCCAATCAAGCATCAAACAAGACTATCAAGTCTATTCTAGAAAATATTGTCAATAAACACAGATGTAATTGGCATACACAGTTATATCCTACCCTCTGGGCCTACCACACTTCCTTCGTACACCTACAGGAGCTACTCCTTTTTCCCTAGTATATGGCTCTGAAGCCATATTACCTATCAAAGTTGAGCTACCTTCACTTCATGTATCCCTCCAACATCTCATTCATGAAGAGGATTACCATGTTGCACGCCTTGCAGAGCTAGAATTACTAGACAAGAGACAGCTTCACGCCTTAGACCATATGCAGTGTATCAGAATAGACTACGTCATAATTATAATCGCAAGATCAAACCTCGATAGTTTGAAATCGGTGATTTGGTCCTAAAGGAAAATCAAAAGAACACAACAAAACCATGAGAAAAATAGGGAAAATTTGAGCCTAATTGGTTGGGTCCTTATGTTATAACTGCTAAATTTGGATATGGTGCATACAAACTATCTACCGAGGATGGAAAAGAGTTAAAGGATCCTATGAATTCCATTCATCTGAAGAAGTTCTACTCCTGAGTCTCCGAAGAGTAACCCTTGTATTGGGGGCATGTCAGTGCATCCACCTGTTTTTTCATTTCACTTTGTTTCCCGCTTGTAACTTTTCACCTCGCCGTGTGTCACATGTTCTCCTTTACAGTTGTCATGCCCATTGTCTACCACCATTGTTCACCTTCCATTTAGCATGTCGGTTTTGACTTGGGAATTTCCTTTCCCTCTTCTTTGGCGTGTGGTTCAAAATTCCAAAAACAAAAACATTCAAAAAATGTCTCGAAAAAACTACAAAAACAATATAAAATTGTTCAAAATCCCAAAAATAATATAAAATTGTTTAGACAAAAAAACATGCAATCACCATTTCGTTCACCATTTTCTTCACCTGATTGTTCCCAATCATCTTTTCCAATCAATCAAGCCACTCTTTGCAATGTAACTTTGCATAGGGACATCACTTGGCTTTGGCTTTCTCTTGGGGGCAACTTGACATCTGTATATATTCACTTCTTTATTAGAATTTTTACATTAGTGTGTTTTTGTTCACTAGCTTGTTTGCTTGTTTAACATTTGTACATATGGAATTTTGTATTGTCTATTCTTAGCTTAGTTTCTTATGTGTGATAGTTCAAATAACCAATACTCTATGTATCTAGAATGTGCTTATGGACCAATTACAAGAAATTTATTCACATCCTAGTTCACATATAACTTTGGTGTGGTTCTTTCCTGTTCATATTGGGTTTATTTCTATTACTTCTTTTATATATTTTTGTCATTTACATGTGTTGTGTTTTCCTCCTGGTTTCTTTAAGCCATGGAATTTCTTTTTTTTTTGTTTGCATTTGTATTTCCAAACTTGTGAAAATCCAAAAATCAAATATTTTCAAAATCCAAAAAAATGAAATATTTCAAAAACCAAAAAATCAAACAAACATTCACTTCTCACATAAATCATACAATTGGAAAACCCTTGAAGTAAATCATTCAACATCTCAATACAATCTTGATAAACGTCATACTTTTATCTATTACTCTAGTGCTCATGTCAATCTTACAACTATCACTTTCTTCCCTTTGCATGATATGTTAACTCTACTTGGGGCAAGTCACACAATTGTTTTTCCTTTGTGATATAACTTCACCTGGGGAAATTTCAACTTCGATCATTTGCACAACGGATTCAGCAAGAGTGTCATAAGGATTCATTTTAAATCTGCTCTTCTAGTCTGATCCTATTCCCATTTAGGAGCATTTGTATCTACTTTAGGGGCATCTCTGATTGTCTTCTTTTTCGACTTTGTGTTGTATTGTTGATGTTTACTCTTTTTGGACCACTTACAAGTAGTGTGATCACATCTTGGTTCCTTTATAACCCTGGTGTCGACTCTACTTTGTATATTGGGTTTGTTTTCATTTTTATCTTTTCTTTGTTGTGTGTGTTTGTTTACGCACATCTGGGTTAACCATCTTGATTATTTTATAATCATGGTGACAACTCTATTGTGCAACAACAAAAATTAGGTTGCTCTAAAAACTTACTCTCCAATTAATGTTCATGCTATGAACACAGTCCTTTCCCATCCTTGTTTTAATCCCTTTCTTTCTTCCTATCAAGCGGTTGTCTGCTGCCTTACTACGTCATCCACCCACTTGAGGGGGCATTCCTCTACCATCCTGCTTGTTGGGGCATCCCAATGCTTCACAATTTTCCGCTCACCAATCTGCATGCATCTACTATCTTTAAAGCACTATTACTCTTGCAATAGCACTTTAAAGAGGGGAAAAATGTAGACACCCCAAATTTACATTCATGTTTCCACTTGTTCCTAGTATTATGCTAATACACCCTGTTATTCACCCATTTGCAATTAATTAATTAAATTGATTAATTAATACACATTATACCCCTTTGGATTAATTAAATTAATCCCATGTACCCTTTGTACCCCTTTGGATAAATTAATTATTATTTATTAATTAAATAATTAATTAATTAATTAATTAAGTGTGTGCATCCTAGTCATCCTGTCACTTGATCTAACTCCACTTTGACTACCCTAGTTAAGTACATTTCTAGAATCCTAGAAAGGTGGGGGTAATTAAAATACACGTACAACCACCTTTTCGGATGTAGCTTTTTGTAAATGATTTCATTATTCCCCCCAGCACTATTACAACTGCCCATAATGTTATTTCTAGCATGTTTATTTATCCGTGTAACCAATTTCAACTACCTTCTGTTTCTATAAATTACAAGCTTACCTTCCTTCCAATCCCTCTTGAATTTGAAGCACAAAACTTTGTTGAACTGTGTCTGTAGCATTTGCCTTAAAAGCTTGGAGAGCACTCAAGAGCACCCATAAAACATTTCTGAAATTCTTTTGCAAGGTTTCATAGGAGACCCTTATCTGAGGTTTACACAGAAGGTTGCTGAAAGGTTTGCATGTTTGTTTGTTTATCTTTCATTTTGGTAATTTTCTCTACTTACGGATGTAGTTTCTTCTATGCCACCTGCTACTACTACTGCTATGATTCCTTATCAAGGGCATGTCCAGTCTATGGACATCGCTCTATCACATCCACCTTCACATACACCACCTACTTTAGCACGCCCACCATTCACTTACACACTTTTCATGAATAACTCATATTGGGAACATATTCCATTTGATCCTACATGTGATGTCACTATATGTTCCCATGATGGTCTAGCTCATCTTGGTTTCACCTTTGAGGATCTCCATCCTTCTACTCATGACCCTCATCTCTACTATGGCTTTATCAATATTACTGTTGCTTATGGTTTGTGTGTATTTCATCTTCTAGGTCTATTTATCATGTACCCATCGTTCTTCTCCACTCACATTAGGGGAATCTTGGCTTACTTATATTGGAGGCACATTAGATCCTAGTCATACAAACATTTCATTTCATATGCCTTTCGGTCGTGTTTTTATCTACAATAGTTCTTTTTTTGGCTATTCACAAAATCTCACTCGGTGGTATGTACATGGTTTCTGCTTCCTCCATTCACCGATGAAGAATATGTTATGGGTATGTACAACTTATGCCTTGATTGCTCATTGTATGATCAACCAAACACTATTATTTATCAGGTCACCAATTCTTATCCATATGACTTTGATCCAAAGGATGATGAGCTTATCTATGACTTTACATGATCTTCTTACACACGCATTTAGGGGGTGGAACTCCACCTTCCTCCCCCACCATGTCTTGGCATAGCCACAATCATCATCTTTTACATTCTTATACATTCACCTCCTCACATTAGGCATACTCATCATACATTCTAGCATCATAACCTTATGACATACTCTTATGCTTCGGTTCACACTTGACTATTGAAGGATTATTATCACACATGAACCCCACACTCTACACCATAGGCATTGCACATAGCATTTCATGACACATTACGCTTCATACACCAAAAATTCTACATTTATTCTACAACATTTTCACATTAGCGCATTTAAACATCCTATATCATACTAGTCTTCATCACACATGAGTCTAGCATTACATCATATTACATACCACCTACGCGCATCTCTACATTACTAGTATATCTACAACACTCGCATTACATCCTATTCATCTTACATATTACATAGCGTGCATTTGGTCTCTCTATACATATTGCATTATATTTTATACACTACCTTTTATACATTCTACACATCTACCATCACGTATTTACACATTCCACTCATCACATGGTTGTCTTTCATCGTACATATACTATCTTGTCTTCTACGTGCTACACTAACTACACGATGATGCACTTTAGTTCCTCAACCCATACTCGACTTCTGAGGGTTTACAAATCAAATGGACCTTAAACTCCTCACACACTTACTATTCAACTTTTCATCATGCGAAATTTATGGCTTAGTGGCATACACGTTAGGCTAAATCATCACCTATTATATCATTTTGTAGTGGTATACGCTTTAGGCTACATCACCACTCCCTTCTATTCATCATGTAGTGATATACGCTTAGGGATAAATCATCACTCATACATTCCTCTTGTCGTCATATATGTTTTGGCTATAGGGTTGATGCATACATCTCTTCTATATGTCACATATCATCATCAATACACATACATATTCATCACAAACCAACCATTTTCTCGATGACACACTCTTGTATACGGTTCATTCTTGATCATTGAGGAGGAAAACAAAATTAACTTCATTGCATACAATTCCATCCACTCGGGGGCACGCGGCTCCTATCACTCCATCTTGCATTCCATTCCATCCATCCACAATGTGTTGTATATGATTCTTGTTATACCCTTTCTTACATTTGCTTATTCATGGTCAATTTATTACACATGCTAGTTAGCTTACTTGTATGTCATTTATCTATATCATCCACACATGCACGTTCACGTATTTTTCTAGTTGTGATCATAGATACAGTTCTCTTACACGTAACATGGATGCGCACCTTCTATCCTTCCTACACCGGTTTGGTTCTAGGGGCATCCACACATTCACCTCTTCAAGGTGTTATTATTTCAGTTTGTACTTATCACTTTACATTACTTGCTTATACATGTTTTTGACATACTAGTTTTCTTTTTAACATGCTAACAGGTGCTTTATGTGTAACATGTGTTATGCAGGGACATTTGTTTCCATACTTATTTGTTACATTGTCTGATATTGTTTGCTATTGTATGCGGGCCTTGCCCTTTGTTTGGTGTGCACACTTGTTTGCTTATTTGTGGCCATGATGGCCTTGCGTGTCTACCAACATCGTGAGTGATTCCCATGTTTGCAGCCCTTTTTATGGCTTACTTTGTCTTATTACTTGTTTACATTACTTTTCTTGGTAGCTTACACATTGTTTTTCCTTACTTACACATTATTTTCTACATGCATGTTTTCTTACACTTGTATTTGATTAGCCTTCTTATTTGTGCATGCCTTTGTTTCGTTATCCATTTTTTTCTCCTGGAACAAAAATGGACAACGTGGGTCAATGGGACCCTAAGAATAGGAAACCCTTTTAGGAAACAGCTGATTTCATTACCGCAAATTTTGTGTTGAAGGCACATATGTGGCGCTACCAAAAATTTCGGGATCATTTCAAGTGTTTTCCTATTTTGGGTCTTAGAGGTTAATGAGTTTTCTCATAGTGCGGAGGTTGGCCTCTGTGGGCCCACTTTCCACCAAGGAGTGTGAGAAATTTATTAAAATTGAGAAATCATGTTTAAAAGGTCTTGTTGTGCTCCCATTAACTTTTCAATTCGATAAGAGTCATCAATTTACAAAAGTGAGGAAGATCATAATATGTGAGTTAGAGGGGGTTTTTGAGATCAAAATAGCTCACCGAGCATCTTGGAAATCTACTTGGTGAGTTTCTCAAAGAGTTGTCAAGCATTTCACGAAGGTACCAACTTGATTCATTGGCTAGAACAAAGTGGAATGGATCAACTAAACTCGGGGAGTTAGTGTTAGTGGTGGAATCAACGCTTCAAACATATAAAATAGCTCGATATATAGCTTGATTTAGTGAATCAATGGTTGAGTGAATGAGTTGTTTAAGGTCGAGTCAAAAAAAAACTCTACACATCGAGCTAACTTCGATATTCATGTGAGATGAGCTAGTCTAGCTTGAGCGAGTTACACCAAAGGGGCGATCTCATCTTGGTGTTTGGTGATGTATCAAGCAAGCATCATGACTACCAAATGAGCTCGTAGGCATGAAGCTCGAGAAGAAATATGACTCACAAGCTCGAGTTTAAGAATAAACTAACGCAGTGTGTTTGGGAATGGAGCCAAGTTTGTGAGGTATCATGACCGCTACAAGTTGAAACAAATAGGTGAGCTCGGAGTTGGCATCTGCTTGGACCGAGCCGAGCCAAGTAAGTGACTATCTCGAGTAACTAAACAATGAGCAAACTATGTGAGCTCAATGATATAAGAGCTCTGTGTTAATGGGGAAATTCCAAATCATTTCCAAGTGGCAATAATAATATTGGCGTACTCAAGGTAAAAGTTTCCACGCCTGTGGGTTTCCAAGACTTGCATTCTGAAGGAGCATGGGAGATTTAGGAAAACTGGCCAAGTGGGAATAATAATGATGACGAACCGAGGGAGAAATTCTGTCAGAGACACATACCATTAGGTGATTCTGACTCTATTGTTGAATCATCAAGTGATTCATCGGGTGAGTCAGAGCATGTTGGAGTGAGTCGTAAGGGAGCCCAAATTAATCACCCATTTTAGAGGAGATAGGATACCAAGTCGTTTATTGTAAGGTGTAACCATGCAAGTGAATCAGGTACATAGTGTAAAGCTCATAGGCCTGAGTGGTGTTGGTTCATGGCATACAAGATTGGCTCATCTCGTGGGGCCATGAAAACTAAGAAGATGTACCAAGACATTCATTAAGTTAATATATATCTTATAAAGAGGTCATTTTGAAGATAAACATGCACTGGATTTAGGTCATCAAGTTGAGCACAAGAGAAACACAAATTTCATGGCTAGGAAAATGGAAAGAGCCTTAGAATAAACCCATGCATGGATCGAGGTTGATGATATTATTGAATCATAGGCAAGACATGTGAGGAACCCTTTAAGCTTGTCATTGAGCTCATGAGTTCCGACTTAGCTCAATCATGACGAGCTCGTAGATTGGCTCACCTAGAAGAATGCATGGTGGGGAGATTAGGAGAAATGGTGGGTGAATGCATCGAGTTGAGGAGAAACAAGTAAATGTCTGTGTGTATTGTAATATGTGAGCTTGAGTTCACCCGGCATGAACTCAGTTGTGACATAAGTGAACGAGTAGTAGGCGGGAGTTTGAGAACCCACCACACAATTCTATAGTGATTGATTGATCTCATAGACACGAAACAAAGATAGCTCGGTTGGCTCGGCTTGATGACCAGGTCACTAAGATGGGGAGTGGAGCTATGAGCAAGTTCATTATGGCAATGGGATGTTGGTGAGTGGTAAAGAGCTTCTCACATGGGTGAGTTAGGTAGAAGTTATAGGGGTACCTCAAAAGCTTGAAGAATGTACATTAAAGATGACATGGGATAAGTTGAATTTCACCGAGTTAAGAGAAAAAAAGTATGGAGCGAGTTGATGTTTCAAGATGAACTCCCAGCAGATGAGCTCGAGATGAGATAGGTTATCGGGTTTGAGATGAGCAAATCAATTTGATGCAAGAAAGAAGAGATTGTGAGGCGAGTGGATCACCGCAAAGTAGTAAGCGGGGTCCATGCCAAGTTGAACTCAAGATTGTGGATGTCGAGTGGAGCTCGTCAATTCAGCTCACTAGGCCAAGTTGGAATTAGGTCGATTTTCTATGAGTTCATCTGGAAGGGCTTGTAAGGGAAAGTCCAAATCGAAGCCAAATTCGGGTTTTAGTGATGGCGAGCCATTATGGGAGTTCGTGGCAAGAAATGGTAAGGATGAGTTTGAAGCCAAACCAATGGGCCAACGTAGAGGCTAAATGGTTAGGGTGACATGTCAATGTGTTGATCCCAATGTGCGAGGTGGTTATCATTCAATGAACTAACGCGTAAAATGTGGAGACTAACACCAAGCACTCGGTAATGACTCGACAGGCATTAATCTAAGTCATATGAGGCCGGTTGTGGCAATCATATTGATCGCAAGTAATCGGGGAAGTGACCAAGGGGCTCAAAGTGAACATGTCCTTTCTATGCTTTTCTCCATTTGAGAGGTGACACAATGGGATGACCATTATGGAGGCTAATGCGAGGCAAGCACTTCTCAAGAAGTTGTTTGAGGTAGTTAGTAGCCCGCCAAAGGTGTAACTTAGAGCTCAAAGGATAAGGTGATGCCATGAAACATGGAGCTCGTCGTGGAAGTAACAGTAACTCAATAGAAATAAATTAATAGGCCACCATATAATTTTAGCATGGAGCTCACCAACCAACTCACCGAGTTGGTGGCGAGCTAGTTGGCCAAGTCATCGCTTAAAGGCCCTTTAAAGCATAAGATGACCTAAGGGGGTCCCACTTAAAATATTATTGGATTAATATTTTATACTAATTTTATTAAATTAATATTTTTATTAAAATATTTTAATAAAATGATATTTTTATTATTAAAATATTTTATTTAAAATATTATTTTAATTAAATGAGTAGATAAGTTCAAACCTTTCATTAATGAGACATGATGGAATGTTCCTAAGTGGTGCAACTAATGTTGTAATTAATATAGGCCATCATGTGCCTTAATTTTAGGCCAAGAATTTATGATTTCTCATCTCTTCTCTCTTAGGAATTTTCTATAAATGTAAGTTGGAAGCTCATTCCAAAGGGTTGGACATTTTTCAATATTCCTCTCTCTTCTGCAAGCTAGTCTATTGTGGATTGTGAGGAATTTTAAGCCTCTTATCCAACATTATAATGGCAAACTTTTCCTCTTCCTCATGTAATGATGCATTATGCACGTGATTAAAATAATATAATTGTGTTTTGTGATGAATTATTGGTCCTTTCATCGTTTTAGCTACTTCTTTGTGTCGTTCTCATGTATGCAAGCATATTGTGCAACTTCAAGTTTCCATTGTAGGTTTTGGGAGTTTTGTGTCCTTAGCATTTTGGGAAGTCGTTACAGGCTTGGAGGTTACATTGGGTGTGCCTCTCTACACTACTTTGCCAATGGCGTGATTGCCCAAGAAACTAGGATGATACAGAGATCTCTTCACACACATTTCAGGGAAGCAATTAGATCTGAAGGACACAGAGCATTTCCTCCCTACACTTCTTTGGCCTATGGCATGAGATTGCCCAAAAAAATTGTAGTACAGATATCCTTCTACACTCTCTTTCTCAACATGGATCAAGTGCACATGTTCCATTTACATTTTACATTTACATGATTTCATATACATGCATACTTTACATTACGTTTTAACACTTACATACATACATATTTGACTACTTGATCATTTTCTCCTTGCAGGTCCAACCGAATGAGAAACAAGTAGTCAAATGGGGGAAACAACAAGAGAAAATAACAACAAACGACAACAACAACAACAAAAACGTCAACAACAACACTTCACGACAACACACGCTTTACTAACCATGTAGGTACATCACACACCACAGAAGCTATAGACGTGTTCCGACCTAGGTTTACCCTCATCACTTTTTCTTTGCACATTTTTCATCTTTAGTTTCCAAGTTCCTTCATCTTTTTGTCATTCCACGATTTTTCTAGACCTTTGCACACCTTCTTCATCAATCTACATCAACATTAGGTACTCATCTATATCTACTTTATGTTACCAAGCTTTCTGCTCACCAACATAAAGTGGGGGGAAAATGTAGTCACAAAATATGTTGGATTTAGTAGGGGAAATGTAATCCACAAATCATAGATCCATCATTAATGTCGAAGATTATAGATTATGGTATGTCGATTAGACAAAGAAATAACTTGAAATAGATTGCAAATAACAAAGTTTAATGAACTAGAGCTGAAAGTAAATAATAAACAAGAATAAGAACATATTACACCAGATTTAAGAGGAGAAACCCGAAGGAAAAACTCCACTGGTAAATCACTGTCTATTATTATAAATCTAATGCAATTTTACCCAACACTTGCACTTCACTCCTTAGCTATTTCGCAATTCTACAAAGCTATGTCTCACATTTGTTTAATAGCTAAATAATTTAGTTAACCGACCCATCCTACATGCAGCTCATAATATTTAATACAATCCTACATAGTCGTTGTAGACACAATCCCAAGAGGGATCACCCAATAAATTGGGTGATTGAATCGGTCAAGCCGCTTCACTCTTTGAGTATGAAAGACTTCACACATTAAATTTTGATCAGACAAATTATAATCATGTCGTGGTGTACCCAAGTGGATAATCCCACTTGACATTATCACCCCAACACTCTCCCTTAATGTTAAGTGGGAGAAGATAATTAGACATGCCAAGTTTCAGACCCATGAATCAACAACAGTGATTCAGGCTTAGCATGCCAATGAGGGAAATCCATAGATCTTCCCAAACAAAGATTCATAAGACCAATACTTTACAATATGAAGACTTACATCAGACCATGGAGCCTTTTATAAGCTAAGGCATACCCATGACTAAATCTTCGTTGGGATTTACAAGTAACTTCATAAAATAGTGACACATTTACTTATTACAATTGAGGAAGTATTGGAAGTTTGAACAGGCTATTAAGAGGTGGCATTGTTATGTGTACTCTCCCTTAAGAGAAACTATGACAGGCCCAACAAGGCACGAAACTTGCAAAACTTGACAAAACACGACGGTTTTGTGAAGATATCTACAACCTGATCTTCAGTTGGACAAAACTAGAGATCAATATAACCATTAAGGACCTTTTCTCTAATGAAATGCATATGGACTTCAATATGCTTTGTCCTTTGATGTTGAACTGAATTCTTTACAATAACAAAGCAGCTCGACTATCACATAGAAGAGTAGTACTCCCTTTAACATCCATGTGCAACTCAGCCAATAACCTTTTCAGCCACATAGCTTCTTTAACAGCTTCCATGACACTCCTATACTCCGCCTCAGTAGAAGAGATAGACATTGTTGGTTGCGTTTTGCTACTCCAAGTGATAAGCACTTGCACAAATGTTGAAAAGGTATCTAGAAGTAGACTTTCTATCTGCAAAGATCGCGAGCATGCTCGTAATCACAATAACCAAATCATTGTGCATCATTAGAAGAAGAATAAACAAAACCAAAATTGATTGTGCCTTTGATATATTTCAAAAAAATTGTTTCCATTTTCCAATGATCCTCATAAGGTTCTTGCATAAATCTTGACATTATTCCCACCGCATAAGAAATAACAGTCTAATAATAGTCAAATAGATTAAACTACTAACTAGCTACCTATAAATAGTAGGATCAAATTAAGCACAAGCTAGTTTAGGATCAAACTTAACACAAACTTCAATAGGAATGGAAGCAGGCCTACAATCAAACATGTTAAATCTCTTAAGTAGATTTACAACATACTGAGATTGAGATGCAATAATAAGGTTATGATATTGAATGATAATCATGCCAAGAAAGTGATTTAATAAACCTAAATCAGTCATTTCAAAATGTTGTTTTAACCTTTGTTTGATTTTTACAATTAGACTTTTATTACTTGCTTGTAATCAAAAGATCATCTACATACAAGACAATAATGATAATGTGATTGTTATCAAACTTGAAAAATAAATCATTATCATAACAATAGTTAGTAAAGCCAAGGTCTTGAAAGAAACAATTAATTTTAGCATATCAAGCTCTAGGAGCTTGTTTAAGACCATACAAAGACTTTTTAAGCTTACATACATAAAGTTCCTTGCCAAGAGCCTTAAAGCCTTTAGGATGACTCATATAAATTTCTTCTTTTAAGTCACCATTTAAAAAATCATTTTTGACATCCATTTGATGAATCTCCCAACCATATTGGGTGGCCAATGCAAGAAGAACTCTTACAATACTCATCTTAGCAACAGGAGCAAAAGTATCAACATTGATCTAAAAACCCAAAGCAAAATTACACAATCCAACTCAAAAAATTGTTTTTAATGATTTTTAATGAAATTTTTGATATTACGATCTTTTTGTAATTTTAATAAATAATTGAAACCTGCAAGTATTGTGCAAAAATAGATAAATAAAAGATAATTTCACTAGAATATTGACACACAACGTGATAACGGAGTTCAACACTTATGGCCTACATCTCCAAGTCTAGTTAAATGGGACCGATCTATTCAAATATTGAAAATAAACATTTACAAAGATTTCTACAAAAATTTGACCTTCTCACAATCTTCCTCTATCAAAAATAACACAGTTTCTTTTTACTTCATCTCCAAATTCCCTCTCTAGCTCAAGTATGAGCATTACAATATTTTACACAATGTATAGTGTATTTTAAATACTAGAACGCCCCTTTTATATTGTTTGCAAACCTTTGGCACAACAATTAGAGTCCCTTATTTTTGGAAGGGAGGATAAAGGTTCAAATTCCCCTATCCCCCTTTGACCACCGCTTCACATGGGTTTAATCCCACATTTTTAGGGTGATGGCGTGGAAATGGTTTAAAAACAATTGGAAAATGATAGTTAAGTGGCTTAGAGCCACATGATTCCTCCATGTTTGGGTGGTGGGCCTATTTTTAGGCACTTTGAATAGGATGTGCATGAAAGCATTAGAGGGATAAGGTTATAAGTTGCCAAATATGCATGGAGGCTTTAGGTGGATGCGGTTAGAGTATAATGCAAAGGTTAATGTAAATTGCATGGCACTTGGCATATAATGTGTGGGTTTAATTGGCTTAAGCATGCAATGTGGAGAGATAAGGTTATAATTTAAATTTCCTTATCTAATTAGTCCCACATGCATCATATAGTGGACATACAATGTAGATATATACAAGAGCTCTACTATAACAATATGAAATGAAGGAGGCCAAGACACCCCTCCATAATCGAGTGTGTCGAACTTGGCTGAGGGCCCCAACCGGTAAATAGCGGGGTCCACCTATCCGTGTACAAGTGTCTAAGACCAACATTCCAAACCCAACTTGTGTTCCATTACCTACACTGTACACGTGTCATACTTCCATTTGTCCATTTGGTGAGCGTGCACGAGTCCAACTTACGCTGCATCTTAAAATTTGTCACTTGTTCGAAAATTTCAGCGAGCCATAACTTTTGTGATCAAGCTTTGTTTCTTGCAAACACGATATCGTCATAATTAGCTAATTTTTCTCCACACCTCGGAACTAACTACAACCGATTCTCGAGAAGGTCTTAGGTGAGTGTTTCTTGGTGAGGATCCTCTAGATCAATCCTCCCGACTAAGAAACTTTTGGACCCCAAAATTCAACTTAATGGTTAAATAGGTGAGGGTACTTCTCCCTCACCTTTCCGGATTCCATCTATCTTTCCTTATTCAAATGCATGTCTTTGAACCCAACACAAAGATATTCAATATCACCTCTTCACGAAGTTTTGACCCTCCTATCAAGAATGATATCATCCTACAACTCATTGAGATACTCAGGTGCAAAATCATCAAAGAAAAGGTACTACATTAGCATTATCATCCATAATCATAGGCGGTTCATACAATTTTAAGTTTTCAACATTTACAACTGAATAAATTTGCATATATGGAGGTAAATCCAACCGGAAAGCATTATTGCCAATTTTCTCCACTATTCGGAATGGACCATACCGAATAGGTTTCAACTTTTTACCTTCACCTGTCAACCTTTCCTTGTTGATGTGAAGCCAAACTGAATCACCAACCTGAAACTTGTGATTAGTCATGTGTTTATCATGCCTTGCTTTATACTTAGCTTGACTTTTCTCCAATTGTTCTCGGACATACTGATGAACCTGTTGTATTCTCTACACAAATATTTTAGCTTTGTCAGAATAACTTAAACCATTAATAACAATATCATGCCCAAAAGAGAAATCTAACGGAGATTTAGGTAGATAACCATAATAAGTCTCAAATGGAGACTTCAAAGTAGAAGAATGTAAGACACAGTTATAAACATGTTACACATAATATAAATGTTCATCCCACAATTTAGGATGTTTTCCACAATGTCCCCTGAGCAAATGTACCACTGTACGGTTCACAACCTGTGTTTGACCATCAGTCTGTGGATGGAAAGTAGTGCTTTTCTTTAGTTTAGTGTCCATCAATGATCAAATTTGAAGGGTGAGTCCTAATTTCATCGTGAAGGGAAAATATTGGACCATCCCTTCAACAATGAAAAGTAGTAAAATCATTTTACACTTCATATGAAAAGAGTAAATCAATCACACATGTCACAAAAATTGAACACTTTTTATAAAGAGAGATTAATTTTTTTAAATGAGTGATTATACAAATTAAAAATGTCAATCAATCATGTCTAATAAGCGTATCTCCACTTAAAATGTAATAAATTCTATTTCATAAAATAATGTAATGAATAAGATATATTGTAAACATGCAACACTAAAATGTCACATATAAGGTTGGGCTAATAGAATGTCATGGTCTCATGGATTCATATTCCTTACCTCTTTACGCTTGGTGAACTACTCCTCTCTCGTAATGTAACCTTTATGAAAACACCGTCAAATATTTCTGGTTAGGGATGTGAAGATTGATTTCAAGCAAATCAATACCAGTGCTTCTTCCTGTAAATTCAAAGCAACGCCATTACTTCTTCTTGTAAATTATAAAATCCGATTCTACAACTTAATTTACACTAAGCCATCCGCCCCTCAACCCCGATTAAGAATTCAAAAATGATGAAATACCTCTTTTCCTTCCAAAGATTAACTCATCTCATACAACACCCTCTCCAATTCCATTGTGTGTTTCAAACTCAAATCAAATGTTTGTTAGCAATATTCAACGATATTGTTGGATGATTGCTCCATCAGGCAGCCCTTGTGTGTGCAGAGTGCAGCAACATGACTAAATTTTGTATTAAATACCAATAGGGAATTTACATTGCCCAATGCTAAATCATCAATAAGGAATTTGGATGATGGATCACGAATTGCAATATATTTCGATTCTCTCCCTTCACGCCCAGGAAATGGAGTCATCAATACTCTCAAACTTCTACTATAAAACCCAAGCCAAACCACACGCCCTCACTAAAAATTTCACGTAAATTCCTCATCTTTCACGATCAAACATATTTCAATTTTAGCTATTAAAGAGTCAATTATATTTCAATTTTCACGGGCTTTCGAAAATGTACAGATCCAACAGTGTGAATCGATCCCTGGATGGTTCCGTAGTGTCGCCGCTTCAGATGAAGAAAATCACGACTACCCCAAGCATTGATCTTTTTCCAAGGTATACGCAATTGACGGATGAGCGTGAAAAAATTGGATGGTTATGTTGCATTAATTCTAAATTGGTGTTGGGAGAACAACAGTTACATAGAATAGATAGTGGCCACTGGCAAGTTAAATTGGCAACTAGAAGATTTTAAATGGCCCCTTCACCTGACAATTTAACAAAAAAATCGACCTTCAATTATGTCAAACAATTTTTACATTCTACTTTTTATTTTACAGGTAAAAATAAAATTATCCTTTTTTGACTTGTTCAAAGCCCTCTAACGGGCTGTGACATGTGCAATTTTGAACACCGGTGTCCATTAAACCCCACAAAGTTGACCAAAATTCTCGAATAAATCTAGAATCCTGATATGAAATAATTGAAGTAAGCAATCCAAAATGAACCCATACAAATTGAAAGAATAAATGTGCAGTCCCTTCACCAGTTATTTGTTTAGTACACGGAATCAACACACATTTTTCTAAATCTGTCCACAACCACATATAAATAGTCATGTTTCTTTCGTGACATGGGCAAGCCTCCTACAAAATCCATGGAAATACTTTCCCATGGCCATGTAGGGACAAGAAGAGGAGTGTAAAGTCCTAATTTCTTGTTACTAGGCTTGCTCGTGGCATAAAGAACACATCCTTTTATATACTTGGTTACATGTTCATGCATTCTAGGCCAATAGCAATACATTTGTAAATGTGCAACTGTTTTACCAACACCAAAATGACCAGATATAAGAGAAGTATGAGCTTCCCTAATCATATGTACATGCTCATTTTCTGGAATACAAAGTTTACAATGATATAAAAGTCCATCATACACATGTGTTATCACCTAATTTTGACTTCGCAAAATTAATAAACATGATTTTTTTTTAAAATCAAAAGTGTTATTTCACGTGATTTATTACCCTCATCGTGATCATCTTATTCTCGTGATCGTTTTGGTCTTCGTTTCGTCCATTTCGGCGAGAACTCCTCCCGCTAGGTCATAAACTACGTTAATAATTATTTAATTTATCACCCTTTATTTGATAAAATAAATTTTATTAATTTTTGGGTTTTTAATTTAATAAATATTAATATAATATTTATTAAAATTCAATCGACAAGTTTTATTTTTTATTACCGGGAAAAAGTAAAATTTTTGTTTCCAATTGTCATGGATGCCAAATTGGCTTCCCCTACCCGGATTTCCCCTTTCCTGGAAAATTCTTCTTATTTTCTCGCTTATGGGATTTCTTCTATTGATTGCTAATCCAACTAGTTGGCAAATGGATAAAAATCTCCCAATCTCCCACATGGGGAAACAGGATGGGGATAGTCAATCTGCCTTGCCATTTCCGTTGGCAAATGACTGATATTTTTCCCTTTTTCCCGAAAATTAATGCCACTACATGAAAGAAGAGAAGCCAATTATTTCAACAAGAAGGGGAAAAGGTTACGGGGAAGCTTCTTGAATTCCTGTAACCATCTCCCCATAAAACTAGTTGGAAGAAGTTTTGCTTCTTATTTCTTTTAGGGGAACGGGAGTAATTGAGTTTTCAATGAAGGAAGTTTCCATACTCGATTTAATTAATCTGATCGTGTTATTGTTAAACTATTTTTATTGCATTTCAATACAAATAAGAAGTAAAGAAAGACATTCACGTTGCAGCCCACATTGAAGGAGCTCTACATCCCATAACCAAACAAATATTTCCAATACAAATGTTAATAAAAAGTTTCAAACACACGGCCAAAGGAAGACTCGCCACACAGAGGAAGGAAGAAGGTAGTTTACATAGAGAAAAACAGCCACGTTGTCAAAGAGGATATCGTTATCCATGCCAAGGAGGAGATCAATTGTCAAAGGAAGGAATAGGAGCCCATGCGTGAAAAGAAAGGAGGCAGCCACATTGAATGAGAGCTCACGTTTCAACAAAGAAAAAAAAAGAAAAGACCACACATTGTTTCAAAAAAACAAAAAATGCAAATCCAAGGTAAATCAAAGCCATGTCAGCTTGTCTATGCACCAAGTCCACGCATTAGTAAAAAAAAAAAAACAAAGAGTAATTTCCAACGCACGCAGAGTTCAAAATTCCACCAAGCATGCATAAGGCAATTTTCAACGTGGAGGGGAAGGAAGAATGCAGAAATAAAATAGTGGCTCACATGCCAAGAAAGAATTAAAATGCATGCATAAGACAAATAAAAAGAGAGATAATTTCTATGCGGTTGGAGAATAATATAAAAAAGGGAAAAGTGTCATGTTTCAAAGAGAGAAGAAATATCCACGCAGCCAATGTTGTAGTTGAGATCCACGCTAAGCCGGTGAAAAGAATCCACTCAGGCAAGAACTTATTCCACGCAAAAAGAGAGCATGTATCAGTAGAAGTAAAATCTACGCTCCTGCACAAACCAGACGAAGGCTCACATAGAGGTTTTTGGTGAAGAAATTCCACATGAGAATTTAATTAAAAATAAATCATTTTCATCACACATTGGTGAGAAGTATTCAAGAAAAATAATTATGCACCAAGATCTCTCCAAATCTCTCCAAGATTATGCATTTACATAACCAAGATCTCTCCAGGAAATTCAAAGGCTATTCAATAATATCACACATTCAAATTTCAGGCACAAAAAATGAAATTAATGAAGAAAACAATAGATGTGGAAAGATCGCGTCGCAGGTTGTATATGTCAAAGTAATCGACTTTGGAGCTTAATATCTCGAAGCTGAGTTATTGTCGAGAAGAACGGTTTGGTTCATTGAATTCTTCACATCTTCCTGTAGTTGTTTTCCAAATTTTAAATGAACAGCACCTCATTTGATATTTTTCACGAACCCAAGAAAAATTCAATTTGCTTCTTTTTAGCCGTGCACACAGTTTCAACTTGTCGGAAGGCTTACTTTGGGAATCCGTATTTCAGTTTTGAGTGATTGTCAAGAAGAACGGTTTGGTTCGTTGAATTCTTCCCAACTTCATGTACTTCTTTTCAAAATTTTAAATGTGCAACACTCGTTTGATATTTTTCATGGAGCCAAATAAAACGCAATTTGTTTGACTTTCTTCGCGTGTGTAGTTTTTAGTCTATCAAGGATACTTTTGAATTTGAGGGTCTATATTTTAAATTCGGATGATCATCGGGAGAAAAAAAAATTCTTTGGATTCTTCCCACCTTCATATACTCCCTCACCAAGTTGTAGATGCTCAGGGTGATGTTTGATATTTTCCCATGCTAAAACCAAACGGGATTTTTATAATTTTACACTTGCATTTTCCTAGCAGTTTCATAAGAGTCAACTTTGACCTTTAATATTTGACTAAAAAATTTTATTGGAAAAAAACCTCTGACACACAAACTTGTGGTACCTTAATAGACTCCCTCATCTGGTGAGAGTTTTTTAGAACAAGATTTTCTATTTTTCCCAGGGTAGTTTCAGAGGCAATTTGTGCAGTTTTGAAGTAAGGAAGTAATAGCCTGAAATCACGTTTCACACAATCATGTCATCCTCAAACAAAACAATGTTGCAAAGATGGATTCTAGGACATTCTACTCACCTTAACTCTCCATTCGTAGTATAATAACATCATCGATACCAACTTGGGACGTGTCGATGTAGGTCGATCTCGCGATCGCATATCAAGCCGAAAGTGAGTCACAATTTTAATGACGTTTGTTCCAAATTGGTCATCACTTGCATGGATGCACCACGACACCTACATAGTGTAACAATTCAACTCCAATGTATCTGAAGCGGAAGCAACCTTTGAATTTCTCATTATGCGGTATAGGTCGTAGTTATTGGCAGAGGTCTCTTCGGAGTCAAAATCAATGGTTATCGGCAGAGATTGATAATGATAGAAGCTTGTCTACATAAATTATCTTCACTTGATGGTTGTGGCGGATCTATTCATCGAAAATTGATACCAATAATAATTTTGGTTGTGCGGATCATTAAGTAAGGCCACATCATTCAAGCATGTCCCCGATGCTCTCGCCAGCAGTGGGTGCGATACTTCATTGGTTTGTCTTAAAGTTAGAGCGTTCTCGAATTGGAAAATCGTGAGCAGATCATAATGGCAACACTTCGAGATGGTGACAAAGACGAAAGACATAACTCTAGGAAGTGAATTGCAATCTCAACTCTTGGAAGAGCTTCTCAATGGAAAAAGATCAGGAGTTGGATTTTGATAAGCCAAGGTGGCGTAATGACTACGGTCTCGCGACAAATGAAGAATTCACCATGGAAATGTATTCGAGATTGTAGAGAGTTGTGTGTGCAAATGTGAATAAAGATAAAATTTCTCACATCAGGATTATGCTCAAACGGAGAGGTGGATGAATTACTCAAGTTTCAAGCTCGACTCAGCTAGAGGATTACAGAGCACAGTGAATGAGTTCATTTCTGTATGACCAGAATAGGCAAACTCTTGGCCTAATGGATAAGGCACTAATCCTAGGTTTCTTGATCTAGGTGGTGCATTGGGGACTAAAATGTCTATGTGTGTGTCCAAGTCATTTAAGTGGGGTCCACATGTACCCATTTCTTTTTGTTATAAAGTGGTGTTATTAAACTCACTTTTGGAAAATATTTGATAACTTAAGTGGTTTCTATTTTTCAAGTTACTTTTTAAAAGTTGGTTGAAAAAGTCAAGGTCATTTAAGATGCCCTATTTAATGTTCATGTAAACCCTAACTACTTTGTAACCAAATTTTGGGTTATAAAATAAAATCAGGGGCTCATTTGTAAGGGGACTTTGAGAGAGGAGAAGAAAATACTCTTGTGTGCAAACTTTATTTCAAAGAAAGAAAACTTTGTATTCTTTTGAGAAGACATTTTGGAGTTAATGAAATATGAACTTTTTGTCCCATTCATTGTCTCTTATAGCATTTGATGTTCTTATGTTCATTAAATGTTAGTGTTTGAATCTTGCATGAAAATATTATTTTGGATCTTATTGTCAATGTCAATAATATGTTGTTCTAGTTCATAGTGATCAAGCTCTGATTATCTACATGTTCACATGTGTTCCCTTTACTCATTCTCGTTTAACTGATGCAAACTTCGCTTTTATTTGTGTTAGTTATTTATTGTTCTTCTCCATGCAATATTAGGCTCTTCTTTTACCCAACTATTACATGTTCCTTTCATCCATTCCTTTCCTTCATTCCATTCCATCTCCCTCATTCACTTTTCTTTCCATTGATGTTCCAAAACCCCCCCACATATAAATTTGAATGTACAAATGTAAATACAGTTTTGGTTTTCAATAAAGGTAGCCTCACCTTCATTGAGGAGGGACTTCATTCCCATATTGTTGCATGTCATTTGCATGCGTGCAAATCCATATGCTAACAGTTTTGGTGACTCTACTAGGGATTCAGGAATCGTTAACCAGTGTTTGGTTAAATCTTTATGAATATCCCCTCTACACAAGCTCTAGTTCTTCAACCGAATCTTATGCCCAACAAATATTTTCAAGGAGACATTGTTGTCAACCTTTGGATAGTAGCTTGGGAAAACCATGAAATCTTGCAGCAATTTGTGGTTGTTGATAGAGCCATTGACAAAGAAATCTACATTGAATACCTTAGAAGAAGAGCACCCACACTTGTGGCCAAAAGACCTCCTGGACATATGTTGATCATTGTTCACCGACGTGGCCCTCTTCCACCAAGGTAATAATTTGTATGACTATTATAGGTAACTCACCTATCTTGCAACCAAATATTATTTTTACAGATACTCAAGAAGACATATCATCATATTTGAGGCAAGCTATTTGGGAAAAGCACACGAGCAACTATTATTTTCTTCTTGTCACATCTGTATTAGATAACAAAGAAGATCAAGTTGCTAGAATCATTCAGGCACAAAGAGATCAAGAAAGATAGCAAAGAGAAAAGGTAAGATCTAATCGAACATGTCAGTGATCCTTTCACAATAAATATTTCAAACTAGCAGAAAGAGGTTTACACGAGGAGAAAAAGCTAAAGGTCAATCAGATCCCGTTTTTGACTTTCAAGGAAATTTTGGTTTCAAGTCATCTCCTCCAAGGAAGAACATGTCCCATAGATCTGTAAGCCTTGCATCAAGTCCTAAAAGAGAAAGCAAGGAAGGAATCACTACAATTCAAGCACTTATTCTTTCTCACGTTGTTTTTCCTTCACATACCGCCTTTCCCAAGATGGTAGTTAACGTACCATGGGGAAACGCCATAGGCCCATTGGCCTTACCAGCTCGACATGACCTCCCACGAGGATCAAGGAAGATTCTTTCCAAGTTCAATGGGGATGGGAAGACATCACCTAATGAAAAAATTTCCACCTTCTTTGATGCATGTGCATTTTTGTCAGTGGAATATGAAGATGTTGTTATTCGCCTCTTCGTTAAAACATTGCATGATGTTGCCACAAATTAGTTTCATCATCTTCTAAATGGATGCATTACAAACTAGAATGATATGAAAACTAAGTTTGAAGACGAATTCAAGATGGTAGAAGATGAACATGCCCTTCTTTCCCAACTATCTCAGTGAAGAAAGAACCAACATTACCCATGAGGAATTTCGTGGCTAAATTCAACAAAATGGTGAAAAAAATTTGCAGGATTCACCCGAACCCTACCCTGGAGACAAAAATGTTTATTTATTAACACACAACCAAAAGTATGCTATCAACTCGAGAAGAGCTAGAGTGCCTACTTTGGAACTTGCTCAATAATTGGCCATAGAAATTGAAGATGACTTAATCATGGCGGAAAATTCAAGAAAACTTCCCTCAAGGGAAAGAGTCAAGAAACCCCCAATGTTTCACAAAGCTATACTCACTAAGTTAGCGGATGATGTGCTAGCTTTGAAAACACAAGTTTCTCAAAGTAGTAAACCTTCTCTTTACAAAGACATCCTAAGAAAAATATATGTTCCCAAAAAGCCAAAATTTACAGCTTCTAACGAGGCTTGCTATTGAAGCAACTCCCACAACTAACTCAAAGTGTGATGTTGTTGAGGAAAACAATGATGAAGTTGAGGTCGTTGAGGTTGATGAAGAAGAGCTAGACTCTGGGACATCTGAACCTGAAGTCAAAGAGCCTGAAGGAGAAAGTAATAATCATTTCTTTGAGTATCGTTTAGAAGAAGAAGACAAATATGAAGAAATTATAGAAGATATGAATATTCAATCCTTCGTTGTCTTCACACGCTCTCAGAAAAAGGAGCAGAGTACCACTAAGGTGGAAGATAAAAAGAGCTCCAAGGAAGTTCCTAAAGAATCTAAGACTAAGGAAACTTCCAAATAATCCAAGACAAATGAGACTCCTAAAGAGTCCAAGGTGACTGAGGTTTCCAAGGTTAAAACTATCCTAAAGAAATGGGGCCTTTGTTAAGTCAATCAGTTGATAAATTAGCTATGAAGAAATTTTTTTCTTCCACATCAGTATTAACCAAACCCAAAGCAAAGGTCAAAACTATGCCATCATCAAGTTTGAAAGAAATAGTATCTGAGACATCAAGTACGATCATTCTACCCAAATTTGATAGCATTGATCACATCAATAAAACAAAAATTTCCATGTCACAAGAAGAGTACTTGAAGTCCAATAAGGATCAACTCGAGAAATTGGTCCAATTTATCAAAGGTGACTCTATTGTTCATTCCTCTAAAGGAATTCTAAAACTCCCAAAGACGGAAAACTCAAAATATTGTGGCAGCCACTACACCTTCAAATGAAAAGGTTGAACCTTTCTTTGTGTCCTTTCCAATCAACAGATGTAAATTAAGTAACTACATTATAGATTTAGAGCCTCAGATAATGTGATTCCTACGAAAGTAGCACATGTTATTGGGTTTACTTGTACAAGAACATTCAGATCTTTTTACTCCATGGAGACAAGACAAGTTCCTCTAATTGGGTAGATTAAAGACACTCAAATGATTTTAGCTCAATTTCCTCAAAAGCAAGTCAAGGTAACCATTCTAGTTGTTGATATTCCCGCTTCATATGGTATGTTGTTAAGCAGGAAATTTTGCAAATATCTAGGTGGTGAGATTCAAATGGATTGGCCTCATGCTATGATCCCTATCAGTGGAGAAATGAAGAAGCTAATGTCAGAGACTCAAAAAAAGTTCACTGTAACGAAAACCGATGACCCCACGCACATATCATGTTTCAAAACTCAAGTATGGGTAATTATATGATGATTGCAAAGGTTCATACATCTGAGGTCAATTTCCAAGATCCTAATGAATTATGGGCTCTTGAGTTTGATGAAAGTTGTTTCTCAACAGGTTCTGGTGCAGAAGTGGTGCTTATATCTCCAAATGGTAAAATGTTTCCTTTTTCTTACAAACTCCAATTTTTGAATAATAACAACACTGCAGAATATGAGGCATTAATCCTTGGTCTCCAAGTTGCATAAGGGAAAGGGATCAAAAATTTAAAAGTCTTGAGAGATGTAGAATTGATCGTGAAGCAAGTGAAAAATCAATTTCAGGTAAAGAATGATCGTTTGAGACACTACGAAAATACATTGTGGGATGCGATAGAAGTATTCGATGATTTTTCCATAGGATCTATCCTTGTGAAAAGAATGAAAAAGCATATTCTCTAAAGCAGTCTCAAACTTCATTAATGATCCCTCATTCATAGTTTGATCAAGACAAATACACTATTTAAATGGTTTTTAGGCCAAGTATTCCCGAAAATACAAAAAATTGGCAAGTCTTCAATAATGATCAAAAATTATTGCCTTCTTATAAAAGAGGGATAGTTTTAAACAGTTGTACTTTGAAGGAAGTGATTCTGTGTTTCGTAAATCGAAGACATCACACATTCAATAAGAATTTAATCACGAGGATCCCGACGATGGCATCATTCAACTCAAAGGAAATACAATTCCAAAAGGATTGGCTTCACTTGAAGAAATTTTTGATTAACATGACAAGTTTATCAAAAAGAAAGAGCAGGCAGGACCTGGGAATTCTACTGACTATGAGCAAGGTGACATTGGTACCAAAGACAAACCTTGCTTGGTCAACATCGGTAAATGTTTCTCACCTAGGAGTGCAAAAATTTTAAGCCTCCTTACCAAATATTCAGACGTCTTGGCTTACTCATATGAAGATTTGAAGTCTTTCCAACCTAGGGAAATGGAGCATGCCATACCCTTGAAACCTGGTGCAACTCCATTCAGAAAAGAAAAGATAGTATAATCCCAAGATATCAGGGACAATATTCCATGAGGTTCAAAATATGTTAGACGCACAAATAGTGTTTCTTATTCGACATTCAACTTGGATAGCTAATATTGTTCCGGTTTGTAAGAAAAATGGGGAAATTAGGATTTGCGTAGATTTCCACAATCTTAATCAAGCTTCCTTAAAGGATAACTATCCACTACCCATCATGGACCATATTCTACAGTGCGATCGGAAATTTAATCTATGCTAGATGGTTTTTTCTGGTTATAATCAGATTGAAGTGGATAGAGAAGACCAACATAAGACCAGGTTTACCACCCCCTGGGGTACGTTTGCATATAGAAAAATGTCTTTTGGTTTGATCAATGCCGGTGTAAATTTTCAAAGGGCTATGGATATGGCATTCATAGATTATAAAGACAAGATCATCGTGATATACCTAGATGACTTGATGGTGTTCTCAAAGAAGTGAGAAGACCACCTAAGAGATTTGGAGAAAATGTTGCAAAGGTACAGACTTCATAAGATCTCCTTGAATCCAAAAAAAATTGTGTTCGGAGTTAAGAAAGGGAAAATCCTAGGTCATATTGTTTCTAAAGAAGGAACTAAGATCAATCCCGAGTGCATTCAAGTTATCAAGAATACAAGTAAGCCTAGAGTCCACTCATTCTTTGGAAAGGTGAACTTTTTGAGAAGGTTCGTGCTAGATTTTGCTGAGCTAACTAAAGAAATTGCTGACATGATGAAAGGTAAAGAATCCTTCAAATGGTCGAAGGAAGGTAAAGAAACATTTGAATAAATCAAGGGTACTATTGCAAAATCTCCTACATTGGTATGTCTCGATTTTATAAAGGATTTCATAATCTATTGTTATTCTTCGCCACACACGATCTCTACCATCCTGACTCAACACAATCAAGAGGGAATGGAATCTCCTATTACATTCATGAGTTCTCAATTCAAGAAACATGAACTCAATTACACTCCCCTTGAGAGGCATGTGTACGCGGTGGTTAAAGCCTTGAAACATTTTATATACTATGTATTGAATTCTCACACTAAAATCTTAATTCGGATACTACAGTTAAATCAATTTTGACATGACAAGAACCACAATCTAATAGAGGTAATTAGGTCTCCAAGATCCAAGAATATGACTTGGACATCAAGCCTACCAATTTATTTCGAGGAAGAGGACTTTGCCAACTCATCACAGAATGAGCCACGAGATGACTCTGAAGAAGAACCAATTGAAGAAAGTTTACCACTAGTATTTTTGTCAGTACCACAAATGAATGGTATTCAAATATAGCCTACTTTCTCACATATGGAAAATGCCCTGAGAATCTGATAGCTAAGGAAAAGAGAGCTATCAAATTAAGAGTTGTCAAGTACATCATTTGGGACAACACTTTGTTCAAGAAAGGAATTGATGGCATGTTCCTTAGATGTGTCGATAAACAACAACATCCTAGGTTGTTAGAAGCCTTTCACAATCATGCTTATGGTGGTCATTTCTCTGGACCAGTGACAACTCATTAAATTTTTTGAGCACATTATTACTAGCCCATTATGTTTTACGATGCTTAAAAATGGGTAACCAAATGTGAAGCTTGTCAAAGAATTTGTTGGAAGACCTAAATTGCGCGATTTTCCTTTAAAACCAATTTTCATTAAAGAACCCTTCCAACAATGGGGTTTAGATTGCATCGAGGTCTTGAATCCTAAATCTAGGGTTGGTCATACTCATGTGCTCATTGTTGTAGACACCAAATGTGGGTCACACTCCTTGGTCCCCTTTAATCAATTAATGTAACGTATTCAACTAACCATGACCCCTTTACCCCGCATTTGTATTAATTAATTACTTAAATTAAATTAATTTTCATCCTCACATTATTAATTAATTCAATTACTTTAATTAACTTAATTTACACATCACCTAGACACCTCACCTTGGACCCATTCCAGGGGCATTTAACTCACAGTGACCAAGTCATTACTCCCAGTGTTGAGTCACCACTTAACCTAACTAACTGAGACTTCTTCCAAAACCTAATTAGACTTATTCTATGACATTCCTACCTTCTCTCACATAAAATCCACTTCCCTAAGTAGATTCAATCAAGAATCATGCCAAAAATAGTAAAGATCTTCCTATTTTTGGTAAACCTATACTTTCCCACCCTAACCGACGTCGGTTATCCCTCAACCGATGTCGGTCACCTTAACCATCATCGGTTACCTTATATACACTTTCACAACTCTTTACCCAGGTTGGTAATTTTCAGTTGGGAGAGTTCTATTGCATTCAAGCATGAATCAGAGACTTCTCAACATCCAGATGATGGGATATACTCAACCACAGGCCCAAGTAAGCACTTGATGCTCATCCCAAGGCATTAGAATATTCACAGGAACACTCTGGGAAGTATTTTTGTGGCACGACCACAAAAGTTCTTCATGGATCGACTACTTCCTTCCTTCACCTACCAGACCTACAAATGTAAGTAAGTATACTTGATTTTCATCATTTTGTACTTGCTTAAAGTGTAGGTTCATTATCTTTGGTATTACATCTTATTCCTTCCTGCATTCCTCTATCTGCACCTTCTTACCAATCTACCCATCCAACCACCCATGGCCTTTTGGCTCTCCATACCTGACCTCTATGCATTCTTGAGTCTTCTTGGCATTATTACAAACCCACCATTCTCCCTTTATTCTTTGTGCAATCATAAAGAATTCCAAAACTAATTTTATTTAATTACTACCAAATTATCATGTAAAGGTTTCTTCAAGCTAGACAGAAATTAATGTCGGTCACCTTAACCTTCATCGGTCTCCCTATTTACCGGCATTAGTCACTGCACCGACATCAATCACTATGTTTTCTTCTAACATTCACCAAACTTCCTTTAACATTACCCAAATTCCACCCAGACCTTACCAGATACCTTTGTGAGCTTACCTAACACCCTTGTGACCTGTCCCAACTAGAAACATACCTTTCCTAATGCTAGATTAGTTTAGATTTTAATACTTTGCTTAATCTACTTTGTTGATAACGTTTTGAGATACCTAAATCAAAGTGTTAGCAATAGGACCTTCATTTCTCATATTTACTTTCATTAATTTGATAAAAATAGAGGATTGACAACCATTCAAGGAAGCATCGTGCTTCCCAGATCTAGTCTTACTAGACATTCCTCTGACTATTGCTATTTAATACCATTTTTGTTCTTAGTTTGTATCTACAGTAGTCCTTCCTAGATAAAAAGGAGTTCTCTATAAGCATCCCGGATAAAGTCAATAACACGTGCACTCAACCTTCAACCAACGTAATAACAGGTACTCCTCCTTGATCTTTACCTTATATCTGCTTTATCGCAAAACAATTCGGTGAAACATTTTGGTGTGCCCGATGGGACCCATCAGGGTTATTTTACATTGTTAATTCCTAGGTGAAAGATTGTGTGTCTATTTCCTTTTGAAATCAATTCACATTAAATTTCCTCCTCTGGAACATTCTCTCTCTTCTACTTGTCTCATTGACACTCGTATTTTGGACTAAAAAGAACCATTCTTTTTATTTTGTATTGCATTAGTGAAAGACATACTCTTTCTTGTTCATCATTGCTTTCATCAAATGTCATTGTGGATTTGGGTTTAAAATATTTGCATATCATTTATGAGTGTTGCATCTTTAGCTCATTAGAAATTGGGGGAAACCTATACTCTTGAAGTCATGCCCAATTGATGGTTGAAAATATTGAATCGTAGTCTACACTCTCTTCTCTACACAAAACCATACAAAATAAATTACTCATTTTCTTAAACAACATCCTACCTAGAAGAATCCGTCAACAATCACACAATCGTAGGATTGATAGTGGGCACCAAACTGGTTTCTCTGTCCAGTCATTATCTCAGAGAAAGGACCCCCCTTGTCAAAACTTTACCTGAAACTATCCTTAGTTCTTGAATTTTTCATAGGGTACCTTTTATCAAACCAAAAACTCTACTCTATTCACAAGTCAGTCCTAAATGGTATAAGTCGGAACATAAAATCCACCACATAGGATTTCGTGTTTGCTAGTTTTTGCTTAATTTGTGTTTTGAGGTGTGAGGTCGTATTCTCCATTCTTTTTTCCCTTCACACTCCATAATCATAGTTGGTGTATTTTGACTCTTTCTGAGTGTGTTAGGATCCATCATTGCCATACTCAAGTTTCTGGGTTGGTCTTTTATTTGATATAAGTTACCAAATTCACTTTTTCCATCTTTTCAAATTTCACAAGATGATCGGCGTCGATCCAATAACCCTCATTGGTTTACTAATCGCCGTCATCGATTTATTTGACCATTGTTGGTTTCTGATGTTTTGGTCATTTTAACCAAAGTAGCACTCATCACATTTTTATTCTTTCTGGGGTTCCTCAGATACTTCACCATATCTCTAGGTCTTTGAAGTCACTATCAAAATCTAGATTTTACTTCATTTTCATCATTTATTGCCATATTTATAAATCTTTTTATTTTCCACAATAACTAGTATTGGTCCTCTAAGCATCATTGGTTACCCCTTGTCACCAACACTCGTTACCCAACCGCCATCGATTTCTGTGTTTTAAATTTTTCAATTAAAATAGTGACCAATTTTCACCTTCAAACTATTTTCTCCATTTTTCTTTTCTTTTGTGTCATCTACAGAGATCAAATTACTAGGTCTATGCTAACTCACATGGTTTTGACTCGTAGCCAAGCCAAATCCTTGTATTCCATGCTAACCTTCACCGCTCCCACCTAGTGCATCACCACCTTCCATCATATCACATATGGATCCCAATCATCTTATTATCATCGGTGCACGGTGACGAAGAGTTCACAAGACTCCTTGAACGGAACCCCCGATGTTTTATAGTATTATTTATTCCATTCATCCACTCGGGATTCATTAGGGTAGTTTGTATACGACATGCATGTGTCCATTCCTCCTACCCTAACACCCACTTCGCATCAGCCTACTACTAGCTCAGAGCTTACCCTCTTCCACCTCACCCCCTGTGGTATCCCAACTTGACCCTACTTCATTGATATCTGTTGAACCCATGACATTTGTCACACCTTTGATGTTAGTTTCTCATGTGATGTCAACCATTCCTTCATCAACCGCCATGAGTGTAGGTCTATCTGCACCTGCTACCTCTCATATACCTATTGCATCTCAACCACCCATGTTGTCGACAGCCCACACTCCCTTCCAAAACATTGTCCTCTCCATCCCGTAATCTCTTCCTTAAATTACTACAAGATCGTTACATCCACTCCACCTACCTACACTTATCACCAACAACCCCCTATCTCATCTATCACTTATTCAGGATACTTTCCACCTGCATCTATTCCTCCCTCATAATTTTCGTACTCGACACCACCCTTTACTGGGATGCCTCCCATGGCATACCTTCATCATCTACCCCTTATACTTCAAGGGGTGCCTAGTCATCACAACCTACTAACGATCTTATCAAAATTATGATGGAAAAGATGCAGACATTGGAAGCATCCGTCTTCAACTCACAAAATTCTCTGACATACGACAAGATTTGCAATGAGTCCATTCACCCATCCATTTTGATCCATCCATACCCTACGCATTGGGAAATGCCTAAATTCAATTAGTTTAACAACAAAGAGGACCCACAGTAACACTTGTGGTCTTTTAAACATGGCTGTTATTTGATCATTCATGATGACGATTTGCTCTTACAAACTTTCCCAATGTCTATAACAGGACTTGCGTTGGATTGGTATAGTGGTCTACCTAGGCAAACCATTGAGCATGTTGAGAAGGGTGGATGTCATAAGATAGTTTTGACAAGAGAGTCTTGAATCACGTGTCATACTCCTGCATACACTCTACCCTTCTTTTTGGATCTCCTTTAGAGCGTTGATGCTCTTTTTCTCAAACTCAGGGATATGGAACTTTACTAGGAAGGTTTTCTTCAATGCGGTGTAGTCTACCACCGTCTGATGGGGGTCATACTTCCTATACCAACTATGTGCATGTCCTTACAATGTTGTTGCAAACTAACTTGCCTTCTACTCCGAGGTAGTGATCCCTTTCATGCGCCATAGTAATTCACACTTGTGCACATGCTCTACAACATCTTCAATACCCCTGTAGTCTAGTAAGTGCAAAGACATCTCAAAAATACTTGTGGAGGTGGTTGAGGCCCTTGTCCTCTTGATCCAAAGCCTTGGTTTCCTCCGGTGTTTCCTCCTCCACCAGATCCACTGGATCCACCAAGTCATGTTCCTCCTGACCCACCAAATCCTCCAGATCTGCTAGGTCCACTAGGTCCTCTAGCTCCTATACCACCAGATCCACCTCCTGCAGCTAGAAAATGGCACAAGTGGTCGTGCCTAGTGTTCCCAACGTCCCACTAAACTGTGTGCTAATGGTTTATGATATTTTCCCACTACCAATTGTGTGTCTCGTGCCACTCCTAGACGTGATACCCAAACTTTGCATGCTTACACCTTGTCCAATAATTTCTCCAAATATCGGAATGGTTTACGTAGCCATGGATGTTCCAAATGAGAAATTATATCTCCTGGGCACAGATCAATTACTCCCACTGATACCAACTGGGTTAATAATACTTCTCCCTTGATCTTGAAAACCAAGTGTTAAGGGTTGGTCACCAGGTGGGTTCAGATGCATACCGACGACTCTCCTTTCTCCATGTGACAAACTCTCATCACGAGTTGAAGGGGCTTCTCTTCCGCGCTTGCCAAGATGGGGTAGCATAGACTACTCAGGTTCCACATCCTCTACGTGAACCTCAACTCCTTCCTGCAACATCTACCTCCATAGATCCATCACACTTGCAACCTCACATTGTCTAGTCATCTCTCTCTCTCATGAGCTTCGCTATACTTGAGTCGTCTCTCCTCCCTTCCTTCTCATCCGCAATGTCCGTCATCTTTCTCTACCCTACCTTCTTCACCCAACGCTCAAAGATGCTTATCTGGCCATGGGAAATACCTCTAAACTTAGGGTAATGACCAAGATCTTCATAGCCAAAGGAATAACACGCAAAAATGATCCTTTGGGCTCCCTCAAAAACTCAAACTCAAAGAACTTCTAGGAAAGAATACGTAGAAATGGTGTATTCTAGAGTATAACTAGTTAGCACTCCTTTCCACCAGTGATCAACAACACGCGTCCAAGTTATATCTACATCTTACAGCCTTTGGTAATCATCTTGGGTCCATACGCGCAATCTGTAGTACCAACTCAATCTGGATGCATATGTTGAAAGCCATTCATATAGTTCTACTGGAAAACAATAAAAGAATGTCTCATACAACTCATGGTATAGGTTCTCTTTTACCCATCTACATGCATCGAACTCAAGTCCAGTGTTGAATCTTTGAGAAAACTCATCCTCCGTGCTCTTGAACCATCTTTCAACACTTTCCAAGGTCAAACATTCTATCATCATGCATCACAGGGACCAATATGTATGCCATTTCACAACAACTTCGAAAAGAGGTCCCAATAATAGAACCAAGATGTAGTCATTTTTATTCTCTTAGACCAATATTATAATCCCATGTGTATCGTCCCTATCACATAGCGGGCGTTGGGCTCTCACCCGAGGCATGCGACACGGCACCGAGTCTCTCCTTTATGTGAGTCTTGTGAGAATACATCATCTATGACATATACTTAAGTGCAAAAGAAAGGAAGGAACCATGCATTCATTCTGAGAACCTAGGATGAGTTATCATATCAATGCATCCATAAAAGAGAAATAACAAACAACATATAGAAATGATTCATACACAAAGGAAATGCACTAGGATTATGCTCATGAACACAAATATGCTTTAGAACATAACCTTCCATTGATATTAATGAGTTTAGTAACCACATTACATTCATTGAGGTCATAATAAACCCATATAACAATGCAGAGTAAGGTCATGCATCAAAAACTACACTATGTCCTTCATATTACAAGGATAAATACAGACCCATCCCTCTAAATATGTTATCACTCCTATGTTTTCTCTAATCCCAACCCATAGAATCCTCCATGATATTTCTATAGAGCTTCACCTCTTTTCCAACTCCTATGCTCTCTCAGGATGATCCCATGTATATTTGTCTCTCTTTTTGCTATCTACACACCTCTATATATAGCTTTCTACCTTCACCACCATGCCTTTTGAGGTAACATATTGGTTGTCAAGTGTCCAAGTGGTCCTCCAATGGAGCATGCCTCCTTTGATCCGAGCTCTCCACTTTGTGCAATGATGTTATTTTGGAACCTTCCATCACATGCATGGAATATTCCCTTTTGATCCTACAGCCGCCAAGATGGCACCTTATCCATTCCACATGTTAATCGGATCATGCTTTTCTCATGTGCTACATGGAACACCGAATATGGCTAAGTCCTAAAGCCCATCTTGCCTTGCGCACGGGCCATGTGTTCTATAAAACCTGCTAGAACCCTTCCCTACACGCCTTCACCTGTGTGCCCTTCTTCAAATAGGTCATGCACACCCACGCGCCTTCTTGTACTTAGCCAATATTTTGGGGCCCAACAAATTTAATAGAGTTATTCACCTACGCTTGTGCTAGTCACATCTCACTGACTCTCTAAGTTCAAACATTTTGCATGTTCGACAAGGCATTCACTATGGCCCAAAACTTGAAATTCATGTCATTAAAGAGAAGAAGATATGATTGCACAACAAGAACGTTGCATTTAAATCCAACGATACCTCTTATTCTTCCAAATTTCAAAATAATTACTCTAAAGCAAAAATATCTCGCCCACGCGGTAGTTTTGAAAGTCAACCCATCTCACCCATCTAACCAATCAAAGCCTTCTTCCAGCCTTTCTCATGTTTAAGATTTTTAGTTCAAGCAGGAGCAATGAAAATACACTCCCATAGGAGAACCCTATTTTTGTTTTTAGAAAAACTTCTAAACATTGGAGCCATCACTCTTCCACCCATCAAACCACATACTGGTTTTGACCCCTCTCGTCCTATGCCCACGTGGTACAAAGAAAATGATTACTACAATTCTCATCATGTATAAGGTCATAGCGATAGTAATTGTATAACTTTCAAAAATATCATCCAAGAAATGTTAGATAGTGGAGATATCATCTTGGATAACCCTAACGTCTTTGACTAATCAAAACCTTCACATCTTCAAGAAGTTGTTCCCAAATCATACCCCATCGTCTAACCAAACTAGCAAACCTTCTACCAATGACAGTAACATTCATGAGGTTCATGTTGTTTTCGACATCATACCAACTCTTCCTCAATTTCCTCCTACTCCATCTATCGAGGAGATTCTTGCACGATCCCCTTTATCCATGGAGGGACTTGTTTCATCTACTCCTTTACCCACAGAGGAGTCTCCCTTATCTCCCCTTCACCCACAGAGGGATTCCGCTATATCTTCGATACGCTTTCCCGTGCACATCTCAACCGATAAACAACCCACAGTATTAACTCTCCTACCCATGGGATATTCATGCTCACCTTCCTCTTCGCCAAAAGATGAACCTACGATGAGGTCATAAATTGGCCATAAATTACCATTATTTTGTCCTTCCAAGTTACCTTTGAAAGTGGATTTAAATGTAATCTTGGAACTTATAGTTTGTTTAAGATATAATATAGGATATATATCTTGTTCATTCTTTAGAAATATTTTGTTATCTATTTTTTGACTAATCCTATTGATTATTTGGGAAAAGATGCAAAGTCTTGTGTATATAGGCTATAAAGGAAAGATAATGCTAGTTTTGGAAAAAGTGGAATTGATCATGAAAATTAGATTTAAACTCAAATATGATTTTATATTCAAATTCCTCTCAAAAATTATGAAAGTTAAAAAGGAATCATCTCAATCCGAGATTGCATACAAAATTTATAGTTGTTTTAAGTTAGCTCCGGAACTCACAGATTTAGTTTTGGAACTCACAAATTTAGTTCTGGAACTCATAGATTTAGTTCTAGAACTTGTATATTTAGTTCCGAACTTGCATCAATCAAATAACATTTAGTTTGGAACTTGCAATTCGTATATTTATATTTTCAAGCAATTAAAACAGTGGACAAAGTTACAAGGTATAGAATGACAGTTAGTTCTGGAACTTGCAATTCATGGAAAAAGCAGATTTAGTTCCATAACTTGCATATTTAGTTCTGGAACTTGCATAAAAGGAATGAAAACTTTAGTTCCGAAACTTGCATAAAAGGAATGACAACATTAGCTCTGGAACCTGCATCAACAGAATGACAATTTTTGAGGAATTGTGAAAAATCAGAGAATCCAATGGAAAATATGAGAGAGGTTTTTGTTCATAGAAATTTTTTTAACATAAACCTCGTTCAAACTATCTACAGGTTTTACCAATGAATATAAATATAACTTTTAGTGAGGTGTAGTCTGAGGAAAAAGTGTATCAGATGAGTACTAAAAGTTCCATAAACAGAAATAGAAAATTCAAAAGGAAAATGTGAGAGAGGTTTTTGTTCATAGAAATGTGTTTAAAAAAAAATTCATTCCAATTTGCTACAATTTTTACCAATGAAGAGATATCTAACTTTTAGTGAACTACAGTCTAAGGAAAAAGTGTATCAGACGAGCACTAAAAGTTCTATAAACAGAAACAGAAAAGTCAAATAGAAAATATGAGAGAGTTTTTTGTTCAAAGAAATGTGTTTGACAAAAACCTCATTCATATTTTCTATAGGTTTTACCAATGAAGATATATCTAACTTTTAGTGCACTACAATCTGAGCAAAAAACATATCAGACAAGCATCAAAAATCCCACAATAAAAAACAACAAAGTCAAACGGAAAATCTGGGAAATGTATTTAGTCAAAATCATCTTTTGAGGAAAAACATCCTTCCAATAATGTAGAGAGAATAAAATCATTATGATTCTTGTTACCGAAAAGCAAGGAGAAGATTTGGGAGCAAATCTTCCTAAAATAAGTGAGATCAAATTTTCACTCCAATAATATATCTCTCTCCATATTTTGTGGAGATGGAAATCTTAGATTTTAGGATTAAAATAAAGATAAGATCAGATTGTATCTCCCAAAATAAGGATTTGGTTGGACACATAAATTATAAATGCAACCTTCCACATTCAGATATGTAATTGTTTTCTCAAGAAATAAAGATTTGTTCTTTCTTTACAATCTTTTGAAGTAAAGTTATTCTAGCAAGTTTTGAATTAAAAGTATGAATTAAGTCCTCTTCCAAGGAATGAGTTGGCCACTCATTCCAAGGAAGATGGATCAATGTGTTAATGTTTGTTTCTTTATTTCTGCAATTTTCCTTTTGTTGTAAATTTCTATTTTTTTATGTTATGTAATTTCTTTTTTGAACCTACAAGTGTCTTTTCCTCTTTCCTTTATTTTCAATTCAGAAATTTCCTCAATGCAAGTGTGATTACATTTCTGCATGTGTGATTTATTTTATGCAAGTTTGGAATGTGTTTAAAGGAGCTACTTTCCAACATCTTCTTCTCTTAATGCATCTGACCTTCTGACACCAACCCAGTTGACATTATTAATGGCGAGGATTGACAACCCTCATCACCTACCTCATCCTAATTGTCATCTCCCTTACCCATAGGGGATCCATTAGAAGCATCCCTTCCTATTGGTGATAATTCTCTGTTGGCTTTCAAAGATCCTAGCTATTTGCGCTTACCATCATGTGTCAGGGCATAATGTGGAAAATTGTAAGGATCTTAAGACTATTCTTCTCCAACTATGTCCTCTGAAGAAAATTTTGACGATGATGATCTTTTAGATGAGGACCCTAGTCCACTTCCACCTATCACCACACATCCTCATCCCTTACCTCTTCAGTGACCTTCATCTCCACCTCCACAACCCTTTTATCCTCCTCCAACATTTGAGATCAATATGGTCCGCATAAGAGAGCTAGCCAAACCTCCACCAAAATGTCAATGCATTGCATTCTTTTCACAAAACTAGTATATGCCCTCACCATATTTTTGCTCATCTTATCGCTACACCTATCACAACTCACTTGCTCCTTTACCCCATATTAATATGGTTAACATTACCACTCGAGCCTAGAAGGACAAAGGAAAGGAGAAAACAACCAGCCCATCTACCACTCTTTTACCCAATATCCCATCTCGCACTTGCACCAAAATCACCATTTGTGGACCCACATACCCTATTTTTGATGGGGTTTCCCATCGTACAATGATTAAACAATTGCACCAGTCTCCTCTTAAAATGTCTTTGTACAACCTAGTCCAAACCTCTGAGTCTCATCGATAGGCCCTCATTGAGGTTCTGCAATCTATTGAGGTTTTACCTAATGACCCTACACTGTAGCATCCATTATCACTCCTCACCATGTGGCCTCTCTTACTACTTCATTACCTTCCTCTACACGCGCTACCACTCATTAAGTAGCCGCTCTTAGTTTCTCTGACGATGAGATTATACCTCTCCAATCAGATGATCTTGATCCCACCCTATTCATTTCTATCTACATTGATAATATACGCGTTCAACATGTTATGATCGATGGCGATGCTAAGTATTAACATCATTTCTTCATATGCATACAACCAAATACGCATCCCTTCCAAATGCATGCATAATAACCCGATTATGTTGTGTTCATTCAACGATGCCATCACTTCCACCCTTGCACCATCATTCTCCACATTCATGTGGGCCCCGTACCATTCCAAAATTATTTTGTCTTATAGGGGAATTCTAGTAAAACATGTTGTTTGGGTGACCTTGGATCGGTGTCATGGGTTTTGTTCCTTCAACCTTACACTTTGTTGTTTAAAATTTGAACATGAAGGACACAACTATTGTTATCCATAAATCACCTTCCGGCCAAATATTGGATCAGCCACGACCCCGCATAGAAAGAACCTGAGAAAACTCGTTCAAATCTGTAAATAGGTCACAAAAGGACTCAACAATGGAGTGGTGGGGGCTGAGAAAGACTAAATGACCCTATGCAAAAAAACGACTCTGTCGAGTCATTTCCATGTCTTAAATCCATTTTTCAAGTTACAGGTAGACTCAACAATGGAATAGCAGGGTCAGAAAAGAAGGAGCAATGCCGCATGAGGAACCAGGAGCAAGAAGGAGGAAAAATGATGAAACTTTGAATTTTTCGAGGCTCAAGACCGTTCAAGAAAGAGTAAAAATTGGCTTAGTATGGAGGAGGTAGCGGAAAGAACCACATGTCCTAACAATGCTTCTCCAAAGTTAAATCTAGAAAAGGGAGCCCAAACTTGAGACAAAGCTTCCACATGTCCAGAGTCTCAAAATTTGTGGGGCCATTGAAAAGTCTTCAACTAAGAAAGAAGGTGTCTGGTGTCGAATCGGCGTGAATCTAAAATGGGAGCTCGGGCAAAGACTCAAACTTGCGCCAGCCCTCCACGTAGCAAATGGTCAAACAAAGTCAAAAGGTGGATAGGGTGGGCCTCAAAATTGGCTAAGTATAAAAGTGTAAGCGGAGAATGCCAAGTGTCAGTGTGGCGCATCTCCAAGAGTTGACCCAAATGACCGTGAGCTTGCCACGTACTCCAAAGTCCAAAAAGGATAAAAGAGACCATTGAAAAGTCCACTGAGACAGGCGGACCGACAAGTGTCAACTTGACGCTCCTCCAAAGGCAAATTTTGAATCGGGCTTTCAAGCAAGCGCGAGGCCATCAGGTGTCCATATCAAACAAGGGGCAAAGTCGGTTGAATAGTCAATACATAGGTCAGGCCGGTAGAGGCTGCCAAGTGTCTAAATGGCACTAATTCAAAGTTAAATCTAGAAAAGGGTTTCCAAACAAGTTTAGTGCTGCCACGGGTCCTAGATCAAAGCGGGTCGTGAGGGGAAATGTTGGTTTTTGCCTCTTACCCCAAAAGGTGTAAAAGTTGCAAAATGGGCCACAACTCTACCAAAGGGAAAAAGTTAGCATTTGAGCCCGAGTCAAACCAAAGCGGGAGTTGGAGGAAAAGGTGAAAATTTTCCTTTTGACAAAAAGGCACAAAGGAAAAAATTGAAGTGCATCTCCTAGCCAACCGAAGGGTGCCACGTGTCCAGGAGGGGCTTCGCGACCATGGGGTTTTTTTGAGTTTTGCATTTTGTATAAAAGGGAAAAAGATAAATTACGGACCCGCAAACCTAATTTTTCTCTAATCTGGATGCCACGTGTCCCATATTAAAAAGGGGACCCATTTTTCAAACTATTTTCCCGCCCATTTTATGCGGACTCGATACAAACTTCAAAGGGGCATATCTTTCGACTCAAGGCTCGAAATATTGCAAATCTGACACCATTGGAAGCATCTCGACGTCTTCTACACCATGAAAAGATAAAAATTCATTTTTCTCAGGCCCTAGTAGGTGAAAAATGGAGAAATGTCTTCAAGCCTTTAATACAGGATCTTCTTTCCTCAACAACCAGATCGGATTCAATCTATTCCACCATTTCCTCTTCCTTCAAGGTGCCGAACCAAATATTGATGCAGTAAAGATGGATTTGGGGTAGATTTTGTCAGAGGCATTAATAGCAGTGGTTGAGCTTCACCTACTTTTCCCGCTCCTCTCTCTCTTTCTTCTCTCTGATTGAATCTATAAATACAAGGGCGGGACTCATTGTAAAGGGTTGGACATTCTTTTGTTTTGTAGGCTCCCCTTTCCTTCTAGCAAAGGAATTCATGGAGTTCAAGCCTTCCATTAAAATTATAGTATGTTCTTGCCTCCTGGCTATTTTTTAATGCATTATATCAATCTGCAGAGCAATAAAACACGTTTGTGATCAATTCTAGATCCTTTTTGTCTCTTTTCTTTCATATCTGGTCTTTCATTATAAATTTGGTTATCTATGCTTGATTATTGTATGTATTTTGTTGGTTTGTGTCTATCAAAAAACTAATGTTCATCATTCCTTCGGTGCATCACCTTGTAGTTTAGTCATTTATTATTTCTTATATCCCTTTTTATCCTGTCTCCTTGGCAAATTTTAGATTAGGTATAGAGATAGATCCTCTGCAAGTTCTCACATATGCACCTAAACAGAGGAATAGGAACCAACCTTTAATCTGGAGAGATTTTCCATTTTTAAGGTCCCACACCTTGGGGAAAGTTCAATGTTATGTGGATCACACCAAATGACTCTGCCTTAGAAAAGCAGATCTATAGAACTCATTTGGGGGTGCTGTGATTTTGCACTAACAGTTTTGGCATGCTCGGTGGGACAGAGAAGTCTCCATCTTATTACAGTAAGATTGATGTGCACTTGTTGTGATTCTAAATTTTAAGAAGTTTTAAAATTATACATTTGGTGACTCCAAAAGAAACAAATCCATTGGTTTCAGTAGTCCAAGCAAGTTCATGAGAAGGATACAAACAAGGTCTAGAACAAGAGAGGAAGGACAGTTTGTACACATACACTTGTCTCCAGACAGAAGGAAAAGAAGAAGAGCCCAGAGGTCTCCATCTCCCCCAAACAGAGCCTTATCAACACCTCCTCCTAGTAGGTCGTTCTTTCAAACAAGAAGGGTACTCAGGCCAATCAGAATGGCTCAGCCAAATCCTTATGTCAACTTCACTGGTAGCAGCCCACTCACCTTGAATGCACAAAATCTGGTCCCGATTGTAGCATTAAAGAGCATCCCATATTTCACTAGGGAAAACTAGACTTCTCTGGTGTTTGCAAATGCTGATCCACGAGATCCATGAGATGGATATTGCAGTCAAGTTGCTAGCCTCTTCACTCAAAGGTAAAGCTTCACAATGGTTCAAGAGCCTTGAAGCAAGCTCTATTCAAAACTGGAACCAATTGTGCATAGCTCTTCACAACCAGTTTAGAGAAAAGGTGATAACTTGTCTTTGTTGGAGCAACTAACAACAATCAAGAGAGCCCCAAATGAGCAACTGACAGATTTCAACCTCAGATTTCAATGGACCTAGGATAAGATTCCAACGATAAAGCCCACTAATGAAGGTATCTTCTTATACTTTCTTAGGGCTTTAAATTCTGATATTTCTTTGATGATTTAGTCAATAGAGGGAACAACCTTACATGTAGCCTATAACCTTTCCATAAGAGCTGAGAACCATTTGATTCAAGCTGGAAAACTTACCCTTATGCCATCCATTCCCCTTTACCCCAAGTTAAGAAACCCAGGTACTAGCCAAACACCCACATTAGCTCATATACCCACCCCTAGGAGTCAAAGTTCAGTTGAAGCCTCCACTTCATCATCTAACACCTCAAAGGAGCTTCAGAAATGATGAAACAACTGCAAAACCTAGGAAATGAGCTAGTAACCATCAAAAGACAGCAGGATCAGAGTTCTAGGCCATATCAACCCCAGGCTCGTGCTCAAGATTGCCGCACCCCATATCAAAAAAATAAACCACCAACCCGGATATAAATCGAGTCAACACCAAGGGAAACCTCAAGTGCTAGACCTTTCAGGTCATATGACCCAAACACAGTTTCAACATCAAGGGGATTGGTTCCAACATAGAATAACATGGCACAAGAGTATGAATGGTGTTTCCCATGTAATCAACCACATAATCAGTCGATGTGCTTCAATGGTGCATTAAATCAGGCTCTGATGGTGCAAACTATTGGTGTGTCACAAGAACCTAGCCACGAAGAAAGTTAGCAGCAAGGAGCTCAACAAGAGGGACCCCCAAACAAAACTATGCTTGTCAATTGGCAAGCTGAAGACTTATGTGGAATGAATCAGACTCCTTCTCAAAGTATAGCTACTAATACATGGTCTAAGAGGAGAAATATTGGAGAAGGACATTCACCAAGCTCAGGTGATCCTCAACCCTTCGTCGCTCAGCAAGGTATTGGCATTCAAAATACAACTTCCAATGTGAAAAGTCAATCTAAGCCACCTTTCGGACTTACTCGAGCACCGATTGTAACATCCCATGTGCAAGAGAAAAATTCATTTGGGAAGGAGCAGCAAAAGGATAGCTCATTCAACATCATTGAGAAAATGAATAGGACAAGTGTGAACATTTCACTATGGGAGTCACTGGCCATTCCAGGGTAGAGGGAACTATTGCAGATCGCTATACAAAATTGTTCAAGCTCAAATCACACCCCTAACCAAAGAAGAAAGTGCTTACCAATACAAAATTTAACCTAGGAAAACCATCAAGAACAACAAGGTAAGAACACGAGACCTCCTCCATTCTATGTTTCATTGATTATTGGAGACAAATTGGTGCACAATTATATGATTGATTAAGGGAAAGTAGTTTTGTAATGCCCAAGAAAATAGTTGATCAACTGGGTCTCCAATATGAAGTCATCTCTAGAGGGGTAGTGCAATTAGATGGGATAGTAGTGACAAATGTTGGAATCATCAAAGATCTCGAGCCTCATTCTGCATACCCTTTGAATGTGACTATTTTGTAGAACGTGTCAATTATAGATTTACCACCACATTTTACTTTGTGTTTTTCCAAGGACTTCACTGCCAAAATTGGAGGCTATATATCTTTGATTGGTCACATATGCTCTTCAGAACAAGGTATGGGACAAAGGCCACAATCAGATCTGAGCCCATTGCTAATTATCATATTGAATCTTATACGCCTAGCCCAATCAATTCCAACTTCTCAGCTTTTGATCAAGAAGACCTCCTAAGCACTTATGAAGTAGATACCAAGGTGGGATGTATCCCAGACTTGACTCTCAATGAGTGGGCCAACAAAAGACATGCTTTTGACCCCTATAAGGAGATGGAAGAATCTAAGCTAGGTGTCTACTTGTCTACATGAAGAGAATCATCCTCTTCCTGACCTAATTAAGCCAGAATATAAAGATGATAATGAGGTATGGCAATTGTTCTTTGATGGCTCAAGGAGTAGACAAGGAGCTGGAGGAGGAGCTATGATTGTGTCCCCTAAAGGTATGAAATATTATTCAACCTTTAGATTTCAATTTTCCTACTCAAATAACATTGTTGAATATGAGGCTTTGGTCCATGGTCTTCATTGGGCAAGGAAGCTAGGAATCAAGAACTTGCAAGTGTTTGGTGACAGTGAACTGGTTGTCAATCAAGTCAAAGGACTTAATGCTATCAAGAATGACCTGCTCAAGAACTACAAGAGTAGGGTATGGGATCTCATGGAGGATTTCGAGGCCTTCAACATTGTGTCCATACCCAGGAAGGAGAACGAAGTTGTTGATAGGCTTGTAGCAGTTGGAGCAATGTTTGATGTGGTCGACAACATCAAAAGAGACAAAGAACAACCACATATCCATATAGTTGTGAGGCCAGTAGTTCCAGATAACAACACATGCTGGCAGGTGTTCAAGAATGATCAGTAGATCATTAATTTTTTGCAAGAAGAAGCTGAATTCTCAGCTAGAAATCAAAATAGATTAGAGCAGTAATACAGAATCAAATAGTACAACTGCATACAAACAAGCTTCCCAAAGGCTTAGTGACATTGGAGTCTATCTTCAATCCTAATGATCAGTTTAGAAAAGAGAAGGCTAACATACAGATCAAAGGAGAAGATTTAGAGTCAATCCCAGTTGGAGAAGCAAAACACTTCAAATTGGCAAAGTGGCCACCGAGCAAGAAAGGTATGAATTCATACAACTTTGCCAAGAATTTCCAGATGTATTTTCTTGGAGCTATGAAGACCTAAGAGGGTTCAATCCAAAGCTAGCACAACACACAATTGAACTAGATCTAGCTGCTCAACCCATTAGGAAAAAGTAGAGACCAGTCAATCCACACATTGAGCCTCTGATGAAGAAAGAGTTAAACAAGCTGATAGAGGCAAGTATCATATTTCCAATCAAACACTCAAGCTGGGTTGCAAACCTGGTCCCAGTCAGGAAGAAAAATGGAGAGATTAGGTTGTGTGTAGATTTTCGAGACTTGAATAGAGCTTCCCTCAAAGATCACTACCCACTCCCTTCAATGGAGCAAATCTTGCAAGTGGTGTCTGGATTAGAGAGATTCTCCCTCCTAGATGGCTACTCAAGGTACAACCAAATCATGATGAAAAAATATGATCAGTTTAAAACAACTTTCACCACCAAATGGGGCACCTATGCCTACAAAAATGCCATTTGGATTGTCCAATGTCGAAGCCACTTTTCAAAGGGCAATGGATATGGCATTCAAAGGACTAATCAACAAAATAGTACTGATCTATTTGGATGACATTACGGTGTTTTCCAAAATGCAAAGAAACCACCTTTTCCACCTAAGGCAGGTGTTTCGAAGATGTAGGAGTTTTGGGGTATCATTGAACCCTAAAAATGCATATTCTTGGCCCATGAGGGTAGGCTTCTAGGCCATATTGTATCAAAGGAAGGATTGGCAATTGACCCAGAGAGAGTTGAAGCAATAAGAGCATTGTCATTGCCAAGCCACAAGAAATCTCTTCAAAGCTTCTACAGGAAAAATCAATTTTGTCCGTAGGTTTGTACCAAACTTTTTGCCCTTGTTAAGCCAATAACGTTGATGTTGAAGAAGAGCTTAGCATTTAGGTGGACAGCTAAAGGAAAGGAGAGCTTTGAGGCCATCAAAGAAGCTATATCACAAGCCCCAACTCTCGTGAATCTATATTTCTCTAAAGACTTCATATTGTATGCCTTTGGTGGTAGTGACACAATTTCTGCAATCTTAGTTCGTAGAACAAAGAAGGTACAGAACAACCAATTGCTTTCTTCAGTCAAGGTCTAGAAGACTATGAAGTGAGATACTCCTTCATCAAAAAGCAAGTCCAGTGCAATAATCAGAGGATTAAAGAAGTTTAAGCATCTAGTTTCAAATAATAAAATCCAATTGTTGGTCTCCCATGCGGGAGTTAAAGAATTCCTTCTCAGCAAGGATCTGAATGAAAAACATGTAGGATGGATCACTCATGTCATGGAATATGACATTGATATTAGGGTCACTAAGCTGGTCCATGGGAAGGGGTTGTGTGAACAACTAGCCTCATGTCAACAAGACAAAGCAAACAATGAAAAGGAGGTTGTTTTTGTTCTACAGATAATCAAGAGGAAGGAAATAATGATGTACCTACTCCTTGTTGGACTCAAGACATGGTGCACTTCCTTTAAATAGGCATGTGTCCTCATGGGATGAGTAAAGAAAAAAGGAGACATTTCAAACTACAGGCCATCCCATATGTTCTTATTGATGGTGTCTTGTTCAAAAGAGACATCAATGGCATTTTGGCCGAGATGCATTGAGACGATCGGAGTTGAGAGAGTGTTACAAGAATTCCATGTTGAAGCAGTTGGAGGCCATTTTTCTCCAAGGGTGACAAGCACTCAAGATCATGAAGGCAGGTTATTATTGGCCCAGAGTGTTTAGTGACTATGCTATGCATGGATCAAAAAGTGTAAGAATTGTGCATTCTTCAAAGGCAAAGAAAAGTTAGTAGCACTTCCATTGCACCCAATTTCATTCGACCAACCTTTCTGCGCAGTGGGGATTGGACTTCATTGAGTCATCAATTCAAATTCGATCTAAGGCCATAAATGGATCCCGACAATAACTCGACTATTTCACCAAGTGGACTGAGGCAGTGGCACTCAAGAAAGCTAATGAGTCTAGTATACTAGATTTTTATGAAGGAAGAGTGACCACTTTGGAGTGTCGACCACCATTATATCAGACAATGCATTAGCATTCATAGGTTCCAAGATCACAGGATGGGCTATTAAGAATGGGACTTACTTGAGCACTTCATCAAACTATTACCCTCAAGGTAATGGCCAAGTTGAGTCCACAAACAAGAACCTGCTAAAGATCATTAGAATAACTCTTGATGAAAATCAAAGAACCTAGTACACAAAGCTCAAATCAGCCTTATGGGCTGATAGGATAACACCCAAGAGATCTACATGAAGCTCTCCATTCAAACTTGTCTATGGGAAAGAGGCAGTGTTGCCTATATCACTTGATTTTCCAGCATTAGAGCTCGTGAAGTAGCTAGAGATGTCTGAATTTGAACAGCTGGATTCCAGGTATGAGGATCTGATAGAATTGGAAGAAACCAGAGAGCATGCACTTTAATCAATAGAGAAGGATTAGGCCTCAATCAAGAGATGCTTTGACAAGAAGGCAAAAACAAGGACCTTCCAGGAAGGAGAGCTGGTTTTGAAATGGGATGCAGATTGGGAAAAATAGGAAGGCATTCCAAGTTTGATGCCATTTGGAGTGGCCCCTTCATGGTCATAAGATGTAAAGGTAGCAATTCTTTCCAATTGTCTATGTTGGATGGTGAGGAATTGCATATTCTAGTAAATGGAATCTATCTTAAACACTGCTACTAGAAGGAAGGTTATCACCTTGTACATATTAGTTAATTTCTTTTCCTCTAAGTGCTTGTGCACATTGTCTTGTTGTAGTTTAGGTTGCTTTTCTCCTAAGTGCTTTGCATGCTCTGCATGTTCTATTTGGAGTATGTATGATTTCAAATTTTGTATATAGTTGTGGTGTTGTTTTGTTGCTCTTATGCAGTCCATTCAGAGAGACAGATGAAGCCCCGGGTCAAAACAATTTTCTACTCTCAGAAACCTTCGTTTCAAGATTTCTTATGAAAATCAAGAGTGCAAACAATCGGGCTCATGAATAAGAGGAAGAATTAATATCGACCATTGTTTTCAACTCCATTCCCAACGATTATGACAAGGCAATTAGTCTTTTCATCTAACAGAAGATACCCTTGTGAGTCACCAAATTATTATCCATATTTTTTGCCCCAGGGCCAAATATTGGATCAGCCACTACCCCGCATAAAAAGAACCTGAGAAAACTCATTCAAATCTATAAATAGGTCACGAAGGACTCAACAATAGAGTGGCGGGGGCCGAGAAAGACAAAATGACCTTATGCAAAAAAAAAAAATAAATGACTCTGTCGAGCCATTTCCATGTCTTAAATCCATTTTTCAAGTTACAAGTAGACTCAACAATGGAATAGCAAAGCTTTAGAAAAGAAGGAGCAATGTCAGCGAGAGAAACCAAGAGCAAGAAGGAGGAAAAACAGTGAAGCTTCAAAGTTTTCAGGCTCAAGATCGTTCAAAAAGAGTCCAAAATTGACTTAGTATGGAGGAGGCAACGGAAAGAACCACGTGTCCTAACAACGCTTCTCCAAAGTTAAATCCAAAAAGGGAGCCCAAACTTGTGCCAGGCTTCCACGCGTCAAAGTCCCAAAAAGTTACGGGGCCATTGAAAATTCTTCAACTAAGAGAGAAGGTGCCAGGTGTCGGCTCGGCACAAATCTAAAATGGGATCCTGGGGTGAAGACTCAAACTGCGCCAGTCCTCCATGTAGTAAATGGTCAAACAGAGTCAAAAGGTGGACAAGGTGGGCCTCAAAATTGGCTAAGTATAAAAGTGTAAGTGGAGAATGCCAAGTGTCAGTGTGGCGCATCTCTAAGAGTTAGTCCCAAGGTAGAGACCCAAATGAGCGCGAGCTTGCCACGTAGCCCAAAGTCCAAAAAGGATAAGAGGGACCATTGAAAATTCCACAAACTAGTAGAGACCGACAAGTGTCAACTTGACGCTCCTCCAAAGGCAAATTTTGAATCGGCTTTCAAGCAAGCGCGAGGCCGCCACGTGTCCATATCAAAAAAGGGTAGAGTCGGTTGAATAGTCAATGCATAGGCCAGGCCGGTGGAGGCTGCCAAGTGTCTAAATGGTGCTAATTCAAAGTTAAATCCATAAAAGGGTTTCCAAACAAGTGCGGTGTCGCCATGTGTCCCAGATCAAAGCGGGTCATTGGGGGAAAAGTTGGTTTTTTGCCCTTACCCCAAAAGGTGTAAAAGTTACAAAATGGGCCACGACTCCACCAAAGGGAAAAAGTCAGTGTTTGAGCCCGAGTCAAACCAAAGCGGGGAGTCAGAGGAAAAGGTGAAAATTTTCCTTTTGACAAAAAGACACAAAGGAAAAATTGAAGTGCATCTCCCCAGCCAACCGAAGGGTGCCATGTGTCCAGACAGAGCTTCGGGAATGCAGGGGTTTTCTGAGTTTTACATTTTGCGGAAAAGGGAAAAAGATAAATTATGGACCCACAAACCTAATTTTTTCTCTAATCTGGCTGCCACGTGTCCCATATAAAAAAGGGGACCCATTTTTCAAATTGTTTTCCCACCCATTTGTATGCGGACTCGATACAAACTTCGAAGGGGCATATCTTTTGAATCAGGGATCAAAATATTACAAATCTGACACTGTTGGAAGCATCTCAACATCTTCTACACCATGAAAAGATAAAAAATTCATTTTTCTTATGCCCTGGTAGGTGAAAAATGGATAAACATCTTCAAGCCTTCAATACAGGATCTTCTTTCCTCAACAACTAGATCAGATTTGATCTATTCCACCGTCTCCTCTTCTTTCAAGGTGCCGAACCAAATATTAATGCAGTGAAGATGGATTTAGGGTAGATTTTGTTAGAGGCATTAATAGTAGTGGTTGAGCTTCAACCTACTTTTCCCACTCCTCTCTCTCTCTCTTTCTTCTCTCTGATTGAATCTATAAATGCGGGGTGGGACTCATTATAAAGGGTTGGAAATTATTTTGTTTTGTAGGCTCCCCTTTCCTTCTAGCAAAGGAATTCATGGAGTTCAGGCCTTCCATTAAAATTGTAGTATGTTCTTGCCTCCTGGATATTTTGTAATGCATTGTATCAATCTGCAGAGCAATAAAACACATTTGTGATCAATTCTAGATCCTTTTTGTCTCTTCTGCTCACATTTGGTCTTTCATTATAAATTTGGTTATCTATGCTTGATTATTGTATGTATTTTGTTGGTTTGTGTCTATCAGCAAAACTAATGTTCATCATTCCTTCTGGTGCATCACCTTGTAGTTTAGTCATTTCTTATTTCTTATATCCCTTTTTATCCATGTCTCCTTGGCAAATTTTAGATTAGGTATAGAGATAGATCCTCTACAAGTTCTCACGTATGCACCTAAACAAAGGAATAGGAACCAACCTTTAATCTAGAGAGATTTTCCATTTGCAAGGTCCCACACCTTGGGGAAAGTTCAATGTTATGGATCACACCAAATGACTCTGCCTTAGAAAAGCAGATCTATAGAACTCATTTGGGGGTGTTGTGATTTTGCACTAACAACTATACCATTCCACTGACCCTTCACCACTCAAGACCTGTAACATGTTGTATCGACCTAATTATTTCCTTGTACTAGTTAAGGCATCTACCACTACTGCCACTTCCTTTCACCCACGACCCCATCCACCAATGTTATTGCTACCTCTTCCACACCTAAATCCTTTATTCCCATTGTTGCCACCACTTCTACAAATGACCCATCAGCCAACACATCTAATTCTCAACCAACCAATGCTTCTTCTCTCAATCTCTCTAGTATTTCATCCATTCCATCTACCCACATATCAACTACTAGTCCCTTAGAAGTTATTTTTCAATGCCTTACTCTGGGGGAGTGCCACCTTTATAATATTGACACATTCCTTGCTCCTTAAGAGTATGGTAAACTTCATCAACAACCCTGCTATGATCACCGCATAGGCGAAGTTTTCACTTATGGTCCTCCCCACCTTTGCACCAACTTAATGTATGGAGGACTTGATGTTTCTACCTACTCGACCAAGACACCTTCCCAAACTTGACCATTTTCCTCCGACCTCTAATCTCTCACCAAACGTTGCTTCACCCACACCTTCCTCCATTGTTGTGCTTGGAAGGGCTTTGGCTTTGGTTTCTATGAACAAGGTATTGATATTTTCATCCCATGCACCACTCATAAACATAAATACTGCAGTGGTATTGGCTTTACCAAACCATCTCCCAAGAAGGCCCGAGTCGAACTCATTGAGGACAATAAACCTTCTCCACCTCATTCACCAACTTCACCACCTTTACCTACGAGAGTCTATGGATCCAAAATCCATTCCTCTTAACTTTTTTTTCGTGAACACCATTTCCTTGGGACCTCTAACTTATCAATGAGATGGTGAGGCTCCCTCTTCCCTTCCCTTCATGTATCTTGACATGATCGATGATGATACACCTTCTATTAACATCGTTCAATGTCAGGACAATGAGTCTATTCTCACCTACCTTGGTGTGGAATATTCTTATATTCACCATTTGTTACCTTCTGAGACACACACCGTGTTGAATGAATCCACCGTCAAAATCAATATTCACACTCAGGATGACCCGCACATTCTAAACATAGGTATGTCTTTAGATGTTGTTGAACACAAATATTTTACTTCTTTCCTTTGGGATCATAACAACACTTTTTCTTGGTCCTACGTTGATATGCCCAGTATTGACCCAAACATTGTGGTCCACAATATCATAACTATTCTTGAAGCCAAACATGTGAAACAAAAGCTGCAGAAAATGCATCCTCGCATTGCCCTTCTTGTCAAAGAAGAACTCCAGTGCCTTCTTTTGATTTCCTTCATCCTACCCATTTATTATCCCTAATCAATTTCTAACATTGTTCCTGTCACAAAAGTGATAGGGGAATCCACATTTGCATGGATTTCGTGACCTTAACCTAGCTTGCCCCAAAGATGAATTTCCTCTACCTAGTATTGACCAACTAGTTTATCTCACCACCGGCCATGAGATGTTATCACTCATGGACGGTTTCTCAGGTTATAACCAAATATTACTCACCCTGGAAGATCAACACAAAACTACCTTCATCACTCCTTGGGGACTTATACTATCGTGTCATGCCCTTTGGCCTTAAAAACATTAGTGTTACATATCATCATGCCATGAATTATATCTTTCATGGCATTATGCATAACATATTAGAAGATTACGTTGATGATCTTTTTTCTAAATCCAAAAATCGGGCCAAGCACCTCACAATCCTTAAGGTCATCTTCGACCGTATCATCAAGTATTGTGTTCACCTTCAACCTAAGAAGTGTGTCTTCATCTCTCTGGCAAGCTCCTTAGTTTTATCATTTCTTTGTGTGGCATTAAAGTTGATCCCACTAAAATCAAGGCTATTCTCGAAATTCCTCCACCTACTAACCTTCGTCAACTTCGTAGTTTGTAAGGAAAGTTGTAATCTATTCATCACTTTATTTCACATCTTTCCAATTGCTACCACCCATTTCATCATCTCTCTCAAAAGGATGTCTCCTTCAAATGGGATGATGAATTCCACAAAGCCTTTAACGCCTTAAAATAATACCTCCAACCACCTATGCTCATTCCCCCTAAGGATGACCAACCATTTTACCTTTACATTTCTACTACTGATCATTCCTTGGGTATCATGCTCGATCATCATGATGAGCAACACAGGAACAAGCGGTTTATTATATAATTCATACGCTTTTGACTACGAAACTAGATATACTCACTCCGAAAAACTTTGTTTAGCCTTAGTTTTTTTCACCACTAAAATTCGTCATTACCTACTCAACCAAAAAACATTTTTGTCACCAATACTGACCCCTTACATTACATGTACACTAATCCTTACCAACATAAGTGTGTTGCACGTTGGCTCATGCTTCTTGCAGACCTATATCTTGAATTCACCCATCAAAAATTTAATAAAGGACAAACCATCACTCGACCAACTCACGAGACGTAACCTCTCTCTAGAAATCAATCCTCTAACTTTGATTTCCCTAATGAATCCATCGCTACCCTCTCTTTGGATGACACTGTTTACTAGATGACCTTATTCTTTGATGGTTCAAAATTTCAGCATGGGGGTGGTGTCGATTTATCCTCATCCCTCTTAACAAAGTGAGCCTATGTCGTTATCTTTCAAAATAGATTTTGATTGTATTAACAATATCACCGAATATGAAGCATTTGTGTTAGGTCTTCAAGCCGCCATAGCCTTAGACGTTAAATCAATTAATATCTTTGGCAACTCTCAACTGGTTAGTGAACTAAGTTAATGGTATATACCGGTTTAGAATGAGATACTTCAAAAGTATAAACATCATGTTGACATACTTTTGACTACCTTTGACCATTATGAACTTCAAACCACCCCGTTCCACTAATAAATTTACAGACACCATGGCTTGTCTAGCTTCTCAAATCCCCACTTCGCCCTCTGACTCAAAAATCTTTGTCACAATACAAATGTTGCAATCCCCTTCTTATCTATTTCAAGACGTCAACCTTGTCATAACCATTAAAACTGATCCATGTGACCTTTGTTATAAGAATTTTACCTGAGTACCTTTCCCTTTCCATTCTACCTCTAAATCTTACTCACAATGGACAATGAGCCTTTCTCAAAAGTGTCTCTCGCTTTGTCAACATAAGTGGTCTTCTTTATAAATGTGGTTTTAACAAAGATCCTCTTACGATCCCTTAAAAGTTCTGAAATCCCATATACCATCAAAGAAGTTCACGATGGAATTTGTGGGGTCACTTCATGGTTTAGTTGTTGTTAAATACATTCTTCACTCCGATAGTACCGTCCCAACCCTAAACCGTGATTGTTGTGACTATGTCAAGCATTGTGTGAAGTGTCACAACATGCTAATCTTCATCATACCCCTAGTCACGCCTTACAGGTCACATGAGACCTTTGTCCTTTCTCTCAATGGGGTTTGGATCTTGTCAGAGAGATCAATCCTCATTCTTCCCAACGTCATCAATGGATTATTACCACTATCAAATATTACAATAAATGGGTCGAAGCCATGCCTCTCATTTCTTCAAATAATGAGAAAAATTATGAATTCATCAATCATCACATCATTTGTCAATTTGGTGTTCCTCACCACCGATAACGGAAAACAATTCAAAAACAAAACCCTATGAAACTCTTTGTTGCCTTCAAAGATTCAACTCGCTTTTCTTCACCTTATTATCCTAAAAAAAAAAATGGCCAAGCGAAATCAACCAACAAAAACTTAAACAAAATTCTTATGAAAGTGGTTGATTTATATCTTTGAAAGGATTGGCACACGTACATTCCTTTTACCTTATGGGCTTATCGTACTAGTATTCGTACCTCAACTGTTGTCATGCCTTTCTCTTTGGTCTATGGTATAGAGGTTGTTCGCCTCTCGAATTCCAAATTCCATCTCTTCGTATCTCACTCAAAGATATGCTCAACGATGATGATTTTTGTCAGGACTGTTTGGCACAACTCGAGTTATTAGATGAACGTCGTCTCAATGCTCTTGATCACCTCCAAATCTACCAAAAACATATCAAATGTGCCTATGATAAACGTGTCCAAGAATGAACCTTCCAGGTTGGCGACCTCATCTTGAAGGAAAATCAACATGTAACAAAAGAGGAGAAAATTAAACGGGGAAATTTTCTCCTAATTAGCTTGGACCCTATATCGTTACTCATACCTATGGATTAGGTGCTTATCATTTGTCTTCACTCAAACGTAAACCCACAACTCCGAGCCCCTTAATGCCTTGCATCTTCAACCATTTTTATTGTTGAATCGAGTCCTAAATCACCTTATGTCTATTAAGCGCTTATCCCTTGAGCACCATTCACCTTCCACTTACCTATTTTAAGGATCAACGATTAAGAAAGAATCATGTGGATTACCCATCACATTTCAACCTTATCTTAAAAATTACCACCACGTCTCTACTCATGGCATGATTCTCATGGATACTTTTCGTCCTTTTTCAAGATGGAATCCCATGGTCGCTCATTACTTAAAACCTCTCTTTTATAAGCTAACCCTTGTGTGATATGTTTTTGTCTTCATAAAAGAATCCTATCCTTCTCTATAGTCTTTTCCATGACCTAAACGTCCAAAAAATAATTCAAAAGCAATATAAGGGACTTTCAAATTCAAAACTCCTTGAGTCAAACTTCTCACAAAAAGATGACTCCCTCAAAAGGACATCTAATCTTTCTATCTTGCTGCTATAAATAGATTTCTCCCTCGAAGGACATCTATACAAAGCTAGTCATATTGTACATAGTCTACCACTAAAAGAAGAATATTCTTGTAAAAATAAAATAAACATATTCTGAAGCCTCCTACATCGATCACTTCATATAAAGCAAAAGCAAAAAGAAAAATATGATTTTTTCTTCATGGACTTGCCTATTTTGATCTTGGGTCTCTTACCAAAGAGGCATGTTATCTCACACTAGGTTACACTCAACCAAATTCATTCACCTCACCACCTTTCCTTTCTAACCTTCTACCTACTCAAGGGATATGCTGCAAATGTGACATTTCGTGATTATGTGACCTTCTTCATCCTTAGAACAGTCAATCATGCAACGCCTTTAGGGTTTTATGTTCATATGCCATCTTTGGTATGATAGAATCGTAATGGTTCTTATCAATTAGGTGGATTTTTGTCTCCTCTTACCATTCACCTTTTTTCTTACTTATTGATTCTCCTACACAGGACCAGACCATCACCACCTACATTTAGGAATTCCTCTTTCACCAAAATCACCCATGCCTATTCGACCTAAATTCAACCATGCCTAAATGACCTAAATTCAACCATGCCTAAATGACCTAAACTTAACCATGTCTATGACCTAAAATCACCCATGCCTATTTGACCTAAATCCAACCATGACTAAATGACCTAAACTCAACCATGCCTAAATGACTTAGACTCAATCATGCCTAAAATCAACCAACCCATTCCTCTACCTCATCATATTCTTCCCTAGCTTATGGGAGAACTACATCGGCCTAAGGCCCCTTTTCATTGGGGCTATGTAGGTAGCACTCCGAGGGCATGGTGCCCTTAGAGGTTAGCTCATCCACTCTTTCCCCTAACCAATTTTCCCCCATTTTTATATTAACATTCTACCATAATGATTTTTCCATTTTACACAAAAATGGGAAATTAAAACAATCACACAAGCATGACCAAACCATGCCTATACTTGACTCCATCATGCCTACATGACCTCGACTCCTAAACCCGACTCCACCATGCCTAACTCACCTAAACTCAACCATGACTAACTCACCTAAACTCAATCCGTAAAACATGGATTTTATCTTTTTAGCCCTAAATTGACATGACCGACGCGTCCATGTCGTGCCCTATCCAACCGATGTTAGTTACAATTTAACCGACATCACCACCCAACATACCAATTTGACCCACCCCATGCCCATTTTACCTAAAAACATTATTGATCCAACAAATTTTGACCTTACCAACACCTATTACACCTTACCCGCAAGCCTACATTACCTGTACATTTCCTTAATTATGTTTAGGGACATGTTATTTACCTATACCTCAGCCTTACCTATGCCTTGACCTACATACCCTGACCTAAACTACCTTTTGTGACATTGGAATTTGTGTACTCGTTATACCTTGTGATGTTATTACCCATGTTGTTTAGCCTAATGACCTTACCTAATGATGTGATGTTTATCTCGACCATACCTTTAGTGCCATGGAACAAAACCTATTACCCATTCCTACACCGAGAAATCATTGTGCTTCATGACCATCTCCTATACCTTGGATACTTGAGTCACTTCAACCTCGTTTGGATAAACCTATCGCGCTTTTGACAATGTAGAGTTTGCAAGCTCTTTCAATCTGGTATTGTATCGCGATCTATATGTGTGCGTATGTTTGATTGCGAGTTACCCATTACCCAAAATGACCATACCCTTACCTATAACCAACCTACACTCATTTTCACCACTTATCCATTTATCAAACCACTCACTGACTCTATTTAACACCTCATTTGTTCTTGGTTTGAGGGGATCACATTCAACCCTACTTAGGGTAACCTAACCTCCGCTTATACCTGGGACACTGACTCCCTCTTTATGTCAGCATCTCTTACCAATACAAGCTACACGATAAAAAAGGGGAAAATGTAGACACCAAATTTGGGTCACACTCCCCTTGGTCCCCTTTAATCAATTAATGTAATGTGTTCACCTAACCATGACCCCTTTACCTCGCATTTGTATTAATTTAATTACTTACAATTGAATTAATGTTCATCCTCACATTATTAATTAATTTAATTACTTTAATTAAGTTAATTTACACATCACCTAGACACCTCACCTGGACCCATTCCAAGGGCATTTAACTCACAGTGACCAAGTCATTACTCCCAGTGTTGAGTCGCCACTTAACTTAACTAATTGAGACTTCTTCCAAATATCCAATTGAACTTCTTCTATGACCTTCCTACCTTCTCTCATGTGAACTCCACTTCCCTAAGTGGACTTAATCAAGAATCATGCCAAAAATAGTAAAGATCTACCTATTTTTGGTAAACCTAGACTTTCCCGCCTAACCGATGTCGGTTATCCCTCAACCGACGCCGGTCACCTTAACCGTCATCGGTTACCTTATATACACTTTCACAACTCTTTACCCAAGTTGGTCATTTTTAGTTGGGAGAGTTCTATTACATTCAAGCATGAATTAGAGACTTCTCAGCATCCAGATGATGGGATATACTCAACCATAGGCCCAAGTAAGAACTTGATGCTCATCCCAAGGCATTAGAATATTCACAAGAACACTCTAGGAAGTATTTTTGTGGAACTGACCACAAAATTTCTTCATGGATTGACTACTTCCTTCCTTCACCTACCGACTTGCAAATGTAAGTAAGTATACTTAATTTTCATCATTTTGTACTTACTTAAAGTGTAGGTTTATTATCTTTTGGTATTACATCTTATTCCTTCATGCATTCCTCTATCTCGCACCTTCTTACCAATCTACCCATCCAACCACCCCGGCCTTCTGGCTCTCCGTACTTGACCTCTATGCATTCCCCGAGTCTTCTTTGCATTATTACGAACCCATCCATTCTCCCTTCATTATTTGTGCAATCATAGAGAAGTCCAAAACTACTTTTATTTAATTACCACCAAATTGCTCCTACCGATGCCGGTCACCTTAACCTGTCATCGGTCTCCCTCTTACTTAAGCATCGGTCACTAGACCGAAGCGTCGATCCACCGTGTTTTCTGTTAACCTTCATTAAACTTCCTCTTACATCACCCAAATTTCACCCAAACCTTACCATATTCCTTTTTGACCTTACCTAACACCCTCAGACCCATCCCAACCAGAAACATACCTTACTTGATGCTAGATTAGTTTAGATTTTAATACCCTACTTAATCTACTTTGTTGATAATGTTTTGAGATACCTAAATCAAAGTGTTAGCAATAAGACCTTCATTTCTCATATTTACTTTCATTAATTTGATAAAAACAAAGGATTGACAACCATTCAAGGAAGCATCACACTTCTTGGATCTAGCCTTGCTAGCAGTCCTCTGACTCTTGCTATTTAATATCATTTTGTGGTCTTGCTTTGTATCTATAGGTAGTCCTTCCCAGAAAAAAGGAGTTCTCTATAAGCAGCTTAGATAAAGTCAATAACACGCACACTCAACCTTCGACCAACATAATAACAGGTATTCCTCCTTGACCTTTACCTTATATGTTTTATCGCACAACAATTCAATTTTGGTGAAACAACTACAATCGACTACTTTACAAAGTGGGTAGAAGCTATACCCATGAAACAAACATCTATCATGTAATGTCTGTGACTTCATCAAAGAGAATATATTGATTCATTACGGAATTCCACAAAAGATCATGACGGACAATGCCACCAATTTTTCTTCTGCAGAGATGATAGGTTTTTGTTATGGATATGGGATATCTTTATCTCATTCATCGATAACTACCCACGGGGAAACGGTCAAGCGAGAATCTAAGAATAAAAACATCATTATCATTGTGTGTAAGTTAGTATAAGAAAATTAAAGAACTTGGCACAAAAATTTATATGATGCATTGTGGGCTGACCACATAACTCCCAAAAGGGCAATCAGGATGTCCATTCCAACTCTTATATGGAACCAATGCTCAAATTCCCATCACATTGGAGTTACCGGCATTACGATTGGCTCAAGTAGTTGACGATGAATGCTTCGCCAATGCATTGGATAAAAGGATCATGTTCCTAAGCAAGCTTGAAGAAAAGAGAAGTCAAGTGGTAAACATGATCGAGGAACACCAATCAAAAGTAAATAAATTGTTCGACAAGAAAACTAAGGAGAGACAATTTCAAATCAATGACTTAGTTCTTCTTTGGGACAAGAGACGTGAACCGAAAGGAAAGCACAGGAAGTTTGATTCGCTATGGCTGGGTCCTTTCAAGATCATGCATTTCTGTGGAGATAGCACATATTACTTGGCATATCCCGATGGAACTCATTTTCCTTTGCCCTACAATGGGCAATATCTCAAGCACTATCAAAATTGAAAACGGGTTGTCCCCGTATGTACATAGGTAATTAAGATTTTGGTTTGTTTCCTTCCTTATTTTTCGGTTTCCTCTCTTTTTAATCCCGTTTTTGCGCATCATCGTTTTTGGGATCATGTTCATTAAAATTTTTGAGTTTGGGTTTGTCGTTGTGTCCGTGAAGTCCTTTTTCCCAATTAGAGTCAGTTGTTATCAACTAATTTTGACTTCATAAAATTAATAAACGTGAAAATTTTTTTAAAAAAAAAGTGTTATTTCATGTGATTTATTACCCTTGTCATGATCATCTTATTATCATGATCGTTTTGGTCTTCGTTGCGTTCATTTCGGTGAGAAATCATCCCGCCATATCATAAAATGCGTTAATAATTAATTAAGTAATACCCTTTATTTGATAAAATCAATTTTATTAATTTTTGGGTTTTTAATTAAGTAAATATTAATATAATATTTATTAAAATTCAATCAACAAGTTTTATTTTTAATTGCCGGAAAAATAAAATTTTTGTTTCCAATTGTTGGGTATGCCAAATTGGCTTCCCATACCCGGATTTCCCCTTTCCTGGCAAATTCTTCTTATTTCCCCACTTATGGGATTTCTTCTACTAATTGCCAATCCAACTTGTTGGCAAACGGGAAAAAAATCTCTTGATCTCCCACATGGGGAAATAGGATGGGGATTGTCATCCCGCTTTGCCATTTTTTTGCCGGCAAATGACTAGTATTTTTCCCTAGCAATTAATGTCACTACTCGAAGGAAGAGGAGTCGATTATTTCAACAGGGGAAGGGGAAACGATTATGGGGAAGCTTCTTTAATTCTTGTAACTATTTCCCCGTGAAATTAGTTGGAAGAATTTTTGCTTCTTATTTCTTTTAGGGGAATGTGCGTAATTGAGTTTTCAATGAAGGAAGTTTCCATACTCGATTTAATTAATTTTCTCGTGTTATTGCTAAACTATTTTTTGCATTTCAATGTAATTAAGAAGTAAAGAAATAAATTCACGTTGCAGCCCACATTGAAGCAGCTCTACATTCCATGCCCAAACAACAGCTTTCAACGCAGTTGTTAATAAAAAGTTTCAAACACACAACCAAAGGAAGATTGCCCACGCAGAGGACGAAAGAAGGAAATTTATATAGAAAAAAATAGGCCACGTTGTCAAAGAGGATATCATTATCCACACCAATGGAGGATATCAGTTGTCAAAGGAAGGAAGAGGATCCCGCACGTGAAAAGAAACGAGGCGAGCCACATTGAATGCGAGCTCACGTTTCAAGAAAAGCAAAAATGAAAAGACCATGCATTGTTTAAATAAAACAAGCTCGTGTAAATCCAAGGTAAATCAGGCCATGCCAACTGTCTCTGCACCAAGTCCACACATTAGTCAAAAAAAAGAAAACAAAGAGTAATTTCCAATGCAGGCGGCGCTTCAAAATTCCTCCACGCATGCATAAGGTAGTTTTCAACATGGAGGGGAAGGAAGAAGGCATAAATAAAACATTTGCTCACGTGCCTAGAAAGAATTAAAATGCATGTATAAGACATATAAAAAAAAGAGAATTTCCATGCAGTTTGAGAATAAAATAAAAAAGGGAAAAGTTCCATGTTTCAGCAGAGAAGCAATATCCATGCAGGCTAATGTTGTAGTTGAGATCCACGCTAAGCCGGTGAAAAGAATCTACGTTGGCAAGAACTTATTCGAGCAAAAAGAGAGCACGCATTGTAGAAGGAGAATCTATGTTCCCAGAAAAACCAGGAAGGTGCTCACGCAGAGGTTTTTGGTGAAGAAATTCCACGGGAGAATTTAATAAAAAATAAATCATTTTCATCATGCATTGGTGAGAAGTATTCAAACAAAATAATTATTCATGCATTTGCATAACCAAGAGATCTCCAGAAATTCAGGTTATTCAATAATATTATGCATTCAAAGGTTAGCAAAAAAATTGAAATTAATGAAGAAAACGATAGATGTGGAAAGAACGTGTTGCGGGTTGTATCTGTCGAAGTAATCGACTTTGGAGCTTGATATCTCGAAGCTGAGTGATTTTCGAGAAGAACAGTTTATTTTGTTGAATTCTTCCCATATTCATGTAGTCGCTTTACAAATTTTAAATGAACAACACCTCATTTGATATTTTTAATGAACCCAAGAAAAATTTAGTTTGCTTGTTTTTAGCGTGTACGCTTACGCTTTAACTTGTCGAAAGGCCTATTTTGGGAATCCGTATTTCGGTCTCGAGTGATTGTCAAAAGAACGGTTTGGTTTGTTGAATTTTTTCCAACTTCGTACTCCATTTCCAAATTTCAAATGGCAGCACCTCGCTTGATATTTTCACGAGCCAAATAAAATGCAATTTGTTTGATTTCGCCGCGCGTGTAATTTTCACCTATCAAGGAGACTGAATTTGAGGGTCTATATTTTGAACTCGGATGATCATCAGGAGAAAATAATTATTTCTTTGGATTCTCCCCACCTTCATATACTCCCTTTCCAAGTTGTAGATGCCTGGGTGACGTTTGATATTTTTCCTGTGGTAAAACCAAACAGATTTTCACGCTTTCACACTTACATTTTCCTAGCAGTTTCACTCAGAGTCAACTTAGACCTTTAATATTTGACTGAAGAATTTTATTGGAAAAAAACCTCTGACACACAAACTTGTGGTACCTTAATATACTCCCTCATCTAGTGAGAGTTTCTTAGAACAAGATTTTCTATTTTTCCCAGGGTAGTTTCAGAGGCAATTTGTGTAGTTTTGAAGTAAGGAAGTAATAGCTTGAAATCACGTTTCTGTCACAATCATGTCATCCTCAAATAAAAATATGTTTCAGTATGGATTCTAGGGCATTCTACTCACCTCAATGCTCCATTCAGAGTATGAGAACATCATCGATACCAACTTGGGACATGTCGACGTAGGTCGATCTACGATCGCATATCAACCGAAGGCGAGTCACAATTTTCCTGACGCTTGTTCTGAATTGGTCATCACTTGCATGGATGCACCATGACACCTACACAATGTGATGATTCAACTCAAAGGCTTCAAAGTGGAAGCAACCTCTGACTTCCTCATTATGCGGTATAGGTCGTAGTTATTGGCAAAGGTCTCCTCGAGTCAAAAGCCATGGTTATCGGCAGAGATAGATAATGAGAGAAGCTTTTCTACATACATTATCTTCACTTGATTGTTGTGGCAGATATATTCATCAAAAATCGATACCAATGACAAGTGCGGTTGTGCAGATCATCAAGTAAGGCAACATCATTCAAGCATGTCCATGTCAGCTCTCAATTAGTAGTGGGCGTGAGACTTCATTGGCCAGTCTTAAAGTTGGAGCGTTCTCGAATTAGACAACTGTGACAAGATCGTAATGACAACATTTTGGGATGGTGACAAATACAAAAGACATAACTCCATGAATTGAATTACAATCTCGAATCTTGGAAGAGCTTCTCAATGGCAAAAGATCAGGAGTTGGATTTTGATAAGCCAAGGTAGCGTAACGACTACAGTCTCACGACAAATGAAGAATTCACCATGGAAAGGTATTCGGAGCATGTAGAGAATCGTGTGTGCAAATGCAAATAAAGACAAAATTCCTCACACTAGAATTATGCTCAAACAAAGAGGTGGATGAATTACTCAAGTTTCAAGCTCAACTCTCTAATCGGCTGGAGGATTGCAGAGCACGGTCAATGAGTTCATTCCCGTACGACCGGAATAGGCGGGTTCTTGGCCCAATGGATAAGGCACTGATCCTAGGTGTCTTGATCTAGGCGATGCATTGGTGCTTAAGATGTCTATGTGTGTGTCCAAGTCATTTAAGTGGGTTCCACATGTACCCATTGTTTTTGTTATAAAGTGGTGTTATTAAACTCAATTTTGGCAAATTTTTGATAACTTAAGTGGTTTCTATTTTTCAAGTTACTTTTTAAAAGTTGGTTGAAAAATTCAACGTCATTCAAGATGCCATATTTAATGTTCATGTAAACCCTAGCTACTTTGTAACCAACTTTTGGGTTATAAAATAAAGTCAAGGGCTCATTTGTAAGGGGACTTTGAGAGAGGAGAAGAAAATACTCTTGTGTGCAAGCTTTATTTCAAAGAAAAAAAGCTGTGTTCTTTTGAGAAGACATTTTGGAGTTAAATGTTAGTGTTTGAATCTTGCATGAAAATATTCTTTTGGATCTTATTGTCAATGATAATAATATGTTATTCTAGTTCACAAGTGATAAAGCTCTTATTATCTACTTGCTCACGTGTGTTCCCTTTACTCATTCTCATTTAATTGATGCAAACTCCATTTTATTTGTGTTAGTTATTTATTGTTCTTTTCCATGCAATATTAGGCTCTGTTTTTACCCAACTATTGCATGTTCCTTCCATCCATTCTTTTCCTTCATTCCATTCCATCTCCCTCATTCACTTTTCTTTCCATTGATGTTCAAACCCCCACATACAAATTTGAATGTACAAATGTAAATAATTTTATTTTTTAATAAAGGCAACGTCACCTTCATTGAGGAGGGACGTCATTCCCATATCATTGCATGTCATTTGCATGTGTTCAAATCCATATGCTAACAACATGATAATCCTTTTCTCCTACTTGTTTCCCACTCATTAAGTCCTCATACACTTCTTTAAAATCAGCATCATAAGCATATTGTTCTTTATAACTATTATGAGCCAAAGAACTATGTTGTAAAAGAATAGATGCAACTACAACTGGAGGTCTAGATAACATGTCAGCGACCTTGTTTTGTATACCTTTTTATACCTGATCATAAGATGAAATTACTGCAAGAATCCCATCCAATGGAAATGTCTAGACTATTGTAACTTTGTTTGTGTTTGCAAGTACTGAAGGGGCTGATGATCGATATGTATAATTGTTTCCTTGCCCATCAAGTAATGCTTCCATTTCTTTACACTCTGCACCAAAGCATACAACTCTTTATCATAAGTTGGATAATTTCTTACCACACTCATGAAGGTTTCGAAAGGTAACACACTTTGGTCATTTGTTTTGCATCAAAATTTCCCCCATTGCGTAATCACTAGCATTTGTCTCTATCTCAAATGAATGTTGCAAATCTAGAAGTGCCAAGACTGGAGCAGTACTAATTCTCTCTTTTAGTGTATCAAAAGCCTTTTGTTGTTTTCCTCCCCACTAAAAGACATGTTTTATACTTGTCAAAGCATGTAAAGGAGATGCAATAAACGAGAAGTTAGAAATAAATTTTCTCCAATATTGTACTGCACCAAGAAAACTCCTAACTTCTGTCACATTATTGGGTCTAGGCCACTTTATTATAACCTCTACTTTTACAGGATCTATTTTCAATTCACCATTTCCCACAACATAACCCAAGTAAATTAAAGATGTTTTTCCAAATTCACATTTTGACATCTTCAAAAATAATTTTTCTCCTCTTAATGCATCTAAGACTTTCTGGATGTGAATAACATGATCATCCCAAGACTTACTGAAAATAAGAATGTCATCTAAGTATAAAATAATGAAATCATCAATGAATGGTTGAAAAACATCATTCATAACTCTCATGAATGTGGCGGTGCATTGCACAATCCAAAAGGCATCACTAACCATTCAAATAATCCTTGTTTCATTTTAAAAGCAGTTTTCCATACATCACCTTCATCAATTCTTACTTGGTGATAACCACTTCTTAAATCTAACTTAGTGAAGTAAATTGCATTCCTTAATTGATCCAGTAAATCATCTATTCTAGGAAGAGGGTAATGATTTTTCACCGTGATCTTATTTAAAGCATGAAAATCTACACACATTCGCCATGTGCCATCTTTCTTAGGCACCAAAATAATTGGCAAACCACATGGAGATGTACTTGGATGAATAATACCTTTGGCCAAAAGTTCCATCACCTATTTTTTGATTTCCTCATTTTCAACCACGGACAATCTATACATACCAATATTGGGAAGAGGTGCATCCTGTAGCAATTGTATCTCATGTTGAACCCCTCTTTTGGGAGGTAGACCCTATGGATCCTAAAAACATCATCATAGTTAGAAACAATTTTTACCAATTCATTACGATGTTTCAGATCATAATCTTCAAAATCCCTTTCGTGATCTTTCTCTTTAGCTTTGATCACCATGAGTACAAAACTCTTGCTTGAGTTAACAAGTCTTTTCATTTGTCCTATAAGTAACTAATGAAAGATTTGTTTTTTCACGATGAGCACGAACAATATACTCAATTCCATCTTTTACAAGCAAGTATTTATTTTCTTCCCTATAGAAGATTGCTTTACAATCATACAAATAAGGACTTCCCAAAACTACTCCAAAAATATCCAAAGGAACAACATCCAAATCAACCTCATCTATAAACTTGTCTGTAATGGAAAATCAGAATCTACAAGTTCTAGTTACCTGCAGCTTCACATCATCATAGACCCAACCCAACGGATAAGGCTTAAGATGTGGATTAGTTTTGAGTCCCAATTTCTTAACAACCTCCTCTGAAATCAGATTAGCTTGAGATCCACTATCAAAAAGAGTATCAATTTTTGTATGTTTTGAAATGACTCTAAGGTGGAAAAGCTCATTCTATTTCTTATCATCATGCATAGATTTTTGATTAGAAGAAGATGTAACATTTGAAGTACTAGTGTTGGAAGAAGAGAGAGAATGATTTCCTTGAAAACTCATGGTCGTGATCTTGGTTTCATCACCTGAATCAAACCCAAGATCATGAACCACAATATTCATTTTCTTCTCTTTTCCTTTTTAGGCTTAGTTTCTGGATGTAATTTCCAACACCTAGACTCATCATGGTTATTTTTACAATGATTGCAAAATGGTTTTTCATCTTCCTTTTTACGACAAAATTTGTTTTTTTGCTTACCCTTTCCTTTTCCTTGTTCTTTTGAACTTTTTCTTTGCCTTCGGATTGCTTGTTCTTTTGTTTAAAGGAAGAGGAAGACTCCTTAGTCATTTTCCCTCATGCTTCCAAATGGGTTGCTTGAACACACACTACATCAAGATTAGTGGCACCTAAAACAAGAATCATATGTCTTAAGTAACTATGTAATCCACCTATATATTTAAGCAATGTTTCTTGTGTGTTTAGGGAAATTCCAAGAATTAGATCCCTTTTCCTAAACTCTTGTGTGTAGTCTTGAAAACTTTGTCTCTTAGATTTCCTTAATGTTTTCCAATCCATCATAGCTTGGTGCTCATAACCAAGAGGATAAAATTTTTTTCTAAGATTTGAAACAAAATCAGACCAAGAAGTGATTTCATTACCTTTGGTTTCCTCTACTTCTTGAAGCTTACTCTCCCACCAAATGAGTGTTGTGCCACCCATCCGAAGAGTTTCCAAATGAATCTTTGCTTCATCATCCACAATTTTTAAACCTGTAATATACTTCTATTTGCTTGATCCAGTTATCTAATTTCTCTGCATTAAGCTCTCCAGTATACATTGGCAATTCAAACTTAATATCCAATTTTAATGAAGGAAAATCATATTTTAAAGGTTCACTTTTGGGAATATCAGAACTAGAGTTGTCTTCTTTTTTACCTCCTCTAGTTCCTTTTTCCCTTTGTCTATCTTGGTACATTTCTTCTACCATTTCCTTCATCTGTTGGAATGATTGACAAAATTCTTTTGCCTCTCGATCCACCATTGTAGGACTTCGAGATCGTCTTGTACCAATTTCGGGATTCCCTTCTACTAGTTCTCCTTCACCCTTCTTATACCGAGACCTTGTTAACATTCAACACAACAACTTGCAATCCAAAACCGTTAATCTGATCCAAAACTAGTCGAAACCAGCTATGATACCACTGATCTAAAAACCCAAAGCAAAATTACACAATCTAACTCAAAAAAATTGCTTTTAACAATTTTGTTTTGAAATTTTCGATATTACGATCTTTTTGTAATTTTAATAAATAATTAAAACCTGCAAGTACTATGCAAAATAGAGAAATAACATAGAATTTCACCAACATATTGACACACGACATGATAATGAAGTTCGACACTTGTGGCCTACGTCTCGGTCCAGTTGAATGGGACCGATCTATTCAAATCTTGAAAATAAACCTTTACAAATATTTCTACAAAATTATGACCTTCTCACAGTCTTCCTCTATCAAAAATAACACAAGTTTATTTTTACTTCATCTCCAAATTCCCTCTCTAGCTCAATTTATGAGCATTACAATATTTTACACAGTGCATAATATATTTTAAATACCACAACGCCCCTTTTATATTGTTTGCAAACCTTTGGTGCAGCGGTTAGAGTCCTTTTATTTTAGAAGGGAGGATAAAGGTTCAAATCCCCTATCCCCCTTTGACCACCACTTCACATGGATTTAATCCCACATTTTTAGGGTGATGGTGTGGAAATGGTTTAAAAACCATTGGCAAATGATAGTTAAGTGGCTTAGAGCCACATGATTCCTCCATATTTAGGCGGTGGGCCTGATTTTAGGTACTTTGACTATGATATGTGTGGAATAGTTAGAGGGATAGGGTTATAAGTTGGAAAATATGCGTGGATGCGGTTAGAGTATAATGTAAAGGTTAATGTAAACTGTGTGGCACTTGACATATAATGTGTGGGTTTAATTGATGCAATGTGGAGAGATAAGGTTATAATTTAAATTGCCTTATCTAACTAGTCCCACATGCATGCAAGAGCTCTGTTATAATAATATGAAATGAAGGAGGCCAAGACACCCCTCCATAATTGAGTGTGCCAAACATGTCTAAGGATCCCCAACCAATAACTAGTAGGGTCCACCTGTTTATGTACGAGTGTCCAAGACCAGCATTCTAAACCCAAATTTTGCTCTGTCACCTACACTATCCATGTGTTGCATTTCCATTTGTCCATTTGGTGAGAATGCATGTGTCCAGCCTACGCACAGTCTTAAAATTCGCCAGTTGCCCGAAAATTTCAATGAGCCATAACTTTTGCATTCAAGCTTCGTTTCCTGCAAATAAGATATCACCGGAATCACCTATTTTTTCTCCATGTCCTGAACTGCCCAAACTGATTATTAGAAGATATTAGATCAATTTTTCTCAGTGAGGATCCTCGGGATCAAACATAGTCAATACTTGGTTTATGAGTGAAACCACGAGCTACCAACCTTGCTTTCAATTTTTCAATCTCTCCTAGAAGGTTATATTTAATTTTGAACAACCACCTAGATCTTACAATGCTTCTTTTAGAGGGAGTAGGAACTAGTTCCCAAGTGTCATTTTTTATTAAAGTATTGTATTCATCCTTCATAGCTTGAAGCCATCTATCATCTTGAGATGATTCTTCAAAGGATTGTGGTTCTACCTCATATAGGGTCATCAAGACATGATAAGTATGTTGACTTCTAGTTATTTTTCTAAGATTATTAGGCTGAGAGTTTTAAACAATATTTTTGGCCCATTTAGGGATATTAGGTTGTAAAAATTTGGGATGACTCCCTCTCAATCTCCATCATATTTTGATCTCGAAAACGTGTGTTGTATTTTAAACTCTTTTAAAAGTTTCCAAAGATCGTGATTTTCTTAACCAATTTTAAGTATTCTAAACTCCACAAATTGATTAAATTCTGATTATTATGCATCCATAGAAGTGTGGAAAACTTGTGTAGCAAATAAATAATCGAAATGAAAACATTCAGATAACAAACAAGATTGTTTATGGGGTTCGGAAATTCCTACGTCCCTGGGTTCAGATTGAACCGATCCATTAATAATATTGAAATGTAAGTACAATAACTCTTACAAACAACCAATAATGAATCACAACCTGCAAATGAGCTGATCAATGTCCCAAGAACTCTGAAAAATAGCAGAAACTGTCCCAAGAACGATCCGTGGCTCCTACAGTGTTTTCACAATGTGATCTCCCTACAACTATGTTAGAAAAACACCTACAAATGGAGATTTAAAAACATTCTATGAAAAAAATCATATATCTAAGATCATCTCTGAATTCTGAACATTTTTCATGTTTACACCAAGTCACAATTCGGACCAGAAGTGCATTGAAATTCATGTTTTCCAACTAGTTATCTTGTAGATCCTTGTTAAAAACTGCATTCAAAGCTTCCAAAAAGTCTAAAACTCAACAAAAAATATCAAATCTTACATTGTTGGAATCATCTTATAATTTCCTTCATTTCATCTTTTTACTCCGAGGTCCCAATCTGAGTGCAAGGCCTTCAAAAATGGCGTTTTCTGAGAACTGCTCCTTATCTTGTTTGACACAGACCTGTCTCCCTTGTATAAGTGGAAGCGACCCATTTTATAATGCGCCCAAGCCTCTAGGCGAGTTGGTTGGAGGATTGGTCTTGGAGCGGTGAGGTCAGGGGATCAAATCCCAGCACCATCATTTTTTGGCGGATTTACCTATTTTAATGGGATAAAATCCCAATGGAGGCGGATTTGATAAGGTTTAAGGCTTAGATCCATTTTATTGGGATTTTGATAAGCCTTACCTATATTTGCATTCCCCCATGATTTGGGCACTTAGCATTTATTTTAGATGGGATAAATCCCATGTGGAGCGGCCCTTTTTTGGTGGATATAATCTCACATTGTGTGGGATGTAAATATTTATAAGGTTTATTTAAAACCTTGCCCACCATTTTTAATGTGGGAATCTCCACGTTTGGCATTTAGTTGCCCCTACACCGCTTCATCTCCTTCACCACGTAGACTTAGCATAAAAGGTGGATGGCGGTTTATACTAATGTTTAAACATTAATATGTGTGTGTGTGTGTGTGTGTGTGTGTGTGTGTGTGTTTGTAAGTGGACTTACCAAGTAAATATAATTTCGACCCATGTAATGTGGTATGAAAATAATTAACTCGGTCAATAGTATATATTCCACTTGTCGTCTCCCGATAGGAAAATCGATCGAAAACCAACAAACAACTCCCTTTTGCCTTTTCACCACGTGTCACAATGTCATTGGTCCAATATTGACTAGTTGACCATAGTTGACTTTCTCGTTGTCTGAACTTTGACCAGACATATCTAGAGCTCCCGATGTCCGATTGTCGCGTTCTCATAGTCGTTGGAAAGATCTCGAGATGATCTTCTGCAATGACACCATTTAGGGATGTTTTGGGATTTTTTTAAAAAATGATCTCCTGATCATATTTAGATTAGGATAATCACCTCTTGAATTTTTCTTTCCATAATATCAATAGGAGGATTATCAAAATCTATCTCTATAACAACAGAGGAGGGTTCATTAGGATCAGTAGAGAAAGCTCTTTCTAAGACTTGAACATTTTTGTTTTCAACAATGTCATGCTTGAATGGATCATAAACTCTCAATCTTTTAGTTCTATAGCCATAACCAACAAAATACAAGCAAAGGAGGTTGGATCAAGGTTCTTCCTTTTAACTTTTGGAATGAAGATGGAAGCAAGACTACCAAAAATTCTTAGGTGAGAGATATCTAGTTTTTGCTTTGTCCATACTTCATGAGGAGTAGCTTGATGAAGAGGTTTAGTAGGTAGTCTATTTAAAATGTAGACATTAGTGTTCATAGCTTTAGCCCATAAAAACTTAGGCACATTGGAAGCATGAATCATAGTCCTAGCCATTTCTAAAATAGTCCTATTCTTTCTTTCTGCAATGCCATTTTGTTGAGGGAAATAGGGTGTGGTCAATTCTATTTGAATCCCACATGAAACACAAAACTCATCAAACTTTATTCTCACATACTCACCTACATTATCACTCCTAATTCTCTTAATTTTCGATTAGAAGCATTTTCAAACAGAGCTTTAAATTCCTAAAATTTAGATAGGGCATCAAACTTATTTTAATTAAATAAGACCAAGTCATCCTAGAATAATCATCAATAAAGCATACAACATACATGACACCAACGAGAGAAGGAACCTCAAGTGGACCTCTCACATCACTATGAATTAGTTCTAGTAATTGAGAAGAATTTGGATCACGATGTTTGTGAAATGGTTGAGCATGTTGCTTACCATGTAGGCAACTTTCACAAGTCTCATGATCTGATTTTATCTTAGGAAGACCAACAACAAGGTTCAATTTAGACATATCATACAAGCTTTTGAAATTTACATGACCAAGTATTTCATGCCATAGTTGAATATCATTCTTAGAAGAGGAAGAAAAGCAAGAGACAAACACAAAACCATCAAAGATATACAAGCCATTTTTCTGAATGCCAGAAGCAATAACATTACTGAATTTATCTTTTACATACCACTTATCTTGCAAAAAAATAACTTTATAGTCTTCTTTGGTTAGCTGAGAGTAAGACAAAATATTCTTTTTCAGTTTAGGGACATATAAGACATTCATAATTAAACCATTAGACAACTTAACCTGCCACAAACTTCAACTCTAATGACTATATTACCTCCTAGATAGATATTCTCTTCACATTTGATCATATTTGAAAGGATATTAGAAATGCAAGTCATGTGCCTAGAGGCACCACTATTAAGAATCCATTCATTGTCATTTAAAGTTGAAAGGGTAGTATACAAAGCAATAGACTTCTCACCACATTTGCATGATTTTGCTTTTGATTTTTCTTAAAATTATTAGGCTTGTTGTTCTTAACATTCTTGACTGATTTGTTAATCTTGACTCTACAATCAGATTCTTTGTGACCAAATTTTCCACTTTTATTACAAGTTCCATTAAATTTGACTTTGAATGGTGATTGCTTTTAACAGAGTTAGTCTTAGGATTAGTTTTAAATCTAGATTTAATACTAGATTTCTGATTTGGATTGAAATGTCTAGTATGAGAGGGCTTATGAGAAGGCTTATGATTTTGAGAGAATAGAGCTTGAGAAGCAATCTCTTTTGAATCAAAGTTCTCCATGACTCTCTCTTCTTGAATCAACAAAGAAGACAAAGTGTCTAGATCAGGAAAATCATTCTCATTTTGATATTTGGAATTAAGAATTGAGATGTAATGTCTGTATTTTTCATGAATGTTGATTTGAATTATAAAATACATAAGCTTGTCTTGAAACAAATCACAATTGCAGCCATCTAGTTGAGCTTTAATGTTTTTAATTTTAGCTAGATAGTTTACAATTTTCTCATCCCCTTTCATGGGTGTTGTAAACAGTTCTAGAACAAGCTTAATGATCTTAGACAACCTACTTCCTTCATGCATGATCTCTAATTGCTTCCATGCAGTTGAAGGTGAGTCTAAATGGCCTACATGCATCAAGAACTCATCTCTAATGCTTTGCAATAAAATGGATAGAGCTTCTTGAGATCTTTGAGAAAATGAGTTAAGATTTTCGGGGTAGCTTGTCTTCCTATGGGATGGTTTTCAATACTAGTCACTAGATCCCAGAGATTTCTAACCATAAAACAAGCTTTCAAACACACTTTCTAGATGCTATAGTTAGTTGAATTCAAGAGCTGAGACTTATCCATTGAAAAACAACAGAACTAGCCATTTTAGATGCTCGATGGTAAATGAAGACATATATAGCTAGAAAACGACTCAAAGAAGCTAAATAAAGACAAAGAACTAGCTACAAATCTTTTAATTTGTTATACCAATGCAAATAGCTCAAATTTAATAAAAAATTAGCTTGAATTGGTCAAGTTCTAGATCAATTTAATAGGGCAAGGTCATGTTCCAGTCTGCAGTTTGTTTTTAAAAAATAGCTAATAAATTAATTAATTATGAGCTTAAGATCATAACACAATTCATTAAATCTCAAAAAATAGCTAGATTTGGTTTAAAAATAGCTTAAATTGGTTGATTTAAGATCAAATTTATAGAATAGAGTCGGGGTCGAGTTACAGGAGCTTGGTGAGTTCTTTAGAACTTGGCTCGGTGAGCTAAGGGACACACTGTTTAATTAAAAAGCAAGAATTCGTGGGACAAAGACAAATTAGAAAACCCGTGAAATAAAGAAAGCTTGATGAGTTATTTTAACAAATAAGTTAATAAACAACCAAGGCGGGGGATGACACGTGGCACATATCAACAATACCAAGAAAGGCACGTGTTGGCTTTAAAATAGATCCTCGGGATGATGCGACACTTTTATAGATTAAAGTTAAAGTCCCTTCGGGTCCGAAACCGATTCAAAGAACCGAGAAAAGACAAACAAACATGTGTCTATACGTGAAGCTTCAAAAGATAAAGTAAATACACTTGTCATTTTTTAATTAGATCGCATTTCGCAAATGCAACTAATAAGACAGACTGGAAATTAATTAAAAGATAGAACCTGTATACACGTGTCTTCAATTAATTGGATCACATTTCGCATTCTGACATAATGTGATAGAAAAGTCAAAGTCAAACAAGCCACTTGTCAAAAATTTGATGGCTTTAAACAATTTATAAACCAAACTTAAAATAAAGTTCAGGTCCGGAAAAGGAATAAGACAAATGTCACAATGTAAATGGCGAAGCCAAAGCAAAGGCTGACACCCTGACACAAATAGAGTACATGTCAAAAAATAATTGGATTGTGTTTTGCACGTCTAACAAGTGTGAAAAGAAGGATACGTGTCAATTTTTAATTAGCTTAGACTTCGCAGTTCACAAACTTAAAAAAATATGTGGAATGAAAAAAATAGAAGCCGTGGTACAAAGAAAAATTAATAAACCTCGCAAAACAAAGAATCAAGTCTCGACACCGCAAAAAAAACAAATATACGTGTCATTTTTATTATAGCTCGCACTTTGAAAGTCTCGCAAAGTCGATAGAAATATATGTGTCCAAATGCTATTAGATTGCACTTCGCAGTGCACCCAAAAGATTAAAGCAAACTAAAGACACTTGGAGCCTTTTAAATGTCTCGCTTTTCACAAGATTGACAAAAACTTTTGAATGCGAAAAGGTGGAAAATTTTAATTAGATGATGACTGCCACAAATAAAAGACTGACAAGTGTGAAATGTGGAGCAATTCTATTGGTCCGGATTTCCCAAATCTGACAAATGCGACAAAAATGATACTTGGAGATATTTTATTGGTTTGCCCTTCGCAACTATCAGAAACAAGTTAAAAGAAGACTGACAAAGCGAAATACGGAGCCACTTGGAGCAATTTTATTGGCTCAAGTTTCGCAAATGTCAGAAATAGCTAATCTAAGTCTAACAACGCAAAGACACGCGTAAAGCCCTTATTGGCTTGCAGATTTCAATTGACAATCAGATAAACAATATTCTGACAACACGAAGCAAGATGGAGCAATTTGATTGGCTCGGACTTCATAAAAACTAAAAATGCAATGCTAGATGGATCCATATGATTGGCTCAAGCTTTGCAGTCAAAAGAAGTCAAATAAGTCTATCAGGGCAAAGCCAGATGGCACAAGAAGATTGGCCCAAGCTTCGCAAAGATAGAAAGATGTCAGATTGAAGCCATTTGGCACTCTAAGAGTGGGTATGGCTTCACAAATATGAAAAGAAGAGTAGGGAAGCTATGTTGAGCAATTTTATTGGTCCAAGCTTATGAAAATAAAAAATACTAAGCCAAATGGCACAAAACAATTGGCCAAAGCTTCAAAAAGACAAAAAGGTGAAAAATAAAGACTTTGACCGGGACGAACTTCAAATTCTTGAATAAACTAGATATTTTGGATCCACATTCAAAAAATGACTGTAACAACTATTTAAAGCGGGAAAACTAAAAAAAACATGCAAACGATAGATTCAAGCCATAAATGGCTAAAACGAAAGCAGAGGCAAAGATCTAAGTGACCAAAAGCTTTAAACATGATTTAAGCAACCATTTAGCCAATTTTTAATCAATATTTCTAGTAATATTAGGTGGAAATTGGAATTTTAAACCTAGTTAGCTTGAACACGACTGTGGAACTTTTGGGTCTACAGATCCGTCAATAAACTTAAAGTTTCTTCGCCCTTTCAATTCAAAAGACTTCTAGATCAATCCTACACACGCACAATCACGATGCTCGATATCATGTTAGATTTAGCAGGGAAATGTAATCCACATATCACAGATCCACCATTAATGTCGAAGATTATAGATTATGGTCTGCAGTTGATTAGACAAAGAAATAACTTGAAATAGATTGCAAATAACAGAGTTTAATGAACTAGAGCTGAAAGAAAATAATAAATAAGAACAAGAACACATTACACCATATTTAAGTGGAGAAACCCAAAGGAAAAACTCCATTGGTAAAGCACTATCTTTTATTATGAATCTAATACAATTTTACCTAGCACTTCCACTTCACTCCTTAGCTATTTCACACTTCTACAAAGCTATGTCTCATGTTTGTTCAATAGCTAAATCATTTAGTTAACCGACCCATCTTACATACAACTCGTAGTTTTAATACAATCCTACATAGCCGTTGTAGACATAATCCTAAGAGGGATCACCCAATAAATTGGGTGGGTGAATCGGTCAGGCCGCTTCACTCTTTGAGTGTGAAAGACTTCACACATCAAAGTTTGATCGACAAACTGTAATCATGTTATGGTGTGCCCAAGTGGTTAATCCCATTTGACATTATCACCCCAACAAAATCATGCACTTTAGACATTTATTTATCTCGGTCTCATACTACTATTTAGAAGGTTCTCGAGTGAAGAAAGTACTAATTAACCCCCATCTTTGGCCATCTTGTTTTATTTTATTTCATCATTATCGACCTCTTGCACCCATATTCCCAGTCAACTTCTTTCATCCTGTGTTATTTTAGCCTCAATTGGGGCACCTAGATTAGTACTTGGGCGCCAATGGGTGCCCTGGTCCCACCAGGGGTGCCCCGATCCTTCTTGAGCTTTCCAGCCACTTTTTAGGCTCTTTTAGTTGTTTCTCCTTCTTATCTATTTGGTGGTCTACCATTTTGGGGTAAAATTATGAAATTAGACCAAGAGAACCCTATAAATATAAAGTTATGAGACCATACTTGAAGGACCTAACATCACTTACTACTGTCACTCCATCTAGAGTTACATCCATCTATCATTGGAGATCACTTGCATCCACATAGCTCCATCATCAAGGCAAGATGCTTAGGACATGTGCATCACATTTCATAGGGGAGGAATTCTATTCTATTCCATGTACACATTCTATTACATTTTCTACATTTAACTATTGCTCATTACTTCACAGAGTGCGATCACACAAGAGCACCTAGGGCGCGTATGTACACACTCACCATAACTATATTTGGGTCCGAAATATAGTGTATTGCTAAGTTAGTAAGCCCATTGTTGTGGCAGTTGAGGTTAGTTTGACCCATTCATTTGTATCTTTCTTTTTTTAGGGTTTTGATACTTCTTTTGGTCTTTTGCAGGTCTTCTCATCATCTTGGATCAATGACGACATTCGGTATGGAACAATGAACTTAATGCAACAAACAACGAGGGTTTCAAACCACCTCTCAGCCTTGTGAAGATCAGTTTCAGAGATTTTACACATACTAGGGTGCCCAGATTGTAGACTAGAGCACCCGTAGGCACCCACTCCTCCTCCAGGCACTCTAGTCTAGCTAGATTCTCTAGATCCACCCTTTTTGGGAATTCTACACGAGTCGTTCCTACTTCCTAATTTTCCAGGTCACACACTGTGACATAATCCTCGTCACTTAAATCGAATCAATTGAGTTCTTTCCTCTTCCTTCTTGTACATTAGGGTTAGCATTTCCTTTTACATAATTACTTAGATAGTTTACATACTTTCATTTAGTGCATTTATTTACTTTATTACAACTGTTCATAGCTCAGATTAACTATCCCCTTTACTACATAGTTTAGTTAGTGCAATTTTAGTTAATCACAAAGTATTTGGAAATCCTAGGAATTGCTTAAATCACACCTAATTTGGAAGGGGATGGATTCATATCGGCTGTCTATTAACTCTTACTCTCTCTGGTGGTCATCTATTTTTACTTTCCATGATGCCCCTCTTGCTTTGGCTCCATGGGCTAAAGCCATTGATTTTCAGAAAAGGTATCAAAGTGGTGGGTGATTTATTTTGCAAACACTCCAAATCTTGGCTTTCATGGGGTGCCCTTGCTATTAAATTTAACCTTCAACATCAAGATGTTGAAACAATCACAAAAAATCATTGCTTGCATACATGATGAATTCATTCACAAAAATGGCGTCACTTTTGGCGTTTTGTGGTGGCGTGATTGGAATTGGCCTTCTGCTACTCTACTCCGCCATTACAAACCCCACTTGGGTCACTCTTTGCTTTCCCCGTAGTCGCTTGCACATCGACTCACTTAATCGCTGATGGGAATTGCCTCCAAAGATTCTATTTGGAAACACCGGTTCCAATGACTTTGGATGTTTCTTATCGAGCCCAAAAAAGCTCATTTTTGTTGTGTGTGTTGCACAAAGGGCTCCTCGCAGGGGATTAACTCAAGCATATGGGGCTTAACCCCACTTGCCTAGTATGCGACCAACCATAGTCTATCAAGCATATTTTTGGTTATGTCCTCATGTTAAATCAACCCTGGAGATAGATTCATTCCATTTTTCAACCCTTCTCTCCAGATTTCTTTACTTGGAAAATGGTTCTTTTGTGGGACTCGACCCTGCTTCCTATAATTTATAACAATTTTTGGCACATATTCAGAATTGATATTCTATTTCATCTTTGGAAAGACAAATAATGTCATTTTTAATAATGTTCCTATGGATAGAATTTTTTCATTACTAATAAAGTGGCTACTCTCTCCACCATAATGCTCCGTTTAGAACCAAGCCGAGAAAGTTCGGTTGGAGGTCAAACACCTGCACACTTGCTTGACCATTGGGCCACCGCTCCTGCGCGCGACAATCGGGTCCTCCCGATGCTCCCGCTCGCCGCCGATCGCCACCTCGGTTGTGCAGCTCTCCCCCTCTACCCTGGGTCGAGGGTTTCACATCGACGCTCCTAGAGCCGGGCCGAGTCCCTTTGCTTGGTATGCCGCTGAACTCCTCGCTCTTGACACCCTTCCCCCACCCATGGCAGGGTTTTTAGTTGCCTTGGTGATTTTGGTAGAGTAGGTTGGAATGCCTCTCGGTAGAGGCGAGTTTCCATGGTTGGCCTTTGCCATTTCTTCGTCTTGATTTTTGATAATCCCAAGCAACATCGACAACAACAACAATAACAAGATGAAAGTGGATGGGATCCTTGACTTGGCTCACCCCGGTTCCAACTAGGGTGATAAGTGGATAGCCCTCCACCTCCTCCGTCTACCACCATGTTTGTTCTTTGTAGTCGAGTTTTCTCGGATCTTTGTTTTGTTCGTTTTTTTAAATTGATGAAATCGCTTCACCTTGTTTTTGAGCTCCCTCCTATCTATAATAAAATCATATTATAAGATGCGACAAAGCCATTGATCATTTCATGATCAAAAGCACTTTTAACTCAGTGGTAGAGTGCCAATTATGTCTGGCGGCTCGGTATGATACTAAATACACTTTTATTGTATTTATGGTGTAATTGGCCTCCTTCTCAAGACCTTACTTTGGGTCAATGTGATTGACATTCCGGGGTATGATTTTTCCACCCATCTTTTTAGAATCACCTATTTTATAAATAAAAGTGCACTTTTCAATAAAATGAAATAATGAACCAAATATTATTTTTAGACTTACTAATGGATAATGGGTTTTTACCGAGATCACCGCGCATTGGAATTTGTAATTAGGAAAAGATGAATGGGCACGGCGACACATTACTTTTCCAGAGTTCTGAATTTTTGCCCTTGGTATCCCGAGGCACCCGAAAACTCCAAAATTTCTTTCGTTTGGGAGGGAAAGGGATAACAATTAAAAACAGTTAAAACAAAGTTTTTAGTCTACATTTTGTCATTTTGTTTGTGGACTCTGTCATTTGAAGGCTTTGGGAAACCCAACAATTAATGCCAAAATACAGCAGATTCTCATGCCATCCATCTAAAAACATAAGTAGACACGAGCAGGTATCGAATGCTTGTAACATAATAATCAGAGGGAGGGGTATTGTGTGGAACTGTATGATTCAGACAAGCTAAGACACAACTGGGTTTCCTTTAATTTGCATGGTGTTTGCTCACAATTACACCACAGCATTGGCAAAAACAAAAATCCGTCAAGAGTGCCACTGCCACCGCCACCTCAATCTGTAACTCCTCCTTGTTTCTTTGATTTGTAAGTTCTATTGTGGAATGAAAACATTAATATGCATTAGCTCCTCCTAGTTTTGTTTGGTTTTTTAAATTTCTGAATTTAAAATTATTGATTATAAAATAGCAGATGGATATACGCATTTTCTGAGACCTGTGTTCTTGACTGGATAGATAAGAATCCAGAATGTTAAGTCGAGTGATAGATATCACATTGTTGGAGAAGGAGGAGAAGAAGTTGCAGTTTGAATGCACGGACGAGCTCAAGTCTCCTTTGTTATCATCCTCGTCTGCTTGTCCTGATGATGATGCGTTGGAGGTCAGGAAGGTTACATTCCATGTGAGCGGTATGGAGTGTGCTTCTTGTGCAGGAGCAATAGAAAAAGCCCTCAAAAGGCTTCCTGGCATTAAAGAAGCAACTGCGGCTATTCTTCAAAACAAGGCTTTAGTACTCTACTGGCCGCTCTTCGTGGATGTAAGATAATACATTTTCCTTCCGAGCATAGGATCAATCCTTATTGTGTACCGATTCGGACTTGTTTTTTTTACTATTCAAATGATACTTCAATACCTATATTGACAAAATCTATGTTGCCATATTCGTTTCTGGTTTTGCAATGGTATAAAATTAAAGTATCTAATGAAATTTGCATCGATCGTAGTAGATTACACCGTCCCACCATCGAATCCACAACCATGTACTATTAGGCACCAATCTCAATAGTAATCATATGTCTTCCTGTATCGGCCTAAATTCATGTTTGGAAGGAGGTAAAATGAAGACTGTTGCACTGTATATGATTCCAGGCTCAATTATTCACTCTTACACTTGTCTGAAGGTCATGCTTCTTTATGGTATCAACACTTCTAGTTTGACTTTTTCATTTTTGCAGCTAAACACAATAAAAGAAGCAATAGAAGATGCAGGATTTGAGGCAAAACTAATGAAGGATGCCACTGAGGATACTCTGGCCATTTTTCGACTGAGAATCAGGGGAATGACTTGCACAAGTTGTTCAGAATCTATCTCTGACACTCTTAAGAGGATAAAGGGAGTTAAGAAAGCAGTGGTTGCACTTGCACTAGAGGAAGCAAAGGTACACTATAATCCCAAGCAATGCACAATTGCTCAGATAATGCAATCAGTTGCAGATGCAGGGTTTGAGTCGGACTTGATCAATGCAGGAGATGAAACAAACAAAGTGCACCTAAGACTGGAAGGAGTAAGTTCCAAGGAAGAAGCGAATCTTATGGAGATTTCTCTCCGGTCATTGCCTGGGGTGAATTTTGTTGAAATGGATTCAAATGCAGAAAAAGTGAGTGTGTCATACGAACCCGATCTAACAGGCCCACGATCTATAATTCAATGCATTCAACAGGCAGAATTAGGACCAAACTATTACAGAGCAAGCCTGTACAGTCCTCCGGGAGGAAGAGACCGTGGAAGAGAAAAGAAATAAAACATTACAAGAAATACTTCCTTTGGAGCTGTGTTTCTCAGTTCCCGTCTTCTTCTTATCCATGGTTTTCCCAATGGTATCTCCATGGGGAGACCTGAAATTGGTAAACATGCTGACTCTTGGTACAGTCCTCAGATGGGTTTTGTGTACTCCAAAACAGTTCACAATAAGTAACAGATTTTATGTTGCACGCTTTCCACAGAGGATTAGCAAATATGGATGTACTGGTTGCATTGAGCACAAATGCTGTTTTACTTCTATTTGGTATACACTCTTTGGAAATCACTCACTTCTGATTATAGGGTTAGGATTTCCTTGAAACCAGCGCACTGCTAATCTCCTTCATTCTCTTGGGAAAATATTTGGAGGTTCTTGCCAAGGGGAAGACATCGGATGCAATTGCAAAACTGATGGACCTGTCACCCGCTACTGCAACGCTGCTAACCTTAGATGATGATGAAAATGTGGGCTCAGAGATGGAGATAAGTAGCCAACTTATCCAGCGTAATGATATCATAAGGGTTGTTCCAGGTGCTAAGGTTCCAACTGATGGAATTGTCATAAGAGGCCAGAGTCATGTTAATGAGAGTATGCTCACAGGTGAAGCCAGGCCTGTTGCAAAGAGGTCTGGAGATAAGCTCATAGGTGGAACCATGAATGAGAGTGGGGTTTTGATTGTCAAAGCAACACATGTAGGTTCAGAATCTGCATTGTCCCAGATTGTTGAGATTGTCGAGGCTGCCCAGATGGCCAGAGCACCTGTCCAGAAACTTGCTGACCGTGTGTCGAGGTTCTTTGTGCCCTTGGTAAAATTATAAGCTAATAATCTTGACAAAATTTTAGCTTGTGCCCATACTAGATATTTGATGGCGACTCTGGTTTTCAGGTGGTTGTGGCTGCTTTCATAACCTGGCTCGGTTGGTTCATTCCTGGGAAAGCCAAGATCTTCCCCAAAACATGGATTCCAGCATCTGTGGATGAATTTGAGTTGGCGCTGCAGTTTGGAATGTCAGTGCTTGTCATTGCTTGTCCCTGTGCATTAGGCCTTGCAACTCCAACGGCAGTGATGGTTGCCACAGGGATAGGTGCTTCTTCCCATGGTGTGTTGATTAAGGGCGGAAATGCTCTGGAAAGTGCTGATAAGGTATTTAATTCTGCTTACTTTGACATCTTTCTGTTTTTGTGGGCCCTTGTGCTTCTTATCGCTTGAACTTTGTAAGGTTGAAAGTGACAAGGAATCTAGCTGCAACCTTGTCCCTTTTCAAAGACAATTACTATTCACGTAAACATTGTGATTTTTAACCTTTTAAAGAATTGCTGCACCAGGATTTAAATTGGAAAAGTAGGGCACAGTCTGAAAAAGTTATAGCATTAGTGCAAATTACAGTCAAGAAAAGGCCATCTCATTAAATTTTGATACATTAGAAAGGAGATGCTTCTCCTTTTTATTTATATTTACAATTGATATCATTTATAGAGAGGGCAATTTATTACGTTCCCTGCTTACTTTATTTTGCTTGTATTTTGCCAAAGGTTGGGGTTGATCATGTAAGAGACTCTCACAAACAATGAAAATTCTCTTTACCTAATTCCTCAGCTGATGGCAGCCAACTAGAAAAACCCGCTTTAAGTGCAAGCTGTGCTATCTATATTGATCCGAAGCATGATTGCGCATGGTACATGTTTTTAGGAACACATCATCGGGATCTAGTTGGAAATCTGGTGGACAACACACTAAATTTTAGGAGTTTAATGTGTTACAAAAGCAGTGATTCGAATCAAAGGAAATGAATACATGATACTACAACATAAATGAAGCTTTGATCAAACTAAAAGTAATCTAGAAGAAGGTAGCAATCTTTGAGAAAATATGTGAAGCTACAGTACTTCGATTTTTATATGGATGACAATTCCTTTATAGCTATTTTTGGAAGGAAATGAATAGTATAAAGTAGAAAATGAAACAATTTGCCTTGGAATCTGAAAAACTATGTGACAAGCAATCCCCAAGAAGTTGAAAGGATCTATCACAACACAAATCTTATAAAAATCAAAATTTTGGTTTTCCAAAAATTTTGGAATTTTCTACATTTTGTATTTCATGATTTCGGGGCTCTTTGGAGCGTATTTAGGGGTCAAAAGTTTCTTCCAAAATATATGCAATCATTTTGGTGGTTGTAGATCACGACCTTAAGCTTTCCAACAAATTAAATGGTATTTCGAGTTTCAATTGATAATGAAGGAATTGCATATTGGCAAGGTGACCTACTTGTTTTCCGTATTTATCCAAAATTTTGTTCCAAGTTCCCAACTGTTACTTGGAATCACTCGCCGCTCCTTAGGAATCATTGGCCTCCATTGTTTCAAATTCTTGAACTAAATATGAAAATTTCCTCTCATCTTTCCCTAGGGACCTACTTTCATGGTGGATGAGTTGAGCTGCTTTCCCAACCCGATAGAGTGGTTTTATCTGGTTTCAGATTTCCTTCGATTCTATATTTACCATCTGATCTACTGTCATTGAATTAACATAGGCAAGATTCAATTTTGGAATTGGTAATTATTCTTAGTGGTGGGAAATATGGGCGAAGAAGCTCCACGTTGGGAAACAAGCTGCGGTTCGAGGTAGGGAAGAAGATTGAGCTCAAAGGGATTTTCTTCCCTCTTCTTGGTGTATTATTTGTATATGAGAGGTTCAAGTTTCTTGTTTGGCCCTTTTAATCTCTCTTGCAAATGCAACTGTAGCTTGTCACCAAATTGACATTGATGTGGTACCTTGTGTTGGTCGTGATGTTGGTTGTGCTTGGTACTGGTCTTGTGTAGAATGTCATGTGCTTGGTGCTAAATATGTCAACAGTCAAATCCATTTGAAACATTTTCTTGCTTTGTCTGATTCTCCTTGCGCATGGAGAGTCTTATAAAGAGACCATAGGAAAATCTAAATCAATATAGGGCCAATGGTCAGAACCCAAGGCATGCCTGAAAGAGGCTATGTCATATCGAGTCATGTAGGGATCGGTTGTAGCTCTCAGCCCATGTGCCTAGATGCTACAAATGGTACATCTCAAGGAAGTGTATAATCATGCAATTGACTACCTCTGTCTTCTTATGGATGGAATGCAATTGACTTGGTTAGCTTCATATCCATCATGGCCTAGAGAGTAGAATAAAAGATACTTAAAAACATGTCGTCTCTTCTTGACTCTATATTATATGGCAACTCAAAGTGAACCTGCATGTTCTCAAAGAATATCTTGGCAGTGCCTTTTGCGGAGATGTCCTTGTAGGGTGTCAGAACTGCCATCTTGGAGACCCTGGCAACCACCATATAAACGCGGTCATGACCATGCTTTCTGTATTGGGCCTAAAATTGGTCTCTATGTATAACAAGCCTCTAAATAGGTTATAAGTAGAAGCCCAATCTAGGTCCAACACATAAGATTATTGGTCCACAAAGTGCTTTAGGTTTGTAGGCAAGTGTCGTGTACATGAAGTTGCATTGGGTCTATAAGGGAAACCTACACATTCAATCTCATTTTAGAGGAGGATAGAGGACTGTACTAGATGTAGGGTGTCATTAGATGGTAAAGCAAGAGCTATGGTGTCACTAGAGGGTAAAACAAGGATTGTTACAACAATAATCAAATACATGCAACATATTGTATGTTAGCTAAGATGGTCAATATGATTATCCTTTCTCTTCTCAATAATATAGATTATGATATAAGTAGAAGACCATACTAGGGCCAACACACAAGCCAAGGATAGAATGCCAAGAGGCGTAATAGTTGTGGATCTAGAAGATAGTAATCCACACTCTATCAAAGGCATAGGATTCCAAAGCCTATGTCTAGGATAGGGGATGGGATCTTACTAGAATCCTAGGGTTGCAAGAATGAAAGGTAATAAGCAAGTGCTATAAGATGACTAAACTAAGGGTCAGTAAAGCCATGCGACAAATAGTAGGCAAGGAATGCTACAAAATAATGTAACAAACAAAGATATGCTACTCTAGCGCAGTCTAATACATGATACATCAAACATAATCAATCATACCAACATAAAGGAAAGAGAAGGGTTAGGGATACTTACATTTGTGAAGACACTGTTGGCACATTAACTCCCCATTGTTAGTAGCACCTCGCTAAAGAGTTGTTATATGTGGATCACAAGAGGGATACGTAGAAGACGAAAGTAGACAAAAGTTGGGAACTCCAAAGACTTTGTAGACCTCGTTCATGCAACTCCTATTCTTGTGGCTCCTAATAACCCAATGATCCAAAGTAGACCTCCGAGCTTAAGCTCCATTAAACTCCAAATGTCTTAAACCTTTAAGGGAAGATATGCGAGCGAAAGTGGAGCAAATTATGTGATGATGATGTTAGAGAAATGACAACAATGATGCCCTTAAATAGGGGTACATGGCTTGAAGTGACGATCTCTCTTATCCAATGTCGTCAATCGGAAAAAGGTTATACTAGTACGACCATGTCGCCAACCATAAATAGTTTGGCATAAAGGTAACGAGAGGAAAGGACATCGAGACAAAACTAAAACTTGGAAGTAGCTATGAAGATGATTTGGGTACCAAAGGTGTTGTAAGTAGGTGTGAAGGTGGTAACATTGAGGGTATCAAGTGGTCATAAGAAGGTAGTAAGAAATAATGAGGTAAGAGGGTAGTAGAAAGACATGCTAGGGTGATGCCACAAACAATGAATCTCTCACTAGATATTACGAACCAACCCTACTTTGCTCTCGGCGATGCACCTTAAGGAACGCACTCGGGGAGATTAATTGGCCAACAACTTGCAAAGAGAAATCATTAGTAAGAGTGAAAAATAAGGTGTATACATATGCCCCAATCAAAGATCATCATGTGTCACAATAGTGTAATGCGAGATGGTCTTCGGGAAAGAAACATGGTACACCAAAATCAAAAGGAATGACTGTAGAAGTAATAATAAGTGATAAAATATGAACTCAATCAAATGAAATATACTTGATACTTATCTTCCCATGAATGGGATGCATAGTGAGTCTCATGTCTTGACCATGGAGGGCATAGATCTGCTAAGTGAACCCAAATGATACAAGCCCGAAGAAACAACATTAGATAAGATAAGATAAGATAATTATATTAATGTCCAACGAATGACCACAAAGTTAGGTCATAAAATGAGCAAAATTCATAAAATAAGCAAGACCAATGTAAAGAAAGCTCATGGGAGGCTGCTCGGAGAGGTTTGGAGAAGAAGGCTAGGTCCAAGTCCATATAGCCTATAAAAAGTCAAAGAGGTGCTAGTTGCAAAATTAATTGACCGAACAAGCAAGCTTGGAAAGTAGGGGTTAAAAATGGGTGAAATAAAGGTCTAGGTCGGGTTGGGATAGTTAGTAAGAAAAAACTAAGGTCTGGAGAACCTAGCAAGTGTCAAAATGTGCTAGTTGGGAAATAAATCAACCGATCTAGCAATCTTAGAAAAGAAGGAGATATAATATATAAGTAGATAAGTAGGTAGAATTAAAACATCTATGAAAAATAGATAGTGAAATTTAATAAGACAATATTTTTAGTATGAGGTATAAACTTTAAGGACAGCCATTATAAAAGATGTGAGATCTCGTAAACAAACAATGTAGCTGATGTAGAAATTAGATCCAATTGATTAACCGAAATTAAATATTGGTGGTGTTCCTACTTATAACTTTGGATTAAGGTTAGATATATTTAAATTATTAATTAAATATCAATGTTCATATCAAAATATATCTATTTAGCGATATGTAAGATAAATCAATTGAAACAAGTGCTAACTGCTACAAGGTGCAAGAAGGGAGACGTACTTAGCTGATTGGATGCTTAGAATGCTGATTTGGCAGTGATAGAAGGGCAAGAAAATTGGAATTGATCTGTAAGCGCTTCATGTCCGGATCTAGGAGTGCAAACTGAACAAGGACGAAATTGTTGGATGCTTATGGAACCGTTTGGCAGTTCTGTACCTTTCTGGTGGTTCCGTATAATGAGTTGCTGGCGTTTTGTAACTTTCTGTGCCTATGCAAACATCTACAATATGTTTTGCTGTGAAACCCTAAGTGTCGTGCAACTGTGAAACCCTCTATATGACCTGAAATAGCTTCAAACCCTAACCATGTGTAGGAGACCCTACAAAAAGGTTAGTGGTTGGGTTGAAGTACAATCCGTACATTGCCTATGTTGGCAATACTCCAAAGAGGCCTTAGACTGCATGTAGTTCTCCACCTAGCATGTGATATCTATATGGATGCAACTAGCTTTGGCAATTTGATCACTTGATAATAAAGGCAATGGCTTGGCGTGCTTTGTTGACTTGGCTTGGATGGTCTCTAGTTTGGAAAGTGTGACTCTAAAACGTAGTTGAGAGTGCTTCAAATTTTGTAGGGCTGCTCTTAATGTGTGCTACTACTTTAGGGTAATTGAGGAGATTTTGGAATGATAGTTACAAGTAGTGCCCGTGCCCTTTAAAGTACCAGGTGGATGCCAAATGAGTATGAGTGCATTAAACTTGCTTATATAGGGATTTGTGGGTATAATTTCACATTGAGGACCCATGATGAAAGTATACATGAAAACAAGCATACAAGCAAGCAAGTGAATACAATTGTAGACAATAGCTCGAAGACACATAGATCAAGAGATACTAGCTCTGCATAAGGCATGTATTAGCCACATTAGTCCAAATAAATAATATATAACACAATATAGAAAATGAACATGATAAAAATGCAAAATAGCACCATGTAATGAAACAATTGCACCTGATTGTGTAAGAGATGCTCCTAGATGTTGACTAACCACTGAGTAAGATGAGAGATCCAACATCTAGGCATTGTAGAGTCCTATGTATGACCTGCATCATGCTTAAATACCTTGTGAATGCATGTGTGTAAAGAGTATATAGCATATGTTATCTTTTAAATCACGTGACAAACAACATGTGTAAATTAAAAAACTAACAAATCAAGTCATATGTAGGTTCTGATTTTGTATTTTGATAATATTTGCAAGCTTTTGTGTTATTAGATTATGTGAATGTTTTTGGTATTTTTAGAATATTGGCATTTGTGAAAAGCAAGAGCAAAGCAATAACTACTCTATGATACTATCAAGAGGGTGAGGAGAGAAACTCGTAGGGGTGGGAGGTTTAATCCTTAAATTTGCATTGTGCACATCGGGAGTAGGAAGTATTGCTTTAAGTCGGGATCAGACGACACACTTAAGGAGAGTGCGACTTGTAGAAGGAGACCTAGGAGAAAACTTGCGAGGGATAGATCCTTTAGATGTAGCATGAGTAGGCATGGATGTAGAAGTGGGTGTTTTCTTAGCAATGAGATTAGGCAAAAGAGTCCCATATCGGATAACCTTAACCATAACAACTCTTGATTGTCAAAGACATACTTAACAAATTGATGTATCATGTAGAGGATAGCCTAAAGTTGCGAAGCCAAGGGCATCCTAAAAGCATGTCACATGAACCAAGAGAAGCAATAACCAAGAAAGGTATAACCATAGTAGTAGATCCCATAGTAAGAGGGAGAACAATGTGCCTAAAAGAAGTTTTAGTATCAAAGTGCATATGTTGCTTAGTAAAGCCTAAAGATGTAAGCAATCTAAATGTGAACACATTGTGTTTGAGCCACTATCAACCAAGACACTATGGATAGGACTTAGACCAACGAAGGATTGAGTATAAAGTGCATGAGAAGCATCATCATCAACAATACTAGCATCATCAAAGGTAATAGTAGGCCTAGGAGGCATACCAAAGGTAACTGTACTAATACGCAAAATCAAGTGGATGATCATATATAGCAACAAGAGGATGAGCCCTATAAGTATGATGCACTTCTGAAGTGCTCTTAGATTCAACATTGTTATGATTGGGAAGAGGATCATTGACTATCTTTAGCTTAGAGTTATCATTGACAAACTTAGATTGCTTAGGAGGAGAGTCAAATTCAATTGCATTAGCATCAATGAGGTCTTGTATGACATAACGAAGCTTGAAGCATTTATTAGTAGAGTGTCCAATACATTGATGGTAGTCACAATAGACATTTGAGTCAAAAATTTGTCTTGAGGCTTGCTTGAATCAACCTCAACAAGAGAAATAGGTACAAGGTTACACTTTGACAACTGTTGATCTTGTCAAATGTGGGAACAAGACAAATGTGTGAATTGCCTTTTAGGTTGGTAATCGAGACTAGGCCCAAGGCGAGTAGGATTAGATAGGTGAAGTTTAGCATGTTCCACAAACAAGAGTAGCTCATCAAAGGATAATGGAGAGGATGGAATAGTAGTACGGGTAGCCTCCTTGGATCAGCCAAAGTATGGGAAGCCATGAAAACACAAAAGAGAATAAACTCTAGAGCTAGGAAAAGGATCACATGCCAACACAAAATGGAAACCCTAGGGAAGCTAAGGTTTGAGCAAGGCTAAGGATTCAATCAATAAGCGCGTTTCACCAATGGATTTAACCCAAAATGAATATATAGGTGTTATGTTCCTATTTATATATTTGAGTTAATGATTAAAGCAACAAGAGATGTATTCAAATTATTAATTAACTATCAATGTTCGGATCAAAATATATTTATTTCACAATATGCAAGATACATTGATTGAAACAACTACTAAATGCAAGAAGGTGCGAAAGGTAGATGTACTTACGTGATCGGATGCTCGAAGGTTGATTTGGTAGTGACAAAAGGGTAAGAAGGCTGGAACTAATTTGCAAGTGCTTCATCTTTGGATCTAGGAGTGCAAACCGAATAAGGACGAAACCATAGGATGCATATGGAACCGTTCGGTGGTTTTATACCTTTCTAATGGTTTTATATGGCGAATTCCTGGTTTTTTGTAACTTTCTGTGCTTGTGCAAACATCTAAAATATGCTTTGTTGTGAAACCTTAGGTGTCGCACAAATGCAAAACCCTTTGTATGACTTGAAATAGCAATAAACCCTAACCATGAATAGGAGACCATGCGGAAAGGTTAGTGGTTGGGTTGAAGTGCAATCCATACATCACCGACGTCGGTAATACTTCAAAGAGGCCTCAAACTGCACAACGTTCTCCACCTAGCATGCGATATCTATATGGATGCAACTCATAGATGGAAAACTCGCCAAAAACTCGCCGGTTTTCAAAAAACTCGCCAAAAAACCCTGAAACCGGTTAAACCGCCCAAAAAACTCGCCGAGTTAACTCGGCGAGTACTCTCGCCAAAACTCGGCGAGCCCGTACAAAAAACTCGCCAGACGCGGCTTGTACGCGGAAACGCGGTTTTCAAAGGAAAAAAACACGGATTTTACACGGTTTTGGCTCTTTTTAAGGCCCTCAACTCCCTCATTGTCACTCACACAACCATTTGAGCTTGCATTGCTTGTGTTGAGTGGATTTTGGAGCGAATTCGAGGAGAGAATTTGGAGATTTGCATTTGGAGGTAGGTTTTTTTTTTTTTTTAATTCTTTGAAGTTTTTCCAAATTTTGAATATATTATTTAGGTTTTATAGATTCCTATTGTGATTCTAAATACATGCAATGTAAAATCGAATGCTTGTACTTTTTTTATACTCATTTGCAGCCAGAGGTATGTAATTTTATTTTATTTTAACGCAAATTCATCAGAAATTAGTTAAATTTTATGTATGTATATCAGAATCGATTCGTTGTGTAATTCTAAATACATGTAATGTAAAATTGAATACTTGTAAATTTTTAATACTCATTCATGCACTTCAGAGGTACGTATTTTTTTTTTAATTAACGCAAATTCATTGTAAATTAGTTAAATTTTATGTATGTGTATTGTAATCGATTCGTTGTGTAATTCTAGAATCTAAATACATGTAATGTAAAATTGAATGCTTGTAATGTATTTTTTTTACTTACGCAAATTTGTTATTCAGGCATGTTTTGTTTTTAAAATTAAATTAAGTTTACATTTTCTAATTTTTTAAATGTGCATTGTGTTACAGATTAGAGTTTAACAATGGCATCAGGCTCGGCATCAGGTTCGGCATCTGGATCACTAGCAGGGACCGTTCCTCCGAATGCCCGCTCCATAAAGCATGGAAGTATGTCAGACGTGGAACTTGTGCGGGCGAAATTTTTGCACTTTCTAACAAGAAAATGAATGGAGGCATCAATCGCTTGAAATATCACCTTTCAACTATTCCTTGCCGAGATGTTACGCTTTGCCCCAACGTGTCGAAGAGGCAACGCGAGAGATTAAAGCAGAGTGGCAGAGTTAGAGGAGAAAAACTAGAGAACGCAAGGTCAAGGCAAGCCATAAGACAAGCTATTAGACACTGGGCTGCAATGGAAGAGAATTTAGACGATGATGCAAAGAACAATTGTGGGCTCTACTCGTGGTCCACGATACGAAGAGGAAGAGCCGGAAGAGGCTCATCTTCATCGAGTTCGAGCAAAGGCATACCGAGTTATTTTGTGGCAAGGAACACACCCGAGCACAACCTTCATTGATGGTGCACTCTGAACAAAGATATGCATGAGGAAGTGGATAAAGCTTGTGCAAATTTTTGGTACTACAACAACCTCGCCATTCAATGTGTGGCAAAGAGCCCATACTTGGGAGTACTTGGTGCGGCGTTGACAACAGAGGGAAAGGGTATAAGGCACCCTCTCCAAAAGATTTGAGCGGAAATTACTTGAGGGTGCGATTGCAGATGCCACTACCATGCTAAGAGCACAAGAAACAATGGAAAAATTCGATGCACCATTCTTTCGGATGGGTGGACGGATGGAAGGAACCGCACCCTTGTTAATTTTTAAAGCACTTCAAAACGGTGAGATGGTGTTTTTAAAATCTATTGATGCCTCGACATAATAAAAAATGCGTAAAAATTTGAGTGTTATGTTAGAGACAAAGTATTAGAGGTTGGTGTACGTAATGTTCTGCAAGTTGTTACATAGATAATGCAGCAAAGATATGTGGCACTGGGAGACTATCACAGAAAGACATCCATCACTCTTTTGGACTCCTTGTGCGACTCATCGCATTGACCTTCTTTTGAGGACATAGGCAAAATTGATTGGGTGAGGCCGGTTGTAGAAGATGCAAGATCTATAACGAAGTACATATACAATCACCCTTGGGTTCTGAGCTTGATGAGAGTACACACAAAGGGGAAAGAACTTGTTCGAGCCGGTGTCACAAGGCTCAGAACTAACTTCTTGACGTTGCAGAAAGTATTTCTAGTTTGTTGACATCTTTGAAACAAATGTTTGTGAGTCAAGCATGGCTAGACTCACAATATTCAAAGAAAGCTGACGGAGAGAGGGTTGCAAAGATAGTTTTTGATGATATCTTTGCGAGAGAGCTATAGAGATCATCAAGGTAATTTCAAACTTCGATTTATATTTCATTCCTTTATTTTAATTTGTTAAATTATAAATATTAAATATATTGTTCTACTTTTCACTTTTTTATTTCATTTCTAATATGTATTGTAACTTGTAAGTTTGCAATCTTACATTTTAATTTGTGTGTAGGTGTCAGAGCCGTTGGTGAGAGTTTTGCGTTTGGTTGATGGGGAGCAAAACCCCATGGGGTTTATATATGAGGCCATGGATAGGACCAAAGAGTCTATCCAAAACTATTACAGGGGGATATCGTCAGATATGGTCCCTTTTGGGAGATTATTGATCGGAGGTGGAACAATCAACTCCACCAACCTATTCATGCAACGGGGTACTACCTCAACCCCAAGTATTTCTACTCTGACAGCTTCACAGATGTGAATGGAGAGGTTATGGAGGGCCTTTCAACATGTATTGAGAGGATGATACCGGATGTTGAGACGAGGGACCTCGTTATTTTAGAGTCTGCAGAGTTACAAACATGGTAGGGGAGACTCTTTTCATCGGTGCTAGCTATTCGAGGGAGAACCACCACACAATCACCGTGTAATACCAAGTTACTTAGAATGTTTACCAAGTTACTTATTAGTTACATATTTGATTTTATTAATTAATTATAAATTTTTGATTATCTTGTTAAATGTTTGTAGGTTCTTGGTGGGAGGATTGGGAGGGAATACCCCAAATCTTCAAAAGTTAGCCCTCGAATTCTATCTCAACCTCAGAGCGCTTTCGGATGTGAACGCAACCGGAGTTTGTTTGAGGCCATTCACACGAAGAAGCGCAACAAGTTGACTCAAAAAGACTCAACGACTTGGTTTTTGTGCAGGCAATACATCTCCGGCTTCGCACAAAAAAAGTTGAGGCGACATCGAGAGGAGCTCATTGATTTGGATGAGATAGATCCATACAAAGGAGTGGACTGGGCAAGAAGAGGAAAACCCCGCATTCACACAGGCGGACGAGATTGCTTCTTTTGAGAGGGAGGCTATGGAGGGAGAAGCACTAGCAGGACTCCGAGGAGATATTGGAGTGGATGACATCTTTGGAGGTGATCTCCAACATGCGCAGAGGAGCCACCAAAGACCACCATCTAGTTCCGTGGATCGAGCCGGTTCGCAGCCTTTCAGAGGAGCGTGGAGACGCACCTGAGTGTGGGGACTAGTGGAGCCAGAGGCACTAGACCCTCTCCCCAATATTTTCTCTAGATTGGGGAAGAGGAAAATGTAATTTATCAGTATATTGTAACTTGCAGATAGATATGAAATTTATGATGATATTTTTCAATGTCAATCATCATAAATTCATATTACTTATCGACCGTTGTCGTATTCGCATGATGATGCGATTTTGTATTGTATTTGTATTCAAATCTAATAGAAACACTTCTCCAACATTTTATGGGCTCATTTGATACATTTTGTAGCTATGTGTTGCTTAAAATTTATGTTTTTAAAAAAATTGAGTATTTTTTAAGTCATGTCGAATATTCCTAGTATTGGCCGAATATTGGTGAGTTTTCAAGCAGTTTTTTTTGGGGGTCTCAAGCGAGTTTTTGGTTTTGGCGAGTTTTCCTACTATGAATCGCAACTAGCTTCAACAATTTGATCACTTGATAATATAGGCAATTACTTGGCGTGCTTTGCCTAACTTGGCTCATGGTCTCTAACTTGGGAAGCGTGACTCTAAAACCTAGTTGAGTGTGCTTCCGACCTTTGTAGGGGCTGCTCCCGATGTGTGCTATTGCTTTAGGGTAATTTAGGAGAGCTTGGAGTGCTTTTGAAATGAAATGTGCAAGTAGTGCCTTTGAAAGTGTCAGGGGGATGCTAGGTAAGTAAATGTGTGCATTAAACTTGCTTATATAGGGGTTTGTGGATATAATTTAGCATTAAGGCCGACCCATGATGAAAGTATTGACCCATAGAAAGATACCAAATTAAAAAAGTGACCGTTGAGTGGCTGGGGACGAAATTGCAGTTTCAGACCAAACCGTTGAACGGTTTGGTCTCTGTTTGGCAGTCCTGTACGGGTAGGGAGTGAGGTGCTAGAACGTTTTGGGCACGACACTAAGGAGTGACAAACTGCTGTTGACTGATGCAAGCAATTATGCGAGCAGCTGAGCAGTGCAAATGAGGAGAGCAAGTCATGCAATAGGCTAAGGATAGGCAATTGAGCTTGGAATGTGCATGCAAGTCATGATTTAGGGATGAAGCCAATATGGACATTATCAAGTGATATATTTCCATATTTAGGTGTCTACACCAATGCAATCTTAGAAAGGTAAAAAAAATAGATGTGATAAAAAGTGATAATAAAGAAGCTTCGAAATGAGTAAACCAAAATCAATGCATGCATTGGATTTTCTCGGGAGTAAAGTAATACCATGTATTTTCACAACTATGGTGAATTCAGATGGTATGGATGAAAAATATTATTTGTGAGGAAGGCCCGAAGGTCTTCCTATCCAAACTCTCAAATCTTTGGTTGGAGGCATCACCGAGGGAGGTAAAAATCTGAAGTGTGATAGATAATAGGATGTCAAAAGAGTATGGGCGTGGTCAACTACCGACAATATCCATCAAGGGATAAAAGGAAGGAGTGATCATGAAAAAAGAAAGTAAGGCACCACAATGGCGATAGCGTCAATATCCTTAGCAGGATAATGAGACATTCTAATCAATAGGACGTGGCAAGAGGTTTCCATCATCAAGGTAAGAAGGAACCCAAGTATGCGGGTTTGGCTTAGGAAAACTAGTGAGGTATAAATATATCCCATGTCAGTCTATTAGATGCAAGAAAAGTAAAGGTTTCTACCTTCTCACGACGTGTTCCCGATCCTCGTAACCTCATGTAAGAGCCATAGGCCTACTGCAAGGATTAGGTACTTGTGTGAAAAACAGGGCACCCCAAAGGACCTCGAGCTCTATAAAAAGGGCAATTGTGGGGTTTGAGATTTCAACTAGGAGTCAAACAGTGCAAATGATATCATGTCTTTTTGTTTGTGATTGACTTTTATGATTGTAATAATTGCCTTTTCTATTGCCTATTGCTTGAATTATCTTTTGTGCTCTAATGAATTTTAACTTTTGGTGGCTTTTACAATTCCTTCTCCATACGTAATTAGAAGGTTGATGAAATGGGTATGAAAGATGACAACACTAAAGAGCCTTTTGAGTAAATGAGTATAAGATGACGACACTAGAGAGCTTACATTACTTAACAAACATAGAGGAAAACTTACAACCAAAATGCTTGGAACCTTTAGACCTACTCTAAGGAAAGAGTGCAATCTCATGTCCTACCTAAGTGTGCCTCAAGTGAATGGGAAAAGTGAAGTACAAGGAAGAACTATACAATGAAGGATAAAGCTAGTAGTTGACCACAAAGAGAATTTTTCTTCACAGGGGATGAAGGTTGAAAGATATGAACTAGGTAGTGTAGATAGTCTGTAGATCGCTAAGAATGTCAAAAGATAGGAGTGTAAACCTACAATAGGTCCAACACAAACATAGATTGGTAAAACCCAAGTGGGAACCAAAGACATAAAGTGTTATAAAATCGTACTGAACAAGAGATCTAAGAGGAAGCAAGTGGTGGAATAAACCCAAGAGGGAAATGTTGTATATTGTGATCCAAATGTGTTTTGTTAGTATGTTGGTTAGTCACTTTATTGTGTTAATTTGTACTTTAGATTTAATAAAATAAATGTCACTTCATATTAGTTTAGATACCGAAATGCCAACCAAGGCAATGTACCTACGTATTGACGACTCGGGTGTTGGTACTTGTTTTGCGTAATCGCCTGAAACATTTTCAAAATGACAAAATAGTCTCAGAGCCATACTCGAGACATTTATGTATCGTTTCATAATTGCTTTTGTTTTTTAAATGCCAAAAATAAAAATAAAAATAAAAACACTCGATACTTTTGTTTCAGCAGTACTTGAGGAAAATCTAGATGATATATTCTAGAATCTAGATTATAATCATGTACATATGAAAATTTAAGCATGTTGAATGTTTTGAACTTTCATGAATACAAAGTATTTTAAGTGTTTTATCTTTTATGGACAAAAATGAGTACTATGCGTTTTTTAATATATATTTATATTTTATTAATAATATATCAGATGGACGCTTTCCATGTTGTTTCGTACCCAAGGGTTTTTGTTGGCATTTCTGCATTTCAAACCCATACCGAACTCCGTACCCGAACTCGCTTTACGTGGCAACCTAGGTTATTAGAATAAAGTGTGGTTAGTAGTTTGGGTTAGAGTTGGTAGTTATATGGACCCGTTAGTTGGTTTGGTCCCGTAAACCAACCTCTCACAAAACTTATTTAAAATCTTTGATAATATTGCAAAAGCTAACAAAGAGTATTTTCTATTGTAAGAGCTTTGTCAAATTAATATAATGTAGTGGCTTTATTGACTTCTTGTTGTTATGCTAAATGTCTAGCATGACAACTAAGCCCCCACTTGAAAATTTCCTCTCCCGGTCACTGTAAACCCTCCTTCTAAGCTAGCCAACGCTTTCATCCTCATTCTAGCTCAGAGAAACGTGCTAACAATATTTTTAAGTGTGTTTCATGTGCAAGGATGTATGCCGAGGTGATTGAGAAAGTCACTGAGATTCAAGGAAGAACAACTATCCTGAGCCTAGAAAGGGCCATTTTTGGCCATTTTGCAACTGGTGAATACCCTCTGAAAGACAAGGAAGATTCAAGCCATCTGGGAGTTTTGTAGGAGAGCAATGAAGTTATCCAAGGCAGTTTAGGGAAGATTTGTGGAAGAAATTGATGTCAAGAACAACTTGAGCAAGACAGGGTCATTTTGGGTGTAGGGAATGCTATACTCCAACGGTGAAAGCTGACTTGTCCTGGATGATTTTGGGAGTTCCGAGTTGGAAGCTCATCAAATACTCAATGGAAAGGTCTTGGAATTCTCCACATGACAGAAACATAAATTTTTGCCTAAGTCTTCAAGCTTTTGAATTCTTAAGAGGGTGAATGGTGCCAAATTTCAAATCGCAGCAAAATTGGCTCTCTAATGGTCAGGATGATCTCAATAGGTGATTTGAAGTCAAAATCATATAAGATTTGACCCCAAAACACTCTTCCATGCTTTTAGGGTAGAAAAAGCACTCCCAGGCCCTAAAATGCACTTGGCGGGTGACATCAACATTTCAAAAGGCTTGGGAGGACTTTTTCACCCTTGATGTCCCCTTGGATTGTCCTTGAAGTGCAAAGGGGACATGGGGACACCAAAGTGTGCTCCCCATCATTTCAAGAGTTTTCGTCACTTAAAACATGAGTTGAGGTGTTAGGTGGAGCAAATGGAGGAGTTAAGTGATGAAGTCCCCTTCCCATGATAGATAGAACCCATGGCGCATTTTTGAGCATGTGATGTCCCCTTGGATTGTCCCCAAGGTGCAAGGGGGACACCAAAGTGCGCCCCCCACGTTAGCAAATTTCTCACAATTTGAGGCTCACCACTTTTGCACGTAGGTTTCACAAACTTGCATTTTCTCACCCGTGTTATCTCCTTGGATTGCACCAAGACGCAAAGGGACATGGGGACACAAAAGTGTGTTCCCCATGTGCTTTCATTTCTTGCAACTCACCCATTACCACTTTTGCACCTAGGAACAACCTCATCTTGCAAACAACTTATTTCCTTGGCCCTCTTGATGATCGGACCCCTATGGCGCATTTTCAAGGTGATGCTATCCCTTGGGTTGCACCAGGTGCAAAGGGGACAAGGGGGACAAGAAAGTGCGCTCCCCATCCAACCACTTAGCCTTGGTCACATCAAAACCCATTTTTATCTCCCGGTGACCACTTTTAGCTCCCTACATCTCATCCACAAGGAACTAGAAGTTGCCACTTGTCACCATCTGGTGCAAAGTGCAAATCTGTGCCCCTTGTGTCCCCCTTGCACCTCTTGCACCGGTGCAACTCCATGTCAACCATCTTCCAACCACAGTTAAGTTGCCAGGTTAAGCGATGAGTTAAAATCTTGCAAATGAATATGACTAATTCCTCCTCTCAACACTTAATCATTTTTCGAACTCCAAGGTGCTTCATTTCCCTCCCAAAACATCCATTTTCACCGGACATGCTGTTGCATTTTCTTTAGACATCCATGCTCCAAAATTGAAAAATGCTCATAACTCACTAACCGTGTGCACCCGATTTCCATCAAACTTTACTAGTGCACTCCTTCCAAAAATGCCTTCAAGCTGACTGTAAGAGCACTTTGCCATTGATGCTTTGTACAATTTACAACAACTATTTGAAATTTGCATCCTAGGAAGTTGTCTTTTTAGATCTACGAGTTCGGGCAAAAGAAAAGCCTTGAAAATTGGAGCATAAGGTCTTAAAGTAAAACTTGAAGTTTTGAAACCAATTTCGTTTCAATTCGACAGCCAGAAGATCGTCGTCTAAAAAAAATAGTAAGTGTGCAAGGCTTCATGTGTCAATATAGCAAGTTTCCAAAAATGGTGGAGTCTCAGCATCTTTGTTACTCCAAACAAGCAAAAACCATCAGAAAGTGAAAATTGGGAAAACTTACTAAAAATGGCCATCCTAGTCAGGACCTGCTAAAAATAGAAAGTCTTGCAATCGGGCTTAAATCACTTGTATCAACTCACATTCCGCATATCTCATTGCTTTTTGCCACAATTGCAAGGCTAGGAAATTGTCTCATAGTTAAAACAAGAAAGAAAGCCCTCACAGATCCCAAAACATTAGTCTCAAGGTGAATTCTATATGGCACATTTATATGCAAGAAATTGGATGATTTAATCCATCCTAGCAATCACGAAAGGGGGTCATCATGTTCAAGTGATGCGGACCATGAAAGGAAAGTGATATCAAACAAGGTCTATAAAGGTAAGCCCCTATTCTCAATCATCATCTCAGGATCTGGCATGGGAATGTGTTTGATGAGTATGATGGTGAATGCGAAGTTTCTCCTTTCCTCATTTGTAGCAGAAGACATTTTCAATAAGGAATAGGTGAACAAGAAGGACCTTGGGTCTCGTGAGGTTGATTCCATCCAAGAAGGAGATATCTTTGTCACTAAGGTGAATTGTGAAGCTCCAAGAAGTCACGAGGAGTAAGGTGATGATCACCATATTCCAACTTTGACTTTGTATTCAAAGGATCATCATGTTTCCATGATCGGGCAACCATCTCAAGTTCACATGGTGCAATTCACTTAGTAGTGTTTTTGAACACTCATTCAATGCCTTGGAATGCGCTCGCATCTCATAGGAGGAAGCACTTGCAATCACAGTGTTTTAGTTCAACAGGTGGTCGAGTGCGAGGAACTTCATTCATGATCCATCAAGTAGATTCTTCATCACCATGAGATTTCCCGTCTCCGGATTTCCACTTCTCTCTCTTCTTCTCTCTCCCCCTCCATCTCTCTCTAACATTCTAATTCTTCATTAAGAATGTATTTTTCACTCTTTCATCTTATTCACTTAAGTGATTTATCACAGTTCATAAAAGTCCCTTTTCAAAAATAAGAAAAGGACTTAGTTTCATTCCTAGGGAATTTGAAAAGTCACATGGTGGTGAGATGAAAAGTCACATGGGGGAGAGGAAGAGACATTTTGTAAGCTATAAATTGAATGGCTTCTCCATTCCAAAGGGTTGGCAATTGTTGATTGGTGTTAGTCTAGGTTACCGGAAACGGCATAGAAGGCCTCGGGAGTGGGTACGGAGCGGGAGCGGCAACGGAGCGCATGGGAGCGGGCGAGGAGCAGCTCATTTTTGTTTTTTTCCTTTTTTGGCAATTTTTTCCGTTTTTGGATTTTCGGTGAAAAAAACGCAAGTATGGAAAAAAATTTGCCATTTTTGGAAAGGGTCCGGGAAGATGTAGCAGCAAAAACTTGGATGAGCCATAACTTTCATTCTGTGGCTCCGTTTCAGGTGTCGTTTTCTCTAAAAGTGTATATTTTCTCGAGCTCTATGCATTGATGGCGATATTTTTCTTATTTTCATAAAATCCATTTTTGCACCTTTTTGGACCAAGCAACTTCTTGCAATCTTCTGAAAGAATCTTCTGAATTTAATTTTATTCGTTTTGTATATACTGTACATTATTATAAATTTATAGTTAATAGTATAACTTGTCTTTTATCTTGTTTTTCATATACATAATATGTGGTTTATAATTAAATTCCTATTTAGAAGGTTGAGATTTATATATTTTTTAATTTTTATATAGTTTTTGTACTGCCGTATCCTACGCCGTATCCGGGGTCAAAAAAAAATTTGCCGTTTCCGCGTATCGGATACCCCGCTCCCGCTCCCGTATCCAAAACGTTTGGTAACTTAGGTGTTAGTTGTTGGGCTTTGTATCACTACTACTGCAAGCAATAAAACTACAATTCTTCTATCTCCTTGCCTATGTTCTTCTACTCTCTCTCTCTCTTTCCAACTTTGCAAGCATTGTAATCTTGTACAACCAAGAAGGAATTTTGTGTCCTTGATTGATGAATTCATAGAACTTCGTGTCTCTATTTATTAGTCTTGCTATGACTTACATGGTTGATTTCTTCTATTGAATGTGGACCTACTCTGGTTATTATTGGTGAGAATTTGCTAGTGCCTACTCACAACATTAACCCTCTCTCCCTATTTCTCCTACTCCCCTTTACCTCTCTCCAAACTAATTCCTCCCTTGTACACTGTACAAGCACTTTGCCACATGTTTAGTGGAGTATTCCTGTGTGATCCCGGCCTAACGGCCACCCCACAGTTTTAGTTAGTTTACATTCAATAATGGGAGCCTCCCCATACCCAAGAAGGAGGGGCTTAGCCTCGTGACCATTGGTGAAAACCAATAATCTGCATTGCGACAAATTATTTCACCAACACTTCCATATTGCCTATGTCATTTGAACCAATAGTGGTATTAAAGCCCAATGTTTGCTCATGCCCTGTGAGGAGGAAGCAAGATGGAAGAGCTATGAAGATGCCTGGAAGAGTTCGCTTGAAGATTTTTTTTGAAAGAAGCTTCAATATTGCTGTGCTTTATTGTAAATTTGTCTAAGAAGTAGTTTACCGGCTGTTTTTTTGGAATAAATCCTGGCCTAGAGTGCCACATTCTTTCCCTGAGGTATTGAAACTTTTTCCCGGTGTGATAAATTTATTGAAGTCATTTAAAATCTGTCTTTGGAGCATTATAATCTGCTGTTTGATGCTAGGAGGGCAAGGTGCTGGAAAAGCCTTATTTTTCTTTGAAAGGTTGATGAGTTGCGTTGAAATCTACAATTGTCTGTAAAACTGCCAGCAGGAGTTGTTGATCTGAGCATGAGGGCACTGAAATCTGGACACATAGCGCTGGTATGGTGACAAGGGTGTTGGAGGTCACCAAAAGCTGATTTTAAATTCTTTTTGAGCTTAAAATAGGAGTGTGGGTCCAATAAATAACTCTGTCAGGTGCATTTTGTCCTTGTTGGGCTCTATTTTTTTGACTTGGGTGCTTTAGAGTCTGTATATAGAGCACCATTTCCGAGCATCTGAAGTTCAAACATCTGCTGGGTGCTTCACCTCTGTAATAACGCTTCAAAACTGAACGTGGCATTGAAAACAAGAGAGAAACTTGTTCTTTTATCCCTTCTGGACTGCAAAAAGGACGTGTTTGTCCCTTATAATGGCTGGGAAGAATACGTTTTCTGGGTAATTTCTCAAATTTGCTGCTGCATATTTCTTTTTCCAGATATATATTCTTTAATTTGTTTACATGGTCAAAACAAAGTTTATATATTAATTTGTGAAATTTAATTTTCACCCACATGCTTAGATGAGTTGGTTATCATCCTTTTGTTAAGACTATCCATCATTTCTAGTCAAAGGGTTTGGAGTTTAAATCATACAAGTTCCAATATTCAGTTTTTGCAAGAAGGGAAATTGAATTAAATGTGAAAGCCACGAAGATCAATACTTGCAGTCACCATTACTGCCATAACTTTATTGTTGGACCACATTTTGTTTGAAAAAAGCTACTTTTATGAAAACTAGATTCCGCCTTGATTCCAATGAGTACAAACTAGGAATGGCACAAATTGTCTAGTTATGAAATTTTAATCCCTGTAAACTAGTCAAAATTGCTGAATTTGCATTGGGGGTCTGCCTAGCTTGAAACAAGAATGAAACTTCAGATTGTCATAACTTTTGCATACAGTGGAAAAAATTGTCATGACCACTTGTTTTTCATTGAGAATAATTTCTGAATTCATTGATATGTTCATTCTTTTTATTGTGGCATCTCTGTATATGAGTTTATGTTGAAATGAAAAAACTAGGCATTGTGATGCACCGCTGGTGCGTTTTTAAAGGGAAACCGACACCCTAATTCTTCTCGAAATTAGATGTGCTTCAAAATCATGAATGCAACACTATTTCCCACTGCTTCTGTTGTCGGAGATGCTATAATTACACTTCAGGGTTTACAAATCCCCAGGGATCTGCTTGGCTGATAGAGCCAACAACACACCCATCTTGTGCAACCTGCAAGGTTCAAGATTGGTAATGCTAAAGTAGTGATTTTGGTTTTGGCTTGTGGTGTTTTCTTTTAGTTTCGGTTTTGTGTTTCTTGAAATCATTGAAGAGGAGCAGACATGGTTGTTTTGATGATTTTTTTGCTGCAAGGACTTCGCACTTCTTGCTTGATAGGGGAAGAGACTGCCAGTGGCCTTTGATCAGTCATTGGTGATTGTATGAGTTGACATAGGAGTTGCTAGCATTGGAAGTATTGGGCAAAGGGCTATCAACAATTGTTAGGCGTCATGGAGATGTGCCGCATAGATTACAGGAGAATCATTGGATGGGTTTATGTGTGAGACCTTATGTGGATTGATGTAGTTGAGCAGGATTTGATCGTGCTTATACTGCAGTACGACACATATGGTTAGAGGGGATGAGCATGCTAGTTAGGATATTCGTCATTCATAGCACAACTTGCGGGAGTAGCGGACTTCTAAGTGAAGCAACATAGGTTGATAAGTACCACAATGTACTATGTGCCAAGTTGCAAGTGTGGAAAAGATATTGGATGACATCATAGTCATGAGGTTCTGAATCATCCTCTTCTATACCCCTTTGGATCAAGGGGGTTTGTTGGATATTGTGATCCAAATGTGTTTTGTTAGTATGTTGGTTAGTCACTTTATTATGTTAGTTTGTACTTTAGGTTTAATAAAATAAACGTCACTTTATATTAGTTATTAATATAACGTATGGTTAGTAGTTCAGGTTGGAGCTGTTAGTTATACAAGGTCTTTAGTTGGTTGGGTCCCGAAACACCTACAATTTATTTAAAAGCTTCGATAATATTATAAAAAGGCAACGAAGGTTATTTTGTATTGTATGAGCTTTGTCAAATTAATATAATGTAGTGGCTTTATTGTCGTCCATATTGCCTTAGTCATTTGAGCCAATAGGAAAGAGGTGTCAAAGGTAGGTTGTAAACTAAGATAGTAAAGTAAATTAAGATATTAAGGCAGTAAGATATTTAGGCAGATAGTATGTAAAAATAAGATGTCAAAGCTATGAAGCGTATAGAACCAAGAGGTAGACGATAAATAGGCAAATCTATGAAGCATATAAAACCAAGAGGTAGGTAGTAACAAGGGAAAACTATGAGTGTATAAAACCAAAAGGTAGGTAGTAACAAAACAAAGCTATGAAGCATATAAAATCAAGACGTATGTAGTAATAAGCAAAGCTAAAACCATGAACTTGGTGCATATCATTTTTGGTCTCATGGTGATAGGGATACAAATGCATCCAAGGGGATTTTGATGGGTTTTATGAAAGCCACAATGTGTGAGTCGTGTTTGCTTGAGGTCTTTTTCAGAATATCCCAAGGTTTTGACTAACCAAAAGGAGGTAACATTGATTCCCAAACCTTTGTCCACTAGCACCTTCCTTATTTGGGTGTCATGGATCATGACACTAATAAGGAGGGGAGGGTCATCAACATGGAAGAGGACTTCGTCGTTGATCATATTATCCTTAGGAAACTCTATGGAGAGTGCTGTATTGTCCCAAGGATAAGACACGATTTCCATGATGTGAATTGTGGTGGTAGGAGGAGGTTGATTGGAAGGATCTTCCTCGGTGGTGGTTGGGGAATCCTCTAAGGCTTGAAGGTGATGTATGAGGAATTTTTGATGTCGAGGAGATGTGTGCATAAGTTTCATGAAGAGAATCTTATACATGATGGAATTAAGTTCGTCAAGGAAGTTCCATTGAGGTTTATTAAAGAAATTCTAAGTATAAAACTTAAAATTGTGGATGTCCACATATGCTTATTTAATGGGACCACAATAAGTGTGTACCCAATAGATATTGTGTGCTTTGTAATGAAATTACTTAGATAGATCTGAATATCAGCAGCAATAGAACACCAAAGAACACCAAAATATAGAGAAATGATCACAATATGATGATAAAACATTTCCCAAAATTTGGGGATGGCTATTAAAATAATATTTACAAATTAATTTACAAATATTTTAACTTTATTCAATCACATTTAGGGATTTAAATTGCATTAAATGTATTTCATGCACTCTCGAGATTAAATTCAATGTTTTTGGTAAAAATAGCAACTTTTTAAAAGTAAAAACATCATAATACACTTAATTTTTATTAAAAATAGGGGATGCTTGGCACACTTGTGAAAAGAAAGGTTCGCATGAGGAACTTTTGACAAATTGAAACGGAAGAAAATCAAGCCATGTAAGGTGTTAAGAAAATTTGCAACCAATGCATATGAGATAGAGTTGCCTGATGGGATAGATATATTGCCTATCTTCAATGTTGTAGATTTGTAACCTAACACTAAGGGACAAACAAACACAGAGAATGAGAACGCATTTTCTTGAGAATTAGATTGGATACAACAACTACATGAGAAAGTGCCCGAGGAGATTGAACAGTGATTGATGCTAGAGCCAAGAAGACATTGCAAGGGAATACAAGGAGTATCTAGTCAAGTGGAAGGGCTGAGAAGTTGAAGATATGACATGGTTGAGCTCATCTAAAATCGCTATGCATGAAAGATCTATTGAAGACCTCATAGAATGCATGAGCAGGAGCTCATATGATTTCTCTTACTCAAGTTGTATGATGTAGGAGCATCCAGGTGTACGAGCAATCCACATAATCCTAATAGACTAGTAGGTTTAAGAGTGTAGTGTAGTTGAATAAAGACCCTTGGTCATTGTGCAAAAATAGAGCATCGTGCAAAGGTTGGAGTTGCTCACTGGTCGTTAAAGTGATTCAAGCCTGGTCCCAAAGGGAAAGCTTTCATAGTACAAAGTAGAAGTCTTGTACAACTCTACGAATTGGATAATATTTTGTGTTGGTGCACACAGATTGGTTGGAATATTTGTGCACAACTTGTATTGCTTACGCACAATTCTGCAGATCGAAGATGAAGCGACGTGCACGTGTCAATTGGATTCTACGTTTAATTCAATGCCACATGCCACATAGAGAAGACCATGGTGGTTGAGAATACATAACAGTCGGAAGGCGATGAGCACAGGTGGATGGTTGGTTGACAAGGGAGGTGAACTGTTTCAACTTCCATAACTACTTCCCATGCCTATTAATATGTTGGTCGAAGTCATTGGAGCTGTTGACAACTAGTGTAAGAATATACAAAGCCAATTATAAGAAGAAGAGAACAAGGAACCATTGTTAGTTCACACAGGGCCTTGGAAGCTGCAAGTCTAGAATAAAAGTCTTTTGTGTTGATATCTCGTTGGGATCATTGTTAACTTTGAATTTCAAAACTGTGATAAGAAAGTCATATTTTGTGCCTGTAACTGAAATTCCTCCATCGAATAAAATTCAGTTTTTGGTTGTGCACCCATCCTGGTATTGGCGCGAGTTTTGTGGGTTGCATGGTTGAAGGCCTTCCTTCATCGGACTCTCTAACCGCAACTGCATTAGTAAGCAATGCAGCCAAAAACTATAAGATGAACCATGCTTAGCTTTCTTCTCCTCCACGCTTAGCTTTCTTGTGGAGTCATTTCCGTCACTTTTAATAGGACACCTATTCAACAAATAAACTGAGACAAATATAGCTTCTGCTCCATAAGAAATTGGAAGAGTTTTCTCCTTTATCGTACTCCGTGCCATTTCAAATATTGTTCTATCCTTGTGGTCTGCTAGCCCATTTTTTTGAGGTGTATAAGCTGCTGTTAGTTACCTCCTTATCCTGTTCTCTTTACAAAAAGAGTTTAAATTCAGTGGAAGTAAATTCTCCTCTATTTGTTGGGAACACTTCCAAAAAACCACTTTGTTTTTTTGCTTCAGTTTTAATCACTAGAAAAATTCATTCTGATTTTTTTGTGAAAATATACTCGTGTTCTTCTATCAAAATCATCTTTAAAGTTAATGAAATACTTGCAAATCCCAATTGAAGGTGTTTGCATTTGACCACATATATCAACATGCACTAGTTCAAGAGGCACTTTTCCTCTCCATGATTTTTGTACTGGAAAAAAGCTTTGTGATGTTTTCCAAGAATACAACCTTCACACACTTGATCTATTTGCTCTAACAAATGGAAGCCCCTTCACCTTATATATCCTGTAAAGCAGCTGCAAACCATGAAAACCTAAATGCCCAAATCACATGTGCCATAACCACGACTCATCACGGAGGACAGAATTCGAGGGGAATTCCTCAATTTTTGAAAGCTTTAGGGAAATATCCAATTGCTTGTCATGGGCACTTCAACAACTATTTTAGTGTTATCTTTTTCATAACACGTATTGTTTTCAAAAATAACTTGATAACTATTTGCAATCAGCTGCCCAACACTGAGCAAATTATGTTATAAACCATTAGCAAAGTAAACATTAGAAATAGACTTACTGTCACCTTGTTTTGTTTTAATAGGAACAATACCTTTACCCTTCATTGGCATTGTTATCTTGTCACGGAAGTTTTACTTGGGATTGGATTGATTCGTTGAATTTGGAGAATACTTGTTTATTCCCTGTCATATGATTTCTGCAACCACTATCTAAGAACCATATATCTTCTTGATATTTCTCAGCCATATTACAAGTGAAAAACACACAACAACTTTCTTCCTTTTCTTTCATGAAATTGGCTCTTTCTTGTTCATATCAAATATTTTACTCCTGCATTCAGATTTATAATGACCATATCTTTTACAATAATGACATTGGATTTTTGATTCACCAAAATGTCTGTTACCTCAAGTATAGTTTCTGCTGCTCCTTCCTCTGCCTCTGCCTCTGCCTCGTCCTCCAGAAATGTAAGAGTGCTAGAATTGAAGCTAGTTGGAAAGGTACACGTGAATTCTTGAAGCGATAACATTTAGTTTGCAGTTTTGAGGTATTGGAATGATTCAAATTGCTCCATGTATCTGATATACTTTATATAGAAATATAGTTAGTATAGGTTTAATTCAATAATCCTAGTATAGTTAGTTGGGTTGTTAGTCTATTCTAGGTGGCTTTTGTAGACAATCATGTAGAACAAGATGGGGAGAGGGATCGACGGAGTATAATGATAAGTTTGTATCCTAAATAATAGCATCACAAGCTCATTATTTGGTGTATAGATATTCCTTTATGTTGCTAATAGAGCTATCCTGAGATGAGCAAATTTTAATATCAAAGGTTCCATGATAAGTTTGTATCCTAAATAATAGGATCACAAACTAATTATAATGGTGTATAAATATCCCTTTATGTTGCTAATAGAACAGATGGCCATATTTTTATATCAAAGGTGCTGTACTAGATTTTTTTGGTATTTTTCCAAAATTCTGTCCCATATCAACACATCTTGCATTTTTTTACCCCCATGCTTCTAGCCTGTCCTGAAAGCCGGTGGGTAGAAAATATGTCTTCAACTTAGCATCCCTAATAACCTTGGGCAAGAACTAGATATCCTAACGGTTGATTGTCTAGTGGGGGCGGGGACCCGGTGGGGGAGAGGGAGGGTAATAACAATGGCTTCCTCCGGGAGTATCTGCGGGAGTATGCACCCCTATGCTTGATGCATATCCTCAAGAGCCAGGTCTGTATCACTCATTGGTGCGCTGGAATGCAGTGTTGAAGGTGGTGCTTGTGAAGATAAGCGCTTGACCTTGAGCCAATGTGAATGATTCACTAGTTCAGAAAATTAGGAAATCTATGATCACTTCTTTTTTGTGGAGGGGAATTCCTTTGTTTGTTTGTACCATTCCGTACTCTCCTAGTGTGGAAGGATGTCACCTTTAAGCATTCATGCGACCTCTTTCCCATATTTTTCATATAGATTTATGACCAAAGCTCTGTAATATATCCTTCCACTTATTCTGACTGAAATTCAAAAGATCTCATCGTAGGCATTTAGATAGTTGTCTTTCCAATTCCTTAAACCATGAAGAGAAAGGTAGTTCATCTAATGTTCACCACAAGCCCTCTAAGATACAGAAAAATTGAACAGATTATGGCTGTGAAATGTTTTTGGTCAGCTATAAGTAACACAGCCTAAAGTCTAAACAAAGCTTTGTTTCAGCATCAACACTAGTTGCTTCATTCAAGAAACATGGCGTCTAGGGAAACCCATTTGTGGCATCCTTCTGCAGTAAAACATTACCTCATTAAAGAACAACTAAATTGCTTCTCCATTAAAGGGTCAAAGATAGCAATTTCTTATAACATATTGTTACTGCATGGTCTGGCTTGCACCATCAATAATACAACCACCCAAAATATTATTAAACTGGGATCATGTTGGGGTAGATTTTATCATAACATATTGTTACTGCAAGATCTTGCTTTTCATCCATCAATTTGCCAACTACCCAAAAAAATTAACATCAAAAGGATGTATAAACTTATCAGGTAATTTCAAATAAAGATGACATTTGGAATGAATGTAATTGCAGGTAAAGTGTGTTGTTTTTGACAAGACTGGCACCCTTACTATTGGAAGACCAGTGGTGGTAGGAATCAAGCTTTTTATGAACATAGCTATTCAAGAGTTCTGTGACATGGCTGCTGCTACCGAGGTAATGCTTTATGTTTTTGCAATTGCAGCTCTGTATTATGATTCCAGCTTGCTTGTGTAGAAAATGTTTGTGCATGGCTTACATGTGGCACCAATCAGGTCAATTGCGAAATTCCTTGTATGTTAATCATTTGAGAACCTGAAAGATTTTACGCTGACAGAAACTATGTTCATAGGATCCATGAATGAAAAACTGCAAATAGCTAGGCCTTTTGTTTCAGACTCCAGATCTATAGCCTCGCTGGTTTTTATCAATATCATTTTATGCAGGCTAACAGTGAGCACCCTCTAGCAAAGGCAGTAGTAGAATATACCAGGAAACTTAGAGTCAAATATGGGCTAGACCAAGGATTTCTTTTAGAAGCACAAGATTTTCAAGCTCTTCCAGGGAAAGGCGTGCAAGGGAACATTCTTCGTAAGGCAATACTAATTGGAAACAGAAGGCTAATGGTTGATTCGGATATAATTCTTTCTCCTGAGGTTGAAGAGTACTTACAGGAGACTGAGCAGCTCGCGAAGACATGTGTTTTAGTGGCCATCGATAAACAAATTGCAGGTGCATTTGCGGTGGCAGATCCAGTGAAACCAGAAGCTGAAACTGTGGTCTCTGTTCTGAAGTCCATGGAATTATTAGCATCATGGTGACAGGAGATAACTGGGGAACTGCCAATGCAATTGCAAGAGAGGTTGGAATTGAGACGGTTTTTGCTGAAACTGAACCATTAGGCAAAGCTGAAAGAGTCAAAGAGTTGCAGGTATCCATGTTACTACTTTGCCACAGTTTGTATCTTGCCAAGATTAGTGTGCAATTTTTTTCTGATGACTATTAAAAACATAAGTAGTTATCTGAAAACCAACACTAATGCATATCTCATACAGCAATCAGATAGGCAGTTATTTGCAATTTTACTATAAGGACACAGAAATAACTTATGTGATTACGCTTCTTGATTTTGGTCCAGTAAGTACCTAAAAGAAATCTTATAGGTAATAATTGTTGACAATCAAATTCAGGTAATATTTTAGGACATTGGCAGACGAATGTATTCTATTTGGCCATATTCTCTGATAGAGGCAGAATTTTTTTAAAGCTGTTATCTATTGATCGCCTGTATCAAAACATCTGACTGGGAAAAGGAGACTTTCCATTAAACCAATACAACTGGAAAACATTCAATAATAATCTGCAAAAAGAAAAGAACACAGTGAAACCTACTTTAACGAGCAATTTCTTGAACAAGTATGAAGATTTCAAAAGCCATTTTATCAATTGTGGAAAGATAGACCCCATTTTATATGTCAAATAAAATTCCATCGTAATTTTTATTTTTGGTCAGAAAAACATTCTCTCAATATTAAATTTGACGAAGTTGCATTTAAAGTCCTTTTCAGAATGATGTGGGATTACAACAATGGAATGCATACTTCCTATTGAAAAATCAATTTTATGTCATTAACAGGTAATAACAAACACGAGTAAAGCAATTTACATTCTGTTTTTGATACTTTTGGTACAGATGAAAGGAATGATAGTGGCAATGGTTGGAGATGGCATAAATGACTCTCCAGCTTTGGTGACAGCAAATGTGGGCATGGCCATAGGTGCAGGAACAGATGTTGCTATCGAAGCTGCAGATATTGTTCTGATGAAAAGCAATCTGGAAGATGTGATCACTGCAATAGATTTGGCAAAGAAAACAATGTCTCGCATCTATCTCAACTATGTTTGGGCATTAGGTACAATGTTATGGGAATTCCTATTGCTGCGGGTGTGTTGTTTCCTTTCACTGGAATCCGGCTTCCTCCCTGGCTTGCAGGTGCATGCATGGCTGCATCTTCAGTCAGCGTTGTGTGCTCTTCACTTCTTCTTCAATCCTACAAAAGCCCAAGCAGATCAGATCTCTGCACACAGAAACAACACCCCACAATTACTATCTACCTTGAAAATTACATTACTCAATAGGAAGATTGAAGTCCTGGGTGCAAGAGTTTTGACAGTAACCTCCTGTAATCCGATGTTTGCTATGGTCCTGCAAATCAGCAATCTGAAAAGCACTAGGCAGAATTTAAATCAGAGACACAGTAACAGTTTGCGTTGTTTGACAAGTAAAGAGAACTCATTGCAACGCCTTGTTGGATGTTACTCCCACAATATCACTATTCCTAAATTGGGTTTCTATAGGACTTCTGATATGGTTAGTAGTGAGAGATGTAGGTGCTGAGGGGTACATCTTTATGATGAATAAATTTTCCACAGATATCAACAATCCTATCATCAGTCAAAATGTGGATGGAGACACGTTAAATTTTAAAATGATAGGTGGTAACATCAAATACAATATGGCACGAAATAAAATTGTGTGCTGCTTATGAATAATACTTGTTTCATATGAGACACAGTGATTGTTTAGGAGTTTCTGTTTCTTCCTTTGCATTCGCTCCTATCCAGGATGGTGACAGTGATTGCATATATGCCTAATTTCATCAAGCAAATAAGAGTAATATCCTCCATACGGTCACCTACTTTGCATGATAAGAAATCTCATATATTTTAGCCATTGCATTTGCTCCTATCCAAATGGTCGCAGTGATTGCTTATATGCTTGATTTCATCCAGCAAAAAGATTAGAGTAATAAGCTTTATATCCTCCATATGGTAACCTACTTTTCATGATAAGAAATATAATATATTTTAGAAGTTTACCTGACATTCTGCTCTTCTTAGCTTCATATACTTGGATTTCAACGAGCTTCTTTCAGTGAGATTATGGTAAGCTTTCTTCAGGTAAATTGTATCCATTGACAAGATTTTGGTAATTCATGTTGGTCAACACACTCAGGAATTAAATTATACATATTTAAGGGTTCTTTTGAGGAAAAGAGTTTGAATTAAAACCACTCGTGTCTTCTATGAAGCAATAGCCACAACAAATTTCTATGTATTAACAGGAGGAACATTAAAACTAGCAACATCATCCATAGGTGCTTGTAATAGGCCGATAGGCACTTTCTGCAGGGGCATATTTCTTATTAAAGATGTATACACTACATGATTTTTCATTTTCATCTTCATGCAATTCATAAAGATGCCGAGGATATATCTGGGATTAAATATTTAAAATACATATTCAATGATGTATGATAAATAAGGGAGAACCCATTTCAATTTATATTTCTAAAATGTTTTCTCACTTTCTATGTGTCTATATTAGGAACATTTCATATATGGTAGAGAAAACCACTAAACATGACATATGATAGCCTCAATAAAATGTTGTGATAGAACTAAAAAGATGCGAATTTCCTCAAACCTATTATCCTCTGTATGAAATATAGCATCAAGAGTATTTGGCATGAGACAACAAGGGCTACCATATGCTTTGGGAAATCCAAGCAGTGAGCCGGTTGGCAAAAGAAATTAGGCTGAAATCACAAATGGAGGAAAAAGCTAAGCAGTAGCAGGAAAGAGCTGCAAAAATACGGAGGCATGAAGAACAAAGGTGCCACGAGGAAGAGATGAGAAAAAATAAGGAATAAGACAGTGAGAGGATCCCTTTGATGGTGTTTTCTGATACCACACTTAGGGAGGGCCCTTGGAAACAAAATTAAGAAAATACCTCTGACTACAACCACTTATTCTACAAGAATCAAAGCAAAATATAAGATGAGTTGGAAAAGATTGAGGATGGGACCACTACGTAATCTTATAAACATCAATCACAACTATTCAGGTTTCCATTCAAAATCCCAAATAGAAGATTGCATCTTCTTCCACCTTACAAAAAAGCATTATCCTTCTAGAAGTACAAAGATTATGCCACACAAACTCATAAGATTGGAAAGCTACATAACCAGATACCAAAAACTTATACATCATATTCTACCATGCAGATGGGATCAAAACCAACTTATTTTTGCAAACATTGAGATATAACTTTCCATAGCATTAGTCACCTAGAAACTATAGGCCTATACAAAGATTACATATATTACTCTACCCTCAATATTTCTTGGGATTTGTACTTTGGTTGATATATAGGTAATGCCCTGGAAACCATCATTTATAATGTTGGACTATAGCCCATTTGATATTTGTTATATTTTCAATTAGTTTATACTTCAAAATTATTTATTCTCAAGTGTTATTAGTATTGTTAGGAGTATGTAATTTATAACTTCCACTCTTCTAGTTCCTGTATTATAAGTTTTTTTCCTTCTATTTTAAATTTCTTTACAAAAATGTTATTTGAAAAATATAAACATAAAAATCAACTTATTAAGTATTTATTTCATTTATTGATGATTGAGGTACAATGAAACTAATTTAAATTCTATTCCCATCAACAAATTTCCATATATTAACAGGGGAGCATTAAAATCAAGAAGATTTTTTGTTTCAATTAAACTTGAAGGAAGAATGCTCATTTTTCTTGGTTTCATGTTTTATTGGAATTTTCTTTTCCTCCATAGAAACTTGACCTTAGTTGTTGCTTGCATCAGCATTTATCCAGTGGAGGAAGTGATATTAGGTTCGAATATCTGATTCACAACTTGTTCTTTAGTCATTGGAAGCCAACCTTTTTCCAGTCCCATTGACCAACTTTGGCCATTTGTGGACTTTAATAATAATATATCTTTCTTTCGTTCTACCATGGGTAGTATAGATTCCTTTGTTTAGATGGAAGGATGAAAGCGCTATAATGCCCATTGCTGGTAGAACTACCTGTTTTGATAGAATGAGGACATCCAAAAACACACAACATGCCATTGAATTGTGAGGAAGCTTTACCCATATACGGTTTCGAATAAAATTACGTTTCAAAAGAGGACGAAGGTTAAGCGCTTGCAAGATTAAGGTTTATATGAGAAACAAATTATTGATCAATTAACCGGTTGCAATTTACCAATTTATTAGCAATGATACTTCGACTTCGAAATGGGTTAAAGAGGGACAAAATGGTGAAGGTTGCAGTCAAACAAGAATGAGAGCATTCCCAGTACTTATTAGATCTGGATTTATAAACTTAAACAACATTCGAAGAGCCTTTTTACAAAGACAAGAACCCGACATCCCTTGTTTCTACGCAGACGATATATTGTTGCTTACTCAAAGCATAGATGGCACGATAAAATAATTCCTCAATATTAGATTTAAATTTTATAAAACATTTCTCCATATTTGGCCAACTACGGGTGGAATTAATTATGTAACTCTTGAATGGGTGAGATTCTAACTGAAATTTTGTTAGCATGTTTAGAATAGTGTTCCGCAGTTGTTGTGTGTTGAAGACATTGTCAAGAGTATTTTGTAGCAAGATCTTGGAAGAAACTAGCTCCATCAAGCAAGATGCATTTAATGGCTACACAATGGGGAGATGGTGAAAAATGAAACCCAAAGGAGAATAATCATTTATTGTTGGAAAATGATTCACTAATCTTAAGCATGGCCCGCCCAATAGAATTTAGAGCTGAAACCAAATTGACTTGCACATTGATCTTTTGTTCTTCAATTTTGATCAACCTTTCCTCATTCACATCTTCCCTTTGCATCCGTTGTTCAAGCAAAGCAAAGTCCTTTTCATGGCGTTTCATTTGCCCCTCCTCAGCCATTTGTAGAGTAGTAATCACCGACTTATTGTTCTCAACAATAGTATCTTTTAGACATGTAGCTTTGGATATTGCTTTTTGTTTTTTCCTTGTGGATTGAGTTTCAACTGCTGCTTTAGGTGTTTGGCTCTCATAATACTTTTCATTCTTGTTTGGTGTAGAAAACTCCTCATCAGCCACATGGTTCATTTTAGAGCTATCAATGGTTATATTGTTAGGATTTATGGTTGTCTTGACCAAAATTGACCTCCATTGCACGAAATAGCTCTTCAAGATACTTTGGAGGGAGTTTCTTATCACTTCTTTCTTGCACTGTCATACTCCAATAATTGTCATGCCCCGATGGAATATTTGCTTCATAGTCTTTGATTTTTTAAAAATCTAGTTGAATATGTTCCCATCGATCTCGACATTGGTTTGGTGTGTGATTCACACCATGAGCAACACAATATTTTTGCACAATTTTCCACTTTTCAGAGGATGATATAGCCTTTTTCATGGCTCCACCATTGGATTGTGTTTCCCTCTCAATGTGTTTTGCAACAATCAAAACAAGAGTATCTGTAATACTCCAACAAGCTCTACCCTTTTGGGGAGGAAGGGAAGATGATTGAGATTTCATGACCTCTGAGTGTGTGGGAGAAATATTTCCTTGAGGGAAAGAGTCATCAATGTGTTGGGGAGATTGTTCTTCATGGTTCATTTCTTCAACAAAAATATTGTCTGTTACAACGATGTCAACATCTTCCTCAACGTTTATTTGTGTGCTTGGAAGTTGGGTACTTGGAACAAATTCAGAAATTTATCATTATTCAAGGACAATAGATCTCCATATTGCAAGTCATCCTTCAAAGCAATGAAGTATATCTATAAAAACTAGATTTTTAGGGATAAGATGATGCACAAATTTATCCATGAAAATATCTATCTATACTTGCAATAAAGAAAGGGAAAATATATTAAAAACACGAACAATGTCCTAGAAAACTTCTTTTGTTGAGACATGTTTGTACCCTATTGAGAAGAGTAATATAACAAACAATATTGAGAAGAGTTTTGATTAAGTAATATATATATTTGATTAAATGCTATTCTGTGTGCCAATGACAGACTCATGGTTGTAGTCGATCAAGGTGTAGACACTAAATCACACACTTGGGTACATTTATAGGTCTTAATCACATACTATTATTCATATAATTCCTAAGAGAGAAAACTAGTAATTGAGTATTGTTTTTGGCCTCTTTCTTGTCTTTCTTGCTCTCTCTAGTCTTGTACACCCCATAACCCAATCGATGTTTTATTGCTTTATCTATCTTGACTCTGGACACCAAAGGTGCCTAGCCATGACGCCAATGCCTAGGCGCCTCGTCCTTCTGGGCATCCCCGACCTCTTTGTATCTTACTCGCTTCTTTTGGGCATCTTGTTTTCTTATGGGTCAACCTTTTAGTTAATTACGAAATTTAAACAAGGGAATCATATAAATACAAAGCTATGTGACCATAATAAAGGACCAAGATCTAAGCATCTACTATCACCACCTAAGGTTGCATCCAAAGGCATTCTAAGAGCATCAAAGCATCCATCTAGCTATCATTCAAGGGACAAGGGACTACATTTTCTGCATACACTTCATAGGAGGGGAAGTTCATTTTTCCATACACACATCTACTTACATTGCTACATCTAGCTATTGCTCGTTATTTGGTGCATCTTGCACAAGAGCTTCCTAGGGCATGATTCTACACACATGCACACAAAACTACATGGAGTCTGAGATGTAGTGCAACGCTCGTTTGTAAGTTCAAATTTGTTGGGTGACCACGGGGCTAGTATGACTCCCCATTTGTAGCTTTTTCTTTTTAGGATTTGATGTGTTTTGAGGTTTTTTTGCAAGAGATCATTTGTTTTGCGGAGTTACAAGCAAATTGTGCGATCTTCTAGCGACATACAGGCGAAAAATAGTGAAGTCTAGCGACACTTGTGCGATATAGCAAAAATCAATTTTTGAGTATTTTCGTAGTCACAAATACCTACCACAGTCGGGGCACCTAGGCACCCCCGACCTATCTCAAGTGCCTTAGTCCATCTTATTTCGACAGCTTCCATAATTTTCTCTGTGCGATTGCGACAATTTCCTCCTCTTGTTCATCAGTCTTCCAGTCCAGCATACTCCAAGATTAATTGCGAAATCAAATAAGTCTTCTACTCTCTCTCTTGCACCTAGGGTTTCATTTTTATCTAGCTTATTGCTTAGGTCAGATATGTACTTTAGTGTTTTATTTATCACACTTGACTCTGCAATTAGGGTTTTATAAATTCAATATTTATTAAATCACAAGGCTTTTAACATAAGATTGTATTTAAAAATCGGGTAATAGACCAAACAATATTAATAGAGAATGACATCATGGTCATTTGTGACTTTTAAAAGGTAATCAGTATTATCATTGACATGAAAATATGGGTTGTGGGTGTCATGGAGGTTAATATATATATATATATATATATTTATATATATATATATATATATTTCAATATTTGATCATATTATACAAGTAAAACAATGAAAAAATTTGCAATAAAAAAAGCAAAGTTTAAATTTGGTACCTGGAATAGTCTGTTCCTTTGAGTTGCAGCTCCTTGCTCGATTTATCAACTCCCTACTCGAGATCTATCAATTCCTGCTCAAACTACATGTAAATATGGTGTACAATGTTTCTTATGTGAATCCCGAATATATTTTTGGAGGGAAAAACAAGGACGGAAACCACAATAAGAAGCCAAGTGGCAACAAATCTGGAGAAAATTTATGAGCAGGTAAATGATTTCTTCTACCCCCACTGCTTTCTGGGGCTGGAAAATGTCTTCATATCCTTCAAGTACTCATATTTTTAGCTTCTTTGTCGGGTATTAACATCAACGGTTAAAATTTATTAACATGAGACTATGTTAACTTGCAAATTAGGAGAAATGACCCCAACATGGGTTCATGCTCTTAGAGTTATAATGAAACTCCACACGGTGAAATGGTGTTGATTTTCATAACAATATTTTCTATATTTCTAGTATAGTTGATTGAACAACATTGGATGGTGTCACTAGTGACAAAGTATGGTCAAATATGAGACCATCTGTAAGTGTATTTCATGTTCTTGGGTGTGTTTCTTTTGTATTAAAACCTAATGAGAAAGGAGTATGTTATATGCAAAGAGCAAAATGTATATGTTGGTTGGTTATAGTGTGCACTCAAAAATCATACTTGGAATAGGTTGTTGTAGATGAGTAGATATATTTCTTCTTAGAAGATGGTAAATCTACAATATTATAGTACATGGAATTGTTCTTTGATAAATTTGGAATAAGTTTTGGTGTTGAAATAAAACAAGGCTCGAGTTGAAACACAATATGAGTCAAGTATCAAGGGGGAGTTGATGAAGAACAAAGTGATACCGTATTTTCACAACCAAAGTATGAGAGCCACAAACAAAGACCAAAGTGGTATTATATCATAGTGAAGGATATTCGTAAGGATGAATCACCACTAGAAATGGAAGGTTAATACACACACTCAAGGAAATATATGGTGCAAGGTGGGGAGTAGGAATTTTTTTTCTTCAACTATTTCACATGTATTTGAACATAGCACATTTGTAGATCCCAAAGGAAAGCTTGACAGAGAAGCCACACATCTTGAATTGGAAAATTAAAGAAGGGCAACAAGATTTCCACAATTGGAAGGCCACAAGTTCGGTGTGAATGTGACCAAAGTGGTACAAATAAACTTGGGGCATTACAAAATGAAAATGTAAGCATTACAAAATGGGGAAATGGGTAAATTGGAGAATTTGATTGATTGCACTATGTCGCAAAGATTTTATGATTGCAATTTGTTGTACACCTTTGAAGTTGTTTACCAAAATCAAGTTACCTACACAATAGACAATTGATATTGATGGACACATTTTCGTGACTACTAATATCCCATCCGCGCAAGTAATGTGAAAAAATGGTGTATTGATCTTAGGTAATAGAAAGGGGAAAGTATCTCATCCATTGCTCGATGTATAGTATTGAGTCACAACCAAGGAACCAATAAGAATACTCGAGGCTGAGATGCATTAGATGAAGTGTTCATGTGACAAGGTGTTATGATGTATAAAAGGTGCATCAAATGAAGTGTTAAAACAATAAGGTGTTCTAATGTGGAAAGGAACATCAAACAAAGTGTTCAGATTGATGAGGTGTGCATTCACCTTCTTTTTCACTTTTGAAACAATTTCCCTTTGTAGGTTGTTCATGTATTAATCTCTTTGAACGCATGCCTTACGGGGTGTGTTGGGAACACATGGGCTAGTTGGTAGCTGTAGACACCTAATTCTTTTCATCCCGTCCTTTACATCATTCCTACAAAAATCCATGAAAAATTAATTGATGTTAATCAATTAATTAACCTCCATTATCACCTAATTGAATCCTACACATCTTCTTTTCGATCACCGTGTTCACTTCACTCTCCATATCATCATCCACATCACATGCCACACCAAGACTCCCACTATCTAATTAAATATTCTTATTCATTTTCCAAGTCTCCCACTATCTAATTAAATATTCTAATTCATTTTCTAAGTCTTCGTATTCATTTTCCATGTCTCCCACTTCCGAATTAAAAATTATTATCCATTTTTCTAAGTCTTCCCATCCATTTTCCAAGTCTTCGTATTCATTTTCAATGTCTCCCACTTTCGAGTAAAATATTATTATCCATTTTCTAAGTATTCCATTATCTAATTAAATATTTTCATCCATTTTCCAAGTCTTCGTATACATTTTCCATATCCCCCAATTTTGAATTAAAAATTCCGATTTAATCATCATTTTCAAAGTCCAACCATTATTTTCAAATCTTGATTAATCAACTTACCTTAATTAATCTCATCCCGAAAAAATATATGTAGAGCCTCACCCCTCTTCCCAAAGAATCAATCCATGAGCTAAGTAAGCCTCCATTATGCTCCTTTGTTCTTCCCCCATTTAGAGCCCTTATAATGCTGGTATGAGTTCATAATCCCATTATGTTCTTGAATCATCTCCCTTCCATATCAAACAAAGTGCAAAGTTATCTTGTTGGACTGATTGTTGCATCGAAGGTTTACCACGTTGGAGCACCTACACCATTGCCATTTTCGGGCCCATCTCGCTTCATTGGTCGATCTAAGGTGTATGAATAAGGTTAGGAGGTAATGTTGTTGTGTTTATGTGAGCATTACATTTTGTATTATTTTCGTATTTTTGTTGTACACATTTTGGCACACCCGGTGGGATATACCCCTCCATCCATTAATGTTTAATCCTTTTTGCAAGTTTTTCTTGTTTAGTGTTTGTGTTTACTAGTGTCTAGCGAGGGTCATTTTAGAGTTTTAAAGTGATTTGTGGAGTCAACTTTTATTAAGTGCACTTTAGGATCCTGAAACCCATTTGTTGCATCTGGAACGTGTAAAAACCATAGGGACGCATGTAAACATGGCTATCTTCCACCAGAGTCAATTCGGGTCCTTTTAAGCCATATTGTTATTATTATTTCATTTTTGTTTTACACACTAACAATCATTCTTGAATAATACTGATTTTGTCTAAGTATGAGTATTATGCAATTATTTCATTTTGCAAGGGTAACGAGGTTCATTGCTCCACTATCGAGATCCTCCACCTAACTCACCCCTAACTCACCTCTCCAACTCTCCACATAGCTCACTCCCAACTCACCACTAACTTGCCTCACTTAAATCTTCATACAACTCACTTGTTAGCTCGCTTCAATATCAAACTTTCCCTACCGAGTTTTATCCTCAACCCCCATTTATCCTGCTCATCCCTCAACTCGCTTAGCTCGCTTCTACCCCCTCAAATAGATCGACCCTACCCTCGAGATCTACCATATCCCTTATCACTCTCATCCCGTGGTCGAGCTCCATCTTAACCCCTTACAACTTTGTCTCTACCCCAATCATTAGTCCCAACAACTCTCCTTGCTTACACCGTTGAGCTTTGCTCACTTGGATCTCATGCATCAACTCAATACACCGAGTCATGCCTCATAGAAATATCATTTGACGATTTTATAACTCCCCAAATTTGATCCTACTCTAACTTGTCTTTGCATAAAATAATATTTTGGGTTGAACTCAAATCAAAACATTCCCACCTTAAACAACATTGACTTGGATAGGTTGTTGACTTAAAAACACATAACCACTACTCTCACATTGACTTGTCGACTCACCATCACACCTAACCAAACACCACCAAAACTTTGCCGACTCACCACAAAGCCCACACCAAATTTCCCCGGCTCACCGATGAGCCCCTATCAATATTTTCTCGGCTCACCACCAATCCTAGATCCAATTGCCATCGACTCACCGCTAAGCCCCTATCAAACTCCTCCGATTCACCACCAAAACCGACCCATGTGTCAATGAGATAAAGCCTCTACCCCGACTCAACCCCAAATTTCCATTCAACTTTACCTCACCTAATTCGATATGTTCCCAATAAACCACACCCATGACTTGACTCTTCGACCTTGAATTGACTCGCCCAAACCGACTCCGCCACCGGACTCGACCTCCGCTTGACTTGATTCCAACTTAACCCGATTTCCAAACCGAATTTCCCTTGACTAGACCCCACTCACTACCCAAATCCTCTTGCGCCTCGTGCACTTACCCTTATTTTCCCTTTTTCACTTATCCTTAGGTCGCTTTGTTATTTTCAATTGTTTATTACTCATTTAGATTTACTTAATTACTAATTAAGTTTACTTTCGCAACTTACAATTAATTTTTTAAATCTTTGAATTAAATCAATTAGGTGTTTAGTCGGATAAATTTCAATGAGATTTTATTATAATTTCGATCAACTTAGCTTAACCTTCGAATCCTTCTTAGATAGAGTTCACTCAACTCTCAATTAACCCTATTTAAATTTTCAACTAGCTCATCATAAGCCTAATTTTACTCTTGATTAATTATCGATTACTATTGGGATTAGTACACTTTTAATTCTAATTTTTCTTATGCTTGGTCACTCGAACTTGACTTTGTTTTCATCTAGACACATTTTATCTACCTTTGCAATGTTGTTGGTTTCATTTTAGGACTAGCTATTATCTAATACTAGCTTACGAGTCTTCTTCTCGACACATGACGAAAATATCTTATATTTAGTTTTTCATTTTAGATACATTTTATGGGAATATTAGAAATCTCATTTTATGTTAGGATGTTATTATTATGACACTAATGCTTGAATTTATTATCCGTAACTCCTAATTCAATTTCACACTTGCTTGCTTATTTTGGTTGAGATGTATACTTTTTGTTGTAATGACACTTAAGTGTATTGTTTCTCAATGAGTCCCCTAGTGTATGATTTTTCACTATCAGTTACAAACCCCATTCCTAAATAGTAAAAATCTCAAACATATTACAAACAAATATCTGTCACTTTTCGGTTCCACGCACAACCGGCTCATAAAAACCCTATTCACAAGCACAACTCATAATGCTGCCCAAACATTCCACAACCAAATATCCATCAAAATCCTCCACCGTCCACCACTAAACAATCTTCAATCATCTCACATGACCAATACATGAGCCACACATCCATAAGTATATCCTTTCAAGCTAGTCCTCTCTCAACTCCGACATTGGCTTGCACTCTCACGATGTCTTTGTTATTGAAAATAACACCCCATGATATTTTGAATAACTCATCGGTTTTGTAGACTTAAAGTGGAACCATTCTTAAAGATCCAAGGAATTTTAATGAAAATTTACAGGGTTTTGTGGCATAATTAAGTGTGTATCAAGGGCCTTAACATATTGTGAACATTTGAGTTGGAGCCTTAGATCTACAAGTCTGAAATTGGATAAGGATGGAATCCACGGGCGTTGGTTGCGAATAGTTAGTGTCCCGTAGATTTTATATGTAAAAGCCACGCAAATTTTTTTTTTTAGTCTTCTAAAACCGTGGTGAATATAGTTAGTGCTTTAAGGTGGGAAGCAACACACGATTCTTCTCCAGAGTAGCCACAATGTAAGAAGAACATGTCACACATGGCCGCAAAGAAAAGAAATATGTTATGAAGCGACTAAGGTTGGAAGTGCAAGACACTAACTTAACACCCCACAAGTTTCCCAAAATTCAGTGTTTCATGGAAATTGAAAATCCACTAACAGAGAAACATGGTCGTGGTAAAAATGTTGTGCATAAAGATGAAGAGCTTTATGACATAGTAGGAACGTTAAACGACTAGGTGCGGGATATTTCAAATGCCGCAAAGACTAAAGTGAGACCATGGAGGTCGGTGTAGTATTGTGTAGGTTAGCAAAAGGTTAACATACTGCGAAACATTCAAAAATCGTCACAACAAAGAACACGTAGAGATCATAGACCCATGAAATTTAATATCATTTCCACCTCATCGCATACTATTTTTTTGGCCATAAATTTCAACCGAAGCTTCAAATTGCATGAGAACTATTGCAATCACTCCATCTTTCCAAGGGCCATATTTTACAATAGGGAAACATAGAAAAGGGTGCGGCTTTGAAGGATAACCACAAAAATATGATATTATAGGGGAAAGCGAATTTTGTTTGGTTGCGAGAACTCAACAACTTCACCTATTTGAATTTATAGCTTGACAATACCCACACTTTTTCCCGTAAACTCCAATGACACATAGGATGAAGGACAAAAGGGCACCCAAGAATTTTTCTATAGTATGATGAAATTTCATCTCGTGGTAGGTGAAAACTGTGGTAGTTGAAAATGGGTCATTGATGACCATTTGATCACCTCTCCCTTCTCTCTCATTATCTATAAATGTAAGTGCTTATGCACGAAAAAGGGTTATTCTCTATTGATTTAGAAGCTCTATCTTGGAGTCTTCACATTTCTTACCTTCGCACTCTCAGTAACTTGCATTTAACATTAATCCTAGACCTCTCTTCGTAAACATAAATGAATATTCTCAAAGTGCAATACAACTATGGTTTATCCCTTTGGATCCTTCTATATTTGATGTGGATGCTTGCCCTCTTGTTTTCTCCTTCATTATTATTCGCTTATCTCTTTCAAAGTGATATGCTTTCCCCAGAGCTATTACATTTGTGGTTATCCCCATGTCTCTTAAATGTTAGAACTGATAATTGTTATAGTTTTGGTGCATCATCCCCTTCATTTTAAAACATTTCCCTCTCTCTTAACCCTCGATCTTAGTAACTCTTAAATTAGATTTAGGTAGCCACATTTTAATTTTTTTAGGTTCGTTTCTAGTGAGCTAGGATAAAGGAACCAACCTTCTCTCAAGGCCGAGTCTCAAGGAGAAATGTCCCACACATTGTAGACATTCCCATGTTACCCAAAAGTATTTATTTACCATGATCAAATCATAGGGTGCTACTTTTACACGTTAACAATTATGGCACACCCGATGGGACATACAATTTGAGTTTCCTCATCTCTTTTCATTTTATTTTCCTAAGATTTGGTGTGTATATTAGTGAGTTTCAGCCTTTGGAGGAAATATTTTACACGCTTGGTGATTTCGAAGCTCGGTTTCTATGATTCCAAGTAGTCCGGTTTTTTCCTTTCATGAGAAGAGTTCAAACAAGGCAAAGAGTAGAAAGTGGAGAGTCCTTTGATTATCTACAACTTTCACCAAGAAGAAAAAGAAGAGGAAGATCAACACAAAGATCTCCATCACCTCTAAACATAGTTCTCTCTAATTCTCTTCCCGATATTCCTTTCTTTTCATCTTCTAGAGTTCTAAGACCCATTATCTTCAAGTATCATAAAAAAACCAAGATTTTGTCACCTTTGATAGAGGAATTCCTTTGAATTTAGCTTAGTATGATGATATACTAGTTACATCCCTAAAAATATTTCCCTTCTTTATTGGAGAAAATACAACACCCATTGAACACATCCAAGATGTAGCAAATATATGCTCAATATATCATCTCACACAGGAAAATGTAGCAATTAGATTAGTGGCTACGTTTTTTAAAGGAAAAACTCTATAATGGTATAATAGAGGTTTGAGATTGAATTCTATTAGCACTTGGGATGAATTAGGAGAGGCCCTTTACAAACAATTTGAAGATAAATCAAACCATTTATCTTTGATAGAGTAGCTTACTATAACAAAGAGGGCACTACATGAGCTAATGTTTGATTTTAATATCAGATTTCAAAGAACCCAAGATAGAATCCCACAAATGGTAAGGCCTACACCTCAATATGCCTTTTATATTGTTTGAGAGATTTAAACGATGACATTTCAGTCATGATCCAATATATGGGAGGTATAAATATCCCCAATGCCTATGATATTGCCATTAGGGAGGAAAATAGTCTTATTCAGGTTGGGAAAATTGCACCAAGACCTCCAATGCCTATCTTCTCAGAGGTAGGATTATACATGCCTTATAAAACACCTAAATTATCTCCTATTCCAACACCACCTATCTAAAACCAAATCCAAGTTACTAATTCCCCTATTACTCCTAATGAATTGCGATTACAAGAAGTTTTGAAACTGTTGGTTTCCAAATTTGTTCCCCTTTTCGATCGAGAAACACCATAGATATGTCATGGAACTTAAAGACATATTAGACCATGTTGTATGTCATTGGTAGCCGGGGATATGGTCTAGATGGCACTCAGGTTTGTGGAGAAATGGATGGCACTCCAATATGACTTGATCTTCTCTAGTTGCTTTAGGTTGTGCCTTGAAACCAAGGTAAGAGGACCTATTTTGTAACCTTGTAATGGTGGATGAGATGAAGATATCCTTCTCTTTACTTGAAATTATATGATGAAGACCTTGATGAGAACATGATCAACACCCTAGAGCTGAAATCTCATGAGTTGTCACTTCTCAAAACATGGGTACGTTCTCAGAACAAGGCAAAGGTTACTAGAGACATTGGAAATCTTGATCTGTTATGCATACTTTTGCAAATGGATTTTGATCTTCTGTGGGTATACAAATGCAAATAAGGGATAGTACATGATAGGATATTTGTTATTAGATGATTTTTTGGTGGGGGAATTGACAAGACAAACTGGGATAGATCAAATCTTTGACAATCTCTACAATATTTGAACAATTATCAGAAGAAATGCCTCAAATTATTAGAATGTTCCTTCAACTAGAAGAGGCACAAATGGAAGCCCATGTTGCACTCTTCACACAATATTTGAGATCTCATAACAAAATCTTGAAGTAAATAACTCAATTAAACACAAAAATCCTTGATCAAACCATGCCTAAGGTGCCCCTAAAGGCTTACAGGCAATCTCTGCAGTCAAGGAAGGTAAAGTGATTTTAAATTTGTTTATCTCCTTATCAGATGAAGGCTCTTCTAAACATGAGATTGCAAATGCCACTAAACTATCAACAAGAAATGGAGATTCTGTGTGATTTCTAAAGACTTTTAATGCAAGATTGCAACAGAACAATGAAAACTATCCACAAGCATTTAAAAATGATAATAGACATCATATTGCCCAAAGAAAACACAGATTTGGTTCAAAACTTGTTAGATTCAATAGCAGGGGAGAGTTACATGAACAATCTCAGAGATGTGTGATGGCTATACACTTGTAACCAACTCACATACATGAATTTCCAACACATGAGACATTAACTTGGTTCTTTGGTGGATTTCTTAGAAAATGAGCTTTCTCTCAGAATTTTTCTCGTGATTTTCAACTCCCTCTCTTTTACAATTTCTCCAAAATGCATTATATACCTCATGCCACATTGGAGTCTTCCTTCCCAAGCAAAGAATATGCTATGGGATCAAATTTGTCACAAAAACCTCATGATTTAATGATAGTGACACCAAACGGAAAAACAACTCGCAGGTTGCTAGGTATGCACAAAAAGTTAAATCATTACACAAATTCAGATCATTATCCACCCTAGGGGCATGTTTTTATCATTCAGGCATGCAAGCATCTTTCATTCATCATTTTTACCTTTTCCCCTTTTCAATTTTACCTCTACAACTTTTGATGTTGACATTTCACGTTTTTTCTCGGGCCTGAGCCAAAATTACATCAAAAACACCATAGATCAAAGAATTAGGTCATGAAAATGATGCCATTGTTCTCAGAAGGCCAAGGTGACACAAAATCATATAAGATTTGATGAAATTTGATGCAAAAACATGATTTCCAAGCTTCTTGGAGCTCCCATGGTGGCCCAAACAAACGAATGCACAGTAATCGTCAATCTCATCCACCTTTTAATATCAGCCCTCCACGTGGAAAATTCCATTTAAAAATAAGCTCAATATTACCTTTTTAAACTTTGGATCAGGTGGGACATGTGTCAAAAAATGATTGGATCGGGCCCATGCCTTTAAAAATGCATTTGCGACCTTTTGAAAATTTGGAAAATTTTGCCACTAAACTCCGCCTGCCTTAGGCCTCGCCACGTGTCCAAAGGTGGGTCCCATTGAAACCGTAGACCAATTTTATCAATTTTTCCTCTTTTGTGAAAAAGGAAAATTTTCCACAAAACCTCCGCGGGCCGGATGCTCGATCTCTTCCCCACCACGTGGCACTCTCCGATTCACCGCGGGGCCAAGCCTCCTATTCTACCTTCAAACCTTCCTGCAAAATTTGAAAAATTTAAAACTTACCGCGGGCCCGCGCTCTTCCTTTGACTTCTTAGAATGTGCCATGTGTCCATCATGGATAGGCTATGGAGGCACACTTCCCATTTACACTTTAGCTCCTTTTGCCAAAAAGGAAAAATTTTACTTCCTCGAGGTCTCGAACCTCTGCCTCCATTTTTCTTGACACGCATCACTTCCGACTTGTTGCGGGCCTTCGGGCCAAAATTTGATTTTTACCATTTGAAGTTAAAAACTTCAAAGTCATTGCAAAACCCACTGCCCCATCCTATCCTTTCCTGGACACGTGTCCACCGATGATTTGCTGAGGGCTTTCGGGTAAAAATTTACTTCATCATTTTGAGCCAAAAACATCAAAATTCTCCAAGTCCCTCCACCATCCGCACGCCCTCCATGCCACGTGTCCTCTCCCTATTCATTGCGGGCCTTCGGGCCAAAAATTGATTTTGAAAATTTTGCATAATGAAAGCAAAATTTCCTAAGGAAATCCCACCACCGCCAATCCCCTAGTCAATCAAAATGTGCCACGTAGGCACCTCATTGTAGAAGGTAGAGCTGCGGCTTAAAATTTTCCTTTTGCTGAAATTTCAAAAATGATAAGTTAGAGACATTTCCCAATAACCCCGGCCAATAGGAACCCGCCACGTTGCCATTACCTTGTGATGATAAATTTGACGGAAAACAACACGTGTATGACCGTCAAATCGTGAAAAATTTAAAGGATGCCCTAGAAATCAAATTTTTCAACAAGGATTGCAATTTTTTTGATTTTAAATCAATTGAATCATGTTTTGACATTATTTTTGACCTTAGGATTGGGAAATTAACCCATACAATTTAGATTTGATCAATTTGATTTTTACACGATTTGGTAAAGGGAAAATGACACAGCCAAAATTGGAAAAACCTAGGGCACAAATAAGAGCACACATGGATTTCTCTTTTAAACCAGGGCAGAACAACAAGTTTATGGGCATTTTTGAAACATTCAACCAGGGGGAAGAAATTATAGATCACCAATTTGAGAAATAAAATGTTTCTGAGAAAAATCGGACATGAAAAATTAGGGCACACAATGCAAGCTCAGAAATGGCACTAACATTGGCTCCTGCCTGGGATGGGCACTCCCAGTGAGTGCCACAAGGACAAAACGTAGACCAAGTGCCAAAATACCATTGGGAAAAGGAGTCAAAACATAAGGCAGCCCAAAAAACCGAACCACCCAACAAAAACGAGCCAAGAAACCAACCAAAATGGTTGCCAAGAACAAAGGGCAAACCACAAACCACCAAACAACAAAAAACAGAGCAAAAACAAAGACTATACAATTGTACAATTTGTGCATACCTCACTTTGGGGATTAATCCAAGAAATGTTTTAAATGTCTGCCATTAATAGATAGTTCCAAAGAATTCCCCATCTAGATCTTTAAGAAAAAAGGTATGTTCACCAATTCTAATATCAATGGCATAAGGGCCCATCCATAATGCATCAAACTTGCCATGCTTGCCCTTGTCTTCATGCCTACTATCCCACAACAAAACCAAATCTCCAATATTGAAGGCTCTAGGAGTGACCTTCTTGTCAAACAATCTCTTCAATTTCTCTCTAAATCTGATATGCCTTTGATGGGATGCTCTTCTCTCCTCATCAAGCTCAATAATCTGATTGATCCTTGATTCATATGGGCCATGCTCTTGATCTTCCAACTATTGGGAAAACTGAAATGAAGACAATTACAGGTGTAAGGGCAACACAGTCCTGAGTTCCATACACCAACTCAAATGGGCTTTTACCAGTAGCTCTTTTAGGAGTTATTCTATCAGCCCAAATTGCAAACTTCAATTGTTCTCCCCACTTTTTCTTGTTCATTTCCAAGGTTCTTCTAATGATCTTCAACAAGTTCTTATTACTGGAATCAACTTGTCCATTCCCTTGGGGGTTGTAGTTTGAAGAATAAGTTAGATTGATTCCATATTCATTGCACATTTCCATTAAAGGTTTGGCTCTAAAGCACATGGAATTATCAGATACAATCTTAACTAGAACTCCAAATCTGCATATGATATGATTCAATAAGAAGTCCACTACCACTTGGTGTGTTTCCTTTTTAGATGGGATTGCTTCAACCCATTTTGTAAAATAATCAGTGGCTACAAGAATCCACTTATGACCGTGCTAGAAGGATATGAAATCTCACCAATGAAGTCCATTCCCCACGCTTGAAAGGAGCCTCAATTGATACAGCTGCAAAGGAAGGGATCATGAAGCTTTCACCTTCCAGAGAAACGTTGGCAACTATCACACTTTCTAACCAAATTGGGTTGTATATTTGAAGAGAGAAAGCCACCAATAACCAACTCTTAAAATCTTGTGTCACATTACTCTTCCAACAAAGTGTCCTCCAAAACTCCCCATGGAAAACATAACTATCTTGGGAGCTTCATCTTCAGCTATGCATTTTAAGAGGACACCTTCGTGGGTTCTTCCAAGCCACCTAAGATCTGTAATGATATATTTTTGAGAGGCCAGGCTCGAGGGCTCTTTTCTAATTTTTATTTAAGTGACTAGGGTAGCATAGGTGTTTGAGGTAGAAGATTACATCCTTGTACCACTCAGAATTTACCAACTTTGCAAGCACATCTACCCTTTCTTCCTCTAGTTGATTCACTTCCACATTCTACAAGTTGCTCTCAGCCATGAGCTTAGCAAGACCCAAACCTCTTACCAACTTTGTGGTTTGGATGTCCATATCATACTCCTATAGCAGTTTGTTCACCCATCTACATCTTTTACTTGAGATATCCATCTCTGATAAGATGTCTTTCACCATGGTGTGGGGAACATAGGCAACAACTTTTGAACTCAATATATAAGGCCTGAAAACTTTTGTTTCTTTCACCAAGGAAAATGCTTATTTCTCCATGATTGTATACTTTAACTCAACAGCTTGTAAAGCCTTGCTAAAGAAGGAAATAGGCCTCTCAGCCTCATTCTCATCCTTTTGTAGCAAAATAGAAGTAATGGTATACTCAGAAGCAAAGGAAAAGATTTGGAAAGACCTCTTATAGTTTGGGGCTACTAAAACAGGTGCATGTTTAAGTGCATCCTTAATTCCTTCAAAAGCTTGAATGGTAGCCTCCTCCCATTTGATAACTTGGTCCTTCTTTAACATGCTTGTGATTGGAAGAGTCAACTCAACAAAGTTGGAAACAAACCTTCTAATAAAATTAATCTGACCAAAGAAAGACTGGATGCCTTTCTTGGTTCTTGGGATAGGTACCTTGCTGATTGCTTCCACTCTCTCAGGGTCTATCATAACACCATCTTTTGACACAATGTGACCAAGCAACTTGGCCTTTGCATGCCAAAATGACACTTCTTTGGATTAAGAGAAATTCCATACTCCCTACATCTGATCAGCATCTTCTCCAAGTGCTGCAAATGATCACCTCTCTACCTTGAAAATACAATCACATCATCCTGGTAAACTGCAATGAACTCATTGATGTAACTAGCAAAAGAAACATCCATTGCTCTTTGAAAAGTGGCACCAGCATTCATCAAACCAAAGGGAATCCTAACAAAAACATATGTCCCCCAAGGAGTAGTGAATGTTGTCTTAAGTCTTTTTGATTCTTTAACTACCACTTGATTATATCCAAAGAAACCATCCAATGTGGAAAGCAATTCAGACCCTGTCACACAGTCAGCAACATATTTTCCAGTTCAGCAAGGGATAGTTTTCCTTCATGGATGCTTTATTTAGATTTCTAAAATCCACACAAAGTTTGATGTCTCCATTCTTCTTCCTGACTGGCACAAGGTTTGCAACCCAAGATGAATATCTAGTGGGCTGAATAATACCTCCATCTCTCAACTTCCTTAACTCCTCTTGCATTTTTATGGAGAGAAGTGGATTAATTGGCCTTTGCCTCTATCTGAATGGTTTGGCATTTGTTTCAAGAGGGATCTCATGCTGAAATAAATCTTCTCTGTATGCTTTCAGCTTTGAATAGGACCCCACAAGGCAGTCTTGATATTTTTCAAGAGTTGGGCATAGGACTGTTTTTCTTCTTTACTTAAATTTCTACCCAACCAAACCTTCCTTGGTTTTTCCTTTGTTCCCAAGTCATGCTCTTCCACATCCCTTGAGGCAAACATGTTTCTATTTATGATGTAATCAACATTGTTAAAATTTGACTCAAGTGCAACAAGACCTCTAGGAATGGTGTTTGTTTTCAATTGGATGATATCTTTTCCAAACAAAGTTTCTCTTCCTTCAGTCATGCATACCATTGGCTCCCAATCAATATTCTAATTTGCAAACTCACCTTGGTTTTGCAATAACCTTAGCACTTGAGCATCATCATTAAAAACTTGCCAATGTTTCACATTATCAGGGATAGTTGGCCTAGTCAAGACTTCAATGTTGTATTCACAATAAGGTGAAATGGTGTAATTTTCAAATCTAGAACCCAACACTGCCAACTTATCAGCAGCAACATTAAGACCTCTATCATGGTAAACAATGTTAAAGGAATCAAACATTTCAATTAGATCCCAAACTGCATGCTTATACTTGTTTCATATGTTGATTTTTGTAGCATACAATTTTCTTATTTGTTTGACAACCAGCTCTGAGTCTCCTTTTGCAACAATATCTTTCACTCCATACTTCCATGCAATCCTTAACCCCAACAACAATGCCTCATACTCAACAACGTTGTTAGTGCATTCAAAATTAAGTTTGAAGGAAAAAGAAAACTCTTCCAAACTAGGAGAAAGTAGAACTATACCAGCACCATTTCCAAATTTGGAGCAAGCTCCATCAAATAGAAAGGTCCAAGGAGAACCTACCATATCAAGGAACTTTGATCTGTCCATCTTGTGTTCTTTTCCATCAGCAAAACCAATGAAATTCTCAACATCTACATTAGCAAACAACACTTCATAGGAAACATTGTTGGGATCTTCTTTTCACCATAAAGTTTGACCAGGCTACCTTCAATGGGAATGGTGGCAAAATACATATCCATCTGAACGCTGCCACCAACACTTATAACCCATTTTCTTGACAAAAGCATACCCCATTTGGTAGGGTAGTCAACAATTACAACATCAAGTTTCAAATTCTTACCCGGATAGGCTGCAAGTTGCACTACCAAACCCTTCACACAACTAACCACCGGTACTTCTCTTGAATCCATGGTAGTACAATTCCCATAGGCAGCTGTCACTTTGATATCCAACTCATTCATGACTTCTAGAGGCATGACATTACATGATGCACTCGGAATCAAACATACAATTGTGAAGTAGCCTATCTTTTATGAGCAAAGTTGTAAAGAATGGATCAACATTCAATTGGGAGAGTTTCATGAACAACCTCAAAGCTCAAATATGGCTATACACTTGTAACCAACTCACATACATGAATTTCCAACACATGAGACATTAACCTGGTTCTTTGGTGAATTTCTCAGAAAATGAGCTTTCTCTCAGAATTTTTTCTCGTGCTTTTCAACTCCCTCTCTTTTACAATTTCTCCAAAATGCATTATATACCTCATGCCACATTGGATTCTTCCTTCCCAAGCAAAGAATATGCTATGGGATCAAATTTGTCACAAAAACCTCATGATTTAATGACAGTGACACCAAACGGAAAAACAACTCGCAGGTTGCCAGGTATGCACAAAAATTTAAATCATTACACAAATTTAGATCATTATCCACCCTAGGGGCACATTTTTATCATTCAGGCATGCAAGCATCTTTCATTCATCATTTTTACCTTTTCCCCTTTTCAATTTTACCTCTACAACTTTTGATGTTGACATTTCACATTTTTTCTTGGGCCTGAGCCAAAATTACATCAAAAACACCATAGATTGAAGAATTAGGTCATGAAAATGATTCCATTGTTCTCAGAAGGCCAAGGTGACACAAAATCATATAAGATTTGATGAAATTTGATGCAAAAACGTGATTTCCAAGCTTCTTGGAGCTCCCATGGTGGCCCAAACAAACGAATGCACAATAACCATCGATCTCATCCACCTTTTAATATCAGCCCTCCACGTGGAAAATGCCATTTAAAAATAAGCTCAATATTACCTTTTTAAACTTTGGATCAGGTGGGACACATGTCAAAAATTATTGGATCGGCCCATGCCTTTAAAAAATGCATTTACGACCTTTTGAAAATTTGGAAAATTTTGCCACTAAACTTTACCCGCCTTCCGGCCCGCCACGTGTCCAAAGGTGGGTCCCATTGAAACCACAGACCAATTTTATCAATTTTGCCTCTTTTGTGAAAAAATGAATTTTTCTACAAAATCTCCATGGGCCCGAATGCCCGATCTCTTCCATGCCACGTGGCACTCGCCGATTCGCCGCGGGGCCAAGCCTCCTATTCTTGCCTTCAAATCTTCCTTGAAAATTTGAAAAATTTAAAACTTACCATGGGCCTGCGCCCTTCCTTTGACTTCTTAGAATGTGCCATGTGTCCATCATGGATAGGTGCGCAGGCACACTTCCCTTTACACTTTAGCTCAAAAATTTTACTCTGTCCCCCGAGGTCCGAACCTCCGCCTCCATTTTTCTTGGACATGCGTCACTTCCTGACTTGTTGCGGGCCTTCGGGCCAAAATTTGATTTTTACCATTTGAAGTTAAAAACTTCAAAGTCATTGCAAAACCCACTGCCCCATCCTAGCCTTTCCTGGACACGTGTCCACCGATGATTTGCCGAGGATTTTGCGTCAAAAATTTACTTTATCATTTTGAGCCAAAAAACATCAAAATTCTCCAAGTCCCTCCGCCATCCGCACGCCCTCCGTGCCATGTTCCCTCTCCTTATTCGCTGCGGGCCTTCTGGCCAAAAATTGATTTTGAAAATTTTGCATAATGAAAGCAAAATTTCCTAAGGAAAGCTGCCACTGTCAATCCCCTATCTAATCAAAATGTGCCACGTAGGCACCTCATTACGCTGATATGGACCCGCGGCTTAAAATTTTCCCTTTGCCAAAATTTCAAAAATGATAAGTTAGAGACATTTCCCAACAACCCCCCCAATAGGAACCCGCCACGTTTCCATTACCTTGCGATGATAAATTTGATGGGAAAACGACACCCGTATGACTGTCAAATCATGAAAAATTTAAAGGATGCCCTAGAAATCAAATTTTTCAACAAGGATTGCAATTTTTTTGATTTTAAATCAACTAAATCATGTTTTGACATTATTTTTGACCTTAGGATTGGGAAATTAACCCATACAATTTAGATTTGATCAATTTGATTTTTTGCACGATTTGGCAAAGGGAAAATGACACAACCAAAATTGGAAAAACCTAGGGCAAAAATAAGAGCACACATGGATTTCTCTTTTAAACCAGTAGAACAACAAGTTTATGGGCATTTTTGAAACATTCAACCAGGGGGAAGAAATTGTAGATCACCAATTTGAGAAATAAAATGTTTCTGAGAAAAATCAGACATGAAAAATTAGGGCACACAATTCAAGCTTAGAAATGGCACTAATAAAACAACTATAAAAATTTGAGAATGTGTTAGTAATTTTGAAAAGGAAACATGCACAAAATTTTAGACCTTATCAACTCCCATATCATCCAAACAAGCTTCCATATCATCCCAATAGGCTGCCATACCAAGAAAATTCCCAAAATCAAGGCCAAATAACTCATGCAAAACCATTCTAGTCATACAATCCTAATACGGCCAACTCATCTACAGAAATGGTTTCACTCCAAAACAACATAGTACATGATTATGAATGGTGCTTCCCTTGCAACCAAGCTCATAATCAAGCCAATTTCCCAAATGGCATCCTCAACCAAGATTTGATGGTAAAAATTATTCTCTTTCTCAAGCCACATGAGCAAAGTGTCACCTCCACAACAAGAGACTACACTCGGGGCTATAAAACGATGATTCATTTGTGAATTGGAAAATGGACGAGTTTTGTAGAATGAATCGGATTGAGGGGATGTATCAAGTTTCTTCTCGAGGTGTAGTAGCTAATACTAGGTATAAAAGGAGATAAGTGGAAATTAAATGTCCATCTCCTACTTCACCAAGTCTGCATCTTAGAGATAGACAACCTGCAGACTTAGAATTCAATCTTCATCGAGATATCTGTAGAACGTAGAAAACCCACTATACACTATAGACTCACATAACACTATGGATTCACGCAAAAATAATTTCTAAAGGACAAGCGAAGCCACCACTCAAGGATAGTTCATGAAATATAGAAACCCTGCCATCCAAAGAGCTTTCATGGATATAAAAAATAAGGAAAGAGAATGCCGCTCATATATTGTAAAGACCTACATGTCTCCCCTTCAACATTCTTGAGTAAATAAGAAATAGTAATGTGAACATTTCAATGTGGGAATCCCTTGATATTCTCGAAAAAAGATATCTTTTGCAAGATGCCATGGTTGATATCTTCATTTCAAATGAATCACCAAAAGAAGAAACCATAGTTGTGCTCAATAATGCACCTTAATTGAAGGTTGATCATCCAAAAAAGAGTACGAAAACACCACCTTTATATGTATATTTGATTATTGGTAATCACTTGGTTCATAATTACATGATTGACTCAGGATCCAACAACTCATTTATGCCTAACATATAGTATATCAACTTGGATTAGAATACGAACCTCTCTCTAAAGGCGTGGTTGAACATGATGGAACAATAGTAGGAACTGTAGGAGTTATTAGAGGTTTAAGCCTCACATTACATGTATGCCCCAACTTATCTATTCCTCGGGATGTTTTCATTATTGATCTTCCTCCATTCTTTTCTTTGTGCCTCTCTAGAGATTTCACACTAAAAAGGAAGGGTACTTATCATTTGACTGGTATCACATACTTTTTAGGACCAGGTATGGCACCAAAGAAACCTTAAGGTCAGATCCCATTGCTGCATATCATATTGAGCCTCATGTACCAAGTGTAGTCAATGAAAATTGCTCAATCTTTGATCAAGAAGACCACCCAATTGTCCAAGAAGCAAACACTCAAGTTGAAGGTATCCTAAATTTTTACTTGATGAATGGGGGATGAATTTAATGGTTTTGACCCTTACAAAAAGATTGAAGAAACTAGTCTAGGAATTTATTGTTTACATGAGGAATATTTACCTATTCCTAGTATTGCGAAAAATCCAATGAGCAAGATGATGGCATTTGGAAAATGTTCTTTGATGGATCTAGGAGTAAGAAAAGTGTAGGTGGGTGTGTGATGTTTATATCTCTCATGGGTGTAAAATATTTCTCTACTTTTAGATTCTAATTCATTTTCTCAAATAATTTAGTCAGTATGAGGTTTCATTATCCAAAATTCACCCCCAGGGTAAATTTTGATAACATGCATCAGAAGATTCAAATCCCAAGCAAATTGATTGATTCAGAGCAAAAATCAGGTTTCTAGGGTCCCTTCAGGTATTTTTCTAACTCTCCTGTCCAGGTAGTTAGGAGCAAGCTCTGAGAAAATGTGGGAAAAGGTTGCAGAAGGCAAGAAGGTTGATCCAGAAAAAATGGTGAAAATCGGCTAAGTCCTGCTCTAGGGAGCAACTGGGACATTTGGGACGTCAAGGCGCGGATCGGCCGAAAATCCTCCAAGCGGCCCAAATAGCAACAGGGACATCTGGGACAAAAGTACGCGGCGGGCGCGAAAAGCCGATCCGGCCAAAAGAGAAAAATTGGCTAACTGCTGAGAGGGTCGCCTTTGGGACATCTGGGACAAAAGGACGCGAACCGGCCGAACCGGTGAAATGAGCACAAGCAGTCCGAAACAAAGTGGGACAAGCGGGCCAAAAAGACGCGAACCGGCCGAACCGGTGAAATGGGAACAAGCAGTCCGAAACAAACTGGGACATTTGGGACAAATGGACGCGAACCGGCCGGTTCGCCTGAAATCAGCACAAGGAGCACTGTGCCATCTGGGACAAAAACACGCGAAGGGCGCGAAAGAGCCGGCAGGGCCGAGAACCAATGACATCACGCCACGTGTCAGAAGGAGAAAAGTCAAAAAGTCAAAGTGGAAGGTTTGAAGCGCTGAACCGAACCAATGAAATGGCGCCACGTGTCCAGTTGAGGGCCCCACAAGGAAATTTCAAAGGAAAGCCCATGAAAGATGGAGGAAAGAGAATTGCTCGTCCACTCAGCACCTGCCACGTGTCATCCAGTGGCGAGCGCGAAAGGTTTCAAAACACGCTCGCACTGCTTTGTGCCCTAGATCTTCAAATCACCATAACTTTCGATCCAGAGCTCGATTTGCACGTTCTTTATATCAACGGAAAACTGGTAAAATTCTCTACATGATTCCGGGATTAATCTTGTGTTTTGGAGTAGTCTGAGGAAGAAAATCGAGAAACAGCTCTGACGCGTGTTCATGGCCAGAAATGACATTTCAGCGACCAGATTTAATGCAGAATGGGTCGCATTCTCCTGTAATCCGGTCAAAATGATAGGGTATGGGTTTGTAAGGTCCTCCATGCCATTTTAATACACCTGCAGTCATGAAAGAATGGGCTCCCATGCCTTTGTACGTTTCCTGTTCCCTGGGTTCGACCCTTGCATTTTAAAAGCCAGTTTTGGGCTCATTTCAAAGGGGGGAACATTTTTGGGCATAGCAGACTTCTTCTTTCACCTCCAGCAAGTGATTGATGAAGGATCGACCTCTCCAAGGATTGTAATAGTTTTCTTTTACCTCTCTCGAGGGTGTAATGTGTGTTTTGACATTGAAATGATAATGCAAGCTCTGTGAATGGGTTTCAATCCTCTCTGCTTGTATTATTTGCTTGATTTCGTATAATAGATTATACATTATCAGCTTGTGTATGTCTTATGTTATGAACTTTGGTCTCGTGTCTATTTGCATGACAAATATGCTTCACCACTCCTTTTGGTGCATCACCATCTTTAGTTAGTTTCAATTTTTGCACTTCTACCCCTCGTCTCCTCGCAAGTTAGAATAGGATTAGGATCTAAACCTCTCGTAGTTTTGCAAAATATAGATCTAAATCGAGGAGCTTGAGGAACCACCTCTAACTGAGATTCCTCTCTCGCCACAAGTCCCCACACTGGGAGAGAGGTTTCCATGTGGTGTAATCACACTGATGCCCGAACATCAACCTAGAAGCCCGATGTGCGTCCAGGGTGCCGTGATTTTGCACTAACAGCTTTGGCACGCCGGTGGGACAAGAGGTCTCATTTTTATTGCAGCAAAGTTGATGTGCATCTGCTGCAATTTTCTTGCTTGAAAAGAGCTATTATTTGTATATCTGGCGACTCCAAGGGGAAGAATCATAGAATTTCAGAGCGCAGGCTTGAAAGCTTATGAGAAGAATCACAAGGTCAAGAGTTGGAGAGGAAGAAGTACTGTTTGAATACCTACAATTATCTCCAAGAAGAAGGCAAAGAGGAAGAAGGATTCAAAGGTCCCCATCTCCACCAAACAGAACTCTCTCAACTCCTCCACCTGAGCGGCCTTTCTTTCAATATACAAGGGTTTTAAGACCAATCAGAATGGCGCAACCAGTGAACCCCTATGTCAACTTCACAGGCAGCAGCCCACTTGCTCTCAATGCACAAAATCCAATCCCAAATAAAGATCAAGAACATTCCATACTTTACTGGAGAAAATCAGACCACTCCTGGTGATCATGTCAAAGACATTGCTAACATTTGTGCAATCCATGAGATTAATGAAATGCAAGTAGCTGTCAAATTGCTGGCATCCTCATTCAAGGGAAAAGCATTGCAATGGTTTAGGAGCCTTGAAGCTGGCTCTATCACAAACTGGAATCAGCTGTGTATTGCACTTCACAATCAATTTGGAGAGAAGGGAGACAACTTGTCTCTTTTGGAACAGCTGACAACTATCAAGAGAGCTTCCAATGAGCAGCTAACTGACTTCAACTTCAGATTTCAAAGGTCTTGGGATAGGATTCCAGTAGCAGTTAGGCCAACAGTAGAAGGTGCTTTTCTATATTACCTTAAAGCTTTAAATTCTGATATTTCTATGTTGATTCAATCTATGGGAGGCACAACTATCCCTGCTGCTTATAGTATTGCCATTAGAGCTGAAAATTGTCTGATTCAAGCTGGCAAGCTAGCTCCTAGGCCTCCAATGCCATTATATCCAAGTTTAGAGAGCCCAAGTACTAGTCAAGCACCTGTCTTAGCTCCTATTCCCACTCCTAGGAATCAGAGTTCAAATGAAGCTTCCACTTCATCTCCAAGTGCCCCAAATGAGCTTCAAGAAGTCATGAAGCAACTGCAAAATTTAGGTAATGAGCTGGTCACACTCAAGAGACAGCAAGCTCAAGGTTTTAGACCTTCGTATCAGCCTCAAGCTCAACCTAATAGGCAGCCATATCAGCCTCAAAGGCCACCCAATCCAGCTGCAAATATGAATCAAACAAGGCCTCCTGCCAATAGACCATTCCACCTATAATCCAAATGCCATATCTCGCTTCTAAGGCATTAGTACCAAAGACAAAACAACACCGCCTGTGAGTATGATTGGTGTTTTCCATGTAATGAGCCTCATAATCAATCCATGTGCTTCAATGGTGCTTTGACTCAAGCTTTAATGGTAACAAGTGCTGGTGTGGAGGGTGAGAGTAGTCAAGAAAACAACCAACAACAAGAAACATTCCAACAAAGAATCAGCCCCAAATGACACCACATTGGTAAATTGGCAAGCAGAGGATTTCGTGGCATGAATCAGCAAGCTTTCAAGGTGTCAGCAGCCAACACAAGGTCAAAAAGGAGAAATTTGGGTGAACAACAAACCATTAGCCCCACCAATCCACAACCTTCCACACTCCACAAATGATTGGCAAGCAAAACCCGGGCTTCAAATGCACAAGGGCAGCCAAGAACAGCCCCTAGGCCAACTCAAATGCCACCGTGTTGCTGCCCACATACAAGGAGCGAATGTGTAAACCAAGGGACAAGCAGAGAGATCCTTCATCACCATTCAAGATTATTGATCGATGAAGAAGACAAACGTCAATATATCTATGTGGGAATCCTTATCCATCCTGTGCCAAAGAAATCACGCAAGCTGCCATAAAGGATTGGCCAACTTCAATCAAAGCAGATCCAAATGCAGGAGAAGGTACTCACAAATGCTGCCCACCTCAAGGAAATCATGGAGCACAACAAGGTAGAATGCCAAGCCTCCCCTTTTTTGTTTCGTTAATCATTGAAATCAGCTAGTGCATAATTGCATGATAGATTCCGGGCAAGTAGCTCAGGGCTTATGCCTAAACAGATAGCTGATCGCTTAGGGCTCCAATATGAAATAACATCTAAGGGAGTAGTGTAGTGGATGGGACAGCAATAGCAACAACAGCTTGGAGTGATTAGAAATTTGAGTCTTACCTTGCATGCATGTCCAAATGTTGTTGTCTTACAAGATATATCAGTCATAGACCTTCCACCACTCTTTGCCCTTTGCTTGTCAAGGGACTTCACAGCCAAGATTGGGGGATATTTGTCCGCTGATTGGTCTCACATGCTATTCAGAATGAGGTATGGGACTAAGGCTACAATTAGGTCAGAACCTATTGCAAACTTCCACATTGAGCCCTATACCCCAAGTCAAATCAATGCCAATTGCTCAGCATTTGATCAAGAAGATCACCCAAACACGGATGAAACTGACACTAAGGTTGGAAACATCCCAGATCTAACTCTTGATGAATGGGCAAACAAGGTTCATGCTTTTGATCCTTATCAAGAAGTAGAAGAATCTGAGCTAGGGGTCTATTGCATACACGAAGAAAGTCAACCTATTCCTAGCATCACCAAGCCAAACCACAAGGATGACAATGAGGTATGGCAGCTTTTTTTTGATGGATCAAGGAGTAGACAAGGTGCTGGAGGTGGAGCCATGCTTGTTTCACCTCAAGGAATAAAGCATTATTCAGCTTTTAGATTTCAATTTGCATGCTCCAATAACACTGCTGAATATAAGGCCTTGGTGCAAGGAATGCATTGGGCAATCAAGAGAAAAATAAAGAACTTGCAAGTTTTGGGGACAAGTTGAATTGATTGTAATCGTGTCAAGGGACAAAGATGCCACCAAAAACAATCTACTCAGATGCTACAAAAACAGAGTGTGGGACCTCATGGAAGATTTTGAGGGTTTCGGCATCAAGGCCATTCCTAGAGAAGAGAATCAAGTCACCGACAAAGCTTGCAGCAACAGTAGGGGGCAGCCTTTGACATTGTAGAAAACATTCAACAAAACAAGGTACACCCAAACATCCATGTGATTGTGAGGCCTTCAAAGGCTTGGATAACGATGTCACTGGCAAGTATTTGAGAATGACCAGCAAATCATCCACTTCTTGCAAGAAGAAGCTGAGTTCTCAGCTAAGAATCAAGAAAAGTTGGAACAGCAATATGGTGACCAAGTAATACAGCTGAAAACTGACAAGCTGCCCAAGGGACTTATCACCTTGGAGTCCATTTTTAACCCCAATGATCAGTTTAGAAAGGAGAAAACAAACATCAAGGTCAAGAGAGAAGATTCGGTATCCATCTTGGTAGAAGAGAACAAGCCATTGCAAATTGGAAGGATGACTACTGAGCAAGAAAGGTATGAGTTCATACAGCTATGTCAAGAATTCCCTGACGTGTTTGCTTGGAGCTATGAAGACTTGAAAGGTTTCAATCCCAACTTAGCTCAGCATACCATTGAATTGGATCCAAATACTAAGCCTGTCAGACAAAAACAGAGACCACCAATCCACACATGGAGCCTCTCATGAGGAAAGAATTGACAAGCTGATTGAGTCAAGAATCATATTCCCAATCAAGCATTCCAAATGGGGCCAACTTAGTTCCAAATGTAAAGAAAATGGAGAGATCAGGTCGTGTGTTGACTTCGTAGATTTGAATAGAGCCTCTCTCAAGGACCATTATCCACTCCCTTCCATGGAGCAAATATTGCAGGTCGTAGCTGGTTCAGAAAGGTTTTCGCTACTAGATGGTTACTCAGGCTTCAATCAGATTATGGTGAAGGAGGAAGACCAGTTCAAGACAGCCTTCACAACCAAATGGGGCACATATGCTTACAAGAAGATGCCATTTGGACTGTCGAACGCCGAGCAACATTCCAGCTGAGCTATGGATATGGCATTCAAAGGTTTGATCAACAAGATAGTGCTGATATACCTGGATGATATTACTGTCTTCTCAAAGAATGCTGCAGACCATTTCGTTCACCTCAGGCAAGTGTTTCAGAGGTGTAGAAAGTTCGGAGTGTCCTTAAATCCTAAGAAGTGCATCTTTCTTGCACATGAAGGGAAACTCCTTGGCCATATTGTCTCCAAGGAAGGATTAGCAATTGATCCAGAGAGGGTTGAAGCCATAAGAGCTCTACCATTGCCGAGCCACAAGAAGGCTCTTCAGAGTTTCCTGGGAAGGATAAACTTTGTTCGGAGGTTTGTCCCAGATTTTGCAGCCCTTGTCAAGCCCATCACCAAAATGTTAAAGAAAAGCATGGCTTTCAAGTGGACGGCAGAAGGCAAGGAGAGTTTTGAAGCAATCAAAGAAGCCATCTCCCAAGCGCCCACTCTCATCAACCCAGACTTTTCCAAGGATTTCATCCTCTATGCAATTGGAGGTGATGACACTATTTCTCCCATTCCGCACAAAGCAGAACAAAGCTAATGATGAGCAGCCGATTGCCTTCTTCACCAGAGCCTAAATGATCTGCAAGTGAGGTACTCTTTATTGAAAAGCATGTGCTTGCATAGAATCGAAGCTTGAAGAAATTCAAGCATTTAATCTCAAACAACAAGGTCCAGCTTATTGGTCTCGCATGTCAAGTTAAGGGACTTCCTCCTCAACAAGGATTTGAATGAGAAAAGGGCAGGATGGATCACCCGTGTCATGGAGTATGACATTGAGATCAAGATCACCAAGCTGGTAAGAGGCAAAGGTTTGTGTGAGCAGCTCGCTTCCAAACGACCAGACAGCCCAAAAGATGAAGAAGACGCTGTCCTGCTATTACAAGATGATCAAAAACAGGAAAATGATGATGTGTCCACTCCCTGTTGGACTCAAAATATGATACATTTCCTACAAACAGGCCTGTGCCCTCCAGAATGGAGCAAAGCGAAGAGAAGATACTTCAGGTTGCAGGCTGTTCCATATACCATCATTGATGGAGTTTTATTCAAGAAAGATGTAAATGGAGTGCTGCTGAGATGCATTAGCACAGGACAGATCCAAAGGATATTAAAAGAGTTTCATGATGGACCAGCTGGTGGCCATTTTGCACCAAGAGTGACAGCTCTGAAAATCATGAAGGCTGGTTATTATTGGCCTAAAATCTTCAGTGATTGCTATGCATGGATCAAGAGATGTAAGAATTGTGCATTCTTCACAGAAAAGAGAGACTTGCAGCCCTCCCATTACATCCAATCTCGCTTGACCAGCCATTCATGCAATGGGGTTTGACTTCATCGAGTCATCAATCCCACCCGAGCCAAGGGCACAAATGGATTTTGATGACCACAGACTACTTCACCGTAGATGGACAAAGCAGAGCACTCAAAGAGGCGAATGAGTCTAGATCTTGGACTTTTACGAGGGATAACTACCAGATTTGGTGTGCCTCGCTACAATAGTCTCTCGATAATGCATCGGCATTCATTGATCTAAAGTGACCGAGTGGGTCATCAAGAACGGGATTTACCTGAGCACTTCATCAAACTATTACCCTCAAGGTAATGGCCAGGCCGAGTCTACAAACAAAAACTTGCTGAGGATCATTAGGAAGACTCTTGATGAGAATCAGAGGTCTTGGCATACCAAGCTGAAATCAGCCTTATGGGCTGATAGGATAACTCCCAAAAGATCCACAGGTAACTCTCCATTTAGACTTGTCTATGGAAGAGAGGCGATCTTGCCCATGTCACTTGAGTTGCCAACGTTGGAACTCATGAAACAGCTGGAGTTGCTAGAGTTTGAGCCCATGGAGGTGAGGTATGCGGAATTGATGGAGCTGCAAGAGATCAGAGATCAGGCATCCCAAGCAATGGAAAAGGATCAAGCTTTGATTAAGAAGACCTTTGATAGGAAGGCCAAAGACAGATTTTTTCAAGTAGGGGATCTAGTGTTGAAATGGGATGTGGATAGAGCAAAACCAGGAAGGCATTCAAAATTTGATGCCATTTGGAGTGGCCCATACATGGTCACAAAGTGCAAGAGCAACAATGCTTTCCAATTGGCCTCATTAGATGGTGAAGAACTGCAGATTCCAATAAATGGAATCTATCTCAAGCGTTGCTTCTAGAGGGAGGTTCACTACATCTGTAAATATTAGATTAGATTTTCTTTCCTCCAAGTGCTTGTGCACATTGTTTTGCTGTAGGTTAGTTTTGTCTTCCCTAAGTGCCTTGGCACAGCTTGCTGTCCATGGAGATGTTTAGCATGTCTTTACTTTCGTCAGGTCACATTCCATCTCCCTCCTTGCACATTCTGAATCAGTTAGGGTTCTAAACAGAATATTTGATGACTCCATGCCCAATGGATTGCTTCAGGCAACTGGTCTTTTTATCTAGCAGGCAGATGCCCCACTAAGTCACCAAATTGTTATCCAAAATTCACCCCCAGGGTAAATTTTGATAACATGCATCAGAAGATTCAAATCCCAAGCAAATTGATTGATTCAGAGCAAAAATCAGGTTTCTAGGGTCCCTTCAGGTATTTTTCTAACTCTCCGTCTGTAGTTAGGAGCAAGCTCGAGAAAATGTGGGAAAAGGTTGCAGAACGCAAGAAGGTTGATCCAGAAAAAATGGTGAAAATCGGCTAAGTCCTCGCTCTAGGGAGCAATCGGGACATTTGGGACGCCAGGCGCGGATCGGCCGAAAATCCTCCAAGCGCCCAAATAAAGAACAGGGACATCTCGGGAAAAAAGTACGCGGCGGCGCGCGCGAAAAGCCGATCCGCCAAAAGAGAAAAATTGGCTAATCACCGAGAGGGTCACCTTTGGGACATCTCGGGACAAAGGACGCGAACCGGCTGAACCGGTGAAATGAGCACAAGCAGTCCGAAACAAAGTGGGACAAGCGGGCCAAAAATACGCGAACCGGCCGAACCGGGCAAAATGGGAACAAGCAGTTCGAAACAAACTGGGACATTTGGGACAAATGGACGCGAACCGCCGCCACACCAAATCAGACAAGGAGCACTGTGCCATCTGGGACAAAAACACGCGAAGGGCGTGAAAGAGCCGGCAGGGCCGAGAACCAATGACATCACGCCACGTGTCAGAAGGAGAAAAGTCAAAAAGTCAAAGTGGAAGGTTTGAAGCGCTCAACCGAACCAATGAAATGGCGCCACATGTCCAAATTGAGGGCCCCACAAGGAAATTTCAAAGGAAAGCCCACGAAAGACGGAGGAAAGAGAATTGCTCATCCACTCAAAGACTCGCCACGTGTCATCCAGTGGCAGAGCGCGAAAGGTTTCAAAACACGCTGTCGCTGCTTTGTGCCCTAGATCTTCAAATCGCCATAACTTTCGATCCGAGCTCGATTTGCACGTTCTTTATATCAACGGAAAACTGGTAAAATTCTCTACATGATTCCGGGATTAATCTTGCGTTTTGGAGCAGTCTAGAGGAAGAAAATCGAGAAACGGCTCGACGCGTGTTCATGGCCGTAAATGACATTTCAAATGACTGCATTTAATGCGTAATGGGTCGCATTCTCCTCGTAATCCGGTCAAAATGACAGGTATGGGTTTGTAAGGTCCTCCATTCCATTTTAATACACTGCAGCAGTCATGAAAGAATGGGCTCCCATGCCTTTGTACGTTTCCTATTCCCTGGGTTCGACCCTTGCATTTTAAAAGCCAGTTTTGGGCTCATTTCAAAGGGGGAACATTTTTGGGCATAGCAGACTTCTTCTTTCACCTCCAGCAAGTGATTGATGAAGGATCAGACCTCTCCAAGGATTGTAATAGTTTTCTTTTACCTCTCTGAGGGTGTAATGTGTGTTTTGACATTGAAATGATAATGCAAGCTCTGTGAATGGGTTTCAATCCTCTGTTTGTATTATTTGCTTGATTTCAGATAATAGATTATACATTATCAGTTTGTGTATGTCTTATGTTATGAACTTTGGTCTGTGTCTATTTGCATGACAAATATGCTTCACCACTCCTTTTGGTGCATCACCATCTTTAGTTAGTTTCAATTTTACACTTCTACCCCTTTCTCCTTGCAAGTTAGAATAGGATTAGGATCTAAACCTCTATAGTTTTGCAAAATATAGATCTAAATCAGAGGAGCTTGAGGAACCAGCCTCTAATCTGGAGATTCCTCTCTCAGTTTCACAAGTCCCCACACTTGGAGAGAGGTTTCCATGTGGTGCAATCACACTGGATGCCTGAACATCAACCTAGAAGCCTGATGTGCGTCCAGGGGTGCTGTGATTTTGCACTAACAAGGCCCTTATCCATGGTCTCGCAATTATTAAACAATTGTAAATCTTTGGTGATAGTGAGTTGATATTAAATCAACTAAGAGGGTTAAATGCATGCATGAATGATTTGTCAAGAGCCTACAAACATAGGGTATGAGATCTTATAGAAGACTTTGAGGCATTCAATATCCACTGTATCCCAAGGAAATATAATGAATCATTTGATAGGTTAGCAACAATTGGAGAAATTTTTATGTCCCTGAGAATATCAAAAGAGAAGGAAAAAAACAAAGTATTAAAGTGATTATTAAACATGTTGTCCCATAAAATAACATGAATTGGTAAGTATTTGAGAATGATAAAAAAATTATCAATTTCATACATAAAGAAGCCGAGTTTTCACAAAAAAATCAAGATAAATTGCAACAAAAATATGGACAACATATTGTCATGTTGAAATCAAACAAATTTCCTAAAGGCCTAGTCACATTGGAGTCCATTTTCAAATCATATGATCAAATCAGAAAAGAGAAAGCAAACATGATGGTAAAAGGTGAAGATTATGAACAAATTTCAGTTAGTGAAGGAAAATTACTCAAGATTGGTAAGGTATGTACTTTAGAAGAGAAACATGCATTTGTAAACCTTTGTCAAGAATTTTCTGATGTCTTTGCATGGGTATATAATGAAATTAGGGGTTTTGATCCTAATTTGGCACAACATACCATTGAGTTAGACCCATTAGCCAAGCATGTTAAGAAAAATGGAGGCCTATCAATCCAAGGATTGAGCCGCTAATGAAGAGGGAGCTAAACAAGATAATAGAGGCTCATATAATCTTCCCCATAAAAAATTCATCTTGGGTTGCCAACCTAGTTCTTGTAAGGAAGAGGAATGGGGAAATCAAATTATGTGTTGATTTCATGGATTTGAACAAAGCATCCTTGAAATACCATTATCCACTACCTTCTATGGAGAAAATATTACAAATAGTAGCAGGTTCAGAATGATTTTCTATATTAAATGGTTACTTTGGTTATAATCAGATCACAGTGAAAGATGAAGATCAGTTCAAAACAACATTTACTAAAAAATGGGAAACCTATGCTTACAAAAAATACCCTTTGATATTTCCAATAGAGAAGTAAATTTCTAAAGAGACATGGATATGGAATTTAAGACTAATTAACATTTGTGTTCTTATTTACCTTGATGATATCACAATATTATCCAAGGATGCAAATGATCATTTATTCCATCTCAAGAAAGTATTCAACATGTGTAGGCGGTTTGGAGTTTCCCTTAATCTAAAAAATGTATCTTGTCAATGCATGAGGAAAACTCCTAGGCCATATTGTCTCAAAGAAATGGGTTTTTATGGACCTTGAAAGGGTAAGTGGTAGTTTGGGGTTTCCCTTAATCTAAAAAATGTATCTTTTCAATGCATGAGGGAAAAATCCTAAGCCATATTGTATCAAAGAAATGGGTTTTATTGATCTTGAAAGGGTAAGTGCCATCTTGGTATTGTCATTACCTAGTCACAAGAAGGCATTACAAAGTTTCTTGGGAAGAATCAAATTTGTTAGGTAGTTTATCCCTGATTTTTCTAGTCTTGTCAAACCATTGACATCTATGTTAAAGAAAAACATGCCTTTCAAGTGGACTATGGAAGGGAAGGGAATTTTGAAGCCATCAAACAAGCAATAACACATGCCCCTACCCTTATCAATCCTAATTTCACAAAGGATTTCATTTTGTATGCCTTTGGAGGTATGGACACAATATCTTCCATGTTGGTACAACTGAATGATGAAGATTTGGAACAACCAATTACATTTTTAGCCAAAGCCTAGAGGATTATGAGGTAAGGTATTCATTTGTAGAGAAACATGCCTTAGCTGTCATAAGAAGCTTAAAGAAATTTATACATTTGGTATCCAACAATAAGATCCATTTAATGGTGTCACACCCATGTGTGAAGGATTTTATTCTGAGAAAGGACTCGAATGAGAAAAGGGATGATTATATAAAAAAGTGATGGAATACAATATAAATATCAAGGTAACTAAGTTGGTAAGAGGAAAAGGCTTATGTGAACAATTGGCTACAAATTTACAAGGTGAAAAGGAAATTTTTGTAATGCTCGAATGGCCCGCAACCAGATGTGGCATCACTTCCCCTATTAGACTCGTGACATAGTGAATTTCATCCAAACAGGTCAATGTCCTCAAGGTTTGAGCAAGGCCAAGATAAGATATTTTAGGCTTCAATCTATTCACTATGTGCTCATAGATGGAATTTTATTCAAGAAAGATATCAACGGAATTATCTTGAGATGAATTAAGGTAGATCAAATTGAAAGAGTATTGTAGGAATTCCATGATGGTGTAGTGAGAGGAAAATTTTCCCCAAAATGAAAACACTCAAAATCATGAAAGACGACTATTATTATTGCCCAACATATTCAAATATTTTTACACTTGGATAAATAAATGTAAGAACTGTGCCTTCTTTATAGGAAAATAAAAATGCAAGAATTGTTCCTTCTTTGTAGGCAAAGAAAGACTTGCAACCCTTCCCCTTCACCCCAACTTAGTGGAGTATTCATTCATGCAATAGGGGTTGGATTTCATTGGAGTGATCAATCCACATTCTAGTATGGGGCATAAGTGGATTTTAACAACCACAAATTACTTCACCAAATGGAAAAAAGTAGTTGCTTTGAAGGAAGCAAATGAAACTAGTATCCTAGACTTATATGGAGGTATTGTGACTAGGTTTGGAATTCTATTTTCATGCAAATGTGCAACATGAAAATTTACAATTTTCAAGCATGACAATGGACCTCGTGTCAAAATTTTGGATTGTAAAACTTCCTAGGCACTCTTTTGAATCAGTTCATCCCTTGTGTCAGGCCTATACCAATCCTGTTAGTGCTCTCATGTGTTGTAATGAACTTTTCCATGTGTTGGAAATATGGAAACAATCTCACAAGATTTTTATGAGACACTGTCTCTTGAGTAGATCTTTCAACATACTTGTAAATGGCTATTTTAAGATTTTTTGAGGTAGGTGCACGTTATTCGAGTAGATTTGAAGGAATGAATTAATTAGGGAGTGGTATTAATGAGACAAGAAATTTTTGAAAGTGATTTAGGAATATTTAGGGAAGATTTGGTTGTTTAGGAATAACTTCAGCAAAAGTGGGTTTTGGAGGTGAAGGAGCTCGTAGTTCAAAAAAGCACCTGAGCTTGAATATTATTCGGGAGCTCCAGAATGAGTTAGAGGTAAAAATATACTATTTTAAATATAATTCAATGCCCTACATGATGGTATTTCAGAGTTTTCACAAGACCAAGGCACTTCTCTCCATAATCTCTTTTTGGCGAGGCATATCTTACGGCACACAAGAAAAATCTATTTTAAGGATGTTGAAGAAAGAATTAGATCATGGGACACATCCCATTCTTCTCAAAATTATTTTTTCATCAAAATCATATAAATAAGTTCCCAAAAATACCTCCTGGAGCTCCGACAACTTCATTTTCAATCTTTCTCTTAAGGACACTCTCAGCTTATAAGATTTTTCTAGTGCCATGTGCCAACATGATGTTGAGGCACAATTTTGTGTCCCTATTGTCCATTTCACAAGGGGAAAAAGGGGACAAAAATTGTTCCCCTTCCCCATTTGAGCTCATGGACCCACCACATGACCTTGGGAGGCCTTTATAAGCACCTTTTAGCAATTTTCTAGCCCTCGCCTCGTGCACCGCATGCCCACCACTTGTCACCATGAGGATGAGGAAATTTTTGTGTCCCTTTCATCCATTTTACAAGGGGATAATGGGGAAAAAACAAGTTCCCCCTACCTTGATCCCACTTGGTTCCTCACGTGATTTCACTCACCCTTGGGTGCCAAAAATAAGCCCCTTCCTCTCACCCATCTCGCGGTGCATGTCTCGCCACTTATCCTCCTAAGGATAGGAAACACTTTTATTTCCCTTTAGTACATTTTTAAGGGGATAAGGGGTAAAATAAATGTACCCTCCCAAAGGCATAAAAACTAAGAGTTAGTGCATTTTTCATCTTCCCCCCATTTGGCTCCAAATATACCTGGAACTCTGACAAATTTTCTCTAGAATCTTTCACCGTCATTGAATCTCTTCCATTCCTCCCTCCATGTTTCTAAGATCACAAAAAAATATTTTCAAAAAATTTGTAAATTTTTAAAATCTCCAAGTACATTTTTTTTTCCAGAATGACTTCGTAACCCGCGAAGGTGAAATTCACATATCTCACAAATCGATGCACGGATCGAGGTGGGTTTTTTTACATTCTTCATCATTTCTAGAAGCCTTCAATACATAAGTGATTGCAATGAAATGCATGTTCCATATTTTTATGGGGAATAAATGTCGACTTCATGCCCTAGTTTTGTAATTTTTATTTCCCACCATTCTAGTGATCGATTGAGCTGAAAATTTGTATGTGAGATCGAGAGAAGAAACCTATCCCAGTGGAGGTGGTTTCATCACAATATAAGGTGTGGAAGGGAACTTTACAAAAATTGTAAGTATCTATACAAGTAATTACTATTATAGTCAAGTAATTACTATTATTACAAGTAATTATCTATCTATACAAGTAAGTATCTATGTAAGTATCCAAGGCAATGTTCTCAGGAAATAACCAAGGAAACGAAAAAAGGTGGTCTGAAGAGAAAAAAGAGGAAAAAGCGAAATTTTCTAAAAATAGAAAGTCTTCATTATGAGTGTTGAAAGTTATAATTAGATATATTTCCATTCATATATCTACTTTTCAACATCTTCGCAGGGTTGTACAATAATTACATAGCTCAAACAAGGAAATTCATCCTTCATAGGGATCCCGAGGCATCACTTTGGTCACAATGGTGTACGTGAGTAACTTAGAACACCGCAGGTGAAACCATGGAAAATGAGAGGCATTGTGCATTCTAAGAAGATATTCAAAAAGGTTTGAGAGATCAAAATATCATCATTGTAAATCTTCAATCATGTCGAAGGAATCCTCTCTATCTCGATGAGGAAGATGAGTGAGCTCGGTGAGTTGTTCAAAGTGAGCTAAACTAGTTGAACTCGATGGAATAACTAAACAAGTTGGGTTGAGTTTCTCAAGAAAAGAAAGGTCCATAAAGTGAGAGTAATTCATTATAGAACATTCAAGTTTTTGAGTATGTCTCCCTGAAGGTCAGAGCTTCCCCATGGTAATAATGAATTGATTCCACAACAAGCTCTTGAAAAGGTTCCAAGTGACATGCTTCATGTAAACACCTGATGAAACATTCCCATGGATCTAATAAATGATCAATAGTGAGCCAAGGAAAATACAACATGTTATCATGCCAAGTCTCGAAGAAATATCAGAAACATAAAATCCTAAACAAAGGAAGAAATCCCAGACAACATCCCACTTCTTCAGTGGCATCTCAGGTAATGATTATGTTGAAGTTTCTATGCCTAAGATTGAAAATCCTATTGAGGATATGAATCCATCAAAATATGAGTTGAAATACATCTCATTGGGCCAAATCCTTGCACGAGGGTGATTCCCACATGTTTAAGGAATCATCTTCCCATATCCTCACTTGAAACAAAGAATACAAGAAAAAAAATTATGGAATTGGAGAAACAAGTATAATCTCTTAGTGCACACATTCAACCCTTCTCAAAACCTAAACCAACATCTACCCTTTCGATCGAAGACATTCCTCCAATCAGCAGTGTTGATCCTGAAGTGGTTAAGAAAGCACAAGGATACATGATGCATGGGAAGGATAATGAGAAATGGGTTGAGAAAATCATTGAGCATTGAAAGGAATTGTTTCCAAAAGTCATCTTTGTCATCAAATATGTTATTACAACATTGTCAAAAGTGAAAAAAGTAAAAGAGGAGTTCACAAAATAAGTCAATCATTTGGATGAGATGTTCCCACTAGTATCTGAGATTATTTCATTCGACTCTCACACCCTCGTGAATAATAACATATTCACATCCACCGCTAATAAATTGTCTCAAGTTTGGAGCCATGTCATGGATGCGAGATATGCAATTATTAAGAATGTAATATTTGAGTTGGACTCATGTGGGTAACATGATTTTGAGATCTTGAACGATGTCTACCATTGTGTTCAGATACTTGATCTCCCTTTGCTCACTATGGACTCACCATTTGAAGAGCTCACCATTTATTTCTAGGGGATGGTCAAGAAGGAGGCATGTGATTATCTTTCTTTCAATGAAGACAATTTAAAGTCAATGGCCAATGTTAGAAGTTTCATTGCTATAATTGCAATGGATCATGAAGTATGGCTTAGTAAATGTAAGAAGATCAGTGATGTCTTTAGAACATGGATCAAGTTGTTGGGTCCGTGTGTGAATTCCGAGGTGGATAAGTTGACTATTGCAAGGAATAACAATGAGAATCATAAATCAACAAGTTCTTCATCAAGAAATCTTCTTCATTAGAAATGTCAACTTCTCCCTTCTTCTCTACTTCTCCCTCTTTCTTCTCTCCCTCTTCTAATTATTCATTGAGCATAATCATTGTATTTTGTCCTATTCACTTAAGTGACATATTTTGAAATTGTAAAAGTATTTTCTCAAAATTATAAGATAAATACTTAATTTTTCTTTTCTAATGGAAAATTAAAGGTCACAAGTGGAATAGGAACATGAAGAGTCATGTGGGGGAGATGATAGGTTAATTTACATGGTTATAAATTGGAATGGATTTTCCATTCCAAATGACGCTGAAAAGGATAGATTGTGATGACATCTATGTTGTAATAATTGTGGATTGTTGTTGTTGGAATTTGTGTCATCAATGCACATGAAATAAAAGCTACATTTATTCCATTCTCATCTTCCTTTTTTTTTCTATTTCCCTCTTATGCACTTTGCAAGCATATTGATCTAGAAAGAGATTTGTATCTTTGATAAATGAATCCAAGAACTGTGTGTCTGGTTTTTCCTTCTCACTAGATAGCTTCATTGTTGCTTTCATCTATATTGAATGTTTAACTACTACAATTATTGGGTATGAAATCTGCAATTATCCTACTCACAAAAATAACATTCCTTTCCTAATTTCTCTCCTTCACCCCTCATCGCTATAATTTCCTCCCTTGTACCCCATACAAACACTTTTCCACAAGTTCAATGGAGTGTTCCTATGTGATCCCTGACCTATTTGGCCAACCCACAACATTTAGATAGGATTATATTAGTTTACATTCAATAATGGGAGTTGCACCATTCAATACAGAGGGGCGTAGCCCCGTGAACATTGGTGGAGACACCTAATTTTCCATATTGACAAATTTTCTCACCAACACATTCCTTCCTCAATAATATATGATAATGCTCTAGGATTTCTTAACACATGAATAACTTATTGGGCTATGAAGAATGAAATTTACTTAAGCACATCCTCAAACTATTATCCCTAAGGAAATGGGCTAGCTGAGTCAACAAATAAGAATATCCTAAGGATTATCAAAAGAACCTTGGAGGAGAATCAGAGATCTTGGCACACAAAGTTGAAATCAGTCTTATGGGATGATAGAATCACTCCCAAAAGGTCAACTGGCAACTCACCCTACAAGCTTGTTTATGAAAAAGAAGAAAAATTACAAATAGCTCTTGAATTTCCAGCCTTGGAGCTCATAAATCAAGTAAACATTTTTGAGGTAGAGACCATGAAAGTTAGGTATACCGAGATGATGGAGTTGGAAGAATTGAGAGACTAATCCATACATGTAATGGAGTTGAATCAAGCTCAAGTAAATAAGTGTTTTGAAAAAGGAAGTGGCTAGAATATTTCAAGAGGGAGAGCTTGTCCTCAAGTGGGATAAGGATAGAGCTAAGAAAAGTAAACATTCAAAGTTTGATGCAATATGGAGTGGCCCTTACATTATTTCAAGTTACAAGCCACATAATGCTTTCCAATTGTCAAAATTGGATGGAGAAGAGCTCATTATCCCAATCAATGGGATATACCTCAAGCATTGTTATTGAGGTGAAGGTTTCATCTTGTATATAGTAGGATTAGTTTTCACTTTCCTCCAAGTGTTGTTGAGCACATGTTCGATGATAGTATAATTTCTATTTCCCTAAGTTATTTACACAATGTTGTAGTTGTTCTCGGTTAGCATTTTTAATTGTATGCAGATTGAGGATGTTACAAAATTCTATAAGTTTAAATTAAATACAGATTAGTGTTGAGTTCATACTTCATACAGTCTTCAGGAGGAAATTTTAAGGTTGGGATAAAATTTCAAAGATATAGAATTGACTCCATGCCTAATGGATGCTAAAAAGGCAACCGATCGACCATCTAGCAGAAGATATCCCCTGAAGTCACTAAATTGTTATCTAAAATAACACCCCATGTTATTTTGAATAACTCACTAATTTCAAATGCTACAATGGTGTCTACCTGAGCCCTAGCTTCACGCAAATCTGTGAACCCTAAAAATGTAGATTCACGCAAGGATCCAACACTCATTAGCTAGGAGATGGTGATGGAGGTGGCACGACTTTGGAGCTTATATCGAGAGGATTCACCCTGGTCATGGATCGATCTCACCTTCAATACTAATGCAAGGAGCTCTTGTCTCGAATAACCCTCTGCCTCGGGGTGGCGGCACAAACCCTAGCCATGGTTTGTTTCAAGCTCCATCTGGGGGCATTCCTGTGACTACGCCTGAAAATGGCTATCTAAAATCTTTGCTCGGATGGTTCTGCTCGTGGTGGACTCGTACAGGAGACACTGGCATAACAATACCTGATTTTCCACCACTGGATAGAGAGGCTAGTCGCGGCCCTATTGGGACCTCCTTCAAAGACGTTTTAAATGGCAAGGAATCTTCCATGAAACCTACAGACATTACCCCATGTATTACATTTGGGGAAGAGGTCATTTCTTCGAGATTTACTACAAAGAGCATGCTTTGATTTGTAGATTTTGGGGTCTATGGAACAACCTTCCTATTCTTCACGCGTGGATCTCTAAGCATTGGAATCCAATTTGAACTGGCAGGATAGACTTGTATCCGTGCACTAAATGTATTTTCATTGTGACTTTCTCTTCAATAGCTGATAAAAACATCATTGCTTCCAAGCTCTGGACTTGTCAATCTAAATATTTGGTCATTAAACCCTGGTTCCCATCCTTTAACCCACTCACGGAATCATTCTCATGGAAACCTGTTTGGATCAAGATGCCCCATTTACCTCTGTAATTTCAAAGTCATGACTGTTTGACATTCATTGGAAAAACCTTGGGAACTACACTCTATATAAATTCTCAAACCACTAATTACACCCATACTACCTATGCCTGATCCTGGTGGAACTTGACACTGATAAAAATCTTCCTACAACCATAGATCTTAGAGTGTAAAATAGAACTTGGTCACAACCTCTAGATTATGAAGGTCTACCTTTCCGGTGTAGAAGGTGTTTTTACTTAGGACACACCTCTATTGCTTGTGGAATGGAAAAATGTCAACATGAGAAACACAAGCCGTGAAATGCGCACTCAAAACCCCGATTTTTGATGCAAAAGGATCTAAAATCAAATGCAGATACAAAAGCTGAATTTGATTCTACCCTGGAAACCCCTTTATCTGAAACTCAAATTGTTAGTAGCATGAAAAATGCACAAGTTGTTGAGGGCAACAAGGAAAATGATAAATATCTCTCTCGGACAAAACGTGGTCATTTGTCCCAAATGGGAAAAATACGACTAATGAAAATACTCCTCCTTTTTCTTCCCCTCCAATCGCAGAGGCTCCATTAGACTGGGTAACGTTCAACAAAAAGAAAAAAATTCACTCTGAAGGAGAACTCTATGCCTAGATGATTTTCTCTGATTATTGTTTGGTTGGGTTACATTGGTTTCATTTTTCTTGGCCGGATAATAGTTTGTTTCTTTTCCAATGGTGTTGATGTGCCATTGCTATTTGTTTGATATACATCAGTTGTTTATTTGCTGATGTGTTGTTGGTTGTTGGTTTTTTCTTTACAGACTATTTTTTGTAGTTGGGGCATTATTGTTATATCTGGATTTTGATCTCTTTCTTGTGCTTTAACTTTCAATTCTGGCTTCTGAGCCTTGTTGTACAAGGGTATAGTCCCTTTCAAAAAACTATTTACCAATAATAAAAAAATAAATAACTCACTAATTTTAGACTTAGGTGGCCCCATTCTTAAAGACCCAAGGAATTTCAATATAAAGTTGTAGGATTTATGACACAAGCAAGTGTGTATTAAGGGCCTTAACATCTTTTGAACATTTGAGTTAGAGAATTGCATCTACAAGTAAAAATTGGACAAGAAAGGAATCCACACATTTTATAAGTAAAATCCAAGAAACAAAAAAGTTTTAGTCTTCTACAAAGATGGTGAAGATAGTTAGTGCTTTGGAGGAAAAAAACACATGGGTTTTTCTCGGGAGTATCCCCAATGAAAGAAGAACATGTCACACAGGGCCATAAAGAAAAGAAGTATGTTAAAAAGTGAGTAAGGTTAGAAGCCGTTATAAACTAACTCAACACCCCACGAGTTTCCCAAAATTTAGTGTTCCACGAAACTTGAAAGTCCACAAAACAAAGAAATATGTTCATCGGTGAAAATGTCGCGCGACAAAGATGAAGAGCTTCACGACATATTAGGAAGGTTAAAAGACTAAGTGTGGGAGATTTCAAATACCACAAAGACTAAAGCAAGGATGTGGAGGTCAACTAAAATATTGTGCATGTTAGAAAAAAGGTTAACATGCCACAAAACATTCAAAAATTCACACAACAAAAAACCCGCAAAGGTCATAGACCTGTGGAATTTATTATCGTTTCCACCTTCAACTGCGTATTATTTTTTGGCCTTAAATTTCAACTAGAAACTCAAAATTGCATGAGACAGTTGTGTTCACTCCATCTTTCCAAGGGAACCAATTTACAATAGTGAAACACGAGAAAATAATGTTTCTTTGAAGGAGAACCATGAAAATATGAGATTTTAGGGGAAAGAATAGTTTGTTTGGTCGGAAGTACTCAACAACCTCACCTACCCAAATTTATTGCTTGAAAATGACCATGATTTTTCTTGTAGACTCTAATGACACGTAAGATGTAGGACGAAAGGGTGCCCATGATTTGTTCTACGAAATGATGACATTTTGTCCTCGGTAGATGAAAATGGGTCATTGATGGATGTTTGGTTGCCTCTCCCTTCTCTCTCATTCTCTATAAATATAAGTGCTTATGTAAAAAAGGGGTTATTTTATAATGATTTAAAATCTCTACCTTGGACTTTTCACATTTCTTGCCTTCATACTTCAGTAAATCACATTTTTCATGAATTCTAGACCTCTTCTCTATAAATGTAAATGAATATTTTGAAATTGCAATATAACTGGTATATCCCTTTAAATCCCTTTGTATTTGATGTGAATGATTTCCCTCTTGTTTTTTCCTTCATTATTATTTACTTGTCTATTTCGAACTTTGTGTTTCCCATATATTCTTGCATGTGTGGTTATCTTTGTGTCTCTTAAAGGTAAAAACTAGTCCTTGTTATAGTTTTGGTGTATCACCTCATTTATTTCACATCATTTCCCTCTATCTCCACCTTAGATCTTGGTAATTCTTAGATTATATTTAGGTAGTTACATTTTGAATTTGTTTATGTTAGTTTGTAGTGAGCTAGGATAGAAGGAACCAACCTTCTTTGGAGGTATATCTCAAGGAGAAAGGTCCCACACCTTGGAGACATTCCCATGTTACCCAAAAGTATTGATTTGTCATGATCAAATCATAGGGTGATACTTTTGCATGTTAACAATCTCTTTTGGGATATGCATGCTATTTTATCGATCTACTCCCACAACCTCAATTATCATCTCCCAATTGACAACCTTAACTACACAAACTGAACCTCTTGATCAATATTGGCATAAATGGGTACCACCTCCAAGACAAGAGGACCCATGATCATTGTACGATTGTTGTTTTGGACTTTTTGCTTATTCTCACCTGATTATTCCACTACCAAAATCACATCCTTTCTTAATTGTTTAATTGCATTCAATGTCCAAATGCATCTTTCCCATGACCATTCAGTGTAAACCACCCCCACGATTTCCATTTGAACATGTAGCCTAACCCCATATTAAGCCTTACCAAGGTGATATTGTTCTTGATTTACACTAATTAGTATTTAAATCCACCCTTGTCATACCAATCATTGTGGCACAATTAAATTTTATTAATGAGCACCTAATTGTTTCTCATAATTATTAGGTTTCCTATGAACAACCTAGAATATAAGCTTGAATTGTGATACCCATTCTGTAATAAAATTTTTATGTACATTTTTGTTTCTTTTATATTAGCTGCGATTAACATTTTTATTGATAATCCTTCTTGGTGTTGTAGGGATTTTTTCTTCTCTAACTTAAGTTTTTGCATCTTGCTTTGTTGGCACGGAATTTCTTCGATAGGAAAAATTAGTGGATTTTCACCAATGCTTTGAGACTAGGTACCTCTTCTTGAATGGGAAGATCCATTATTGTGTGTAAAAAAAAATAAGACTCTTTTTTTTGGCCTAAAGGCTAGGGATCCAATAGGCACACTCCAATGCACATGTGGAAAATGATTGTAATTTCTTGCAAGGGAGGAATTTGCTAGGTAGGTGAGAAAATGGGAGTGGGAAATTAGGAGGGGATTAATATTGCAAGTAGGAAAACTCGACGCTTGCAAAGATTAATCAGAGCATATTAACATAAAAAATTAGAAAGGATCACAACCTTACTAGTTATATTAAGACAAGATGGAACCATGAAAACAATTTTTTTATTCCCTCATCAAGAAAAACATGAAACTCCTTTCTTCTTTATTGACATTATCACAAAGTTGTACAATGCAAGGGAAAGAGGAAAACATGTAGAGAGAAATAGAAGAAATTTGATCACTTGTTTCTAGAGAGAATATGGGAGCTAGTAAACAAGATTAACCATCCTTTGAAATGAGGAGGTTATCTCAATTTATAGATTTACATTTCAACTCTTTGTCTACCCCACTCATGACCTGTTCATGTCCCTATTAAACTCGTGATTATTTCTATTTCTAGGAAGGATAAAATAAGTCCCATTTTTATAATTGTAAAAGGGAATTTTACATTACACAAATATTTTATAGTCACCTTAATGAATGATAAAAATTCATGATTGCTTACAACGAAGGATTAGAAAGGGGTAGGGAAGACAAGGAGTAATGAAGAGAGAAGAGAAGTAATGCTCCAAGGAGATCTCCACCATCTATGAAGATTTGCTTCGAAGGAGTTGAAGATGAAAGCTTACTCCATGATGGCCCTCTACAACATTTTTATGCTCCACTGATGAAAGTTACTCCTTTGGGCACCTTTGAACACTTTTCCCCTTTTTCAAACTCTTTGAAATGATGAACTTTCCACATTGCTTGGATGCACTGAGAAGGTAAGTGATGAGCATTGATGAGTATGCCATTGACAAACAATGAAGAATGCCTTCTTTTACTTGAGAAAACCATTCCAAACCATGAAACACCACCATTCCTTCCTGACCAATAATGCATATGAATGAGAACCTAAACAACTGCTTATACAATGCAAACATGATGATCCTGTCACCCAAGGACATTGATGACCAAAATTAGGAATCAACCCATATGAGTCATAATTCATCTTTCACTCCTCCGTAAGCATGAATTTTTCATTTCCATTCCCATGAGGAGATCTCCAAAGATATGGTTGCCACTTAGTGACTGGTGGAAAGTTATAGGAACTTCCAATATTGGCATTTCTTGTTTGAGACACCATATGATCACCACACCTGTGAATGCAGTGATTCTCTTGAAAGTTGAATATTTGACCTCTATGAAAGATTGAATTAGCAAGGCATGGAGAGGAGAAGCATGTGTGATCATCTTGAGCTCATTTTTATCATTTAATATTTTTAGCATGTTTCACATGGGTACCCATTCTTACCAATTTTACCATTTTTTTTTTCAAATTTGCCACTCTTGAATGTTTTACACTTGAAGGAATGTCTAGAGATACCGGAAATTTTTTTTCCCTCAGAATTACTATTTTTAGTAAGTTGTGTGGTAGGGACTTACTAAAAATATAAATAAGTCTTCCCGATGTTAGATTCAAGTGAAACCACTTGTAGAAGTTTACATAATTCATTGTAAAGCTCTGCTCCAATTTTCACATGATTCCACTCATTGAAACCCTAGGAAGTGAAAAGGTACCTCGCTGCCTTTTTACTGTTGAGTCAAGGCATCCATTAATGGAGTCCCTAAGATTTTTAGAAAGTTTTATTTCCCACCTCAGATTGCAATGAAATTGGCTTCATTGGAATAGGTTTTTCTTCTAGACTATGTGTTTAAATTTTTAGCTCGACCTGTTTGCCAGAATGATGGGAATTTAAAGAACCAAACGATAGGGAACAAAATGGGGTTTTTCACTATTAAAAATCTAGGGAATCATTTCATATTCTGTCACTTTATCCTTGAAGGAATTTTTAAAAGAATAAGATTGCAAAAAATCTCACTTCGATCCATTTACCGGATTGTGAGATATGAAATTTTCTTCGATCTAGGGCACAAAGTCATTCGGAAAAATTTGAACATGGAGTGTTGAACAAGATGTTGATTTTGTAAAAACTTCTCCATTGTGATCATGAAAACATGGAGGAAGGAATAGAGGGAGAAAAATTGAGGCAAGAAATTTGGAAGCATTTCGGGGGGTTTGAGCAAATGGAGGAAGATCTTCGAAAACACTATCTTTCTGGTTTTTGTGCTTTATAGGGGGCATTTTTTCCCCCTCTTGTACCCTTGGAAAAGGGACACAATAATTCACCTTATCCCTATGAGGACAAGTGACAGACATGTATTGCATGAGGTGGGGGCTAGAAAACTTGCGAATAGAGCTTACGGAGGCTTCCCAAGGTCTTTTGGTGTGGGTCCGAAGCTCAAATGGGGTTGGGGTGAATTTTATTTTCCCCTTGTACCCTTGGAAAAGGGAAGGGACATATAAGTGCACCTTAGGCTAACATGTGGCATAAGAGGGACATATAGTGCACCTTAGCTTCATGCTAACATGTGAGAGAGAGAGAGAGAGAAAAATTGAGAGAGAGAGAGAGAGAGAGAGAGAGAGAGAGAGAGAGAGAGAGAGAGAGAGAGAGAGAGAGAGAGAGAGAGAGAGAGAGAGAGAGAGAGAGAGAGAGAGAGAGAGAGAGAGAGAGAGAGAGAGAGAGAGAGAGAGAGAGAGAGAGAGAGAGAGAGAGAGAGAGAGAGAGAGAGAGAGAGAGAGAGAGAGAGAGAGAGAGAGAGAGAGAGAGAGAGAGAGAGAGAGAGAGAGAGAGAGAGAGAGAGAGAGAGAGAGAGAGAGAGAGAGAGAGAGAGAGAGAGAGAGAGAGAGAGAGAGAGAGAGAGAGAGAGAGAGAGAGAGAGAGAGAGAGAGAGAGAGAGAGAGAGAGAGAGAGAGAGAGAGAGAGAGAGAGAGAGAGAGAGAGAGAGAGAGAGAGAGAGAGAGAGAGAGAGAGAGAGAGAGAGAGAGAGAGAGAGAGAGAGAGAGAGAGAGAGAGAGAGAGAGAGAGAGAGAGAGAGAGAGAGAGAGATTTTTGGAACTTATTTATATGATTTTGAATGAAAATAACATTTTGAGAATAATGGAATGGGTCTTATGATCTAATTATTCCTGAAACACCCCCAAAAATATCCTTTATTTCTCGTGAGCGCAAGTGTACCTACCAAAAATAGACTGTGGAAAGAAGCGCTTTGGTCTTGTGAGAAATATGAAAATATCACCATGTAGGGAATTGAATTATATTTCCATTGGTATCTTGTTTGACCTTCAAATAATTCTAGAGCTCCCGTAATCATCTTCCAAAGCTCGGGTGCTTTTTTGTAGTGCAAGCTCCTTCACCTTCAAAAACTTGCTTTTCTTTGAACTTGCTCCTAAACCTCCAAATCTTTCCTAAAATTTCCTAAATCACTTGTAATATTATATTAGCTCCTTGATACCACTTCTTGATGATTTTGGGCCTCCAAATTTTCTTCGTAGGATGCACACTTGCCTTATAAATGCTAAAAATAGCCATTTCTAAGTCACTGAAGGATATGTCTTGAGAAACATTGAATTAGAAGAACTCCATGAGCCTCTTTACATATTTCAAACGCTTGGAAAAGGTAATTACAACACACATGGGCACTAAAAGGATTGGGATAGTGAAAGTACAAGCAAAAATTTGCACAAACAAATAAATGGTCTTCTATTTAACATTTTGATATGGAATTATTATAAATATACGGGAAGATATTTTCTTACATTCAAGGAGAAAAAAACTACAAATTTTACTAGCACACTATTTTAAAAGAATCACACTTATTTCACATCTTGCGCTCATGCGTGCTCATTATCTAGATGGTTTTTCAGGATAACCAACAACCTCAACAAGGATAGTTTTCTAAGGACAACCAACAACCTGCAAGGATGGTTTTATAGACAACCAACAACCCAAAACATATAGATGGTTTTACAGGACAACCAACAACCCAAACATACAGATGGTTTTACAGGACAACCAACAACCCAAAACATACAGATGGTTTTACAGGACAACCAACAACCCAAATATCATGATGCTTTTTTTCCTTGTGCTTTCATATTTTCCATTATGTTTTTCCTTCAGGGAATTATGTAGGAAACACTTGTTCACTAAATACAAATCTAAATAGGAATGATCTTCAAACATATCTCGAAAAACATCTAGAAACACGAAACATGAACATACCGCAAAACACATGTACTTTAAAATTGAACCGAGATAATTGAAAGCAAACTCACACCACAAAATACCACCAGAGTTGCTATGCGGCCTTGTCATTGGTTAGTGACGAGAGGTTGCTGATCGACCTCCATCCTCCTCTACTTTTGTCCTCCAAGTATCATGTTGCTAGCTCAATGAATTTAGCTTTTGAGAATCAATGGTTGCTAGGGGCGTCGGGTAACACCGAAAATCTGTCCGTAAGGAATTTTTTTAATAATTTTTGACTACACAAGATGACTGATGATGTTGACTCCTAGAACATAATTTTGATGAATTTTCAATTAACACAAAAATAATAGTTGATTACTTAATATCACTATGACACAATGACAACCAAATACACTAAGACAAACCAATAGTAATGTCATACATCACATCTAATTTGAACACATAATATTTATGTTGACCATAACCACCATAGACTAACACACCGAAGAAATTACATATATCTATAAAATTTATTCATAAAATACTATGAACATAAAACAATATTGAAAATTATTGACAATTAAACAAGACTAACAAACTTTTACTCTACGACAACAATGGACAACTTTGAAGTTGATGAAACATATAATCGAAGGACTTAAAAAAAGAATAATACACAATGACACATAACTTGTTAGTTGCCACGTGAAGGAGTTAACACAAGCTTCCTTCGAACAGTCAAAACGTGGAATGAAAAAGCGTTACCTTCTCCAAGAGTCTTCCAAGATTAACTGCCTCATGCACAGTAGCGAATACAATGCGTGTAGGAGGATTGAATGATTAATCACAACCCAATGATCTAGATCTTTCTTTGAATCCTCGCAGAGTCATCCAATGCGAAGGATCTTGAGACACAGCTAGATGCCTAAAGAACAAGTCCGAGCTTGATTTTTATATACCACATGCTTTCTTGAAACAGCGAGCTTGTACCAAACCACGTTGCATTGAGAGTTTGCATGCCAAGTAGACAAGAGATACATATCTCATAAATATGAATGCCAATTCACGAACCCATGAACAATCAATGATATGGTAATAAATTCATACGTGAATAGAGCTGTGGTCAGCATAAAGGCTTGAGGCTAAATCAAATCAATCAATGCAGAAACTTGGCCGTGGGATCGATCTTGGAGTTGCCACTCCTCCACGTCTTCAAAGTAGACCAGAAAGAAACACGCAGGCACAGATAATGAAATTCAGTGATGGAGCATTGATGCACACATAAACAGATCTATGTCGTATCAGGAGAAGACCAGGAAGCTGTCAATACAAACCACGAGTTTGCACTTTGATGTAATATGCCCTGGGAATCTTCGACTAGAGACTGGAATGACGATGTGCCAGCTATAAATCTCTTTGTAACTTTACAAATCTAAATGAGTATACCATGTATCCATCCAGATTCATAGATAATGACGCGGAATAATGCCACCATCCATAATGCTACTTTCAAAAAATATAATTATATCAAGTGCAAATTATATGCAGACACCTTAAACTCATTTTTTTTATTGTTCCAAATTGGCGGGAAATTTTTTTCGGAGACTCTCATATTACACAACCTTGTAACTTGCTCTGATGCCAAATGAAAGTCCATGACCGAACAAATAAATGATCTTCTATTCAACATTTTCATACATAATGATTATAAATATATAGGAAGAGATTTTCCTACATTCAAGGAGAAAAAAATCCACAAATTTCACCAAAGCATACTATTCTACGGGGGTTACACAACCTTGCAACTTGCTCGATGCCAAATGACCGTACAAGAACGAACAAATAAATGATCTCCTATTCAACATTTTCATAGAGAATGATTATAAATATATAGGAAGAGATTTTCCTACATTCAAGAAGAACAAACTCCACAGATTTCACCAGTACACTATTCTACGGGGTGTTCTCACAACCACCCAATATACCTCCAAACCTATTTACGCGTGTGGTTATAAAACCATTATACATGTAAATCATTTAACTAATTATTCAACAACCCTCACAAATATACTAACTATTACAATGGAGCACTATAATATAAGGATTTCCTAACAGATAGGCTTGACATAAGGGATGAACTGATCTGAAGGAGTTCCAGGGAGGGTCTACAATAAAAAATTTCGACACTACGGTAAAGTTGTCATGTTTTCAAGTTGAATTTTTCCCTTGTAAAAACACATGACAATAGCTAGCTCTCACTTGGGGATTCATTCTAATCAAACAACGTGAGGACATGATGAGAATGAACTCTAGAATTTCAATACACAACTTGGACCAATGCCTTATCCATTGGGATTTACAGAGTCTCGACAGATACAAGGATAGACTGAAAGGACAAGCACACATGCACACAACAGAAGGGAAACACCACACACAACAAAAGGGAAACACACAAACATAAATCACCTATGATGCATGCGAGGGACAATCGCTTTTTCGTATCACTTTTATTTTCGGAAGTTACCTCCGAAGGGGTAACAATGAGTGATGATGTTTTGAAAAGCTATTGATCAGTTCAAGAAAGTATCATCCTTTCCTCAAGTGCTTATAAAATATAAGGTTCTTTCATAGCTACCTATATACTTGTGAGGAGTGATCCTACGTGATCCTTTTGATGCTTAGGGCTTCGCTCACAAATTCCATCAATTTTAGATTACAAATCAGCCCTATAATAAATTCAAGGAGCTTTGATTGCTTCATCAAGCATATAGATCATCCTTGGTTACAGTAAAATTTGGGGCATATTCTCTCGATATGTGTTGGACCCCTAAGATATTGGCTAAGTACAAAAGGGCGCATAGGCACGCAAGGCCTAGTTGAAGAACAACGCGCAAGGATAAAGCACGCAGGCGGGGTTAGCGCGCGACGTAACCAAGGGTTTGGGACTTAGCCATTTTGGGCATTTTGGCGAACACGTGAAAAGAATGATCCGATCGCGCATGCGGAGTGGATAAGGTGCTAGCTGGCGATAGGGTGGCTAGGAAGGAGCATGCATGAGATAGAAGCTTCTAGAGGCTCATCATGGAAAAAGATGGAAAGCTTAGGCACAGTGGAGCATGCCCGCATGGAGGAAAACATTCAAACACTTGGCATCAGATCTCGAGGCCTTGGAGGATGAGTTGGCAGCCCAAAAGCCTATATATACAAGCACCTGCAAAAGGAAACAAAAACAATCGGATAGTGGGCGAGCTCTGCAGTAAATAGGAGCTCTGCAAAAATACTGCAAGAAATCTGTTAGCTTGGGAAATTATGCTTAGGGAAGGATGTATCAAGGGTATGGGGTTATAAATTTCTTTTGTGAGCCTAGTCATATGAGTCCAGATATAATACATGACTGTGGTTTGCTTCTCTATAACATTTTGTAATGACTCCATGAATATAAGGAGGTTACCAGTTTACAATGAATATGAACATTGATGATTCTAATGCATACATCTTTCTCAGAATTCTTTTGCATTTATATTTATGATTAAGTATGAGTGTTTGTACAACTTCTTTCTGTTTTGGTATAAGCTATCCAATATGTTAAGAATTTTTTGTTTGGAACGACTATAAGAATCTAGAAGCCGTTACGAGTTCTATGATGCTTGTATGTTTTACTCCTTTCAAAACCCTTGAATATGGATCATAGATGATGTTTCCCACTAAAATCACATAAAAGAGAGACTCGGATCCCGCACATGCCTCGGGTGAGCTCCTAGCTCTGTTGGGTGATAGGTCGGCGCACATGGGGTACCTTTCTTTTGTGATAAGGGTAAAAATGACTACATCTTGGTTCCGTTTCGGGACCTCTCTTCAAAGTTGTAGTGGGAAACGACATACATCATGATCTAGGTAATGAGTAATGATAGAACGTTTAACTCTGGAAAGTGTTGAATCACGGTTCAAGAGCATGGAGGATGAATTTTCTCGAGATTTAGCACTTGGACTTGAGTTTGATGCACGTAAATGGGTAGAAGAGAACCTCTACCATGATTTATATGAAACCTTTTTCTTTGTTTCCCAGTGAGAGCTTTATGAATGGCTCTAAACATATGCATCTAGATCAAGTTGGTATTCTAGATCACACGCGTGGACCCAAGAAGATTACCAAAGGCTGCGGGGATGCGATCGCGACGGACTCATCTTGTGGATCATTGGTGAGAATGTGTGTTGACTAGCTACACTCTAGAGTATGCTATTTCCACATATTCTTTCCTGGAAGTTGCTGAGTTTGAATTTATGCAGAGCCCGAGAGGATCATTTCTATGTGCTATCCCTCTGCAATGAAGATCCTGGTTGTTACTTTGGGTTTAGAGGCATTTCCAATGGCCGGCTAAACCATTCTGAGCACTGGGTGAGGGAGCTAGGGTGGAGGAAGATGACAGATATTACGATAGAGAAGGAAAGGGAGGAGAGATGGCTTAAGTATAGTGAAGCATGTGTAAGGGAGATTACTAGATATTGAGAGGCTGCAAGTGTGATGGATCTATGGAGATAAACGTTGTGGGAAGGAGTTGAGGTTCACGTGGAGGATGTGGAACCTAAGCAGTCTGTGCTACCCCATCTTGGCAAGCGCATAAGAGAGACCCCTTCGGCTTCTGATGAGAGTTCATCACATGGAGAAAGAAGAGTCATTGGCACATATCTGAACCCACCCGGTGACCTAACCACATCGTGCTTGGTTTTCCAAAGCAAGGAAGAAGTATCATTGACCTAGTTAGAATCAGTGGAAGTGACAGATTTGTGCCTAGGAGGTACAATTTTTTAGTTCCCACTTCTATGGCTACACATATCCCTAGATTTTGAGGAGTTTTTGGACAAGGAGCAAGTATATAGGTCTTCGGTCTTGTGTCCGGAAGCGGCGTGGGGTGCAATAGCGGTAGTGGGGCATTATCACAAACTATCGGTGCACAGTTCAGTGGAACCTTTGGGGCACTTGTCACAACTCCTACAGGACCTAGTGGACCTAGTGGTTATGGTGGATTTGGTGGCTTAGGAGGCACACGACTGGGTGGATTTTGTGGATCCAGCGGCGGAGGGAACATCGGAGGAAACCAAGGCTTTGGTTCAAGAGGAAAAGGGCCCCAACCACCCCCTCAGGTCTTCTTTGAGATGTCGTTACACTTGCCATATTACAGAGGTATTGAGGATGCTGCGGAGCATGTTCACAAATGTGAGCTGCTATGGTGCACAAAGGGGATCACAACCTCGGAGCGGAAGGCTAGTCAATTTTCAACAACATTACAAGGGCGCGCACATAGCTGGTATAGGAAATATGATCCCCATTAAACGGTGGTGGATTACACTACTTTAAAGAACACCTTCTTGGTAGAATTCCACATCCCTAAGTTTGAACAGAAGAGCATCAACACCCTGAAGGAAATTCAACAAGGAATGATAGAGAGTGTGCGGGAGTATGATGCACGCTTTAAAACTCTCTTGTCTAAGTTATCATATGATATTCACCCTTCATAGCATGCTCAGTGGTTTGTTGGAGGATTGATCACCCCTTTTAGAAGGGCCTTATCTCATAAAATGTTCACAAACTTGTGCGAAGCGTTGGAAGCTGCTCTGCACACCGAGGCTATTGGTAGTGTTGATACTAGAGTTATCCCATTTCTGGAGGCTCAAATTGCTGCTATGGCTAAGCAGCTAGAGAAATTGTCCACAAACTCAGCCCATGAGACTCACAGTGGTTTATGGTGCAAAACCCGTGAAGTAAAGCAAATGTCAAGGGTAGTTGTCGTGAGGGCAATATGCGCCGTGAAAGTAGATCGTGAAATTTATCATGGGGACCATGATGCAAGTAGGCGCCCCTTTGCTACATCGTGCAATCCAAGAATGTGTCTTGCTACCAGTAAAATTTTCACTTCTACAACCCATGATATTAAGGACTATAGGCTCATTGATCGAGATCCACGAGACCATTGATCATGGGGTGCGCCAAACTAAGATTGCCAGGCAATTCTAAGGGTGATGATCTCCGCTATGAGGAGTGCACAAATGGTGGAATGTGTGGAAGGGGATTTCACGGCGGATTCTGTGGTCATGGTATCTGCAGAGGAGGAAGGAGTGAGTTCCCGCGTGGAACCTGTTTTAATTACGGGTCTACTGAGAACATTACAAACGGAGTGCCCATATCTCTTGCAGTGATCATGGTGTAAAAAGAAGCACAAGTATGAGGAATGCCTGGATTTGTTTGAGCACATGAATCAACAGCAACGGAAAGACAAGGGCACTACAATGGTAAGCATCAAGAAGATAGACACACAATGGATGTCGTGGGTGACACGTGATGCAGGTTTAGAACCTGTTTTAGTAACAACGAGAGTAGAGGTTGCACGTACAAAGGAAATACCAAGGCAGAGGACCTTGGTTTCAAGAGAGGAAGTAGTTCATGGGAAGTACCCAGACCTTGCACATCAAAAGGAAGTATATCAAGATACCATGGATGTCATTCAAAGTTTACAAGGAGAAATCCAATGCCTAAAGGAGTAGTCTAGGAGGGAGGAGCAAAGGAGAAAGGTTGAGGTGCCAAAGGATGACCTGGATGAGGTCAAGGAAGTATGTAAAATGCTAAGGCAGGAAAATGTTATTCCCTTGCTAGGGGCATGGTTGAGGGAGAAGGTACCACGCACCGGAGAAGAGCGCGAGAGACAAATCCTGCATGCAAACCTTCCCCCTCACAACCTTGACTATGACAAGGAGATCACATTGAATGCAGTTGCAGATGGATGGCTCCTTAGTAATATCCTCATTACACAGGCATGGAATTCAATGTTCTCACATTGAATGCTTGGCTTCAGATGGGAAGGCCTACATTATAGCCATCTTCAAATGTGCTATATATGGCAAACAAAATGAAGGTGATGCCCATTGGTGTCTTAAGGGATGCAACTATCATTATCCAAGGAGCTAAGTTTACTAGGGACTTCAAAGTCTTGGTGCTCACCGAGGTGGACAATTTCCCAGCACTACTTGGGTGCCCATGGTGTTACAAGAACAATGATGACCTTCGGTTCAACAAGGGTTACATCAGCTTTGAAAATAAGGAGGAGCAGGTTATTATACCTTTGGGCGATGGGAAGTCAACACCTATACTTGAACCTTTAGGGGAAGAAGTCCTAGACATGATATATGTGAACTTAATTAGGGATCCGAGATAATCCATCCTTGTGATGCCTGTTAAAACAATCCACTTGAGACCCAAGAAACAACCTAGGGTTAGTCAAGAAAATTACGAAATAATTTTTTTTGATTAGAAGTGTCCACAACCAGGTTGCAAGACAACAATAGACACTACCGGTTCTAGAACAAGTTTAAAATTACTAGAGCACACTTTTCATTTATTAACAATTAACAGAGGTCACAAGGTTCACATTTTAGGGTTAGAAGTTTCATTAGGTTCGGGGTAAAATATCACCATACCCACTCTCTAACAGCTCGAGTTTCAACTTGATTTTTCTCGACACTTAATGCATTAAAAATTTCCCTAAATCATTTCCGTTGGATAGGAATTTTTTTCACCTTTCCGGTGATATAAATAAGTCCTCCTAACTCCTTGTAGAACTCCAGATATGGACAGTGGACTTTAGGGGTCAAATTTTCCCCAAGGGGAGATGTGTCGAGCAGGAAGAAAAACAATTTTGGGTTGGCAGGTCGCGGGGTGGCGTTTGGAATTTTCCTTGCGTGGGAGAAAATTCCCATTTGCACCCACACCTCTGTGGGTCCTCCAAGGACACGTGTCGATTCTTGATCCAAAGCGGGAGAGGGTGAGGGAAGGGCGGAGTGGCGGAAGAGTTTGGGGCATTTCACCCAAGAGGGAGAGAAATCAATATAACACCCACGCGCCCAGTGGGTCCACTAGGGACATGTGGCACTCAACAAACCATCATGGGGATGAAGGAGAGGAAGAGGGGGTGGCAGAGATAATTAGCGTATTTCACCGAAGGGGGAGATAAGGGGAAAGTTATGCGCGTGGGTCCGCTCATTTGAGGAAGGGTCATCACCGAAGCAGGGCGGGAATGTGGCGCGGAGGTTAATAGGGAATATTTCCCAAAGAAAAATATCAAAAGGAAAAAAAAGGTCATGAGGGTTCCGCCCATTCCACTGTCACCCCCATGCTGCCACGTGGCAGCTGCTTTGTGTGATTCGCAAGGGCCGGTGGGGAGAAAGATAAAAATTTTCCCAATTTTTTTTTAAAGGTCCCAAGGACAAAAAGATGCCGTGCCTCCGCCACTGCCCTGTGAGGACATGTGGAAGCCTCTGATTGGCTGCAGGCAGCTGGAGGAGAATTTAAAAATTATGCCAAGCAATTTTTCAATTTTTTTAAAGGATATTTTTGATGGGAAATTTTCGCCACAGCCCACCAAGGAAAATTTTCCCAAAGTTTCTTGCAAGGTAGGAAAACTTCAAAGTGCCATAACTTGAGATAGAAATCTCAGTTTTGGGAAAATGAGGACTTTCTAGAAATCTCTCAATGCCCTCTTTGCATAGGGATTATAAATTTTACTTTTTGGTAAAGTTTGAAGGGTCAATTTTACAAAAATGATCTGCAACCTTTTAATTAGCAAACTGGTAATTTCCAACTTAAAAATTTGATTCCATTGGATCACCTTCTTCACTAAATATGCCAAATAGTCATGGAGGATTGCTTTAGGAAGGATTTAGAATGGTTTAGGAAGGTAAATTTGCTTGTTTTATTTTCAATGCACGTTTTTCCGATAATTGAAAAAACGACTGTGAAAGGGATTTGGTTTGATTTTGCAATGGATAAATTGTTATCTTAAGTGTTCTTTGTCAATTTGAGTTCATTGATAATACAACATGCCAAATTTTAATGTTTCCAAGTTGATTATTGTGTGCAGGCCCGAACTGTACATTTTGATTAACTTTATTGCCAGTTTTAAATTTACAACAGAGATCTATTTCTTTTAAAACTTGTATATCAATTTTATCATTCAAGTGTGGCATTTCATTTCTAAACTAATCCAATACATTTATTTGTTTATAAACAAACCATTTCAAAGCTAAATTGCAAAGTCTGATTTCCAATTTACTATATTTCCATAAGATACAAAATACAACATTATTTCCATGTGCCTTTCTTCTTTTCAAAACAGAGATCTAACTATCCCTTTTTTCCATACAATGAAATATTGAATTCAATCCAACAATGCATATGAGATAAGATCTTGCAATTCTTTATTAATTCCAAGTATACAACTTTACATCTTTCAATGTTTGAATGCAAATGACATAATTCTATTTCTTTCTTTCCAATTACAGAAAAAAATATAAACATCCTTCACAATTTGAATATACACTTTCATAACCAATTACAACATCTTTTCTTCACAAGTATACATTATAATTTTCATCCACATTATAGTGGGAAAGGTTACAATGAAATAATTTTCACATGGGACTGTCAAAACTACATTTTCCTTTGCTCTAGAATAGTAACATGTAAGTTTCCTCCATTTTCAATTTGATCACAACAAAAGAGGGGGAAAGGCAATGCTCTCCACCCAACCAAGACATCTAATGAAAGGAGAATCCTTCCTTCATCATTGGCCCCCGAGCCCCAACCAAAACATAATAAGAGGTGTGATTCAACCCATGGCAACAACTGGCTTCCACAACACACAACATTCTTTCAACATGCATAAATCAATATAACACATAATTCAACACAAAACAACAATTTACAACTGCAATTGAAAACGTTCAAGTCAAAACTCAATCTTGATCATGCAAGCCAAAGGAGTAAGGTCTATGGGGAAAGCTGCTTATGCCTCCCAAATGGGAATTAGGGAATCCACCAAGAACAAACCACCAATAAAATTTCACCTCACATATCCTTATACCCCCACAATCCCTCCTTATCCCCCCACATATTTCCTTATGCCCCCACAAAGTAATAAATGCAAGCTATTTATTTTCCATGGTTGATCCCAAATCAAAACTCCCTCCACAAAATTCTGATGCCAATGGCATTCCCTTATGCCCCCCACATGGATTCCCCATAGCCTTCTCCTACACCATCCCTATGGTAGTCTACCCAACCAGCCAACAATTAAATTCAACATGCACCATTCACACAACACAACAAGAAAAATAACAACATAAAAGATGGATAAAACTCCTACCTCTCCATGGTATATTTTGTTTCCAAACAACAAGCTTCAAATGCCAAAACATAGTCCAAAACAACAATCTCCAAGCATGCAAAGTTTCTCCAAAATCCTTCCAAAAGCAAGAGCTCCAAACACAAGAAAAATGCACCCCCAATGAAGTTTGCAAAATGTTTCAACAACCCAAAACAAGAAAAGAGTTTGAATTATATAGAAGAGGGAAGAGAAGAGGATGATGTGGATCCATGTAGGATGCCACATCACACATCCTTAAATTCAAACACAAAAGAAAAATTTTCATTCTCCCAAGCACAATAAAGAGGTGGGTGAAAATATGACAATTTTACTTGCACACTCCAAAAGCCCACACCCCAAAGGACTGCAAATTAATAAAATGTAAGAAGAGTGCAATCAAAGCTTGCAACATGATTAATAAAATGCATTATAAAATTCTAAAATCACCTCTCCAACCATAAGTATGGTTGGTAAATTAAATTGAGAGGTATGGGACAAGTTTTACTTGTCCCACAAGCCTCCAAAAACAACACCCAAAACAAATTCGAATTTCCATGGAGGTGGAGTGTTTCATACTCCAAAATCTGACTTACACAACTCTTACACAACTTACATATCCCTTACATATTTAATACAAGGAACCAACAACTCCCATTATTACTTTCCCATATCCCAATTTAATTTATTTAAATTTTAACCATATGATTTCCCACATTAATCTACCACATTTTAATTAATTAAAGAAAGGGACACATCACTAATAAAATACATACAACAATAATAAAAATTAACCACATTAATAAAATACACAATACCCATGGTCACATGTAAAGGTAATCCCCCCCATGGAATCCCTAACAAAACAACACACAACACAATAAAACAAGTTGCCATGGTGACCTTGTCGAATTCACCTAGAATTCCATTGTGGTTGGTCTCCGATCCCCCGATGTTTTGTTGTGATATTTTTAACCTGTAAAATAAAAATACCTCCTTCAGCCTCATGGCCATATCAGAACATCCAATATGATACAAATAAAATCACAAAATCATCTAAGTATGTGAATCACAACAACATCAAGGCAATTTAACATTATCACATACAATTTATATCAACAACTATGTCATCATCATATAATATCCATTTTCTAGATCTACTCATAATATCTAAAATCACATGTCCGAACAACATCCATAAAACATCCATGTCAAATAGTATATCATCATCCACATATGAGTATATCAGATGACAATTGAGAGGATTGTAACAAAAGTAACAAAGGCGTGTATGGTTCGATGCCTAGGAGGAAAAAACTTACCTAAGTATTCAGGAGGGGCCTTCCCTGAGATCATTTTACAGGAGATGGAAGCTCAGTGGAAGGAGGAGAAGGAATGAAGAGGGATGTTAATTTATGTCTTGCTCAACACAATGGCATGGTGGTGGGCTACACATCAAGAGAGCCTTTTGGAATGGCGCGAGGTGAGAATTTCTCTCTCTATCAGGTTTTCTAGAAGCAACATGCCCACCACCATCAAGGACTACCATGGTAAGGAACCCACCTCTTTCCACATCTAAGCTTGTGAGAAGGTCTAAAGAGAAGGCACGGAATATTTGCCACCATCCCTTTGGGTACATAAATTATATTCTACACTATAGGGTTACGTGCGCGCATGGTACATACATTCTGAGACATGTCGCCAAACAAGAAATTGGCAAGAGCTAGTAGCTGACCTCATTCAAACATTTGAATATCAAAGTACCAAGCCATTAGTTGATAAGGCATTACAAGTTATTAAGCACCTTACCATGGGGGATAGTCTTTATGGCGGAAGATAGGTTGTTGGACTGCTAGGTGAACCAGGAGTTTGGAGGCGCGCTTTGAAGGGCCTTCCCGAGATCTTTTTACAGAGATGGAAGCTCAAAGTGGAAGGAGGAGAAGGAACAGAGAGGGATGTTGAGTTATGTCCTACTCAGCATAGTGGCACGGTGGTGGGATACACATCATCAGATCCTTTTAGAATGACGCGAGGTCGAATTGCTCTCTTTGTCGGGTTTTCTAGAAGAAACATGCCCACCACCATCAAGGACTACCATGGTAAGGAAACCACTTCTTTCCACATCCAAACTTGGGAGAAGGTCTAGAGAGAAGGCACGGAAGCTTTGCCACCATCCCTTTGGGTACACAAGTTGTATTCTACACTACAGGGTTATGCGCATGCATGGTACATGCATTCTCGAGACACAACGCCAAACAAGAAATTGGCAAGAGATAACAACTGACCTCATTCAAACATTTGAATATCAAAGTACCAAGCCATCAATTGATAAGGAATTGCAAGTTGTTAATAACCTTACCATGGGGATAGTGCCATGGTAGAAGATAGGCTATTGGAATTACTAGGTGAACCAGTTTTGAGGTGCGCTTTGTAGAAGAAGCGAAGAGATTCAACTTGAGTGCGTGTGATTGGAAAAGGAGAAAATGAAATTAGTATATGTTATTGATGGAGAGGAAGTAGAGATCCTAGATGTTAACCATTCTGTGGGGACGTGTGAGGTAGTGGATAGTGCTGATGCTTACACGTATGCCTACCATGAGCCTTTAAAGACAAAGAAGGTTAACATCGACTCAGAAGAGGAACCTAAGGAAGCTATCATTGGAGATTACTAGTCGGAGAAGGAAGTCTCTAAGGTCATAGATATTTTGTGTGAATTTTAGGATTTATTCCTACGTGGGTACCATGAGCTCAAAGGCATCCACCATTCCTTGGGGGATATGAGGATAAAGTTGAAGGATGGTGCCCGCCCGATCGAAAGAGACCCTACCGATGAATTCCAATTTGCGCGTAAAGGTAAAGGAAGAGATAGAAAAATGATAGCTTCGGAATCATTGAAGTCATGTGGAAGAATTGGAATGGATAAGTCGATGGTGATAAGCATCAAGAAGGATGGGCGAGATTAGGATATGAATGAAATATAGAGAGCTAAATGCGGTTTGTGTCATCGATCCTTTTCCAACCCCCTTCACTGAAGAAATTTTAGAGGGAGTCACTGGGCGTGAAATCTATTCCTTTACGGATGGATTTTTTGGGTACCACCAAGTATAGATTGCAAGGAAGACCAGGAGAAGACAATTTTTCCACTAAATGGGGAAGTTTTTCATACACGGTCATGCCCTTTGGGTTGAAGAATGCACCTACTTTTTTCACGCACATTGGTTTAGGTGTTCCAGGACTTCATCCACAAATTACTTCAGGTTTATCTAGATCATTGGACAATATATGGGCTAGTAAAAGACCACTGTGATAATTTGAGGTTGATGTTTGAGAGATTTCGGTAGTTAAGGATATCTCTCAACATTAAAAAGTCTGTCTTTTCTACACCCTTTGGGACTTTATTGGGGCACATCATATACAAGGAGGGCTTGCTAGTAGATCCTGCCAAGGTTGCAATTATTGTAGGATTGGGGGAACCTACTAGCCAAAGTGTAGTGCATGGATTTCTTGGGCATATGGGTTATTACAGAAAATTCATCAAGGGGTATGCCAAGATAGCCGCGCCTCTAGAAGAATTGCTCAGACATAAAATTTCCTTCCATTGGGGAGAGGTGCAACAAGGCATTTGACACATTAAAGGATAGGCTTGTCACCGCGCCTATATTACGTTTTCCCTCTTGGGATAAGCCCTTCCATGTTCATGCAGATGCCTCAGAACCACCATTAGAGCAGTTCTTACATAGCTAGGTGAAGGAATTATTGATCACCCTCTATGTTTCACAAGTAGGAAGTTGACACTAGCAGAGCATAATTACACCATGATTGAGTGCAAGGCATTGTCAATGATCTACACACTTTTCAAGTTTAGATAGTATCTACTGGCAACACCCTTTGTATTCTACACCAACCACATGGTATTAAAGTATTTAGTGAACAAGCCCGTTCTACAAGGGTGCATATGTCGGTGGGTGCTATTATTTCAAGAGTTTGAGTTTACGGTAGTTGTGAAGCCTAGAAAAAGTAATTGTGGACTTGATCATCTATCAAGGATTGATTTAGGGGAGGATGCATAGAGTATTGAAGAGGCTATGCTAGACGCACAACTGTTTAGGTTGCGGTGCACGCCCTTGGACTTGGAGGAGATTGCGGTATTCCTAAAAGAAGGTGTGGCACCGGAAGGGATGAAGGCATTAGAAAGAAAGCAACTAGCTATACACGCCGCACCCTACATGTTGATTAGTGGGGACTTATACAAGTTAGGGTGTGATGAAGTTTTGTGTAGATGTGTACTAGAGCATGAGTACCTTGCCATCATAGAGGAAGCACATGGAGGAAGTGCAGGTGGACATTATGCAGGTGATGCCACCGCGCATAAAATTTTAATGGTAGGATTATGGTGGGAAACTCTGTATAAGGATTGCAAAGACTATTGTAAAGTGTGTGACCATTGTTAGCGCATTAGCAAGCCAAGAAAGAGAGATGAAATTCCTTTGCCCTATCCCTAGTATTGAACCTTTTGAGAAATGGGCAATAGACTTCGTAGGCCCTATTACACTAGCAACACGTAGGACTAGATCATGCTATGTAATCACTTGCACATGTTATTTGACAAGGTGGGCGAGAGCAACTCTAAATAAAGATTACACAACAACTAAAATGGAAAGATTTTTATGGGAGAACATTATCACAAGGTATGGATGCCCTTTAAGTTTAACCAACGATAGGGGTACACATTTCTTAAATGAGACCATGAGGATCCTGTTAGCATAATTTATGGTAGCTCATCACAAGACTACCCCTTATCACCCACAAGAAAATGGGACCACGAAGCATTTAACAAAGTCTTGAGTCATACCCCACCAAAATTTGTGATGTTAGAAGACAAGATTGGGATGACAAGGTATCAGCCGTATTATGGGCTTACAGGACAAATTATAAAAGGCTGAACAAAGCCACACCATTTCAATTGGTGTTTGGCACGGAAGCCATTCTTCCAGTTGAATTCATGTTACCTTCTTTGTGAATAGTGCATGCAGGAGGGCTGGCTGATGAGCAAGTGTTGGAAGAAAGAATTGACGAACTAATGAAGTTGGATGAGAGATGATCACTCACCAAGTGGAGCTAAACAACGAAAAAACAAAGAAAAAAAGCATGACATGATCGCCACATCAGAAACAAGAAGTTTGAGGTTGGGCAGATGGTCTTACTATATGATTCTAAGTTTCTGTGCCATCCTGGGAAGTTGAAGGTCCATTGGTTAGGTCCCTATAAAATCTCGTACATCCTTGACTCGGGCACGTGCCAGTTATAAGCGTACTGGATGGAACGAAATTGCCTGACACTTCAATGGGAGTAGGTTGAAGCCCTACTATAAATAAGTCTTCTTGGTGTTTGTAAATAAGGTAGTTTTTCCGCTTAGTTTATAATTTCCTTTATGCATTTCTTTTCTTGTGTTTCCCTTTCATGTTGTTTTTTTTTTTTTGTGCCTTGGGCACCGGTAACCCTTATTACTCTTTGAGGATTTTTGAGTGTGCAAAGGACCACCCATCATTTTAGTGTGGGGTAGAGCAATGTGAAGGAGAGCGTGTGGTAAAGTGCCAAGGAAGTTATGTTGAAAAGCTCAGTTGAATGGACCAATTGAAAGAGGTGCATGGAAAAAAAAGATGGAAAAGGATGATTGGTGTCAAGATAAGGCTACTCTCAGATCCCACATACAAAGGAAGAAAAAGCACATAAGAAACACAAGGTAGGTGAGAGGAAAAAAAATTAGGACAGAAGAAGTGCCTTCGGCGCAGGTGACACGCACACAAGAGTCTCTTGTCTAGATGGATTGGTTATGTACCAGAAGGTTGGAAGATTACCCGTACAAGGTTAGGTGTGTGAGTTAAAGTGCTAAAGTTGGGCTTTGTTTGAAAAAGACACATTAAATGTAAAAAGTACGGTGGTAGGTGAAGTAGCATTTAATGCTTAAAAAAAGGAAAAACTATAAATAGAGGGTTGAAGAACTTCATTATTCACTTTGTGAACAAGGAGAAAGAAGTGGTTTTTACATTTTCACAAACTAGGGCTTCCAAAACTGATTCGTGTGAAGAAATAAAGAAAAAAATTAAAGAAATTGAGCATGGGTGACTAGTGTGGTTCGTGAACCGAAAAAGAGGGATTTCATGGGCGTAAAAGAGTTGTGAGGAGGAACCATCTTGTGAAAGGATTATCCCAGCTAGGGTTTGAATAACTAGGGCATGGGTTTAAGGAATTTTCTTCATAAACTCGAGATCTAAGGTGGGGAAGAGTGAAAGAATAGAGCTACATGAAGTGATTAAAGTAAGAAGTGAACTTAGAAAATGGCACCCAAGAAACCAGTTAGCACACCCAAGAAGGGAAAGGGTAAGGGAAAACAACAAGAAACCGACGCACATACAAACGAAGAGTGGTATGTAGAAATGCAGTAACCAGATGGAGTAATGCTAGGGAAGGCATGGGGGTCCCATCTAAGGAACACGTCTATAAATGACTATAATCATCATTTGAGCATGATTGAGAAGGAGATGGCACTGGAGCTAGTGCACCCAACAAATAGAAGGACACCAGAGGGCTTGCCCATCTATAATGCTGACGTGAAGGTCAAGTTGGAAAAGGCAGGGTTATTTCAACTCTTTGAGTTGCCTTACTTCAGGAAGTTTGAACGCCTCTATCAATGGCTGATGTCACACATGCATGAGGACTACTTCCATTTTGCGGGGTGCAAGATGCACATTACCCCCCAACTCATCTCACATTTCATAGGCCTCATCTGTGAAGGAGATGGTTTGGAAGATGACCTAGGTGATAAGGAGGCAATTAAGGAGACTATCACTGCCTACGCATACAAAAAGGGGTCAAGATATTATGATATCACAGACATCAAGGACCCAGTAATGAGAATGGCTGCACATCTGGTGACCAAGTTAAATGACCAGGAGAGATGGACCTAGGTCAATATGCCATGGTTGCATGTTTACAAGAAAATCTCAGAGGCACCATCTAAAACTTTTCTACGTTCGTCGTGGATGAGATTGTAAGCTACGCGAAGGAAGGAGACAGGATCCTGTTCGGTAATGTCCTACTAACAATCATTTTTAGAAATTAGAGTACTTGATACATTAGATAAATTCATATGGGAGTACCTAGTTAAGGACCCTTCACCCACAAAAATATTTGAAAAATACGCATGTGACTCCATGACAATCGTGCACAAGGCGCGCCTAGAGAAATGGTATACGTGCCTAAGGAACGCATTCGGGGTAGAATGGAGGATTCCCAAATAACTGCCAACATCCACCAAAGGAGAAGTAGAATTTGCTATGTACCAACATTTCTTCTTGGGAAGGTTCAAACTAACAAATGAGACATGGAGCCCATGGTGCAAGCTCCCCTTCGCCTTCACAACTCAAGACTTCCAAGTAGGAGTAAACAGGTTTAAAGAGTCTAAGAAGTTGAAACTAGACCTTGGTAATATGGAACGGGAGCACATGGAAATGTGCAAAGGGTTGGTCTACCCCGCAAGCGTGTGTATGTGGAGAGGTATGTGTCACATGAAGTATAAATGACAAAGCCCATGACCTTGCCCATTGCAGGAGGATAAGTGGCACGCATGTACCTCCGCATAAGATCTAAATCGGAGAAGGGAACATATTTGGAAAATGAGGTATCTATGCTTGGGGATCCAACTGGTAGGAATAAACCCATGCTCAAGTAGGTGGAAAAGGAGCCAAAGAGGATAATTCTAAGTGTTGGGGAAACACAGTAATAGGATCCCCCCTGGGACAAGTGCTAGGATAAGCATGTATTCATGCAAGAAGAGCCCTTAGTCAAGGAAAAGACTCTAGAGCCAGAAAAGCCATCAGAAAAGGAGTCCTTGGGAGAAGAAGAAAAAAATTCACCTATACTAGAATCCCCGGTTAGGAAGAAGTAGAGGGTAGAAGAGGAGACCACCTCAGAAGATACTGGAAGTTTGGACAAGCGCATAGGTGAAGAGGAAGCTAGTGAAGAAGATGTTAGTGGGGAAGATGAGCTAGAAAAGGAACAAGGGCCACTTGTTTTCAACATACATGATTTAGATGAAGAAGGTAGAGAAGAGGAGCAGGGGTTCCTCTTTGTGCAGTGCAAGGATAGCCAGGAAGGGAGAGGTGCCCAAGACATGAGAAGTGAGGGAGATGGCACACAAACGTAGAAGGACCCAAGCCTTACGGTGGAGAAGATACTGAAGGTGGAAGATAGAGAAGAAACAAAGGCTATTGAGACCTTAGAGGAGGAGAAGTTGAAGCACAATGATGAGCCAATGTTAAATGAGGAGAAGGAGGAGAGCATGGAAAAGGACCATGACAACATTGGAGGCCTTGTTTTAACTATAAGTATTCATAATGACATGCACATGGGAGGAAGGTGCGTAGGGGAGGAGAGGCCAAGGATGTTTTATATTGATGACCCCAACAAAAAATTTCACGCGCAGTTCCAAAATATGATTTTGGCATAAGAGCTTATAGCCATGTCATCTTTTGACAAGGAGGCTGCCTACCCACGGATGAGGAAGATGATCTCATGGGAAATTGAGTCCCATCTTAATGAGCTAGAGTTGAGGTAAGCCACGGGGCAATAATAACATTGCCAAGGCCAACAAAAGACAACCCCGTGGTGAATGCTCAATAGCTCTCAGATGAACAACTGTGCAACATGCTGAACAAGGTCTCCATTGAAATCAAGGCTAGACTCTTCAGGCAAAACGATAGAATCAAATATCGGAGGAGGACCTAAAGAAGAAAGAGGAAGAACTAGCTGCAAGGGCCAAGGAGCTTAGCCAGGAGAAACTAATCAATGCCCAGTTGTAGTGTGAGCTAAAAGATGAGAAGGCCAAGGTGGGCGTGGTATACAAGGTGGAGGCTATAAATAATGCTATAGTATTGAAGTATCTAGACCTAGCACCCTCCGTGCGAGTATACAAATCTGATTTAGGATGCCTAGAGGATTTAACAAGAGTCCTCACCATGGAAAGGCAACCGTCACCTTGTAATCTATAGAAGAAGTGTCCGTGCGCTTGGAGGAGGAAGATAAATTGAAGGTTGTGACATTCATAGCAGAGTAAAACAAGGTTCTTGCTGATATAAAAGTCACTTCCTAGACTGTTGAGGCCACATATGACAATTGTGTGGATAGAGACAAAGTGGTAGGCATCTTGGTCACCACTCATGAAGTAGAAATCAAGGATTTCTAGGAAAAGAATAAAGGGAATAGGGAGAAAGGGAAAAAATCCTTGCTAAGGTCAAAAGAAATTGAAGCCATTGAAGCCTTAAGGGGTTCAATTAAAAACCGTTGAAGGAACTATACCCGTAGATTATGTGGAGAATGGATGCGCTAGATGATGTGGGAAAAGAGTTAGAGAAAATTGCTAACACCATAAGCACACAAGGAAATGGGCTATGTTTTGATGAGGTGAGCACCCTGGTTGGTGACCTCTATCAGAAAGTGCAAAATGAAGTCGATGCTTGGAACAAGTTGGAGGCCGACTTGCAAAAGGATTTTCCTAGCCTTTTGCAGTGATTCCATCATTCCTATTCTTTTTCCATATTCTTTCATCCCCTTATTCTTATCCCACGGTGTAAGTCCACCATATTATTTCCTTCCCTGGAGAAGTGTTCCCATGGATGGAGAAAAAGCATAGTGTGGGGTAATGTTGGACCCCTAAGATATTGTTTAAGTACAAAAGGGCACATAGGCGTGTAAGGATAAAGTGCGCGAGGCGGGGGTTTAGAGAAGGTTTTAAGGAAACCCGTGTCCCATGCATGGACAAAACCAAGGGTTTGAGACTTAGCCATTTTGGGAATTTTGGTAGAAAACGTGAAAAGCATGACCCAACTACGCATGCAGAGTGGATAAGGTGCCAACCTGGTGACATGGTGGCCCAGGAAGGAGCATGCCCAGGGTAGAAGCTCTGGAAGCTCATCATGGTAAAAGATGGAAAGCTCGGGCCCTGGAGGAGCATGGCCATATGGAGGACCACATTCGGACACTTGGCATCGATGTGAGGCTGCTTGGAGGATGAGTTGGCAGCCCATAAATCCTATATATACAAGCACCTACGAAGGAAACAAAAAATAGATAGTGGGCGAGCTCAGCAAAAATGGAGCTTTGTAGAAATACTTTGTAAGAAATATGTTAGCTTGGGAAATTATGCTTAGGAAGGATGTATCAAGGGTATGGGGTTATAAATTTCTTTTGTGAGCCTAGTTATATGAGTCCAGATATAATGCATAACTATGATCTACTTCTCTGTAACATTTTGTATTGACTCCATGAATATAAGGAGATTACCAGTTTACAATGAATATGAACATTGATGATTCTAATGCATACATCTTTCTCAGAATTATTTTGCATTTATATTTATGATTAAGTATGAGTGTTTGTATAACTTATTTCTGTTTTGGTATAAGCTATCCAATATGTTAAGCATTTTCTGTTTGGAATGACTGCAAGGATCTAGAATCCGTTCTGAGCTCTATGATGCTTGTATGTTTTACTCCTTTCAAAACCCTTGAATATGGATCATAGATGATGTTTCCCACTAAACTCACATAAAAGAGAGACTCAGCTCCCGCATGTGCCTTAGGTGAGCACCTAGCTCTGTGGGTGATAGGTCGACGTGCATGGGGTACCTTTCTTTTGTGATAAGGGTAAAAATGACTACAATATGTTGCTACCTTGATAGTTGTTATATGTTTCACCTTCCCAGATATGAGATGCTGAAAATTTATTTTTTCAAAAAAATCATATTATTTGTCATGTAGCCTTCTTAAAAGATTCAATGTGCATTCAAATATGACCATTTGGCATCTTTATTTCAGAATTTTCTGCGATCTATTAGAAGTGAAACCCTACATATTGAAAATCTTGTAGACCATCTTCATCTTGGCCCAAAGTTTTATGTAATGGGAATTTCTAAAGGAAAACAAGTGGGTAATCTCTATACATTTGTACAATTTTTTAGGTACCTAATTAAATGCCACGATTTTCCCCCTTTTGGAAGCATTGCAACTATGATGCAATGAGTTGATAGGCCCTATACCCACGAAGTTGGGGTCTCTTAATAAGATTAGTGTTATTGCATTATAGGAAAATGATTTGAGTGGAGCAATACCAACTTTTCTTGGAGGACTGAGCATGCTAACAAGGATGGAGCTCAGTTTTAACTCTATTTGTAGGCCCATTCCTAGAACTCTCTCAACCCTCTCTCAGCTCACTATTTTGGATGTGAGGAACAATAGTTTATCTCAAAATATTCCTAAAGGTGATTTCTTGGATGAAAAATATCAACGACATTTATAATTTTTTGGTTTTGTTTTAGTTCTACATTTACTTAGGACAATATCTTTTATTATAGTATACTGGGTAAAACATTTGCAATGGAAATGACTATAATCATAAGAAGTGGTCAAATTTACACTCTGAAAAAGAAGCTTCAACTTGGCAACAAACCATTTATACTTTTAAATAGATTTATAAAGTTTGTACACAACTGTCTTAAAGCCATCAAAGGGGTTTCCAATTTTTTTCCAAGTATATATTGTTTAATGTATTTATAGACCTCTTACGGTGGATTTCCTACGTTTTGCAGTGTAGTCTTGCATAATACTACTAAATGTAAGAGCATTGTGCATTGATTCAATAAATGTTATAATACCACTTTTTAAAAATTTAAGTGTCTTTTGCGATTGTTTCTATAAATTTCCTAGTACGCACCAATACATGGTCCCATACAAGACACATGTTTTTAGGATTTTTATAGACACTCTTCATAATTTGTTTTCCACAAAAGTTTCTTTCAATGCTGCCACATGGTAATAAAACTCCTAAAGATCTGGTACATATCTTTAGTTTCCCTTTGTGAGTCACCATAAATTTTCTCCCGATAGTAGTTGCTTCTATGTTGAGGGGAGATTTTGTATCTTGTGTTTATGAATCTATGGCTATTTTGAGGGCCACATAACCTCTCTAGATATAAAAATTGTAGAAATTACCTCTCTGAATCTCCACAGATTCTCTTTAAACTATGCCATAATATGCAAGAAAAAAGTTTCACTGAAAATATGAGCCAACTTCCAGTTGGGTAGGAAAAACCCTATTATCGTTACATTAAGGATTTTCGTTAACTATAATGTTCAAAGCTAATAATATACATTAGATAATAAATCTAATGTTTAAAGCTAACTCTATTATCATTAATTTGTTGTTCCATAGCTCATACACTCGCTTATATAGTAGATGTTAGTAAAATTTTAATTTTATTTCAATATGTATTGGTGTATTATTACAAACATACAATCAATGTAAAGAAATACCAAGTGTGATGTAGTTTGTAACATAGTAATTTTTTTGTTAAAAATACTTATATCCTTTTCTATGAATTTCCCATCATCTTAATATTTATCCACTTGTATAAGCTTATAATGACATATTTAGGATAATTTTTTACTTGAATTGCTGCATATTTATACATGTTCAAGTCTTTTAGGTACTTTTTCTATATCATTTCTCTTGGAAAATATTCTCTCAAATCTAACTTCCATATTTGGATAGCACCAAATTATTGTTTTACCCTCCACCCTACAAGATATAACTTGGGTCAATTTGTATTTGCCATATCATGGCCTTGTTTAATATAAACTTTAGGTTATGGTTTATCTTAATTTGTTCAAGACCCTTGGGGTCATTTAAATATGGTTTCTGGCCATATTTGGTTGATCACCTCAAGTGAATGGGGAGAGAAGTGAGGGAAGGAGATTTACTAGACTATAATGTTTCGTTAATGGAAATTCTTTTTATCGATGGTTTTTACCCCTCTGGGGTTTTCGACATTATATATGTGTCTAATGTGTTATTTACTTTATTGTATTTATTTCATGTTTATAAATTTTATTTATAATGTTTAATTACTTCACTACCTCAATCCTAACATGGTACCAAAGTGTGCTAAAATTGAAATTATTAAATAATTTGTTTTATTTAATAGTTCGATGAAAAATTAGTTGGGTTAGTTTTACCCCCTTCGGATTATTTTTATTTAATAGTTAGATGAAAAATTAGTTGGGGTATTTTTACCCCCTCAAGGGGTTATAAAAAGAAACACCTTCAATTTTATTTATGACACATTTTGTCTTTTGCAAAAATTTAACCCTTTCAAATTTGGTGTATTGGAAAGGGTGGAGCGGGCCCACTCTAATTTCATAGGTATGCATTTGTTTAAATGTTGTGATATATATTTTTTTTCATATGAAATTTATTTCTAATGTGTGTAGGAAAAATGTACCAAGGTTATAAGGAGGTGTCCAACTTGAAGACAAACATCCAAACTTATAGGGATCTACATTTTTCATGTGACATAAACATTTTTTTGGATCAAGGTTGTAAATATTAAATCTCATAACATTATACCCTTCTCTCAAATCTCTTTCATCCTCATTGGAAATATTTTACAAATTTGGTGTGGTGAAAAATATTATCTGCCGAGCACTCTCAAATATAGGTATGGGTAAATGAGTTTGAAAGATTTTATTTATTTTGTATAGTTTCTAATATTTAGAGCAAAAGTAAATATGTGGGAAAATCCATGGTAAAATGGAAGGTCTCTAGGATGGAGACAACCCTCCATAGAAATAGAGTTTTGATTTTTCCTATTGGCCGTGTGAAAAATATATGATAAAGAATTGATTTAGATCAAGGTGAAATCACTAGGAGACATTTTTATATGTTAGAATAATTTATTCCAAACCTATGTCTTACCCCCTTCTAATTTGGGAGGTGGTATGTATTAAATAATAAATTAAAACCTAACCCTATTTTCTAAATGTCTTAGGAAATACTATAAAACATTAACTTTACCTTAGCATTAATTTTTTTACGTCTCCTAACACATGCTTGGTGGAGACCTAATTTAAGTTTGGTAAAATGTTATGAATTATAGTTTAAATTATAAATCTTATAAAATTTATATTATAACCCCCTTAAGTACTCCACATTAAACATAACATTCAAATGCCAAATTTAAATGTATTAGGGGATATAGTTGGTTTTTATTTGCATTAACATATGCACATTATTTTTATATAGTTTTTATTAAAAAAAAAAATTAAATATAACCACTTTAACCTTTACATTATTTGGCTATGTGTGACTTGGGGATAACACATAATATGCATTGGTTTAAAAAACATAGGTCCACGTATAATGTGAGAAGTGCATAGGATAAGTGTTTAAGGATTATCAAGACTTAATTAAATGCCTTCCCTAACTCTTTAACCCTAAGCCTCCCCCTTTTTTATATGTGGGATATATTATTTAAATATAGTTAAAAAACCTAAAACCAATAGTTTATAAACATAATTTATTTGAACATAGTTTATTTAACATCAAAGTCTTATCTTCTTATATCATTGAGGCTTGAGCCATTATTGGTTGCTGGTATGGTTGAGTCTTGCATATGTGTTTAAGATACTATATTTAAACAACCCCCATAAAAATGTGCATGGTGTATAAAACACTTTTTAAAAATCCTTATAATAGGCACTTAAGGTGGCTTGTTACCGGTCAAGTGGACCCCTTAAACACATATGATATAGTAAATTGGTGTATTATGTGGCTTATATTTATTTCATTTTATTTTTTATTAGTGTAAACTTTGTAAACATTTAATATAATACATTATTAAATTTATTTGTATAATTTTATTTAGATCAAATGGTTTACATATTTTTATAGGAACATTGGCTTAAAGAGGTCAAAGGTTCAAAACACATGCATTTTTTAAATGAAGAATTCTTTCTTATCAAATAAAAATTTTCCATAAAATTTATAAATATCAAATTTTCTAATTTAGGAGATTTTTTTATCTAAGTATTAAAAAAATGTATTTTTGAAAATTGTTGTTAAGGTAAGTTGTGGCTTTGGCCACACCCTTTGTTGTTTTTTTCTTGTGACTTATCTACTCCGTGGGTTGTGTGACCATTGGTTTCTATGTTTCAAGTTGTGTTGACCTTGGTAAATCCATTGGATTGTTTGGCGAGCTAGTTGTTCTTGCAAAAACTTGTCACTTAGCAATATAGGTAGGCTCAACCACTTTAAAACAAGATGGTCAATATACCATAGCAGTTGTTAGCCATAAATGTATTAGTGATCGCTAGCAGTAAATGTCTTAGTAGTCATTAGCCATAAAGGTCTTAGCGGTCATTGCTGTTCTAAACATTGAGTTAACATTAAAAATTATAAATTTTCTTAATATAGTCAATTTTTTTGAGGAAAATATGATTAATGGAAGATGTTTTTTTACTCACAAGGATTTTATTTTTTCAGAGGAGTACTTGTGAGAAATGTTAATGGATGATAGTATAATAGTGCTTATATTAAAAAAATTAGTATGTGATTACTAAAAATAGTATTATATGCATATCAAATGACATTGGAGACGTCCAATATTGATTGCATCTAATATATATTTTACAAGATTAATATGTTGAAATTTTCAACATATTTATATAACATCGTTAGTTAAGCATATTGTTATGTAAGTAGTGTTTAAATTTTACAGATGGTTAAAACCGAAATCAATAAATATTTATATGCTTATTATGATATCTATTTGGATATTATGACTATAACCATGCCGATGTTACGTTAGATATAAAATATATTGATACATGTTTAAGTTTTTTTTTTGGTGTAGGTGCCATTACTTGGAATAGTAAAAAAATCCAAAAGTCTCCATTTCTTCTAGGCCGAGGTAGAGTATAGAAGTGAAATGGGATAAATGAAATAATCCATGTGGTTTAAGTGGTTGTTGGAAGAGATACACATGAAAGCTAAATAAAGTACCCCTCTTCTATATGATATCCAAAGTTGCATTGCTCTTACTAAGAATCTAGTTCAAAATCAAAGAACGAAGCATATAAAAGATCATATGCATGTTATCCGAGAGAAAGTCCTCTACATGATATACATCTTCGATACTACTTATCTCAAGATCAAGTCCTAAGAAATTTTCTTCATAATCCCGAAGCTCATTGTATTCCACTATTTCTTTGCTGTGGGAAGTCTCATCTCCGGAGGGCCCAAAACTCTTTGTTTCAAATTTTTCATCATAGAGAGAATCTTCCTCCTCGAATGGGAAAGAGAAGACTTCAATTTCACCAACCCATCCATCAATCATTTTCTTAGGAGGGACATCAAATTTTTCACCCCACTTTATTTCATCATGACCAACTTTTGAATTGGTTGAGAATTCAAAATTGGATTCATACCTATCTTGCAAATCCATGACTTACATTAATAGTTCAAGGTTGAGATGAGGGTCTTCTATTTCTTTTCAATCCTTAGTATTTATTTCATGGATTCTTCTTTCAAACCTTTCAAGGGCTAGTCACAAGTTGACATTTCACCTTTATGGATGTCATGATCAAGATAATCTTCATCTTTAAATGGGAACGAGAACATATCTTCATCATTGGGAAACACATTAGCTGATCTCTTAGCTTAGAATTCATCAAGAAACATTTCCTCTTCTTCCTGGCTCACATCATCTGGTAACTCGGGGCTACCCTATTGTAACTCAAAATTTATCAACACTTCTTCAAGATCAATAACCCCCATTATAGCCATGTCTATGTATTTCTTAAGTACATTGTTGAACATCACTATTACAACCATGAAATTTTGGCATAATGAATAATTGATATAGTTATATCTAATTGTATTTATTTTGTGATATTATGTGTGAATTTATTCTTTTTATTCCAATAAATTGTTTGGATGATTATATGTGTTGATGCCACTCTTGGTTGTAAGAAATTTTCATATGCAAAAAAAGAACCTATACACAGTAACTAATCTAAAGCCAAAGAACTTGTCTGCAACAACTCGTCCACAACATAAGGAAATCATTCACAACAAATAACCCACATTTATGAAGATATTTTGAAACATGAAGTGATGGAACTTAAGTCCTTATATGCCATTAGATAAGTAGTTACAATAAAAATGATGGAAAATTGAGAAACAAATCAATCTTTGATTTGGTCATTGATTAAGAACTAGTGAAGAATTGATTGTTAGTTGAACACTTGTGTATTTCAAACATGTGTTGAATTTTTCGATCTCTCACTTGTTCTCTCACTTATTCTATTGAAGACTCCTTGTTGTATTCTTCTTCTTCTCACATGTGATGTAAATGATAAGATATAAAGGAAATGATTGGTGCCTTGTAATGGGGAGTCAATTTGAATTGGAATTAGAGAAAAAGTGAAGTTAATTAGATTTGGAATTAGAATCAAGATAATTTGATCTTTTGTTCCTAGATGTAATGTTTTATGCAAATCAATAAAGAAATATGAGTTCTATTATTTAGTTTTTAGTTACATATTTAGGAAGGGATTAACACCCAAGTTAGGGCCCACTTGAGGTTTGCTAAATCCCCTCCATTGTTTCATTTCATGCATATTTTACTTAGGAACAATCTTCTCTCTGAATCTACAACTTTGTTTCAGTAATAACATTTAGCAATAGTCCATTTTCAAGTCTGAGTTTTATTTTACTTTCAATATTGTTATGTGATAGTTATTTCCTTTCCAACCTCTTAGATCAACTATAATTGTGCATATAACACATAGAATATTTCAAGTCTACACTCCTGGTTTGAAAACTAAATGAATGTAACTCAATGTACAACATATTAATTGTTACAAGTTGATTTACACCACCATTTTTGGTGTCATTTCTAAGGATATTTCCAAATTTATAGGAGTTTGTGAGGTTTTGCATTTCTGAATTTCTTAGAACATATTAGGTTGTAGAAATTCCACCTTCAAAACCCCCACTAATGAATGTTGATTGAGTTGAGTCAGTTGATGTATGCACCATCATAGAGATGCCCATGGTAGATTCCTACCCAATCCTCAAATAGCAGAAATTACTTCTAATTCTAAAGAAGAAACATCCTCTTCTGTATAGGGTTTGTTGATAGAACACTCCCTCCCAAGTGAGATTTATGAGGCTATTCCTAAAATATAACATGGAAGAGGAGGTGAATCAAAACATGGAAGAAGAGGTAAGGGAACCAAGCACATTTGAGTTTCCTATCTCCAATAACAATCACCTACTCAAATGAAGAACATCTCTCCATCAACTCTTCCTAATTTTCATGGATCTATGAATGAATACCCAGACACTTTCTTGTTTGAGTTTGATGTCTTATGTAGGATTTATGACTACACAATGATGCACACAAGATGAATTTGTTCCCTGTTACACTCAAGGATGCAACCTTGAGATGGTTTATGGGCCTAGGAAGAGATGTTGTTACTACTTGGAAACAAATGAAAGACAAGTTTTTGACCAAGTACCAAGACTATTGCAGGCCAAGTAGCAGGAGGAGATGAAATATTCAAGATGAAAAAAAAAGGAAGATGAGCCACTAGAATATTACCTTGAGAGATTCCTATTTTGTGTTCAAAATTCAAGACATATAAGGTTACCTCTGAGTCTCTCAAGTTACTTTTCTTAAAAGGACTTAATGAGGAAGATATGGATGCTTTGGACTTAATAGAGTTAGAGACATCTCCAAAGCCACTTTTGAGGATATTTTTCAAGCATGTAGGAACTATTCTAGAGAACCATGAAAATAATAAGAAGTACTAGATCAAAGGGTGGAGAAAATGCCAAAGGAATTAGGGAAATATCTAAATTAGAAATTACAAACATGTTTAAGAACATGAAACAAGAAATAGTTAATGACATGGCCACCCAACTTGATTCTCTACATGTAAAGAAGAAGAGAGAGGATGTAGAGGAAAACTTGCAGAGTTCTATTCCATTCTTATAAAGAAATAAATTTGATTGCACATGTAGGGGACTGGCCAACATTACAGAAGGAAAGGAGGTTACACCAGAGTTAAAAATGATAGAAATGGAGGATGGGAAAGTTTTCTATGTTTCCCAAAGGAAGCCATGGATGCCAAGACAAGGAGGTATGTCACAAGATCCCATGCCATCTTTTCAAAATTGGGCTAGTAGTTCATATAACAATATGCAACCCCACCTTGGGCTAATACTCAACAAGGATGGGCTCCTTACTTTAATCAATACCAACAGTCATGACAACCTCAGTTCTTAGGACCAAAAAGTGGTAGTACCCCCTTATTCATGGAAAAACTTAGAGAGGAGGGAAGAAATAATGGAAATCAACCTCTTAACTACCAAAAAACCTACCAAAAACCTCCCTACCCACAACAACAAGATTTGATGCCAAACCCCCAATCTAGCTCTCAACCAAAAACTACTCAATTTCCTCTCAACCAACAACTAACCCCAATAATAAAGTTTCTCAACTAACCTATAACATTGAATCAACCCAATATATTTTACTTATTCAGTTGATGTCAATAATATCCATCTCTTCTTTAGGAAGAGCACTTGTGCCACCAAGTAAACCTACAATCACAGAGATACCAAATGAACCACAGTTGCTGCAAGATGATCCACAAAAATCCAAAGATTTGTAAGTGATCCACATCAACATGAACAAAATTCTAAAAAAGTAAGATGTAAGTCAATGGACCCCCATTTCTAGAAATATTGCAAGAGAGAAAATATGACCCTAAATCAGATTTTGATTCTGATTTTTCAATCAGTTGAAGGAAATTTGTGTAAAAATTCCACTCATTCAAGCCATCAAGGATGTGCCTATTTACAACAAGTTGATCAAGGATCTATGTATAAAGAATCCAAGGTAGAAAAATAAAAGATCCATCCATTGTATAAGTCATTGGATAATTGGTTGACATCATTCTTATAAAAAAATTCTACAATTCATAGATCCAAAAGTCTTTGGTGATATTACTATGAATGAAACTACAATAGAAACCCTGATCCATAATGTAGTCATTTAATTGGGAAACAATCATGTTATGACCATGAAAGTCATGTTAGATATCAAGTGGAAAACTAACTGAAATTAAAATAAAAATACCCTGATTGAATTAGGGGCAATAATCAATGTCATGACCAAGAAAATCATGGATGACCTGAAGTTGGAAGACTAAAGGCCAATATGATGTAATATTGCAACTAGTGGATAGATCAACAGTAAGGCCTGAAGGATCCTTGAGGACATTGTTGTGGTGGTAGACTCTTGAGAATACCTTGCTGATTTCATTGTCCTACAACCAAAGGCAAGTATAGGAGGTTACCCTCTTATACTAGGAAGGCCATGGCTGGCCACTATGCTGATGATATTTATAGGGTGTAGGTCTAAAACATGATCATATCAAATGGAAATGGTACCAAGAAACTTATACTCTATCCTCCTCTTGCCCAACCATTGAATAATGAGGATCAAATAATTTAGGTTGAAGAACCAAAATTGATCAATGCTATGTCCAAAGATGATGATGTTGGAAAAGTATTGCACTATTGAAGATCAGGAGGAAGATGTTGTTCTATCTAATATTATATAAAAAATATGGAAGAAATGAAGAAATTGATGACATATTGAGGTGTTTGAGTTGTCCTTTGAACCAAGTCTTACCACAAAAGAGTACCATGAGTATTCCAGGAAAAAATTGTATTTTTCACCAACTTCTTCCTCATGAATGCATATTAAATTCTGTTAATAGTAACATGTGTTCAATGTTGGACCTCTCCAACAAAGTATAAATAACAATAGGGAGGTTACTAAATGTAAGAAAGATACTGAATATACAACATGAGGAATTATTTATTTCTCTTTTTCATGAAGAAAGTACAACATTTGCTTGGGATTATAGTGATATATATGTGGGATTCATCCTAGGATTTGTACTCATAGAATTTATATTAAATAATAATGTAAACCAATCCTTGAGGACATACCATGTTGTGGTGCATGAACCTTAGGAATAAGAGAAATTATGAAGGTCCTAACTATAAAAGTTTCTAGATGATGGATTCATATACCCCATATTATATAGGAAGTGGGTATCACCTCTGAGTAATTTACCAAAGAAGAATGGAAATGGAGAATCATGTGGATTACATCCCAAATGAATTCAGTACAAAGAAATACCACTTCATCATTTCCCTTCATTGATCAAGTTCTTGAACCTATAGTAGTAAAAACTAATTTCCTTTCTTGATGGATACATTTATATGTCGGATGTTAGAAAAGTCTTGCATTATTGAATGTCAAGATGGAATAAATTTCTCTCTAATATTTTTCATAAAAATATTTATACTAATCAAATTTAGATTATCATTGAGGTGCTTGATTTTAAGACCATCAAAATTGAACCAAAATTACCATAGTAGAGGATCCATGGTAAAAGGATAAATATTTTTATAATTTTTTCTATATGGTCCTCATGTATAGATTTAAATTATGTTAATAACAATGTGTGTTCTAAAAAAATTGTGACCTCTCTTAAGTTTCAGTATAAGGAATAAAAAAAATTTCTGAGACCACTAAATGCATATGATTAGATTTTTTCAATAGGTACATAGGGTAAATTGTTGATTTTTTTCTACAAGAACATAAAACAAAATTTTCTTGGGTATTTCCTAGTGATATTTGTGGGATTCATCCTAGGTTAGTACTCATATAATTTATATTAAAGAAGTTCAAAATGTAATACAAGAAAGTTTGAGAAGATACATAGATGATGAACTTATTGTTTGAGAAATTGTGATGGATGAATAAAAATTGTCAATGATGATTCATTCATACCCCATAAAAAGATACATATGCCCAAATAATTGAAGAGGGTGATTATGTAAAACTTGTTTTACCAAAGAAAATTGAAGTTTAGAATATGTGTTTCATTTAGAGAACTAAATTCATCCATTAAAGAAAGTATTAATTTCCTTCATTGATTATTTTGTGTGGGATTGTACCCCACTTATAAACAATCCCTTTCTTAATGAATAAATGGTTACAATCAAATCCAATATTACACCAAAGGACCAAGATAATACTACATTCACATGTCCATGGGGAAATTTTCCTATTTAGTTCTCCCATTTGGCCTATGTAATGCACCACTAACATTCTGAGGGTAGTCTTAAGTATCTTCTCTTGATTTGAAAAATGACTGCATGGAATTCTATATGGATGAATTCATTATTCATGGCAGTACTTTTGAGGAGGTTATGAAAAAATATAGATAAGGTCTTAAGAAGATGCAAGGATCACAATTTGTCCCTAAGTAATGAGAAGTGCTATATGATGATGTCAGAGGGTATAGTGTTGGGGAACTACCTTTCCTCAACAAGGAATTCAAGTAGATCCAACAAAAGTGTTTTTCATAGTTCAACCTTCCCACACCAAGAAAAAAAATATGTTAGAATATTTTTAGGCCATGTTGGATATTACAAAAGGTTTATATAAGACTTCAAAAAAATTACAGCGCCACTTTTTGCATTGCTTTAGGAAAGGATGTTGATTTTGTATGGACTAAATGTTGTGAAAGTGATTTTCAAACTTTAAAAGAGATGCTAACTATTTCTCTTGTGTTGAGAGGAATTAATAGAACCTTCCTTTTCACATCCATAATATATGCATTAGATCATGTTATTAGAGATTTCCTAGGTCAAAAATATGGTAGTATGAATTATGCAATATACTATGTCAACAAGAATTTGTAACATGCATAATTGAACTATACAATAACAAAAAAAATTCCTAGAAGTAGTATATTCCATAAACAAATTTAGACATTATATCACATGATACCTAGTGTTTATTCACACTTGATCATGTTGCAATCAAGTATCTGGTAAATAAACCAATAGTAAGTAACAGAATCATAAGGTGGATGATCTCTGTAAGAATTTGATGTCACCATAGTGGAAAAACCTAGAAAAGATAATGTGGTGGAAGATTTCCTCTCAAGGATGGATACCAACAAATGAATAGAAAGTAGTTGATGATTCATTTCTAGATGAGCACCTATTTTCTATTTCTAAAATACAAAACACCCTGGTATGTAGACATAGCCAACTAACTACTTGGTCTCAGGTAAAACACCTCCACATTTTTCATCCTCTGAGAAAAGGTATTTAGTTGAAAAGAGTTTACCCTTTTCTTGGATAGCTAGATTTCTCTTTTATACAAGTCAAGATCAAGTAATGAGAAGGTGTATAGATGATGAGGATATATTTTATGTCCTCAGAGCTTGCCACAATGAACCTTGTGGAGGGAATTTTGCTACAAAGAGAACAACACAGAAGGTGTTGACTACTAGCTACTATTGGCCAAATTTACATAAGGATGCAACACTATACACTAAGAGATGTGACAAATGCCAAGAATGGGAAATCCCACTAAGTTTGATGAGATTCCATTATAACCTTAATTGGTTTGTAACCTTTTTGATAAGTGGGGATTATATTTTTTGGCCCTATAGACCCTCCATCTCAATAGAAAGAGTATATCATTGGTCTATACAAATTACCTAACCAAGTGGACAGAGGTAAAATAATTTCCAAACCAAACCTAGTGAGAAGGTGGCTAAATTCTTGTATGAGAACATATTTACTAGATATGGAGTCCCAAGGGAGATTGTGAACAGACTAGGTACACATTTTACTTGCTGATGTGATTGCTGATTTGGTCAATGAATATGAAATCAGGCATAGAAAGTCTACACCATACCATCCCCAGTCTAATGGCCAAGTGGAGGTTACAAACAGAGATAGAGGCCATATTGACAAAAATATAACTCCACATAAATATATTGGGAAGATAGGATTCCAGAAGTAGTCTGGGCATTCAATACAACATGGAAGACCACAACTAGATTCACACCATTTGAACTATTATATGGCAAGACTATTGTTTTTCCAATATAATTTGAGCATAAAACATTTTAGGAACTACACTTGAGATAGGAATAGACTTATCAAAATCTCGAGATAAAGATAATTATCCAACTCAATGAGTTGGATGAATTGAGAAAAGAAGAATTTCATAACACATAGGTAGTGTAAAAACAAATAATCAAATGGCATGACCAGTATATTAAAACAAGATATTTTTAGGAAGGTGATTGGGCACTTTTGTTTGACTCAAAATATAAGGATCACATAGGGAATCTTAGAACAAGGTGGCTAGGCCCCTATGAAATTGAGAATATCTTCCCTAATGGAGTGTGAAGCTTACTACTATTGATCTGTGAGATTCAAGTTGTTGGTGAATGGCCATGTTAAGATTGTATAAAAATCCAGTTGATAAAGGCTCATTTATGGAATTGTTCGAGGAGATATAGAGAAGAATGGAGAAAGAAACATCATAATTAACCTCGAGGTTGAGCATGTTGGCTCACCTTTTGGGATTGCAGAGAATTGATGAGATTTTAGTAGCCTTGGAGCATTTAGCTTGCTGAATACTTCAAGGCTAAATAAAAGTGTTGAGATCTACCTTTCTAGGTGATCATCAACATTTTGCTAACCCATTTTTTTATATAAGTTTTTTTGTTTTTATAGGTTTTATTGATAAGTGATTGTAGGAGAGCATGATCTCCATCACAAGGAGAGAGTGTAATGACCAAGAGTTCAACTTTTCAGCCATAAGAAATAAGATCTTATTTTTTTGAAGCATTTGGCAAAACTCATGGTTACATAAAGGACATCAAGGAAGCATGCACAAGTGGATGATATAAAAGAATGATTGGCACCCCAACCAATTGGAGTTCCTCTCTAGGAAGCATATGTTTTAGTAAGAAAATGTCAACACAAGTTAAACCCATGTTTGTAGCATCATAGGGCACTTGCATGCAACCAAGACTCTAGTTCAATAAAGCATGCACATCAATCATTATGAAGCCACAATGAGATAAGTGCATACATTTATTACTTTAATAAAGCATGATTAGATTAATTGTATTTAATTATGAGTTATGCCAAGTCATAAATCATGTGACACATTAAAAGACCACCACCTTTTAGTTATGATGTGTCCACTTAAGCCCTCCACATAAGCCAACATGTCACATCATTTTGCTTCATGTACTCAATGTTTTCACATCCACTTAATGATTAATCACCCCTAAATGTATTGCTTTTCCCCTTGGTAATAAAGTTCAAAGTAATGAAAATCCATCAACACAATTCATTTTTGCAAAGTTATTTCAAGGAAAAATTGTGTGGTTACATATTGCACCTTGGGAGAAGCTGCGTATCCTCCATGGGAGGTGACCTGATCAAATATGAACCTTCTACGCATTTGTAACTTCTAAATCATCCTGAGGTTGTGCAATACTTTGAGAATCATGGATGGATGTAATACATTAAATTTTTCAAGGCTTTGATGAGGAAATTGTGGTAGAGTTTGCAAATACCTAAAAAATGGAGAGGAAAAGGTAAAAGGGTTAACAATCAGGGTAAGTGATGATATTTTAGCAGAGGTCATTGGTTTACCAGCTCAAGGAGAGCCATTTCCAGACAAAGCTAACCCAGAAGAAACAAGAAGAGAATTTGTAGAAAATGATGAGAGTTCATCTCAGACCACCAAGGTACTTTTAGAACATCTCTCAAACCTTTATGGGCATAAGATACCAATTTTTTCATTCAATATTTTACTTGTGAAGGGAGATATTCAAGGTTAAATACAATGCATTTCAAATTGTTAAATCATTTGAAAAATAATCATCAAGTGAATGTTCCAAATTTATTTCATGAGATGCTTAAGAAAATGAGAAAAGAGGTTCGAGGGGTAGGGCAGCCCTGTCACATCATTTTCTAATAACCCTAGTGGTCAAGCACACTTTGCAGAGGGAGCACCCTCAGATATCATGGGATGACTTTGTGAGAGTGAAAAATATTGAAACCTTGTTGGGAAAGAGGAGAAAAAGGAGAAACAACACTGAAAATTTCTACTTCACATATGCTAGAAGCTGCACCACCCTCTTCCCCACCTCAAGAACTAATAAATTTTGAAAGTATTCCTTCCATGAAGAAACCCCTACACCTATTTCACCAAAGAGAATATTTATTATTGAAAATTTATTGGAATTTTCCTCCCCTAAAACCTCCACTTCCAAAACCAAAAGGAAATATACTCATTCTGCTCCAAAACAAACTAGGCACTCCTATAGGCTTAGGAAAAAGAGGACAAAAACCTCCAGTTCAAGAAAATCTCAACCCATCTCATTGGATAGTGATTTGGAAGCCATAGAAGAAAATTATGAGCCTAAACCATTGGAAAAAGAGTATAGAGATACTATTCTCCCACAATAACTCAAGATCTAGAATACCATGAACAACCAATGGAAGGACAAGAATAACTAAATTAGAATGAGGGAACAATTCATGAAGTAGAGAGTCATGAAGTGAGACAAGTAGAAGAGGCAGTGGAAGGAGGAAATGAACAAGAGAAAATGACTATAGATGATGTCAATGAACAAGTCATTGAGAAATTTTTGAACAATCACAAAATGATAGTCTGTAAGAAGAAAATGTAGAACCAATGTAACCCCAAATATTATTCATGAAATCATAAAGGAACCTAAAAAACCATCTTACAGTGAGATGGGAACACAAACTATGGGGCCCAATATTGAAAATATGTTGTTGCAAAGGGATGCTTACATTAATAGGCTCAAGAAGAAATGGGAAAAGGAGAAGGAAGACCTTATCTCTAAACATAAGGAGGAAATGGAAGACAAATACAATGAGATTAGAAGGCTAAAAAAAAAGAGAAAACAATACATGTAGCATTTGACATGTTGAGTTGCAGACCCCATCAAATGTCTATGCCATATACCTAAAATAAAATATGGTGTACCACAATTTACTTGCATAAATTATGATATGATATATGACATTAGATCAACCAAGAATTTATTTACTCTATATCAACATAGTACACATGAACTATAGAAATTTATTATGTGAGCTATATTTGCATAATTATGCCCTTCCATATGACAAATATTGGATCCCAATTCTATATATTGGGGATGTATAGGTTAAGGCATTATGTTCTTATATTTCAAATGAAATGGAAAGAGATAAGAAAATGGAGGCATATAGACATTTGGAGAAGGTTACACCACTATATATTAGAGTTGAGGAAACAATAAAATGAAATTGCAAAAGAATATGAAAAGTATATGGAAGTGGATGCAATCAGAAACAAAGTGTTGAGAATGAGGATGGAAGCCCACATAGAAGTCAGGAACATGATCAAAGAACATGTAGTTTAGGTTATGGAATGCAGAGCCAAATGGAAAGAGTTATCACCTGTACTCCAAAGGAAAGAAATGCACTCACATCTAAATATACTTCCAATGTTATGCAAGGTGAACAAGTATATTGAAATAACAAATGAATGTGGGATGATTGGTTTCCTATAGCTTATCATCCTCAAATATTTCATTTCCAAATTTCACCTTAGACATGAAATTTACCAATCAATCAAAGGGTGTAAGAAAGAGTTTGGGATAGATTGAGGAAGAGTTGTGGATATTTCTTATTAGAAGAGGAAGGAACATGAACACCCATAGATTTCAGTGAGAATGCAGTTTCCAAAGATAAAAGCTATGAAGCTCTTGAATGAGGACATTCAAGCATTTAAGCCTGGGGTGTGATGAGCTATATTAATTGATTTCATAACAAATCATATTTTGTATTTTGATAAGACCATTATAGCCATGTCTATGTATTTCCTAAGTACATTGTTGAACATCACTATTACAACCATGAACTTTTGGCATAATGACTAATTGATATAGTTATATCTAATTATATTTATTTTGTGATATTATGTGTGCATTTATTCTTGTTATTCTAATAATTTTTTGGATGATTATATGTGTGATATCACTCTTGGTTGTAAGCAATTTGTCATATGAAAAAAGGAACCTATCCACAATAACTCGTTCAAGCCAAAGAAGTTGTCCCCATCAACATAAGGAAATAATTCACAACAAATAACCCACATTTATGAAGATATTTTGAAACATGAAGTGATGAAACTTAAGTCCTTATGCACCATTGGAGAATTAGTTACAACGAAACATGGAAAATTGAGAAACAAATCAATCTTTTATTTGGTCATTGATTAAGAACTAGTGAAGAAATTATTGTTAGTTGAACACTTGTGTGTTTCAAACATGTGTTAAATATCTCACTTTTTAAGTTAAAGAGTCCTTGTTTTATTATTATTATTATCACATGCTATAAATTATAAGATATAAATGAAAGGGCTGGTGCCTTGTAATGGGGGATTTAGATTTACAATTAGAGAAAAGAGTGAACAAAGTTCGAAGAGAATCAAAGTATTCTCTTTTATTTCTAGAACTAATGTTTTATTTAAATCAATAAAGAAATGTGAGTTCTGTCATTTAGTTTTTAGTTACAGAGTTAGGAAGGGATTAATATCCAAGTTAAGGCCCACTTGAGGTCTACTAAATCCCCTCTATTGTTTCATTTTATGCATATATCCTTAGGAACAATATTCTCTCTAAATCTGCAACTTTGTTTTAGTAATAACATTTAGTAATAGTCCATTTTGAAGTATGAGTTTTATTTTAATTTCAACATTGTTATGTGACAATTTTTTCCTTTCTAACCTCTTAGATCAACTATAACTATGCATAAAAAATAGGTAGTATTTCAAGTATACACTCACCGGTTTGACATCTAAATGAATATAACCCATAATATAAAATATTAATTTCTCGCAAGTTGATTAACACCACCAATAGTCATCGACACTTTCTTATCTGGAAATTTAGTGAGAGCCACTTGTGCATCATTGGTATTTCCCACAAATGGGACCTTCAATTCCATGGAGTAACACGAGCCACTAAATCGTGTCAAGGTGAGTCAAAGAACATTGGCCACATTTATAGGCATTACATTATCAGAAGCCCTTGAATCTATTATGTAATTATTCAAACAATATCTTAAAACAAGAAGAGATATATAGAATGGATAAATCTTATCAGTCTTGATGCACTCATAACAAGTGATGGGGGTTTAGGTGGGGTTGGTAACAGTCCATTAGAGCTAGGAATCACACTATTGGGCTTTGCACTATTACCCTTAATATGCCGACAAGCTTCTCAAATTGTTCGGGATGAGTCCACAAATACTAAAAGTCAAAAATATGAACTTTACATTTGTTGATATGTTCTAAGATATCAAAAGGAGAATATGTGGATAAGGGGGATGAAGACACTGCTTTTGAAGTTAGGATAGAATTGGAAGCGGGAGTGGAGGTTTGGGAAAAAGAAGCTAATTTTGAAGGTACATTAGAGATTATTGAAGGAATAGGTTTTCTAGAAGAAAAATTTGAATTAGAGGGAGGATTATGAGACTTAATTGGAGTAGTAGGTGACCTCTTGCTTGCTACAGGATCGGGTTTCTCTAATTTAGAATCCATGGAGGTGGAAGTGGAGATCCTTGATTGATTTTTTTTTAGAGAGTCTCGCATAGGAGGATCTTCAATCTTCTTATTTTTTATAGTAGAAGAGGAAGAAAATCCCTTTTGAGACTAAGAGTGAGTGAATAATGCATATGAGAAACTGGGTGCATCTTTGTAATCATCTTCATCACCTCCAAAATATTCACAAAATATTATTTGTGCATCATTCTCTACTTCTTCAACCTCTAAGAAATCATTCTCTTCACTTTCTTGTTCAATTCATTCTTTGTATTCTCGAGTTCTACAAAATACTTTGATAGGAAGGGCTTCCAAGGAAATCCTTCTGGGGTGCTCTAGAAATCCAATTGCTATACTGATTTTGAAGAGGAATATTTTAGGCTATTTATTTCTTTATTGCATTCAATTCATTTTCCAATTTTTAGACAAGAGAGTTAGTGGTACCTTCCTTGGAAAATTGACCCCTTTGCTTTCCATTTGGATTCTTCATTTTTCCAGACAATATTATATCATCTTTAATCTAAATTGCATCCTCTTGGGAAATCTCAAGTGTACGAGGTTGAGATCTTTGTAAAATGAATATAATTTTAAGAGGTTGTGCATTGATTAAGAATCTCTTGAAATTATCTTCGTATGGTGAAGAATCTTCCGGTGTTATGTGGAGTAACCATTTAAAACAAGCCACAAAGTCTCTCATAGTTTCATTTGATTATTTCTTCATTTGTACCAATTGGATGAGGAGGTCTTGGAAATATTCAACTGATTTGAATATTTATATGTAATTTGATTAAATGTCTTCAAAAAATGTTATGGAGCAGGGAGGGAAAGAGATAAATCCAATCAACTACCTTTTCTTGAAGTGATTCCATGAATAATCTCACAACAACATCCTCATGTTCAATTCTAATAATTTCGCATGATGTGATGAAGGAAGATATGTGTTCTTCAGGAAGTTGTGTACCATCCATCACCTTTGAAATTCAAGAAGTTCTTGTAGTAACTTGTTAGTAGATCATGAAGAGGAGGTGCAAGAGTGAGTGGACCTATATTCCTTACCCATGGAACAATGGGTTGGGTTATTTTACTTCTTCTACCATTTTTAATTCTAATCTATAAATTATTCTCCCAATTCTTCTTCTGGTTCTTGTTCTTCTTCACTAGGGAATTCAATGTTCAATGGTGGGTATAAAGCGGAAGAAACAAGATGATTTTTAGGGGAGTTTCAATAGAAGTTTGGATAGGATTACATGGTGAACTAATTGAAGAATTAGATGGATATGAATCTTGAGAGAAGTAGTAGGGATTATCTTTGATTTGTTCTTATGAATTTTGCAAATCTTCGAGAGCGGGATCAATAATTCCTCTCAAACTATTCATCCTAATGTATCTTATTTCATCCATTTTGGGAAAAAATTGTAGCAAGAATATAAAAGGTCACTATGGAATATGAAGGGTCACATGCAAGAATAAACAATAGTTTTCTTTTGCTTTTTGAATATCTAATTTTTTGAATTTTGTGGTTTGTATTTTGGGTGAAGAGTATGCTAAATCTGCCCCACGGTGGGTGTGAAAAAGCATTGGCAAGAAAATTTGTCGATAGGAAAAATTGGTGGATTTCCACCAATGCTTTGGGACTAGGTCCCTTTGCTTGAATGGGAAAGCTCCATTATTGTGTGTAAACAAAAATAAAACTCTGTTTTTGGCCTAGAGGCTGGGGATCGTATGGGCATACTCCACTGTAGTTGTGGTAAATGAATGTAATTTTTTACAAGGGAGGAATTTTCTAGGTAGGTGGGAAAACAAGAGTGGGAAATTAGGATGGGGATTAATATTACAAGTAGGAAAACTTATATTCTTGCAAAGATTAATCAAAGTATATTAACAAATAAAATTAGAAAGAATCACAACCTTGCTAGTTATATCAAGACAAGATGGAACCATGAACACAAAGATTCATTTATTACCTTACCAAGAAAATCATGAAACTCCTTTCTTCTTTATTGAAATTATCAAAAAGTTATACAATGAAAGGGAAAGAGAAATACATGTAGAGAGAAATAGAAAAAAATGATCACTTATTTCTTGAGAGAATATGGGAGATAGTAAATAAGATTAACTATCCTTTGAAATAAGGATGTTATCTTAATTTATAGATTTACATTTTACCTCTTTGTCTACCCCGCACATGACTGTTCATGTCCCTATTCAACTTGTGACTCTTTATATTTATATGAAGGAAAAAATAAGTCCCATTTATATAATTGCAAAAGAGACTTTTATATTAACCAAATATTTTATAGTCACCTTAATGAATAAGTCAAAAGTCATGATTTCTTATAACATAGGATTATAAAGGGCGTAGAGAAGAGGGGTAAGAATGAAGAGAGAAGAGAAGGAATGCTCTAAAGCATGGATGAATATGATTTTACATTCGATGAAGATCTGCTCTGAAGGAGTTGAAGATGAAAGATGGCTTTGTGATGGCCCTCTTCAACATTTCTATGCTTTGCTGATGAAATTTACTCCTTTAGACACCTTTAAATACTTTTCCCCTTTTTTAAACTCTTTGAAATGATGAACCTTTCCACATTTCCTAGATGCAATGAGAAGGTAAATGATGAGAACTAATGAGTATGCCATTGATAACAATAAATAATGCCGTATTTTACTTGAGACAACCATTCCAAGCCATGAAACACAACCACTCCTTCTTGACCAATAATGCACATGAATGAGAACCCGAAACAACTTCTTATTCGATGCAAACAAGATGATCCTGTAACCCCAAGGACATTGATGAAAAAAATAGGAATCAACCTATATGAGTCACAATTCATCTTTCAATCCTCCATAAGCATGAATTTTTCATTTCCATTCCCATGAGGAGATCTCCAGAGAGATGGTCACCACTTAGTGACAGGTGGAGAGTTATAGGAACTTCTAATATTGACATTTCCTGTTTGAGACATCATATGCTCACCACACCTATGACGGAAGAGATTTACTTGCAATTTGAAGATTTGACTGTGAAAAATACTAAATTAGTAAGGAATGGAGAGGAGAAGTATGTGTGATCATCTTGAGCTCATCTTGATCATTTATTATTTTTTAGGATGTTTCACCTGGGTGCCCATTCTTACCAATTTTGCCATTTTTTCCAAATATTCCACTCTTAAATGTTTTGCACTTGAAGGAGTGTCTGGAGATCTTAGAAACAACCCTTTCCTCATACTTACTATTTTTATTAAAATATGTGGTAGGGACTTAATAAAAATAAAAAGCGGGCTTCCCGATGTCGAATTATATCGAAACCACTTATATAAGTTTACATAAATTATTGCGAAGCTCTGCTCCAATTTTCACATGATTCCACACATTGAAAATTGGGAAGTGAAAAGGTACCTCACTTTGCATTTTTGATATTGAGTAAAGGAAGCCATTAATGGAGTACCTGAGATTTTTTTATAAAGTGTTCTTTCCCACCTCCATTTCGATGAAACCGGCTTCACCTAAATAATTTTTCTTCTAGACTACGTGTTCAAATTTTTAGCTCGAATAGTCCGTCAAAATGATTGAAAATTGAAGAAACAAAATGTAGGGTAAAAATGAGGGTTTTTTCACCATTAATAAATATATAACATAATTTCATATGCTGTCACTTTTTCCTTGAAGGTATTTTGAAGAGAAGAATATTACAAAAATCCCACTTTAATCCGTTTATTGATTGTGAGATATGAAATTTTCTTCGATCTAGGGCACATAGTCATTCTAGAAAAATTTGAACATGGAGTGTTGAAAAGAATTCTGATTTTGTAAAAATTTCTCCACTAAAATCATGAAAACATGGAGGGAGAAAAATGGAGGCAAGAAATTTGGAAAAAAATTGGTAGCATTGTGGGGTTTTTTTGAGGAACTAGATGAAGATCTTTGAAAACACTCTCTTTATGGTTTTTTTGCTTTATGAGGGGGTGAATTTGTTTTTATCTCTTGTCCAATTTTAAAGGGATTTAAGGTACACAAAATGTGCCCTATCCCTATGAGGACAAGTGTAAGACATGCATTGCGAGGCAATGGCTAGAAAACTTGCGAAAAGAGCTTACGATGGCTTCTCAAGGTCATGTGGTGGGTCTTGGAGCTCAAATGGGGGTGGGGAAATTTTTTTCTCCTAATATTCCCCTTTGAAAAGGTAAAATAAGGACAATTTTTTTTTCCTCAACCTCATGATGAAATGAGGCACTTTGGAAAAATTGGCTAATCTGCGAGAGAAGACCTTGAGAGAGAGCTTAAAGATGAAGTTACTAGAGCTCCAAGAGGTATTTTTTGGATCTTATTTATATGATTATGAATAAATTAATTTTTAGAATAATTGGATGGGTCCCATGATCTAATTATTCCTGAAACACCCCAAAAATATCCTTTTTTCTTGGAGTCTCGTAAGGTGTGCTGTCAAAAATAGACTGTGGAAAGAAGAAATTTATTCTTATGAGAAATATAAAAATATCACCATGTATGGAATTGAATTATATTTCCATTGGTATATTTTTTTATGTACAACTCATTACGGATCTCCCAGAATCATCTTCCGAAGCTCGGTACTTTTTTGCAGTGTAAACTCCTTCACCTTCACAAACCCACTTTTGCTGAACTTGCTCCTAAACCTCTAAATATTTCCAAAAATTTCCAAAATAACTTGAAATATGATATTATCTCCTTGATACCACTTCCTGATGAATTTTGGCATCCAATTTTTCTCCGTAGGATGCACACCTGCCTTAGAAAGGCTAAAAATAACCATTTCTAAGTAATTAGAGGATCTGTCTTGAGAAGTATTGAATTGGAAGAAATACATGAGCCTATTTACATATTTCCAACACTTGGAAAATGTTATTAAAACACACATGGAAACTAAAATTATTGGTATAGGGCTTACACATGGGATGAATTGATCCGAAAGAGTTCTTGGGAGTGTTTACTGATAAATGTTTTTGACACTAGGGTAAAGTTGTTATGTTTTCAAGTTAAATTTTTACCTTGCAAAAACACATGAAAACATGCTCAAGAATATATTTCAAAAATGAATTGATGAGTTGAAACATTTTAATGTATCTAATATTCCTAACGGAAAAACAAAACAAAAACACACAAAATTATTTTGCAATATGTAGGTACACGTTTATTTTACACATTGTAGTTTCTTACATTTTGGTAAAGTTAGATTTTTAATTCCATATTTTATTTTCTTTGTTTTACACAATCATGAAGCATAAAATTCTTCATCATTTTTGGTATTTGTGATGCCTCTAGATCAGGATTACATGTAAATCCATTATGACCGACCTACCGCATCCATCACCTAACATAACCATAACAACGACGTTTGGGAATCGTACTCTATAAATCATCCGGGAGTTATAAGGATATGAATACACTTTTATTCCCCCATTACCCTTCCACCTCAATCATTGATCATGTGAGTCTATTTCACATATTTTTAGGTTCCACATACCATTTTTCTCTCATGTATGTCAACACTTCTCTCACGTATGGATGCATATTGTGAGAGGATGAAATTCTTACACATAATAACAATTATATTGGAAGGACACATATTTAGAGAGGTCTATTATATCAGTCTAGTGGTATATAGAAAGGAACATATTTTGGAGTGATAAGATACCTTTTATCCACTTCCAAAACATACTATATTGCATTATAGTGTAAATACTTAATTATTTTTGTAATCGTATGCATTTATTTTTGTTCAAGTTTTATTAAAAATAAAAAAAAAAAAAAACCACATTAGAGATGAGAGAAAAACCAAACACAATCATGACACCCATAACTAGGATTCAATCAAGATAAGATGACAAAGGGGGAAACCATTTTGATAATCCATTTGGACACCTCCTTGACTTATAAAAAACCTATTGGAGCTCAAAATTACACCCTTCCTTGAGTCGAGGAAAACCCATGATTTTGAGGCAACAATGGGACTATCTCAATGTGTTGGGAGTTTCTCTTGAGACAAAAATCCTGAGAAGGCCAACTTCCTCTACCTATTCCTAATTCTAAACTACTCCTAAATTAGAAAAAACAACTATCTAATTCTAATCTAACAATCTAAGAGACAAGGGGTAGAAAAAATGAATGAAAAGGAAATCCTAATCTAAGTGGAGGTGATAACAATAAGAAAGAGGGGGAAAGACTCTCTCAATGAGGGAAACTGGGAGGAAACAAGAAAAGAGAGGGAAGACAAGTGCAACAATCTAAAACAACATTTAAAATTCCATTTTCATGGGGCACATCTAAAACTAAACTTTGGAAAGTGGATCACATACAAAGTACACTTGCCAATAATGAAGAGACAAAAGAAAACAACAAAACACAAGCTAGGGTAGAGAATAACCACATAACATGAGATTTTATTGCTTCATAAAGATGCACAGATCATTACAATGAAAGAGGAAGGTAAAAACACATTGCAAGAGCTCAAATCCAAGGACTGCAACTCAAAAGCACTTAGGAAACACTCTGAATGAAGCAATTGCATTCTAATAGGGCCCAACCTTTACAAATGAACATTATTCCCATATATAGAAAATGGGATAGAGAGAGGAGGGAAAAGCAGGAAATTCAAATTTTAACCTTCAACCACCAAAAATATGTATTACTTATTTGAGAACAATAATGGACACCCCTGCAAGACCATCCCCCCATATTAATTTTCTTGTAGAAGAAGGAAAGAACATCATAATTATTTAATTCAGGTGGTTGAACCATCTCGTATACTCATCATTAAATACATGGAATATTTTTATGTATTTAACCTAGAAAACATCACCAAAATCTGAATCTAGTGATGTAAAATTTAAGGGGTCGAGGATACCTTTCCAACGAGACTAATCTTACATAATTTGGAGCTATGGAGAGAAATATATGGCCATTTGAAATTTTGTAGCATAGCGAATGGGATAGAGTTCCCAGTGACATGTGGCTGATTTTTATTTGCTACTGAGATATTTCCTTTACCAACACATGTGTTTCCTACATGTTGCATTGTGTTTGGTTATAGGGGTCATACCTTTGATTGTAAGTGCCAAGGTTTGGGGATCTATTTACAATCCATAGGAATGTAGTTTTTGTATGTTGATCATTGACCTTAGACAAAATGACACATGTCCTAAGGTGGGTGAAATTTTTTTTCTTGTAATTTGCATCTTTGTAGTACTACGTAAATGTGAAATTCTTCCTTGTATTTCATACTCGAGTGTCAAAATCTCTACATGTCAAACATGCAATCAGAATCGAACCTCACGAACATATTTTATAGTTCCACCGTGTGAAGCTGAAAAATATAACCCTACATGCCAACTCCCAATCTCCACACTACGTGGTGTCGGAAATGGAGTTTTGGAATCAATTTGCACTTTTACAAACACTTTGAATATGTAATATGTGAGATAAATCTTCAAGCCCAATAAGGATTTTCGTTGGGGCTTGGGGCATGTTTTATAAATTTGCACATGTAAAACTACAAATTCATAGAAAATATCTGCCAAAACTTTAAAAACATCTTAATCCAAACTTATTTATGTAAAGTTTCGAATACCCTCGAGCTATTTTAGACATTTTTTTGGTAACTTTCAAAGTGGTTATCTTCTTGCTATATGGAAATATTAGTGGCCTATATCATCCATTGGGCATGGAGTTGAGCTTGAAAACATAAAAAATGATCTGAAACTTTGAAAATATTAACCTTGAGCCCACATGGACCTAGCATCAAGTGAATCATATTGAAGAGATCATTATGGATATAAGAATTACTCTAATTGAGCTTAATGAGAGTGGAAAACTATCTTGAAATTGACTTTTCCATCTACTTTATTGGGAATTCATGAATAATACCGCCAACAATATCCTAATTATGCTTAAAATCTTATTGGCTGGTTTGAACCTTATTATGATTCCTCTTGTAACTCAACTCACTAAATTCAATTTTTTTATAGAGAAAACAACCTTCTTAGTCCTTCATAAATGACTATGCAATGGAGAATGCAAGCCCAAAGGAAACAAGAACATTTTACAAATCACTTAGGGAAAGGAAACCTATAATACCAATAAGACAATGTGTTTGAAAAGCACTTAGAGGAATTACAAATTAATCTAATATGTACACAATGCAATGAAAAAAATCAATGTGTTAAGATAAATCCCATTAACTAAGATCTATAATGTATATCCATCAATTTTGGACAACTCTAAAGAGTTGTCCTCTTTTCAAGCACTGATGATGTATGGCCAATTCAAAAGTGCATCAAAATTAGAGTGCCACCCTAGTTTATCTCTGTTTGCATCCCATTTCAGGACTAGATCACCTACTTTGAAAATTTGAGCCTGTATTTCTTGTCAAACCATTGTTTGGTTAATCTATGATTCTATTCTAATCCGATCATGGCAGAATTTCTCAACTCCTCAAGTTCAATCAGCTATGCCATTCTAATTTCTATATGATCTACACCCTCCAAATCTAATTTCTAGGCTAGCTCTAGTGAAGGTAATTATAAAGATAAAGGAAGCCTAGCTTCCCTAATATATAAAGGATTGAAAGGGGAACTGCTAATTAATTTCTTTGTTATGATTTCATCAATAAAGAGCATTTCTTAGCTTTATGTGCAATTGGTTTTGGTTGATATCCATTGCACTTTTCTTGATTCTCGATCAAGTTCTTATTGGTATATTTTTCCAAACCATTACCATAAGGGTAATAATTGAAAGAGGTATTCAAGTAAATTCTGAATCCAAGATCCCAATAAATTTTTTAAAGCCTATAAAGGGTTTTAAATATCGAAATGATGGTTTGAGGAACCACCTAAACCTTATCACAATATCTTCAAGAAAATCAAGGATATATGATTTAGCGCTTCCTTGAGTGCCAAATCTTTTTTCCATTTGGTAAAATAATGATTTTATGTCGGGATGATGATTTTCTTACATTTTTATTTCTCTAAAGGTGTCTTCATGATGATTTTGGATTTGTTCAATATCTAATGGATCATACCTTCCAATATTGAAGATTGTTGCTTTCAATGGGAAAGCCCCTTTAGGTTTCCCTTTTTGACCTAGGCCTGGAGGATTGCTTTACCTCACTTCTTATGGGGGATATGGAAAGTAAGGAATAATAGTGTCTTTAGAGACCAGAAACCACAGATTGTGGTGACAAAGAGGAAGATCCTAGCTGCCATAAAGGAAAATCTCAAACTCTTTAAAAGTAAAGCTAACAAGATTTGTCTGAAAGGGGAACATGTTGTGCTGGAAAATTTCACCTATAGTCCAGTCAAGATCCATAACCCTGATAAGATTGTGAACTAGAACAAGCTGGTGGGATCTACTATCAAGATCAACTTTGATGGGGCTTCTAAAGGAAATCCTGGTCAAGCAGGGGGAGGGGGTATCTTAAGAAATAAAGAGGGTGATTGGTTGTTTTCCTATGCCGGCCCTTTAGGAAAACAAACCAATAACATGGTGGAAGCCAAAGCCCTCCTATGGGGAATTTTAATAGCCAAGGAAAAAGGTATTAAGGATATACAGATTGAAGGTGATTCCCTAATCATCATAAGTGCTCTCAATAATAGGTGCAAGATCAATTGGGCTTTAAGAAACATCATCCAAGACATCAAGGAAATGCTTAAGGATTTTGATAAAGTTTCTATTAATCATACGTGGAGACATGGTAATATTTGTGTGGACAAGATGGAAAATATAGGTGTCCTGAGCCATGAGTACAAGATATGGGGTGAAGGAGATAAGCTTCCCTCTAATATTAATGATGAAATCATTAAGGAAAAGGGCGCTAAGTTCCATAATGTTGGCACGAGTGATCGTAAGTATTTCAAGTACCCTAGGAACTTTCACAAAAATCATCTTTTCTGCTCACTTTTTGAAAGGGTGAACTTGCTGCTGATTGTGGGGAGCTGCCGGTTGAAAGGGAAGTTTGGTAAAGCTAAGATGGGAGGTGACAGAATCAGGGTGGAGCCTGCTAGTCAGAACTTTGAAGAGAACAATCTGAGTCTATGGAACAAGCTTAAGGTTGGGGGATTCAACAATTTCATCACCAAATTACATGGTCATGACTCTATCCTGTCAAAATATTTTGGCATTGCTTGGAAGGAGGGGGTTTTTCATATTCGCGGCATGGATGTAGAGGTCTCGGAGACCAATATAGCCAGGATTACTGAAATGAAAATGGAAGGGTTGAAGCTCTATAAGGATAGAAAACGCAGGGATTTGGAGATTGACAGGTTTTTTGTTGGCAAAGAAAGGTGTCGGTTCTTCACGGATGGTATTGCCCGCTCTTACATCCCTAGTGTTTGGAAGGACGTCTGCCTCCAACTCATGAAATACATCATGTTGGAGGGCAAGTATAGAAAGATCTATACCCACCATATGACTCTGCTCAACATGTTCTAGCACAAGGTGATGATCAATATTCCTTTCTTCCTTGCTACCTCTCTCATGAATTCCTTGATTTCCTTTCAGCAAGACAAGGTGAGCTTCCCCTGCATGAAGGTTTGATTCTCCTTGGTCGAGAATGGTACTCCGACCCTGGTCCCTCCTTTGAGGATGGTGATGGACGAGCATGCTAAGGAGGACGATGTCACTCTCATAGTTTTCCTCACTAAAATGAAGGCGGGAAAAGGTATCACTGTGGAAAAGGAATGGGAAAATGACAATAGAGATGGTGGCCTTGGGGAGGCCAGTGCTTCCAGGAAAATGGATTGTGTGGGTGATCCCAATGTCTTTGATGAATGGAGTAGGAAAATGCTATACCTGGAGGGTGTCTTGAAGGCCATGGAGGCTGCCAGTGTTAGCCAAAGAGATTCTATGGTGGACATTATCAATATTTCCAAGAAAATGGTCACCGATCAAGTTCAGACTAAACATAGAGTAAACGAGCTAGAAAATCAAGTGAAGGTTTTGCTAGACAGGGTGAAAATGTTGGAAACAGGAAACAAAAGAAGGAAATTCAACCTCTGGATCAGTAGCTCTGAGGAGGAGATGGATAATGGAGGCCATGGTAGGTCCTGATCCCTTGGTTCTTTGTGTTTGGTTGGTGCTCCTTGGTCATGTGTTGCTGGTTGGTAGCACCCTCTACGAACTGTGGGTGAAATTTTTATGAACTTTAGGTTCTTAGTTGTTTTTTTTGTCCTTTTTTGGGTTTCCTCTCTTAGGTCCAGGTTGCATTGTAAGAGTTAAGATGTTTTAACTCTTTTAAGGATTCTTTTGGTTCGGTTACTCCTATTGGTTTTCTCTTTTGTTCCTCTCTCTTGTATGGCCCCGGGAGCCGATCCTATTTTTGCCTAATTTAATAAAAAAATATGAACAACACTTAATGAAGAATTAATCATGCCAATGATGTCAATACCCCATTGGGATAATGGATGACTTTTTTGAATTGGATGAAGTGGGAGGGAAACCAACCTATTTTTACTAGTGAAGAAAGAAAATTCTTTGCATTTTATGACCCATTGATGAGCATCTGCAAATAATGTGGGCCAAAAGTATTTTTCCTTTATGATTTTCATTGTTGTTGCTTTTACGAGAGAAATGTCCATGAGAGAAACCATTGTGGATTTCATCCAACACTTTGTTAGCTGATTACCTTAAATGAACCTTAAAAAGACTCCATCAATGTTTCTTTTGAAGATAGTGCCATTAATAAATGCATAGGGAATTGATGGTAACCTCGGGTGTCTTCATTTTTTTTATGTAGGTTTGGGAGGGTATGGACCAATAGACAAGAATGTGGCCATGTCATTGATCCATGTAGTCTCTTTACTTCACCTTACTACTATACGTGCTAACACCTTACGAGATAAAATTGAATGCTCACCCAAAGTGTGAAAAGCTACCGTGTCATCCTTTGTGTTTCTTGTCAAGATGTTAGCATGTAGATACATGATGATATATAACCAAGTGTTCATTCATTCATAAGAAATCATTGCATACATTCAATTAGAAACACATGTAATAAGGAAACACACGATCAAATAACAAATAATATCATATGCACCATGTAATCACCATATTTAGACACATCAATTACTAGAATCCATCCTCCATATTCCATCATAACAAAGTATTACATAATAGAAGCTTTGAATACATAACAATAATTACCATAGATTTATGCACGCAAGAACATTAGAGTATCATAACCCTAACACATCACAAATCTGTCCTCATATGCACGATATCTCATACATTGTACATAAAACAAGGACATACTCAAAATATATAGAGGTGGGGACTTTCTGTCACCATCTATGCACTCTCAAAATAGGCTTCATGCCCAAAATAGCCATGTGTTAATAGTTGCATGATTTTACAATGGAGCTAATAATAGATTATCCTATAAATAAAACTTTCTTTAATCCTAATAATAGCTCGATCCATGCATGACCTTTCATCCCCAATTTTCATGTGGTTCATCCCAAAATAGATGTTCCTTGGCCACCAAGTCTCCTTACTTTTCTCCTTTGTGTGATCCACACTCCAACTCACTTTTTCTATTTTTATCCCATAACTACAAAATCAGCTAAGTCTTGGGTTTTTAATTTCTTGGTGTGCACCAATTTCACTTAGCCCTTACATGTGTTCATGAACCCCCTCACTTTTTTCATGCTCTCTTTTGATACTTAGTAAATTTTTCCAATTCAACATTACCCCACACTAATTATAGTTCCACCCTCGGCAATGGGATTCCTCAACTTATTTCTCCGAATACAATGAATAAAGAATGGTAAAGAATAAGGAACGAAGTATACAAAGAATAAATAAAGGAAGAAGGCTTAGCGCACACACTTGCTCTCTACTCCTCAACTAGAAACAAAACCTTAGGGTACTCTATTGATCATGCTCTCTAGATTCTTCCACTACTTCAACCACTTCTTTAATTTTTCTAGCACGGTCTCTCTTGTCCATTTCATTTCTTCTAGAGTCATATATTCTACTTTATGATTGAGATCCCTTATCACTCTAGCTAGTCCTGAGATCATGCCCTCTATGAAGTACATCCTTTATGGTATTAGTGACCCAAACTCCTTTATTTCGTCTTCACAAGGTTACCTTGTGGATTTAAGTGCGTCATGCTTCTTTTCAGCCACAACCAACTTCTATTCTCTGCCTAGAGAATTATCCTTCTTCGCCATGAGCACCTCATTTTCCTCTTCAATTGTGCACACCTTAAGGATGTTCTAGATATTCATAGTTGTGCAAAATCCCAAACTACCTTATTTAGTTCATCCTTCAATTTTTGTAGTATTGCGTCATATTCCCCAATCACACGCACTATAATCCTCTTATTATTTTTCATCTCTCTTTGCAACATCCACCTATCTTTCCTCTTCCATGACTGGACTCTCCTTAAGTAGTAGGTGTACCAAATATTGCAGAAAATGCAAGGATGATGGGTATGTCTTCTATGTTTTTTCATCAAATTCTATAAGTGCCTCTAATAATTCACTCCCAATATCTACGAAAACTCTAGAATGGCCTTCTTATGCCTCTCTGCCTTATCGCGTGCTTTGGTAAATTATTGGATCTCTTTTTCCATATTATTGTTATCTTCCAACAATCTCCTCAACACAACTTCCTTATCCAGATTCCTCCTAGCCACCTCTACTACCATCTTGGTCAAGGCATTACTTACCTATTCATCTGTAAATTCTATAGGCTTCACCATGATATGGGTGGCTTGGGGTGCCTTCTTCATTCTGTACCATATGCATACCTCCTCACCAAAATCTATCTATGGTTCATCCATATGTGTTTGCATCATCTAGCTCAACATCTTCCTTGTTTGCATATTTGCACCTTTTGGGTCTATTATCTCCCACCCATATAACTGGTCATTAGAGAGGGTGCTTTGGAACCTTGCATGGATGATCTTGGAAGGGTCATGTACATACCCCGTGTCTAGAGTATTTCCAATTTATTCTCACTTTTTCTTATCGAAAACTTACCCTTGGGAATATGTGTCTTTGTGCCTAGAACTATACCTTCCCCGTTCCCCCATGCTCACCTAATGGATCCCCGCATCCTTATTTTTTTCTTCATCCTCTCATGTGGGGCCTTCTTCCTCACACTCACTGAGAACATTTGTGTTGCATTGGGTCTCTTCATATTTATGTTCCTCTTCACTTTCCACATTAATAACATGTGATGGTTCCTTGTTACATGCAACCTTGTCTATTAGTTCTTCATCCTCATTGTCATGTTGTGGTACAAGCTTATGCCTTCTCTTTATCTTCTTCTCTGGGATTGGCTTGATTTGTGAGGTTATCGATGACCTCCTTAAGGGTTGGGGTACCTTAGTACCAATACCTGTGTCTTGGTTCTTCTTCTTAGCATTCATTTGAACCCCTATTCAATCACGTCATCCTCTTATTTTTCTGTTTCATCGACCTTAGGATCAATCCTTACCTCTTATTCTTCCTTCCTTAGAGGACTATATTCATGAAATATTTTAATACCTGTAGTTGGCTTTCTTCTATTGCCACGATCTTGCACACCGCTATCTTTCATCTCCTCATCTTCATCCCTCGGAGGAGTGGGCTCGTGCTCTACCAGTACCAATTGTATGCTTTCCCTTTGGTGGCTCAGGAGTTTAAATTCATATTCAATATACTTCCCATTCACCAATCTAGGCTTAAGGTAGATGTATACCTTAGCCGCACCAATCTTCCCTACTACCAAATTCATAAAATTTATAATGATATCATCTGATATCATGGTATCAATTTAAGTAGACTTACCTGGATACACACACATTTTCTAGAGTGTGTGATAGTCACGATTAACCTTGTTTTTGTCGAACCTTAACTTGTGTGCATATGAAAATATGTTCACTGAATCCTAGGAAGTAGTGCACTATAAATGTATAAAGCAACTTGTAGCATGGGATCCACTTACCAGTCTTCATGTAAAACCTCCCTGTTGGTCCTCATTTTGAGCTTGATCCTTTGTTTTAAATGTGCCTTTGATAAGTTTTCATGGAATGTCTATTATGACTCTAAAAATGCATGTTCAGATGATAAACCCATGTTAAACCAAGAAAAAATCCCATATTTGATCATAAATCTAGTGTGAATCCTCTTTTTCAGTTAAGGAAATTGTAACCATGTCATTTCAGAGAAATATCCATGAAATCATTGTCGATGATTGTGTTAATCCTTGTAAATTCCCCTTGTGTATCGTTCCTTTGATTTTCAATGCAAATTGCACTTTGTTCTCCAATGCCCAAAAGTATGTGGCATGATTTAATTGGTTATGCTATATCGGGTTTTATTTGCACAATTACAAAAGTTACTTAATGGTTGCAAAGTGCAAACCAAAATCCAAAACTCCGACAAAATATTTGATTTATGCAGTACGACGCAAAATGCAAATATATCCTCAAAGTTCGATGGGGAACACCATTTGAAATGTGATTGGAGTAGGGAAATGGATTATTGGTGCACTTTTGCATCAAAGGCCCAACGTAATGCAAAGTGTAAATATATCCCCAAGTCCGGTGGGAACAATCAGTAAACTTCTCAACCAAAGTTAGAGAGTGGATGTTTGGGTAAAAATTACTAGTTTGGCACTTGTTTGAAGAAATATAAAAATTGCAAATAGACTCCCCAATCCCACAATGTCTTGAATTAAGCCACGTGGATGGATCACATTCAAAAGGATAAACAAATCAAAGGGTCAAGATTTAAAGCATTAATAACTATTGCCATAAATGCATGCATATAGATCAAAGTATGAATTTTAAAGGATTTTTTTATCATTTCTAGTTTTCACCTTACACATGAGAAATTTGGATGCCATAGCAGTGTTAATTCATGAAAGAAAGAAAAAGAATCAATTGTGAAGTGGTGAAATTGAGCCAAGGAACTTGAAGTTACGGAAGCGGGGAAAATTTCACAGAGTTTGCAAAGAAATGGGTAAGTCCTTGCTTTACCTTAGTATTCTTGATACTTAAATTGGGATTAAGAGGAATTAAGAGGAAAGATAAAAACCACAAGATGAGGTCCTTGGAATCAGGTTTCCATGTAACTTCTAATATTTCTAGTGATTTAGACAATGTCATGGATACAAAATTACTGAATGCTGATCTAGACAACTTCCTAAGAAGATTTTGTGCACTAAATAAGATCCATTAGATGCCAGCCATTAATGCCATCCACATTTCCTTAGCAGTTGCATTTCCACCATCTATACACTCTCCCGAGCTTGTATGGATGTGTGCTAAAAATTATGACCCGAGAAGGAGGTATTGGACGAAGTGGGGAAAGAGTAATAAATTTGACACTAGAAGCTTTTAGGGCAATATTGGGGTTACCAAAGTTGGCTCAACCAATAATTGCTACCGTTGAATCAACACAAATTGATTATGATGCAAGACATGATGAATATGCTGAAATGTTAAATACCCAATGGTTGAAAGAAAGGAAGCCATCTATCAAAAGAATCCCCAAGAAATTGACTAAGGCCATGTTTGTTGAAGAGGTTGAGGACCTCATTGTAATGCTAAGTAGGATGACAGGGTTAGAAGGGGTTAACAATTTTCAAGAGTGGATGTGCCCCTTCATAATGGTTATCTTGGAAGAACAGGGAAATTTCTGCTAGATAAACTTTATATCAACATCTATTCATGCCCAACTCATGACAATAGCTACAAAAATCAGGATAAGTAATCCAGTTGATATCAAATTCTACATGATGTCTTACCTCATCTATAATATTGCATGTTTCAAATCATTCCCGGTCTCCCACCACATGAAAGTTTTGAAAACCATAGGGTGTATGATGTATATTCACAATTGAGATTGGACAAGTGGAGAGGAAATGTCAGGCAGGTAAATGATGCCTTCATTTCCCCTATAAATTGCCTTTTCAAACTAGAATGGGAGCAATACAAATTATCTGCTGGTGTTAGGGCTGCAATTATGGAATATGGTTACATCTTCATATAGTACATTTTTTTCACATATTTCAGGGTAAGTGGATTTTAAGGACAACCCTATAAGTTGCCTAGATATGTGAATGATAAGTGGGTCTTAATGGAACTTTCAAGACAATTGACCCTTGTACATAAAAATATTGCAAGGAGACATAAAACAAACATAAAATTCCCTCTCAAAATTGGGAGATATTCTTGCCAAACAATAGTAAAATCTAGATTAATGGATGAAGAGATGGAGAGGTTTCAAATGGATAAATTTACACCAAGGCCTAATTATGACATTCGGTGGGTTGTCAACAGTGAACATGAACCCCATTTTGAAGACTACTAGATGAATTGCATGGACAAAGAAGAAGTTAGACTGAGGGATTATTCTAGAATGACTTTAAGACAAGTTATTGACTTCAAAATTGCTATAATTCCTCAAGGAATAGAAGATGATAAAAATGTGGTGGGTCAGTATTACCTTGACCAAAATATGGGGTCAAAATCAATCAATCCTATAGATTGGAAAGAGGAAAAAATCAGATGATCCTCATGAAATAATTACTAATGTAATGAGGAGAACACTGACTTGGTTGATTGGGAAGGGTTTGGATTTATCCTTACAAAATATAAAAGTGCTAAGGGAGTTCCGAGAATTGAATACTTTGAAGGAAGATCTCCCTCCCTTAAAAGAGGGAGCAGACAAAAATGGACCCCTTGAATGGACAAGCTCCCAATTACCCAGTAAAAATCCAACTACTAAGACCATTGATGAATGGACAACAACCACAAGCAAGACTGGAAATTCAAAGACTACCTTGACTTAGAAGGCAGAGGGAATACTCTTGAGGGCTATGTAAGATGCTCCCATTACTTCAACAGTGCCAATACAAGCCAAGGGGATAGGTTTGACTACACCAAGAATTCCCTCAGTGGTATTACTAGGGTCATCTAGTGCACTAAAGAAGATGAGGGGATCTCTATCAAATGTTGATCCAACACCTATAGTGTAAAGTGCTAAGGGAAGGGAGGGCCCTGAACTCAAGTGTTTTGAAAGAACTGAAAAAGGGATAAAGTAATATTGCCTTTGGAAAGGGATACATGTAGTCATGGTGCAAAGAAACAAAAAAGAAAGGAGCCTAAAGTAATTGATCCTCCTACCCTAACTGAAACTCAAAATAAAATTGTTACTTCATTAGCTCATCAAGCAATGCCATTACAGACTCCTGAAGGTATTCATTCTACTCTAGTTGTACCACCACCAGTTGTAACTTCATCTTTGTCTCCAACTAAATTTGTTGCAGGAATAGTTTGTGCTGCTCCTGTATCTAGTCAATCAAGTAATGTTGTGACAGAAAAGTGCAAGATAAACCAGTTGTTGTACAACCTAAGGAACAGTCAAAAGGACTTATTGAAATAATTGATTTGGAGTTACTTACAGAGATTCCTAGACTTGAGATGGTTGATGTAAAAGTTTAAACTTATACAACTAAGGGTACAAATTAATTAGCAACAATTAGTATACTATTCACTAATCCACAGTCATTTATTCATCAGATCTAGGGACGTAAACTTTCAACTCTGCCAATGTTTGTATACATATTAATAGGTTCTTACAAGGTACAAACTACAAGATTTATGTGACAACAATGAAAAACATAATGCTAAAGAGATAAAACTATGTTGTAGATGCTACAACTAAGTAATAAGCAGATAAAATCATAACATAAGTGAAATAATGAACTACTACAATTCTAATCTATTCATGTAAGGAACTAAAACAACAAACAAAAGAAAAGGGTTTAGCAACCAAAAGTGGGCCCTACCTTGGGTGCCAACCTTTCTAAGGCTTGTGTCTACAGAAAAATGATAGAACTCAGATTTTAATTCATTAACATGAAGATTTAGAATTAAAATTACAACAATTCCCTCACTATGGATATCTATTACAGTCTCACCACTCCCTTTATAATCAAAAATACATGAAGAGAATCTTTCTAAATAACAATTATATTTTGACTAAGTGAAAGATCACTACCAAGAAATCCACATATTCTTATGCATGTAATTAGAACTGAGAAGAGGTGTTCTAATACAATAACATAACTAATTGTTCAATCTAACAATTAAGTTAAATCTAATAGTTCCATAGTAGTTGTACAACATAATAAGGTATTGGCATGAGACCTTCTTCTTGTTGTTGTAATTACTAGTTTATTAGCATGCATGAAATCAGGTGAAATATCCACATTGATCAAGTTTTCTACAATCATGGTTTTGTATGTGCGTGTGTTTCCCTTTGGCTGCAGGAGCCTTTTTGTGAATGAGTCCCAGTTGCTATATGCAAGTTGCTGCAGATGAGTCCCCTTGTATTGTGATATATTTTCTTTGGTTGCATGTTAGAGATAACATACAACTTCTTGCAAACAAGTATGACATTTAGATAAAGCACTAATAATCATTCATTGCATCAAAGAGATTAACATGCACATTCAAAATCCATGAAATAAAGTAACTTAGTAATAGTTATAATAATTAATATATAAGTGCCATAAGTTTGAGTTTAAGTGGAAATGTCTGACAAGATAACAAAGATAACAAGTACGAGGGTATACAAAATACAACAGATGAGACAATTAAAATGGTAATTAGAGGGTCTCATCACACCCCCAGACTTAACCTCTTGAATGACCTCATTAAAGAATTTTATCTTTATCCTTTGATTTCTTGGGGTCCACCTAGATGATGTTGTATGGTTTCTGAAGTTTTTGGCATAGATGTTCCCTCTGGTTCAGTAAAGAAATACCCTACATTCCTCCTGTAGCATTCCATTATCATTTCTTTCACTTCCTCATTGAGTTCTCTATCCCTAGACCAATGAGGTATTGGATAGTGGAAAATAGGTGGATAATATCCAATAGGGAACCAAGTTTTCCACATCCCTTTGTTACCTCAATATATGGATTGATTTGCTTTGGAGAGTTGGGATGATGTTTGGATAGGAATGCATTTATTTCCTCTTTAGCTCTGGTGACATCTCCTCCCATCTCCTTCTGCATGCCTGTACTATCTCTTCTCCATTGTACTTAATGTAATTTTTGGCCTCATCGTGGGCCTCCTCTCTCATTCTGTATACCCTCTACTTGATTTTATATTCTTTCATGAACTTTCCATACTCTTCAATCATAGCCTTTGTATTATTTTCCTCTTCCCTAACTGTCGGTGGATGCTCTTTATACAACCGCAATTATTCCACCATTTATTTTTCCTGTATAGCTCATTATTGAAATAAGAGCACAATGCCTGAATTTGCACATCCCCTATGTAGAGGATAGGGATCTAGTCTTTGTCATATTCTAAAGCATAGTTGAACATATACAATTCACAAAGAAGTAACTAGATTTCATGGGGAATTTTTAGATATATTTTGAAAAATGACCTGGCTCCACTTATATCAAATGGTATGTCATTATTGATATAAGTGTATTTCAATTGCAACATTTGTTCCTTTAAGAAGACAAAATAAATGCTTGATGGTGGTCTACACTTGAAAATTTCATTTGTTACATGTATCTTGTTTCTTTTTAAGCCTTGCAATCTCATTGTCTTTGGCTCTTAGTTTCCTATATTTTTCCTCCAAATCTTGTTGGTGTTGGAAGAGTAACTCTTCCTTTTCTCATTCCCATCTTCTCTATAGCTTGTTACAATAATTTTCAAACTTCTGAACCTAATATTATGAACTGGTTTATGTTGCCATATTTCTACAGATTGGCCTAGGAGGATTTCTAAAAACTTCTTGTATGACAACCTATGGTGCGGGTTGGGTGGTTGTGATGCGGCCTAGAATGCACCTAGAATTCACCAATACAAGCCCATGCGCCTTTGGCACATCACTTAGCCTAGACTGAGCACTCACTCGAAGTGTGCAAAGGTACTAGGCACCTCTTTAGGGTTGTTGTTGTAGGATGTTAGCATGATGAAGACTTAAATCATTCTTATCTATGACTAATATATCCTTCTATAGTGCATATTCAAATCTAGATATAGAACATAACAGACTTAAAAGATAACGATAATGGAATAAAGCATGAAATATTGAATATAACCATGATAACACCTTGTTTTAGTCCATAATATCCATTATATTAATTGCAGTAAATACACAAAATATTCCTTACAATAATGGTAGTATACGCTCATGCATGTAATAAAATTGGTAGCATAATCTCACTATAACCTAATTCTCACACGTATATGCTCTGTCGATACACAATTCAATACATATTTATATGGGTGGGGACTTTCCCTTCACCGCTTATCAAAACCCATAATAGGTCACATGCTATTATTAGCCACGCGTCCTTACAGAAATAGCCACACATGAAAGTGCACTAACAATATACTACTTTTAGTTAACTGAAAATAGTATATCTATTCCCACTCTGTGTCCATATAAAGTGCTACATAGCTGATCCTCCAAAAATAGCCAATGCATGCCATACAAGACTTTGGATGGTTTGTGTGCTCCACACACTATCTCTAAAAATAGATCCTCACTGTGAAAATGGCTAAGTCTGAACCTGTTTCTATTCTACGTGCGATCCTCTTCGATACTCTCATGCCTTTGAATGCACTCTACTTTCCCGTGAAAACATTATGTATTTTCTTCTCTAAGTTCTAGAGTTTGAATGATCAACATTACCCCACACTAGTTGCATTTCTTAGAAATGGTTGTCTCAAAAATGAATCAAAGAATATGAATAGAATAAATTTTGATGAATAAAAGAATGTCTTTACTCTGCAGTGTCTTTTGCTTCAACCTAAATAATTAATTTGGGATATTCTTCTTTTATCTCCACCTCTAAGGTCGATCATCATTGAGCACGACCTCTAACTTCTCTCGGAATATCCACTGTAATTGAATCTAATTCATCCCTTGCAATCTCTCCCTTCTCATTTTGTAAGACCAACACAATGCTAGACATGCTAGTCATTCTCCCTTCCAACAAGTCCATATTTTGAGTGATGAGTTTCCCAAGCTCATCCAACCTTTCCTTGTGTGGTTCCTGAGCTGACTGTAAGGGCCTCACACTTCTTCTTAACAAGTGATAATCATTCACATGGACTTCAAGACCTCATTATATCCCAAAATGGTCATGGTCCTTATAATGGCTTTTGGAGCTATACAAATATTCAATGCTTGATCTACCTTCTTTAGTTCCTCCTGCAAGCTCTAAAACAACCCTTCATATGATGTAATCTTTCACATCACTGAAGCCTTTTCCCTCTCTACTTCCTATGTTGGATCCTTTAGTTCTGGCATGCGTAGAGGTTCATCTTCAAGAACTAAGTCCACTAATGTACTTACATAATGTATTGCGAAAAAAATGTCTTTGGCACCTTTGGCTCTAAGTGTGGCCTAGCCTTCATGAAATTATCCCTAATCTCCTCTGCCATGTTGATAAACTCACCATTATTCTTCTGTGCCAAATATCTTTCCTTCTTTAGGCACACTATTTCTTCATCCTTAGTCTTGATCTCCTCCCTCAACATCCTAATTGTGGTAGCTTTATCCATATTTCGTCATGCGAATTCTATCGAGACTTTCACCAAAGAATTTCTCACCTGTTCATCTAACATAACAGTAGGATTTACTATTATGTGTCTATCTTGAGGTGTCCTTTTCAACCTCCTTAACATGCATGAATCCTTACACACATCAAATTCTGGTTCATCCATGTGCGTGTGCATCGACCATGACAATTTCTTCCTTGTGCGCACTGTTGCCATATCTTCATCTATTAACTCTTAGCAATACAACTACTTTTGTGTCATTGTCCTTTGGGAATGGGTGAAAACAATATTACCTATGTCCTTGGTGTAGCCCATGTCTGGTGGAATATACTCCCCACTTGTTCTTCTTGATATAGGCTGCTTATGAACTTGGGCTTCAATATTTGGAACTTATGCGGCTATGTCCCGAGAAGTCTTGGTTCTTTGTCTCATCTCATTACTTTTTCTCCCTCTTCTCCATCCTTCATTTCTTCATATTTTTGTTCTTCCACTTTATCTAGAGGCATAGTAGAATTGGGTGCACTTTCCTCGAGACTCTTCCACTTTGTCATTCAACTTTGATTTCCTTCATATTTTCTCGGTTGTCTCCTTACATGGAGAGAGTTGAGGTGATTTGTGCACTATTTGCGGAGTTGCACCTTTGGTCATTATTCTCCTAAATAATATCTTGAAATGGTGTTCTCCTTGGACTACATCCAAGTCCTCATCATCTCCTTCTTGTGCATAGAGTGGTGTATTACATTCTCAACTTCTTCCTTATTTGGAGGTTGTCTTCTACCTCTGTGTTCCAAACCATCACTATCTTCATGCTCTTCTTCTTCATCATCTACTTGAATTGTTTCTATTGGCTTAGGGGTTGGAACATTTTCCATTGTATGCTTACCCTTTGGTATCCCTGGGAGTGTGAACTCATTCTCCACATACTTAGTGTTCTCCAGCTTGGGTTTGAGTTACAGGTACACAAACACTACTCTGGTATCCCCAACTACCAAGCTTACATGCTTCATGCTTATAATATCTGAAATAAGCCTTTCAATGTAGGAATTCTACCCTGGATATACATATTTCTTTCTCAGAGTGTGGTAGTCACAATCTACCTTGTCTACATTGAAGGTTAGGTGGTGCACATCTAAGAACCGGTGAACTAATGCTTGGAAATATCTTGCTATGAAGGCATACAATGGTGCACGATGGGCTCCAAGCCCCGTCCATTAAAAATTTTGTGATGCAAAAATGTTGATAGATTGCAAATAGAACTACCTTACCCACCATCAAAGGACAATCCTTGGGTATGCACCACTCTTATTTGAATGTCATGTAAATTATATCATACCACATCTCCACCCTCTATTCGAATGGTCCAATCATTGATTCATCGCACGAGTACTTGCCAAATATTTTCGCATGTGACTTCTATTCTGTGGGGTATTCCCAAATATTCTCCTTTGGCCCATCAGGTACTCCAATCTCCATAAATACTAAAGAAAATAATATAGTTCCAAAACTTATTCTATCACTGTCTGTGATTCTTCAATGATTGTCTTTCTATGTGATCTACAATATTGTAGACTACTCCTTGAGACATTTTCTTTGTGATGTGCAACAACATTGTGTTTACCTACGACCACCTTCCTTGGTCATTTAACTTTTTACAAGATGTGCGGTGCTCGCACTCTTTGGTACTTTTTCAAATTTTCAATTTCCATGCTTTGCACAAACCTTTAGTATACCCCTTTCTTTCCTTGTCTCTAGGATTGCAACCTTATCGGTTAAATCGGAATCTAGATCCAACCACGAGGCCCTTAGTCATGTCACTATTGAAATCAAAGTAGCTATGATTATTACCCTCCATCTGACAAAGTAGAAGAAGTCCTCATGGAATCTACTCATCAACCACCGATAAAATGGTTCATACTTTCTAAAATATGACAACTCATATAGCTAGTAGACTCCATTCTACTTGATAACTTCTCAACCACGGAATTGTATACTTGGCATATCCTCTGCCATGTGCTTTTTCATTTTCATGTTTAGTAACACATCTAGTTTGTTAGGAATTAATAGAATCTAATGCGAGATAATTCCTCGGAATCACAATAATAAGATGTATGAATAGAATTACATAAATGAAATATGCACAACATGAAGACAATATTTAACTTGGTTCTCCCAATGTGGGCTACATCCACTAAGAACACTTGCTCGATTTTATTTACAAGCCAACAGGTCTTCACAATTACAATAATCGGATCTTGTTTGGAGTTGCACTCAACAAACCCTCCTGAATTTACACTTGAATTCGCACACACTATTCACCTTCATAAAACACACTAATATATATCCTATTGTATTTCCATCATTTATAAGTACATTAATAGGTAGCCAAGAGGTGGTTTTACAAAACAATGGAAACCGAAAAACCAACATCCCATAATGGTTACCCATTTTCCATGGGTTAATAAAACACCCATAAAAATTTACTTGAGGGGCTTCACCCCGAGCCCCCATTGGGGGCTTCACCCCGAACCCCTTGACCCACTCATCGACAAGTGGGACCACTTTGTAAAAATATCCGAGTGTAACACATGGAAGGTGTACCAAAATCTAACATGAAAATAGGCTCCACAAACATAACACTAGCTCCTTCTTATTATCTCGATGTTCGATGGTTGTAATCATTGATTTTACATTGGAGGATATGGGAATCTTATTCTTATCCCACAATCATGCCCTCTAGATACTAAATTTTTGAGAAATTACCTTGGGAGTAATTTCTTCTTCCACTTCAACCTTATTCTTCCCTTTATCTCCTACTGCGGGTGCTTTCTTCAGTGCCATTTGAAATAGGATATATATTTTCTTCCCTTTGTAATCAAGAAATCCAAAACCCTAGTTTGAATCTCCATACCTTAGTGGAAATTGCGTGCCCTAGCTCATTTGTATGTAGCGTCTTCTTTACTCAAACCCTTAACCTATGGGAACACAAGCTTCTCCTACGCACAACCCTTCTTACCATGTCTGGTTTCACAATCTTCATACCTCAACATGGTTTCTCAACTCATTCACACTTAACCCTTTTCAAATTCTCTCAATTGTAACGGTAAAAATGAACTCGCATCCCTTCCTTATATAGATTTCAAAAATTTAGTGCATTTATTGCTCCTCCACCTACCAAAATCATCTCATTAATTGACCATTTTTGTTATTTATGTGTGGTACATCTTCACGCCTAAGCTATAACCTTCTAGCATGCCCTTCTACCTTTTGGCTGAAAAATTATCTTCAATGCACTTCCATACGCTTGAGTACCTCATCACTGCGCCTTCCATTGGTAGTCTTCCCAGCCTTTGCTTACCTTACGTTATACTTGTTTTTTCATTCCTCTCTATCTATGGTCTATGTGTCCAGAAGCAATCTATTTTGTTTTTCAATTCTCCAAACTTGAGTAGTACCCATAGATAGTTCCTTTCATGTGTACATATTTTCAATAGTCCTGTTCCTAGATATCAAAAACCTACCCCACACTAAGGGTATGTGTAGTCTTCTGCACATACAAATTCTTCAAATAGTAATTAGCTTCTGCCGCATAAATACACTTATTATAAAAACACACCAACTAAATTAACAAAGCATAATGAAAAAGAAAGAAACACATTAAGGAAATATAGAATTTAAAACCTAATCTAAATGGAAACACTACCTTATTACAAACACCAAGAATAATTATTTATAATAGGGCTTCAACCTACTCCCGTTGAAGTAATTGGGTAACTATATTCCATCAAGTTCCTCTAATTGACAAGCACCTGATTTGAGTATGTGAGTGATAACATACGGCCCCAACCAATGTACTTTGAGCTTGCCTAGATGGTGAAAAAACTTAGAATCATAAAGGAGCACCATATGTCATATCTCCAAATTTTTATCCTGATGTGCCTGTCATGCCATGCTTTCTACCTAGCCTTCTCTTGTTTTTGACTCCAACGTGCTATGGTTCGTCACTCATCCAACTTAATTAATCTGTTCAATCCATTATTATAATGCTTTCTCATCAGCTAGACCTCTAGTGTGCATAATACACAAAGAAGGTAACATAAATTCCATAGGAAAAACTGCTTCTACACCAAACACTAATTGAAATGGTGTGGCTTTGTTCAACCTTTTATATGTTTTTCAATATGCCCAAAGTACTATAGATACTTTATCATCCCAATCCTTTCTTCCAACATCATATATTTTTGTCAATGTGTGGCTCAAAATTTTGTTGAAAGCCTCAACAGTCCCATTTTCCTGAGGATGATAAGGTGTAGTCTTATGGTGTGCAATTATGAATTCATCCAATAAAATTATGATTATCTCATTAAGAAAATGCATCCCCTATCACTGGTCAAGCTTAAAGAACATCCATACCTTATAATAATATTTTCCCAAAGAAATCTAGCTGCTATAGCCACTGTACAATCCTTTGTAGGTGCTGCTTCTGCCCACCTTGTCAGATAGTCTATGCATATTATGATGTAGCGTGATCCAGTTCTACATGTAGTTGGTGAAATAGGACCCACAAAATCTATAGCCCATTTCTCAAACAGTTTTTCACTAGTAATGGGTCTTAGAGGAATTTCATCTCATTGACCTGGTTTCCCAAGGCATTGGCAATGATCACATTCCTTACATAATTCCTTACAATCTTTATACAGGGTCTCCCACCATAATCCAACGAGTAGAATGTTACACGTAGTGGTATCACCTGCATAGTGTCCACTTGCAATACCACCATGATATTCTTCCATAATATCTATGTGCTCATGTTTTAATACACAATGACACCGTACTTCATCATGGCCTAATTTGTCTAGGTCATCGATAATTAACATATAGGGGATGTGCATATAACAAGCTATTTCTTTTGCGAGGATTTCATTACTTCGGTGCCATCCCTATTCATAGAAAGATAGCAATGTCCTCTAGTTTTGATGGCACTCATTGTAACCTATATAACTATGCATCTTGGCATGGTATCTTTAATTACCTATGCTTCTTCTCATGACTGTATTCTAGATAGATGATTTGGTCCATAATTACTTTTCCCTGGTTTTACCATAACTGTGAAATCAAATTCTTGAAATAAGAGCACCCATCGACATATGTGCCGTAGTATAATGGGCTTGTTTACCAAATACTTCAATGCCATGTGATCTGTATAAAAGACAAATGGTGTAGCTAATAGATATTGGAGGACTTTATGTAGCACATAGATCATTGACAAAGCTTTGTGCTATGTAGTTATGTAATTATGTTCTACAAGAGGCAACTTTATACTAGCAAAAAATATAGGATGATCTACAATACCATCTCTAGGTTAAGCCATCACCATGCCAGAGGTGTCAATATGTACATGAAATGGTTAGTCCCATGAAGGAAAATATAGAATAGGAATGGTTGTAAGTTTTTCCTTTAATGTCTTGAATGCACACTGCTGCGGTTCTCCCCAGTAGAACGTACATTTTCCTTTTAGTAAATCCTCCAAAGGTGTAGAAATCTTGGCATACCCCTTTATGAATTTCCTATAATACCACATATGACCAAATAACCCTCGCACCTCACTTTGACTCGGTATGTTATTTTAGGTGATAATGACTGCAACCTTAGATGCATCAACCAACAAACCTTGTAGATTATGTGTCCTAACAAAGATTCTAAATGGTGTAGTAAATATGCACTTCTTGATGTTCAAAGAGATACTCAATTGTATACATCTTTCAAACATTAAGCTTGATTATCACAATGGTCTTTGACCAATCCATACACCATCCAATAATCTAAACAAGCATGTAAGAAGTGAATAAAATCTTTAAATTTCTAAACAACTATGCATGAAAATACAACAGCACATGTTTTTCGGACCAAAAGGCATCACAAGATATAGGAAAATTTGCCCGATTCAAGTAGTAAAAGTAGTTTTTTTCCCGATCCACCTAGGCAATCCTAACTTTGATGATACTTAGAGAACCCATCTATAAATGAATATATTTCACACTCTAAAACACCTTCTAGTATTTTCTTAGTGAATGGCATAGGAAAGGGATCAGTCACACATGTAGAATTCAACTCCCTGTAGTCCACATAGATCCTACTTTGACCATCCTTCTTGATATTGATCACCATTGGACTAACCCATCCCGACTCATCCAGGGGCTTAATGATTCCGGACTTCAAAATTTTGTCAATCTCTTCTTTGACCTTTTCATGTAAGTTGCGGTTCATCCTGTAGGGTCTCTTTCTAACTAGGCATGCACCCTTTTTAAGATTTATCTTCATCTCCCCTAATGATTCACGTACATCTTTAAGTTCATGTTACCCCAGGAATAAGTCCCGATAATCCCATAGTAACTCTATGCTTGTTGCCACTTCGAGTCTAACCAATACTCTCCAATTATGGAATCCTTAGGCTCAACATATGATCCAATATTAAATTTCTTTGTCTTCATAGGTTCATGATATGTGTGTGTGTGGTCTTATCTCGCACTATCCAATACCTCATGCCTACCTAATGAATGGTTCACGTCCATATTTTCTACTTATTCATCATACACTAAGTATACCACTTTTCCTTTTTCTTTCTTAAGGAAATCAGGATGAAGTAACATGACATATTTCTCTGTTTATTCAAAAATGCACTCCTAAATCTCCTTCATCAAATAAATTCTGAATGAGTTCTTCCACCTTAGAACTATCCCCCATAATTAAGTGATTTATTACCTTTAACACTTCTTCCACTAGAGGTTTAGTAGAGAAGAAGTCAAACATATGGGTCATTCTGTAATTAAATACTACCAATTTCTAGTATCTCTATGGAGTTTTGCATATACATACTAAGCATGCACGTAACCGCATAGAGTGGAATAAAAATTGTGCACCCAGAGTGAAGGTAGTAAATCTTCCTACCCCTCTGTCCGAGTCTCTCAAACTACTAAATGTGGTACTAAACATGTTTATTACCATGATAAGTGCAGATTTGAGTAGGTGCATTGCTCTGAAGAACCCGGTAGAAAGAGAAATTCTAATTTCATTCATCTACAAGATTATCCTTCTCTGGACCACCCACCAAAGGTGCATTACTATCCCGCATAGGGTATATACTAGCATATTCCTTCTCTCTAACTGGTCTATCCACTATTCTTCCATGGTGTGCAGGAACACCATAGGGTCTCCTTCTCCAGTGTAACAAGGTACTGAGTTGTTACCTATTCTCTTGATATAATGCAGTTTTCTGTCCCTAGGAAATATGCTCTTTACTTCGTGCCCTACCAACTCATAAGTGCTATGAGCCAAATTATCACAAGCAACACTTGTATTATCGCTAATATACAGTGCATACTCCCACTAAAGGATTCCTTCTTTACATGTATCAAGCACCTATGGATCCAAGATGATGCATACATAAATCCTATTAAGGTCTTCCTCACTCAAGGTCTCAACATAGGGTGCAGATTTGACATATGTTAAAGGGATAATAACTCTTTCCTCCTTTTTATCAAATTTGATATAACCCTTATTGAACTAAATATCAATATTATTTACATAGCACCAAGGATGGCCTAATAGATCTCGGGAAGTTATCCGACTATACCAAAGACTAAAACCTCAAAATCTCTAGTGAACTTGGATCATTATATAGTAATGGATGCATCTTTTAAAACTCCGATGGGAGTTTCCTTAGCTCGGTTAGCCATGAAAAACACATTAGAGGATGGATGTAATGGAGGTCTCCCCATTTTTACCCATGAATCTAAGGTAATAACATTAACTTCCAAACCTATATCAATCAATATATTACTCAAAATTCACTCATCAACAACAACATTCGTAGTGATCTCCTTGTTATAATCTAGGCTATGAGGGAGGAGATTTTCATGTAGGATCTACCATCTAGTATCAATACTTTCATGCAGAGTGTTTCCCTTTAACCAATTCCCTAAAAATAGAATGATATTCTCCTGGCACAACATCTTGTACACTTCTTTTAAGTCATCCATATCAGATTGGACCGTATGTGATGCTTACTTTTGCTCCATCTTTCGTGATTTCTCCTTTAAATATTGTATCTCACCCTGAAGATTTCTGAGTACCTCCATGGTTTCCTTTTAAAACTCCTTCTGATGGGTAGGATCTAGGTACTATGCATGTATAACCTCTTCCTTAGTGATGGTAGGATTTTTCTGCAATGCTTATTTGGTACACGCCGCTTCAACGTGGGTCATGATATTTACCTGTAATGCCTTGGATTCTAATTCCAACTTGGGAATCCAATTATTTTCCATAGCGCACTGTATCCTAACCATCATTGTGCATTTTTCTCTTGTTTATGCATCTTACTAAGATGCTCATACAAGTTCGGGCATTCCTCATAACTATGGTTCTTTCCACAGAAAGGACATGTAATATTCTGAGGCAATTCATGCCTATAGTGGTCAGGAGATCCACATGTATAACATGTTCCATGTGGTAACTCACCTCTTCCACCACCACGGCCTCATCCTCCGAATCCACCATGGTATCCTCGACCTTTTCCATGACCGCCTTCAAAACGCCCTTCATTTTGATCATAGCGTGCTTGATTGTGATCTTGATCCTGAAGCTCATTCTTTCCTTTAGAGTTATCTAAAACTCCTATCTATCATACACCAATATCTATAGCATCATGGATTTGACTAATCAGCTAGCAGTCTTCCATGTCATGAGTCATGGAACTAAAAATTTTAAAGTAAAAAGAGATGTTCTTCCTTATCGCGTGTTATAATAATGGGTAGTGGCTAGCATCATGGTTTAAATGGCATATCTCATAGTCCAACAACAATGAGTGCATTGATCTGTGGGGAAAACTATCCTTTGTGACCTTCCACTTCATAAATTTTGCACCAAATCCCTGTGTGTGTCTCATGTGCTAAATTTTCCGATAGTTTCTCCAATTTTTTTGCCATAGCTGCGATTTGTGCTTCTAAAAATGGGCTCACCCCAGTGTCTCGTACTTCAATCTTCCTCAATGCATAAGGCTACTTCACATAATTTACATGGATCGAGTGTATGTTTTATGTGATAGAACCCTCTTAAAAGGGGTAATCATACCCCAAAATACCATTGTGCATGGTGGATTACATGAATATCATAAGACAAAGATAACAATGTTTTGAAACGAGCATTATACTCTCGACACTCTCGGTAGTGCATTTTTAATATCCTTGAGCACACTTATACTCTTTTGATCAAACTTAGGGATGTGAAACTCTTTAAGGAAATGTATTTTAAAGCTTCATAGTCTATGCAAGTCTGATCGGGTCAAACTTTCTCAGTACCAACTATGTGTGCATCCTTGTAACATAGTAGTAAATTGACTTGACTTGCACTCAAAAGCCATGATTCCTTTTTCACGTAACAATATTTCACACATTTGCACATTTTCAACAACATATTCTATGCCCCTATACTCTAAAAGACAAAGAGACATCTCTATGTAAATATTCGGGGTTGTTGCGGACCTTTCCCACCCGATCTAGAATTTGTAGTGTTTTCTCTACCTCTAGAACCACCGAGATCCACCGAACTAGAGCCACATGTACCTCTTGATCCTAAACTTTTAGCCGGTGTCGGACCAAAAGATGCACTCTCCTAAGTCCCAAAAGTAGAATTGAACTGCACTCTATAGTCTACAAAGTGTGACTACTCCTGAAGAGAGTCCAAAATTCTATGTGCTGAATTCATGTGGATGATACACCGAAAAGGGTACTCCCATAGAACAATGAAGACATTTGTGCTGCCATCGATGCAATTTCTATATGAATCACTCTTTCTCTCCCACTGTCTGAATTAGCTTGCTAATTGTTTGTTGTACTAGATACTGGAAGACCAAGCACAAGGGAAAAGTTTCTAGGTGGATTTAGATGTACACATGTGGCCCAGGTCATTTCTATTGGCGTGCTTCTATATGAAGGTGAGGAGGGTTCCCTGTCATGATTTCCCAAATGGGGGAGTTCCTGATGCTTAGGTTCCATGTCTTCTGTGTGAACTTCAAATCCTTCACAAACTATCTCTCTCCATAATGCCATTCACTCTGCAACATCCCACTACTTCTCTATCTCCCTCTCATACTCCTCATTATACTTAATCCACCATTCCTCTCTCTACCTCTCTTCCGCTAGGTCTACCATCTTTCACTGCAGACACGATCCTACCCCTACGCATGGTGGGGTTTAGTTAGCCATCTATTTTCTCTCAAATTTCAAGGTTACCATCAAAATTTTGATCACCAAGGGAATGTCTTGTAGGTAATTTCCCTAGGATATTGTAAAAATTATAATTCAACTACCTCTGGGAACAAATAAGTGGAAATTGAGTACTCCAAGATATAGCTATTCAACACACCATGGAAAATGTATCCACAACGTGAGTCCAAATTAGATCAGCACCATAAAGGGTATAAAATTCTTCCTACGCATCCGACACAAGTGTGAGATACCTATAATTCTATTTAGACAATAAGAAACCAACCAATCATACAATTCTACCAAAAATAAAGAAATAAGCTCTTGTACAAGCTTTCATACATATTCTACTCCACCCACGTGCGTGTGTCAAACTAAGATCTGGTACTAAACCTCCATTCAAATTCTTCTTCTAGGTCATGTATCCACTCCTCGACACTTGTTAGGGTCAACTAGTATGTCTTCATCATGAACCATCTTGAAAACAACTGAAAAAGAGGTCCCGACAATGGAACCAATGATACATGCCTAGAATCTACCGAAAATCCCAGTGCACTCGGCACATCACTTAGCCTAGATAGAGTGCTCACCCAAAGCACACAAAGGTACCCAACCCCTCTTTAGGGTTGTTGTTGCAAGATGTTATCATGATGAAGACTTAATGCATTTAAATCCATCATTAATACATCATTCTACAATGCATGTTCAGATCTAGATCTAAAGAATAATAGATTTAAATGATAATCATGATGAAATTAAGCATGCAAGAACCAATTATACTTAGGATTTAATACTCTAATTCAGCCAATACATTTCATTATATTAAAACACAGGAATCCACAAAATCTTCTTACAATAATAACATCATATGCTCATGCACGTAACAGATCTGACAACATAATCTCACAGTAATCTAGTTCTTACATACCACTACTATACTACGCAGTTCATTACATACTTATAAGGGTGGGGACTTTCCCTTCACTACTTACACATCTCCAAAATAGGTCGCATGCTAGAAATAGCCATGTGCCTTTACAATAATAGGCTTACATGTAAGAATGCTAATAATAGACCTCTCACGCTTTAAGCTGGAAGTAGTAATCCTATTCTTATCTCACACCCATGCAAACCACTCCATAGCTACTCTTCCAAATATAGATCATGGTGTCACACAAGTATTCATTCCGTTTATGTGATCCACATGCCATCTTCCAAAATAGATCACAATCATGAAAAATGGATAAGTCCTAAATCTGTCTCTATCCTCTGTGTGCACGATTCCTTCCCAATCCTCCCGCACCTTTGAATGCACTCTACTCTTCCACATGACTCTTCTATACGACTGTAGCTAAGTGTCATACATGGTCTGATTAACAAATATTCCTCCTAAATCCCCAAATAGAAAACTTGGGATCTACCATAACCCTTTTCCTAAACATGATAGAGATAATCCTACACCTAAAAAGGTTCAAAGATCTCAATCAAACACTGCTAAACACACAAATTTTTCTAACCTCATTAGTTGTATCCTTCCCACTAACAATGATGTCACCACCATAATAGTCAAAACCAATGATTGTGTTATCACAACTCGGTGAAAATCGATCATTGTCATACCCACATGATGTAGCCTAGAATTTACCAGATAACACCCTAGTCGCACTAACACATCACTCACCTTGATTGAGCTATCATCCGAAGACACAAAGGCACCAGAACCTATTTAGGGTTGTTGTAGCATGATGTTAACATGATGAAGAAAGAAACACATAGATTCATAACTAATCCATCATTCTACAATGCATGCTAGCCTCAAATCTATGAAAGAAAAAGCTTAAACAATAATCATGATTGAATTAATAACATGCACTACTCAACTACACATAGAATGAAACTTAGATTCAACCAATACCTTCCATCTATTAATAAATACATAAGATCCTTACAATATTTTCAATCGATACCAATGTGCATATGGAACCGATATAATGATTCAGTCATATACGTACACACACATTTCACACTCACCCACTCATACCATGAATCTACTATGTTCCTAACATCATATATGTAGGGTGGGGACTTTCCCTTCACCGCTTATCTATTCCAGAAATAGGCTACATGCTATTGATAGCCACTCGCCATTTACAAACATAGCCACACATGCAAGTGTGCTATCTATAGTTCTCTTATAGTTAACTAAATTGTCAATTCTATTTTTAGCTTGTCTCCATGGAAAAACACTTCAACCGCTTCTCTAAAGATAGACAATACATTCCGTGCATGTATCTATCATTGGTGTGTTCCGCATGTAATATTCTAAAAAAGGTCTTCATGCTCAAAATCAGCTAATTCTTGAGATTTGACCTTACCTTCCGTGTGTGGGTCCTTCCTCGTCCTTACGCGTGCCCTTGGTTTCGGGCCTTCTATCCCATGCGGGACTTCTTGTGTGATCTTTGACAAGTATTCTTTGATCAACATTATCACAAACTAATCTCATTGTCATCTCGACAATGGGTATCTCCAAAAATTAAAGGAAAGAATAGAAGAATGGAAATAATAAGAATGAAAGAATGTAGATAAATAAATAATTTTTATGAGGTTATGAGGAAACCTCCTCTGTAACAATTTGTAATATCAATTCTAGATACTCCTTTATTTCGGCCTCTAATACCTTTCATTCGGTGAGAACTTGCTTTGCTTTTTCTGGATGTCCACAACAATGGATTCAAAATCATCCCTCACAATTTCTCCTTTCTCATTTTGTGGAACCAACACACACTAGACATTGATGTCATTATACCTTCTAAAAGGTCAATCTTCTACACAATTAGCTTTCCAAGCTCTTCCAATCGAGTCTTGTGTGGCTCTTGTGTTGCTGCCAGGGCCTCACGCTTCTATTTAACCATTGAAAATATTTCTGCATGGCCCAATGTCTCATATTTCATCACTTTCTAGACCTCGTTGTTTTCTTCGAGGGTCTTGATGTTGATAAGATCCTCTGGAGTTGTGCATACATTTAAATCATGGTCTTCTTTCTTTAATACTTCCTGTAATGCTTGCAACAACCCTTCATAAGATGTAATTTTTCTCATCACTTGATTCTTTCTCTGATCGACATCTTATTCTCGAGTGTTTTGGTGTCTACATGCATAGAGTTTCATCTGCAAGTACCAACTCCACCAACTTTCCCACATAGTGTATTCTTTGAAGGAAATGTATGTGGTACCTTTTCCTCCAAGTGTGGCCTTGCTCTGATTACATTGTCCCCAATCTCCTCTGCAATGTTGATAAACACCTCATTCTTCTTACTGCACAAAGTCCCTCTCTCTGTGTTTATGCCTGCTATCTCTGTGTCCTTTGTCTTCAACTCCTCGCACAATGCTCTGATCATGGCAGATTTTTCCATGTTTATTCTAGCCACCTCAATAGAAACTATCACCAATGCATTGTTGACCTACTCATTTGACATGACAGTAGGCTTTACTGTTATGTGTCTAGCTTGAGATGCCTTCTTCAATCATCTCAAAACGCATGAATCTTTGCACACATCAAAGTTAGGATCATCCATGTGGGTGTGCATTGACCATGATAGTTGCTTCCAAGTGCGTACAGTCACCATATACTCATCCATTACCTCCTAGCTGAATAAATCCTTCTGCGCTATCGTGCTCTCGAAGCAAGCATGGAGAATTTTTCCTGCATCCTCTGCATACCCCATGGCTAATGGAATGTGCTCTCCACTTGTTCTTCTAGAACTTTATTGATTAAGAACTTTAGCCTCCAAATTTGGAACTTGTTTCTTCATGTCCTAAACATCATCTGCATAGCTATCTCCTCCTTGGTCTTTTCTCATCCTCTTCTTTTCCTTTGATTCCTCACTCTTGTTCCTCTGTGTCTCTGGGAAGTGTAGGAGAATTAGGCATGCTTTCCCCTAACTCTTCTTCCTCCTCATTCAACTTAAGTTTCCTCCTTCTCTGGGTAGTTCCCTCCTTTTTTGGGGAGAGTCTGGGTGATTTATGCACAGTGGTTAGAGTAGCACCTTGGGTCCTTGTTCTCCTAAATACCCTTGGATTGCATTTAAGTCCTCATCATCTCCCTCTTGTGGTTAAGGTGGTGTAACAATGCACTCAAATTCACCCTTATTTGTAGGATGTCTCCTACCCCTATGCTCCAAACCACCACTATCTTCGTGCTCCTCCTCCTCATTCTGCAATTAAATTTGCTTTGTGGGCTTAGGCACTAGGATGTTCTCCATTGTATGCTTTCCCTTTGGTGGTGCTGGAAGTGTGAACTCACCTTCCACATATTTTTTATTCTCCATCTTTGGCTTCAGCTGGAGATACACCAATGCTGCCCCCACATCTACTACAACCAAACTTATTGGTTTGATATTCAATACCTCTAAAATGATCCTCTCTATATAATCACTTCTTCTAGGATACACATACTTCTTCCTCAGTGTATGGTAATCGCAGTCTACCTTATCTGCATTTAAAACTAGTCATCACATGTTTGTAAATATATGAATAGATGCTTAGAAATACCTTGCAGTGAATTTGTAAGGCAACTTGCCCCAAGGGATCTAGACTCCATCTTTCATTGGGAAGCACATGATGCAGAAATGCTGATATACAAGAAACTGAACTTATTTCCCTACCACTTGCTAGGTAGGTCCTTTGGGATGTACCACTCTTCCCCAAATGCTGCTCAAGTCTGTCATATTACTTCTCTTCCCTTTTCTTTAGGTCATCTGTCATGGATCCCTTGCATAGGTACTTGCTTGAAATCTTTCACTGGGACTTGTTCTCCATGGGGTATTCCCATACTTTCTCCTTCTGTCCGTCTCAGTACTCCGATCTCCATGAATACTAGTGATAGTAGAACAGCCCCAAAGCTGATCCTCCCTCCCATGCACATGCTTCTTCAACTATTTTCTCTCGTAATATAGCTTTGTAATGTTGTAGATTGTCCCTTTTGACATCTTAAGTGCCACATGTAACCACACAGTATTTACTGTGACCATCACTCTTGATCATTCAACTTCGTAACAAGGTGTGTTATAGCTTGTAAAACTACACATTTCTTCAATTTGTCTATGTCCATTCTCTATGGACCATTCGGTATCCCAACTCTGTCTAGTCTTTAAAAGGATTTATCTACAAGATCACCTTTTATATCTTCTCTTGTGGCCTTCAAATGTGTAACTGATGAGACAAGACAAGTGCATATGAGATTCTAACTCTGCATCTTGTAAAGTAGAAGAGATCTTTGTGCACCATACTCATGAGCCAATGATACAAGGGCTCATACTTCCCAAAATATAGAAGCTCATACAACTAGTAGACTCTAATTATCTTCAAAATCTTTTCACCCACATCATTATCTACTAGCATTTCATCCACCATGTGCACTTGTTCATTCTAGCCGTGAGCAAGGAATCAAGCTTCTTGTTGTTATCCGAAGTCCTATGATTGTATTCACTTACTTTACTCATTCTGATGGGTGAATCCCATTCTTGGCTGACATGACTCCTTCCGGATATTGCATCTCTGAAAAATGGATTTCAGGTGCCATCTCTTCCTCTTCAATGATCACCTTCTTCTTTCCTTTTACTATCACTTTGTAGATGCCTTCTTTGGTGCCATTTTTACCTTGAAAATGTCTCCTCTTTAACTTTGCAACTTTACGAATCAAACCCTAGCTCAATTCAAATGCCCTAGGTGGAAACTTTGTAACCTAACTTTTTCTATCTCCTACTTTTCTCAAACCTTTCACCACCAAGGATGCAAGCTTCTTATCACACAGATCTGGTTGTCAATATTGGTTTCACACCCTTCACACCTTAACTCGATCACTTGGCTCTTCGTACTTGGGATTTTTTCTCAAATAATCTTAGTTGCAATGGTAAAAATGAATCGCATTCCATCCTTATATAATTTTTTCAAATTTTGATGCATTTATTGCTCCTTACCTATCAAAATTCCCACATTCATTGACCAAATCCATTCGTTCTATGCATGGTAAATCTTCACACCTAGCTATAACCTTCTAGCACACCTTCCTACCCTATGGTCAAAGACTTTTTTTTCAAGACACGCTCCTATGCTCAAGCACATCATCACTTACCTTCTCCCGTAGCTATCATGGCCTCTACTTACCTCATATTATACTTGCTCTTTCATTCATCTCCATCCTTGGTCACTCTTGAGAAGTAATCTTCTTTTAACTTAAAGCACACCCGTAGCAGCTTATTCCTTTCACCTTTCAATTCCCACATTATTTTTCTTGGATAAGTATAACCACCCCACACCAAAATTATGTGCAGTCCTATGTGCATAAACATTCTTCATACAATAATTAGCTTCATGCATGTAAGTATGCTTATTACACAAAAACAACAACTAAATTGACAAAGCATAGTGACAATGAAGGAAATACATTAAGGAAATATAGAATTGAAAACCTAATCTAAATGAAAATAATGCCTTCTTACAAACACCAAGAAGACTTATTTATAGTAGGGCTTCAGCCTACTCTCGTTAAAGTAACTAGGTAGCCATGTTCCATTAATTGCTTCTAACTGGCAAGAACCTGAATCAAGTATATAAGTGATGACATATGACCCCAACCAATGTACTTTAAGCTTTCTTAGATGGTGTAAGAACTTGGAGTCATAAAGAATTACCATTTGTCCAATCTCAAACTTCTTAGCCCTTATGTTTCTATCATGCCATGCTTTCTGCCTGGCCTTTTCCTAATTCTAATTCCATCGTGCTATGGCTCGGTGCTCATCCAGTTGAATCATCTTTCCAATACACTCTTTTAAATCTTGTTCATTATCTAGACCTCCAGCACATGCAATGTGCAAAGAAAGTAACATAAATTCTATAGGGAGAACAAATTCCACGCCAAACACCAACTGAAATGGTGTGGCTTTGTTCAATCTCTTGTAAGTTGTTCTATATGCCCAAAGAATAGCTGACACTTTGTCATCCCAATCCTTTCTTCCAAAATCATAGATTTTTGTCAAAGTCTGGATCAAAATATTGTTGAAGGCCTCAACAGTTCCATTTTCTTGAGGATGATAAGGTGTAGTTTTATGGTGTGCAACCATAAACTCATCTAATAGGATCATGATTGTCTCATTCAAAAAGTGTGTACCCCAATCACTTGTAAATGTTAAGAGACATCCATATCTTGTAATAACATTCTCCCACAGAAACCTAGTTGCTTTGTAGCTACCGTACGGTTCTTGGTAGGTGCCGCTTCTACCCACTTGTGTGAGATAATCATGTAAGTAATGATATAGCACAATCTAGACTTGTGTGTAGCTGGTGAAATAGGTCCTACAAAATCAATGGCCCATTTATCAAATGGTTCGGCACTAGTAATGGGTCTCAAAGGCAGCTCATCTCTTTACCATAGTTTTCCTAGGTGCTGACAATGATCACACACCTTACAATATTCTTTATAGTCCTTATACAATGTCTCCCACCATAATCCAACAAGTAGGATCTTCCAAGAAGTCACATCACCTGCATAATGGCCTCCTGCAATACCACCATGAGCTTCTTCCATGATATCCTTACGCTCATGCTCTAATACACAACAACGTAATACTTCATCTCTTCCTAGCTTGTAGAGGTCACCACTGATTAACATAAATGGTGCCATGCGTATAGTAAGCTACTTCTTTTCTAATGATTTCATTCCTTCTGGTGCCATACCTATTCATAGAAAGAAAACAATGTCTTCTAATTCCGTGGGTGCATGTTGTAACCTATATAAATGTGCATCCAACATTGTTTCTTCAATTGTCTATGCATCCTCTCCTGAATTGATTCTAGATAAATGATCTGGTCCAAAATTGATTTTCCCTGCTTCACCACAACTGTGAAGTCAAACTCTTGAAATAGGAGCACCCATCTACATATGCACCCCTATAAGATGGGATTTTTACCAAGTAATTCAATGCCATGTGATCTGTATAAAACAAAAATGGTGTTGCTAAAAAGTACTATCAAAACTTGTACAATGCATAGATCATTGACAAAGCTTTGCACTCTGTAGTTGTATAATTCCGTTCAGTAGGAGTCAACTTCCTACTAGCAAAATAGATTGGATGATCTATAATACCTTTGCAAGGTTGAGCTAACACAACACTAATGGCCATGCCAAAAGTGTCTACATGTACATGAAATGGTTTATCCTATGAGGGAAAGCATAGAATGGGCTCGGTAGTAAGTTTCTCTTTTAGAAATTTCAAACGCAATCTATTGCGGTTCTCCCCAATAAAATTTACCTTTCCCCTTCAATAATTCTTCCAAGGGTGCAACAATTTTGGCATAACCTTTTATGAATTTTCTATAATATCTTGTATGACCTAAAAATCCACGCACCTCACTTTGACTGGTAGCGCTTCTAGGCCTAAAATGACTGCAACCTTGGCTGGATCAACTAGCAAACCTTCCTTGCAAATTATATGTCCTAACAATATCCCAAATGGCATAGAAAATATGCACTTCTTGATGTTCAAAGAGATAATCAATTGCCTACATTGTTCAAACATTAAGCACAGATTGTCACAATGATCTTTCACAAGCCCATATACTATCCAATCATCTAGGTAGACCTATAAGAAGTTGTGAATATAATCTTTAAATTCCTGAACAACTATGCATGAGAATACAATAGGTGCATTTTTCAATCCAAAGGGCATCACAAACCCCTTGTAGACACCAAATTCGTGTCTTACGACCCCTTGTGACCCGCATCCCATTTCGTAACCTAACCTCATTACCTAAACCTTACACAATTATTTATTAATTACCTTGTAATTGATAAATCCACCATCACCTTACCTGCCACCTCATTTTGCCACCTCATCATGACCTAGCCCTAACCCTAAACTAACCTAATTAAGACCTATGACTTGGTCTAGACTCACATCCATAACTAATGCCTCCTTACTCGCACCCAAAACCGACCTTCTAGCCACTTGACCAAGCCCGCAACTGATCTCTCGGGAGAAAAGCAGGGAAGGTGGGCTATTTTACTAAAAATAGCCTACTTTTTCCTTACCGATGCCGGTTCCTACTCGACCGCCGTCGGTTATGTAACCGCCATCGGCTCCCCTGTAAATGGCCTCCCCAAACCAAAAACAAAGGATCGAAATTTCATTTTGGGATCAAAGGAAAGGATTTTTGAATCAACAGAGATCATTGGGAGTGAAAAACAGAGTCCAGATCTTCACTTGACCGAGCAGAGACGAGTGGAAATACCAGAAGTGTTTACAGCAAAGGAGATCAGCTTGCATCTTCGTCAAAACCAGTAAGTCACATCTTGCATGTCCTCTGTTATAACATTTCTTATGCCTTTTGAATTACAGTCCTCATAAATCCATCCCTGAATCCACTACCCAGCATGCATATTACCTCTAACTATCATTCATCTACCTCTCATCACCTTATTTCCTAATACCACCTATATACAGCCTTACAAACAACACAACTACCCCATAAAGCAACTAACCTACAGATCCTAGAACCCACCGGTATCGGTTATCAGTAACCGGCATCGGTTATTAGTAACCGGCATCGGTTCCTCCGATCAAAACCAGAAAACCAGCCTTTCCCCTACCCAGTTCAACGAAGCAACTTAATTGATATTTTACAGTCTTTTGTGTTAATTCATATTAGCAGGGAAACTGACCACCTTCGAAAGGAAGTTTTATATTTCCTGGGCCCAAGGCAGTTTCCTCATTTATTGTCTAATCAAAATCTTGTGGTCTTGTGTTCTTATTTACAGGTAGTCCTTCCAAGACAAAAAGGAGTTCTTCGCAATCAGCCTGATCTTTCTCTACGGTACGCGCACACCATCTCGACATTCTACAGGTATTCCTCCTAGCCCCTAACCTTATCTGTTTCTAAAAGGAACGAATCATTCCGAGTGAAACATTTTGGCACGCCCGGTGGGACCCATCTTGGGTTTCTATTTCTCTTGCTTATTTTCATTTTAGGAAGCATACTTGCTTTGTTGCTTTTTTGTTATATATTTCGTAAAGAAATTGTCTTGCTTTCCTAGTTTCGCATTAGTAAAAGTCATCTCTCTTGCTTCATCGAACATAATTTTCGATTTGGGTTTAAAACACGTGCATTGCATTCCTACTTGTTGTTTTTCAATTCTAGTGAACGTAAATTAAGTAACAGGTCGTACACGTGGGGGTGATATCCATGGTATTGACAGGAAATTAATCTTACATTCACTGCACAACACATACCGAATCACTTCACAATTAACACAACAACTCAAACATCCCCCCTTTTTCCGCGGTATTCCTCCGCCCGATTGAGGTAACCTTATAAGCCAAAACAACTTGACATTTCCCCTAAGTCTCTTGTTTAGGATTCTGACATCATTCTACATCTAAAGGCATAAGCCCACGATAATTAAAATTAACCCTAGGGTTAATCTCTGGATTTGTGTGTGCATCTTGCTTGTTTTTAGTCCCGCTTTCTTTCTCATACTGCCTTCTGTGATCAATAATTGACACGTATACTAAACGTTATTAAAAATCAAATTAGCACCTTTTTATATCTTGTTAACCCGCAATTCTTACACGACATCGGTTACATGACCGACGTCAGCTATAGTATAAATGACATCGGATACTAGACCAATATCGGTTCTCGTCTTTTTTCAACCCCCGACAAACCAAAGAACCTGCCAATTTCACCATTCTAAGGTTGTTTCTTCCATTTCGGATAGATTGAAACCCTCATCAGAACACTGTCCATGGTTGTTATCACTCGAAAGCAAGCCGCCGCCATGGTTTCACATGCTTGCTCTGTTTCTTTACCTGAATCACCCCCTTCACATTCTGTGGGGAATCCTACAGACACCAGTGAGATCCCCCAAATTCCTGTAGGAGACAAGGACTTTGCCAAGTTTCTGGATGCTAATTCTAGCACTGTACAATACTATTTGTCCCATACCCCTGACCGTACGCCTGATGGTCAGCTCCTTGTTGGTATGCCTATTAGTATAGCTGCTCATTTAGCTCCCACTCCGCCTGATAATACCGCCTTGCTTCCTGCATCTCTAGCCCCGTCTCCCAATCCGACAGCTTCAGAGGTTCATACGACTCAGATTGGCTTTTCTTTGGCTAATCTTGGACCCCACATATCATTACCACCGACTGCCCCTACCTCATCTCTCTTGCAGACTACTCCATTCATGACTTGCTCTCTGCCACCTATCCACACGAGCTTTCCTTCTCAAGCTCCGCCTACCTTTTCATTCCCATACACGTATCCAGTGACCTCAACATCCTATATGGGACATCCCTATTCAGTTACCTCAACATATTCATCCTCCACACCCTATCAACACTTAACCCCACCAGGATCTAGCGGCGGTCCTTGGCCCAATATGCCTCCGTTTACCACAACCACACCATCATCTCATCCAACTACTGATCTAATTAAACAAATGATGGACAAAATGCAAAACACTGGGCTTGTTTCAGGAAGTCGTAGCGCCTTGACATACGAGCAAGTTTGTCGGGAGCCCATTCACCCTTCTGTCCCCCTTCATTCATATCCTCCTCAATGGGAGTTGCCGAAATTTACTCGTTTTAATAGTAAAGAGGATCCTCAACAACACTTACGATCATTTAGACATGCTTGTTATGTGATTGCCCATGATGATGATGCCTTGTTACTCCGCACCTTTCCCATGTCCTTATCAGGACCTGCCTTGGAGTGGTACAGTGCTTTAACCCAGCACTCAATCTTCTCTTTTAACCAACTAGCCCAATCTTTCTTGGATCACTTCTCCATTAACATTGCTAAGAAAGTATCCATCACCGACCTTTATGCCATTCGACAATTCGAAGACGAATCTATCGCAGATTTCGTCGGACGATGGCGCGGCCTTATCAACCAACTTACATATGCCTTGCCTCAGACTGAACTTATCGAACTTTTCACGCGGGCATGTGCTAAGCACATTTCTCCTACTCTCCAAATTCAAACTTTCCGTACATTCGATGAAGCCTTTACTATGGCTCGAAAACTAGAGATTCGAGCCTTAGAGGAAGAGAAATTGCGGTTGCGTAACAAAAACCCCAATTTCCGAACTCCTGATTCTACCAATAAACCAAATACCACCACTCCTCACGCGTCCACTTCTTCTAAATCAAAAGGAGCTGTCCATGCGGTGATGGTTAAATCTCAAACACCGTCTAATACCCCACCAAAAACCACCTATAAGTACAAAGCCGAGCCCATCAACTACACTCCCTTGGGAGAAACATATGGTGTGATATTGGAAAAATTGCTCAAAGCAGGAGCCATTACATTACCTCCTGTTAAACCTCATTCCGGGTTTGATTCCACTCGCGCCATACCTTCCTGGTACAAAGAAAATGACTTCTGTAACTTTCACCGTGTAAAAGGACATAGTCATGAAAAATGCAAGATGTTGAAAAACATAGTGCGGGAAATGGTTGATGCAGGGATATAACCCTCGATAATCCTAATGCCCCGCCAACCGGAATTTAAAATCTTCAACAAACCATTCCCGAATCACTCTCCCAACAGTAACACAAACCAGGATATCTTAGCCGAAGAGAGTGTTCATGAGATCCATGCAGTCTTTGATACCCAGCCCAAAGCCTCTATCGAGAAAATTTTGAATCAAGCCTCTTCACTAACACAGGAGCCCGAACCTCCTTTACCACCATCGAACCAAAGTGAAATCATTCCTTTACCCATAAGGGAGTTAACTGCCCAGACTCCTCTTCCCATCGATGAGTCTGCTTATACCACATCCCTACAAGACTGCGAATGGATGTTATCTAATCTATCTATTTCCCAGACTTCCCCTTCTACCACTCTTGTTGCACAAGAGGAAGGTACGCCACTCCTTTTGACATCCTTAGACGAGAAATCTCTTGCACCGACATCACCAAATTCTTTAACCATGACGGATCCTCTCGAACACGCCCTCTTACCTATTAGTTCTTCATCGCCTAAATCTTTTCAACGACCGGTTGACCTCTTAACATCTATTGATACAGTACCTCATCTACTCACTGTATCACACCCACAAAGAATCAATCACAACCCACCTTTCTTAGTACCAAATTTACAATTCAAGCACAAGACTGTCATTCTCCGGAGGATAGACAAATCCTATGGAACGTTTGAGTACGCCATATTCTACTCAAATGCAAATGACCGATCCTGAGAACTCCACCATATACCCGAAGTGTTTACAGAAGCTTAAAATGCCCATGTTCTCACCTTCACCCCCCTCACCTCTACCAAATGCCTCGTCCACTTCTATTAACTTAGCCAAATCTTCCCCTACACTTGGGACCTTACCCATACCCAGTCTAACACACCCGCCTAAGCGACTAGATTTGTCCAAGAATAAAGCCGCCCCGCCACCTAGGAGACACACTCAACCCGTGCCTCTATCACAATCAAAACCATCATCGTCATACCTACCTTCCATATTAGGACCTCATCCTTCCACCTTGCACCAATATATCATACCTCCTGCGTTTTCTTCAAAACGATCTACGCCTTCTGCACCCATACAGGGATCAAAGGGTATATCAACATTATCACCCCACGTATCCTGTCCACCCATCAACCCTAAACAAACTCCATCATCAAAGGATTTATTTTCTGTCACTCCCCTTTCTCCGTGGTTGTTTCCCGCTACCATGTCATCTGTAGCCTCATCATCTAACCAGCCGAACGTAGCTCCTGCGCCAAAGAAACCACGTTTAGTGAAAAACACATATCAACACCCCTCGGTTAAACCACCACCCATACGAACTAACCACGCCCAAACATTACCAAAACCCGCGCAATCAATACCCTCATCCTCTTCTGATTTTGACCCACTCAAAGGATCTTACGCCAAAATCCTTGCTATGTTAGTAGAGAATGCGACCATTTCCCTACCCCCACTTAGACCTTATGACCCGTCTAAACCTCGACCTATAGGTTATGATGAGTCTAAGATCTGCGCTTATCACCGCACACCAGGACATGATGTGGAGGGATGCAAAGCTTTAAAAACCATCCTTCGTCAGTCACCTCTCCCAGATAGAAAGGTTAAGAAAGACAACTTACGAAGGGAGAGACCTTTAGCTTCAATTCCCTCTCCTATACCATCTATCCCCGCCTCACCATGATCTATCATTATTACAACCCCACCTCTTGAAGACCATAATTTATCCCAACCATCTTCCTCATCTCAGGTTTACGAGATTAATATGATTAGTGTTGCTACTCGAGCGCAGAAAAATAATGAGAAAGCGAAAGTAAGCACACCTGCGCCCTCTCCTTCTCCGTCCAACATCCCGATTGCACCACCACCCAAAGTGGTTATTCGTGGACCTACTTACCCCGTCTCTAATGGAGCCACCCATCGAGCCATGATTAAACAGCTTCACCAATCACCCGTAAAAATGACACTATATGATCTCATTCAGACTTCTGAATCTCATCGACAAGCTCTCATTGAAATTCTTCAGGATCGAGGTCTTACCTAATGAAGCCCTGCCCGTTGCCTCCATTCTAACACCCAATCACGTTGCCTCTCTCACCAAACAACCCACCACCCCAACCACTTCTGTCTCTGTACCACAAGCTGCTGCAGTCAGTTTCTCTGAAGATGAAATTGTCGATTTTGGTACAGAAGATCCTGACCCTGCCCTGTTCATCTCAGCTTACGTCCGGGACATTCGTGTACGTCGTGTTATGATTGACGGGGGTGCTAGCCTAAACATCATCTCTTCAAAAGATTTTCAACAAATGAATATCCCTTCTAGCTACATGTGTGCCAACCCCATCATGTTGCGGTCATTTAATGACGCTATTACCTCTACCTTAGGCACCGTGATCCTCAACATTCGGGTAGGACCACGTACTTTACCCGAACTCTTCTATGTCCTTGAGGGAGAGTTCCAATATAATATATTGCTGGGTCGTCCTTGGATCCGGGCCATGGGATGCGTTCCCTCAACATTACATAGATGCATAAAATTTGAGTACGAGGGGAAGTCCTACACCGTAAAAGCTGATCCTCCCCCCTTTAAAACCTGCAATATGTTATACCACCCTAACGATGTGCTTATACCAATCAAGACACCCATACATTCAACCCAACCATCCTCTTCAAATGTACCTCAACCATCCACCTCAACCGCGCCTACGCCTTCAACTGATGAAACCACCGTCGCAAAAACCACTTCCCTTCCCGCTAACATCCCAACCTCCACCACTTAGTCGATGTTTTTCAACACCTTACACCGGGGGAGTATCGCTATATAACGTTAGTTCTTTCCATACCCCACAGAGTACGGACATTACATGCACATCCCACCTACGGCCGTCGCGTGGGGAGGTAATCTCTTACGGACCACCCCATTGCCGCACCAACCTAACGTATGGGGGTGTTGACGCATCCTCCATTACCCCTGAACCTCCTCTTGGTGTGGTTCCCTTCCAATCTGATTTTCAATACCTGACAAATCGTCGCTTCGCCCTCACCTTCTTGACTCGCTGTGCTTGGAAAGGCTTTGGTTTTGGTCTTTATGAACAAGGCCGACATACGCTCATCCCCATCACCACACGCAAACATAATGATCGCAGTGGTCTCGGTTTTCCTGAAACACCTACACAGGAGACACCTCATGTCAGCTGTATTCTGGAAGAAGACGACGTCACCCCTACCAAACCATCATCACCCACTTTGCCATCATCACCCACAGAATCTATAGACCCTGAATCTATCCCTCCTAACTTTTTTTTTTCATAAATGCTATCTTCATAGGTCCTCTCACTTATCAACGCGATAATGAGGACCCATCTTCTCTTCCCCTTCTGTATCCAGACATGATCGAAGAGGATTCGCCTTTGATTAATGTTGTTGAGTGTCAGGATGACGACTCCATCCTCACTTACCTTGGCGCGGATGATTCTTATATTCAACGAGCCTTACCATCTGAAACCCAAACCATGCTGAACGAATCTACTATAGAAATCAACATCCACACGGAGGAGGATCCTCACATTGTGAAGATCGGACAATCCCTTAACGCATCAGAACAAGTCACCTTTACTACTTTCCTCCGTGCTCGCAACCAAGCTTTCGCTTGGTCCTACGCTGACATGCCAGGAATTGATCCTACCATTGCCGTCCATAACATCACTCTAAACCCCGATTCCAAACCAGTCAAACAAAAACTAAGAAAAATGCATCCATGCATTGCCCTCTTGGTCAAAGAAGAGCTTCAACGACTTCTTTCTGTTTCCTTCATCTTGCCTATTGACTATCCTCAATGGATTTCTAACATCGTACCTGTCACTAAAGCGACGGGGGGACTTCGGATATGCACGGATTTCTGGGATCTTAACCTCGCTTGCCCTAAGGATGACTTCCCCCTACCTAGCATTGACCAACTTGTTGATCTCACTGCAGGCCATGAGATGCTCTCTCTCATGGATGGCTTTTCAGGATACAACCAAATTTTGGTTGCCCCTGCCGATCAACACAAAACTACCTTCATAACTCCTTGGGGAACCTTCTGTTACCGTGTAATGCCATTCGGCCTTAAGAATGCTGGTGCCACCTATCAACGGGCTATGACCTACATTTTTCATGACATTATGCACACTATCCTTGAAGATTACGTCGACGATCTTCTTGGCAAGTCTAAACATCGCAGTGAACATCTCGATGTTTTAACCATTATTTTTGACCACCTACTACAATATTCTGTCCGTCTTCAACCAAAGAAATGTGTCTTTGGTGTCCTTTCGGGAAAGCTTCTTGGTTTTATCGTCTCTTTGCGTGGCATCGAGGTCGATCCATCTAAAGTCAAAGCTATCATAGAAATGCCCCCACCTACTAATCTCAAACAATTGCGTAGCTTACAAGGTAAGTTACAATCTATCCGACGTTTCATCTCCCAACTCTCGGATCGATGTCAACCTTTCCATCACCTCCTTAAAAAGGACATTGAGTTTCAATGGAGTGAAGAGTGCCACCAAGCCTTTGAAGCTCTCAAAACTTATCTCTTATAGCCACCTGTGCTTATCCCACCTCAAGACGACCGCCCTTTCTACCTTTACCTTTCCGCCACTGACCACGCTGTAGGGGCCATGCTTGCACATCGTGACTCTGAAAATCGAGAACAAGCCGTTTATTATATAAGTCGTACTTTGGTGGATTATGAGACTAGGTATACACATGTAGAAAAGTTGTGCCTAGCCCTATCATTCGTGGCTACCAAGCTCCGACACTACCTTCTGAATCACAAAAATTTCGTCATCACCAACACAGACCCCATCCATTACATGTATGCCAAACCTCATCTAAACCAACGCATCACCCGATGGCTCATGCTCCTCGCCGACCTCGACCTTGAGTTCGTCCACTAGAAATCAATCAAAGGACAAACCATCGCAGACCAACTTGCGGAAGCCCCTTTACCTGGGGAACAATTTACCAATTTTATATTCCCCGACGAACTCATCGCCACTCTTTCACTCGGGGAAGAGTCGTATCAAATGACCCTCTTCTTCGATGGATCTAAATGCCAACGCGGTGGAGGAGCTGGTGTTGTTCTCGTTCCTCTTGGCCCTGAGCCTATGCCTCTTTCATTCCGACTCGATTTCCCTTGCACTAATAATACAGCGGAATACGAGGCCCTTGTTCTAGGTCTCCGGTTGTCTTTGCTACACTTAGGTATCAAATCTATCAATATTTTTGGCGACTCTCAATTGGTAGTCAATCAAGTTATGGGCATCTACCAATGCAAAAATGAGGAACTTCAAAAATACAAACACTACGTGGATTCGCTTCTAGCCTTATTTACTCACTATTCTATCCAAACCATTCCACGCTCTACTAACAAATTTGTGGATACTATGGCTTGCTTAGCCTCGCAAATTCTAGCCTCATCAACTGACTCTGACATTTTTGTCTTGGTCCAACAACTCTTTGCCCCATCTTATTCAGCCCCGGTTGTTTGTACGATAAATACTGTGTCTGCTAACTCGCAGGATACTTGGTATCACCAATTCCATGACTACCTTACAACCTCTGTTCTCCCTTCTGACCTTACTAGTACTGGTAAACATGCTTTTCTTAAACGCGTTTCTCATTATGTAGTTATGGGGGGACTCCTTTATAAACGTGGCTTTGATGGCATCCTCCTTCGATGTCTCACCGGTGCGGAGATCACCCATACCATCCAACAAGTCCATGACGGTATTTGTGGTGGACATTTTAGTGGCCTTGCCATGGCCAAACGAATCCTTCACCTCGGTTATTATTGGCCTACTCTCAATAACGACTGCTACGAATATGTTAAGCGTTGTGTTATGTGTCAACAACATGCCAACCTTCAACATACTCCTAGCCACCCACTCCAGGTCGCTCGAGATCTTTGGCCCTTCTCACAATGGGGTTTAGACCTTATTGGTGAGATTCACCCATCCTCTTCACAACGTCACCGATGGATTATCACAGCAACCGAATATTACACAAAATGGGTGGAGGCTATTCCACTCATTTCAACTAAAAAGGAAAAAATTGTCGAATTCATTAACCATCACATTATCTGTCGTTTTGGTATTCCTCATCGCCTAATAACAGATAATGGTAAATCTTTTAAAAACAAGTTGTTACAAGACCTTTGTGACAACTTTGGTATCAAACTTAGTTTCTCATCACCTTACTATCCACAAGCCAATGGTCAGCTAAAATATTCTAATAAAACCCTAACCAAAATCCTCATGAAAGTTGTCAATGAATCCGGAAGAAATTGGCACGATCACATTCCCTTTGCCCTTTGGGCTTATCGTACTAGCATTCGTACCTCTACTAATGCCACACCTTTTTCTTTGGTATATGGTACCGAGGCTGTTTTGCCTCTCGAAATACAAATACCCTCCCTTAGAATATCTCTTGAGGATATTCTCACCAACGATGATTTCTCGCCAAGAGCGGTTAGCCCAATGGAGCTTCTTGACGAACGTCGTCTTACAGCTCTTGATCACCTTCAAATCTATCAAAAACGCATCAAACGTGCTTATGATAAGCGACTTCATGAGCGTACCTTTAAGGTTGGTGATCTTGTCCTCAAAGAGAATCAACATGTCACCAAACTAGAAAGAAACGTGGAAAATTTGCTCCCAATTGGATTGGGCCTTACATAATCACTCACACCTATGGATCAGGTGCTTATCGTTTAGCTTTGCTTAATGGTAAGCTGAGCTCAACCCCTAATGCCTTGCATCTTCGACCATTTCTTTGTTGAATTTAGTGTTATATCACTTCTTATCTACCTGCCGCTCGTCCCTTGAGCTCACATACCACCACATGCACTTCGTTTCCTACACCTCATAATAAAAATCAAGCTCACATAGTTTGATTCTCACCTCACCTAAACGATGCCTTCCCCTTTTTAGTCTAGTCCATGACTTCAAAGTTTTAAAATAAGCCGTATTCTTATGGGATTTTCTTGAGTCAAACTTCCTACCAAACTAGATGCTTCACGCCAAAAGAACATCTAGCTATCTAAATTATATATAGACTGTTCCCTCGAAGGACAGCTATATGCCAAATTATTGCTGCTATTATATATAGACTGCTCCCCCGAAGGACAGCTATGCACTAAAATCATATCTGCTACTATAAATAGACTGCTCCCTCGAAGGACAACTATACATAGTCAGCCTTTATCAGAAGCTTCTCGCATTGATCAGCTTCGTGAAGACCTCAAGAATAGCACAATCAATATCCCTTGTAGACTTCCCGCATCGATCAGTCTATATTCAGTAAAATAAAAGCCTCATTCAAAAAGAACTTTTTGGGTCATGGACTTGTCTATTTAGGGTAGGTTCTCTTTCGTCAGAACACTCACTTTGTAATAAATTCTCTGTACCTCAGCTATATCATCCACCTCACCTCACCATTTGTTTCAACTCGAGGGACGTAACGTACACCCGATATATTGTGATCATACAACTCTTTTCACCTATGGACTTCTCGTCTATGCACGGTACCTAGGGCTTCAAGCTCGTTCTACGTTTGGTGGTTTGTTTAGCTCTTTTCACCTACGGAGCACTCTTTCCACTTTGCCTCGCATCTAGGATTGTGTGTTGATCTTAATCAGGACATGGTTCCCTACCACTTGGGTAGGCTAACTTTCGCTTCCCTTATACCTTTTACAACATCACCAATTCATTTCCGACACCAACAACCTTACCTTACCAATATTAATATCAATATTCTTACCAATCAACCAATTGCCTAAACCGTACCAAATTGCCTGAATTCACCTCTCCCTGATCCTAAGGGAGAACTACATCGGTCTGAGGCCCCTCCTTGCTTTGTGCAATGGGCTATGTAGGCAGCACTTCGGAGACATGGGGTCTCCCAAGGTTAGCTCGACCATCCCCTACCATAACCTATCATGTGTGGTAAATATAAATATTTTTGTGTATTTCTATTTAATCACATTCCTCTTTATCCTTTTTTAAAACACAAAAAGTCAAAACGAAAAACATTCTTATTATTATAACTCAAATCAACATACATATTTAGTTTTATTTAGATGTTAAACAAATACATCTTCTCTATCATCGACACGCAGGTCGGTACTCTTATTTATTCTTATACCTTGCTAACATTTATTTAGACCCTCACGCCTCATCCCGAACTAGGTGATGATCGTGATCGTCGACGCCTCTCGCCGGGCCTCCCTGTCCTCAAAGGTACCACGGCTATTGGTACCGCCCACTGATCTGCCAATCTCTCCTGTAACATGTGAATACGCTCTCTCGCATGGAGGTATCTAGCCTCTAGTCCCTCCGCTCGTGACTCACAAACATCGCAAATATCTACCTTTGCTGCAAACCCTTTGTTAACCATTTGGCCCGACCCAAGGCCGCACCCAACCACTTGGCCCCAAGGCCGCACCCAACCACTCACCACCCAAGGCCTCAACCTACCTATTCGGCCCGACCCAAGGCCTCAACCTACCTATTTGGCCCGACCCAAGGCCTCAACCTACCTATTCGGCCTGACCCAAGGCCTCAACCTACCTATTTGGCCCGACCCAAGGCCTCGCCCTACCCATTTGGCCCGACCCAACGCCGCAACCCTCACCATCCGGCCTGACCCAAGGCCTTACCCTACCCATCCAGCCCGACCCAAGGCCGCACCCCAACCATTTGGCCCGACCCAAGGCCGTACCACTTCGATACCTCACCCAACATCAACAACATATACTTTTATCCACCCATCATGTAGCTTTTTGTTCCATCGAGCTCACCTGTTCGTGTTTTAGCATGATTAGGGTCCTTGACTTGATCTGTCGACCAACTTTGCCTAGACCTAGACCGTGACGTTTATCTCAACCAAACCAACCATTTGGTACTGCCGAACACGCCTAAACGTTCTTGTACCTTACCTATTATATACCCTGGAGCTACTTCCTATGCCTTGGATACCAGGATTATATCACCCTTGTTTGGATAAACTATCGACCTTTGCCTATGCACTGCTGGTTTGCTCGTCAAATCATGTACCCTAGTCGTACTATTGCATTTTACCATGCGTCTGCTTCCTTGGACCTACCCCACCATCTTACCATCCCCTCTACCCCATTTACCCTTTATCAACCCTATCCCTGATTTCCCATTCGCTCAATCCGTGCTAGATTTGAGGGGGATTACCTATATCCTTAACAGGAGAAACCACTTCATATTATTGTCCACGGCTTTTTACAAAACAAGCTACACGAAAATAAGGGGATAATGTAGACACCAAATTCGTGTCTTACGACCCCTTGTGACCCGCATCCCATTTCGCAACCTAACCTCATTACCTAAACCTTACACAATTATTTATTAATTACCTTGTAATTGATAAATCCACCATCACCTTACCTTACCTCATTTTTTCACCACCTCATCATGACCTAGCCCTAACCCTAAACTAACCTAATTAAGACCTATGACTTGGTCTGACTCACATCCATAACTAATGCCTCCTTACTCGCACCCAAAACCGACCTTCTAGCCACTTGACCAAGCCCGCAACTGATCTCTCGGGAGAAAAGCAGGGAAGGTGGGCTATTTTACTAAAAATAGCCTACTTTTTCCTTACCGATGCCGGTTCCTACTCGACCACCGTCGGTTACGTAACCGCCATCGGCTCCCTGTAAATGGCCTCCCCAAACCAAAAACAAAGGATCGAAATTTCATTTTGGATCAAAGGAAAGGATTTTTGAATCAACAGAGATCATTGGGAGCGAAAAACAGAGTCCAGATCTTCACTTGACCGAGCAGAGACGAGTGGAAATACCAGAAGTGTTTACAGCAAAGGAGATCAGCTTGCATCTTCATCAAAACCAGTAAGTCACATCTTGCATGTCCTCTGTTATAACATTTCTTATGCCTTTTGAATTACAGTCCTCATAAATCCATCCCTGAATCCACTACCCAGCATGCATATTACCTCTAACTATCATTCATCTACCTCTCATCACCTTATTTCCTAATACCACCTATATACAGCCTTACAAACAACACAACTATCCCACAAAGCAACTAACCTACAGATCCTAGAACCCACCGGTATCGGTTATCAGTAACCGGCATCGGTTATCAGTAACCGGCATCGGTTCCTCCGATCAAAACCAGAAAACCAGCCTTTCCCCTACCCAGTTCAACGAAGCAACTTAATTGATATTTTACAGTCTTTTGTGTTAATTCATATTAGCAGGGAAACTGACCACCTTCGAAAGGAAGTTTTATATTTCCCACAGGCCCAAGGCGCTTCCTCATTTATTGTCTAATCAAAATCTTGTGGTCTTGTGTTCTTATTTGCAGGTAGTCCTTGCAATACAAAAAGGAGTTCTTCGCAATCAGCCTGATCTTTCTCTACGGTACGCGCACACCATCTCGACATTCTACAGGTATTCCTCCTAGCCCCTAACCTTATCTCTGCTTCTAAAAGGAATGAATCATTTCGAGTGAAACAACAAGATAGGAAAAACTACCCCATTCTTGATCCTCCCGAGCAATCCTAACCTAATGATACCCAAAATCCCATCTCGTGAAGGAATATATTTTGTGCCTATGCAACTCCGTCTAGTATTTCCTCAGTGAATGGCATAGGGAATGGATATGTGATGCATGTAGCATTCATATCCATGTAGTCCACACATATCCTAATCCATCCATACTTCTTGATACTGATCACCATTGGGCTAACCCATTCGAACTCATCAAGGGGCTTGATAATTCTAGATTTCAATATTTTATCAATTTCATCCTTTACCTTTTGTGAAAATTAGGATACATTCTTTAAGGTTTGTTTCTAACTAGTCGTGCACCATCCTTAAGTTTGATCTTCATTTCCCCAAGTGATTCATTCACATCTTTAAGTTCATGATATCCTCGAGGGAATAAGTCCTAATAATCCCTAAGTAACTTGATGATCTTTTCTACCTTTGAGTCTGACCAGTAATATCCAATTATGGCCTCTTTAAGCTAAACCTTTGAACCTATATTCACCTTCTTTGTCTTCATGGGTTCATGGTAGGCACACATATCCTTTTCTACACTATCCAAGACCTCATGCACCTCGTGTGAATGTTTAATATCCAGGTTCTCAACTTCCTCGTCATCCACGACATAAACCATATTTCCTTTCTCTTTCTCAAAGCAAACACGTTCAAGTAGTATGGAATTCATTTCTTCTTCCTTGTCAAAACATGCTCCAAACTCGCCTCACCGAATAATTCCTAAATATGCTCTTCTTCTTTTCACTATCTCCCATAGTTAAATGCTTAACAAATTTTAATGCCTCATCTACCGGAGGTTTAGTCGAGAAGTAGTCAAAAGTCTAGATCATTCCTGCAGCCAAATATTACTAGTTCCCGGTTCTCGATGTAGTTCTCGCATATACATACTAATCATGTACGCATCCTTGTAGCGTAGAATATAATCTATCACCCAAAGTGAAGGTGGTAATGCTTTATGTCCTGCTTTCAGAGTCTCTCACACCTGCTTTGAATGTGATGCCGAGCAGGTAATAATCACCATGATAAGTGCAAATTTTCATAGGTGCATTGTTCTCTTATAAACCTAGTAGATGAAGCTATTCCATCTTCCCAATTTATAAGATTATCTTTGTGGACTACCCACCAATGTGTTGCTATCCTCGCGCAGTGTATATACTAACATATCTCTTCTCTTAACTTGATCTATCCATTGTGTTTCCATTGCCTTGAGAAGGAAAGAAGATCTTTTATCCTTGTATACTAAGGTACTATGCTACTTATCCGCCCAATTGAATGAAGTCCATTCTCGCACGCAACAACACTTTTTACCTCATGTACTACTAATTCATATGTACCATGGGCCCAATTATCGCAAGCAATACTCATAGTATCACTAATATAATGAGAATCCTCCCACTGTAGGATGCCTTCTTTTGATGGTTCATTGACCTCTGGGTTCTGAATAACGCGTACATAGACACTATTTAAATCCTCCTCACTTAGAGGTTCAACATATGGTGTAGACTTCCCATCTATCAAAGGTATCCCAAACCTTTCCTCCTTATTTTCAAAGCTAATATATCCTTTATTGAATCTCAAGTCAACGTTATTCGCATAACACCAAGGGTGTCCAAGCGGGCTAGAAAATTGTCTCATTCTATAAGTGCTAATATCTCAAAATCTCTAGTGAACTTGGCCCCTTGTATAGTTATAGATGCTTCCTTCAAAATCCTATGGGAGTGGCCTTAGTCCAGGTTTACCATAAATAACACATTAGATAATGGCTGCAATAGAGGCCTCCCCATTTGTACCCATGCATCTAACTTAAGCACATTTAACTCTGCACCTATATCGATCAATATGTTCCTCAATGTACCACCCATCCATAACAACATTAAGAGTAATTTCTTTGTCATGGTCAATGCTATTAGGGGAAGATTTGCATGATGAGAATCTGTCATCTAGTCTCAAGACTTACACACGAGTGTTCCTTTTAACTAACTTCCTAATAGTGGAATAATTTTCTCCTAGAGAAAAATCTTGCACACCTCTCTGCATGAATCATCGATATCATTTTAGACTGCTTCGATGCTTTCTTTGGCTCCTTTAGGTACGTATCTCACCACTGAAGATTCCTTAGTACTTTCTTGGTATCTGGTAAACTTCCTTTTGATGAGAAGGATCTGGGTTCCTCACATGCAAAACCTCCTCCTTGGTGATCGTAGGCTTATGGTGTAATGCCTCTCTCGCGTGCTACTTCTTGGTGCATGCTACTTCAGTACGTGTAGTAATATTCACTGTCAATGCCTCGGAGTCCTTATGTTATCTTGGGAATCCACTTGATCTTGTACTAAGCACTAGATTATAACCATCCAAGCACCTTTGTTTTCTTACTTATGTTGCTTACTCATATGCTCATATAATTCTCGGGCACTCTTCATAGCTATGGTTCTTTCCACGGAAGGAACACACAATATTATGAGGACATTCATGCCTATAGTGGTCGGAGACCCGCACGTATAACATGTTCCATTAGGGAACTCACCTATTCCTCCACCATAGCCTCATCCTTCATATCCACCACGATATCCACGTCCCCTTCCATGACCTCTCTTCAAAACGCCCCTCATTCCCGCTCATAGTGCATTTGATTATGATCCCAATCTTGGTGCTCATTCCTACCCTTAGAATTATCTCATATACTTCTCTCTCATATCCTAAGGTCTATATCATCCTAAATTTGACCAATCAACTGAAAATCCTCGGTATCATGGGTCGTGGACCTACAAATTTTGCAAAACGAGGATACATTCTTCCTTATCGTGTCTTTGTAAAAAGGATAGTGACTAGCATCATGATTCAAATGACAAATATCACACCAACAAAAGAATGAGCATACAAATCTATGAGGGGAACTATCCTTGGTGTGACCTTCCACTTCACAATCAGACACCAAATTCCTGAGTGTATTTCATGGGATGAATTTACTCGATAACTTCTCTAATCGCTTTGCCATAGCTGCAATCAGTGCCTCTAGAAATGGACTAAATCCAGTTTCAATGCTCCCAACTACCTCAACACATAAAGTTTCTTCCAAGTACTTCACGCAGATTAGTGTATGTTTTATGTGACAAAGCTGCCCTTCTAAAAGGTGTAATCAATCCTCAAATGAACCATTGTACATGCTTTAATAGCATGAATATCATAAGATAGCTTAGATAGAAGTGACTTAAAATGAGCATCATACTCACGTAAACTCTCGGTAGTGCCTTACTTGATATCCTTGAGCACACTTATACTCTTTTGCTCAAACTTAGGGATATGGAACTATTTTAAGAAAGCATCTCTCAATGTTTCATAATCTACGCAAATTTGATTAGGGTAAACTTACTTGTACCATCTGTGTGCACGCCCCTATAACATAGTGGCAAATTGACTCACCTTTCACTCAGTAGCTGTGATCCCTTTAACATGCCACAATATTTCACACATATGCACATGTTAGACAACATCCTCTATACCTCTATACTCCAGAGACAAAGAGACATCTCCATATAGATATTTTGTGGTTACTGCAAACCTTGACCACTTGATTTGGAACCTTATGTGTTCCCTCTACCTCCGTAACCACCAGATCCATTGGAACTAGAACCACATATACCTTCCGATCCACCACATGTAAATGTACTCGCCTATGCTTCGACAATAGTACTATACTGCACCCCTACGATCTGTGAGGTAGTTCCACTTCTAGAGGTGAATCTAACATTCTGCACGCTCACACTCTGTGTGGATGATGTGCCTAAGAATGCTCTTCTGAATGACATTGAAGTCGTCTGTCCTGCCATTGATTTACTTGATCCCTACTCTCCTACTTCCCAAGTTAGTTTTTGGTTACTTTTCGTACTAGATACTAAAAAACCAAGCGTAAGGGCTAGGTCACCAGGTGGATTAAGATGCGTGCCCACGGTCTAGGTAGTCTCTACTGGTGCACTTCTATGTGAGGTAGGGGGATCTCTATCATGCTTTCTAAGATGGGGGAGTTCCTGATGCTCTAGCTCCACATCTTCTACATGAGCTATAAATCCTTCATGAGCCATCTCTCTCCTCCATGCCATACTCTCTACAACAGAACGCTACTTCTCTATCTCCCTCTCGCATGCCTCATTATACTTAAGCTGCCTTTCCTCTCTCTATCTCTCTGTCGCTAGGTGTTCCATCTTAAACCAAACCTGTTCCTGCCCTCGTGCGTGGTGAATTTTAGTTAGCCATCGGTTTACTCTCCAGTTCAAAGTTACCATTAAGATCTTGATCGCCAATGGAATACCTTGCAAATATGTTCCTCTTGGATACCACAAAACTAGAATTCAGCTACCTCTAGGTAAGAGTATGTCAAAATTGAATATTCTAGAATATAACTATTTAGAACACCATGAAAACACGTATCCACCGCATGAGTCTAGATCAGATCAACATCATAGAGGGCCTAAAATTATTCCTATGTCCAGACAAGTGCGCGATACCTCCAATTCCACTGAGATGTATAAGTAGTAAGCCACTCGTATAGTTCTATTGGAAAAATAGTGAAAAATATCTCATATAAGCTATCATACAGGTTATGTTCTACCCAAGTGCATGTGTTAAACTCAGATCCACTACTAAAATATCATGCATATTCTTCCTCCAGATCATGTATCCATTCCTCAATACTTGCTAGAGTTAATCGGTATGTCTTCATCACAAACCATCATGAAAATAATTGAAAAAGAGGTCCTAGAAACGGAACCAATGATGCAACCTATAATTTACCAGATAACACCCTAGTCATGCTGGCACATCACTCAACCTTGATTGAGCGCTCACCCGAAGCACACAAAGGTACCAGGTCCCTCTTTAGGGTTTCGTAGTAGGATGTTAACATGATGAAGGAAGAAACATATAGATTCATAACTAATCCATCATTCTACAATGCATGCTACCCTTAGATATATGAAAGAACAATCTTAAACAATAATCATGATTGAATTAATAACATGTACTACTCAACTACACACAAAATGACACTTAGATTCAGCCAATATCTTCCATCTATTAATAAATATAGAAGCTCCTTACAGTATTTTCAATCTATACCAATGCGCGTATGGAACTGATATAGTGATTCAGTCATATGCGTATACACACACTTCACACTCACCCACTCATACCATGCTTCTACTATGTACCTAACATCATATATATAGGGTGGGAAATTCCTTTCACCGATTATCTATTCTAGAAATAGGCCGCATGCTATTGATAGCCACATGCCATTTACAAGCATAGCCACACATGCAAGTGTGTTATCTATAGTCCTCTTGTAGTTAACTGAAGTGTCAATTCTATTCTCAGCTTGTCTCCATGTAAAAATGCTTCAACCGCTTCTCCAAAGATAGATAATGCATGGCGTGCAAGTCTCTACATTTTTGGTGTGTTCTCGCATGCCATCTTCTACAAATAGGTATTCATGGTCAAAATCAGCTAAGTCCTAAAATCTGAACTTGCCTTCTACGTGTGGGTCCTTCTTGTCCTTCCACACCCTTGGTTCTAGGCCTTCTATCCCTTGTGAATTCCTTGTGTGATCTTTGACAAGTATTCTTTGATCAACACTACACCACCACCTAAAATGTTAAGTCAATATGACCGAATTAAGTAAATTTAGAAGATCCCAACAAAAATAACATTTTGACCTTCCTAAAACCCCATTGTATATAAATATCCTTCATCATTTCTTAAAAACATGTGAGTCCCAAATAATATTATTTTATATAGTTCTAAGACATGATATGGCTATCACAAGATGTCGAGCTGTTTGGGCACACAAGATACGTGACGCACATGGATTAATTGAAGAAATTGGCCAACTACTTATTTGATTTTTCATTTCTACCACATGTCATTCATTGGTTAGTTATCAAGATTCGGTGTCCCGGTGGCATGATTTGATTGGTTATGTGTGGCACACTCAACTGTGTTAGAGAATGACTATAAGACCTCTACCATGATTAATATCTATGATAACTTCTATTTTTGAAGTTGCGAACGTTGACATGTGACTCTTGCTAAAGAGGGTGTACTCTTGTGAATTAAGAAATCATGTTTTCTATAGATAATATGTTATCCGATACAGCTTCTACCATATTTTTACTAAATAGAAAATGAAGTAATTCAATCTTCTTGTTGAAAAATTCACTTCTTGGGAGATAAGAAATTTATTCGAGATAAAATAATTGTTGAGTCTTTCTTGCACTTAAAATTGTGCTTCATTTTTCATAATTTTTGGGATGTAGAACAAAATTACCTTGGATCAATTTCATCAATCCAAGGTATACTTCTCATTCATAAATTTGTGGTCATATTGATCAAACTGACAGATTGAAGGATCCCTAGACTTTGACTGTACTAAAGTCATGAATGATATCTTCGCCCCTACTTCGTAAGTGATCTGGGATGGTAATCTGGTTCTTCTTTGGTAAGTGTGGGATGTAATTATTTATATAAACTAGGAACTTAATTAAACTATGTTCCTTATATTGTAATCCTATCCTAAAGTTGTAACCTAACCTAAGTTACTATGTTATTTTATTAATGTGAGAGGTTAATAGTTAAGGGAACTAATACTAAAACTTCACACATTACCTAGGACCTAAGTTAGTTTTTAGACTAATGTAGAACTTAACCTAATGTTTCCTAAACTAAAAGGGACCTATGGGATGACATGCAAGGGGTAAAGTTGGTGGAACCATCTTCTAGGTGTTTATGAGGCATTAGTGGACATTAAAAATTTCTGTCTTGTTAAAATTGGTGAATGCATGAAATATGAAAAGGAGGGTGAGTTGACACCTCTGCCAAAGTTTTAGTTTCATGCATTTTTGAATTTGGATATAACCACATACAAGTTGGTAGTGGTGGGAGAAGTGGAAGGACTGAAAATTTGGTTTTGCATTTAATATTTTTGGAAATGGTAAAAACTTCCTAAGAAGAAAAAAAGAGGGGTTTCAGTTATGTTTTGATCATTTGGTATTTTTTAAGCTTAAGCTCTGCATGTGGTTTTTTCTCTTCAAACCTCCGGTTCAAATTCTTGTATGAATGTTTATCCTTACATGGCGTGAGAAGATAAAATTGACACAATGAAATTTATAAGAAGAATACAAAGAAGGTTTTGAGGAGTTGGTTGGTTTTTCTTGGAAGGGAATCAAAGTTTTCCTGGATATTTTTCTGTGAGAAAGTGAAGACATGAGATCTATCAGGAACGATAGTTCCTATCCATTAAGTCCTTTGATTTTACTTAAGCGCTTTATAAAAATAACTCTGCTCTTTTTGAAACCTTCTATTTTTTCTTATTGTTTATTCTTGCTTCATCGATGTTTGTTGTTTATCTAAATGCAAACTAGTTCTTTGTCGAAGAAGGGAAAAGAAATTTGGAAATGTGAATTGTGATGTAATGCTAGATTTTTTTGTAGATTTGAACTTTCTATCCATTGAAACAAGTTATTATGGTTCTCTCATCGACTAGAAAGTTTCATGAAGGTTTTTAATACTATTAATAGTTACATGGCTTGTGAAAATATGTAGATCTAATTTACATGCCTCTTAAATGTTTTTGATAGGAATCTAGCTTGAAGGAAACTCTGGTTTTGCATTAAGTCATTATTTAGGTTAATGTGAACTCTTCATTTTGGGTAGTTCCATTGCTAATAAAATTTGAGACCTGCATTTTCTCAACTTATTTAATTACTGTAATTTCTTCTTTTAGGGAATGCTAATGTGTGTGTAGATCTAGAAAACCCTTGTTGGGCATTGTATTTAGTCTTTGTTCATTTGGTTCAAAGTGTTCAAGAAAGAGTATATGTGAAAGTTCGTTTTGTTATCTTGAAGTATTATTTCATATTCTCTTAAACCCACTTTGACCTTTTAGATACCCTTGTAGATCTTTTTCAATTTTTGGAAGTTCTCCTGAATTGTTGGTTGTTGTCAAAATTTTATGAAAGAGGTTCTATTGTTCTTTATCTCTTTCTAGGTTTGTAATTAATAGTTCTTGAGGGACTAACTTGAAATGGATCTGAGTACTCTCTCACCATTCCTTTCAACGAGTTTCTAAGTTATTGTAACAATTCTATATTATTCGGTTGAATAAGTGAATGGTGGTTATACTTTTGTGTAGAAGAAGGGTAGACTATTTTGATCATCATATGTTTTGGTTTACTATTCTTTACTTGGACCATGGTGATTATCCAAACCTAAGTTTCATGGTATTTAAGTTTGAGCTTGTTGATCTTTTGGAACATTTGAATTTTTTCTCTTGCCCTTCTCTTGAAGTGGTCTTGTTCCATTTTTGATTTGTCCATGTTAGCATGGAGTGACTGAATAGTTGTGAAATGAGAAATGATTGACGATTCCTCCTTATCGTGCTTTAATGATCCATCAATTTTGTTTAAAGGGAGGTTTTGTTGATTTACTATTTGTTCTTCTTGAGTTGTTCCAAAATTGGGGTTAGGAAACTGAATCACTAAATGTTTAACTATTTTCCTTTCTTTGTAACTGATATAATGGTTAGAATCCTTAAGATACTTGTTATCTTCAGAGCTATTGGGTTGAAGAGTCGGTTAAGGATGGGATAGAAGTCTCTCTCTCTTCAATTCTGGAATGTTACTTACTTTTGTAATCCTTTCTTTGGGATGAACTCTAACATTAGTTAAGAGGAAATGACATTGTATAGTTTGGTTCTAAACTTAAACCAACCTACCCTTTTCAGATTTATTAAGTGGATGGTCGAAACTTGTGTGAGAACCTGAAAGATAGTTTTCTTTCTTGGACCGACAGAAGAAAAAAATTAATATTGATAAGGTTTCGTAGGTTGTTATCTTAGCTATTACCTTGAATTGAATACTAAATTTAGCCCATGACATTTAGGATGCTTCAATCAAGCTTTCTTTGATTGTTTATGATGATTAAGTTATCCTTACCTATCTGTAAGAACTCATTTATGATTAATGTTCATCTTATAATTTTGGAAGAGTTTGAGATAGTAGGATATTGAGCTAGAAGGAAATATTCATTATTGTACAAACATTATATTTAATTTGAAAGATAGTTTTATGTATCTTATATTTCTTCTTGAAAATTAGATCTAGCTGATTGAAGGAACTTAATTTGGTTACATGAAAGAGAAGGTAAAGTTAAGATGAAATGATAATTCTTCTTCTTTAACTTTGTTATTTTATTTTCTGTATGTTGAAAAGAGTTTTATGATGAAAAGATAAGGTTGTTAAGTTGATTGATTAACCCTACATATTGAACCTTAAATCTCTATTCTTCTTGGATTGTATTATTTTATGGAAAAGTATTTCTATTTTTATTGTTGTGTTTTTAGAACTGTTTCATAAAAACATGGTTCTTTTTATGAAATAGTTTAGTTAAAAGCACAATGTTTTAATGCTATAGTTTTTATCATTCTTAGTTTAAATGAACTGACCCATGGTAATGATTTTGCAGATGGATTTTGTAAAAGATGAAAGGAGAGATACATATAGGAAGTTACATCTATTTTACTAAAGAAATTACATCTTTATTATGATGATATGTGGCTTCATTACTTGAGATGTACTTGTCGAAAAAGAAATTTGTAATAAGATTTAGTTTTGTATTGCTGTTTTGACACTTTGTAATCTATGATATATTTTTTGGATTCAATGAATGTATCACTCCTTCTTGATGAATAAAATATGTGATGATTTCTAAATAAAACTTTATTGTAATACTTTCTTGTCATGAATTGGGATGTATTGTTAAGTATTATCCTAATGAAGGAGGGAAGTTTATATACTTAAATGTTATGGAATGGTTGGGGTGGGGATCTGAAATGTTAGTTGGTTTATTTTCTCAATTAGAGATGTAACTTATAAAGTTGACACTCATAAGCAGATCCTCAATCAATACAAAAAGGACTATGTTTGAATTATATAGATGTATGTGTATGAATTCTTGATGTAATTAAACATATGTAATATGTTTTATAAATGGACATTAGCCCATAATATAGGGAAAAATGATACTTCCCATGAAATGAATCATAGAGACATAACTTAAGATCTTGTTAAAGTGTCATGAATATTGTAAGTAAATAATTGAAAGTGTTCTTCCTTAGGCAGATTTCCTTAATCAAAATTAGGAATGCTTGGAAAGGAATTAAATGGAATTTAGAATTCATCTCCATGAAGTCTAAAATAAAGGGTTATAAGGGACTTATTTAAGCTAGGGATGAAATAAGTAAGGAATCAATTAACACACTTTCATAACTTCAAGATCAATTTTGTAATGATTTAATACAAACTGTTTTGTTTAAGACAAACTTAATCATGTAATTAATTGGTTAGGAAGTACATGTTATCTACATACCTACCTCACATGAAATTTCAACTAGTAACCATATAGGTTAAATAATTTAGTTGAATACTTAATCGTTGTAGTAATTAATCTTTAATGAAGTGATTAATAAGTTAATAAAATTTTAATCTAAGGTGTGTTAGTCTAGTTGAGGAAAATCAGTTGGATGTTGGTACACATCAACTATAGTATAGTACCTTTGTAATGACGAGGGTCATTACATAATACTATGATACAATTGATATGTCTCAACACCCCACTCTATTTGTTTAACTTGATTGACATAAAAGTAAGACTGGATCATGGTTCTATCCTATACAGGGATATGAACATGATCTAGTGTTGAGGTCAACTCATGTTGACTTAGGATAACTAGACACACCTAATCGATTTACGTCGATTGAGTATGTCTATGTACCCTTAGTCACCATGAGTAGTCTTCCACACTAGTGCATGTTGTTGCCCTTGTCTAGTATGAAATATTGAATCAGATTGGACTGATAGGAGTTAGGAAAGACCACTCTAGATAACAGAACAAGTGTGGTGAGGGACTTAATTCCATTTGATGAGTATTCCATCAAGGAATGTAAACATGATAAACATGTTTAAAAACTTTGGCCAAAGTATCACAAGTTGTTGGTTACGTTGTCTTATGTCACCTAGTTTAAGAAGCGGGATTTCAGATGAATATCGGTAACATATATTTAGATACGAATTTTAAGAAAAACACTTGGGCACCATAGAAAGGTAAAGGAACCAAGTATACATTGTATACACATTACTAAGTTAACATGAGAGATTAGTTTAATACCGAGTCATGAAATGAGAGATCGGTGTTCACCGAGTCATTTATAACTGCATATGGTTTTCTGTTATAAGATGGATTGGCATTGGAATGTGTGTTCTAAATTATGTTAATTTAGAATAGAGAACATTATGTATAATTTTTTTCCTTGTTCTAAAGTCTTAAAATGGGAATGTTACACCTTAGTATCGAGTTGAAGGTTGCGAAATATTAGACCTATTGAGTCCATGAATCTGATAAAAAATTGATTTTCTTGTTAACAAAAAATAGTTAGAACAAGGGAGGATGTTGTAAAAAAACCCACCTCCGGTGGAGAGGCGCTTATTGCCCAAAAACTTGATGAGATCCTTGCTACCTTCTTTGGACACAAGAGATTTTCTGGTTCTACTTGAATAATAAGTTATGGGAAATTAGGGCATTGATAATAATAATGTTGTAAATGCTAATGCCAATGTATGTAATCAACTTGAAAATAAAAAGGAAAGATTGGCATCTGAACTTAAAAATGACATAAAAAGGATAAGTCCACCCAAGTTTGATAACACCACATTGTGAGATGGAGTTGATAATTAGATCAAAAAAATGGAGAATTACTTTGCAATAAGGACCTTATCGTAGGAAACAAAAGTAATATGGGGAGCCTATCAACTTTCCCATGAGGAATCTTCTTGGTGGGAAAAATGTAAGGATGAACTAAAATTTGATGAATCAAGCATCAATTGCGATCAATTTAAGAATTAATTTAGGCAACATTAGCTGCCACAACTTTATTATGATCATAAGATGATTGAATTTTAGTTATTAACTCAGGGAAATTTAATCGTAACAATGTACTTTGGGGAGAGGTTCACTAAGCTTCTTAAGTACGTGCCTCATATCAAAAGTAACAAAAATTCAGATATGAAATTTCATTATGCCCAACCACCATGGAAAGGGTTGTAGAAAATGCCATTTAGTAGGAACAAAAATTAAAAGTAATGTCTATCCATAAGGAAGAAAATAGAAAGAAAAATCCTACTTCTTCTTTATCTCTTGCACCCAAAAAGGGGCATGAAAGAAGTTTGGTACCAAAATAAATTTGTTTCGATAATAGTAAGAAAAAAACAAAAATAAACCTCACAAAATGTATGAAAAATTTCTTAAAGAATAATAATAATGTACAAAAGTCCTATAGAGGACAAAACAACAATTTTAAGGTCAGAAATAAATTCAAACCTAAAAAGGACATGTAGGGGCTGTTACAACTATGGCAGAGATCATTATGCAAACAAGTTCCCTCTAAAGAAGGATGACATCAATAAGCAACATAAGATACATGCCACTTTGCAGAGATGATAAACAAGTTGAAAAGTAAGTCACACCTATATAAGTGCCAGGTAAATTATTTGGTATGCATGTTACTATACTTTTTGATACTGGAGAGCTACTGAATGCTTTATTTCTAGTAAATTAGCTTCAAAACTAAAAAGAAAAGCTAGATTAAGGGAAAAGTATTAGACTGTTCATTGTGAAAATAATACTTTTGTCCATACATTACTAAATGTATTTTTGGAGCAGTCCTAGAATTGCCTAGTTTTTCCACTGAAGTTGATCTTTATGTTGCTCCTTTGGGGTCTTATGATGTCATAATAGGTGTTAATTGGCTTGCTTAAACATAAAGCAAAAGTTGATTGTTTTGAAAAACACATTAGTTATCTTGATGACCTGTAGAAAACAACAAACACCCATGGGATAAAACGAGAGATTTCAGTTAAAAAATTGTCATCTATGCAGCTTAAAAAGGCCAAAAAAGGATACACCTTATATGCAGTAAATTTTTTTGAAACAACTGAAGGGGATAGTGATTTCTTGGAAAAATAACCACTTCTAAGAGATTTCAGCGATGTGTTTTCGGAAGAAGTACTCTTATGCCATAAAAATAAGAGTTTATTTCACAATTGAAATCAAACTAGGAACTAAGCCTATTTCCAAGGCATTATATTGAATGAATACCCTTGAATTGAAAAATATTAAGGCACACTTACAAGAATTTTTGTCTAAGGGTTTAATAAGACCGAGTGTCTTGCCTTAGGGATCACCAAGAAATTTTTTGAAAAAGAAAGATGGAAAACTTAGGCTATGTATTGATTATAGGATGTGAAATAAAGAAACAATAAAAATAGATATCCACTTCCAAGAATTGATGATCTATTTGATCGGATGCGTGGTGCATCAATATATTCTAAATAGATCTTCATTCTCGGTATCATCAGTTAAGAATCAAAGACGAAGATATTCATAAAATGACCTTTAGGAAAAGGTACATGCATTATGAATTTACAATGTTACCTTTTGGTTTGACAAATAAACCTACAAATTTTATGAATTTAATGAATAATATCTTTCAATAATACCTAGACAAGTTTCTATTTGTATTCTTGGACAATACTATATTCTAAAAGCATTGATGAACATCATGAGAATTTGAAAATAGTACTTGAAATCTTGAGAAAAATAAGACTGTATGGTAAGTTGTCCAAATATTCTTTCTATGAGACGGAAGTGCACTATCTAGGAAATGTCATAAGTAAAGATGGAATAGATGATGATCCATCAAATATTGTTGTAATAACTGAGTGACAAGCACCTAAGAATGTACATAAAGTCAAAAGATTCATGGGTCTTCCTAGTTACTATGGGAAGTTTGTAATGGATTTTTCAAAATTCGCTGCACCAATAACTTCATTACAAAATAAATATAAGAAATTTGTGTAGAGTGAAAAATGTGAATCAATATTTAAAAATATTAAGGATCAATGAACTTCCGAACCTATTTTAGTTGTACTTGATCCAAAAGAAAACTTTACGGTAGCTACAGATGCTTCCGTAGAAGGACTTGGAAGTATTATGTTACAAAATGAGCATGTTATAACATATGAGAGAAGAAAAATCAAGTTATATGAGTTGAATTATGCTCCCCATGACCTAGAGCTTGCTATCATAGTTCATGCACTTCAAGTATGAAGACATTATCTTTTAGGAAGACCTTTTGAACTAAAGATTGATCATCTTAGCTGAAACATATATTTTCAATCAGCCAAACCTGAATACAAGACAATGAAGATGGTTAGAGTTTTTGTCACAATATGATTTTGACATTAGTCACACAAAAGGAAAAGAAAATAGAGTGGCAGATCTACACTAAGTCATAGGAAACATATTTATGCACTTATAACTTTAAGAACCCATTTTAAGGATGAGGTAAAAAGTATCATGGAATCTAATTCTTACTTTCAACGAGTAAAAACAACACTTGCTGTAGATCTAAATGACGTGAGGTATAAATATTTTCACTTCAATAACAAAGGAATTTTGAGTTATGATAAACGAGAGCATGCACCTTTGGGAAATGAGTTAAGGAAAAATTTAATGGAAGAATTTCATAATTCACCTTACTCAAGACATCCCGGTATTACAAAAATGTTTGTTGATGTAAAGCAACAATATTTTTAGAAAGGGATGAAGAAAGAAACAACTGATTTTGTGACACACTGCTTAGAATGTCAGCGTGTTAAACCTAAGCATATGTACCTAGATGGTTTATTGTATCCTCATAGCATACCACAATATAAGTGGTAGGTAATTAGCATGGATTTTGTTCAGGGGCTGCCAATGTCAAGAAATAAACATGATGTTATTTTAGTTGTTGATAAACTGACAAAAGTAGCACATTTTATTATTGGTAATCTTAAGGATGATTCACCTGTTTTAGCAAAAATATTTTTGCATGAAATTTTTAGATTGCATGGAGTACCTGAATTGATTATATCTGATAGAGACCCTAGAATGACATCTCAATTTTGGAAAATGCTTAATGCAACCTTAGGAACTAAACTAAATTTTAGTTCCGCATACCATCTGGAAATAAATGGTCAAACTGAAAGAGTTAATTAGGTTTTGGAAGATATGTTATGAATGTACTACATGGATCAACAGTACAAATGGGAAGAATACCTTCCTTTAGTTGAATTTGCTTACAATAATACATATCATGCCTCTTTAAAAATGGCACCTTTTAAAGCATTGTATGGAAGGAAATGTAGAACTCCAGTTAGTGGGATAACATTGAAGATAGAGAGGTAATTGGACCTAAAATCCTTATTGAAATGGAACAAAAAGTTAAAATGATTCGTGAATGTTTAAAAGAAGAAATTGATAGGCACAAAATTTATGCAGATTTGAAAAGGGTTGATAAGAAATTTGAACTTGGTGAAAAGGTCTATTTATGGGATAAACTGAAAAGAGTTCTATAACCTTTGGAAAGGCAACCAAACTATCACCTCATTATGTGGGACCTTTTGAGATTGTTGAAGTAACCAATCCCGTAGCTTATCATTTAGCATTGCCCCTAATTTATCACAAATGCATGTTGTTTTCCATATTTCTTTTCTTAAGAAATACATTTCATATTTATTAGATGTGTTGAATTAAGATTCCTTACATGTCCAAGACCCATGAATAATCATGGTTGAACCCATTAAAGTATTGGAAACTCACCATTTACACTTGAGAAATTAGGAAATTAGTCAATGCAAGGTTCAGTGAGACTAGTTTAATGAAGAAAGTGCAACATGGGAAAAACTTGAGGACATTAAAATTGCTTTTCCTCATTTATTTGAACAAAATTAGTTCTGTTGATTGATAACAATTAAATAATTTATTTTTAACTTATCAATAAATCCACCAGTTTTGGGAAGGTACTATATTCATTAGTACTAAAACAGATAGTTAATATTGTAATAAATTGTGAAAATTAGAAATTCTCAAATCTGGTTTCTGTTTGTGAATTTATGGATGAATGAATAATAATTATGATTATTTTTATTTCTAAGAATATGGACTAAGTTAATCATATGGAAGATGATTCTTTTTAAGAGGGAGGTATATAACACCTCTAACATGATTGATATCTATGTTGGATTCTATTTTTGAAAATACAAATGTTGACATGTGACTCTTGTTGAAGAGGGTGTACTCTTGTTAATCAAGAAATCATGTTTGCTGATAGATAATATGTTATATGATACAATTATATCATATTTGTGCTGAATATAAAATGAAGTAATTCACTATTTTTATGTTGAAAATTCATTTCTTAGGAGATAAGAAATTTATTTAGATAAACTAATTCTTGAGTCTTTGTTGCACTTAAAATTATGCTTTAGTTTTCATAATTTTTGGGATTCAGAACAACATTACCTTGGATCAATTTCATTGATCCAAGGTATACTTTTAATTCATAAATTTATGGTCATATTGACCAAGCTAGATAGATCGAAGGATCCCTAGACTTTGACTTTACTAAATTCATGAATGATCTCTAGTGCCCCTGCTTCAAGTGATCTGGGATGGTAATCTGGTTCTTATTTGGTAAGTGTGGGATGTAATTATTTATATAAACTAGGAACTTAATTAAACTGTGTTTCTTTGATTTTAAACCTATCTTAAAGTTGTAACCTAACCTAAGTTACTATGTTCTTTTATTAATGTGAGAGGTTAATAGTTTAGGGACCTAAGACTAAAACTTTAAACATTACCTAGGACCTAAGTTAGTTCTTAGACTAATGTGGAACTTAGCCTAATGTTGGCTAATCTAAAAGGGACCTTTGGGATGATATGCAAGGGTGACACCATCTTCTAGGTATTTATGAGGCATTAATGGACATTAAAAACTTATGTCTTGCTAAAATTGGTGAATGCATGAAATATGAAAAGGAGGGTGAGTTGGCACCTCCACCAAAGTTTTAGTTGCATGCATTTTTGAATTTGGATATAGCCACATACAAGTTGGTAGTGGCAGGAGAAGTGGAAGGATTGTTAGTCCTATTTTGCATTTAATATTTTTTGAAATGGAAAAAACCACCTAGGAAGGAGAAAGAGGGAAAGAAGATGTTTTTTTTTTCTATTTTGATCATTTGGTCTTTTTGAGCTTAATCTCTGGATGTGGTTTTGGATATTTGAACCTCCAGTTTGAATTCTTGCATGAATTTTTATCCTTGCATGGCATGAGAAGATAAAATTGTCACTGTGAAAACTATAAGAAGAAGAAGAAGAATGTTTTGAGGAGTTGGTTGGAATTTCTTGGAATGGAATTGAAGTTTTCCTGGAGATTTTTTTGTGAGAAAGTGAGGACATGATCTCTATTAGGCATGATAGGCCCTATTCATTAAGTATTTTTCTTTTACTTAAGTGCTTCATAAAAACAACTCTGCTCTTTTTGAAACCTTCTAGTTTTATGATTGTTTATTCTTGCTTCATTGGTGTTTGTTGTTTATCTGAATGCAAACTGGTTCTTTGTTGAAGAATGGGAAAAGAAATATGGAAATGTGAACTATGACTGTAATGCTAGCTTATTTGTAGATTTGGACTTTCTCACCATTGAAACAAGTTATTATGGTTCTCTGTCTGACTGGAAACTTTCGTGGAGGTTTTTAATACTATTAATAGTTGCATGGCTCATGAAAATTTGTAGATCTAATTTTCATGCCTCTTTAATTTTTCGATAGGAATCTAGCTTGAAGGAAACTCTAGTTTTGCATTAAGTCATTGTTCAGTTAATGTGAACTCTTCATTTTGGGTTGTTCTCTTGCTAATAAAAGTAGAGACCTGTCATTTTTCTCAACTTGTTTAATTACTGTAATTTCTTCTTTCAGGGAATGCCAAAGGTGTGTGTGTAGATATGGAAATTTTTTTAGACATTGTATGTCTTCATTAATTTGGTTCAAATTGTTTAGGAAAGAGTATATGTGAAATTCCATTCTTTTATCTTGAAGTATTATTTCGTATTCTCTTAAACCCACTTTGGGATTTTAGATACCCTTGCAGATATTTTTGATTTTTAGGAAGTTCTCCTTGAATCGTTGGTTGTTTTTGAACATTTTTGAAAAGAAGAGGTTTGATTTTTCTTTCTCTCCTTCTAGGTTTGTAATTAATAGTTCTTTGAGGGACTAACTTGAACTGGATATGTGTACTCTCTTACCATTCCTTTCGTTGAGTTTCTAAGTTATTGAAACAATTTTGTATTATTTGGTTTAATAAGTGAATGGTGGGTTTACTTTTGTGTAGAGGAAGGGTAGAATGTTTTTCTCATTGTATGTTTTGGTTTACCATTCTTTTCTTGGACCATGGTGATTACCCAAACTTGAGTTTCATGGTATTTCAATTTGAGGTCATTGATCTTTTGGAACATTTAACATTTTTCTCCGCCTTCTCTTGAAGTGGTATATTCCTTTTTGATTTGTCCATTTTAGCATAGAGTGAATGAATAATGTGAAATGAGAAATTATTAAGGATTCCTCCTTATCGTGCTTTAATAATCCATCGATTTTGTTTAAAAGGAGGTTTTGTTGATCAATTGTTTGCTCTTCTTGAGATGTTCTAAAATTAGGGTTAGGAAACCGAATCTGCTAAATGTTTAATTGTTATCCTTTCTCTATAACTGATATAATGGTTAGAATCCTTAAGATCATTGTTATCTTTGGGGTTGTTGGGTTGAAGAGTAGGTTAAGGATGAGATAGAAGTCTCTCCTTCTCTTTAATTTTGGAATGTTACTTTTGTAATCCTTTCTTTGGGATGAACTCTAACATTAGTTAAGAGGGAATGCCAATATCTACTTCGGTTCTAAACTTAAAGTAACTGTCATTTTCAGAAATGCAAAACAATACCACCCGATAGAGTTACACAAAAATGAGTGGACTGTCAATGCGGAAGCTAGATCCAAAAGTGTGATGCTTCTTGACAGGTCATTAATCCACTTTTATATAATAGTATTAATGCTAGTTAAATTATACATGAAGTAAATATCCTATTGAAATTGAAACGATTTAGGTATCTCATAAAAAAATAAGAAAGGTTAGGTAAAAGGTGATTGAGGTCAAAATGGGTTAGGTGATTGGTTGGTGTTGAGTTGCAAGTCTGGTATAGGCTTTGGGTAAGGTATGGTAAAGATTAATAATGGTTCTAGGCTATTGGGAAGTGGGTATTTAGCTCGGTTGTATGATTTACATTGCTATACATAGTAATTGATGTCATCTATATGACCGATGTCGGTTAGGTAGAATGACCGACATCGGTTGGCTAACTGGTGTCGATAGGGGAAATTAGCATAAATTTCTTAGAATTGGTTTTTAGACTCCCTGTGATTGCACAGAGGTTGGAAATGGTGAGGGTGAGGTTGTAAAATGGTCTTGAAGACTCAGGGATGATTAGAAGAGGGTAAAAATAGGTGAAAGGGCCAGGTATGGTAGGGTGATAGGTTGGTGGGAGGAAGGAAGTGTATGACTATGGAGAAAGATAAATTACTGAGATGAATAATAAATATTACTGAAAGAAAATGGAGATAAATGAAGAGGTGTTAGGTACTTATTGAAAAGTAGATTTGGAGAATATAGGTGATGAGGATAGTGATGGCAGAGATCTAGAGAGAAGAGCCATTGTATTCATACCACGAAGTTCAAACCTTTGTGCCTCTCTATTGTGAATATCTGATCGTGAAGAGGATGATGGATGGTGACTAGTTTCTTGTGTGTCATCTTTTGCCTGAGTGCTAAAGAAATTCAAGTGTTCCAAGTCTCTATTCGTATGAGATCCTGAATCAAATGAAAAACCTAGGAAAAGGATTTTGGAAATATATTTAACCTAACTAGAAATGGCTAGGTGATTGGCATTGCTTGATATATAACCAACGCCGAAAGGTGGGATTATCTAGGTAGGCCAAAAATAGCTAGATTGTTGCTATTTTTGGCATGATCTCCAAAATTCTTTCGATTCTTGAGTGATGGGTCATGGAAAGATAAGTAGGATTCCTTTTAGGTTTGTGAATAAGAGTTGAATCTAGGTTTAGACTAAGTCCTAGTTAGTTAGGATAGGATTAGACTTGGTCTTATATCATTAATGAGCTTTGAGTGGGTCATTTGAGTGAGGTGTATAGGTGAGTTGGCTGGATGAGGTGGTTAAGTGAGGATATTACTTAAATTAATTAAGATAATTAATTCAATTAACATGTGCACTAGGGAATATGAATGGGTAGGATATGGTTAATTTAATGAATGAGATTTTAAGGGAAGTATGACCTAATTTTGGTGTCTACATTTGCCCCTTTTTATCATGTGGATTTTATCGATAAACAACGCTAATAAAAATAGGAAGTGGTTGCCCCAAATATAAGTGAGAGTGGTGTTTCCCCAAGTATGGGTAGAGGTGATCCCCCTCAAACCAGAGCTGATGAGGTGTGAGACAGAGTCGGTGAGTGGTTTGATAAATGTGTAGGTGATGAAAGTTAAGGTAGGTGGGTTATGGGTAAGGGTATGGGCACTTTGGGTAATGGGTGATGGTCAAATCAGGTAATAGGTAATGGAAATCAAATGCACACACACGTATAAAATGTAACACGGTACTAGGTTGAAGAGCTTGCAAACTCTACATCATCCTAGGTCGATAGGTTTATCCAAACAAGGTTAAAGTGATTCAAGTATCTAGGGTATATGATATGATCTGGAAAAACAATGTAGGTTAGGTACATGAATGTTTAGGTATGATCTGGTACACCAAAGGTTTGGTCGGGATAAATGGCATGATAATAGGCAAGGTAAGATCATTAGGCCAAAACAACATAGGTAATAACATCACAAGGTATAGTGAGTACACAAGTTCAAAGGTCACAAAAAGTGGTTCAAGTTAAGGTATATAGGTCATGACATGGGTAAGGCTGAGGTATAAGTAAATAACATGTCCCTAAACACAATTAAGGAAATGTATAGGTAGTTTAGGCTAGTGGGTAGGGTGTAATAGGTGTTGGTGAGGTTACGAGGTATTGGGGCGTGAACATTTGTACGGAAAAGTGGGAAAAATGTAGGGAAACAATATTAGCAAGTGACCGATGCCAATTATAAGGTTATTGTACGATGGAAAAGTGACAAGCGAGCATGGAAATCTACAAGTAACTCTTCCTCGCACCCAACCTCCCGAGGTCATGCCAAGACAACTGGTGGGGATGGAATATATGTGGGGTGCAGACAAACTAGTTAGGCAATCTTATGTCTTCGACACGCACTAATGGAATCTGTGAATCTAAAGCAAAGAAGGCCCTCCTAATCTAAACAGTGTGATAGATCGGTCGAGAGGATGATTGCTCAAAGGCTCGAATTGATATCAAGCTCTGGTGTGATATGATCTATAGGTTGTGGGATACGTGGAAGATAACCTGTGGGTGCTTCGTATATGTCTCCTAACAAGGTCATGAAAATGGATGGCGGATATAAGGTGGATTTTATGGGTGATTCTCTGGTCTAGTCCATAAATCCTTAGCTTGATTAACTGTTATGTCTAGGGATGATAATTGTGTGATAATGGTTGGTGGAAGTGGAGAGGACTTAAATACTAAAGTGTGTAAGGCAAAGATCAATGTCCGATTGACCTGTGGGCTCATTGGGTTGTGGGATCTATGGATCACAAACATAAATTTGTGGTTGTTGTGGACCTCTGATGGTCATGTGCGAATCAATCCCTAATCCCTACTATCCAAAGAGTCGTATTCCTTTTCGGCCTCTATATTTAGAACTAAATGTTGTGCAATCTTCTCGCAGTACCTTACGGGCATTCGGAAAATTGAATTCTTAAGCTAGTGTCTATGTTAATGAGGATGTATCCTCCATCTGGCGGTGGGACTAAAGGATCACAACCGAACATTTGCTCTCTTTCAAGCCTTTCTACAGTCATATGGATATCTATTTAGGGAAATCTGTAGTTTGGTTGATTTTTCCAAAACGTATGTGCTTTGTCGTCTTCTATGTTTAATCCTCTTAACTGTGGGCTGATTTCTTGTAGGTCTGTTGTTGTTCGGAAGACTTGGATTCTAAGATTCTGGTCTATATCAGTTATTTCCACAACAAGATTGGGTTGAGGCATGATTGGCTTGAATACGTATTCTTTGGGCTCCCTAGGTCCCGTGATTGTCATACAAAAGGAAATAATATAAATCTAACTAAAGCAAAGTAAACTAATTATGCAAAGTATATCTACAACATATATAAATTCTCTATTTTTGTATTTTTGACAGAATATTTAACATAATTAAGATAACAACTATTTAATATATCTAGAAAATGACAATTAATCTAATAACAGAATTAAAAACAAACGAGGTAGCCGAGTATAGCTACTTGTCTGTGGAGTTGTGAATCTATTCTAAATAATTAAATAACTGATCTAACTTAATTGAAAGACTCTTGATCCTACCTTAGAAGTGAGAAATGAATCATAATTTCTCAGAAACTATCAATCCCCATAGCTTCCTAGCTGATATCGAGAGTGAGATTAACTAAAATGAAATGATTTACTACTCTATTTGGTATATCTTAACTAGAACTTTGAAAGCTTGAACCTGGATTTTGTAGAACAATGGCGAATCTAATTGTGTGTGGCTTTGTCCCTTTAGTGTGGTCTCCTTGTTCCTTCGTGCTCACGTGAATCCAACAAAGCGTGTAATGTAGCATCAACATGAGTAGGTATTGGAACAATGACATCCTTAGACATTGACCGAATATAATGCGAGTAGGAGAGGGATATCGTGAGAGAATAGAGCTTGGATTATGTAATTCCTAGCGGGATTTACTACGAGTCATACAACATAAAACATTCAGAACTTGAAACTATCCTTCTTGATGAACAAAACCTGCAACTCTAATGGCTTCGACTAAAAATGAAACTATCCTACCTCAATTGATTGTATGAAATAGTAACAACACTAGCACAAGAAGATCATGTGGCTTCTAAATAACAAAACAACACTAACTATGCATGCAACAAATAAAACTAATACAATTCCTAAGCAAGAACTGAAAGACTAAATTCTGAAATGAGAGGATGAGGGGCACAGTTTTGAGAGGCCATTTGCTTGAAAACCAACCAGCTATTTATAGAATTCCCATTTACCCAAAGGTGAAATCCAAATTGAACTCTTTTACAATAAACAATGGAGAAACACTATTATAGGGAACCAGAATCATAAATACAAGCAAAAATGGATGAAAAGGTTGGTAAAATTTGAAATTTACGTGAGTCGTGATTAAAAGAACGTTATGAAAAATGCGTGAAGGACCGCCACCTTGAGCGGGCGGCGGTTTTACATGCAAGACCAAAAATCAAAGGAAAAGAGGGGGAAAGAGTAAAAAAAAGTATGTGGAGGCTAAGTGGGGCATGTGGGATGTTAACATACACTTGGGGAGATTTTTTGGATCCTAAACACCTTGCGAGGAGAACTGTATCATCATTGGGGCACGTGTGACATTGTTTCGGTGGTGCAGTACCCTATAATTTTGGGTACGTACATATTGCCCCCTTGGAGAATGATTTTAGCCATGAAGAGGTGTAAAATAGTGGGTCCGAGTATGGCGGTCCCAAAATGGGAATTTAGAAATTATACCTAACATGTCCATGTGTCGAAATGATGCCATCCAAAATTTCCGCTACCTGCAAAATGAAAAGAGGACTCAAGTGTAGATAGATAAAATAAATTGAAAAATAAATACTAAAATAATATGAAATGAGGACTTACCATTTGCAGGGATAAGAACTTACCTCCGTCGGCGCTCCAAACCTGTGAAAAGGGCATTCAAAATGAGTCAAGATGCTATATATATAAAAATGGGCCCATTTTCCTATTCATTTGTGTATGTCGATTTGATTGATTTTGAGCTCTGGGACCCACGGTGACAGTTTTTGACGAGAGTATAGTCAAAAAGTTTGTGACAAGATAGTGATCATGCCTCCACGAGCGGAACATTGACCCGTGAGATCACAAGTTAGTTCTTCTTGATTTAACGTTTTACCCCCAAAATGTTAAAATGATGAAATCTTTGTCATGGGGGGATTATTTTTGAAAATGTTAGTGTTAATAGGGTCACTTAGGGGGGGCGCCTAATGGGTAGGCTTTGTTTTAGTCGAAATAGTCATTTTTTTGTGTTTTTTGGGTGTTTTTAGGCACGTGACCCATTTTGAAATGTGGGACACGACTACCGCCCCTAAGCGGGTGAAAGTTATAGGGCTGCCGCCTTATAAGGCGGTGGTTACTGAACAACCGCCTTGCTTAGGGCAGCGATCCTTTACAAAATGCCAAAACAATATTGTTTTGAACCTAGTTTTTATTTTTAGTATTCTTATATGCTTTAATGATTTTTTCCAATGCAATTTTGATACTAACTTACTCCGTTTTGCATGTTTTTGGGTGTATGCAGAAGGAGGAATATATCAGATGGAGCCAAGAGAGAGAGTGTGACTGGCTTCTAGCAGTGTTGGATGCACTTTCTCAGCTGAGCAGGATACTCTTCAGAGGGCCGGCATATTACGTATATCACGGGTTCCTCATGTCACACCTTCTAGTCACATACTTTGTGACTTGTTTTTGTATTGGGATGCTGATCGAACACTTTCTGATTTCCAGGAGTCAGGGGTGAGTGGACTATCACCTTGGAGGATTTCTACCATATCTTGGGAGTCCCGATCATCGGAGATGACTTACACTTGAGATAGCGGGGTCACGGGCTCAGATAGCTCAGTGGGCTACATATATGGGAGACGTAGTTGTCTCCACTGGTTCGAAGAAGGGGGTGAGGGTCCGTTCCATTCCTAGCTTTCCTATCCCTTTGATTCGTTAGGCCATTATGGGGATCCTTGCCTCGAGATTGATCGGGGACAAGGGAGGGGACACCTTACTCTATTGTTGGTCCCCTATTATTGCATAGATTGAGGCACATGGCCGGATTTATGCCTGGGGAGCCGATATACTTGGGACCACCTATCATGACTTGTACAGGGTGGTTCGCTTACAGGGATAGTCTTTGAGCCATCCGACCCTGGTTATGAGCTGGGTCTATGAGTGTATCATCCCTTATGGGAGAGGCGTAGAGGTGGCAGATCCTGGAAGCCGTGAGGGAAGCTAGATGGATAGAGATGTTGGTGCTTAGAGCACCCCAAGAGCTGGGCTGTTGCTTCCCGACTACGATGATATGGAGGCCACACCTTATCAAGCCATGACAGGGTTGTTGGGGGGCAAGGAGACACTCACTTTGATTTCTGCTTTACTACAGGCAAGTTGTGGAAAGGATGGGGAAGGTGGGGAAACATCCCTTTGATCGAGTGCCTCGGCAGCTTTGGCCTTGCTTATGTTGGTATGCTTCCCCAGTGGTGCCAGTGTTCAGATCAGTTCAGGAGGCTAGGGGAGGTCCTAGAGGTTTGGGGTTGGATGTTGTTACTCCTAGCATCCCTATTACAGCTAGGAGTGTGGTACACGCTCGAGGAGAGCCAAGGTGCTCCTCGGGAACCTTTACTTTAGATCACCACCGGCCCTTCCCAAAGCAAAGGTGATCCCATTGATATAGATTCGATTCCGAGGGAGTTCATAGAGGGAGAGATGGAGGAGGAGACTAAGGACATGGAGGTCAGCGAGTCGACCGAGAGGAGGATAGTGATCTCGAGTGGCATGACACTCAGGAGATCTTACAGCCGAGAGGGCAGAGCAGAGTGTGGAGAGGGTGACTCTAGTTTCAGAGGAGTTGCCCTCTTAGGACCTAGGCAAAGAGGATGAGTCTCGTAGTAAGACGTTATGTTGCCCCAGACATTGGAGGAGGACATCGAGTTAGTGGAAGCATCTGTGGCAAGTGCTGATCCTAGGGATCCCTCTTGGAGGCCCAGAGATCTGAGTGAGTTGTCAGCCTTCTTTTAATATTTCGTTGCTATCTCTCCTTTTGTTTATCCTTGTTTTTACCTTTTGATCATTTCCTAATTTGTTTTCTCGTTTTCTTACAGAGACTGCTGATGAGTGGCAAGACCTGATTCTTGGGTATGTACTGATACCCTGATGATCCCCATGGAGAAGACTCATGCCGAGCTATCCATGGATGCAGGGGAGCCTTCAGCAGTTGGTAGGCATAGCGATGTCTTTGCCCCTGTCTGGCATGTGGCCAAGATGGTGACCTCCCCATACCGAGTTAGCTCAGTATAGGATCAGAGATCGTCTCGATGAGGAGTCACTCTCATAGCGAGGCTACAACTGCTCTTGGGACTGTGAGCCCTCGGTGTATTGAGTGCCGCATAGTCAGAGTCCTAGACTTGGTCGTGGGCCTTCAGAGGGATCTCATAGGGGTTGAGAGGCCACTTTGGCTCTTTTTGTAGTGACTCTTAGATTGTTTATACAATTTATTTTGTATTTCCTGCTCATTGAGCATTTTGACCATGCCTAGCGCATGATGGCATTGTACATAAAACTTGATTATATATATATACCTCTTTTTGGATCAGACTCTTGGTGTCTAGGATTTTGTGATTCATTTTCACATGTATATTATAATGTTATTTTTATATGCTTTTCAAAATGTATGCAATGGAGAACAAATGACACAAATGCTTTCTTTCTTTCTTTTTGTATTTCGTAATGCTGATATATGATAATGCAGACACAATGTGATTTTGAACTTAGCTTTCATAAGCAATCTTTCTGTACTTCATATTGTTTTGACAAAATGTAATGATGAACTGGTATGATGAGTAGATGTACTTGCCCCACTCCTAACTCCACACAACTAGTAAGATGCGAGGGCTCACCACCGAGAGCTAGAAAGGGCACAAGCTATGAGGTGCGTTGAAATGGAAATGATGAGAGATAGAAAAAGAGTTGGTGGAACCAAATTAGGACACTGCAAACCTAGCCTACTCAAGTGACTTCATAGTTTAGAATGTGACTTACTTTGTAGTTTATCTAGACTTAGATTCGTAGATGGCCACTTGGTTGACAAAATCTAGTTTTCAAGGTTTTGAACTCTTTTGGAATTTTGGACATCTGATTCATTTATTTATGACTCAAGATTTCAAAGGTTTATTTGAATTGTTTGCTTATCACCTTCAACGTTTATTATCAAGAGAACCCCCGCACCTTGCCCCATGCTACTAGTAAAAAGTATGGGATTATCACCATGGAAAAGGCACAAAGTAGTAAGGGAATTCACATCCTTTCCCAACCCTACATCACTAGAAAGAGACGTAAGCTCATCATTGAAGGTTGGTAGGGCAAGGGAATGTGTAAAAATAAATTTTTTGTTTGATATATATTTGACTTATTTATTTGAGAAAAATTTTAGTATGTTCTTATTTTCAAAGATATCTATATACGGGATAGATGTGACACCATGAAGCTTCTAGAACATACCATAGGCAAGACACCTATCCTAGGAAGAAACAAAAGTGAGAATAAACATGCAGGCCTTGGTATGCCTACCGTTAATACATTGTCATATCTAGCTCTTAATTGATGAAATGATTTTGAAATAGGTTGATGATGTTATGAAAATGAAGAAGTATGATTGGAATGCTTCTGCCAATACCAACAGAAGTTTGTAATGAATTGCTTGAGAATAAGTTCCTTGATCAAAAATTTTTATGAAATGAGTGGACAAAATGAACCTAACTACATGAAGATGCAATGTAGATATAATTATACAAATAGTGCTGGTTGTTTATGCATAGAATTGTTTAAAATGCAAGGAATTGATGTTTCATTGAATTCCTCACCTTCCAGTGTACATAAAAGATACAAACTATTTCTATAGCATTTCGTGACTTGGTATAGGCCCAACCATTTGGGCCAGAATTTCCTTCCTTCACCGGTCTTCTTATCGATCCGGCTATCTAGTCTTAGAACTAGATCTCCTTCATATATTTCTTGCTCATAGACCTTTTTGTTATACTCGCAACACATCTGGTCAAAGATAGACTCTATGCCACTACTCAAAGTGTTTAACCCGGCTTCATCTAGGATTTCTAGTTGGGAGAGACGTGCTTCTCTATAAGCTTCTTCATCCAAAATCCCTTGTAGTGAGATGCGGAGACTGGGTATTTCAACCTCAAGTGGGAGAACTACTTCTGCTCCGAATACCAAAAAGAAAGGAGTTACTCCTGTTGGTGTTCTTATTGAGGTTTGGTGGGCCCACAAGGCTGGATATAACTTTAAATTCCAATCTCATTTGTTTTATTTTACCATTTTGAGGAGAATAGCTTTCAACGTCTTGTTTGTTGCTTCAGCCCGCCGTTGGCTTGAGGGTAATATAGGGAGGCCGTATGGTGGTTTATTTTAAATTTACTTGTATAGTTCATGGACCTCATCATTCTTAATGGAAGTTCCATTATCTAGGATAATGATTTGTGAGACACACTGTACCTCTGACAAATGATTTGGTTCAAAATGAACTTGGTGATCACAACACTGCACACGGTGGTAAGAGGCATAGCCTCTACCCATTTGGTAAAATATTCGGTGGCCGTGATTATGAAGTTATGGCCATCCATTGATGAGGGAGAGAATTTCCCTATCAAATCTAGGCCCCACATAGAAAAGGGCCATGGAGTCGTGATTGGTTGTAGAGCTTGTGCCGGCATGTGAATCTTGTGGGAAAATTCTTGGCATTTATGGCATCTGCATACAAACTCTACTTGCATTGTGTTCTAGAGTGGGCCAGAAATAGCCCATCCGATGTATTTTGTGGGTAGTGGCATGACCACCAAAATGGCCTCCACACATTCCACTATGGGATTCGTAGAGAATCTTCTTGGATTCTTCTGTGTCAACACACCTTAGAAGCATTCCATTGAAAGCCTTACGATAGAGCACTTTTTTTATAATAACGTATTTAGCTACGATAATGCGTACCCGCCTTATTTGTTGCGGTGTAGCACCTTCTGGATACACATGGTCCATGATATAATTAACAATATCAGTCTACCAAGGACATTCAAAGATGGGAGGTTTGGTTTCGATGTAATATATGCATTCATCGGAAAATCTAGATCTACCGAGATCACCTCCGTCTAACAGGGTTGTCGGCAACCAATCTGCAATGATTTTTCCTTAATGAGACTTCGGTTTACAAAATTTAATTCGAATTCACCCATTAAGGTTATAAAACATCCAACCCTTTTAGAAAAGGACCCTTGCATGAGGAAATTTCGTAAATGGTCTATTTTTACAATGACCCTTGTTTCTTGGTTTAGCATGTAATGCCTTAAGTGTTTGGTTGCATGAAGACTATGGCAAGGCATTCTCGTTCTGCTTGCATATAACATGTTTCATAATCGAGCAACGTTTGGATAATAAAATAGATCGCACGTTCTTGTTTATCATCGTCTTCTTGAGCCAACATGTAGGCTAGCGAGACATCGGTAGCTCACGAATATAAGATCAAAGGATGATCTGGTCTAGGTGGCATTAACATGGGAGGAGATAGTAAGAAGTGCTTAACTGCTTCAAAGGCCTCATGGCATTCCTTTTTCCAAATAATGCGGTAATCCTTTTTCAACAAATTGTGATCAGATGGATAGCAAAACTAAAGTTTGGAATGAATCTCCAGATTGCACCAAGCTTTGCAAGAAACGATCTAATTCCGAGTCATCTGATGGTGGGATCATCTTAAGAATAGCCCAGATTTTGGCTTGGTCTACATCGATCCCTCATGATGATATAATGTAACCTAGGAATTTCCCTCCCATCACACAAAATACGCATTTTTCTGGGTTTAGCTTGACTCGTATTCGATCAAATGTGAAATAATGATGTGGAGCACTTCCGGGTGATTATAGCACTTCCTGGCCTTGGCCAACAAGTCATCTACATAGGATTCTATGATTTTATGAATAAGATCATGAAATATGTATGTCATTGCCCATTGGTATGTAGTGCCAGCATTCTTGAGACCGAACAACATAACAACGTAGCAATAAGTTCCCCAAGGAGTTATAAACGTGGTTTTGGCTTGGTCTTGTTTGGATATTCTGATTTGATTGTATCCCGAGAATCCATCCATGAGAGACAAAATCTCAAATCCAGCTATTGCGTCAATGATGACATCAATGGATGGTAACGGAAGTTGTCCTTGGGGCATGCTTTGTTAATGTCTCGAAGTCTATGCATATGCATATCTTCCCATTCTTTTTGAGAACGGGGATGATATTAGATACCCACTGAGAGTAATCAACTGGTTTGATGAACCCTACTTGGAGAAGTTTCATTACCTCTTCTTTCACCATGAGAGCTACCTTGGGTTTCATTGGTCTTGATTTTTGTTTAATTGGCTTTGCATCTTATTTGGTGACGAGGTTATGTACCGTGATGTGCAAAGAAATTCCCATCATTTCTTTATAGTTATGTGCAAAAGCCTTTTGATGTTCTTTGAGGATTTGAGTGTGTACTTCTATCTCCTTTGGAGTTAAAGAAGATCCTAGTTTCAATATCTTTGGTTCTTCCTCTATTCCGATGTTAATATCAATCGTTTCTTAGATTAAAGAAGCGTTACCTTCTTCAAACTTAGGTGGGGTTGGAGGTAGTTCCAGATGTTCTCCATTCTCTACCACATATATGTTGAGCTCCTTTTGTGGGGACACTCTAGCATGGGATTTCCAAAGTAAGAAGACGAATGTGGGATTAAGGAAAAATCTACCACGTGATGGGTGAGATGTAACTCTACATAGGCATTTAGGTAATCAAGAGTGGCATTATCATTGTCAACATGAATTAAGATAGTAGATTTATTCTTAGCTATGTTCATTAAAAGAGGGTTTGTTGACGTTTTCTTTACTAACGGTTTAGTATGAAGGGATACCATGAAACGGGTGTCTTCTAACTCACTATTTGGAGTGAAATGTGAAGCTAAGGTTGCTATCGAATCTGCGAGAAGGTTTTGTTCTTGTGGGATTGCCTCAATGGATATGAAGTTAAATCCTTTGCTCAAATCTAATACTACTATTTTGTAGAGCTGTAAGTGTTTAGCTCTAGTCTCATACACCTTAGAGACTTGGTTTGCTACTAATTGTGAGTCTCCTAACACTCTGATGTCATTAACACCGATCCTTTTAGCTATGATGAGACCAAGGAGGAGGGCTTCGTACTCAAAGGCCATTGTTTGTACATTTGAAATTTAATTTAAAGGTGAACGGTAGGATCTTTCCCTCGGGAGAAGTAAAGATCACACCTACCCTAGCCCCATAATGACATCTAGCTCCATCGAAATGGAGAGTCCAATATTTACTTGGGAATATGGATGTTGGGACATTCACTACATCTATTTCTTCTGCTTCGATTACTTCTACCATGCAGAGTTCCTCTGCTGGAAGAGAACCAACTCCTAAGGTACATCCCATACCCGTGGAATCAAATGGTAGGAAAATTGGAAAATCTTGCTCTAGTAACTCAACAATTTTTGCAGTAGTTCCTAATGACACTGTTTCTACAATGTTAGCTTCATCCTTGAGTGCTGAGATGTTCTTGACTAGGTTCGTAACTTCTAACTCCATTGTAGGTATCAAATTTTCTTCTGGTTTTGAGTCGGTTGGTTTGTTAAGTTGGTTTGTTGGGAGTTCAAACTCAGAGTGAACACCTGGCCTTTTCTTCAAGTCTGCTAGGTGTATATCGAATGGTTTCAGATCACCTTTTGCTATGAATATCTTTCCTAAGTGCAAGAATATTATTTCTTGAAATAACGTAGAAGGGATTGCCTTCATACGGTGTATCCATGGTCGGTTGAGGATCATATTATAGTTGGTTTCCGATCTATAATATAAAACTCAGTTAGGATTGTTTTGGGTCCTAAGGTGACTAGTAGTATTATAGTCCCAATTGAAGTGGCTTTAAGGCTATCATAGCCTCTTAATGTATTCCAAGTTGTGGAACAATTTATTTCTCCATACCCTAGCTTTTGAAGGAAAGAGAAGGGGACTATGTTAACTGCTGCCCCATCGTCAACCATTACATGTTTAACGTAATTGTTATAAACCCACACTTGTAAATGTAAGGCTGGATCACCTCTACGTGTAATCTCAGTGTCTGTTGGCATTTTTTTACATCGAATATAAATTCGGTATCCCTATCTGGCTACCTTGGAGGGTGAATATCAAATTCTATATGGTTTACTTGTGTTTCGGGAGGTGGAGTGATGTTAATTAAATGATCTAAACCTAGCGCTTCTAAAAGAGCAGCCCTATGGGCGGAGAGTTCTTCAACAAGTCCAAAAGGAGATGTGAGAGAAGGTCTTTGTTAGGTCATTAATTAAATCATAGGCACCTACAAGTTTTACTAATGGTTGTTGAATGTTATCTATCTCTAGCAAGTAACTTGGATTTGGTTGAGAGGAATACTCTTGTGTCCTTGTTACGGCTTCCACATGTAGCTCAGTGTCTAACTCCACTAAATTGACTATCTTGGGTCGTGGCTGATTTCCTAATTGCGGTGTGATAGGTGGATTTAGTGAAGTTGAGGCTTCATGATCATTGTTTCCTATCATCACACCCTTGTTCGTCCCATTTGGATTTAATTTGTTGTTATTGTGATTTGGGAGTGGATCATTGAAGATCTTGAGGGGTGCATTTTGAGGGGAGACTGCTCCCATGAAAGTATTTGGCACAGGTGATGCAGGATCTGCTAAGAACATATCTATGAAAAGTTGTCTTTGTTCCTCTGGAAAACGTTGCATGAATTTATTGTAATCGTGGCAAGTCCTAGTGTCATGGCCTCAAATTTTGTGGAAACCACAATACGAGTTAGGATTGTAATTCCTAGGTTGCTGGTTTGGCGCGTGTTGTGGTCCAAAACTCTGATTAAACTATTGACTATTAGGATTAAAGTTTTACATTTGTTGTCTTTGGTTTTGGTTTTGGTTTTGATATCTAGTTGTGTTTTGTCTTGGACCCTATGTTTGGATCTGCCATTGTTGTTGTGGACGATTAAAATCCACTGCATTGATTGTTGGGGTAAAATTGTTATTTCATTGACTATTAACAGTGGTAGAACATTCACAACATTTGAATTTTTAGCTTGGTCAGTTACTCCATCTATTGTCACTCTGCAATTCTTGTTAAGGATTTTAGGTCCTTGATTGGAATTTACTGTACTAGGATAGGTCGTAGTGTTTTGATTGGAGATGATTAACCTTTCGTTTGTTCCATACATCTTGTGACCGCTATCTATTACAACTTGATCTATTTGGAGGGTGCTCTCAAGTACTTCATCGTAAGTTCTTAGCAGAACTTGGACTTCTTCCTTTATCTCTCTCTTGAGAGAATGAAGGAATAAATCACATAGTTCCATCTGATCCATGTTTGGAGCACTTGCTGAAGAATAAAGGACTGTACGCCATCTTTGGATGAAACAAGAAACATATTCATTGTGTTCTTGCTTAATATGCAAGAATTCCCTGATTCCTCTTCTCAACAGTTTGTTCATGTCAAATGCCTTGATGAATTCTGAAATGAGTTATTTGAATGAATGGATGGAGGCTTCGTAGGTATTCTCAGAATACCAATTGAGGGAAATGCCCTCTAAAGTTTTGGGGAATATTTTAGCAACAACCCCATCCCAAGGGAGCAATTCTTGAATGGCTATGGCATAGGCCTTGATATGTGCATTTGGGTCTCCCTCCCCCTTGTATTTAGGAAAATTGGGAAGAGGTATTGGAAGCATGACACTTCATATGGTGAAGTCTAAAGGTTCTTTCAAATATTCTGAATAAGTTCCTATCGCATAGGTTTCACCATTGATGGCACTTGCTGAGGGGGTGGAGGTGGGATGGTTTGTTGATATGGTGTAGCATATGCATTTGCAGGGGCATAAGGAAATCCTCGTGGTTGAGCGAATAGGATAGGAGAAGAGAACATATCTCCTTGTGGTGACTTGGAATACATGTTTAAGTATGGAGGAGTATTTCCTAGGAATGGATTATTTTGTACTAGACCGGGAGGTATCATATTTTCCACCGGAGTGGCGTTAGCAAACGCGGTTCTAGTTGGCATTTGTTGTGAATACTGAGGAGGCATGCCCAATGTGCCTGTTCTGTGAGGAGGTCTACTTGGCTAGGATGATGTGGAGGGTTGGGGATTCCTACTTGCCCAAAATATGAATTTTGATTTGCTTGATCAATTTCCAGCCCTCTAACCTTTTCAGCTAAGGCTGAAATGACCTCTATTAAGAAGATAGTATTTTTCCTTAAGGGTTTTTTTTGTATCATTTGAGGTTGTAGAGGGGTATGATATCCTGCTATGAATTGGTCATTATCTTTCCAAACTTCACCGAGTGAATTTCCCATAGGTGGAGGAATGGGGGTGTTTTCTTGGAATAGAGTATCAGATTGTACTTGTAAGCTCCCTACTAGTGGATACATGTTTTGGAAGTGTTTATCACTTTTAGTGAAGCGTGCTAAGTATTCCTCATCCAAAAAGGGAGTGGGTATGATTGTCTACTGATCTGTGGTCTGAATAAGACCCGAGGAGATGAAATAGATTCTCTAGTAAATGTCATATTATTAGAGCCTGAAGGCTCTGGTTGTTGTGCAAGCTGATCGAACTCCTCAATTCAGAATGAAGAACTTGAGCTAGCTCTTTGAGGGGGAGTTTGAGATGATAAGTAATTATTTGAATAGTTATCAGCCCATGTAGAAAGTGAGGGCGATGGTTGTCTATTTGTTTGACTATAGCTTGTTTCAAGACTTGAAAGAGGTCTACCATATGCATCATATCCCGACATATTTGGGGGGTATATGAATACCTGTAGAATAATGGGAAAGAGTGAAGGTGGATGGAAGAAATGAAAATAAAAAAGAAAGAACTATTTGATTCATGTTGGGTTCACCAATTTTGTATGATGGAAAAGTGACAAGTGAGCATGGGAATCTATAAGTAATTATTCCTCGCACCTGACCTCCTGAGGTCATGCTAAGACAACCGGTGGGGATGGAATATACATGGGGTACAAACAAACTAGTTAGGTAATCTTATGTCTTCGACGTGCACTAATGGAATCTATGAATCTAAAGCAAAGAAGGTCCTCCTAATCTAAACCATTGTGATAGATTATTCGGTGAGGATGACTCGCTCGAAGGCTCTAATCGATATCGAGCTCCAACGTGATCTGATCTATAAGTTGTGGGATACGTGGAAGATAACCTATGGGTGCTTCATATATGTCTCCTGACAAGGTCATGAAAATGGATGGTAGATATATGGTGGATTCTATGGGTGATTCTCTGGTCTAGTCTAGAAATCCTTAGCTTGATTAGCTGTTATGTCTAGTGAGGATAATTGTGTGATAATGGTTGGTGGAAGTGGAGAGGACCTAAATACTAATGTGCGTAAACCAACATCAATGTCTGATTGACCTGTGGGCTCGTTGGGTTGTGGGATCTGTGGATCACAACCATAAATTCATGGTCGTTGTGGACCTCCTATGGTCATGTGTGGAATCAATCCCTAATCCCTACTATCCAGTAGTCATATGCCTTTTCGACCTCTATATTTAGAACTAAAAGTTGTGCAATCTTCTCAGAGTACCTTACAAGTGTTCTGGCAACTTGAATTCTTAAGCTAGTGTCTATGTCAATGAGGATGTCTCCTGCGTCTGGCTATGGGACCAAAGGATCACAACTAAATTTTTTATCTCTTTCAAACCTTTCTACAGTCATATGGATATCTATTTAGGGCAATCTGTAGTTTGGTTGATTTGTCCAAAACGTATGTTCTTTTTCATCTTCTATGTTTAATCCTCTTAAATATGGGCTGATTTCTTATAGGTCTATTGTTGTTTAGAAGACTTGGATTCTAATATTCTAATCTATATCAGTTATTACCACAACAAGATTGGGTTGAGGCATGATTGACTCGAATACGTGTTCTCTGGGCTCCCTAGGTCCCGTGATTTTCATACAAAAGGAAACAATATAAATCTAACTAAAGCAAAGTAAACTAATTATGCAAAGTATATCTACAACATATATAAATTCTCTATTTTTTATATTTTTGACAGAATATTTAACAAAATTAAGATAACAACTATTTAATATATCTAGAAAATGACAATTAATCTAATAACAGAATTAAAAACAAACAAGGTAGCCGAGTATAGCTACTTGTCTGTGCAGTTGTGAATCTATTCTAAATAATTAAATAACTGATCTAATTTAATTGAAAGACTCTCAATCCTACCTCAGAAGTGAGGAATGAATCATAGTTTCTCATAAACTATCAATCCCCACAGCTTCCTGGCGATATCGAGAGCGATATTAACTAAAATGAAATGATTTACTACTCTATTTGGTATATCTTAACTAGAACTTTGAAAGCTTGAACCTGGATTTTGCAGAACAGTGGTGAATCTGATTGTGTGTGGCTTTGTCCCCTCAATGTGGTCTCCTCATTCCTTCATGCTCACGTGAATCCAACAAAACGTGTAATGCTAGCATCAACAGGAGTAGGTATTGGAACAATGGCAGCCTTAGACATAGACCGAATATAATGTGAGTAGGAGAGGGATAGTGCAAGAGAACAAAGCTTCGCTCATGCAATTCCTAGTGGGATTTAGTGTGAGTCATACAACACAAAAACATCTAGAACTCCGAAACTATCCTTCTTGACAAAAAAAACTGCGCAACTCTAATGGCTTCAGACTAAAATTGAAACTATGTTACCTTAGTTGATTATATGAAACAAGAATAACACTAGCACAAGAAAATCATGTGGCTTCTAAACAGCAAAACAACACTAACTATGCATGCAAAAAAAAAAACTAATACAATTCCTAAGCAAGAACTGAAAGACTAAATTCTGAAATGAGAGGATGAGGGGTGCAGTTTTGAGAGGCCATTTGCTTGAAAACCAACCAGCTATTTATAGAATTCCCATTTACCCAAATGTGAAATCCAAATTGAACTCTTTTACAATAAACAATGGAGAAACACTATTATAGGGAACCAGAATCATAAATATAAGAAAAAAAGGATGAAAATGTTGGTAAAAATTTAAATTTACGTGAATTACAATTAAAAGAACATTCTTGAAAATGGGTGAAGGACTGTTGCCCTGAGTAGGGTGGCAGTTACAGGACCGCCGCCCTACTTGGGTGGCGGTCACGAGACCGCCACCTGTGCAAGGTGGCGATTTCATTATCAAGACCAAAAAGCAAAGGAAAAGAGGGGGAAAGAGCAAAACAAAGCACGTAGAGGCTAAGCGTGGCATACGGGATGTTAACGTACAGTTGGAGAGCTTTTTCGGATCCCAAACACCTTACGAGGAGACTCAGTATCATCATTGGGGCACGTGTGACATTATTCCAACGGTGCGGTACCCTACAATTTTGGGTACGATACGCTTCTGCGAATGTCGGTTTGGTATGAACAATCTTGGCCATGTCGAGTTAGGGTTAAAAAAAAAAATCCATGTTTTATGGTTTCATTTTAACTTGTTGTCATTAGGGAAAATGATAGAGAGATAGTGCCTTCATGGAAAGTGACAATATGAGACTTTGCGTTGAGTTAGCGAGCCACATAGCAAGTGAGTGTCATGCAATTGGTAGTTCCACGAGATTGGTTTGATTGATTCAATTTGTTTGGAGGTAAGTAGTTGATTTGGACATGGAAGAGGTGAGAGAGGGTTTGGGTGGACCACCATTGCAACAACTAGACATTCCACTAAGGAGATGACACCGAGATGAGGTAGGAGGCAATTTGAATTATTCATTTGGTTGAAAAGTGTGTTGTAAATGTGGTTTTTATTGTAAATTTGGGTGGGGTTGTAAATTGAAGTTTTGGATAAAATGGAATGAAATGAAGGGTGGGAATAACATAAGTAGGTAAAATAGGTTGGGGCATGAGGGTAGGGAAAGTTTGGGTAGGTGTTTGTAAGTATTTAGGTGTTTTTGTGGATTTTTTAATAATGGGGGGACAGATTTGACGTTTATCTAGGTTTGATTGATGTCGAGTTAGGTTTTACGATGTCGTGAGGATAAGGTGACCAACATCGGTAAAGGGAACCAATAACGGTCAAGGCGATTGACGATAGTGAATAATGAAGAAAAACAGGGGTAAGAAGGGCTAGTTTGGAAAGAAAAATAGGTGGGAAGGGGTAAATGAAGAGTGTATGTAGAGGGATGAGGGTAAAATGTGAGTTTGGTGGGATAAGATAGGTAAGTAGGTTCAATAATGTTAAGATGATGGGTCATGATTATAAAGGGTAGTAGGCTTGTAGGTGAATTAGGTAAATGGGGTAGGCATGATTGATGTGGTTGGGTATGGTTTAGTGGGTAAGATGTAATTTTAGGGTAGGCAAGTCTTGAAAATTTTGTATTTGATGTTGTAGACGGACCATATTAGGATGTGGGATAGAGTACCACCTCTGTTGGTAAAGATGTGGTCTAGTGTGATTACAAAGGAGTGGGATCATATGATAGATGTTGGACTAATTGGTATCCGGTGCTATAGGCTTATAGCTCAAGATCCTAGATTGATGGTCACACTCATCGATAGATGGGATTCAAGGACCAACATGTTTCAATTATTGATGGGTGAGATGATTGTAACCCTAGATGACGTGTATAGGTAGTGTGGCTACCGATTGTTGGGAGCTAGTTTATTCTATTTCATCAGAGGCATTAGTGGAGCTGATAGGGGCTATGTTTTGGGAGGTGATGGGTGAGTTGTAGAATCATAGCACAAACTCCGAGCTATGGAGATATGTATGTAGCCCATCATTAGGAGACAAGGATGGTTATATTGATGGTGGAGGTAGTATGATGCTTTGCCTTACCAGATGATGAGGGTGGGATATTACCATGAGAACTGATGGGAGTACTCTAGGATATGATGGAGGAGCAGATCTACTTTTCTTGGGCACCAAAATTCCTAGTGCAACTATATATATAGTTGTGGGCCTATGGGAGATTGTGGTGGTTTAGTTTGTGTTACAATTTTCCACTACACTATTAGGCATACGAGCATATCGTGTGCATTTGGCTAGTTGGTTTTCCATGACATGATTGATTTGAGGGTGGATTTCGAGAGTTGGATACGAGACGGTGGGTACTAGTTGGTGGTCAACATAGGGTGGCAAGTGTAGACACCAAAATTAGGTCATACTACCCTTACAACCCCGTTAATTAAATTAACATACCTTACATATTCATATCCCATAGTGCACTTGATTAATTGAATTAATTAATTTAATTAAAATCCTAACCTGACCACCTCACCCAGCCAATTCACCTAGTCACCTCACTCCATGACCCACTCAAACCCCATTAATGACCTAAGACCAAGTCTAAGCCTATCCTAACTAACTAGGAATTATTCTAACCCCAGAATTAACTTCTATTAAAAAATGTAAGAGGATTCTTATTCATTCCTCCATGGTATATCACTCGAGACTCAGATGAAGATTGAAGACCATGCCAAAAATAACAATAATTAGGCTATTTTTGGCCAACCTAGATATTCCCACCTTAACCAACGCCACTTATACCTCAAACGACATTGGTCCCCTAACTGTCATTGGTTAGGTTATATATATTTCCAAAATCCTTTGCCTAGGTTATTCACTCGATTCAAGATCTCATATGAACAGAGACTTGGAGCACTCAGATTTTCTAAAGCACTTAGGAAAAGGAAAACACATGGGAACACTACCAACAACCACTGACATCCATCACCTTCTTAACGATCACAGATTCACATAGAGACTTGAACTGTCATGGCACATACATGACGTCACTTCTCTCTAGATCTCTGCCATCATTTTTTCATCACTTACACTCTCCAAATCTACTCTTCAGTAAGTATCTAATACCTCTTCATTTATCTCTATTTGCTTTCAGTAGGATTTATTATTCATCTTAGTAATTTATCCTTTTGTACACCCATACACCTCCCTTTTTCCTACCAATATATCACCCTACCATACCTAGATCTTCTACCTATCTTCCCCTTATCCTAATCATCTCTGAACCTTTTAGACCATTCCATGACCTCACCCCCCACCATTTCTAGCCTCTGTGCAATCACAGAGAGTCTGAAGACCATTTCTAATAAGATTTTTATTAACTACCCTTATCGACGCTAGTTAGCCAACCAAATTCGTTCATCCCGCAAAAATGACATCGATCACATAGCCAACATCAAATACTATTTCGACAACATACCTCAGACCAATGAGCTCATACCCATTCCCTAACAACCCAGAATCATTCCTAATATTTACCAGACCTTACCCAGAGCCTGTACTAGACCTATAACCCAATATCAGCCCATCACTTGACCCATTTTGACCTCAATCACCTTTTATCTAACCTTTCTTATTTGTTTTGATTGAGATACCTAAATCATTCAATTCCAATAAGATTGTTATTTCATGTTTACTTTGGATAGCATTAACACTGTTATTTAGAAAGTGGATTGACAACTTTCGGGAAGAATCACTTTTCCCAGATCTAGCTTATGCCAGAAGTCCACTTGTTGTTTTATTTAACTCTATTTGGTGGTATTGTTTTACATTTTACAGGTAGTTCCTCCTATCCAAAAGGGAGTATTCACAATTAACATTAGATTAGGAAATCGAGAATGCATGCATGACGTTTAACTAACATCACAAATAGGTATTCCTCCTTGGCTATTACCCTCTATCTATTTCAATTTATCAAGAATACAAAGAAACATTTTAAATTAATTCGTATTTTATATATTTGTTTCTTTTCAAAAATAAAGTCAACATTAAATATTCTCCTTGGGAATCTTCTCTTTCTTCTATTTATCTAAGTGAGATTTATATTTCAAGACTAAAAAGAATCATTCTTTTTCTTCTTATTTTGCATTAGTGAAAGTCATTCCCTCTTGTTCACTCTCTTTTACATCAAATATCATATTTTGATTTGGGTTCTAAAATACTTGCATTTCATATTTCTATGATTGCATTTTTAGTTCACATTAAAAGCCGAGGGCAACCTATCTGTTGAAGTCATGCCCAACTATGGTTGAAATAATTTAATTGTAGAAACAAATTTCTTTTCTCTCTCTCTTTGCCAAACTACACAAATAAAAATTCACACATCTTCTTAAATAATGCCTTACCTGGAAGAAGCTATCAACGATCACATAATCAGAGGATTGATAGTGGGTGCATAGCTGGTTTGTCTATCTAGTCATTATCTTAGAGAAAGGACCACCCCTCCAAAACATAACCTAAAACCACCTTTAGAATTTTCCTCTTCATAGAAACCTTCCCAACAAAAAACTCTATTCTGATTCACAAGTCAGTCTTAAATAGCATAAGCTAAACATACAAATTCACTTGTAGGATTTCATGTTTTTCTTAGCTTTTTCTTGAGTTGCATTTTGAGTTGTGAGGTTACATGCTTCATTTTCTTCTTCCTTTCACACTCTGCCATCATATTTGGTGTATTCCAACTGTTTTATGAGTGTGTCAGGACCCATTTTCATCATACTCAAGTTTTTAGGTTGATATTCTATCTGACTTAATTCACAAAAAATGATTTTTCTTCACTTCTCCAAATTTCACAGTCACCGACCGTCACTAGTTCCCATCTAACTGTCATCGGTTTACCTAACTGGTGTCATTTTCTAGCTCTTTTGGTAATTTCAGCCGAGAAACAACATCCATTGCATTTTTTGTTCTTTTTGAAAATTTTCAGGACATCATCATACTCCTAGAATTTTAAAATCATTGTCACATACAATTTTCTTATTCCATCTTCATATTTTTTTGGTATCGGTATTAGTTACTATAACTTAGTTATTAGTAACCCTTTAACCATCATCAGTTAGTGTTGTCTCTTAAAAAATTCTCTGTATTTTCATAGCCAAATTCAATTTTTTTGAGCTCATGCCCTTTGTTGGTGTTTAAGCAAAGTTAGAGATTACAGAAATTAGCAAAAGTCGTTCCCTAGAAATTTTTTAAACCTCTGTTTTGCTCGTTTTTAGAAATCCTCCATTTCCTGGTTTGTGCATGTAATATCATCTTCACAACCTCCATTTTTGATCTAAATTTTTCACTTGTTCTATGTCCTGGGTCATCAAATCATTGTTTTGCCTCCATGCCTTTGGTTCGTGAAGGAAATTCGAAAATTGGACTCAAAATGATGAAGTTTTCTTCCTTTGCATATTTTCCATAGTCGAGATGACAGACATCTTTTCCCCATCAATTTTTGACCCCAATGAATGCGGTGTATGTGGTCGACCCTATTAGATGGGGAGGAACAATATTTTTATGAACTTAACACTTTTGGTCACTTTTGGAAAAAATGGTAAATTTGCCCCGTGGCCCCAGAAAGTTTGAAGTTGCTGATTTTGGTTCATTGTGGAAAAAGTGGAAGTTTTTGTCCCAGGTTGCACAAGTTCAATTGGGACACTTGGGACTGAAAAGCCAAATCAGCTAAAAATTCAAAAGCATGAGAGTAGGCCGTGGAGGAAATTGAGTTTTGAGCCTTTTTCCAAAAAAGGTTAAAATGTTTAGAAAAGAGCTACGACCTCATCTCCAATCATAAGATGCCATGTGTTAAGAGTTCAATCAGAGTAGCGGGTTGGTGGAGAAATTTTTGTTTTTGAGCCTCTTTGCAAAAAAGGTGAAAAGTTAAAAAGTGACCCACAGCCCCGATCAGGCTTTAAAGGGAAAAAGTCAAAGTTGAAGCCCGTAGGGAGAAAGTCAAAGGTGAAGCCCGCCATTGAAAAGTCAAAGTAGGGTGCAATGGGACAATTTGTTCCAAATTGCCAAATCTCATGAAAAATCACAAAATGAGAAAGGATTCCCCAGTAGCCACTTTCAATCCCTTCCTACCATGTGGATGGCCCAATTTTAGAGTTAGATTAGCAAATCAAATGGTCTATATTTAAACTGGTAAATCAAATGTAATGGTTTCTTTGCAAGATCTAGTTTTTAACCCGCCATGATAATTTTCTTCACAACAGAGGAATTTGAAAAGATGTTGAGGATCTGTAAAGTTGTAACGGTTTCTTGTGAAGAATATAATGGCTTCTTGATGTCATTCCAAGGGGTTGGTAATTTATTTAAAAAGACTAGGGTGCTCTATACCACGGAAAAGATAGAAAACACCATACTTCTAATATTTCCCCTTCTCCTTGGATTTTCCTCTATTCTCAAAGCTCTGTACAAATTCTAGTTTAGATTCAATAATAAAAGAAGGAATTTTTTCCTTTTTGATTGAGGGATTGATTGGTACCTTACGACCAATGAATTTCATTCGGTCTTGTAGCTTCTCCTACGGATTTTTTTCTTCTAACTATAAATGCATGTAAACGAAATTTCTAATTAATGTGTGTGGGCATCTGATATTCTACTCACAATATTAGTTTTCTCCTACCTCCATTTCCACTCCCCTTCCCCTTTCCAAGACAAAGTTTCTTCTCTAGTGAGACATTGCTAGCTTTTCCATAGGGTCAGTGGAGTGCCCCTGTTGGATCTCTCGATCAAAAGGCCACCATTGAAATCCACTTTTTCATGCATGCACATATGAAAGCTACACCGTTCAAGTAGAGGGACTTAGATTCCCATAGCATTGGCTTGAAACCCACCAATTTGTCCACAAGACAAATTTTCTTGCCAACAGTTTTTGGCGCCCACCATGGGGTAGATTTTACAAGATTCAGTGCTTTCTAAAAACGACCTTAGGGTCATAAAATACAAAAAAAAAATTCTAGAAGAAAAGTTTCTAGAGATTGAATAATCACACAAACTACATGGATGTAAATCTTATCTATTCTGGGAAATCCTCCTATTGGGAAACCTAATTTACTCTTTCACATCCAAGAAGAAATTACTTCTGATATGAGAGAAGCTATTTGGCATAATAGAAAAAGTGTCAATCAATACTTCATTGCAATAAGGATTCTGGACTTGGAAGAGGAACATGCTGTCGAATTGGAAAGGCAGAGAAAAATTCCAGCACCCCAGAGAAGAGCATAAACTTTCAAGCTAGATGATAGAAGATACACTTGGAAACTGAGGTAAGAAGGAAAAATCTATCCCACATTTGAAGAGCTTAAAAGAGAGGCGATTCAAGAGGAGATAAGGGCTCAACTTGAAGAAATAGAAAGACTCCAAATTGAAGTAGAAGAAAGAGCAACAATAGAAGTAGCCTTAGCAAGACTAGAGGATAGAAATAAGAATAGAATGGGTGATCATGAGAATGAGGAATGCGGGCCTAAAATACCATGGGGAAGAAATACTACTCCACTCACTCTTCCACAACCACTTCATGAACTCCCAAGAGGCTCAGGAAAGAACTTTCCAAAATTCAAAGGGGATGGTTCTTAGCTCCCCAAAGAACATGTTGCAACATTCATCACTACTTGTGGATTGTTGGGAGTTGAAGATGAAGATGTTTTAGTTAGGCTCTTTTTGGATTCACTCCAAGAAAAAGCTACTTGAATGGTTCTACATGTTACCCCTAAGATTTTTCACATCTTTGGGAAGATATAATAAGTGCATTTGAACATAGGTTCAAGAGCATAGAAGATTGTCAGGATCTTCTGGTCTAATTGGTTCAGATGAAGAAGGAGACCTTTGAATCAATGAGAGATTTTTAACAATGTATAATAGGTTAATAAGAAGGATCCTAGAAGATGTGGTACCCCTGAAAAAACTTTAAAATGTTCTTCATCGTTGCTTTGCCATCGAAGTTGGTTTCTTCCTTAGAAGAGCCGAACCAAGAACATTGAGGGAAGTTCAATAATATATGATTGAGACCGATGATGATATAATTCTTTCTAGAAAAGTGAAAGGACCAAATGGGAAGCAAAAAGGTCAAAGTTCAAATTTAGTCACCACTAATCCAATGTTCCAAAAAATGGCAAATGAACTAGTTGATTTGAAGAAGAAGCTATCAAAAATAAGAATGAGGAATGCTCCAAGGATACCAAATCCTTATGATAGACCAATAATTACTCCACCTCCTCATAGGCTTGCTCTTGAAGTGCCACCGGTCAATGCCATTTGTGACACTAGGGAATCAGAAGAAGGAACAAACATTGAGGAAACTGAAGAAGAAAGCATGGATGACTATGAAAACTATCTTGAAATTGAAGAGGTTGGCATGTACAATGGCTTGATTGAATACGTTGATGATGAGGAGGAAGGTGATGAAGAAGCTCCAAGTTTTTCATGTGTTGTTTTCACTCGTGCACAATCCAAGAATGGTGTTTCAGCCTCAACAGTTGCAACTGAGAGTAGGAAGAACAAATAAGATAGCTCTTCAAATCCTCCACTAAACAAGATCATCAGTAGGGGATCACCATTACCAATTTCCATGGAATTAGCTAGAGAGAAATCAGATTCACCAGTTGTCAAGGATCACACTACTGTGCCAAGTAAGTTATCTAATTCTTCTCCTAACTCAAAAGTTGTTAAGAGTAATTCTCTTCTAAATGTTGGTTCTACAAGAACATCTAAATTTCAATCAAAGGCTATACCCCCATATCCTTCCAAGCCAATTTCTACATTTGAAAAGGAGAACCCAACACCAAAAGTAATGATGCATTTTCCATTTAAGTCCTCATCTACCATAACTTCATTTGACTTTGTAGAGCATGCTAGCAAAACCAAAGTCTAGCTCTCTGAAATTGAATACCTACAAACACATCCTACCCAATTTGATAGATTCATCAAGGTAGTCCGGGGTGGTAACTCTACATCCCCAATTGTTAATTCTAATTCTAAAGGATTACTTCCCACAACATCCACACCATATTCTCGAAACATGTTAGCCCTCAGATCCTCCACCACCAACAGAGTTGATCCTTTTTACCTATTACTTCTTATCAAAGGTTTGTAGCTGAACAATTGTATTATAGATTTTGGAGCCTTAGATAATGTGATGCCAGAAAAAGTTAAAAATTGTCTTGGCCTCAATTTAACCCAGGTAAATGGCACATGCTACTTAATGGAATCCAAACAAGTTCCATTGGTAGGAAGGATTAAGTATGCTCAGGTTGCACTAGCTGATTACCCCGACAAGAAGATAATCTTGACCATTTTGGTGGTAGACATCCAAACATATTTTGGTATGTTGTTGAGTAGAAGTTTTTGCAGAGATCTAGGTGGAGAAATAAAAATGGATTGGTCATCTGCAACTATCCCAGTGAAAGGAGAAATGAAGAATTTGCTGCCAAGTAAGAAAAATGAAGTTCACAGTATGAAAGTCTGATCATCCGAAAGAAAACATTCTCTTTCAAGATTGTGGGCTAGGAAACTACTTCCTCACATCAGAAAAAGAGGAGAACTTGCCACTTCTCATGGAGGAAGAAGAAGAGTGAATTTGGAAAATGGATTTTCATGGCAATCATTGCAGAGCATGTTCATGAGCTGGTGTAGTATTATACTCTCCCTCTAATGAGGTATATCCTTTTTCCTACAAGCTACAATTTAATAATACAAACAATACTGTAGAGTATGAAGCATTGCTCTTAGGCATGAATGCAGCATAGGACATGGGAATAAAGAAGATGAGATGCAAAGGTGATGTAAAGATTATGGTGAAGTAGGTCTGCCAACAATATCAGGTGAAAAATCCAAGGCGTAGGCACTATAGAAACAAAGTGTGGGACTGCATTGAATCCTTTAATGCATTCTCCATTAAAACTATCCCTATGGAGCAGAATGAAAAGGTTGATTCTCTAGCAGTGTTAACTTCCTTAGTGACACCTCCTACTTCATTTGGAAAGGATAAAGTGACCATTGAGATGGTTTTCGGACCCAACATACCGAGACAATACAAATAACTGACGTGTCTTCAATGATGACAATCATATCCTAGCCTTCTTAGAACAAATGGAATACTTAAATAATATTTTCTTTGAAGGAAGTGAAAACCCACACCGTGAATCAATCCTCAAAGAAGAGAAGGAAGGAATTTAGGGAATTGATGAAGAGGGAGTAATCAAACTGAAAGGAAACAAAATCCCCAAAGGCTTAGTTTCTTTGGAAGACCTCTTTGACAAGCATAAAAGGTTCATCTAAGAGAAAGATAAATAGTCTTCTCGGTGTCCATCTGATTTTGATCAAGAAAAAATTGGAACTTCAAAGAATCTAAGGATGGTTAACATTGGTAAATGTTTCTCACCAGAAGAGAAGAGAAAGTTTGTTGCTTTTCTAAATAAGTACTTAGATGTCCTAGCCTATTCCTATGATGAACTCAAATCTTTTTAGCCAAAGGAAATGCATCACTCCATTACTTTGAAGCAAGGAGCTAAGCCCTTCAGGAAAAATCAAAGGCCCTACAATCCAAGGAGTGATGACGTTATCAAAGAAGAGGTGAAAAAGATGCTCAATGCTAGAATCATCTTCCCCATCCACCATTCAACATGGGTGGCTAACATTGTGCTAGTAAGGAAGAAGAATGGGGAAATAAGGATTTGTGTAGACTTTTGAAATCTAAATCAGGCATCTCTCAAGGACAACTACCCTCTTCCAATCATGGATCATATTTTGCAAGTAGTCACTAGATCTGAAATTCTCTCTTTGCTTGATGGATTCTTAGGGTACAACCAAATCAAGGTGGCAGAAGAGGATTGCAACAAAATAACCTTCACAACACCTTGGGGAAATTTTTCCTATAATAGAATGCCTTTTGGCTTGATCAATGTTGGAGCCACTTTCCAGAGAGCAATGGACTTAGCCTTCAAAGATTTGAAACATTGCATTTTCATTTACCTTGATGACCTCACAATTTTTTCAAAGAGGAGGGGAGATCATATCTGTCATTTGGAGCAAGTCCTTGCAAGGTGTAGGAAACATGGCATTTCTCTAAATCTAAAGAAGTGAATTTTTGGAGTCATAGAAGGTAAGTTTTGGGACACATTGTGAACAAACATAGAGCAAAAATTGATCTTGAGAGGGTCAGAGCTATCCAAACACTAGCCTTACCAACCAGCAAGAAGGGAGTTCATTCATTCTTTAGAAAGGTAAACTTCCTTCATTGTTTTGTGCCTGATTTTTCTGAATTGACTAAGCATATAACTTCCATGATGAAGCCTCAAGCAAGTTTCAAGTGGAATAAGGAAGGAAAAACAACATTTGAGGAGATCAAGAAAGCCATTGCCAAAGATCCAACTCTTGTATCTCCATATTTCAACAAGGAGTTCATCATGTATTGTTATGCATCAAAACATACACTCTCTATTGTCCTTGTTTAGAAAAATGATGAAGGTTTGGAAGAACCCATTGCTTTCATGAGTTGTCCTTTAAAAAATCATGAGCTAAAGTACAACCAATTGGAGAAACATGCCTACGTAGTGGTCAAAGCTGTTAAAAGTTTCAGATTCTACATTCTCAATTCCCATATAGTGGTGATGGTCCCTGGAAGTGCAATCAAGTCCATTTTGACTCAACAAGATCTTGGGGCTAAGAGAGGAATTTGGATTGCAAAGAGTATGAATTAGAGATTAGAACCTCTAATTTGGTAAGAGGAAATGGTTTTTGTAAGTTGATTGATGAAGATGAAGCTCTCAAAGCTTAGTAAGGAGAAAAATATGGTGTTTGCTCAACCTGTTCAGGAGATAGTCCATAGGCGCTCTTTATCACCAATACTGATGAGTGGTATGCTGACATTGCTTACTATCTCACTTATGGAGAATGTCCTCCTCATCTTGATTACAAACAAAGAAGGACACTCAAGCTAAAGGCATCCAAGTTTGTGATCTAGAATCATGCACTTTACAAGAGAGGCCTAGATGGTTTTTTCCTTAGGTGTGTAGATAAGGAGCAACAAGAAAAGTTGCTTAGGGCATAACATGATAAACCTTATGGTGGACATTTCTTAGTAATGGTCACCACACATATGATCCTCAAAGGGAGATATTATTGGCCCTTCATCTTTGTAAACACTTAGGATTGGGTTTCCAAATGTAAAGCATGCCAACAATTTGTTGGAAAGCCAAAACTAACTACATTACCACTTAGGCCTATGGTGATTGAAGAACCATTTCAGAAACGGGGGCTAAATTTTATTGGTGTTTATAATCCTCATTCTAGTGCATGGCATACCTATGTACTCACTGTAACTAATTACTTCACTAAATGATTGGAAGCATCCCGACCAAGAAAGCTAGCTCAAATAGTTTGCAACTTCATAAAGGAGAATAACATTGTTCATTTTGGAATACCACAAAAATTATTATAAACAATGCCACCTATTTCTCTTCCAAGTAGCTCACAAATTTTTGTTATGGCTTTGGAATATCCCTATCCCACTCTCTTGACTACTACCCACGGGAAAATGACAACATGATTCAAGAAACAAGAACATTGTGACCATTGTTCACAAGTGGTAGATGAGAATCAAAGGCGCACAAGCGATTATATGATGCATTATGGGCCAACAGGATCAATCCTAAGAAGGAAATAGGTATGTTACCTTTCCAAATGTTGTATGGAGTTGAGGCGAGATATTCCCCTCACAATTAAGATGCTAGATCTCAAGTTCTGCAAGAAATAGAAGATGGTCAATATAAAGACTCCATTGACAAGAGGATCCTCTTCCTAGAAAAGGTGGAAGAAAGCGGATCACAAGTGGCGAGATAGAATTAAAGAGCATCAATTGAAAGTGAAGAAATTTTTCACAAGAAGACCAAAGCAAGGAATTTCAAAGTTGAAGATTTTGTCCTGCTATGGGACAAGAGAAGAGAACCAAAGGAAACCATGGAAAGTTTGATTCATTGTGGTGGGCCCATTACAAATTCATGGAGATTATGGTGAGAATGTTTTTCTCCTATCATAGTTAGATGGAACTCCATTATAGTTTCTTCGAAGTGGGAAATATTTGAAATTGTACTATCAGTGAAGGCCTTTGTACCATATGTGTGTTTTTTTCCCTTTTCTGTTGTGTGGTTTTGGTTTGGTTTTGTCTATTTTTGTTTATGTGTTCCCTCCTTATTCCATTCTCTCTTAGAAATGTAAATGATTCTGTAAGGCCCAATGGATAAGGCATTGGTCAACGTAATATGTTTTGAAACTTGAGATTCTAGATCATCATGTCGTGCCCTAGCCATGCCTAGTTTATGCCATGTCCCCAAGCTAGAGCCAATTGTTGTCTCCTGAAAACTACTCTATGTTTTCATAGCAAAATTCATTTTTTTGAGCTCATGCCCTTCATTGGTGTTTAAGCCAAGTTAGAGATTCAAGAAATTAAAAAAAGTCATTCCCTAGAGTTGTTTAAACCTCTATTTTGCTCATTTTTAGAAATCCTCCATTTCTTGGTACGTGCACGCAATATCCTCTTCACAACCTCCATTTTTGATCAAAAATCTTCACTTTTCTTTTGGCACAGGTCGTCAAATAATTATTTTTCCTCCATGTGTCTAGTTTTTGAAGGAAATTCAAAAATTGAGTCTACGTATTTTCCACAGTCAGGATGTAGGGCATTTTTCCCCCATCAAATTTTGACCCCAATGAATGCAGGTATGTTTATAGATCCTATTAGATGAGAAGGAACATGATTTTTGGTGAACTTAACACTTTTGGTCACTTTTGACAAAAATGGTAAATTTGCCCCGTGGCCCTGAAAAGTTTGAAGTTACCGATTTTGGTTCATTGCAGAAAAAGTGGAAGTTTTTTCCCAGTACATGTACAAGTTCAATTGGGACACTTGGGACCCAAAAGCCAAATCGACCAAAAATTCAAAAGTGTGAGAGCGGGCCGGTGGAGGAAATTGAGTTTTTGAGCCTTTTTCCAAAAAAGGTTAAAATGTTTAGAAAAGAGCCGTGACCTGTCTCCAATCAGAAGATGCCACGTGTCAAGATTTCAATCAAAGCAACGGGCCGAAGGAGAAATTTGTGTTTTTGAGCCTCTTTGCAAAAAAGGTGAAAATTTAAAAAGTGACCCGCAACCCCGATCAGGATTTAAAGGGAAAAATTCAAAGGTGAAGCTCGTCATTGAAAAGTCAAAGTGGGGTTGCGAGGCCAATTTTTTCCAAATTTCCAAATCTCATGAAAAATCACAAAATGCAAAAGGCTTCCCCCGTAACCACTCCAATCAGTTCCTACCATGTGGATGACCCAATTTTGGATGGAACGGGAGTGGGAGCAAGATTTTTAAAATTTTAAAAGTGAGCGGGAATGTCTGGAGCTGAATCTACGAGGACAACAAGAGTAAAACCTGATAAAGAAACACATGATTGTGGAGCCCATTGGAAACAAGGAAAAGGATGGGAGACCAAGCATGTGGGTAGAACTTTTGGGGGGAAAAAATTAGGATCCAGTGTCTCGGAGAATCTAGAACCGGTTAAAGAAAAAGGTAATCTTTCCCTCAAAATTCCTGTCTCTTTGTTGGCTAGAACAAAAGTTTACATGGAAGGGGCACTCTTTGCAAAATGTATGGGCTCTAGACCAAATATAGATTATTTTAGAGGTTGGGAAAAGAGACATTGGGTGGCTAATGGCACCATTGAGATCTCAGCTTACGCTAATGGGTACTTCTTAGCTATTCTGCCTAGTAAGGATCATGTGGCGAAAATTTTGGCAGAAGGACCATGGTTCATTGGAAAATCTCATATAACTATTCGAAATGGGAGCTGACTTTCAATCCTTATGGGAATCCTATTAGGAGTTCTCGATATGGGTCAACCTTGCCGGGCTTACCATTGGAATTCTAGGAACCGAGAGGTCCTTTTTGGTATAGAAAAAGTCTGGGCAAACCTATTGCCCTAGATCCGGTAACTAAAGCAAAAACTAGACTCACTCATGCCAGATTCTATGTGAATATGCATCAAGAGTCATGTTTGGAAAGTAATATTAATCTTATGACCCCAGAGGGTGATTGGGTGCAGCATTTTGATTATGATCCTACCCCCTTTGCTTGTAAAAATTGTAAGTTGGTGGGTCATGAACAACACTCTTGTCTAGATCTCAAAAAGAAGAAGCCTAAAGTAAAAGTTATGCCTCAAAAGATGGTGACTGAAAAAGAGGCAAAGGAATGGAAAAGGATTGGGAAGAATGGAAGGGTTGTTGAAATCAAGGAATGAAGGTTCTCCAGTTAGATCCTAAAGTAGAGCCATTGAATCTACTTATCAAAACTAGAGAGGAAGGAGTGGGAACTAGTACTCAACAACAAAGAAGTACCAATAAAGAAACTAAAGAAAAGGATGATAAGCTTTGTTTGTCGGTGTGGTGGAAGGGGAAATCCAAGATTCCAATAATAGGGAAAGAAAAGACATGGAAGGCAACAAACTGGCTCTGCTAGTTGCTAATGGACTATCGCTGGATGAAGTATCATCTATAGGGCAGAGCTCTTTTGCACAAAGAAGAGAAGAAGATTTAACAATGTCAAATGGGTTTGGGATCCTAACAGATTTTGTAGTGATACCTATGAGGTGATAGGATCACCAAAGACACCTATGAGTAAATCCAAACCTGTCACTCGTAGTAGCTCAAGAGCTGACTTTGGTAAAGATTCCAGCCAAAAGGGTAGGAAAAGTAATAAGGAAGTAAGGGAGACAAGTTCAAGAAAGGAAGTGGACACAGGTATTCAGAAAACTCTAGGGAATCTGTTCACTGTAGTAAGAAATTTTAAATGATTCTTCTCTCCTAGAACATTAGGGGTTGAATAACCCCAGCAAACACATAATAGCGAAGGATCTTAGATTGAAAAATAAACCTGATATTTTCATGATTCAAGAAACTAAAATGAGTACGGAAAGATTTAAAGAAGTGGGAAGGTCTATTTGGAAAGATAGTTGTTGGGAAGGGTGTAGTTTGTTGGGAGCCTTTGGAGGTGTAGTTACGCTCTAGGATCCTAGTATTGTGCATGGTATTCCTTTACTTACTATCCCGGGGCATGTGGCAATGTGTTTTATGAATTTGACCTCAAAGAAATCCTAGTATGTCTCCAACATTTATGCTCCTAACCTTGTAACTAAGAGAATAAAATTGTGGCAAGATCTCTCTAATTTCAAGAATTTATTTAAAGATAAATATTGGATTATTGGAGGATATTTCAATTCCCCCTTTCTCTAGGGGAAAAAGGGGGCATCACTTCCTTTATTGAGAGTATGTAGGACCTTGCTGATTTCCTTAAAAATAATGGTTTGGTGGATTTGGATTTGGAAGGTTTAAATTACACAGGCTAATAAGAGAGTTGGGACGAAGCTTATCCAAATCAGACTTGATAGGTTTTTGTAAGTAATCTCTGTATTATCAATCAACTATACTCTCTCAAGAATCTCCCAGAATTAGCTCGATCATAACCCTATCCTCCTTAATCTTGGTTTAAATCCAGCCAAGAAAGCTAGACCCTTCAGATTTGAAAAGATCTGGTTAGACCACCCTGACCTTTTCAATAAAATTCAAGAGTGGTGGAATATTAGGGTCTTTGGGGTGGCCAGTTACCGACTCAGTTACAAATTAAAGCATCTCAAAGGTTGCCTCAAAAAGTGGAACAAAGAGGTCTTTGGTAACATCTTCCAGGAAAAAATTAGAGTGGCTAAAGATTTAAGGAATATTGAGGAACTTATCGATCTTGATGGTCTTAATCCGGTGCTTAAGGAGTAGGAACAAAATCTTTTGGTTGAGTATCATGATATCCTGACAAAGGAAGAAGTCTATTGGAAGCGGCGGTCGAGGGTGAATGGATTAGGGAGGGGAAAGGAATACTAAATTCTTCCACTTCTTTGCCACCTCCGGAAAAACCTCCTCAAGATAAATGAAATTAAGAATGAGAATGGTGAGATCCTCTTGGAGAGCAAGGAAATAAATCAAGTCATCATAAACTATTTCAAGGATCTTTTTCAACAAGGTTAGGGGATTGAGGATTAGAATCAAAACAATATCATGAACCTATTCCAGGAAGTCATCTCCCCTGAAGAAAATCACGAGCTCTTAAGGATGCCTTCTGAGGAGGAGATCATATTTTTGGTCTTTGATATGGAACCTGACAAGTCACCTGGGCCTGATGAGTTTCAGGCTTTCTTTTACTAGAAAATTTGGGAGCTGATTAAGAAATAAGTCATTGAAATGGTTCAAGATTTCTTCAAAAATGGGAAGCTCCTCAGATAGCTTAATAATAATTTGTTGGTCTTTATTCTAAAAATTTTAGGGGCCAATGAAGTCAAATATTTTAGACTGATCATTCTTTGTAACACGAGTTATAAAATCTTGACTAAAATCTTAGCTGGCAGAATTAGATTGGTTCTCACCCATTTTATCTCTAAAAATCAAGGTGCTTTTGTCCTGGTAGGTAGATTACTTGATAGTATTGTGGTGATTTAGGAAGCCATCCATTCCATTGTTAATTTTGATAGATCAACTATGTTCTTTAAGTTAGATATGCACAAGGCCTATGGTAGGATTACTTGGTCTTTCCTTGGTGCCATCCTAAATAAAGTGGGCTTTAATAATACTTCAGTTAGAATGATTATGACCTACATATATACTACTAGTTATTCGGTCTTGGTCAATGGAAGCCATGAGAGCTTCTTCAAAGCTGGTAGAGGCTTGAGACAAGGTGACCCCCTATCTTCTTTCCTCTATGTTATAATGTTTGAATCTTTGAGTAGAATTTGTAAGTAGGCTTTGATTTCTAGGAGCATTAGGGGAATTAAGATTTCTAATGGTCTCCCACCGATTTTCCTAAAACAATTTGTTGATGATAACTTCCTGATGGGAAAGGCTTCTATCCAAGAAGCCACCAACTTCAAATCTACTCTCAAGGACTATGGTTCAGTCTCGGGGCAGATGGTTAATTATCTCAAAAGTGTTGTTTACTTTATTAATGTGGATAAACAAGTCCAATTAAGGCTATCTCACATTCTGGGTTGCAAAATCAAGTGTTTTCTGGACTCTTACTTAGGAATGCCTCTTATCTACAAAAGGCCTGACATCTCTATTTGGAATTCCCTATTGGAAAGAGTTAACAAGAAACTTTCCTCCTAGAAAGGTCTCCTTCTCTCTCAGGTAGGAAAGATACAACTCCTTATGAGCTCTCTTCAAGGAGTCCCCATTTACATTATGTCTCTCTTTAAGCTCCTAGCCAAAATAATTGATTCTTTGAAAAAAATTCAGAAGAGATTTCTTTGGGTGGGGCCTCAGAAAAGTTTAAATTCCCTCTAGTGGCCTAGGAGAAGGTCACTAGGCCAAAGATGTGTGGCGGTTTGGGTTTGAAAAGTATACCCATCATGAACAAATCTTTGGTTGCTAAAGCTAATGGAGAATTGATAGAGAGGAAGGAATATGGATTGATATAATAAAAAAGAAATATTTGTGGAATTTAGGTATAATTGACTCATTCTTATTTCATGAAAATCTCCCTAGAGGATCCTTCTTCTAGAATTCTCTGCTGGATTTGAAATATATCCTCTCAAAGGGATCCCTATTGGAGATTGGAAAGGGGAACATGATAAAATTTTGGTGGGATAGATAGATAGAAGACTCCCCTTTAGCAGATCAGGATATATGGAAGGAGGTTGCTCAATTCTATGACGAGAATGGTAAAATTTAGATACAAGATTTCTGGAGTCATGATGATAAGGTCCAATGGGAAACCATAGTTCCTCCCCCTAATTATGATGGTGACATCAAATCCTTTCAAGATCTCAATAAGAAACTCAAGGAATTCCACATCCCCATCTTCCAAACTAAGGAGGATTCCATCATTTGGAAAGAGGAAGACTCTGGAAACTATTTTGTTAAATATACCTACAACTTGCACTTGAAAGATTTTAAAAAAGAGTATTGGGGTAAGTTATGGATCAAGGACTTAATCCCTAAGATCAATATTTTTTATTGGCTGGCTATTCAAAATAGAATCCTGACAGTTGAAAATCTTATAAAAAGAGGAATGCAGATCCCTAATAGGTGCACTCTTTATTAGAGAGGGAAAAGAATGTGAATCATCTTTTTTTACATTGCTCTTTCTCTAAAGGTGTCTTCTTGCTGATTTCAGAACTTTTCAACATGCAATGGATTATTCCTTCGAATATGGAGGATTGTTGTACTAAATGAGAGAGCCCTTTTAGGTTTCCTTATCTAGCTTGGGCTTAGAAGATTACTTTACCTCATCTCTTATGGGGTTTGTGGAAAATAAGGAATGATAGTGTTTTAGAGATCATAAACCTTTGATTGTGGTGGCTAAAAAAAAATCCTAGCTGCCATTAAGGAAAATCTCAAACTGTTTAAAGGTAAAATAAAAATTCCTTGCCCGAAATGGGAGCAGGAAGTGCTAGATAAGTTCACCTATAGTCCGGTCAAGAACAAAATCCCTGGTAAGGATGTTAACTAGATTAGACCTATGGGAAATATGATCAAGATCAATTTTGATGGGGCTTCAAAGGGGAATCCTAGTCAAGCTGGGGGTGGGGGTATCTTAAGGAATAGTGAGGGTGATTGGTTATTCATCTATGCGGGTCCCCTGGAAAGCAAACTAATAACATGGCTGAAGCTAGAGCCATCCTTTGGGGTATTTTGGTCACTAAGGAAAAATGCCATAAGGAAATTCAGATTGAAGGTAATTACTTAATTATTATAAATTCTCTCCTTAATAGGAGTAAGATTAATTGTCGTTAAAAATATCATTCAAGATATCAAGGAATTCTAAAGTTTTTTGACAAGATATATATCAATCATACCTTGAGGCGGGAAATAAATGCACAAACAAGATGGAAAATGTGGGAGTCCTTAGTAATGAGTAAAAAAATTGGTGCAAAGGGGAGAGATTACCCTTTAATATTAATGATGAAATCATTAAGGATAGAAGGCGCTAAGATTAATGATGCCAAAACAAGCGGGGAAAGTATTTCAGGTACCAAGATAACTTATACAAAAATCATTGTTCCAGTTCGAACTTTGATAGGGAGAACAACTTGTGGGTTGTGAAAATATTTTGCTGGAATGGCAACTTTGGCAAAGTGCAGATGGGTGGAGACAAGATTCGTGTGGAACCCGCCAGTCAGAACATGGAGGAGAGCAACAAGGATCTTTGGAACAAGCTTAAAGTTGGTGGATTTAGCAATTATATTGCTAAATTACATGGTCACAACCCAGCTCTGTCTAAGGACTTCAGAAAATCTTGGAAAGAGGGGTTTTTACTTGTCCATGGTGTGGAGGTTGAGGTCTTGGAGTCTAATATTGCCAGGGTGACTGATATGAAGATGGATGGGTTAAAAATCTACAAGGAAAGAACTTGTAGAGACCTTGAGATTGAGTGATTTTTGTTGGCAAGGAGACTTGTTTCTTCTTCACGGATGGTATTGCGCGTTCGTGCATTCCTGGAGTCTGGAAGGATGTTTTCCTTCAAGTTATGAAATATATTACACTGGAGGGTAAGTATAGAAAAATCTATACCCATCACATGACCTTCCTCAACATGTTCTGTCACAAGTTTATGGTTAGTATTCCATTTTTTCGTGCCACCTCTCTTTTGAATTCACTGATGGCCTTCCAGAATGAGGAAGCTGAGCTTCCCCTGCATGAGGGCCTTATTCTTCTTCTGGTTGAGAATGGAAAGCTAGTTTTGGATCATCCTTTGACAATGGCCCTGGAGGAGCAAGACGAGGAAGATGACATTATTATTGCGGAGTTTCTTACTAAATTTAAAGAGGGTAAGGGTATCCTCCGGGGGAATTAGAAAGATAAAGATAAAAATGAGGGAGGTGGTGGGGAAGCCAGTGCTTCCAGGAAGAATGAATGTGTGGGAGACCCCATTATTTTTGAAGAATGGAGTAGGAAGATGTTGTATTTAGAAGGGGTCCTAAAAGCCATGGAGGACACGAACGAGGGGCAAAGGGAGTCCATCCTAAACATCATCAACATTTTGAAGAAGATGGTCGCGGATCAGGTCTAGATAAAACACAGAATGAGGGAGTTGGAGATTCAGGTTAAAGTTCTGATTGATAGAGTGGAGGAGATTGAAGGGGAAAAGAAAAGGAGGATATTCAACCTTTACATAAGTAGCTCGGAGGAGGATTAGGTGTTGGATGGTACTGGAATCCAAGATGGCTACTACTGGCTTGGGGCCTTTGGTGGTTTTTTGATTGTCGCAGAGGTTTTTTTGGTCTCTAAACCGCGTGTTCTAACTCTTGGCGAACTGTGGTGCCCTATTGCTTCTTGGTATTTTTTTCCTCTCTGGGGTCTAGATCTTGCAATGTAAGAGTTAAGCCTGTTTAACTCATCTTTCTGGGACCCCTTTCTTGGCCTTCTTTCTATTTTATTTCTGGTTGCATTCCTCTCTTTTGTACTAGCCCCTGGGATCCGATCCCTGTTTTTTGCCTAATCTAATAAAAAATGTGGATGGCCCAATTTCAAAGTTAGAGGAGCAAATCAAATGGTCTATATTTAAACTGGCAAATCGAATGTAATGGTTGCTTTACAAGATCTAGTTTTTAACCCGCCATGAGTGTTTTCTTGATAGAGGAATTTGAAAAGGCATTGAGGATTTTTGAAGTTGTAATGGTTTCTTGCAAAGAATATAATGGCTTCTCAACGTCATTCTAAGGGGCTGGCGATTGATTTCAAAAATACCAGAGTGCTCTGTACTTGGAAAAGATAGAAAACACCATACTTCTTCTATTTTCCCTTCTCCTTAGATTTTCCTCTATTCTCAAAGATCTATACAAATTTTTCTTTAGCTTCAATAATAAAAGAAGGAATTTTCACCTTTTTGATTGAGGGATTGATTGGTACCTTGTGACCAATGAATTTCATTCGGTCTTGTAGATTCTCTTGTGGATTTATTTTTCTTCTAACTATAAATGCATGTAAACAAAATTTCTAATTAATGTGTGTGGGCATCTGATATTCTACTCACAACATTATTTTTCTCCTACCTCCATTTCCACTCCCCTTCCCCTTTCCAAGACAAATTTTCTTCTCTAGTGAGACATTGCTAGCTTTGCCACAGGGTCAGTGGAGTGCCCCTGTTGGATCTCTGGTCAAAAGGCCACCATTGAAATCTACTTTTTCACACATGCACATATGGAAGCTGCACCATTCAAGTAGAGGGACTTAGATTCCCATAGTGTTGGCTTGAAACCTTGCCAATTTTTCCACAAGACAAATTTTCTCACCAATAGTTAGTTAAACCATCATCGGTTCCTCTATTCTGATTTTTAATTAGAACACCTACTAGTTTCACCTCCTAGAATCTATCCTTCTCATTTTTTTCTATTTTTGTGTCATTTACAGTATAGTTCACTAGGTCTATGCTAATTCACATGGTTCTGACTCGTAGTCAAACCAATGCCCTTGTGTTTCACACTAGCCTTCAGCCACTTCCACCTAGCCCATCACTACCTTCTATCTTGTCACCTATGGATCCAACTCAGCCCATCACCATTAATACCGGTGATGAGGAGTTCACAAGAATCCTTGACCAGAATCCCACTTCCTATAATATTATCTTACCCACTCATCTACCCAAGACTCCTCAAGATAATTGGTATACGATCTACCACCATGTGTCATCCCTCTGCCCTCACCCCCACTTCCACATCGATTCTGAACTAGCTTAACATTTCCTTCATCTACCTTACCACCTTAGGTGTCTCAACTGGACCCCACATCCTCTATAACTACTTCACCAATGAAATCTATCACACCCATGGTGTTGACCAGTCATTCACCAACTACCTTAAGCATGGCCCCATCTGCACCCTTTACCTCATATGTACCAGTTACATCACAACCACCCATGGTGTCGGTAACCCACACCCCAATCCCCAATTTCCACAATATTCGTTACAACTACCCCACCTATTTACATGTATCACCAAAAACCCCTAATCTCATCTATCACTTATTCAGGATATCTTCCACCGCATCTATTCCCCCTTCACGGTTATCATACTCGGCACCCCCATATCTTTGGGATGCCATCCACAACATACATCAATCATCAACCTCCCTTTACTACGGGGATGTCCATTCCTCACAACCCACCAAATAACTCCTTAGGATGATGATGGAAAAGATGCAAACATTAGAAGAATCAATTTCCAACTCTCAAACTCCTTAACTTATGAAAAAAATTGTAATGAGCCTATTCATCCATCTAGCCCCATTCTACCATATCACCGTATATTGGGAAATGCCCAAGTTCAACTATTTCAATATTAAAGAAGACCCAAAATAACACTTGTAGTCATTCAAACATGGGTTCTATCTAATTTCCCAGGATGATGCTTTACTCCTACGAACATTCCCCATGTCCTTGATAGGACACACCTTAGATTGGTATAGTGGTTTATTCGGACATTCCATTTTCTCCTTTAACTAAGTGGCTAAAGCATTCTAAGACCATTTCTCAATCAATGTCATCAAGAATTCACCACGATTGACCTATAATCGACACAAAAATATGGTGATGAATCTATCGTAGATTTCGTTGCTTGCTTTAGTGAATCCTTATCAACCAATTAACATTCCAGTTACCTCAAGGTGAGCTTATAGAGTTGTTTACTAGAACTTGTTCTAGGAAAATATCACCAAATATGCAAGTCCAAACCTTTCGTACCTTTGATAAAGCATTTACCAAGGCATGAAAACTGAAATTCATGTCATTGAAGAAAATAAGATCTAATTGTGAAACAAAAACACCACATTCAAATCAAATGATGCTCATTCATCTTCAAATCCCCAAAACAATTATTCAAAATCCAAAGGATCTTCCAATGTGGTAGTTCTCAAAGTTGGTCCATCTCATCCATCTAACCAATCCAAACCTTCATCCAATCTTTCTCCCATTCAAAATTTTTAGTTCCGATAGGAACAATAAAAGTACACTCCAATTGGAGAGCCCTATTCTTCAATCTTGGAAAATATTCTTAAGGTCGAAGCCATTGCACTTCCCCCCATAAAACCTCATACCGTTTTGATCCCACTCATCCTATGCTTGCATGGTATAAGGAACATGACTATTGTAATTATCATCGTATCAAAGGCCATAACGATGGTAATTGCATAAATTTTAAGAACATTGTCCATGTAATGTTAGATAATGGATTTTTCATTCTAGAAAACCTGAACACATCATAAAATCAAAACTTTCATATCTTTAAGAAGTCATTTCCTAATCATACATCATCATCTAATCAACATGGTGAATCTTCAACCAACAAAAACAATGTCCGTGAAGTCCACACTATTTTCGATATTATGCCAGTCGTTCCTCAATTTCCACCTATTCCTTCTATTGAGGAAATTATAGCATGATCTCTTATAACCATGGCAGAGCCTATCTCATATACTCCTTCACCCATAGAGGAGTGGCCTTCATCTCCATCTTCATCCATGGAGGAGTCTACAATTTCTTCCAATTCCATTTCACCATCTACCTCACAACCTACTAAACAATCAATGGTATTAACTCTCCTACCCACAAGATAATTGTCATCACTTTCTTCTCCACCAAAATAAGAATCTACCTCACCCCATCTACCATATCTCTTACCCATGGAGGATCCTTTAGATGCGCTCTCGCCTTTTGGGGAAAATTCCCCATTAGCATTCTAGGATCTCGTTGATCTTCTCTCGGCTCTTTTACCCACAGAGTCTGAGGCTAACCAATTCCCTGTCTCATGGACATATTTTACAGGGATTTCCACTAAACCAACTACATCTCCTCTTACAACATTACCATTTTCATGACTAGTTGATCACTTGGATTACGTTGATAATTCCATGCTTTGGGGATGTCTTCGGCTCCCCTTTTTGACCCAAATGAAAATGTCACCTACAGATACCTCCATGATCTATCCAAAGGTATTTCAAGTGACCAAATCAACCATGACCATGCCTATTGAAATGGCTTCTTCTTCATCACCTTTACCTACATCCAAACCTTTACCCATAACCAAACCCATTCCTCTACCTAAGAACTTACCTACACTTACATCTCCTCCCACATCTAGACCTATTACTACCCTAGGTGTCATGCTCACATCAATCCGTGTCCATCCACCCATCAAATTGGACTTATCCATGTCCCCCAAAATTCATCTAAAAACAAATCCTCCACCTAAAAAGAAGACCCAACTTTTAGAACCACATACACTAATTTCACCCACCATGCCTCTATCACCTTCACCCCTTCCGTATATGCTTAGACCTCACCCGTCTACCCTGGTCAAGCAACCTCCTACCTAGAGAAAAACAAAAGCGTAGTAGCCTGCATCCTCATCTCAATCCTTTATTACATCTAATCAACTTGCATAACCTTCACCATCACCCGCAGCTTTCTTACCACCTATACCTCCACAAACTACCATAACCCCATCACTACCTATGTGAATTCAACCCATTCATTCCACCCAACATCAACCAAAGAACCTTTACTTCACCTCCATTATCATTGTGGCTAACTTGTCATTTTCCATCATCTACTTTCCTTTCTACGTCACATACTCCTACCTCTCCTTTACCCACTACCCTCCAAGAGGGTACTTAAACCAACGATACCTTCTATTATTAGTTCATCTACCATACCTTCACCCGGAAAGTATCATAAAAACCTAAGATAATACCACCTACCAAACTAGTGGTAAAACCTATTCCACCTCCTATAATACCTCTTCCACCACAATCATCCGTTCCTTTACCCAAACCCACACTCACTTTACACTCGATCCATTGGAAAGGTCCTAAGCACACATTCTAGCCAACCTTTTAAATACCTCGGTTGTCACATTACTACCGCTTATACCTTATAATCTTCTTGAACCCAAACCAAAGGGGTTTGATGAAACTAAATTTTTGACTACCATCGTGTGTTTAGAAATGATGTAGAGAATTATAAGGCTCTAAAAACCGTTATTCTCCACCTATGCCCTCTTAAAGTAAATTTCGACGATGATGATCTTCTAGATGAGGACTTTATTCCACCTTCACCAATCACCACATGTCCTCACCCACAACCTATTCAACGTCCCACATATCCACCTCCAACATTTGAGATCAACATAATCCATATTAGAGAGTTGGCCACATCTTTTCCTAAATGCCGATGTGTCTCTACATTTCACTAGGTTCTTATCCTGCATTAAGATTTTTTCCATCATGTTGTTATACTAATCATGACATACCTTCTCCATCCACCTATTTTCCTCAGATTAACATGATCCAAATTGCCACTCGTGCCCAAAAAGACAAAGGAAAAGAAAAAGCAACCATCTCATCCACTAATCCTTTGCCTAATATACCATCTATACCCGCACCTAAAATTACCATTTGAGGACCCACGTACCATATTTTTGATGGTGTCACCCATAGTAAAATGATAAAATAATCACACCAATCACCTCTAAAAATTCCTTTGTATGATCTCATCCAAACCTCTAAATCTCATTGACAAGCCCTCATGGAGGTTTTACAATCCATCAGGTTTTACCTAATGAGCCCACACTAGTAGCCTCCATTATCACCCCTCACCACGTGGCCTCTCTTAGCAAATCATCTCCTTCTTCTATCCCCACTCCCACTCATCAAATGGCCACCCTCAGCTTTTCTTATGAGGAGATCATATCTCTTGAATCGATTACCATGATCCCGCCCTTTTTTTATCTCTATCTATATCGATAATATTCACATTAAATGTGTTATGATCAATAATGGTGCTAGCATAAGGATCATCTCCACCCAGAGTACAATTAAATGTGCATCCCTTCAAATTACATGCATATTAACCTAGTTATGTTGCACTCCTTCAATGATGCCATCAATTTTACCCTTGACAACATTATTATTCACATTTGTGTGGGCCCCCATACTATACTAGAGTTATTGTACATTTTAGAAGGGGAATTCCAATATAACTTTGTTACTTGGCTGACCTTGTATCTATGTCATGGGTTGTGTTCCTTAGAATTTACATTGTTGTGTAAAATTTAAACATGAAGGACATAACTATACCATCCCAGCTGACCCTTCACCATTTAAAACTTGTAACATGTTGTACCAACCTATTGATGTCCTCATACCAGTTAAGGCATCTACCACTACCACCATTTATACTTCACACACAACCCAATCCATTGATGTTGTCAATACCTCACCCATGCCTACCTATTCTATTACCACTATTTCGATGGCCTCTGTAGCTGACCCATCTAGTTCCCAACCAACTAATCCTTCTTCTTCCCAATTTCCTATTAATTCCTTTATTCCGATACACACATATCTACTACTGATCCCTTGAAGGTGATTTTCAACGCCTCACCACAGGGAAATACCACTTGTACAACATATAAACATTCCTTACTCCACAAGAGTATAGTAACCTACACCAACATCCTCATTATGACCATCGCATAGGTAAGGTCTTCCCTTATGGTCCTCCCCACCTTTGCACCAACTTAACATATGGGGGAATTGAAACTTCCACCTATTCACCCAAGCCACCTTCCTAAACACGACCATTTTCATTGGATATCCAATCTCTCACCAAGCACCGCTTTTCCCACACTTTCCTTCACCACTATGCATGAAAAGGATTTAGATTTGGGTTCTATGAAGATGGCCATCATACTTGTCATCCCGTGTACCAAACGTAAACATAAATAATGCAGTGGTATTGGATTTTTTGAACCATCTTCCAAGAAGGTCCGTATTGACCTCATCAAGGATGAAAAACCTTCTCCACCCCATTCACCAACGTCACCACCTTCACCCACAGAGTCTATAGATCCACGAATCTATTCCTCCTAACTTTTTTTCATGAACACCATTTCCCTAGGACCTCTGACTTATCAATGCAATGGTGAGGCTCCCTCTTCTCTTCCCTTCCTGTATCCTGACATGATCAATGATGATACACCATCCATTAATGTCATTTAATGTCAGGACGATGAGTCTATTATCACCTAATTTTGTGTAGAAGATTATTATATTCATCAGTCATTACCTTCTGATATACAAACCATGTTAAATGATTCAACCATTGAAATCAATTTTAACACTCAGGATGACCCAAACATTCTAAATATTGGTCAATCTTTAGATACTTATTGAGCATGAAGCTTTCACTTCTTTTCTTCAGGATTATAGCAACGTATTTTCTTGGTCCTACACTTTGATATGCCTAGTATTGACCCAAAATTTTGGTCCACAATATCGTTACCATCCTGAATCCAAACCCGTAAAACAAAAGCTTTGAAAAATACATCCTCGCATTACCCTCCTAGTTAAGGAAGAACTTGAGTGCCTTCTTTTGGTTTCCTTCATCCTACCCATTTATTATCCTGAATGGATCTCTAACATCATTCATGTCAAAAATTAATAGGAGGACTCTGATTTGCATGTATTTCTGACAACCTAAACTTAGCTTTCCCCAAAGATGAATTTCCTCTACATAGTATTGACCAACTAGTTGATATTACCATTGGTCATGAGATGTTATCACTCATGGATGGTTTCTCGGGTTATAACCAAATATTAATCACCCCGGAGGATAAAAAAATATGCCTTCATCACTCCTTGGGGGACTTTTTGCTATTGAGTCATGCCCTTTGGCCTTAAAACTGCTAGTGCTACATATTAGTGGGCTATGAATTATATCTTCCATGGCATCATGCATCATATATTAGAATATTACGTAGATGACATTCTTTCCAAATAAAAACATCGAGCCAAGCACCTTACATTCTTGAAGTTCATTTTTGATCATGTATCATGAAATTTTATGTTTACCTTCACCAAATAAACATGTCTTCACTATTCTCTCAAGAAATCTCCTTAGTTTGATTGTTTCTTTGTGTGCCATGGAATTCAATGCTTTGATAAAAGTAAGTCTATTATCGTAATACATCCAAGTACTAACCTTTTCCAACTTTGTAGTTTACAAGGTAAGTCACAATCTATTCAGCATTTTATTTCATAGATTTACGACGATTGCCACCCATTTCATCATCTCCTAAAAAAGACGTCTATTTCAATTCGGATGATGAATGCCAAAAATCCTTTGAGTCCTTAAAATAGTACCTTCTCTAACCAATCTGTACTCATTCCTCCTAAGGATAACCAACCATTTTAACTTTACATTTCTACTACAGATCATTGCTTGGGGCCATGGTTTCCCATCATGATGATCAACACTAGGAGAAAGTGGTTTATTACTTAATACATACCCTTTTGGAATATGAAACTAGATACACCCATGCTAAAAAACTCTTCTTAGCCTTAGTTTTTGTTTCCACTAAACTTTGTCATTACCTACTCAATAAAAAATCCTTTGTAGTCACCAATATTGACCCCTTACATTACATGTATGCCAATCCCTACCAACATCAACATTCTGCACATTGGCTAATGCTTCCTATAGAACTTGACCAAAAATTCATCCATAAAAAATATATCAAAGGTCAAGCTATCGCTAACCAACTTGCAGATGCACCCCTCTCAAGAAATCAATCCTCTAACTTTGATTTCCTAGATGAATCCATTGCTACCCTCTCTTTGGATGATACTGTTTACCAAATGACCTTATTCTTCAACGAGTTCCAAATGTCATCATAGGGGTGGTGTAGGCGTTATCCTCATTCCTCTTGATGGTGAACATATGCCTTTATATTTCAAACTAGATTTTGATTGTACTAACAATATCACTGAATATGAAGCACTCGTATTAGGAATTCAAACCGCCGCCACCTTATACGTCAAATAAATTAATATCTTTAATGAGTCTCAACTAGTTGTAAATCAAGTCAATGGTATATAATAGTTTCGTAAAAAATCCTTCAAAACTATAAGCATCATGTAGACATAATTTTGACTACATTTGACCATTATGAACTTCAAAATTCAAGCCAATCCATGTTCCACAAACAAATTTGAGGATACCATGGTCTTCCTTACTTCTCAGACACTTGCCTTGCCATATGACTTGAAAATATTTGTCATAGTACAAAGTTACAATCACCTTCCTATTTATTTTGAGACATCAACCTCATCAAAACCATTACACACGACTCATGTGACCTTTGGTATAAGCAGTTTATAGAATACCTTTCCCTATCACTTCTACCTCTTGACCTTACTTGTAATGGGAAACGTGAATTTCTCAAAATAGTTTCTCACTATGTCCTTATGGGTGGCCTTATTTATAAATGTGGCTTTGATGGGATCCTCTTGCGATGCCTTACAAGTTTTGAAATTCCCTGCACCATCAAGGAGGTTCATAGTGGAATTTGTGGAGGTCATTTTAGTGGCTTAGGTGTCACCAAACACATCCTTCACTTGGGCTATTATTGGCCCACCCTCAACCATGATGGTTGTGATTATGTCAAATGCTATTCAAAGTAATAGCAACATGTTAATCTTCATCACATCCCTAGTCACGCCTTACAGTGTCGTGAGATATTTGGCCTTTATCTCAATGGGTTTTGGATATTATTGGAGAAATCAATCCTCATTATTCACAATTCCATCAATGGATTATTACCGTAACCGAATACTACAATAAATGGGTAGAAGCCATCCACCTCATCTCTACAAAAGCCAAGAAATCTTTTGACTTCATTAACCACCACATTATTTTCACTTTGGTGTCCCTCACTACCTCATCACTGATAACGTCAAACAATTCAAGAATAAAACCCTATGAAAAATTTGTGATTCCTTTGGCATTCAACTTAGTTTTTATACACCTTACTACCCATAAAAAAATGGCCAAGCTGAATCAACCAATAAAACCTTGGAAAAAGTTCTTATGAAGGTGGTTGATGATACGGGAAAGGATTGGCACACACACATTCCTTTTTCTTTATGGGATTACCGTAGTAGTATTTGTACCTCAATTACGGCCACACCTTTTTCTTTGGATTATGGTATAGAGTTTTTTCTACCTCTCGAATTTCAAATTCCGTCTCTTTGTATTTCACTCAAAGAGATGCTTATTGATGATGAATTTCACGAGTATTGTTTGGCATAACTAGAGTTATTAGACGAACATCGTTTTAATGCTCTTGATCATATCCAAATCTACTAAAAATGTATCGGATGTGCCTATGAAAAATGTGTCCACGAATGAACCTTCCAAGTCAATGACCTCGTCTTGAAGGAAAATCAACATGTAACCAAAAAGGAGAAAAGTAAATAGGGCAAATTTACTTCTAATTGGCTTAGACCTTATATTGTTACTCATACCTATAGATCAAGTGCTTATCGTTTGTCTTCACTCAAAGATAAACCTGAACCTGAGCTCCTCAATGCCTTGCATATTAGACCATTCTAATGTTGAATTAAGTCCTATATCACCTTTATTCCATTAAATTCTCGTCCCTTGAGCACCGTTCACCTTCCATTTTACCTATCTTAAGGATCAACGACTAAACCAGGATCATGTGATTACTCGTCACTTTTTTCAGCTCTATCTTCAATATGAGTTCCATGACCCTACTCATGGCATGATTCTTATGGATACTTTTCATATTTTTCAAGATGGAATCCCATGGTCATTCATAATGTAAACTCTCTCTTCCATAGTTAGCCTTTGCATGCTTAGGTTTTCCTTCAAACTAGGAGCCTATTTTTCTTTATAGTCTTGTCCATGACTTAAAAATTCCAAAAGTAAAAAAATTTCAAAAGTAAAATAGGATTCCACTCCTTGAGTCAAACTTCTAGCAAAAAGATGATTCCCTAAAAAGGAAATATATTCTATCTAAACTCATTTCTATAAATAGACGGCTCCCTCGAAGGAAAGCTATGCAAAGATAGCCATATTGTACTTAGTCCCTCATCGGTGAGGACTATTCTTGCAAAATAAACTAAAATATTTAGAAGCTTCCCACATCGATCATCTTCACAAAGACCTTAAGGAGTTAACATACTCATCCCACATAAACTTCCCGCATCGATCAATCTATCAAAATAACAACAAAAAGAAGAAAATGATAACTTTTTTTTCATGGACTTACCTATTTTGATATTAGGTTTCTGTCTAAGTAGGAATGATATCTTAAAAAAGGTAACACTAAACACCAACAATTATTATCTCATTGCCTTTTCACCCTAATTTCCTACCTTCTCAAGGGACTTTCCATAAAAATGACATTTCATGATCATGTGACTTTCTTCACCCTTAGCATAGTCAATCATGCAATGCATTTAGGGTCTTACATTCATAATCCCACCTTTGGTATGGTATACTTGTTATGATTCTTAAAAATTAGGTGGCTCTTTTGGTCACCTCTTACCCTTCACCTTCTTCATTACTTGTTGATTCTCCTATACAAGATTAGACCATCGACACCTACATTTTAAGAATTCCTCTTTTCACCAACATCACCATGCCTAACTGACCTAAACTCAACCATGCCTACAATCACCTAAACTCAACCATACCTAAATGACCTAAAATCAACCATTCCTACAATCAGCTAAATACAACCAGGCCTACATGAACTTGACTCAAACATGCCTAATTTACCTAGTTTCCATGACGTACACACTGGTAAAATAGTCATATATAATATCAAAATCATCATCTATAACAATGAAAGTTTGTGTATTAATACAAATATACACCAATACAAATATATAAAAGTCTCTCAAAATATCTTAGGTACATTCTCACCATATTCAGCACATAGGCCGATATACGATCAAAATATCAAAACTCTCATATACATCCTCACTATCATCGACATGCATTCCAGTATATATCAAAACAAGAAGACTAATAAATCATATCACGGTTACTAGTAGTCACTCCATTTGATATCCACACTTGTCTCATATGTCTCCTCATCCTCTCCTCCTACTTGATGGCATGTCATTATCTCTCCATAGATCATAGGTCTCGGTCTAGCCTCCGCGTGGCTCTCGGCTAGGTCATGCCTCCATGAATTCATCACCTCACCCTGACCCTATATCTGGGCTTATTAGCCCCTCAGCTCTCTAATCTATGAGTGTGTGATCTATTCCACTCACTCACTACCTATTGTGCCCTGTAATCAACATAAGAGGGTACATCTATCACTGTGGTCATTAGATGGTCCTATTAGTACCATGACTCATTCAAGGCATCCCTGAACCTCACCATCAACACCATCTAAGGTGGTGCCATGAGTCTCACAACTAGTTGTGAGCTATGTCCTGCTAGGGATGGCCTTGGACCCTGTACATGTGCTCCCTATCCTCCTTCTTGTACCTAAGGACCAAGTCCTGTCATTGTTGCTTGTAGTGTGGGACCACTGTCCATAAGCCTATGGCAGTGCTTGCATTATAACATGGGAATTTATGGCCACAACTCGAGCTTTGTGCGGTGACAAACTAGCCCTATAAACCTACTACATGCACCTAAAGGTGACTACCTATCCCCATCTACATCACCCTATGTGGGTGCCTATCCCATTGCAACCTAGTCCTATAAGGCCACCACCGAGGCCGTAAAATGGTAACTTTGTGCCTCGACCATATGAGCTGCCCCCGTAAAATGTAATTTGTGCCTATATGGCAGCTACCTAACCCTACAAGGTATCCCTATGCCTTTGCGATGGTGGCTAAGTCTAGCTACCCTAGCCTCAAGGGTGTCACTTGTACCTGTGCCACCCACTACTACCTATATATATCATTGACCCTAACATCATCAATCCACATTGTCTACCGCCTTCTCCTCTTGCTCTATTGATACACTCGGTCATTGGGTTGACATAGGTCTCTCCATGTCATCTATCCTATACTGAGGGAAGGGTAGAAACATGCCATGTGGCAACCTAAACTACCATCTTAAACTATCTACAAGTATCATCTCATGCTCACCGACACAGTGCCTCTATATCCACCTATGCAACTGTAGCTCCCTTAACTCCTCCACAATGTCTCTGTATGATGGATAGCTAACTTAGGGCCTCCAAACAATATCTACACCATAAAATACCTCCAACACCCACCTATAATATGAAACATCATACATGGCCATAGCCACCTTGTGCTCCCCACCAACTGGTACCCACCATCTATAGTTGACTTTGACTAAGCCATCCCGAACCAATCAAGTCGGGGAAAACCAACAAGATGCACACATATGATGTGCTCATATTCCCATCAATGTAAAAGAAAAGTGAAACAAAAATTAAACCTCCACAACCTCCCATAGGGCCATATCTCCCTATATAGCTGCACCAGGAATTCCGGTTCCCATGAAAAACAAATCCGCTCCTCCACCATGTCTTGGAGCACTCCCATCAATGATCGTGAGAATCTACCACCCTCAACATCTAGTAGGGAAAAATAATATATCACCTCCATCATCAAAATAACCAACCTCATCTCCTGAGGATGGGTTACATACATCTCTCTGTAGTTGAGGCTCGCGCTATGGTACCTCAATTTTCCCATCACCTCCCCAAACATAGCTACTATAGGCTTCACGAAGGCCTTTGAAGAAATATAATACACTCACTTGCCCACATCGGTAGCCATAACATCCTGTATACATACTCTAGGGTGATAGTACTATCACATGTTGGTAAATGAAAAGTGTTGGCCGTTGAATCCCATCTATCGATGAGTGCGCAGACATCAAACTAGGATCTCGTGCTACATGCCTATAGCATCGGATCCCAATCAATCCAATTTCAATCATGTTCTCCCACTCCTCTGCAGTCACACTTGACCACATATCTACATATAACCGTGGCATCTTTGTCTCACATATGTAGCTTGTCCCTATCCCACATCAAATAAAACACGGTATTGTTAAGACCTCACTACCTCCAATTACATCTTAACCCCAACACCATACCCAATCACACCAATATTGCTTACCCAATTTAGCTAATTTAAATCCGAACCTCTTACCCTTTACATTCATGACTCATTACCTTCACATTATTTCACCTAATCACCTAACCCATCTATCCAACGATATTTGTCCCTTTTTTGACCTATTTTTCCTTTTGAAGCATAGCCCTTCTTACGCTAGTGCCTCTTTCACCCTAACTAGCAGCGATATCCTATACCATCACCGATTATCCTTGATCGACATTAGTTATGATTAAGCGATGTCACTACCACTAGTCTTGACCACTTTGTTGGCTAACTGGCTGACCAACATTGGTATCTCGATGTGACCCCTAAAATCGAAACCCCTCTTCTATTTCTAAAAAATGACAAAAACCACCCTACAAATCCTAATTATTTCCTAACACTCACACCCCACATTTATTTCCCCCTATTTAACCTATATTTCATCTCCTCCCGTGATTTCATCTATTTTTCACCCAAATTTAACAATTAACATTCCCGCCCAAAAATTTCTTCATTATAACAACACAAATTAGATAAAAATGAAAACAAGCTAGAAAATGTTGCCTACCTCATCGCAATGGCATCTATGTGGTGGCACGTCTGGCCTCTGCATCGGTGGTCTACCCAAACCCTCTCCCACCTCTACCATACCAAAATTAACCCCACACCTCTCCACTTTTCACACATCTCCAACCGCTCTCGTGGACCCATCTACCTGGTTCCTCTCACCACTTAGTAACCTCCACCTCAACCAGGTACAATAGCTTGTCTTTTTCCTCCCCAAAAAATGTACAAATCACTCAGCTCTGTCATTTTCTCAAAGTCAACAACAATAATGATTCCATAAAATATAAAATTTTAACTTTATAACCCTAACCCGCCATGATCGACGTCGGTCATACAAAACTGACGTCAGCTACCTTATAATCGACATCGATTATTTGCTAATACCATTTCTTCCATATTTTTCCTATTTTGACCTAACCTCATTATTGCCACATACCTTTTTTCTAGTACCGACACCCAATGTACCAAACCCAAAAGCCTAAACTACCCCTACACTTCCTTAATTATTTTTAGGGATTTGTTATCCTACCTATACCTTGGCCTTACTCGTGCCATGACCTATTTACTGGACTCGACCTACTTTGTGTGACCATTGAACTGTGTAATCACTATACTTTGTGATGTTGTTACCTATGTTGTCTTAGCCTAAAAATCGTACCTTTCCTATTGTTTTGTTGTTTATCCTTACCAAACCCGTGGTGTAATGGATCATACCTAAATGTTCCTACACCTCACCTACGTTGTGTTTCCGGACCATATGCTATACCTTTGATACTTCAATCACTTCACCCTTCTTTGGATAAACCTATTAACCTTTGAGGATGTAGAGTTTGCAATCTCTTCAACTTGGTACCGTGTTACGATCTATACGTTTGCATGTATTCGATTGCCATTAACCAATTAGAACTTGGCCTAGTACTTATTACTTGATTTGAGCATTACCCATTACCCAATTTGACCTTGGCCTATTAATTATTACTTGAGTTAACCATTATCCTTTCCCCAAAGTACCAATACTCTTACCCACCTACCTCAACTTACACCAACTACACATTTATCAAACCACTTACCGAATCCGTACAACACCTCATCGGTTCTGGTTTGAGGGGATAAACTCCACCCAAATTTGGGACAACCCTACTCTTACCCATACATGGGGAAATCACTTCCTATTTTTGTTAGCGTCACTTACCAATACGAGCTACACGATAAAAAGGGGTAAAATGTAGACATCAAAATTAGGTCATACTACCCTTATAACTCTGTGAATTAAATTAACCATACCTTACATATTCATATCCCATAGTACACATGATTAATTGAATTAATTACTTTAATTAATTTAATTAACATCCTAACTCGACCACCTCACCCACCAACTCACCTAGCCACCTCGGTCCATGACCCACTCATACCCCATTAATGACCTAAGACCAAGTCTAAGTCTATCCGAACCAACTAGGACCTAGTCTAAAACTAGAATTAACTCCTATTAACAAACCTAAGAGGACTCTTACTCATTCCTCTCGTGCTCTATCACTTGAGAATCGGATGAATATTGAAGACCACACCAAAAATAACAACAATCGGGTTATTTTTGACAACCTAGATATTCCTACCTTAAGCGTCTTGGTTATACCTCAATCGAAGTTGGTCCCCTAACAATCGTTGGTTAGGTTAAATAGATTTCCAAAAGCCTTTTCCTAGTTTGTTCATTTGATTCAGGATCGCATATGAATAGAGACTTGGAGCACTCAAATTTTTGAACCACTCGTAGTAAAGGAAAACACACCGGAACACTACTTACAACCACTGACATCCATTACCTTCTTCATGATCACAGATTCACAAAGAGACTCAAACTTTTGCAGCATGTACATGATGTTACTTCTCTCCGGATCTATACCATCATTATTTTGATCACTTAAACTCTTCGGATATACTCTTTAGTAAGTATCTAATACCTCTTCATTTATCTCTGTTTGCTTTCAGTAGGATTTATTATTCATCTTCATAATTTATCCTTCATACACCCGTACACCTCCCTTCCACCCACCAACATATCACCCTACCATACCTAGACCTTATATATGTCTTCCCCTTATCCTAATCATATTTGAACCTTGTAGACCATTCCATGACCTCAGCCCCCACCATTTCCATCCTCTATGCAATCACATAGAGTCTTAAGACCATTTCTAAGAATATTTTTATTAAGCGGCCCTACCGACGCTGTTAGCTAATCAACGTCGGTCATCCTAAAAAACTGACATCGTCACATAGCCGACGTCGGTTACTATGTCTTGCAACATACCTTAGACTAGCAAGCTCATATCCATTCTCTAATAACCCATAATTATTCCTAATCTTTACTGAGACACTACCCAAAGCTTTGTACTGGACACAGCAACCGATATCATCCCATCACTTGACTGGTTTGACCTCAATCACCTTTTATCGGACCTTTCTTATTTTTTTGATTGAGATACCTAATTTTTTCAATCCCAATAAGATTGTTATTTCATGTTTACTTTGGATAAAATTAACAATGTTATTTATAAAGTGGATTGACAACCTATTCGAAACATCACGCTTCTTAGATATAGATTTTGCTAGGTAGTCCAGGTTGTTGTTTTATTTAACTCTATATGGTGGTATTATTTTGCATTTTATAGGTAATTTCTCCTAGAAAAAGGGAGTATTCACAATCGAAATTAGATTAGGAAATAAAAACATGCACACGACCTTGAACCGAATTCACAAACATGTATTCCTCCTTGGCCTATCACCCTTTATTTGTTTCATCAATTTATCAAGAATTTAGTGAAACAACTTGGGAAACACATGATGTTTTATATTACGGGAGGTTGTTAGAGGTACTTTCGAGGGTCGATATTGTTTGGAGGCCGTATATTGGCTACCAATCATATAGGGGCATGATGGAGGAGTTATACGAGCTTCAACCGATAAGGTAGGTATAGGGGTGGCATCTTTGGTGAGCATGAGTTGATACCTATAGATAGGGTCGGACAATAGTTTAAGCTACCAAAGGACATGCCTCCACCTTTCCATAGTACCGAAGAGATTATGTGGAGAGACCCATGTCTCCACCACATCCAAGTGTGCTAAGAGGGCATGAGGAGTAGCCAATGGATGGGTGTATTGATAAAACTAGAGTCACTAATGGTTATAGGTAGTGGTGGGAGGCACCACCAAGACTAGGGCAACTCGATATTGCTACCATGATAATACATAGAGATTCCTTTGGAAGGGCGGTAGTAGCCACCATTTAGATATAGCTCACGGTGTGTGTAGGGTCGGTTGACATGATAGCTCATGCATAGGTGGCCACCCTGTGGCCCAAGTGATAGCCTTACGGTGTAGCTAGCCTAGTACGTGATCCCACGCAAGGTGGTGATGGGGTACAGGTAGAAACCTTATAGGCACGGGTAGTAGGGTCATATGGCCACTACATAGACACGAGTTGTGGCCTTACGGGCCCATGTTGCAGCACATGGACTTGCACATGATCAAGGACGACGGTCTTATACTATAGGAAATAATGGCAGGATAGGGTCCCATGGTAGTACAGGAGGAGGACATGTATCATAGGTATAGGGACCAAGGTCGGGGGTTAGCAAGAAAAGGTACATAGGTTGCATTGAAACCTATGACACCACCTTAGATGGTGACTATGGTGAGGTTTAGGGATGCCCTAAATGAGGCCCGTTACTATCAAGATCACCTAATAACTAATGGGATAGATATCCCATCTTATGCTGAGTATAGGGCACAATAGGAAGTGAGTGAGAGGAATAGGTCTTGTGCTCATAGCTTAGAAAGAAAAAGGGGTCGGCGAGCCTAGAGATAGGGTCAAGGTGAGGCTACTAGTTCACATAGGCTAGGCCCAGCTAAGGGCTAGGTGGAGATTAGACTAAGACCTATGGTGGGAGGAGAGATGTTAGCGGGCGTAAGACATGTAGAAAGGAGGATACGGTGAGGCCGGCCTAGAGGATATGAGGTAGAGTGATAAGTAACCACTTGCTATGATTATTGTTTTAGACATTTTGATATATGTACCACTGCTGGGTGAAGATAGTGAGGTTGTATATGAGAGTTTTGTGATTTTGATTTTTATACTAGCCTTTGCATGCTAAAGAGAGTGAGGTTGTATCTGAGTGATTTGAGATACTTGTATTTATTTGTATCTATGTACATATGTATTGATACACAAACTTTATCATTTATATAGATGATGATACTTATTGCTTCATACTTAATAAATGACCAAGAATGATTCTGGTTCCTCTTTTCTATTGTTTGGATGATATGTCATTAGAGCACTTTGGACCTAATTTAACTAAGTTTAAAAACTAATGAATCTATCCTAGGGGTTAACCCTATCCTAAGATTTTATGACTTATGCTAATTGGGAAGGAAAAAGGATAAGTAGGGACCTATACTTATACCATGGACCTATATATGGACCTAAGTTGTTTTCGTAAACTAATGTAACCTAACTTAAGGTATGGCCAACCTACAGGGGATGTGTGGAACGTTATGGAAAAAGGGTGGTCGGTGGTATCGGTTTCAAAATATTAAATGGGATTTAATTCATTCTTATGTCTTACTTGCACAAAATTTGGCATATGCATTTGGGAAAAGATAGGGAAGGTTGCACTGGCATCTCCACTAAGTTTAGTTGCATGCAAAAATTTAAAAATAAACATTGATAAATGTGGAGATGACAGTGGCATGGAAAATGGAGGGAAATGATAGTCCTTAGCATTTAATGTTTTCGAACTTGGAAAAATATCCTAGGAAAATGCATGAGGGGTTTTGCATGATTGTTTTATTCTTCGATTCATTTTTTTGCTCGATCTTTGCATGATGTTTTTCTATTTGTAAAATATCCAGTTCAACTGTTACTTGAATAATTATTTTTGAATTACACAGATCTATGTTTGGACTCTATAAAATCTATAAGAAGATGATAAAGTATTGGAAGTTAGTTGACATTGCTTGGAGAAGAAGAGGCTCTTAAAGTGCATTTTGGAAATATTCTGAAAATCAAGGAGAAGCTCTATCAGGCATGATAGGATCTACACATTAAGTTGCTTTGATTTTAATTAATTTTTTTCATTCAAAGAACTCCATTGTTGGAAACGATCTGGTTTTACTTAGTTGATATGATCTCTCTGCTTGTGATTTTGTGATTGTTATCGCGTATGCTTTATCGACCCTGTTGAAATAAGATCTGGGTTTCATTTTTCTTGATTTGGTCTGCTAGACTATGTTTTAATCTTTCTGTGTGAGCTTGAGATGAAATCGGTACTATTGGTAACCTTGTTGAGCTGTGTAAATGTGGTAATATTTTATTTGCTTAACGTGAGGAACTTGGTTAGAACACTTGTTTCACCACTGGGAAATCTATAGGTGTTTAACCATTTAAACATCTCGACTATTACTAGATCTTTCTTTAAAATTGAAGATGTGTCTGAGTATTATCAATTTTGTGGTTGTGTTTCGGGGTTTTATTTTAAACTCCCTATTTCAATTTTCTGTTCCTTCGAGTATTGAGGAAAGTACATAGTTCTAGGTTTTGCTAGGAAAAGAGATTTTTCATCTGTTAAGACTTGTTAGAGATTTTTCTATTAAGACTTGTTAGAGATTTTTCCATCTATTAAGAATTGTTAGAGATATTTCATTCATTAATGGAGGATCCAGAAGGAATAACCTTGTTATCTCATGGAAAGGGAATTAATGCTTGTGCAAGTGTAATTTAATAAACGTGTTATTCTGTCTTCTTTTCATTTGGAGTATTTGGGTAATCTGTGGGATCAAGGAAACTGTTGCTATGAAAGGAAATAATTTCTTTGTTTTTGGTATACTATTCTTCATTTGTTCTTGTCAACTTGAATGTCGATCAGGTTCGAAAACATTGTTTTTTGTTTAGTTTTAATGAATCTTGACATGGGGCCATTGAACTCAGCTTCAATTCATTTTGATTGTTTAAAATATTATAGCGTTGAATATAAAATAATAAGGCATCTCCTATTTATTTTAATCACATTTTAAGTTCATTTTTCCTTAACGGATCTGAGTTAAGAGGACTGGAAGACTTAATCTTTGGTTAATCCTCATCCTTTCTCCACTATGTCGGTTAGGCGTTAGTTACTTGTTGCCTAGATTTTTTCAGGTATTTATTTTACCGTCCTCATTGATTGCTGAAAAGTAAATGAATTTTGTTCTTCATTCTTTCTTCTTCAATCTTTTTTATCATTCAATTCAATCCTTGTTCTATCCTTTGTTTGGAATTTCAGTTAAGGATGATAGAGATTGGACTTGTTTGTTATGTTCTTGTTTAGATCATGTTCTCTTTCTAATCACGCTTAGATTTTGAGTGAATAATATCTCTCTCTCCTTTTATTTTCCTTCTATTTCAATCTTGATGAGGGATCTGTCTAGTTTGGTCTATTTCTTAGTACCTTCATTAGGAATTGCTTGAAGAATTAAGTCCAGTTGTGATAGAACAGTTTAGATGAAGCAGAGGTTACTTAGAAGGATTGTTGTGTTTGGTTGGAAATATTTTGAGTAAGTCTTTTTGTTTGGTGAAAAATATTTGAATGGTTGAAGGAGCTAAAGCTGATTGTTAAATCCCTCCATTCTACTATTTTGACTTAAACTTTGGTAATGATGTATCTCTTTGGGGATTGTGTGTTTAGTTCCAATTGCATGTCAAATTGATCTCTCCTTTGTTGAAATATGTTTAGTGTTGAACTTGAACTTAAATTGGTTTCTAATTTTGAATTTGAGTTATATGATTCTTAAATTAGAAACTCTTTCCATGTTATAATGTTTGGACCATCCTAAACTTAATCCTATGTTTTGAATTGATCTTGGCATCTCAGATTTAGGATGAATTTAGGTGAATAAAAATGTTGAGATGGAAATACTATTGTTCAATCTAATGCTGAACTATTCCTAAGAAATTGTAGGGATAGTTATCTTCTCATGTTAAATAGGAATAATTGAGAAGTGAATCATGTAAAACAATATATGAAAGGAAAATTGTGATTTTGATGAAATAGTACTTATCTGGAATATTGTTTTAATTATTTTTATGTAAAACAATAGTATGAAAGTTGAAGTTGTTTATATCATGATTTATTCTTAATTATGATATGGTTTACCACTTTTTCTTTCTCTCTCTCATTTGTGAATGGTGATTTCTTTTGTTATGTCTTTCTGTAATGCTCAAAACTATTTCATAACAGTAGAGTTCTCTTTATGAAACAATTAGCTAAAAGCACATCGTTTTAATGTTTAGTGCTTATCATGCTTAGTTCAATGAACTGACCCATGCTAGCAATTTTGTAGATGGACTTTGTAAGTGATGAAAGGAGAAAATATCTTTTAGGATGTTACTTTTTCTTACCAAAGAGACTAGATATTTTATGATGAAATATGGATCATTATTGAAATGTATTTATTGGAAAAGAATTTAATACTTGTAAATGATTTTGTTTTTGGTGTTTGACACTAGAAATTTTTTAAGTGTTTGGACTTATAATGTATGAATCCATTTTTGATGAATGAAAGAGTTGTGGGTTTATTTGAACTTGATGAGTAAACTTTTACGATATTCTGTATATGGAAATGGTACACTTATCTCTATTTTTATTTATCGGTAATATACCCTCTTGGGTTAGTTTAAAATGAATAGAGGTCAAGGGTACTAGATGTAATACCCTCTTAATTAAATGAAACTTATTAAAGTTGACATTTGTGCTTGGACATTCAACTAGATCACTATGGCTATACTAAAACAAATGTTTGTGGGTAAATAAAACCATGATGATAACTTGTAAAATACTATGGGGTTATAAATGAACATTAATCCTTTATAAGAAAAAGGGAAGGCAACTTCCCTACAATGATTAATAGATTGTTTTAAGACCTCTTGGAAATAAATCTGAATGTTATCTTTTGATAGTGGAAGGTGTGCTTCCTCTTGATGAGTTCCTTAACTAGAATAGGAATGTAGAGAAAGGAAATTAAAAGGGATTAGACTTCATTCCATTGAATTCTAATATAAAAATAACTTTATCTAAACTTATGTAAGCTAAGGCTTGAGTAGGTGAGTAAATAACAACACTATTATGTATGTTGAATCTGTTATGTGAAACATAAATTAGAATGTTAATGGATTAAAAATAAAACTTATAAAATGGTTAGGAGGTAGATGTATCTACATACCAACTTTAATTGAAATTTTTACTTGTAACCCTAATGGTTAATGAACCTAGTTATTCAATAGGGCTACTGCAATTAACCCTTAATAAGGAAAATTTAATAAGTCATTAACTTATTTCTATGGTATGTTCATCCAAATGAGGAGAACTCAGTTAGATGTTGGCACATGCCAACTGTAGTACAATACCTTTATGAAGACTTGGGTCTTCATCGAAATGCCGTGTTGCGGTTGAAATGTTGTAACACCCCTCAAATTTTAATCGGCTAGATCTACATAAATTCTTACTTGGTCACAGTTCTGCCCTAGGTAGAGTTAGGGGTATGATCTAGTGTCAAAGTCAACTCACAATGACTTAGGATAACTAGACACACACAATCAACTTAGGTTGATTGGGTATGTCTATGTATCCTTAGTCCCCAAGAGCAGTCCTCCACACTAAACTATGTTGCTAACCTTGGCTAGGTATAAAACTCGAACAAGTGGACTGACATGAATCAATAAAGACCATTCTAGATAACATATGAAGTGGGGTGAAGGACGTATTTCATATTATTAGTATAACATATAAGAAGAGAAACATGAAAAATATATTTAAAATCTTTTGATGAAGTATCACAAGCTTTTGGTTACATTTTCCTATGTCACCTAGTTTAAGAGGATGTATTTTAGATGAATATTGGTAACAAATTAGATAGGCCTCTTAAATAGAACACTTAGTATAAAGATCATTAAGTTAACATGAGATATCGGTATGATACCGAGCCATAAAATGAGATATCAGTGTTCCAATGAGTCATTTACAGCTGTATATAGTTTTCTATTATGAGATTGATTGGATTGGAATGTGTGTTCTAAATTATGATTATTTAGAACAAAGAACATTATTCAAAAAAATTTCCCTTGTTTCTAAAGTCTTAAAATGGGAATGTTACATCTTGGTATCAGAGCTGAAGGTTGTAGCTCTTGGACCTATTGTGTCAATAATCCGATAAACCTTAAATTATCTTGTTAACAAAAAATGGTTAGAATGAGAGGAAATGCTATAAACAACCCACCACTTGGTGGAGAAGTAGCTACTGCTGAAAAACTTGATGAGATCCTTGCTTCCATGTTGGACACAAGATATAATTTAGTTGTACTTGAACAACAAATAATGGGCAATGAGAAGGAGGTAGAAGATGTTGGTAATAAAATCAGCCACCTCTTGTTGACAACGCCAATATTGGGAATTTGGGTGCTGACAACAATAATGCAAGAAATGCTAATGCTAATGCACCTAATCACCTAAGAATAAAAGGAAAGATTGACATCTAAACTCACTAATGACATAAAAATTATAATTCCACCCAAGTTTGATGGAACTACACTAGAAGATGGAGCTAAGAACTAGCTCAGTGAAATGGAGAAGTACTTTGCAATAAGGAAATTCTATGAGGAAATAAAATCAATATGGGGAGCTTATCCGGTTTCCCATGAGGCATCTTATTGGTGGGAAAACCATAAGGCTGAGTTAAGAATTGATGAAACAAACATCACTTGGGATTAAGTTAAAAATTATTTTAGGCAACAATGGCTACCACAACTTTACTATGATTAGAAAATGACTGAATTTCAGAAATTAGCTCAAGTAAAGTTGATCAGTAAAGGAGTATTGGGAGAGGTTTACTAAGATCCTTAAGTACGTACCTCAAGATCAAACTGAGAAGAAGTTCAACATATGAAAATTCATTATGGGATTAAATCCCATTATAGGTGGTGAAGTGGATGTTCACATCCCAACCACTATGGAATAGGTTGCTGAAAAGTCCATAAGGCAAGAGTAGAAATTGAAAGCAATCTCTACCCATAAGGAAGAAATAAGAAATAAAGTTCCAAATTATTCTTCGTCCTTTGCACCCGAAAAAGGGACCATGGAAAAATTTTGGTATGAATTTTTTTTTGCTGATAATAACAAGAAAATTGTAGCAAATAAACCTAGTGCTAATGTATGAATTTTTTTGGTCAAGAATAATAATAAAAATAGAAGTCCTATGGAGGTCAAAATGATAAATTTAAGGATGGAAATAAATTTGAGCCTAAGAAATGACCTGTAGGAGGCTGTTACAATTATGGCAAGGATCATTATGCAAATCAATTTCCTTTGAGGAAGGATGACTGCAATCAGTAGCATAAGATACATGCTAAGGTAGCTGACAAACAAGTTGAAAAATAAGTTCCGCCTATAGAAGTTCCAAGTAAGATATTTTTATACACATAACTATAAATTTTTATACTTGAGCTACTTGAATGATTTATTTGTACTAAATTAGCCTCGAAATTAAAAAGAAAAGATAGAAAGATGGAAAAATAATAGGTTGTACATTATAGAAATAATGTTGTCCACACAATTAATATGTGTCTTTTTGGAGCAATCGTTAAATTTCTTAGTTTTTCCAATAAAGTCAATCTTTATGTTTCTCCTTTGGGGTCTTATGATGTAATAATAGGTGTTAATCGGCTAGCTAAACATAAGGCAAAGGTTGACAATTTTAAAAACATATTAGTGTTCTAGATGACCTGCAAAACAATAGACATTCAGGGGATAAAACATGAGATTTCAGTTAGGAAATTGTCAGTTATGCAACTTAAAAAGGATAAAAACAAAGGTTGCACTTTGTATGCAATAAAAAATTCTGAAATGACTGATGAAAGTAGTTACTTCTTGGAAAGATACCCGCTGTTATGAAATTTCAGTGATGTGTTTCTGGAAGAATTACCCGGTCTTCCACCCAAACAGAGTTTGATTTCACGATTGAGATCAAGCCGGGAATGGAACCTATTTCCAAGGCACCATATCGAATGAATACCATTGAATTAGTAGAGCTTAAGGCATAGTGGCAAAAATTGTTTACAAAATGTCCGATAAGACCAAGTGTCTCACCTTGGGGAGCACCGGTATTTTTGTGAAAAATAAAGATGGAACACTTAGATTGTGCATTGATTATAGGATATTAAACAAAGCAACAATCAAAAATAGATATCCACTTCCTAGAATTGATGATCTGTTTGATCAGATGCGTGGTGCATCAGTGTATTCTAAGATAGATCTTTGATCTAGATATCATCAGTTAAGAATCAAGGATGAAGATATTCATAAAAAAACTTTTAGAACAAGGTACGGACATTATGAATTCACAGTTTTACCATTTGGTTTAACAAATGCACCTACAACCTTTATGAATTTAATGAATAATATTTTTCAAAAATACTTGGACACATTTGTGGTCAGTATTCTTAGACGATATTCTCATATATCCTAAGAGAATTTATGATCATCATGAGAATTTGAAGATAGTTATGGAAATATTGAGAAAGAGAAGGTTGTATGGTAAGTTGTCCGAATGTTCTTTCTACGAGATGGAGTGCACTATTTAGGATATGTCATAAGAAAGGATGGAATAGCTATAGATCCATAAAAAATTATTTTAATAATTGTGTGGCCTGCACCTAAGAATGCACATGAAGTTAGAATTTTTATGGGTCTTGCTTGTTACTATAGAAAGTTTTTAAAGACTTTCCTAAGGTCGTTGCACCAATAAATTTGTTGTAGAAGAAAAATATTTTTTTTTTTATGGAATGAAAAATGTGAATATGTATTTAATACTCTAAAGGATCGGTTAATACTCGAACCAATTTTGGCTATACCTAATCCTAATAGAGACCTTACTATACTAACACATGCATCCGGGGAAGGTCTTGGAGGTATTTTTTGCAAAACGAGCATGATATAGGTTATGAAAGTAGAAAACTAAAGTTACATGAACTGAACTATGATCCCCATGACCTAGACCTTCCCGCAATTGTTCATGCACTTCACATATGGAGGCATTATCTTCTTGGTAGACCTTTTGAACTAAATATTGATCTTGGGCTGAAGTATATTTTCACTTAGCCAAATATGAATGCAAGACATCAAAGATGGTTATAATTTCTATCTCATTATGATTTTTACATAATTTATATTAAAGGAAAGGAAAATAGAGTGGTAGATGCACTAAGTCGTAGGAAACATATTTATGCTCTTATAATGTTGAGAACTCAGTTTAAGGATGAAGTAAAATTTTTATGGAATCAAATTCTTATTTTCAACAAGTAAAAACAACACTTGCTGCAGATCCAAATGATGTGAGATATAAAGGTTTTCACTTTGATGATGAAGGAATCTTGAGGTTTGAAAATAGAGTATATATACCTTTGTTAAATGAATTAAGAAAGAAATTGTTAACTAAATTTCATAATTCACCTTTTTCTAGACATCTTGGCATTATGAAAATGCTTACTGACATAAAACAACAATATTTCTAGAAAGGGATGAAAAAGGATGTGATTGATTTTGTGACACACTACTTAGAATGTCAGTGTGATAAAGCTAAACATATGCATCAAGTCGGTTTACTTTACGCTCACAAAATACCACAATATAAATGAAAAGTACTTAGCATGGATTTTTTTTTGAGGGTTTCCTATATCAATAAATAAAAATGATGTTATTTTAGTTGTGGTGGATAAAATAACAAAAGTGGCACATTTTATTGCTGGTAATCTTAAGGATGATTCACCTATTTTAGCAAAAAGATTTGTGCATGAAATTTTCAGATTGCATGGAGTACCTGAATTGATCATATCAGATAGAGATCCAAGAATGACATCTAGATTTTGGAAAACACTCAATGCAGCCTTAGGGACTAAACTAAATTTTATTTTTGAATACTATCTCGAAACAAATGGGAAAAATGAAAGAGTTAACCGGTGTTTTGGAAGATATGTTATGAATGTATTACATGGATCAACAATACAAAATGGGAAGATTACCTCCCATTAGTTGAATTTCTTATAACAACATGTATCATGCCTCTCTGAAAATGGCACCTTTTGAAGCATTATACGGAAGGAAATGTAGAACTCCAGTTAGCTGGGATAGCATTGAGGACAGAGAGGTAATTGGACCTGAAATCCTTATGAAAATGGAACAAAAAGTTAAAATGATTTGTGAACATTTGAAGGAAGCAACAGATAGGCAAAAGAGTTATGTAGACTTAAAAAGGGTTGACAAGAAATTTGAACTTGGTGAGAAGGTATTTTTGTGGGTTAAACCAAAAAGAGTTCTATAAATTTTGGCAAGGCTGCCAAGTTATCACCTCGTTATGTGGGACCCTTTGAAATTATTGAAATAATCAACCATGTAGCTTATCGTTTAGCTTTACCTCCTACTTTATCACAAATGCATGATGTTTTCCATATTTATTTGCTTAAGAAATACATTTCAGATTTATCACATGTGTTAAATTAGAATTCCTTGCAGGTCCAAGACCTAGGAATAATCATGGTTAAACACATATGAGTGCTGGAAACTCACCAACAGTTGCACTTAAGAAATCATGAAATAAGTCAATGTAAGGTCTAGTGGGACCAATTTAATGAAGAAAGTGTAACTTGGGAAAACCTAGAAGATATGAAAGTTTGATTTTCCATATTTTTTTGAACAGAATTGATTCTGTGGATTGATAAAACTTTAAGATTTTATTCTTTGTATATCAATAAATCTGCCGAGTTTTGGGTAGAAACTAACTTCTTTAAGATCTTGGAACAACTATTTGAATGCTTAATAATGATGAAAATTTGAATTTCTCAAATATGGTTCTATTATGTGAAAATACATAGGAAAGAATTATATCTTGATTGAATTTATTTTTGACTAAGTTAATCATCAGGATGATGATGCTTTTTAGGAGGGAGCTATATAGTGCCTACAAACATGACTAGCACCTACGATGATTTCTACTTTTAAAAGATACAAACATTGAAATGTGATTTTTAAAGATGGTGTACTCTTAGGACTTTGGAAATCATTTTTTCAAGTAGAAAAGGATTCATCTATTGAACAGGTACATTCTGTCATATTATTTCTTAATTAAAAATGATGCAATTCATATTTGTTATACAGGATAAATTTACTACACGAGATTATGAATTTGAGTTTCAGTTTTCATAATTTAAGAGGAATCAAACAACATTACCTTAGATTGATTCCATTGATCTAAGGCATGCTTATAATTCACATGGTTTCTAATTTGACATGATTTCTAATTTGGATAAATGGGTGAAGTTCTGATTTAGAGTATGTGAGGGCTATAAATGACCCTCTTCATAGGTTTTTTTGCTTCATACTTAATAAATGACTAATAACAATTCTATTTCCTCTTTTCTATTATTTCTAGGATGATATGTCATTGGAGGGATTTGGACCTAATTTAACTAAGTTTAAAAACTAATGACTCTATCCTAGGGGTTAAATATAACCTAAGCTTTTATGACTTATGCTAACTGGGAAGGAAAAAGGATAAGGAGGGACCTAGACTTAAACCATGGACATATCTATGGACCTAAGTTATTTTCCTAAACTAATGTAACCTAACTTAAGGTATGTCCAAAATAAAGGGGATGTGTAGTTATTTTTACCCCCGATATAAAAGGAAGGAACCCCATGCGTGCTAGCCTATCACCCAGCGAGAAGCCGAGCACTCACCGAGGCATGCACAGTTACGAGTTTCTCTTTTATGTGAGTGTAGCAGGAAACAACATCTATTATTAGTGTAAGAGTTTTTAGGAGGGAAGTTCAGACAAACAAGAACCATAGGGCTCAGAACGGCCTCTAGATCCTTGCAGTCACTTCAGATTGAGTACTTTAATAGAATCCAGAACATGCATTATGACAAAAATAATTATACAAGCATTCATACATAACATGAAAGGAAAGAGAACTCATATGAGAGAAATGTGCATTAAAACCATTAATATCCATGTCTATATATAACAGGTAACCTCATTATATTCATTGATTCATTACAGAGAGTCATAGAGAGTAGACCGTAGTCATGCATATCACTAGACGTATGTAACTAAGCTAACAGAAAAAGAAAAATTACAACTCCATGCTTAGTGCATTATTTCTTGAATAAAAATATCCCCTTGTAGTAATTTTGTAGAGCTTCGATCACTCTCTAACCTACTATACCTCATACTTCTAGATCTATCTTTTACTCCAAAAGAACTTGCATTTATAATTCTCCTGCACTACTACCTCACCTTCCAGCACCCTCAGATCTGGTGCCAAGTGTTGAATGTGGTCCTTTATGTGGGCATGCCCCTCAAGGACTAAGTTTTCCACTCCATCTCATGATTATATTCTAGAAGATTCCATCTAGAGCATGCTCTTTCTTGGGCCAGCCTATCGCCAGTGGTATCTTATATGTGTGTAACCGATCACACTTTTCATGTGTTTTTCCTTAAGTGCCCAAATTGAATAAGTCCCAAGCCTCCTTTCACACATTGTGTGAGCTATGTGCTTCCTTAACTCTTTCTTTCACGTGCTTTTTCCTTGCACACCTTTTCATAATTGGGACCCTGCGTGCCCACGTGCCTTCATACTTGGTTAATATTATAGGGGTCCAACATCACCCCACACTACGCCTGTTCTCCATCCTTCGAAACACTTAACAAAGATGCATGTTGTCCAAGGAAATGTTGAATAGCCTTATAATTTACAAAGAAAAGAATAAGGAAATGAAATAATTGGGGAAAATAATGAAGAAATGGGGGACATCAACTTAATAAGCTAGGAAAATCCTTCCAAAGGTCTACCTCTAGCTTATTCCACACTTTGACCTTGCCCTGTGCCTTCTGGCAGAGGTCTCCCATTAGGGTGCTCACTTCATCAAAACTTAGGCCAACTCCCTAGGTGCCCAAAATGTCCACAATCTACTCCATCTCTTTTCCCAGGTCCTCAAGTTTATCCATCCTTCTAGTGATCTAGGGGTATAGTTCCTTTAGCCGGGCCTTAATTGAGCTCCTTAAGGCCTCAATTGCCTTTGATTTCTTCTCTACTTCGGCCAGAACCTTGTCTCTCTCCACCTTGTTCCCCTTGTTCTTTTCTTGGAATTCTTTTAGTTTTGTCTCAAGTGTGGTGACCAAGGAGCTCGCCACCTTATCTCTAGTCCACACATGTATCATATGCGGCTTCTGTAGACTGGGCAATGACCTTAACCTCCGCGAGTACTTGGCTATACTCAACAATGAGCACTACCACCTTCAACTGGTCTTCCTCTTTCAAGTGTGTGGCCACTTCTTCAGTAGATTCTAGGGCCAAGGGTCATCTCTCCATAGTGAGGACACGCGTTAGATCTTCTATACACTCCAAGAGGGATGAGTAATTCATGCGGGTGACGCTAAGTCCAGGTGCTTCGACTCCATTTTCTTATAAACTTCTTGCACCTTTACCTTCTCTTCCTTCAACTCACGCCTTAATCGTACCGATCAATTCTTCCTATTTCAAAATATTGGCCTTCTCCACCAGTTCTTCCTCTTTTTCCCCTAACTTTGCTTCCAACATTCTAATCCTATCGTTACACGTGAATAATCTAGCATTGGCCTCGACCATGACCTTGTTTAGTGCATTGCACAATTTCTCATTTGAGAGGCCTTGAGTATTGTGATAAGGGATTGAATCCCTTAGATTCTGGCAATGTGATGAGTGCTTCATGGCAGACTTGAAGTCCAGCTCACCAATGTGAGACTCGAATTCCCAAGAGAGCATCTTCTTGGTTTGAGGGTACATGTCATCCTTCTTGAAAGACCCCATGGCTATGAGCCTTTCCGTGGGTACGGTGCTTTGGAATCGTGTGTGTAACACCTTCCTTGTGTCATCAAAATAGCTCATTACAAGTTTTTGTTCTACATCAAGAGTTCTTCTGTCAGTGCGCACCTTTGGGGAAGCTTACTATCAGAGCGGGGCCTCCTAGGCTATCATGTTCCTTTTCAATGTTCTCCTTGTTGCCCTCCTTCAGCACTATATCTGTACTGCGCTCCAACTCTTGGTCTACCAAGACCTCGAGCATTCTCTCAGTGCTTCTCTCTTTTGCCACCTCTCGTGATTTGCTCTTTTGTGAAACTTATGGCTCCCTCCTTTTTCTGTTAACCTATTCATCCTCCATATCTTTGGCATCCTCCTCATCTTGTGTGCCCTTACACCGTATGAATACAAAATCCTACTTCCCATCTCCACTATCCTCTTTCAAGTCATAGACACTAACCATAGGGGGCTCTTGGTCTTTCTCTGTTTCTTCTTCTTATTTGGCACCATATTCTTCACTTTCATCCTCTCTTCTGCCTATGTATTTTTCCAAGCTGTCGGTCGCCTCCGTTTCAGCTACCTCATCCACCCTTTGCTTCTTCCTGAGAGGTGGCTCCTGATCAAGGGATTCGACCTTATCTTCTTCCTCAGGTGATTCTTCCTTGGAGACAAGTTACCTAGGCACCTCTACCTTTGGCATCTTCTCCTTCACTAGAGACTTATTTCTCCACATGTAAGTGCTTGGCTTGGTGCTTATGGATGGCATGCTCACTATCTGAGCAGTCAGCACACTTGGTGCTTCTCCATCTCTTCCTCTCTTCTTTGACATGGGCCCCTTCTTGCCCAAGGGATCTTTAGGTATGGAGACTTCACTCTCTAGATATACACCCTTCTCAAACTTTGGCCTTATGCGTAAGTACACACACATCGCTAATCCTCCAATGAATGGGTAATGTTATCGACCTCGTCATTTGAATCTCGTGTGACATGTACTTCTCCACATATACATGCTTGCCATCGGGTAATTCAGCTTCTTTCTCATCTCCCTGTGTTCCTGGTCTAGCCTACCTAGTTCCAGTCTTAGCTTCTTTGACTCTTTAAACTTGTTCACCCCCACTTGGAAGTATTGAGCAGTAAATGTGAAGGGGAGCTTGCACCAAGGGCTCCATGAATCATCTATCAGCTTGAATCTACCTAGGTAGTAGTGTTGATAGACCACAAATTCAGCTTCTCCCTCAGTGGCTGCTAGGAGTTGTTTAGGGATTCTCCACTCTACCCCGAATGCATTCCTCAGGCGCATGTACCATTTTTCCAGCCATGCCTTGTGGGGTGTTGTCATTGTATCACAAGCATATTTTTGAACCTCTTCATGGGTGAAGGATCCTCGGCTGGGTACTCACATACAAACTTGTCTGGTGCATTGGGCACTCCAATATCTATGAATAAAATGGTGAGCAAGACATTGCCGAAGAGGATCCTGTCCCCTTCCTTCATGCAATTGAAAATTTCTTTAGCGATGTACGAGATAGGTTGTATATAGTTCCCTTTGCAATCTTCCTGCAGATGTGTAGCCAAGGTTTGTTGACCTGTGTCCATCTTTCCTATCCATTCAACCTAGTCACCAAATGCACAACCATTTTCATTACAGGGTCCTTGATGTCTGAAGTTTCCTAATACCGTGACCCTTTCTTACAGGTATACTCGGTGATGGTTTCTTGAATGGCCTCATTTTCACCAAGGTCATCTTCTATGCTATCTCCCTAAAATAAGAGGCTTGTAAATTGTGAAATTAACCGGGAGTCATGCGTATCTTGTGCCCAAGTAAAGTGGAAGTAATCTTCATGCTCCCATGACATCAACCACTGGTACAAAGTGTCTTGGCTTTCCAAAATAAGGCAACTCATAGAGTTGCAATAGCCCTGCCTTCTCCATTTTAACCTTCATGTCATCTTCATATATAGAAAAACCCTTAGGTGTTCATTTTTTTGTGGGGCGTACCAATTCCAAATCGATTTCCTTTTCTATTATGTTTGTGTGGTGATTATATTCACTAACAAGTACACTTCTTAAGTGGGATTCCCATTCCTTCTCGATCATCACCCCATCTGGGTATTGCATCTCTACATACCATTATTCAGTTGTGTCTACCACGGGTTTTGGTTGTTTAGCCTTGTCTTTGCCCTTTCCTTTCTTAGGTGTTATGGTCGGGGTATTTTTATCACTCCAATTATCTCCTTGTTACTCTATTTTACTTCGTCCAATCCTTTGATCTTAAATCCATGATATAACTCTTCTAAACACGTGCCCTACTTTGTCAAACCCTAACTCGGGATAAAATATTCCTTATTTACAAACACCAAGAAGACTTATTTATAGTAGGGCTTCAACCTACTGCCATTGAAGTGTCCAAGAAACTTCATCCCATCTAGCGCTTGTAACTGGCATGCGCCCGAATCAAGGATGTACGAGATTGTGTAAGGACCCAAACAATGGACTTTCAACTTCCCAGGATGGCACATAAACTTAGAATCATATAACAACACCATCTACCCAACCTCAAACTTCTTGTTTCTAATATGGTGATCATGCCAAGCCATTTGCTTTGCCTTTTCTACTATTTGGCTCCATCAGAAAGTGATCGTCTCTCATCTAGTTCCATTAGCTCCTTAATTCTTTCTTCCAACACTTGTTCATTGGGTAACCCTCATGTGCATGATATTTTTGTAGAGAAGGAAACATAAATTCAACCGGAAAAATAGCTTCTACGCCAAACACTAATTGAAAAGGTGTGGCTTTGTTTAGTATTTTATACATTGTCTTGTAAGCCCATAATACTGCCGATACTTTGTCATCCCAATCAAATCTTCCAACATCACAAATCTTGGTCAAGGTATGACTCAATATTTTTTTGAATGCTTCCCTGGTTCCATTTTATTGTGTGTGATAGGGCGTAGTCTTGTGATGATCCACCATGAACTTAGATAATAGGATCCTCATTTTATCATTCAAGAAATATGTATTGTACAAAAAAAGTGACAAGCGAACATGAGAATCTACAAGTAACTTTTCTCGCACCCGACCTCTTGAGGTCGTGCCAAGAAGACATTTGGTGGGGATAGAATACGTGTGGGGTGTAGACAAACTAATTAGGAAATCTTACGTCTTCAATGCGTACTTGTGGAATTTACGAATCTAAGGCAAAGAAGGCCCTCCTAACCTAAATTGGTGTGACAGATCGATTGGCGAGGATGACTTCTCGAAGGCTCCAATCAATATCGAGATCTGGTGTGATTTGACCTATGGGTTGTGGGATACATGGAAAATGACCTGGGATTGTTTCGTGTATATCTCTAGATAGGGTCATAAGATGGATGATGGATATAATAGACTCTACAGGAGATTCTCTGGTCTAGTCTAGAACTCCTTAGCTTTGTTAGATGCTACGGCTAGCAAGGATAAATGTGTGATGATGATAGGCGGAAGTGTAGTGGATCTAAATATTAATGTGCATAAGCCAACGTCAATGTCGATTAACTCGTAGACTCGTTGGGTTATGGGATTTGATGGGCACAACCATAGATTCATGGTTTTTGTGGACCTGTTATGGTCATACAAGGGTTCACTCTCTAATCCCTAATATCTTGTAGTTGTATGCCTTCTCGGCCTCTATATTCGAATTAACAACAGTGCAATCTTCTCGAGTACCTTACAGTGTTTCGAAACCTAAATTCTTAAGCTAGTGTCTATGTCTATGAGAGTGTCTCCTATGTCTAGTTGGGGACCAAAGGATCACAACCGAACGTTTACTCTCTTTCAAGGCCTTCTACGGTCATGTGGATATTTATTTAGGTAATCTGTAGTTTGGCTGGTTTGACCAAAATGTGTGCGCTTGGTCGTCTTCTATGTTTAACCCTCTTAACCGTGAGTTGATCTGTTGTACGTAAAACTTGGATTCTAAGATTTTGATCTATGTCGCTTATTTCGTGATGAGATTGGGTTGAGGCACGATTGGCTTGAATACGTATTCTCTGGGCTCTCTAGGTCTTGTGATTGTCATACAAAAGAAAACGATATAAAGCTAACTAATGATAGAATAAATTAACTATGCAAGATATATCTATGTATATTCCTAAATTTGATATTTATTGATAAACTACTAAACAAAATTTAAAGAGCAATTATCTAATATATCTAAAATTGACAAATAAACTAATAACGTAATTAAAACAAACAAAGCAACCGAGTGTAGCTACTTGTCTGTGTAGTTTTTAGATCTATTCTAAATAACCTGATAACTGATCTACTCTATTTGAAAGACTCTCGATCCTACCTCAAAAGTGAGGAGTGAATCATAGTTTCTTATAAACTATCAATCCCCACAGCTTCCCTTGAAATATCGAAAGTGAAACTAACCGAAATGAAATGATTGAATACTTTATTTGATATGCTTTAACTAGAAGTTTGAAAGCTCGAACCTGGATTTTGCAGAACAGTGGCGAATCCAATGGTGTGTGTCTTTGTCCCCTCAGTGTGATCTCCTTGTTCCTTTGTGCTCACGTGGAAAAGAAAATTATATAATGCTAGCATCAACAGACATAGATATTAGAACAGTGGCAGCTTAGGATACATACTGAATACAATGCGAGTAGGAGAGGGATAGCGCAAGAGTACAGAGCTTGGCTTATGCAATTCCTAGCGGGATTTATTACGAGTCATGCAACATAAAACGTCTAGAACTTGAAACTATCTTATTTGACGAACAAAACCTACAACTTTAATGGCTTCCTATTGAAAATCAAACTATCCTACTCCAATTGATTGGATGAAATAATAACAACATTTGCATAAGGAGAATATGTGGCTTTCTGATAGCTAAAAATACTAACCATGCATACAATAAATGAAATTATGAATCCTAAGCAAAATTGAAAGGCTAAGCTATTGAAATGAGAAATTCGGAGGCAAATTTGAGGGGCCATTTGCTTGAGCACAAGCCAACTATTTATAGAATCCCATTTACCCAAAGGTGAAAACCAATTTGATCTCTTAAACCATAAACAATGCCAAAACACTATTCTAGGGAACCAGAATCATAAATACAAGCAAAGGCGGTGAAAAAAAACTGGTAAACATTGAATTTTTACATGAGTCATGTTAAAAGAGCATTCTAGAAAATGCGTGAAGGACCGCCACCCTGAGCATGGCAGCGGTTACATGACCACCACCTTTATTGGGTGGCGGTCATGAGACCGCCACCTAGGCAGGGCGGTGGTTTCATAACTGAAGAGCAAAATGTAAAGAAAAGAGGGGAGAAGAGAAAAAAAAGCACACAGGGGCTAAGCGGGACATGCGAGATGTTAACACATACTTGGAGAGCATTTTTGGATCCTGAAAACTTGCGAGGAGACTTGTATCATCATTGGGGCACATGTTACGTTGTTTCAGCAGTACAGTACCCTATAATTTTGTGCCGTACAGATTGCCCCTTAGAGAAGCGTTTTATTCATGAAGAGGCATAAAATGGTGGGTCCAAGTATGGCGGTCCCGAAAATGGGAAGTTAGAAGTTATACCTGACACGTCCGTGTGTCTAAATGATGCCATCCGAAATTCCCACTACTTGCAAAACGAAAAGAGGACTCAAGTGAAGATAGACAAAAGAGATCAAATAATAAATAATAAAACATTATGAAATGAGGATGTACCATTTGTGCGGGGATAAGAACTTACCTCTGTCAGCGCTCCAAACCTATGAAAAGGGGATTTAAAACAAGTCAGGGTGCTATATATGTAAAAGTGGGCCCATTTTCCTATTCATTTGCACATGTTGATTTAGTTGATTTTGAGCTCTGGGACCCACAGTGACAGTTTCTCACGAGAGTATAGTCAAAATGTTCGGGATGAGATCGTGATCATGCCTCCACAAGCGGAACACCGACCTGCGAGATCACAGGTTAGTTTTTCTTGATTTACCATTTTTGCCCCTAAAATATTAAAATGGTGAAATATTTGTCATGGGGGATTATTTTTGAAAATGTTAGTTTTAATAGGTTTATCTAGGGGGAGCACCTACTAGGTAGGCTTTGTTTGAGTCAAAATGGTCTTTATTTTGCTTTTTTAGTCTGTTTTTAGGGTATATGACCCGCGTGGGTTTTCGGGACACGACCGCCACCACCACAGCAGGCGGCGGTGTGAGATTTCCGCCTTGGTTAGGGCGGTGATTACGGAACCACCACCCTGCTCAGGGTGGCGGTCCTACACAGAATGCAAAAACAACACTTATTTGAATTCATTTTTGCATTTTTAGCATTCTTATATGTTTTCATGATTTTTCTAATGTCATTTGGATACTAACTTGCTCTATTTTGTGTGTTTTTGGGTGTATGCAGGCGAAGGAGGAGTATATTCAATGGAGCCGAGAGAGAGAGTGTGATTGGCTCCCAGTAGTATTAGATGCCCTTTCTCAGGATGAGCAGGACACTCTTTAGAGGGCCGGTATACTGCGCATATCACAGGTCCCACATGTTGCACCATCCAGTCACATACTTTGTGACTTATTTTCATATTGGGATGCTGATCGGAACACTTTCCAATTACCAGGGGTCCAGGGTGAGTGGACCATTACTTTGGAGGATGTTTACCATATCTTGGGGGTCCCGATTATTGGGAGACGGCTCACTCTTGAGACAGCAGGGTCATGGGCTCAGAAAGCACAATGGGCCTCATATATGGGAGATGTAGTTATCTCCACTGGATTGAAGAAGGGGGTGAGGGTCCGATCTATTCCCAGCTTGCCTATCCCCTTGATTTTCCAGGCCATTATGGGGATCCTTGCCTTGAGATTGATCGGGGATAAGGGAGGAGACACCTTACTTTATTGCTGGTCCCCCATCATTGCATGATTAAGGGACATGGCTAGATTTATGCCTCAGGAGTAAACATTCTTAGGACCACCTATCATGATTTGTGTACTGTGGTCCATTTATAGGGGTAGTCATTGAGCCATCCGACCACAGGTTATGAGCTGGGTCTATGAGCGTTTCATCCCCTATGGTAGAGGTGTAGAGGTGGAAGATCCCGGAGCTGTGAGGGCAGCCAGATGGATAGATATGTTGGTGCTCAGAGCACCTCACTAGCCAGTCACCTCCCTGACCACTGATGACATGGAGGCCACACCTTATTAGGCCATGGAAAGTTTATGGGGTGAGGAGGCTCTTCTTTTATTTCTTACTCCACCATAGGAAACTTGTTGACATGATGGGGAGGGTGGAGATATATCCTTTTGGTCGTGTTCCTCAATAGTTTGGCCTACCTTACGTGGGTATGCTTCCCCAGATTATACAAGTATACGAGATAAGTTTGAGAGGCCAATGGAGGTCCTAGAGGCCTGGGTTGGATAGTTGTTACTCCCGTGTCCCTATTGCAGCTAGGCAGGTAGTACGAGCTCGAGGAGAGATGATGCTCTCTGTACCCTTACTTCGATTCTTTGATTGCGCCGGCCCCCATAACAAAGGCGACCCTATTGACATAGATTTTGAGTTTGAGGAGTTCACAGGGGGGAGACAGAGGAGGAGACCGAGGCTAAGGCCAGTGAGTCGGGTGGAGAGGAGGACAACGATCCTGAGTGGCATGACACCTAAGATATCTTACAGGAAGAGAGGGAAGAGTAGAGTGTAGAGAGGGTGACTCTGGTTTCAGAGGAGCCACTCTCAAGGCCTTGGTGGAGAGGATGATTCCGTAACAGGATGATATGTTTCCCCGACCATAAAAGGAGCACACTAGTCGGCGGTGGTATCTCGTGGTAGGTGCCGATCGTAGAGATCCATCTTGGAGGCCCGAGATCCGAGTGAGTTATCATCCTTCCTTTTAATGTTTGTTTTGAGTTAGGATTGCCTTAGTTGCTATCTCTCCTTTTTTTTACAATTTATTTTATCTCTTGATTATTTCTAATTGGCTTTTCTCCTTTTCTTGTAGACTGCTTGATGAGTGGCGAGATATGATTCGCCACTCATGCACTGATACCCTGATGATCCCTATGGAGAAGACCCATGCGGAGTTGTCTGTGGATGCAGGGGAGCCTTCAGCAGCCGGTAGGCATATTGACATTTTTGCCCCTGTTTGGCATGTGGCTAGGATGGTGACTTCCCTTCATACTGAGCTGGTAGGGTATAAGACAATAGAGCACCTAATGAGGAGTCACTCTCATGGTGAGGCCGCAGCTGCTCCTCGGGACCGTGAGCCCTCCGTGCACTCAGAGCGCCAGTGTAGCCGGAGTCCTAGACGTGGGCGTGCACCCTCAAAGGGATCTCATAGGGGTTGAGAAGTCTGTTTGGCTCTCTTAGATTGTCTGTATGATATATTTGTATTTCTCGGGCTCCTTAAGTGTTTTGACCATGCTTAGTGCATGATGGCATTGTACAGGAATTTGATCATTTATACATATATATTGTTTTTTGAATCAGATGCTTGGTATCAATGTTCTTGTGATTTGATTTCACATGTAAATTATAATGTTTTTTTTATATGCTTCTTAGAATGTATGCAATGGAGAACAAATGATACAAATGTTTACTTTCATTTTGTATTTCATGATGCTTTGATATATGATAATGTAGACACAATGTGATTTTGAACTTTAGTTTCTATAAGCAATTTTTGGTACTTCATATTTGTTTTGACAAAATGTGATGATAAACCGGTACGATGAGTAGATAAACTTGCCCCACTCCTAACTCCACACAACTAGTAAGATGTGAGGGCTCGTCACCAAGAGCTAGAAAGAGCGCAAGTTATGAAATGTGTTGAAATGGTAGTGACGAGAGATAGACAAAGTTTTGATGGAACCAAATTAGGATTCTACAAGCCTACTCTACTCGAGTGACTCCATAGTTTGGAATGCAACTTGCTTTGTGGTTTATCTAGACTTATATCCATAGATGGCCACATGGTAGACAAAATCTGGGTTTCAGGGTTTTGAACTCTCTTGGAATTTTGGACATCTGATTCATTTGTTTTTGACTTAAGATTTCAAAGGTTCATTTGAATTTGGTTGCTGACTACCTTCAACATTTATTGTCAAGAGGACCCCTATACCTTGTCCCATGCTACTAGTCAGAAGCATGGGCTTATCACCATGGACAAGGCGTAGGTGAGTAAGGGCATTTCCATCCTTTCCCAACCCTACGTCACTAGTAAGAGATGCAAGCTTATCACCGGAGGTTGGTAGGGCAAGGAAATGTGTAAAAATAAAATTTTCTGTTTGATCTATATTTGAATTGTTTGTTTGAGAAAAATGTTAGTATGTTCTTACTTCCAAAGAGATATACATACAGGATAGATGTGACACGATGAAGCTTCTAGAATAGACCATAGGCAAGACACCTATCCTAGGAAGAAACCAAAAGTGAGAACAAGCCCACAGATCTTGGTATGGTTACCGTTAAGACTTTGTCATATCTAGCTTTATTTGATGAAATGATTCCGAAGCAGGTGATGACGTTATAAAATGAAGAAGTATGATTAGAGTGTTTATGCCAATACCATCAGAAGTTTGTAATGAATTGCTTTGAGAATGAGTTCCTTGATCACAAAATTATACGAAACAAGTAGACAAAATGAACCTAACTATATGAAGATGCAATGTAGATATAATTATATAGATAGTGCTAGTCGCTTATGCATAGAATCATTTAAGGTGTAGGGAATTGACTGTTTCACCAAATTTCTCACCTTCTAGTGTACATAAGAGATATGCACCATTTCCATAGTCTTTGCGACTCGGTATGTGCCCAACTATTTGGGCCGAAATTTCCTTCGCATTTGGTCTTTTTATCGATCCGGCTGTCTAGTCCTAGAACTAGATCACCTTCATATATGTCTCATTCATAGACCTTCTTGTTATACTGCCGCACATCCGGTCAACATAGACTCTGTGCCATTGTTCAACATCTAACCTGGCTTCATCTAGGATTTCTAGTTGGGAGAGACGTGCTTCTCTATAAGTGTCTTCATCCAGAATCCCTTGTAGTGAGATACGGAGACTAGGTATTTCAACCTCAAGTGGGAGAACTGCTTCTGCTCCGAATACCAACGAGAAAGGAGTTGCTCCTGTTGGTGTTCTTATTGAGGTTTGGTGGGCCCACAAGGCCGGATATAACTTCAAATGCCAATCTTGTTTGTTTTCTTTCACCGTTTTAAGAAGAATGGCTTTTAATGTTTTGTTTGTCGTTTCAGCCTGCCCATTGGCTTAAGGGTATTACAGGGAGGCAGTATGATGGCTTATTTTAAATTTATTAAATTCAAAAAATTTGTCATTCTTAAAAGAAGTCCCATTATCTCGAGATAATGATTTATGGGACACCGTATCTACAAATGATTTGGTTTAAAATGAACTTGGCTATTACTAACCTGTACAATAGTAAGAGGCATAGCCTCTACCCACTTGGTAAAATACTCTGGTGGCTATGATTATGAAGTTATGGCTATCTATAGATGAGGGAGAGAATTTCCTATCAAATCTAGACCCCATGTAGAAAAGAGCCATGAAGTAGTGATTGGTCAGAGCTTGTGTCGCATGTGAATCTCGTGGGAGAATTCTTGGCATTAATGACACTTGCATACAAACTCTATTGCATCGTGTTTTAGAGTGGGCCAGAAATAGCCCATTCAATGTATTTTATGAGCGGTGGCATGACCACCGAAGTGGCCTCCACATATTCCACTATGAGATTCGTGGAGAATCCTTTTGGATTTTTCTGTGTCGACACATCTTAGAAGCATTCCATCAAATGCCTTACGATAGAGCACTTGTTCTATAATGACATATTTAGCTACGATAAATGTGTAACTGCCTTATTTGTTGCAGTGTAGCACCTTTTGGATATGTATGGTCCATGATATAATTAATAATATCAGTATACCAAGGACACTCAGAGATAGGATGTTTGGTTTCGATGTAGTATATGCATTCATCGGGAAAGTCCAGATCTACTAGATCGCCTCCGTCTAGTGGGTTATCAACTAACCAATCCACAATGATTTGTCCCTTAACGAACTTCTGATTTACAAAAGTTAATTTGAATTCACCCATTAAGGTTATAAAGCGTCTAACCTTCTTAGACAAGGACCCTTGTGTGAGGAAAGTTTGCAAGTGGTCTATTTTTACAATGACCCTTGTTTCTTGGTTTACCATATAATGTCTTAAGTGTTTGGTTGCAAGACTCGCAAGGCATTCTCATTCTCGCTTACATGTAACATGTTTAATAATTGAGTAACATTCGGCTAATGAAATAGATCACATGTTCTCTCTTGTCATTGTCTTCTAGAGCCAACATATAGGCTAGTGAGACATTGGTAGCTTGAAATATAAGATTAACGGTGGTCCGACCTAGGAGGAATTAGCGTAGGTGGTGATAACAAGAAACTCTTAACCGCTTTGAAAGATTCGTTGCAGTGTTCAAATCCAATTGATACTATAATCTTTCTTGAGTAGATTTTTGATTGGGTGAATGGAAAATCTTAAGTCCGGGATGAATCTTCGATTGCACCAAGTTTTCGAGAAATGACCTGATTCTAGATTCATCTAAAGGTGGGATCATTTAGAGAACAGCCCAAATTTTGGTCAGGGTCAACATCGATCCCTCCTAACGATATAATGTAACCTAGGAGCTTCCCTCCTGTCACACCAAAGACACATTTTTCTAGATTTAATGTGACTCTGTATTCTATTAGACGTGAAAGAATGACGTGGAGCACTTCGGTGATCACAACGCTTCCTGGCCTTGGCCAACAAGTCATCTACGTAGGATTCCATGATTTTGTGAATAAGATCATGAAATATATATGTCATTTCCTGCTGGTATGTAGCGCCAGTGTTCTTGAGACCGAATGGCATAACAGCGTAGCAATAGGTTCCCCAAGGAGTTATAAACGTGGTTTTGGCTTGGTCTTGTTTGGATATTCTGATTTGATTGTATCTTGAGAATCCATCCATGAGAGACAAAAGTTCAAATCCGGCTATTACATCAATAATGCCGCCTATGGATGGTAACGGAAGTCGTCCTTGGGACATGCCTTGTTAATGTCTCGAAAGTCTATGCAGATGCATATCTTCCCATTCTTTTTGAGAACGGGAATGATATTAGATACCCACTGAGAGTAATCAACTGGTTTGATGAATCCTACTTGGAGGAGTTTCATTACCTCTTCCTTCACCATGAGAGCTACCTTGGGTTTCATTGGTCTTGATTTTTTTTTAATCGGCTTTGCATCTGATTTAGTGATGAGGTTATGTACCACGATGTGTGGTGTAACCCCTGTCATTTCTTTATAATTAAATGTAAAATCCTTATGATGTTCCTTGAGGATTCGAGTGTGTATTTCTACTTCTGCTGGAGTTAACGAGGATCCTAGTTTCAAGATATTTGGTTCATCCTCCATTCTAATGTTAATATCAATTGTTTCTTTGATTAAAGAAGCGTTACCTTCTTCAAACGCAGGCATGGTGGAGGTAATTCCGATCTTCTCTATTTTCTACTATATATATGCTGAGTTCCTTTTTGTGGGGAAGCTCTATCATGGGATTTTTGAAGTAGGAAGATGAATGTGGGATTAAGGACAAATATATCACGTGATGGGTGAGATGTAACACTCGCATGGGTGTTTAAGTGATCGAGAGTGGCTCTATCACTATCAATGTGGTCTAGGATAGTAGATTTGTTCTTAGCCATGTTCGTTAAAAGAGGGTTTGACATTTCTTTACTAATGGTTTAGTACGAAGGGATACCATGAAACAGGTATCTTCCAACTCACTATTTGGAGTGAAGCGTGACACTGAGGTTGCTATAGAATCTGTGAGAAGATTTTGTTCTCGTGGGATTGCTTCAATTGATATGAAGTCAAACTCTTTGCTCAAATCCAATACAGCTATTTTGTAGAGCTGTAAGTGCTCAGCTTTGGTTTCATACACCTCAGAGACTTGGTTTGCTACCAATTTTGAATCTCCTAACACCCTGATGTTATTAACATTGATCCTCTTAGCTAAGATGAGGCCAAGGAGGAGGGATTCGTACTCAGTTCTGCTATTTGTACATTCAAAATTTAGTTTAAAGGCAAATGGTAGGATCTTTCCCTTGGGAGAAGTAAATATTACACCTGCCCCAGCTCCGTAACGACATCTAGCTCCATTGAAATGGAGAGTCCAATATTTAGCTGGGAATATGGACGTTGGGATATTTACTGTGTTAATGTCTTCTGCTTTGGTTACTTCCACCATTCAGAGATCCTGTCTTTGCCGAAGAGAACCAACACCTAAGGTATATCCCATGCCTATAGAATCAAATGGTAGGAACATCGGTAGATCTTGTTCTAATAATTTGACAATTTTTGCAGTAGTTCCTAATGATACTATTTCTATAATGTTAGCCTCATCCTTAAGGGCCGGGATAGTCTTGATTAGGCTCATAGTCTCAATATCTCATTATAGGTACCAAATTTTCTTCTCCGGTTTTGCGTCGGTAGGTTTATTAAGTTGGTTTGTTCAGAGTTCAAACTCCGAGTGAATGCCTTGTCTTTTCTTTAAGTCAGCTAGGTGTATATCGAATGGTTTCAGATCACCTTTGGCTATGAATATCTTTCGTAAGTGCAAGAATCTTACTTCTTGAAATAATGTAGAAGGAATTGCCTTCATACGGTGTATCCATGGTCGGCCAAGGATCATATTATAGTTGGTTTCCCGATCTATGATATAAAACTCAGTCAGGATTGTTTTGGGTCCTAAGGTGACCGGTAGTATTATAGTTCCAATCAACATGGCTTTAAGGCTATCATAGCCTCTTAGTGTATTTTGAGTCATGGAACAATTCATTTCTCCATACCCTAGCTTTTGAAGGAAAGAGAAGGGGACTATGTTAACTATTGCCCCATCGTCAACCATCGCGCATTTCACATAATTGTTATAAACCCATACTTGCAAATGTAAGGCTAGATCACCTTAGTGTACAATCTCAAATACTCTGTTGGCATTTTTTTAATTTCGAATATAAACTCGGTATCCCTATCCGGTTGCCTCCAAGGGTGGATATCAAAGTCTATATGGTTTACCTGTGTTTCGGGAGGTGGAGTGATGTTAATTAAATGACCTAAACCTAATGCCTCTAAAAGAACAGCCCTGTGGGGAAGAGATTTCCTTAGTAAGTCCAAAAAAGAAATGTGTGAGAAGGTTTTTTTTAGATCACTAATTAAATCATAGGCACCTATGGGTTTTACTAATATTTGTTGGATGTTATCTGTCTCTGGCAAGTAACTTGGAATTGGCTGAGAGGAATACTCTCGTGTCCTTGTTACAGCTTCTACAGGTAGTTCAGTGTCTAACTCCACTAAACCAACTATCTTGGGTCATGGCTGACTTCCTAATTGTGATGTAACTAATGGATTTAGTGAAGTCGAGGCTTCATGATCATTGTTTCCTGTCATTATGCCCTTATTCGTCCCATTTGGATTTAATTTGTTGTTATTGTTATTGTGATTTGGGAGCAGATCGTTGAAGATCTTGAGGGGAGCATTTTGAGGGGAAATTACCCTTATAAAAGTATTTGGCGCCAGTGATGCAGGATCTACTAAGAACATATCTATGAAAAGTTGTCTTTGTTCTTCTGGCAGACGTTACATGAACTTATTGTAATCATGGCACATTCTAGTGTCATGGCCTCGAATCTTGTGGAAACCACAATATGAGTTAGGATTGTAATTCCTAGTTTGTTGGTTTGGTGCATATTGTGGCCCAAAACTCTGATCAAACCGTTGCCTATTAGGATTAAAGTTTTGCATTTGTTGTTTTTGGTTTTGGTTCTGGTTTTGATATCTAGTTGAGTTTTGGCTTGGACCTTGTGTAGGGTTTCGCCGTTGTTGTTTTTGTGGATGATTAAAATCCACTGCATTTATTGTTGGGGTGAAGTTGTTTCGTTGGTTTTTCGTTAGTGGTGGAGTATTCACAATATTTATCTTTTTAGCCCGATCGCTTACTCCATCAGTTGTCACTCTGTGGTTTTTGTTAAGGATTTTAGGTTCTTGATTGACATTTGTGGTAGTAGGATAAGTCGTAATATTCTAGTTGGAGGTGATTAACCTCCCATTTGTTCCATACATTTTGTGACTGCTATCTATTGCAACTTGATCTATTCGAGAGTGCTCTCAAGTACTTCATCATAAGTCCTTAGTGGGAACTTCTAGACTTCTTCCTTCACTTCTTTCTTTGAGAGAATGAAGGAATAAATTACATAGTTCCGTTCGGTACATGTTTGAAGCACTTTGGAAAAAGAATAAAGAACTGTAAGCCACCTCTGGATGAAATGAGTGACAGATTCATTGTGTTCTTACTTAATGTGCAAGAATTCCCTGATCCCTATTCTCAACAGTTTGTTCATGTCAAATGCCTTAATGAACTCTAAAATGAGTTGTTTAAATGAATGGATGGAAGCCTCAGGTATTCTATAATACCAATTAAGGGTGATGCCCTCTAACATTTTGGGGAATATTTTAGCAACAACCCCGTCCCAAGGGAGTAGTTCTCGAATGGCTGTGGCATAGGCCTTGATATGTGCATTCGGGTCTCCCTCCCCTTTGTATTTAGGAAAATTGGGAAGAGGTCTTGGAAGCATGACACTTCATATGGTGAAGTCTAAGGGCTCTTTCAAATACTCTGAGTAAGTTCCTATCACATAGGTTTTGACCATTGATGGTGCTTCTTGCGCGGGAGCGGAGGTGGAATGGGTTGTTGATATGACATAGTGTATGCATTGCATAACGGCATAAGGAAACCCCTGTGGTTGAGAAAACATTCTCGAGAGAGGAGAACATATCTCCTTGTGGTGATTTGCAGACATGTTTAAGTATGAAGGGGTATTGTCTAGGAATGGATTATTTTGTACTAGACTGGGAGGTACTTTGGAATGGTGTTAGAAATGGTGGTTCTAGTTGGTGTTTTTGTGAATACTAGAAATTCATGCCCAACGTGCCTATTCCTATGAGGATGTCTACTTGGCTAGGATGGTATGGAGGATTGGAATTTCCTTCCACAATCATAATACATCCTAATAGGATCAAAATATCAAAACTCTCATATACATCCTCACTATCATCGACATGCATTCTAGTATATATCAAAACAAGAAGACTAATAAATCATATCTGGTGACTAGTCATCACTCCATCTGATATCCATGCCTATCTCATATGTCTCCTCATCCTCACCTCCTACCTAATGGCTCATTATCTCTCCACCGATCATAGGTCTCGCTTCTAGACTCCGCCTGGCTCTCAGTTGGGTTGTTCCTCCATGAATTCATCACCTCACCCTGACCTTGTCTCTGGGCTTATCAGCCCCCTGTGCTCTCGATCTATGAGTGTGGGATCTATTCCTCTCACTCACTACCTATTATGCCCTGTACTCAACATAAGAGGGGACATCTATCACTATGGTCATTAGATGGTCCTAGTAGTACCATGCCTCATTCAAGGCATCCCTAAACCTCACCATCGACACCATCTGAGGTGGTGCCATGAGTCTCACAACAAGTTGTGAGCTATGTCTTACTAGGGCTGGCCTTAGACCCTGTACATGTGCTCCATATCCTCCTTCCTGTACCTAAGGACCACGTCCTGTCATTGCTGCTTGTAGTGTGGGACCCTGTCCCTGAGCCTATGACAGTGCCTGCATTGTAACATGGGCATATATGGCCACAACCTGAGCCTGTGTAGTGACCAAATATCCCTACAAACCTACTACATACACCTATAAGGTGACTACCTATCCCCACTCTACATATCCACCCTATGTGGGTGCATATCCCATCGCAACCTGGTCCTATAAGGCCACCGCTTGAGCCTATAAAATGGTAACCTATGCCTCTGACCCTGTGAGTTTCCCCTGTAAAACTGTAATTTGTGCCTATATGGAAGCCACCTAACCCTACAAGGTATCCCTATGCACTGTGATGGTGGCTAAGTATAGCTACCTCAGCCTCGGGGGTGTCACTTGTAGTTGTGCCACCCACCACTACCTATATATATCAATGACCTAACATCATGAATCCACCTGTCTGCTGCCTTCTCCTCTTGCTCTATTGATACGCTTGGTCATTCGGTTGACATAGGTCTCTCCATGTCATCTATCCTATACTAAGGGAAGGGTAGTAACATGCCATGTGGTAACCTAAACTGCCATCTTACACTGTCTACAAGTATCATCTCGTGCTCACTGACATAGTGCCCCTATATCTAACTCTACAACTATAGCTCCCTTAACTCCTCCACCATGTCTCTATATGAGGGATAGCTAACATAGGGCCTCTAAACAATATCCACACCAGATAATCCCTCCAACACCCACCTATAATATGAAACATCATACATGGCCCTAGCCACCCTATGCTCCCCACCAACTGGTACCCACCATCTATAGCTGACTTTGACCAAGCCATCCCCGAACCAATCAAGTCAGGGAAAACCAACTGGATACACACATACATTGTGCTCATATGCCCATCAATGTAAAAGAAAAGTGAAACACAGATTAAACCTCCACAACCTCCCATAGGGCCATAGCTCCGTATACAACTGCATAAGGAATTCCGGTTCCCATGTAAAACAAATCTGCTCCTCCACCATCTCCTGGAGCACTCTCATCAATGATCATGAGAATCTACCACCCTAAACATCTAGTAGGGAAAAATAATATATCACCTCCATCATCAAAATAATAGACCTCATCTCCCGAGGATGGGTTGCATACATCTCCCCGTAGTTTAGGCTTGCGCTATGGTACCTCAATTTTCTCATCACCTCCCCAAACACAGCCACTATAGGCTTCATGAAGGCATTTGAAGAAATAGAATACACTCACTTGCCCACAATCGGTAGCCACAACATCCTCGTATACATACTCTAGGGTGATAATAATCTCACATGTCAAGAAATGAAAAGTGTTGGCCATTATATCCCATCTATTGATGAGTGCGGACATCAAACTAGGATCTTGTACTACATGCCTATAGCATCGGATCCCAATCAATCCAATTTGAATCATGTGCTCCCACTCCTCTGCAGTCACACTTGACCGCATATCTACATATAACTGTGGCACTCTGTCTCGCATATGTAGCTTGTCCCTAGCCCACATCCAATAAAACACAAGTATTGTTAAGACCTCATTACCTCCGATTACATATTAACCCCAACACCATACCCAATCACACAAATATTGCTTACCCCATTTAGCTAATTTAAATCCCAACCTCCTACCCTTTACATTCATGACTCATTACCTTCACATTATTTCACCTACTCACCTAACCCATCTAGCCAATGACCATATGTTACCCTTACCCCTCTATAACCCACATTACTTGCCCCTTTTTGACCTATTTTTCCTTTTGAAGCATATCCCTTCTTACCCTAGTCCCTCTTTCATCCTAACTGGCACTGATATCCTATACCATTACCAGTTATCCTTTACCGATATTAGTTATGATTAATCGATGTCACCACCCTAATCTTGACTAAATGTTGGCTACAACACCAATATTGGTCTCCGATGTGACCCCTAAAACTGAAACCCCTCTTCTATTTCTAAAAAAATGACAAAAACAACCCTACAATCCTAATTATTTCCTAACACTCACACCCCACATTTATTTCCCCCTATTTAACCTATATTTCACCTCCTCCCCGATTTCATCTATTTTTCACCCAAATTTAACAATTAACATTCCCGCCCAAAAATTTCTTCATTATAAAAACACAAATTAGAGCAAAACAAAAACAAGCTAGAAAATGCTGCCTACCTCATCTCAATGGCATTTATGTGGTGGAACATCCGCCTCTGCATTGGTGGTCTACCCGAACCCTCTCCCACCTCTACCATACAAAAATTAATCCCACACATCTCCACTTATCACATGTCTCCAACCACTCTCGTGGACCCATCTACCTGGTTCATCTCACCACTTAGTAACCTCCACCTTAGCTAGGTACAATAGGTTGTCATTTTCCTCACCAAAAATGTACACATCACTTAGCTTAGCTCGTCATTTTCTCAAAGTCAACAACAATAATGATTCCATAAAATCTAAAATTTTAACTTTATAACCCTAACCTGCCATGATCGACGTCGGTCATACAAAACTGACATCAGTTACCTTATAATTGACATCAGTCATTTGCTAATACCATTTCCTCCATGTTTTTCCTATTTTTACCTAACCTCATTATTGCCACATAACTTTTTTCCAAAGACTGCAAAACCCATCAGTACCATACCCACAAGCCTAAACTACCCCTACACTTCCTTAATTGTTTTTAGGGATTTGTTATTCTACCTATACCTTGGCCTTACCTGTGCCATGACTTATTTACCTGGACTTGACCTACTTTGTGTGACCGTTGAACTTGTGTACTCACTATACCTTGTGATGTTGTTACCTATGTTGTCTTAGCCTAAAAATTGTACCTTTCCTATTGTTTTGTTGTTTATCCCGACCAAACCCGTGGTGTAATGGATCATACCTAAATGTTCCTACACCTCACCTACATTGAGATTCCGGACCATATCCTATACCTTGATACCTCGAATCACTTCACCCTTCTTTGGATAAACCTATCAATATTGGACGATGTATAGTTTGCAAGCTCTTCAACTTGGTACCATGTTACGCCTATACGTTTGCATGCATTCGATTGCCATTAACCAATTAGAACTGCCCATTACCTATTACCTGATTTGACCATTACCCATTACCCAATTTGACCTTGGCCTATTACTTATTACCTGAGTTAACCATTACCCTTTCCCCAAAGTACCAATACTCTTACCCACCTACCTCAACTTACACCAACTACACATTTATCAAACCACTTACCGAATCCATATAACACCTCATCAATTCCTGGTTTGAGGGGGATAAACTCCACCCAAATTTTGGACAACCCTACTCTTACCCATACATGGGGAAATCACTTCCTATTTTTGTTAGCGTCACTTACCAATATAAGCTCCATGATAAAAAAGGGGTAAAATGTAGACATCAAAATTAGGTCATACTACCCTTATAACTCTGTTAATTAAATTAACCATACCTTACATATTCATATCCCATAGTACACATGATTAATTGAATTAATTACTTTAATTAATTTAATTAACATCCTAACTTGACCACCTCACCTAGCCAACTCACCTAGCCACCTCACCCATGACCCACTCATACCCCATTAATGACCTAAGACCAAGTCTAAGTCTATCCTAACTAACTATGACCTAGTCTAGAACTAGAATTAACTCCTATTAACAAACCTAAGATGACTCTTACTCATTCCTCTCGTGGTCTATCACTTGATAATTGGATGAATATTGAAGACCATTCCAAAATAACAACAATCAAAGTTATTTTTTGATAACCTAGATATTCCTACCTTAACCGATACACTGGTTATACCTCAATCGAAGTTGGTCCCCAACAATCGTTGGTTAGGTTAAATAGATTTCCAAAAGCCTTTTCCTAGTTTGTTCATTTGATTCAGGATCGCATATGAATAGAGACTTGGAGATTGACTTTCGGGGAGATATTGTGTGGAGGCCATATATTGGCTACCCATCATATAGGGGCATGATGGAGGAGTTATACGAGCTTTAATCGATAAGGTAGCTATAGGGGTGGCATGCCGTGAGCATGATTTGATACCTATAGATAGGGTCAAACACTAGTTTAGGCTACCATAGGACATGCCTCCACCTTTCCCATAGTACCAAAGAGATGATGTGGAGAGACCCATGTCTCCACCAAATCTAAGTGTGCTAAAAGGGCATGAGGAGTAGCTAATGGATGGGCGTATTGATAAAAATGGAGTCACAGATGGTTATAGGTAGTGGTGGGAGGCACCACCAAGACGAGGGCAACTCGATATTGCTACCATGAAAATACATAGAGACTCCTTTGGAAGGGTAGTTGTCCACCCTTTAGATATAGCTCACAGGTGTGTAGGGTCAGTTGACAGTAGCTCATGCATAGGTGGCCACCATGATGGCCCAAGTGATAGCCTTACAAGTGCAGCTAGGCTAGGTATAGGAACCCACACATGGTGGTGATGGGGTACATGTAGCCACCTTACAGGAACAGTGTAGTAGGGTCATATGGCCACTACATGTAGACACGTGTCAGTGGCCTTACAGCCCAGTTGCAGCCTCATGGACTTGCACAGATCGGGACAGTGGTCATATACTATAGGAAACAATGGCAGAAAGGGTCCCATGGTACATGGAGGAGGACATGTATCATAGGTATAGGGACCAAGGTTAGGGTTAGAAGGAAAAGGTACACAGGTTGCGTTGAAACCTATGACACCACCTCGATGGTGACTATGGTGAGGTTTATGGATGCCCCGAATGAGGCCCGTTACTATCAATATCACCCGACAAATACCGGGATAGATGTCCCATCTTATGCTAAGTATAGAGAACAACAAGAAGTGAGTGAGAGGAATAGGTCTTGTGCTCATAGCTTAGAGAGAAAAAAGGGTCGACGATCCTAGAGATAGGGTCAAGGTGAGGCTACTAGTTCACGTAGGCTAGGCCCAACCGAGGGCCGTAGAGATTAGACAAGAACCTATGGTGGGAGGAGAGATGTTAGTAGGGTGGAAGACAAGTAGAAAGGAGGATACAGTGAGACTCGGCCTAGAGGATATGAGGTAGAGTGATGAGTAGCCACTTGCTATGATTATTGTTTTAGACATTTTGATATATGTACCACCTGTGGGCTAAAGATAGTGAGGTTTTATATGAGAGTTTTGTGATTTTGATTTTTATACTAGCTTGCATGTCAAGAGAGTGAGGCTCGTATCTAAGTGATTTGAGATAATTGTATTTTATTGTATCTCAGTACATATGTATTGATACACATACTTTCTCTTTTATATAGAGGACGATACTTATTGCTTCATACTTAATAAACGACCAAGAATGGTTTTGGTTCCTCTTTTCTATTTTTGGATGATATGTCATTGGAGCACTTTGGACCTAATTTAACTAAGTTTAAAAAATAATGAATCTATCCTAATATTTTATGACTTATGCTAATTGGGAAGGAAAAAGGATAAGGAGGGACCTAGACTTATACCATGGACCTATCTATGGACCTAAGTTGTTTTCCTAAACTAATGTAACCTAACTTAAGGTATGGACAACCTAAAGGGGATGTGTGGAACGACATGGAAAAAGGGTGGTCAGTGGCATCAGTTTCAAAATATTAAATGGGATTTAATTCATTCTTATCTCTTACTCCACCAACTTTGGCATGGGCATTTGGGAAAAGATAGGGAAGTTGCACTGGCATCTCCACCGAGTTTAGTTGCATGCAAAAATTTAAAAATAAACATTGATAAATGTGGAGATGGCAGTGGCATGGAAAATGGAGGGAACTGATAGTCCTTTACATTTAATGTTTTCGAACTTGGCAAAATAGCCTAGGAAAATGCATGAGGGGTTTTGCATGGTTGTTTTATTCTTCAGTTCATTTTTAGCTCGAGCTTTGCATGATGTTTTTCTATTTGTCAAATATCCAATTTAACTTTTACTTGAATAATTATTTTTGCATTACACGTAGCTATGTTTGGACTCTATAAAATCTAAAATAAGATGATAAAGTATTGGAAGTTAGTTGACATTTCTTGGAGAAGAAGAGGCTCTTAAAGTGCATCTTGGAAATATTCTGAAAATCAAGGAGAAGCTCTATAAGGCATGATAGGATCTACCCATTAAGTTTCTTTGATTTTAATTAATTGTTTTCATTCAAAGAACTCATTGTTGGAAATGATTTGGTTTTACTTACTTAATATGATCTCTGTACTTGTGATTTTTTTATTTTTATCGCGTATGCTTTATCGACCATGTTGAAATAAGATCTCGGGTTTCTTTTTTATTGATTAGGTCTTCTCGACTATGTTTTAATCTTTCTCGTGTGGGCTTGAGATGAAATCGGTACTATTGGTAACCTTGTTGAGCTATGTAAATGTGGTAATATTTCAGTTGCTTAACGTGTGGAACTTGGTTAGAACACTTGTTTCACCACTAGGAAATCTACAGGTGTTTAACCATTTAAACATCTCGACTATTGCTAGATCTTTCTTTAAAATTGAAGATGTGTATGAGTATTATCAATTTTTGGTTTTGTTTCAAGGTTTTATTTTAAACTCCCTATTTCAGGTTATGTCTGCTCCTTCGAGTATTGAGGAAAGTATATAGTTCTAGGTTTTGCTAGGAAAAGAGATTTTTCATTTGTTAAGACTTGTTAGATATTTTTTCTATTAAGACTTGTTAGATATTTTTTTGTCTGTTGAGACTTGTTAGAGCTATTTCATTCATTAATGAAGGATCCAGAAGGAATAACCTTGTTATCTCCTAGAAAGGGAATTAATGATTGTGCAGGTGTAATTTAATAAACATGTTATTCTATCTTCTATTCATTTGGAGTATTTGGGTAATCTGTGGGATCAAGGAAACTGTTGATATGAAGGAAAATAATTTCTTAGGTTTTGGCATATTGTTATTCATTTGTTGTTGTCAACTTGAATGTCTGATAAGTTTGAAAACATTGTTTTTGTGTTTAGTTTTCATGAATCTTGACCTGGGGCCATTGACCTTATCTTCAATTCATTTTGATTTTTGAAAATATTATAGCATTGAATATAAAATAATAAGGCATCTCCTGTTTATTTTAATCACATTTTAAGTTCATTTTTCCTTAACGGATCTGAGTTAAGAGGATTGGGAAGACTTAAGCTTTGGTTAATCCTCATCCTTTCTCCACTATGTTAGTTAGGCGTTAGTTACTTGTTTCCTAGAGTTTTCGGTATTTATTTTACTGTCCTCATTGATTGCTGAAAGGTAAATGAATGTTGTTCTTCATTCTTTCTTCTTTAGGAATGTTATCATTCAATTCAATCCCTGTTCTATCCTTTGTTTGGAATTTTAGTTAAGGATGGTAGAGATTGGACTTGTTTGTTATGTTCTTGTTTAGATCATGCTCTCTTTATAATCATGCTTAGATTTTGAGTGAATAATATCTCTCTCTCCTTTGATTTTCCTTCTATTTCAATCTTGATGAGGGAGCTGTCTAGTTTGGTCTGTTTTCTTAGTACCTTCATTGAGACTTTCTTGAAGAATTAAGTCTAGTTGTGATAGGATAGTTTAGCTGAAGCAGAGGTTACTTAGAAGGATTGTTGTGTTTGGTTTGAAATATTTTTAGTAAGTCTTTTTGTTTGGTGAAAAATATTTAAATGGTTGAAGGAGCTAAAGATTATTGTTAAATCCCTCCATTCTACTATTTTGACTTAAACTTTGGTAATGATGTATCTCTTTGGGGATTGTGTGCTTAGTTCCAATTGCATGTCAAATTGATCTATCCTTTTTTGAAATATGTTTAGTGTTGAAATTGAACTTAAATTGGTTTCTAATTTTGAATTTGAGTTATAGGATTCTTAAATTATAAACTCTTTCCATGTTATATATTTTGGACCATCCTAATCCTATGTTTTGAATTGATCTTGGCATCTCAAATCTAGGATGAATTTAGGTGAATAAAATTGTTCTACTATGGAAATAATATTGTTCTATCTAATGCTGAAATATTCCTAAGAAATTGTAGGGATAGTTATCTTCTCAAGTTAGATAAGAATAATTGATAATTGAATCATGTAGAACAAAATATGAAAGGAAAATTGCGATTTTGATGAAATAGTACTTATCTGGAATACTATTTTAAATATTTTTAGGTAAAACAATAGTATGAAAGTTGAGGTTGTTTATATCATGATTTATTCTTAATTATGATATGGTTTACCACTTATTATCTCTCTCTCTCTTCTTCTGAATGGTGATTTCTTTTGTTATGTCTTTCTGTAATGATCAAAGCTATTTCATAATAGGAGAGTTCTCTTTATGAAAAAATTAGCTAAAAGCACATCATTTTAATGTTTAATTCTTATCATACTTAGTTCAATGAACTGACCCATGCTAGCAATTTTGTAGATGGACTTCGTAAGTGATGAAAGGAGAATATCTTTTAGGATGTTACTTTTTCTTACCGAAGAGACTAGATATTTTATGATGAGATATGGATCATTATTGAAATGTATTTATTAGAAAATAATTTAATACTTGTAAATGATTTTGTTTTTGGTGTTTGACACTAGAATTTTTTTAAGTGTTTGGACTTATAATGTATGAATCCATTTTTGATGAATAAAAGAGTCAGTGGGTTTATTTGAACTTGATGTATAAATTTTTGGATATTTTGTGTATGGAAATGGTACGCTTATCTCTTTTTTATATATATCGTAATATACCCTCTTGGGTTGGTTTAAAATGAATAGAGGTTAAGGGTACTAAATGTACTACCCTCTTAATTAAATGCAACTTATTAAAGTTGACATATGTGATTGGACATTCAACTAGATCACTATGGCTATACTAAAACAAATTTTTGTGGGTAAATAAAACCATGATGATAACTTGTAAAATACTATGGGGTTATAAATGAACATTAATACTTTATAAGAAAAAGGGAAGGCAACTTCCCTGCAATGATTATTAGATTGTTTTAAGACCTCTTAAAAATAAATCTGAAAGTTATCTTTGATAGTGGAAGGTGTGCTTCCTCTTGATGAGTTCCTTAACTAGAATAGGAATGTAGAGAAAGGAAATTAAAAGGGATTAGACTTCATTCCATTGAATTCTAATATAAAAATAACTTTATCTAATCTTATGTAAGCTAAGGCTTGAGTAGGTGAGTAAATAACAATAACACCCCTCGAACTGTTGTTACTTTCTCCTAAGCATTCAAGTGTTGATATGTGATTTCTAGTAAATGGATTGTGTACCTCTGCTAAATCATGCTTGATATGTATTAAATTTCTTAGATCTTGACCGAGTCAAAATATTAATAGATTTTTATTTATTTCATTTTGTGGATCAATATTAATCTGATCATGGAATGAATTATACAGTATTCATCAATAATATCTAGACTTGGACCAGAGGAATTGATCAAGTAATGCTTTAATTTTGTGAAGTGATAAAATTAGATCACAAACCTTGAACAGTCAATATGGAAGCATTTAAAATCGGGTCTATGACTCAGCCGATCTTGAGAAATGAAACGCCTCGATATCTAGTATATCCGGAAGGTCTCGATTAAAGACCTAATAATTCATCGACATACAACTCAATAAGAACAGAGTGGCTGTTCTAGAAAGTGTAAAGTTAACTCTCCGAGTTTTCGTGAGAAGGACCAAATTTACTAAGGGTTATAATCTAAAACAATAACCTAACCTAGGGGTTAGATTATTGTATCTAACCTATTAGGCTATCCTAATAATAACTAAGTGTAAAATGGTTAACATGGTCATTACCCTAAAACTCTAACCTAAGATACTAACCTAGCTAACTAAGAGTTTTTTGGGAAGGGGCCTTTGAAGGGTGGCGAACCATGGGCGCTATTCTCATGGCAATAAATGGGAAGGATAAGGATGAGGGACAGTATATGGCGGAGGCTTATGCGCGGCTAACCTGGCGTAGACTTGGCAATTACTAAGTTTGGAAATGAACTTGAGTTTTGATGGACTGCCGCCAATTTGCGGCTCGGTGGAGTTGAGATTAAGCGGGAAAATTGGTTTAATGGCATTTAATGTCTAGTGAGTCAAGCCGAGCTCGCGAACAACATCTTGGAAGGTTTGTTTGTGTATCGTGATTTTCGGTCTTCTTCTCTCTCTCTCTCTAGTTTACCGCTCATTACCGCCTCTCTTTGAGTTGCATGGCGAGAATGAAATTCTCCTGCTCTTTTCTCTCCCCAGGAGGATATATTGTAAATGGGACAAAGGAAAATTTGTTGGTCATCCAGATTGTGGAAAAGAAAAGGAAGTTTGAGCTCTTCCTCTGTCTTCTTCGAAATTCGATCAAAATACGTGCATGCTAGGCCCTATCCTTTAAATATTTTGTCAGTTTTCAAATGTCTTCATTAAAACAACTCGTTCATTTGTTTTGTGAAGATTAGATGAATTTTCTATGAGATCTAGTTTGATTATTGGTTGATTGATTTCTTCAGTCCCGATTTTTCTTCAAATCCGCTTTGTTGGGTGTTTGTGGAAATCCTCTACTTGTTTGTGCATTCTTCCCGATTATGCATGAGAGGTATTTATTAACAATATGTGTTCGGCCTGCTTGCGGCGGAGCCCTCGAATATACCTATGGTAGTATGAGACCACACTTTGTTTCGTGGTCGCTGATCTTGTTATAAACATAAAATGATTTGGGTGATTACCGTAAGATTGTTGTATTATTCGCTTATTAAAAAAAAAAAACTCGTCGTGGGATTTGTTGACAAATACTAATGATACTTTCGGTTTCATTTGTTTTCAACTTTTAGTTTGGAACAGCAAGTGTCACCATAGTCTTTTCGACTGCGGAAGTTGTTTTCCTTGCTACTGTGTTATTACTTGCGCAGACTCATGTATATTATAGATACACTGCATACTTCGTTGTATTGATCCAATGGAGTCGATGATTGAATCGTAATTGCCAGGAAGGTAGATTTATCCATAAGTTTTGTGAAGGGTCTTTTCATGAAAGCCCGTAAGATGAAACAGGCTTTTGATGAATATTGAAATAATTGAAGGATAAAGACTTTTTGTGTATGCATTTTTATTTCATTTGAAAACTCTTCAAAGTTTCAAGCAATAGATTCCCTAAGCTTTAAGGGTATTCACTTGTTTTACTTGGTTGATGTTGATTGTTAACCATGAATGGCGTCTATTGATTTATCGGCCAATTTCTTGTATGTTAAATGGGTTCGATGAGTGCAAAATCCTTAACAAGATTAAGTTAACATGTGACTTGGATCGAGGAGTTGATTGAATAATTCATCAGATATTTTGAACCAAATATAGTTAAGTCAGTGACTTAATGGATGAACATGCATTTCGATCTTGTTGAACCATTGGGATCCCTTCGTGTTTTTGGGATTTTGAGTTACGATGTTTATGAGACATGTATATCTTCAACCTCGTGCAAATTAGTATAAAGCGACCTATTATGAGTAATTTATTGTCAAGTTATCATTATGCTTGGTTGATGAATGACAAGTGAATTCTTATGCATTCGCTTGAATTGATACATCCGCTTGAATCATAGAACTTCCGGAAGGGTAACCAAAAGCATATTTTTCGAATTCGACCACTGACACTAATTTTTGTCATTGTTGAGATCCTTAGTTTGGATGATCAAGCTTTCGTGTTTTGACCTTGTTAGGGTAAGTCGCGAATAACGCACCAAGACTTGCATGCCGCAAGGTAAGGATCGCTTAATTCCTTTCCTTCACTTCAAGCAAGAATATGTATGCTATGTTTCCTTCCATTTTGATCTCATTCCGATCGATCGTGCATGATTTGGAAGTACCGTGTGGGCAACATAGCATAGTCCTTCGGGAAACCTTAGATTGTTGATGCAATAGTTGTTGTTTTCAGCGATACGCCAGAGCTCTTGTTTTCAACTCGGTGATAAGCCTTACTGTAAAAGGAACTAGCATTGGGCTTAGGATTGATACATGATTTGTTGATGTGTTAGTTGCTATACAAGAGTTTGAGAAAGTTTCTCGCTCTTAGTTAAACAAAGTTGATCTTGTTTTGCATGGTTTGCCTAACTTGTTCATTTATATACCGTTGATCGTTACTGCTTCATATGTGAAGGCAAAGATACAGTTGATGAACTTATGTGAAAGGAAGTATGAATGGTTTGGTTCTTTCTCTTCCTTTATTTAATATTATTGATAATGGACTTTCAAAGGGGGAAATTGTTTGTAACATATTGGTGGAATCCTATGTTATTTCCTTTTGAGAATGAAACAATCACCAATGTTGTGATTTTGGGTTTAATGATTGTTGTGGTATTCGTTCCTTGTTTCTTAATATTTGATGAAATATTAGGAAATGATTAAGACTAATTGTAATAATGATAGAGTTACATAATTGTAATCATTCTATTACAAGGGCATAGTCCGATTATGTTTACTTATGTGAATATCTCGATCTCATTTAAACATGGTATGTTTAATGAAAACAATTGATGGATTGCAATTGTTTTAAAAGTTAGTGCTTATCATGCTCGGCCTATCGAATCGACTCATGTTGACTATTTTCGAGATGGTTGCCGTAGAGGGTAAAAGCAATGCAGATCCGATAAATCGATTGTTTATTTGATTTATTATGAATTACAACTTGATTTTATGGATGTACTATATGAGAAAAGATGTTTCTTTTCCATTAAGTAACGTTAGCATTATATCAAGTATGCTTGCATAAAATGTAATCAGACGAGTTTCAAAGGAATGAAAATAAGTGTTTGATACTTATGTGTTGTATTCATTCTCGAATGATGAACTTCTTCGGTTTACGTAACGAAGAGGCATAGTTATCTTTGTATAATATGGATGCTTTTGTGATTGATAATGAAAGCTTGTAGAAGTAATTAGACTAAATTCTTATGAGTATTTAGTAGTTCTAGTTTGCTTCGCAAAAGCAATATTGTAATTTAATTATTGTCTCTCTTGGGATAGGTTAAAATTGAGCCTAAAAGATAACGCTAAACAAGTTGGATTGAATTACTAATCCCTAGTCCTAAGTATAACAGACAATAGTAATTGATTCTAAATCATTTATATCTTAAAACTAAAAAGTATGATATAAATTCAGTTAAGAGAACATAGGCAATCAATGGAGATCGATGGCATTCTCAAGCATTGGTTATGAGAAATTGTCCCGCTCTCATTGCTTTGGAATCGTGTGTATTCTAATGACTCCTGATGAGAGCGTGACCGTAATACCTCTACCCGTAATGAGTCTTTTAGAGGAGGGTCGTCTTAAGACAAAGAATCCAGGATTTGGAAAGGCTAACCTTAGGAAAAGTCTTTAAAGTAATTTAATCTCTAGTGCGTAACGCTTACTTTTGGGTAGATCTTCTCGAGGTGGATTTAAAGGATGACGACATAAGGTCGATCAGGTAGTGCGTAAACTCCGAGAAGATTAGGATCTTCTCTCAAGTTACAACAATGCAGGTGACTTATGGCGACACCCTTTCGATTGATCGCTAAGATTTACACTTGATTTCGCATTTCCAGTTACCTCGGGACCGATTAAGAACGTGGCCATGTTATAAGATCCGCCGGAGATTTGGGTATCATGACACACAAGCTGATCATTGCAAGGTTGAACCAAGATGTCCTCATATCCCTAATCCTCGTAGGCATCCATATAACATTATCACCTTAATTAATCCTCCAGTGATTCACCGTGGAAAGAAAGGACTGATGTTAGTCATTATAAGACATTCTATATAACATATGAATGGGGTGAAGGACGTATTCCGATTGACGAGTATCCGTTAAGGAATACGAGACATGAACAAATATGTTTCAAATCTTTGGCCAAAGTATCGCAAAATTGATTGCGTTGTCCTAATTCACCTAGTCTAAGGGATGAGATGCCGATGAATAATGGTAACAGCTTATTCGGCTTAGATTCCTCGACATGAGCATTCTCGAATCCCGCATTAGGAAGAGAACCCAGTATTGTGTTAAATAAAAACACTAACTCTTTTTACTCATGAATAGATCGGTAGATTACCGAGTCATGGAATGAATAGATCGGAGGTATTCCGAGTCATTACAAATGCATATGGTTCATTATATAAATGGTTATTTGAATCAGTGAGTTCTAAATTATGTATTTAGAACCAAGATGCAATTATCAAAATTTTTTTTTTTGACTTGTTCTATTGTCTAAAATGAGGATGTTACAACAATACTATTATGTATGCTCAATCAAGCTTATGTGAAACCTAAATTAGAATGTTAATGGATTAAAAATATAACTTCTAAAATGCTTAGGATGTAGATGTATCTACATACCAACTTCAATTGAAATTTTTACTTGAACCCTAATGGTTAATGAACCTATTTATTCAATAGGGCTACCGCAATTAACCCTTGCTAAGGAAAATTTAATAAGTCATTAACTTATTTCTATGGTATATTCATCCAAATGAGAAATCAGGTTAGATGTTGGCACACGCCAACCAGTAGTACAATACCTTTGTGAAGACTTGGGTCTTCATCAATGCCGTTGCCTATGTTGTAACACCCTCAAATTTTAATCGCTAGATCTACATAAATTCTTACTTGGTCACGCTTCGCCTTGTAGAGAGTTAGGGGTATGATCTAGTGTCAAAGTCAACTCACAATGACTTAGATAACTAGACACATAGAATCAACTTAGGTTGATTGGGTATGTCTATGTATCCTTAGTCCCCAAGAGCAGTTCTCCACACTAAACTTGTCATAACTCGCTAGGTATAAAACTCGAACAAGTGGACTCGACATGAGTCAATAAAGACCATTCTAGATAACATACGGGGGTGAAGGACGTATTTCATATTATTAGTATAACATATAAGAAGAGAAACACGAAAATATATTTAAAATCTTTTGATGAAGTATCACAAGCTTTTGGTTACATTTTCCTATGTCACCTAGTTTAAGAGGATGTATTTTAGATGAATATTGGTAACAGATTAGATAGGCCTCTTAAATAGAAAACTTAGTATAAAAATCATTAAGTTAACATGAGATATCAGGTATGATACCAAGTCATAAAATGAGATATCGGTGTTCCAATGAGTCATTTACAAATGCATATAGTTTTCTATTATGAGATTGATCGATTGGAATGTGTGTTCTAAATTATGATTATTTAGAACAAAGAACATTATTCAAAATTTTTCCCTTGTTTCTAAATTCTTAAAATGGTAATGTTACTATTGATGCAAAATCACAACACCCCCGGATATTAATCGGTTTCTAGGTTGATCATATTAATATCCAAAGGTGTGATTGCATAACATCAATCCTTTCTCCAAGTGTGGGACTTGAAGAGTGAGAAAGGAATCTCCAGAGAAAGGCTGGTTCCTATTCCTCTGTTCAGGTGCACACGAAATATGCAGAGGGTTTTCTCAAAATCTAATCTAATCTGCCAAGGAGACAAGGTAAGAAAATACATAAAATAAATCTAAGCTAATAGAGGTGATGCACCGAGGAATGAAGGACATATGCTTTGCCACATTAAACATAGACCATGTAGATATAACACAACACCATGCACAGATAGCAAAAAATGCAATGAAAGATCAAGAATGACAGTAATAAATATGTAAGAGGGTTTAGAAACAACCACGTACACATATATATTGCTCAAGGATCGATTCAATACATTGAAAGTAGCCAAGGCAAAAAAATGGTGTTACAGTCTATATGGGAGGTTTGAAAACTCCACAAATCTTCTTATGAACAGGAGAGAAGGAGGGTGCAAAGTAGAAAATTTCCAACAATGAGAAAGAAACCCCTCCTTACAATATATAGGAAGAATGGGAGAGAAAGAGAGAGGAATTAACTGCCCCAACCACCTCTAGGTTGCATTTAATTCGTCCATCATGGCGAAGCGGCGGGTTCTGCAAAGCGGCGGCTTGCCTAATGAGTGGCGGGTTTCTGCTGTATTAAAGTTGTTAGTTGAGTATCACTTCGCTTATTATTTCGTGCCGAGCGTCTTCTGATTTTCTTTCTTCAAACTGAACCAAAATGCAAGATTGACCCGAAAATGTGTGAGAATCTCACAAGCTTTCCGTTGATATCAAAGAACGTGTAAATCCAAGCTCGGATCGAAAGATATGTCAATCAAAGATTTAGGACACTTAGCAATTGAAAACGGATTTTGAATTTCTTCCCGCGCTCTGCCACTTGGATGACACGTGGCGCGCTCTGATTCGCTGAATAATTCTCTCTCCTCTGCTTTTCGGCGGGCTTTCCTTTGAATTTTCCTCGTGGGTTCTTAAATGGGACACGTGGCACGATCCTATTTGTTCGGCTCGGTGCTCGAAAATTCACCCTTTGACTTTTCTGACCTTTACTCCTATGAGGACACGTGGCAATTTCTCAATGGTTCTCGGGCCTGCCGGGTCTTCCGCGTACTTCGCGTCCATCCGTCCCGGACGTCCCTTTTGATTTTGGACCTCTTGGGACAATTTCGGCCGATTCGGCCGGTTCGGGTATTTCTGGCCCGCTTGTTCCACTTTTTTCGGACTGACTTGACTCCTTTCGGCCGGTTCGGCCGGTTCGGTCCTTTTGTCCCGCGCGTCCCAATTGCTTTTGGGCTCCTTGTGCTGATTTCGGCCGGTTCGGACATTTCGCGCATTTTTGTCCCGCTTGTCCCGAAGGCGATCCTCTTCAGCAGTTAGCCAATTTTTCTCCTCGGCTGGATCGGCTTTTCGCGCCCGTCGCGTACTTCTGTCCCACTTGTCCCATTTTCTTTTGGACTGCTTGTGCTCATTTCGGCCGAACCGGCCGGTTCGGGCATTTTTGTCCCGCTTGTCCCGAAAGCAACACTTAGGACTAGGACTTAGCCGATTTTCGCGATTTTTTCTGGATTGACCTATTTGCCTTTCTGCAACCTTTGATGCATGTTATCGAAATTTTACCCTGGGGGGTGAAATTTTGACAACAATTTTGACGACTCAGCGGGGTTACCTGCCTGCTAGGTAGAAGATCAGTGGCCTTTTAGCGGTCCATTGGGCATGGAGTTAAGCATTATCCTGAAACAAGCCTGATACTGCAACTTCCCCTCCAGCAACACTCTGAACTGTAGAAAACAACCTGAGAGCAGCAAAACCTATGCCAAAGCACTTAGGGAAATAGAAACCTAACTATAACAGGACAATGTGCATACGCACTTAGAGGAATTAAGAAAAATCTAAATTAATATTTACAACGGCAAAATGTTTCTCTTAGTAGCAATGTTTAAGATGGATTCCGTTAACCGGAATCAGAAGTTCCTCTCCATCCAATGCAGACAATTGGAAGGCATTACTACTTTTGCACCCCGTGACCATGTAGGGACCACTCCAGATGGCATCAAACTTGGAATGCCTTCCTGGTTTTGCCCGATCTGCATCCCATTTCAGAACTAGGTCCCCTTCCTGGAAGGTCCTTGCCCTAGCTCTCTTATCAAACCATCTTTTTACTACGGCCTGATCCTTTTCAATCATCTGAACCGCATGTTCTCTGATTTCTTCTAATTCCATCAATTCTGCATACCTGGCCTCCATTGGTTCGAATTCAGATAACTCAAGCTGCTTCATGAGCTCCAAGGCTGGCAATTCTAATGATATAGGCAATACTGCCTCCTTCCCATAGACCAACTTGTAGGGAGAATTACCTGTAGACCTCTTTGGTGTTATTCTGTCAGCCCATAACGCTGATTTTAGCCTTGTATGCCATGTTCTTTGATTTTCATCCAGAGTCCTTCTGATGATTTTTAGCAAATTCTTGTTTGTGGACTCTGCCTGTCCATTACCCTGCGGGTAATAATTTGAAGAGGTGCTCAAATAGATTCCATTCTTGACAGCCCATTCTGTAATTTTTGAACCTATGAATGCTAATGCATTATCTGATATGATGGTGGCCGGCACACCGAATCTGGTTATTATCCCTTCATAAAAGTCTAGTATGCTAGACTCACTTGCCTCTTTGAGCGCTACTGCCTCGGTCCACTTGGTGAAATAGTCTGTTGCTGTAAGAATCCACTTGTGGCCTTGACTCGAATTGGGATTGATGACTCCAATGAAGTCCAATCCCCATTGCATGAATGGATGATCTACTGAAATTGGACGAAGGGGAAGTGCTGCTAACCTTCCTTTCCCTGTGAAGAACGCACATTTCTTGCATTTTTAACCCATGAGTAGCAATCATTGAATACAGTAGGCCAATAGTAACCAGCTTTCATGATTTTGAGAGTTGTTACTCGTGGGGTGAAATGGCCTCCTGCCTCCCCGTCATGGAACTCTTGTAAGATCCTCTCGATCTGACCTGTCCCGATGCATCTCAATAGAACACCGTTGATGTCCCTTTTAAACAAAACATTATCAACAAGCACATAAGGAATTGCTTGTAATCTGAAGTACCTTCTTTTCGCTTTGCTCATTTCTGGAGGGCACATGCCTGTTTGTAGGAAATGTATCATATTCTGAGTCCAACAGGGGGTGAACACATCATCATTTTCCTGTTTTTGATCTTCTTGTAATAGCAGGACAGCGTCTTCTTCATCTTTTGGGCTGTCTGGTTGTTTGGAAGCGAGCTGCTCACACAAACCTTTGCCTCTTACCAGCTTGGTGATCCTTATCTCAATGTCATACTCCATGACACGGGTGATCCATCCTACCCTTTTCTCATTCAAATCTTTGTTGAGGAGGAAGTCCTTAACCCCAGCATGTGAGACTAATAACTGGACCTTGTTATTTGAGACCAAATGCTTGAATTTCTTCAAGCTTCTGACTACTGCAAGCACATGCTTTTCAATAAAAGAGTACCTTAATTCACAGTCATTTAGGCTCTGGCTGAAGAAAGCAATCGGCTGCTCCTCATTATATTTGTTCTGTTGTACCAGAATAGCAGAAATAGTGTCATCACCTCCAAACGCATAGAGGATGAAATCCTTAGAAAAGTCAGGGTTGATGAGAGTAGGTGCCTGGGAGATGGCTTCTTTGATTGCTTCAAAACTCTCCTTGCCTTCTGCCGTCCATTTGAAAACCATGCTTTTCCTTAACATTTTGGTGATGGGCTTGACAAGGGCTGCAAAGTTTGGGACAAACCTTCGAACAAAGTTTATCCTTCCCAGGAAACTCTGAAGGGCTTTCTTGTGACTTGGCAATGGTAGAGCTCTTATGGCTTCAACCCTCTCTGGATCAATTGCTAATCCTTCCTTGGAGACAATGTGGCCAAGGAGTTTCCCTTCATGTGCAAGAAAGATGCATTTCTTAGGATTCAAAGACACTCCAAACTTTCTACACCTCTGAAAAACTTGCCTGAGGTGAAAGAGATGGTCTGCAGCATTTTTTGAGAAGACAGTAATGTCATCTAAGTATATCAGTACTGCCTTGTTGATCAAGCCTTTGAATGCCATATCCATAGCTCGCTGGAATGTTGCTCCGGCGTTCGACAGTCCAAATGGCATCTTCTTGTAAGCATACGTGCCCCATTTGGTTGTGAAGGCTGTCTTGAATTGGTCTTCCTCCTTCACCATAATTTGATTGAAGCCTGAGTAACCATCAAGTAGCGAAAACCTTTCTGATCCAGCTACGACCTGCAATATTTGCTCCATGGAAGGGAGTGGATAATGGTCCTTGAGAGATGCCCTATTGAGGTCTCGAAGTCAACACATAGCCTGATCTCTCCACTTTTCTTTCTGACCGGAACCAAGTTCGCAACCCAGCTTGAGTGCTTGATAGGGAATATAATTGCTGACTCAATCAGCTTGTCCAGCTCCTTCCTCATGAGAGGCTCCATGTGTGGATTGACTGGTCTCTGTTTCTGCCTGACAGGCTTAGTATTTGGATCCAACTCGATGGTATGCTGAGCTAAGTTAGGATTGAAGCCCTTCAAGTCTTCATAGCTCCAAGCAAACACGTCAGGGAATTCTTGACAAAGCTGTATGAACTCATATCTCTCTTGCTCAGTTGTCATTTTTCCAATTTGCAATGGCTTGTTCTCTTTTACCAAGATGGATACCGAATCTTCCCTCTTGACCTGAATATTTGCTTTCTCCTTTCTAAACTGATCATTGGGGTTAAAAATGGACTCCAAGGTGACAAGTCCCTTGGGCAGCTTGTCAGTTCTCAGCTGTATCACCTGGTCACCATATTGCTGTTCCAACTTCTCTTGATTCTTAGCTGAGAACTCAGCTTCTTCCTGCAAGAAGCGGATGATTTGTTGATCATTCTCAAATACCTGCCAACTGACATCGTTATCCGGCACTGAAGGCCTCACAATCACGTGGATGTTTGGCTGTACCTTGTCTTGTTGAATGTTTTCTACGATGTCAAAGGCTGCCCCTCTTTTGTTGCAAGCTCCAGCGGCCAGCCTTGATTTTCTTTTCTGGGAATGGCCTTGATGCCAAACCCTCAAAATCTTCCATGAGGTCCCACACCCTGTTCTTGTAGCACCTGAGTAGATCATTTTTGGCGGCATGTTGTCCCTTGACCTGATTTACAATCAGCTCACTGTCCCCAAAAACTTGCAAGTTCTTTATTTTTCTTTTTATTGCCCAATGCATCCCTGCACTTTGGCTTCATATTCAGCAGGTGTTATTGGAGCATGCAAATTGAAATCTAAAAGCTGAATAATACTTTACTCCTTGCGGTGAAATAAGCATGGCTCCTCCTCCTGCACCTTGTCTACTCCTTGATCCATCAAAAAACAGTTGCCATACCTCGTTCTCATCCTTGTGGTTTGGCTTGGTGATGCTAGGAATAGGTTGACTTTCTTCGTGTATACAATAGACCCCCAGCTCAGATTCTTCTACTTCTTGATAAGGATCAAAAGCATGCACCTTGCTTGCCCATTCATCAAGAGTCAAATCCGGGATACTTCCAACCTTAGTGTCGGCTTCATCAGTGCCGAGGTGATCTTCTTGATCAAATGCTGAGCAATTGGTATTAATATGACTTGGAGTATAGGGTTCAATGTGGAAGTCTGCAATAGGTTCTGACCTAATTGTAGCTTTAGTTCCATACCTCGTTCTGAACAGCATGTGTGACCAATCAGCGGACAAATATCCCCCAATCCTGGCAGTAAAGTCCCTTGACAAGCATAGGGCAAAGAGTGGTGGAAGGTCTATGACTGAGACGTCTTGTAAGACAACAACATTTGGACATGCATGCAAGGTAAGACTTAAATTTCTAATCACTCCAACCGTTGCTATTGCTGTCCCATCTAATTGCACTACTCCCTTAGTTGTTATTTCATACTGGAGCCCTAGCTGATCAGCTATCTGTTTAGGCATTACTGAACTACTTGCCCCAGAGTCAATCATGCAATTATGTACCAACTTGTCTCCTATGATCAATGAAACATAAAATGGAGGGGGCTTCAACATTTTACCTTGTTGTGCTCCATGATTTCCTTCAGGCTGGGCAGCATTTGTAAGCACTTTGTCTTGCCTCTGAACCTGCTGATTCGAAATTGGCCAGTCCTTCATAGCAGCTTGCAAGTGATCTCTTTGGCCTAGGATGGATAGGGATTCCCACATAGATATATTGACGTTTGTTTTCTTCATCTGATCAATGATACTGAATGGTGATGAAGGATCTCTCTGCTGTCCCTTGATTTGCACATTTGCTCCTTGAATATGGGCAGCAACAGCTGGCATTTGATTTGGCCAAGGGGCTGTTCTTGGCTGCCCTCGTGCATTTGAAACTGGGTTTTGCTTGCCAATCATTTGTGGAGCTGTGGAAGGTTGTGGATTGGCTGGGGCTAACGGCTGTTCTTCACCCAAATTTCTCCTTTTTGACCTTGTGTTGGCTGCAACACCTTGAGAGACTGCCTGATTCATACCACAGAAATCCTCTGCCTGCCAATTTACCAATGTGGTGTCATTTGGGGCAGATTGCTGCTGGAATGTTTCTTGTTGTTGGCTGTTTTCTTGACTACTTTCACCCTCCACACCAGCACTTGTTACCATTAAAGCTTGGGTTAAAGCACCATTATAGCACATGGATTGATTATGGGGTTCATTACATGGAAAACACCATTCATACTCCTGGGCAATATTGTTTTGTGCTGGTACTAATGCCTTAGAGGCAGATATGGCATTTGGATTATAGGGCTGGAATGGTCTATTGACAGGAGGCCTTGTTTGATTCATATTTGCAGCTGGATTAGGTGGCCTTTGAGGCTGATATGGCTGCCTATTAGGTTGAGCTTGAGGCTGATACGAAGGTCTAAAGCCTTGAGTTTGCTGTCTCTTAAGTGTGACCAGCTCATTACCTAAATTTTGCAGCTGCTTCATGACTTCTTGAAGCTCATTTGGGGCACTTGGAGATGAAGTGGAAGCTTCATTTGAACTCTGATTCCTAGGAGTGGGAATAGGAGCTAAGACAGGTGCTTGACTAGTACTTGGGCTCTCTAAACTTGGATATAATGGCATTGGAGGCCTAGGAGCTAGCTTGCCAGCTTGAATCAGACAATTTTCGGCTCTAATGGCAATACTATAAGCAGCAGGGATAGTTGTGCCTCCCATGGATTGAATCAACATAGAAATATCAGAATTTAAAGCTTTAAGGTAGTATAGAAAAGCACCTTCTGCTGTTGGTCTGACTGCTACTGGAATTCTATCCCAAGATCTTTGAAATCTGAAGTTGAAGTCAAGTCGATTAATTTGCTCATTGGAAGCTCTCTTGATGGTTGTCACTGCTCCAAAAGAGACAAGTTGTCTCCTTCTCTCCAAATTGATTATGAAGTGCAATACACAATGATTCCAGTTCGTGATAGAAGCACTTCAAGGCTCCTAAACCATTGCAATGCTTTTCCTTGAATGAAGACGCCGATGAATTTGACAGCCTACTTGCATCTCATTAATCTCATGGATTGCACAAATGTTAGCAATCTCCTTGACATGATCACCAGGAGTGGTCTAGTTTTCTCAAAAAATATGGAATGTTCTTCAATGCTGCAATCGGATTGGATTTTGTGCATTGAGAGCAAGTGGGTTCTTGCTGTGAAGTTGACATAGGGGTTTCTTGGTTGTACCATTCGAGTGGTCTTAAAACCCTTGTATATTGAAAGAAAGGCACATCGGTGGAGGAGTTGAGAGAGTTCTTTGGTGGAGATGGAGACCTTTGAATCCTTCTTCCTCTTTGCCTTCTTCTTGGAGATAGTTGCAGGTATTCAAACGGCACTTCCTCTTCTCCACTCTTGACCTTGTGATTCTTCTCATAAGCTTTTAGGCCCGATCGCTGAAACTTAGTTGATTCTTCCCTTTGGAGTCTCCAGGATATGCAAATAATAGCTCTTCTTAAGCAAGAAAATTGCAGCAGATGCACATCAACCTTGCTGCAATAAAAATGAGACCTCTGTCCCACCGGTGTGCCAAAGCAAACCGCTGATGCAAAATCACAAAGCACCCACGGATATTGATCGGTTTCTAGGTTGATCATATTAATATCCAGTGTGATTGCATAACATTGAATCCTTTCTCCAAGTGTGGGACTTGAAGAGTGAGAAAGGAATCTCCAGAGAAAGGCAGGTTCCTATTCCTCATTGCTCAGTGCACACGAAATATGCAGAGGGTTTTCTCAAAATCTAATCTAATCTGCCAAGGAGACAAGGTAAGAAAATACATAAAATAAATCTAAGCTAATAGAGGTGATGCACCGAGGAATGAAGGACATATGCTTTGCCACATTAAACACAGACCATGTAGATATAACACAACACCATGCACAGATAGCAAAAATGCAATGAAAGATCAAGAATGACAGTAATAAATATGTAAGAGGGTTTAGAAACAACCACAGACACATATATATTGCTCAAGGATCGATTCAATACATTGCAATAGCCAGAAGGCAAAAAACGGTGTTACAGTCTATATGGGAGGTTTGAAAACTCCACAAATCTTCTTATGAACAGGAGAGAAGGGAGGGTGCAAAGCAGAAAATGTCCAACAACAGAAAGAAACCCCTCCTTACAATATATAGGAAGAATGGGAGAGAAAAGAGAGAGGAATTCGAACTGCCCCAACCACCTCTAGGTTGCATTTAATTCGTCCATCATGGCAGAAGCGGCGGGTTCTGGCAAAGCGGCGGTTTGCCTAACAGAAGCGGCGGGTTGTCTGCTGCATTAAAGTTGTTAGTTGAGCATCACTTCTGCTTATTATTTCATGCCAGAGGCGTCTTCTGATTTTCTTTCTTCAAACTAAACCAAAATGCAAGATTGACCCTGGAAACGTGTAGAGAATCTCACAAGCTTTCCGTTGATATCAAGAACGTGTAAATCCGAGCTCTGGATCGAAAGATATGTCAATCTGAAGATTTAGGACACGGAACAGGTGAAAACGGATTTTTGAATTTCTTCCCGCGCTCTGCCACTTGGATGACACGTGGCGCGCTCTGATTCGCTGAATAATTCTCTCTCCTCTACTTTTCGCGGGCTTTCCTTTGAATTTTCCTCGTGGGTTCTTAAATGGGACACGTGGCACGATCCTATTTGTTCGGCTCGGTGCTCGAAAATTCACCCTTTGACTTTTCTGACCTTTACTCCTATGAGGACACGTGGCAATTTCTCAATGGTTCTCGGGCCTGCCGGGTCTTCCGCGTACTTCGCGTCCATCCGTCCCGGACGTCCCTTTTGATTTTGGACCTCTTGGGACAATTTCGGCCGATTCGGCCGGTTCGGGTATTTCTGGCCCGCTTGTTCCACTTTTTTCGGACTGACTTGACTCCTTTCGGCCGGTTCGGCCGGTTCGGGTCCTTTTGTCCCGCGCGTCCCAATTGCTTTTGGGCTCCTTGTGCTCATTTCGGCCGAACCGGCCGGTTCGGGCATTTTTGTCCCGCTTGTCCCGAGCAACACTTAGGACTAGGACTTAGCCGATTTTCGCGATTTTTTCTGGATTGACCTATTTGCCTTTCTGCAACCTTTGATGCATGTTATCGAAATTTTACCCTGGGGGGTGAAATTTTGACAACAGATTACATCTTGGTATCGAGTGAAAGGTTGTAGATCTTAGACCTATTGTGTCAATAATCTGATAAACCTTAAATTATCTTGTTAACAAAAAATGGTTAGAATGAGAGGAAATCTTGTAAACAACCCACCACTTGGTGGAGAAGCAACTATTGCTCAAAAACTTGATGATATCCTTGCTTCCCTATTGACAAAAGATATAATTTAGTTGTACTTGAACAACAAATAATGGGTAATGAGAAGGAGGTAGAAGATGTTGGTAATAAAAATCAGTCACCTCTTGTTGACAATGCCAATATTGGGAATTTGGGTGCTGATAACAATAATGCAGTAAATGCTAATGCTAATGCACCTAATTAGCCTAAGAATAAAAGGAAAGATTGGCATCTAAACTCATTAATGACATAAAAATGATAATTCCACCCAAGTTTGATGGCACTACACTAGAAGATGGAGCTAAGAATTGGCACAGTGAAATGGAGAAGTACTTTGCAATAAGGAACTTCTATGAGGAAACAAAATCAATATGGGGAGCTTATCTGGTTTCCCATGAGGCATCTTATTGGTGGGAAAACCGTAAGGCTGAGTTAAGAATTGATGAAACAAACATCACTTGGGATCAATTTAAAAATTATTTTAGGCAACAATGGCTACCACAACTTTACTATGATTAGAAAATGACTAATTTTAGAAATTATCTCAAGTAAAGTTGACTGTAAAGGAGTATTGGGAGAGGTTTACTAAGATCCTTAAGTACATACCTCAGGATCAAACTGACAAGAAGTTCAGGATATGAAAATTTATTATGGGATTAAATCCCATTATAGGTGGTGAAGTGGATGTTCACATCCCAACCACTATAGAAGAGGTTGTTGAAAAATCCATAAGGCAGGAGTAGAAATTGAAAGCAATCTCTTCCCGTAAGGAAGAAATGAAAAATAAAGTTCCAAATTATTCTTTGTCCTTTGCACCCGAAAAAGGGACCATGGAAAAATTTTGGTATGATTTTTTTGTTGATAATAACAAGAAAATTGTAGCAAATAAACCTAATGCTAATGTATGAATTTTTTTGTCAAGAATAATAATAAAAATAGAAGTCCTATGGAGGTCGAATGATAAATTTATAGATGGAAATAAATTTGAGCCTAAGAAATGACCTGTAGGAGGCTATTATAATTATGGCAAGGATCATTATGCAAATCAATTTCCTTTGAGGAAGGATGACTGCAATCAACAGACATAAGATACATGTTGTGGTAGGTAGCCGACAAACAAGTTGAAAAATAAGTTATGCATATAGAAGTTCCGAGGTAAGATATTTTGTATACTTGTAACTATAAATTTTGATCTTTGAGCTCTTGAATGATTTATTTGTACTAAATTAGCCTCAAAATTAAAAAGAAAAGTTGGAAAGATGGAAAAATAATAGGTTGTACATTATAGAAATAATGTTGTCCACACAATTAGTAAGTGTCTTTTTGGAGAAGTCATTAAATTTCCTAGTTTTTCCACTAAAGTCAATCTTTATGTTTCTCCTTTGGGGTATTATGATGTAATAATAGGTGTTAACTAGATAGCTGAAAATAAGGCAAAGGTTGTGAGTTTTAAAAACATATTAGTTGTCTAGATGACTGCAAAACAATAGACTTGAGGGGATAAACACATGATATTTCATTTAGGAAATTGTCGGTTATGCAACTTAAAAGGATAAAAACAAAGGTTGCACTTTGTATGTAGTAAAAATTCTGAAATGAATGATGAAAATAGTTACTTCTTGGGAAGATACCCATTGCTTTATGAAATTTCAGGTGATGTGTTTCTGGAAGAGTTACTTGGTCTTCCACCCAAACGGGAGTTTGATTTCATGATTGAGATCAAGCTAGGATCGGAACCTATTTCCAGGAACCGTATCGAATGAATACCATTGAATTAGTAGAGCTTAAGGAATAGTGGCAAAAATTGTTTACTAAATGTTTGATAAGACCAAGTGTCTCACCTTGGGAGCACCGGTATTTTTGTCAAAAATAAAGATGGAACAATTAGATTGTGCATTGATTATAGGATATTAAACAAAGTAACAATTAAAAATAGATACCCACTTCCTAGAATTGATTTATCACATGTGTTAAATTAGAATTCCTTGCAGTTCCAAGACCTAAGAATAATCATGGTTAAACCCATCTGAGTGATAGAAAATCACCAATTGCACTTAAGAAATCATGAAATAAGTCAATGTAAGGTCTAGTGGGACCATTTTAATGAAGAAAGTGCAACTGGTAAAACCTAGAAGATATGAAAGTTTGATTTTCCATATTTGTTTGAACATAATTGATTCTGTGGATTGATAAAACCTTAAGATTTTATTCTTTGTATATCAATAAATCTGCAAGTTTGGGTAGAAACTAACTTCTTTAGTACTGAAACAACTATTTGAATGCTTAATAATGATGAAAATTTGAATTTCTCAAATCTGGTTCTATTATGAAAATACAAAGGAAAGAATTATATCTTGATTGAATTTATTTTTGACTAAGTTAATCATCGGGATGATGATGCTTTTTAGGAGGGAGGTATGTAATGCCTCGAAACATGACTAGCACCTACGATGATTTCTACTTTTAAAAGATACAAACATTGAAATGTGATTTTTTCTAAAGATGGTGTACTCTAGGACTTTGGAAATCATTTTTTCAGTAGAAAAGGATTCATCTATTGAACAATTACATTCTGTCATATTATTTCTTAATTAAAAATGACGCAATTCATATTTGTTATACAAGATAAATTTACTACACGAGATTATGAATTTGAGTTTCATTTTTAATAATTTAAGAGGAATTAAACAACATTACCTTAGATTGATTCCATTGATCCAAGGCATGCTTATAATTCACATGGTTTCTAATTTGACATGATTTCTAATTTGGATAAATGGGTGAAGTTCTAGTTTGGAGTATGTGAGGGATATAAATGACCCTCTTCATAGGTTTTTTTCTTCGTACTTAATAAATGACTAGTAATGATTACGCTCCTCTTTTCTATTATTTCTAGGATGATATGTCATTGGAGGGATTTGTACCTAATTTAACTAAGTTTAAAAACTAATGAATCTATCCTAGGGTTAAATATAACCTAAGCTTTTATGACTTATGCCAATTGGGAAGGAAAAAGGATAAGGAGGGACCTAGACTTAAACAATGGACATATATATGGACCTAAGTTATTTTCCTAAACTAATGTAACCTAACTTAAGGTATGTCAAACCTAAAGGGGATGTGTAGACAGTTTTACCCCCAGTATAAAAGGAAGGAACCCCATGCATGCCAGCCTATCACCCAGTAGAAGTTGAGCACTCACCCGAGGCACGCATGGGTACCGAGTCTCTCTTTTATGTGAGTGTAGTGGGAAGCATCATCTATGATTAGTGTAAGAGTTTTTAGGAGGGAAGTTAAGACAAACAAGAACCATAGGGCTCAAAATGGCCTCTAGATCCTTGCAGTCACTTCAGACCAAGTACTTTAACAGAATCTAGAACATGCATTATGACAGAAAGAATTATACAAGCATTCATACATAACATGAAAGGAAAGAGAACTCATATGAGAGAAATGTGCATTAAAACCATTGATATCCATGTCTATATATAACAGGTAACCTCATTATATTCATTGATTCATTACAGAGAGTCACAGAGAGCAGACCATAGTCATGCATATCACTAGACATATGTAACTAAGCTAACAAAAAAAGAAAAATTATAACTCCATGCTTAGTGCATTATTTCTTGAATACAAATATCCCCTCTTAGTAATTCTCAGAGTTCCGCTCACTCTCTAACCCGATATACCTCGTATTTCTAGATCTATCTTTTACTCCATAAGAACTTGTATTAATAATTCTCTTGCACTACTACCTCACCTTCCAAAGGCACCCTCAGATCTGGCACCAAGTGTTGAATGTGGTCCTCTATGTGGGCATGCTCCTCCAGGCCTGAGTTTTCCACTCGATCTCATGATGATATTCTAGAAGATTCCATCTGGGGCATGCTCTTTCTTGGGCCAGCCTATCGCCAGGATGGCATCTTATCTGCATGTAACCGATCATGCTTTTCACGTGTTCTGCCTTAGGTGCCCAAATTGACTAAGTCCCAAGCCTCCTTTCACACATCGTATGAGCTATGTGCTTCCTTAACTCTTTCTTTCATGTGCTTTTTCCTTGTGCACATTTTCATAATTGGGACCCTGCGTGCCCACGCACCTTCATACTTGGTTAATATTATAGGGGTCCAACATCACCCCACACTACGCCTATTCTCTGTCCTTGGAAACACTTAATGAAGATGCATGTTGTCTAGGGAAATAATGAATATCCTTATACTTTACAAAGAAAAGAATAAGGAAATGAAATAATTGGGGAAAAGAATGAAGAAATGGGGGGACATCAACTTAATAAGTTAGGAAAATCCTTCCAGAGGTCTACCTCTAGCTTATTCCACACTTCGACCTTGCCATGTGCCTTTTGGAAGAGGTCTCCCACTAGGGTGCTCACTTCATCAAAACTTAGGCCAACTCCCTAGGTGCCCAAAACATCCACAATCTGCTCCATCTCTTTGCCTAGGTCCTCAAGTTTATCCATCCTTCTAGTGATCTGGGGTATAGTTCCTTTAGCCGGGCCTTAATTGAGCTCCTTAAGGCCTCAATTACCTCTAATTTCTTCTCTACTTCGGCCAGAACCTTGTCTCTCTCCACCTTGTTCCCCTTGTTATTTTCTTGGAATTCTTTTAGTTCTATCTCAAGCATGGTGACCAAGGATCTCACCACCTTATCTCTGTCCACACATGTATCATATGCAGCTTTTGCAGACTGGGCAATGACCTTAACCTTTGAGTACTTGGCTATACTCTGTAATAAGCGCTACCACCTTCAACTTGTCTTCCTATTTCAAGTGTGCAACCACTTCTTTAGCAGATTCTAGGGCCAAGGGTCATCTCTCCATAGTGAGGACACGGGTTAGATCTTCTATACACTCCAAGAGGGATGAGTAATTCTGTGTGGGTGATGCTAAGTCTGGGTGCTTCAGATTGATGGTGCCCTTAATGGACTCCATTTTCTTGTAAAATTCCTACACCTTTACCTTCTCTTCCTTCAACTCGCACCTTAATTGTGCACTGATCAGTTCTTCCTGTTTCAAACTATTGGCCTTCTTCGCCAGTTCTTTCTACTTTTTCCCTAACTTTGCTTCCAACATTCTAATCCTATTGTTGCACATGAATAATCCAGCCTCGGCCTTGACCGCAACCTTGTTTAGTGCATTTCACACTTTCTCATTCGAGAGGCCCCGAGTAGTGTGATAAGGGATTGACCCCCTTAGATTCTGGCAGTGTGATGAGTGCTTCATGGTAGACTTCGAAGTCTAGCTCATCAATGTGAGACTCGAATGCCCAAGAGAGCATCTTCTTGGTTCGAGGGTATACACCATCCTTCTCAAAAGACCCCATGGCTATGAGCCTTTCCGTGGGTATGGTGCTTTGGAATCATGTGCATAACACCTTCCTTGTGTCATCAACATAGCTCATTACAAGTTTTGTTCTGCATCAAGATTTCTACTACCCGAGTGCACACCTTTGGGGAAGCTTACTATCAGAGCGGGGCCTCCTAGGCTATCATGTTCTTTTTCAATGTTCTCCTCCTTCCCCTCCTTTAGCACTATGTCTATACTACACTCCAACTCTTGGTCTACCAAGACCTCAAGCATTCTCTGTGCTTCTCTCTCTACCACCTTCATGATCTGATCTTTTGTAAAACTTATGGCTCCCTCCTTTTTCCTAGTAACCTCCTCATCCTCCATGTCTTTGGCATCCTCCTCATCTTGTGTGCCCTTGCACCATGCGAATACAAACTCCTGCTTCTCATCTTCACTCTCCTCTTCCGAGTCATAGACGCTAACCACACGGGGCTCTTGGTCTTTCTCTGTTTCTTCTTCTTCTCTGCCGCCATCTTCTTCACTTTCATCCCCTCTTCTACCCATGTATTTTTCCAAGCTATCGGTCGCCTCCAAGTCAGCTTCCTCATCCACCCTCTGCTTCTTCCTGAGAGGTGGCTCCTGATCAAGGGATTCGGCCTTATCTTCTTCCTTAGGTGATTCTTCCTTGGAGATGGGTTGCCTAGGCACCTCTACCTCTGGCATCTTCTCCTTCACCGAGAGACTTCTTTCTCCACATGTAAGTGCTTGGCTTGGTGCTTGTGGATGGCATGCTCACTATCTGAGCAGTCGACACACTTGGTGCTTCTCCATCTCTTCCTCTCTTCTTTGACATAGGCCCCTTCTTTCCCAAGGGATCTTTAGGTATGGAGACTTCACTCTCTAGATATACACCCTTCTCAAACTTTGGCCTTATGCATAAGTACACGCACATCGCTAATCCTCCAGTGATGGGTAATGTTATCGGCCTTGTCATTTGAATCTCGTGTGACATGTACTTCTCCACGTACATGTGCTTGCCACCGGGTAATTCAGCTTCTTTCTCATCTCCCTGTGTTCTGGTTTAGCCTACCTAGTTCCAGTCTTAGCTTCTTTGATTCTTTAAACTTGTTCACCCCCACTTGGAAGTATTGAGCAGTAAATGCAAAGGGGAGCTTGCACCAAGGGCTCCATGAATCGTCTATCAGCTTGAATCTACCCAGGCAGTAGTGTTGATAGACCACAAATTCAACTTCTCCCTCAGTGGCTACTAGGAGTTATTTAGGGATTCTCCATTCTTCCCCAAATGCATTCCTTAGGTGCATGTACCATTTTTCCAGCCACGCCTTGTGGGGTGTTGTCATTGTATCACAAGCATATTTTCAAACCTCTTCATGGGTGAAGGATCCTTGGTTGGGTACTCCCATACAAACTTGTCTGGTGCATTGGGCACTCCAATCTCTGTGAATAAAATGGTGAGAAAGGCATTGTCAAAGAGGATCCTTTCCCCTTCCTTCGTGGAATTGAAAATTTCTTCAACGATGTACGCGGATAGGTTGTATATAGTTCCCTTTGCAATCTTCTGTAGACGTACAACCAAGGTTTGTTGACATGTGTTCATCTTTCCTATCCATTCAACTTAGTCACCAGATGCACAACCATTTTCATTACGGGGTCTTTGATGTCTAAAATGTCATAATACCGCGACCCTTTCTTATAGGCATACTCGGTGATGGTTTCTTAAATGGCCTCCTTGTCGCCAAGGTCATCTTCTAGGCTATCTCCCTCACATATGAGGCTTGTAAATTATGAAATTAACTGGGGAGTCATGCGCATCTTGCGCCCAGTAAAGTGGAAGTAATCTTCATGCACCCATGACATCAACCACTAGTACAGGCATTCTGGCTTTCCAAAATAAGGCAACTCATAGAGTTACAATAGCCCTGCCTTCTCCATTTTAACCTTCACGTCATCGTCATATATAGGAAAACCCTTAGGTGTTCATTTGTTGGTGGGGCGTACCAATTCCAATGCCATTTCCTTTTCTATTATGTTCATGTGGTGATTATAGTCACTAACAGGTACACTTCTCAAGTGGGATTCCCATTCCTTCCCCATCATCACCCCATCTGGGTATTGCATCTCTACATACCATTCTTCATTTGTGTCTACCACAGGTTCTGGTTGTTTAGCCTTGGCTTTTCCCTTTCCTTTCTTAGGTGTCATGGTTGGGGTATTTTTATCACTCCAATTCTCTCCTTGTTACTCTGTTACTCACTGGTATTTTTATCATTTAATGTAGATTTTTCAAACAAATCCCATCTTCAACACCTTCACTTGCATGCCCAACTTGTGTAAAGCTCCTCCAACCTTCCAGCGCAAAAACCAATCCAACTTTGATAAGAGACTCTTATGCACATGTAACCCACGTTTGAAGGAATTTCTTCTATCCTCACCCTTGCTCTTGCCTACCTTGTGTTGCTTTCAAATGCACTTTATCCTCCTCGGTACATGGGATTTACACCATCCTTACCACAGGCACCAACCATTCTTCCATCTTCCTCTTTATATACCTCTTTCAACCCGACTACTCAATAAGGATTTTCAACACAAATTCCTTGGTACTTTGATCATGCACTTCTTCACCTTTCTCCACCCCACACTTAAAGCGATGCACAGTCCTTTGCGCACTCACAAATTCTCCAAAAATAGCAATAAGGTTACCGGCGCCCAAGGTGCAAAACAAAACAACAACGTGAAAGGGAAACATAAGAAAGGGAAAAAACATAAAGGAAACTTCTAAACTAACTGGAAAAACTTCCTTATTTACAAACACCAAGAATACTTATTTGTAATAGGGCTTTAACCTCACATCATTGAAGTGTCCAAGAAACTTCATCCCATCCAAAGGTTTATGTAATCGCACGCACCCGAATCAAGGATGTATGAGATTGTGTAAGGAACCAACTAATGGACTTTCAACTTCCCAGGATGGCACAGAAACTTAGAATCATATAACAACACCATCTACCCAACCTCAAACTATTTGTTTGTAATATGGTGATCATGCCAAGCCGTTTTCTTTGCCTTTTCTACTATTTGGCTCCATCGGGCAAGTGATCATCTCTCATATAGTTCCATTAGCTCCTTAATTCTTTCTTCCAACACTTGTCCATTGGCTAACCCTCCTGTGCGTGATATTCACAGAGAAGGAAACATAAATTCAACTAAAAAAATAGCTTCCGTGCAAAACACCAATTAAAAAGGTGTGGCTTTGTTTAGTATTTTATACATTATCCTGTAAGCCCATAATACTGTCGATACTTTTTCATCCCAATCAAATCTTCTAACATCACAAATCTTGGTCAAGGTATGACTCAATATTTTTTTGAATGCTTCCGCAGTTCTATTTTCTTGTGTGTGATAGGGCGTAGTCTTGTGATGAGCCACCATGAACTCAGATAATAGGATCCTCATGGTATCATTCAAGAAATACGTCTTGTCACGATGGAAAAGTGACAAATGAGCATGAGAATCTACAAGTAACTCTTCCTTGCACCCGACCTCCCAAGGTCATGCTGAGATAGCCAGTGGGGATGGAATATGTGTTGGGTGTAGAAAAACTAATTAGGCAATCTTATGTCTTCGACGCGCACTAGTGGAATCTGAATCTAAGGAAAAGAAGGCCCTCTTAACTTGAATTGGTGTGATAGATCGATCGGTGAGGATGACTACTCGAAGGCTCCAATCAATATCAAGCTCTGGCGTGATTCAACCTATGGGTTATGGGATACATGGAAAATGACTTGGGATTGTTTCGTGTATATCTCCAGACAGGGTCATAAGATGGATGATGGATATAATGGACTCTATAGGTGATTATCTGGTCTAGTCCAAAACTACTTAGCTTTGTTAGCTGCTACGTCTAACAAGGATAACTATGTGATGATGATAGGCAGAAGTGGATTGGATCTAAATATTAATGTGCGTAAGCCAGCGTCAACATCAGATTTACTTGTAGACTCGTTGGGTTGTGGGATTTATGGGTCACAACCATAGATTCGTGGTTATTTTGGACCTACTATGGTCATACGAGGGTTCACTCTCTAATCCCTAATATCTAGTAGTCGTATGCCTTCCCAGCCTCTATATTCGAATGCGGTTGTGCAATCTTCTCAGAGTACCTTACAGGTGTTCTGGCAACTTGAATTCTTAAGCTAGTGTTTATGTCTATGAGAGTGTCTCCTACGTCTAGCTTTGGGACCAAAGGATCACAACCGAACCTTTTCTCTCTTTCAAGCCCTTCTACAGTCATGCAAATATTTGTTTAGGGTAATATACAGTTTGGCTGGTTTGACCAAAATGTGTGCGCTGCGCTGTCGTCTTCTATGTTTAACCCTCTTAAGCGTGAGCTGATCTGTTGTAAATGCATTTGTTGTCGGAAGACTTGGATTCTAAGATTCTGATATCTCGGCTTATTACTATGACAAGATTGGGTTGAGGCACGATTGGCTCGAATACGTATTCTTTGGGCTCTCTAGGTCCTGTGATTGTTATACAAAAGAAAATGATATAAAGCTAACTAATGACGAGAATAAATTAACTATGCAAGATATATCTACATATATTCCTAAGTTTGATATTTATTGATAAACTACTGAACATAATTTTTAAGAGAAATTATCTAATATATCTAAAATTGACAACTAAACTAATAACGTAATTAAAACAAACAAAGAAACCGAGTGTAGCTACTTGTCTTTGCAGTTTGTAGATCTATTCTAAATAACTTGATAACTGATCTACTCTATTTGAAATACTCTCAATCCTACCTCAGAAGTGAGGAGTGAATCATAGTTTCTCAGAAAATATCAACCCCCACAACTTCCCTGGTAATATCGAAAGTGAAATTAACCGAAATGAAATGATTGACTACTTTATTTGATATGCTTTAACTAGAACTTTGAAAGCTTGAATCTAGATTTTGTAGAACAGTGGCGAATCCGATGGTGTGTGGCTTTGTCCCCTTAGTGTGATCTCCTTGTTCCTTCGTGCTCATGTGGACCCATAAAAGCATGTAATGCTAGCATCAACAGAAGTAGATATTGGAATAATGGAAGCTTAGGATACAAAATGAATACAATGCGAGTAGGAGAGGGATAGCGCAAGAGTACAGAGCTTGGCTTATGCAATTCCTAGTGGGATTTATTGTGAGTCATGCAACATAAAATGTCTAGAACCTAAAACTATCTTATTTGATGAAAAAAACCTGCAACTTTAATGGATTCCTATTGAAAATCAAACTATCCTACTCCAATTGATTGGATGAAATAATAACAACATTTGCACAAGGAGAATATGTGGCTTTCTAATAGCTAAACAATACTAACCATGCATACAACAAATGAAACTATGAATCCTAAGAAAAATTGAAAGGCTAAGCTATTGAAATGAGAAATTCAGAGGCAAATTTGAGGGGCCATTTTCTTGAGCACAAGCCAGCTATTTATAGAATCCCATTTACCCAAAGGTGAAAACCAATTTGATCTCTTAAACCATAAACAATGCCAAAACACTATTCCAGGGAACCAGAATCATAAATACAAGAAAAGGTGGTGAAAAAAAGTTGGTAAACGTTGAATTTTTATGTGATTCGTGTTAAAAGAGCATTCTAGAAAATGCGTGAAGGACCGCCACCACAGGCATGGTGGCGGTTCACGGAACCGCCACCTTGGCTGGGCGGCGGACACGAGACTGTCACCTAGGTAGGGTGGCAATTTCGTAACTGAAGACCAAAATGCAAAGAAAAGAGGGGAGAAGAGAAAAACAAAGAATGCAGGGGCTAAGCGGGACATGTGGGATGTTAACGCATACTTGGAGAGATTTTTTGGATCTCGAACACCTTGTGAGGAGACCTGTATCATCATTGGGGCATGTGTTACGTTGTTCCGATGGTGCAGTACCCTACAATTTTGGGCACGTACACCTACCCCTATCACTAGTCAGACTCAAAGGGCATCCATACCTCATGATAATGTTTTCCCACAAGAACCTTAATGCTTTGTTACTTCTACGCAATCTTTAGTTAGGGCTGCCTTTTCCCTCCTTGTGAGATAATCTGTGCAAGTGATGACATAATGTGACCTAGTCCTCCATGCTGCCAGTGTAATAGGTCCTAAAAATTCTATCACCCACTTTTCAAAAGGCTCCACACAAGGAATAGCATCCAAAGGCATTTCATCTCTCCTTCCTAGTTTGCCAATGCACTTGACAATGGTCACACGCTTTAAAATAATCTCTATAATCCTTATATATGGTTTCCCACCGTAAACCTTGCCATTAATATCTTGGTTTGTGGTGGCATCACTTGCATAATGGACACCCACACTTCCTTTGTGTGCTTCCTCCATGATGGCCAGGCATTCATGCTCTAAGACACACCTGTGTAAAACTTCATCACATCCAAACTTGTATAAGTCTCCACTAATTAACACGTAGGGCGCAACACGTATGGCCAACTTCTTTTTTTTCCAATGCCTTCATTCCATCTGGTGCCACACCTTCCTTTAAGAATACTGCAATCGTCTCTAAGTCCGAGGGTGCGTCTTTGAAACCTAAATAGTTGCATGTCTAGAATTGCTTCCTCAATACTGCATGTCCTCCCTAAATCAATTATTGATAGATGATGAGGGTGACGGTTAATTTTCCCAAGTTTTACTATAACGGTGAATTCAAACTCTTGAAACAACAACACCCATTGATAGATGTGCCCTTGCAAAATAGGCTTGTTTACTAAATACTTCAATGCCATGTGGTCGTGTAAAACACAAAGGGTGTTACCAAAGGGTGTTGTTGAAACTTTAAGAGCATGTAGATCATTGACAATGCATCACACTCGGTTGTGGTATAATTCCTCACTCAGTGGTGTCACCTTCCTATTTACAAAATAGAGAGGATGATCAACAATCCCTTCACCTGGTTGTGTAAGCACTACTCCAATGGTGGTCCCTAAGGCATCTACATGAACATGAAAGGGCTTATCCCAAGAGGGAAACCTGTAAAATAGGTGTGGTAATAAGCCTATATTTTAATGTATCAAACACCCTTTGCTGTGCACCTCTCCTAATGGAAGGAACTTTTATGTCTAAGTAGCTCCTCTAATGGTGTGACGATCTTAGCATATCCCTTAATGAATTTTCTGTAATAGCCCACATGCCTAAGGAATCCATGCACTATGCTCTAGCTAGTAGGCTCCCTTAATCCCACAATAACTATAATTTTAGCAAGATCTACCAATGAAAGCCCTCCTTACATATGATATGCCCCAATAAGTCCCAAATGGTGTAGCAAACACACATTTCTTAATGTTGAGGATATCTTCAATTGCCTACACCTCTCAAACATTAACCTCAAATTGTCACAATGGTCTTTAACTAGACCATATATTGTTCAGTCATCCAAATAGACCTGAAGAAACTTATGGATGAAGTCCTGGAATGCTTGCACCACTATGCATGAAAAGACAACAAGCGCATTCTTCAACCCAAAGGGCATGACCGTATATGTAAAACTTCCCCACTCGGTGGCAAAAGTTGTCTTCTCTTGGTCTTCCTTTGTAATCTGGACTTGGTTGTACCCTGAAAATCCATCTGTAAAGGAGTAGATTTTGCACCTAGTGACTTTTTCCAAAATTTCTTCAGTACAAGGGGTTGGAAATGGATCAATGATGCACATTGCATTCAATTCCCTATAATCCACACAAATCCTAATTCACCCATCTTTTTGATGTTGATTGCTATCTAACTTATCCATTCCAATTCTTCCACCACCTCAATGATCGTAGAAGCTATCATTTTGTCTATCTCCTCCTTAACCTTCACGCACAAATTGGGATTCATCCGGTAGGGCCTTTTTTTTCGACTGGCACATAATTTCCTTCAGCTTTGTCTTCATTTCCCCAAGGAGTGGTGAATTCCTTTGAGCTCAAGATACCCACGTGGAAATAAATCCTCAAATTCGTGTAGCAGATCAATGATTTTTGATACTTCCTTCTCTCTCTAGTAATCCCTAATAATAGCTTCCTTAACTTCTTCTTATGAACCGATGTTAATTGTCTTCATCTTTAAAGGCTCATGGTAGGCATGCATGTGATCATCTACATTATCCACTACCTCACACATCCCTACATAATGGCTAACATCTAAGCTTTCTGATTCCTCTCCATCAATCACATATACCAACTTTCCCTTCTCCTTTTCCAAACATGCGCACTCAAGCTCTAACTCTTCTTCCTCTATTTCTTCAAAACATGCCTCCAATCCTAGTTCTCCTAAGTAACTCTAACATCCTATCTTCTATCCTAGCACTATCCCCCATGGTAAGGTGCTTGATACCCTGTAAGGCCTTATCAATCGATGGCTTGGTACTCCGATACTCAAAGGTTTGAATAAGGTCAGCTGTGAGCTCTTGCCAATTCCTTGTCTGGGCGGTGTGTCTCGAATGAATGTACCATGCACACACACAACCTTGCAATGTAGAATAAAACTTGTGCACCTAGAGGGATGGTGGCAAAGCTTTCGCACCTTCTCTCCAGACCGTTCACACTCCTAGATATGGAAAGAGGTGGGATCCTTCCCATGGTAGTCCTTGATGATGGTGGGTACATTACTCCTAGAAAATTTGTGAGAGCAATTCTTCCTTTGTGCCATTCTAAAAGGCTCTCCTAATGCGTGTCCCACCATTGAGCTGCTGTGCCAAGCAAGACATAACTCAACATCTCCCTCCATTCATTCTCATTCTTACACTGAGCTTCAACCTCCTACGGAAGACCTCGGGAAGGATCCTCTTGAATACTTGGGTAGTTCTTTCCTCCAAGGTGCCTAACCATGCGCACCTTTGTTACCTTGGTCACTGACCTTCTCAACTACCATCCCATTAATTCGTAAGTTCTATGTGCCTAATTGTCACATGCCAGACTGGTGGTATCACTCACTGAATGAACATCTTCAAACTAGATAACCCCGTTAGTCGGGTGTATCAACTCAAGGTCTCTGATTGAGCGCACATAAATCTTGTCTAGAAATTATTCTCCTAATGGTTCAATATAGGGTGTCGACTTCCCATTAACCAAAGGTATAATGACCCATTCCTCCTTGTTCTCAAAGCTAATGTACCATTTTTTGAACCAAAGGTCCGCATTATTCTTATAACACCAAGGGAATCCAAGTAGTCTTTGGGAAGTTCTCTACCTCGGGAGTGCCAAGACTTTGAAGTCCCTAGTAAACTTGGCTCCCTGGATAGTAATAGCTACATCCTTCAAGACACCGATGGGAATTGCCTTAGTTTTTTTGCCATATACAACACATTCGAAGATGGCTGTAATGCAGGTCTCCCCATTTGATGCCATGCATCCAAAGTCAGAACATTAACCTTCACGCCTATGTCAATGAGGATATTGTTGAGGATCCATCCATCTACAACTGCATTCAACGTAATCTCCTTGTCATAGTTGAGGCTATGAGGGGGAAGGTTCACATGTAATACTTCTCTCGTGCTCTTCTCCGATGCATGGTACCTTCTCTCTCAACTAGGATCCTAGCAAGGGAATGATATTCTCCTACCTTAGTATTTTACACACCTCCTTGACCTCATCTAGGTCATCCTTTTGCACCTCGAATCTCCTTCCTTGTTCCTCCTTCTTGGATTGCTCCTTTAGACACTAGATTTCCCCTTATAAGCTTTGAATAACATCCATAGTGTCCTGATATATCTCCTTTTGATGCGTGGGGTCTGGATATTTTCCATGAAAAACCTCCTCCCTCATAACCAGGGTCTTCTATCTTAGTAACTCTCTTGTGCATGTGGATTCTACCCTTGTTGTTACCAAGACAGGCTTTAAACCTTCATCTTGTGTTACTCGGGGCATCCACTGTATGTCTGCCTTCTTATCCGACCATCACAAGACACCCTTGTCCTTTCGGTGCTGCTGATTCATATGCTCAAATAGTTCCGGCACTCCTCATACTTATGCTTCTTTCCGCACCATGAGCACTACATTAGGTCCAGGCACTCACACTTGTAATGTTTTGTAGATCCATAGTTGAAACATGTTCTACGTGGGAACTCACTCCTTCCTCCTCCGTGGTTACCTCAACCATGGAATCCTCCTCGAAAACCTCTTCCATGTACACCTCCATCTGTGTGCTCCTCATAACGGTGATCATCATTTTTAGAACCACTAGCAATGTTGGTCTGGTGCACCCCATGATCAATGGCCTCATGGATCTGATCAATGAGCCTACAGTCCTTAGTATCATGGGTTGTGGAGGTGCAAATTTTGCAATAACAAGATACATTCTTCCTGATCATACGTTGTAGTAAGGGACATCTACTTACATCATGGTCCCCATGACAGATCTCATAATCTACTATCATAGCATGTACCATCCTCTAGGGGAAATTATCCTTAACGTGCCCCTCTATTTCATAATCATGCACCACAAACCACTGCGAGTCTCATGGACTAAGTTCACAGACAATTTTTCCAATTGTTTGGCCATAGTAGTAATCTGAGCCTCCAAGAACGGCTAACACCAATATCAATACTACCAACAACCTCAACGCACAAGGAAGCTTCCAATGCTTCACGTGGGTCTGTAAAAGTCTTATGAGACAAGGCCCTTCTAAAAGGGGTGATCAATCCTCCAACAAACCATTGTGCATGCTAAGAAGGATGGATATCATATGATAATTTAGACAAGAGATTTTTAAAGCACACATCATACTCCCACACACTCTCTGCCATTCCTTGACTGAATCTCCTTCAAAGTGCTAATGCTTTTCTACTCGAACTCAGGAATGTGGAACTCTACCAAGAATGCATTCTTTAAGGTAGTATAGTCCACCACCATTTGATGAGGGTCATAATTTCTATACCAGCTATGCACACACCCTTACAATGTGGTCGTAAATTGACTAGCCTTTTATTCTGGTGTTGTGATACCCTTTACGTGCCATAGTAGCTTGCATTTGTGAACATGTTCCATTGCATCCTCAATTCCCTTGTAATCTAGAAAATGTAGAGACATTTCAAAGAATACTTGAGGTGGTGGCTGGGGTCCCTGTCCTCCCGAGCCTGATCCTTGGTTCCCACCAGTGTTTCCTCCACCGCCTGATCCACTAGGTCCACCAGGTCTTATGCCTCCAGAGCCACTAGATCCACCAGAACCACTAGGTCAATTAGGGCTGTAGGAGCTGTTCCAAGTTCCCCAAGGTCCCACTTGAGCCGTGCATCAATGGTCTATGATAGCGCCCCACTACCACTACTTTGTCCCGTACCACTCCTTGATGTGAGACCGAAAGCTTGTATACTTGCCCCTTATCCAAAGACTCCTCCAAATACTGGAATATGTGTAGCCATAGAAGAAGGAACTAAAAAATTATACCTCCTAGGCATGGATTTGTCTCTTCCACTGATATCAACTGGGTCAATAACACTTCTTCCTGGATCGGAAAACCAAGTGCCAGGGCTCGGTCACTAGGTGGGTTCAGATATGCACCAACAACTCTCCTTTCTCTATGTGATGAACTCTCACTAGAAGCCGAAGGGGTCTCCCTCATGCACTTTCCAAGATGGGGTAGCATAGAATGCTTAGGTTCCACGTCCTTCGCATGAACCTCAACTCCTTCCCACAATGTCTATCTCCATATATCCATCACACTAGTAACCTCACGTTATCTAGAAATCTCCCTTTCATGCGATTCACTATACTTGAGTTGTCTTTCTTCCCTCTCCTTTTTTGTCATGATATATTCCATCTTCCTCCACCCAAGATCCCTTACCCAACACTCATAATGGTTTATCCGGCCATTGGGAAAGCCTCTAAACTCATGGTAACCATTAATATCTTCATAGCTAGAGGAATAACATGTAGAAATGTTCCTCTAGGTTCTCGCAGAAATTCAAACTCAACAACCTCTAGACAAGAATACATGGAAATGGTGTATTCCAGAGTGTAACTTGTCAATCTTGCTCTCCACCAATGATCTACAAAGACGGGTCCACATTAGATCTACATCTTGTAACCTTTGGTAGTATTCTTTGGCCCATACATGCGATCCATAACACAAAATTGATCTAGATGTATAGGATGAAAGCCATTCATATAGTTCTCTTTGGGAAGAAACAAGAAGGTATCGTATAAATCATGGTAGAGGTTCTTTTCTACCCATGTACGTGTATTAAACTTAGGTATAGTCTTTGTATCTCTCGAGAAAATTCATCCTTCGTGCTCTTGAACCAAGATTTAATGTTTTCCAATGTCAACCACTCTATCATTACTCATTACACAGATCATGATGTATGCTATATCCCACTACAACTTCGAAAAGATGTCCCAAACGAAACCAAGATTTAGTCGGTTTTACCCCCATTATAAAAGGAAGGAACCCCATGCGCACCGGCCTATCACGTAGCGGAAGGCTGAGCACTCACTCAAGGAACGCGTGGGTACTTGAGTCTCTCTTTTATGTGACTTTAGTGGGAAGCATCATCTATGATTAGTGTAAGAGTTTTTAGGAGGGAAGTTAAGACAAACAAAAACCATAGGGCTCAAAACGGCCTCTAGATCCTTGTAGTCACTTGATCGAGTACTTTAACAGAATCCAGAACATGCATTGTGACAGAAAAAATTATACAAGCATTCATACATAGCATGAAAGGAAAGAGAACTCATATGAGAGAAATTTGCACGAAAACCATTGATATCCATGTCTATATATAACAGGTAACCTCATTATGTTCGTTGATTCATTATAGAGAATCATAGAGAAGCGCGAAGATCAGTCATGCATATCACTGGATGTATGTAACTAAGCTAATAGAAAAATAAAAATTACAACTCCATGCTTAGTGCATTATTTCCTGAATACAAATATCCCCTCGTAGTAATTTTATAGAGCTCCACTCACTCTCTAACCTACTATACCTCATACTTCTAGATCTATCTTTTACTCCACAGGCACTTGTATTTATAATTCTCCTGCATTGCCAACTCACCTTCTAGCACCCTCAGATCTAGTGCCAAGTGTCGAATGTGGTCCTTTATGTGAGCATGCTCCTCCAAGCTGAGCTTTCCACTCCATCTCATGATGATATTCTAGAAGATTCCATCTGGGGCATGCTCTTTCTGGGCCGACCTATATCGCTAGTGGCATCTTATCCGCATGCTTTTCATGTGTTCTACCTTGGGTGCCCAAATTGACTAAGTCCCGAGCCTCCTTTCATGCGTCACATGAGCTATGTGCTTCCTTAACTCTTTCTTTCATGCGATTTTTCCTTACATGCCTTTTCATAACTGGGACCCTACACACCCATGTGCCTTCATACTTGGTTAATATTACAGGGGTCCAACAAGATGTGTGGAGCGACATGGACATAGGGTGGTTAGTGGCATCAGTTTCAAAATATTAAATGGGATTTAATTCATTCTTATCTCTTACTCTGCCAACTTTGGCATGGGAATTTGGGAAAAGATAGGGGAGGTTACGCTAGCATCTCCATTGAGTTTAGTTGCATGTAAAAATTTAAAAATAAACACTTTAAATGTTTAGATGGCGGTGGCATGGAAAATGGAGGGAACTAACAGTCCTTTACATTTAATGTTTTCAAACTTGGAAAAACAACCTAGGAAAATGCATGAGGGGTTTTGCATGGTTTTTTTGTTCTTCGGTTCATTTTTGAGCTCGAGCTCTACATGATGTTTTTACATTGCATTTTTGAATCTCTAGTTTGACTCTTTCTTGACTAGTTATTTTTACATTACATTGAGCTATTTTTGGACTCTATAAAATCTATAAGAAGATGATTTAGTATTGGAAGTTGGTTTCTGTTGCTTGGAAGAAGAGGTTGTTGTAGTGATTCTTGGAAATCTTCTACAAATCAATGAGAAGCTCTATCATGCATGATAGGCTCTACTCATTAAGTTGTTTTCTTTTACTCAATTGTTTTCATTAAAATAACTCTTCTCTTGGAAATGATATGGTTTTCTTATTTGATATAATATCTCTTCTTATCATTTTTTTATTGTTATCACCTATTATTTTATCGACCCTGTTTAAATAAGATCTAGGTTTAATTTTTCTTGATTGGGTCTGCTAGACTATGTTTTAATTTTTTTGTGTGATCTTGAGATGAAGTCGATACTATAAGTAACCTTGTTGAGATGTGTAAATGTGGTAATATTTCAGTTGCTTAACATGTGAAACTTGGTTAGAACACTTTTTCACCATTGGTAAATCTTTAGGTGTTTAACCATTTAAACATATCAATTGTTGTTAGATCTTGCTTTAAAATTAAAGATGTGTCTAAGTTTTATCACTTTTTTGGTTTTGTTTTGGAAAGAATTATATCTTGATTGAATTTATTTTTGACTAAGTTAATCATCGGGATGATGATGCTTTTTAGGAGGGAGGTATGTAACACCTCCAAACATGACTAGTACCTATGATGATTTCTACTTTAAAAAGATATAAACATTGATAAGTGATTTTTTCTTAAGATTGTGTACTCTTATGAATTTAGAAATCATGTTTGTAGTAGAAAATGGTTCATCTATTGAACATGTACATTTTTTCATATTATTACTGAATTAAAAATGAAGCAATTCATCTCATTATGCATTAGTTTTAGTTTTCATAATTTAAGAGGAATCAAACAACATTACCTTGGATCAATTCCATTGATCCAAGGTATGCTTCTAATTGACATGTTTAGTTGACATGATGTCAAATTTGGACAAGTGGGTGAAGTTCTAGTCTGAAGTATGCAAGGGATGTAAATGACCCTCTACATAGTTCTCTACTTCATACTTAATAAATGACCAGTAACGATTTTGGTTCCTCTTTTCTATTATTTTTAGGATGATATGTCATTGGAGGGCTTTGGACCTAATTTAACTAAGTTTCAAAACTCATGACTCTATCTACCGGTTAAAACTAACCTAATATTTTATGACTTATGCTAATTGGGAAGGAAAAAGGATAAGGAGGGACCTAGACTTATACCATGGACCTAAGTTGTTTTCCTAAACTAATGTAACCTAACTTAAGGTATGGCCAACCTAAAGGGGATGTGTGGAACGACATGGAAAAAGGGTGATTGGTGGCATCAGTTTCAAAATATTAAATGGGATTTAATTCATTCTTATCTCTTACTCCACCAAATTTGGCATGGGAATTTGGGAAAAGATAGGGGAGGTTGCACTGAAATCTCCACCAAGTTTAATTGCATGCAAAAATTTAAAAATAAACACTACTAAATGTGGAGATGGTGATGTCATGGAAAATGGAGAGAACTGACAGTATTTTGCATTTAATGTTTTAAATATTGGAAAAATAGCCTAAGAAAATGCATGAGGGGTTTTACATGGTTGTTTTGTTCTTCGGTTCATTTTTGAGCTCGAGCTCTGCATGATGTTTTTTGTTCATCGAATATCCAGTTCGACTCTTGTTTGATGGTTATTTTTGCATTACATGGAGCTATTTTTGGACTATGTAAAATCTATAAGAAGAAGATAAATTATTGGAAGTTGGTTGACATTTCTTAGATAAGAAGAGGCTTTTGAAGTTCTTCTTGGAAATATTCTGCAAATCAAAGAGAAGCTCTATCAGGCATGATAGGCTCCACCCATTAAGTTGTTTCCTTTTACTTAATTGTTTTCATTAAAAGAACTCTAATCTTGGAAATGATCTAGTTTTGATTAGTTGATATGATCTCTTTGCTTGTGATTTTGTGATTGTTATCATGTATGATTTATTGACCCTGTTGAAATAAGATCTAGGTTTCATTTTTCATGATTGGGTCTGCTAGACTATGTTTTAATATTTCTTTGTGAGCTTGAGATGAAGTCAATATTGTAGGTAACCTTGTTGAGCTGTGTAAATGTGGTAATATTTCAGTTTCTTAATGTGTGGAACTTGGTTAGAACATTTGTTTCACCATTAGAAAATCTACATGTTTTTAACCATTTAAACATCTCGATTGTTGCTAGATCTTGCTTTAAAATTTAATGTGTTTGAGTATTATCTCTTTTGTGGTTGTGTTTTGGGGTGTTATTTTAAACTCCCTATTTTAGTTGTCTATTCCTTTGAGTATTGAGGAAAGTACATAGTTCTGGGTTTTTCTTGGAAAAGATATTTTTTGTCTGTTAAGACTTGTTAGAGATTTTTCGTCTATTAAGACTTGTTAGATATTTTTCATCTATTAAGACTTATTACAACTATTTTGTTCATTAATGGAGGATCCGAAGGAATAACCATGTTATCTCCTTGAAAGGGAATTAATGCTTGTGTAGGTGTAATTTAAGAAAAGTTTTATTCTATCTTCATTCGTTTGGAGTATTTGGGTAATCTGTGGGATCGAGGAAACTGTTGCTATGAAATGATATAATGTCTTGGGTTTCAGCATACTATTCTTCATTTGCTGTTGTCAAATTGAATTTACGAGCGGTTCAATGACATTATTTGTTGTGTTTAGTCTTCATGACTCTTGACCTAGGGCCATTGAACTTGACTTTAGTTCATTTTGATTGTTGAAAATATTATAGTGTTAAAGATAAAATAATAAGGCATCTCCTATTTAGTTTAATCGCATTTTAAGTTCCTTTTTCCTTAATGGATCTGAGTTAAGAGGACTGGGTAGACTTACGCTTTGGTTAATCCTCCTCCTTTTTCCATTGTGTCAGTTAGGAGTTGGTTACTTGTTTTATAGAGGATTTAGGTATTTATTTTACCATCCTCATTACTTTCTAAAAGGTAAATGAATGTTGTTCTTCACTATTTCTTCTTCGAGGCTCATTATCATTCAATTCGATCCTGTTTGGAATTTTGGTTAAAGATGGTAGAGACTAGACTTATCTGTTATGTTCTTTTTTAGATCATGCTTTTTCTAATCATGCTTAGATCTTGAGTGAATAATATCTCTCTCTCCTTTGATTTTCCTATTGTTTCAATCTTGATGAGGGAGCTATCCAGTTTGGTATTTTTCGTAGTACCTTCACCTGGGACCGTAACATTCCCATTTTAAATATTTAGAAACAAGGGATTTTTTTAAATAGCGTTCTCGATCTAAATTATCATAATTTAGAATACATGTTTCAAGTTTTTAAATAATGCTCTCTATTCTAAATTATCATGATGTAGAACATACATTCCATGCCAATAAATTTCAAAATAGATAACCATATACATTTGTAATGAATCGATTAACCGATAATCTCTCATTTTATGACTCGAAGTTTCATCGGTCTCTCATTTCATGACTCGATATCTTATCGATCCTTCATGTTGACTCAATGTATTATATACTAAGTATGATTGGTTCTCTTAACCTTTTTGGGGTATTGAAGTGTTTTGTTTAAGATGCCTATCTAAATATTTGTTACCAATATTCATCTGAAATCCTGCTTCTTAAACTAGGTGATATAGGACAATGCAACCAACAGCTTGCGATACTCTGGCCAAAGATTTTCACATGCCTTACATGATCATATTCCTAGATGGCATACTCATTGATAGACTACATCCTTCACACCTACGCTTCATATGTTATCTAGAATGGTCTTCACTGACTCCTGTTAGTCCTCTTGTCCAAGGCTTACCATAACCTAGATTAGCAACATAAAAAGGTATAGAACATCACTAGCGGTGACTAAGGGTACATAGACATACTCGGTCCAACCCAAGTTGATTTCATGTGTCTAGTTACCTTTAGTAATCGTGAGTTTCCCCCTATACGAAGGCATGCCCCTAATTTGACCTAAGGTAAAAATAAGGTCAAGTCCAAGTTTATGTAGATCTAGATGATCCAATTGGAAGGTTGTTGTGTCGTGTCAGTTGTAACACTGTGCCATTATGCGGACCACGGGTCTTTATGATGTCATAGTATTGCAGGTTGGCATGTACCAACATCCTATGGAATCACTTCATCTAGAAGTACATATCAAGTTAAGAAATTAAACACTTACTTATCTTCTTAATTAAGATTCAATTTTAGTTAACTTGTTGAATCCTTAATTTCTTTGCTCATTAAGGTTGCTAACAATTAATTATTGATAGTTACCATGTAGATAAATCTGTGATCAATCCATCTTCCCAAAGGTTTGTATTTCATTCCATGGTATCTTATCATAAGATTCAAGCTCATAATATAATTAATATACCATGGTAAGATTATCTTATGTTACTTAACCAAGTTTAAGCATGATTAATTTTAGATTTTGGTTCCTTGTTAATAGAATTTATTAAGATGAAGTCTATTCATTACGTATGTATTTATTTCATTTCGGTTTCCATATTATGATTTGATTTAACCAGAGGGAGTATGTTTTCTCAAAAGGTATTAACAAATGCTTATCCCCTTAGAATAATTACCTTTCTTTTATCTTTATATTCTTTTAGGGTTCATTGTTGCCATTTACTTTATACAAGAATTATAAATACATTTCCCTCTTATTTATGTCATCTAGTAAACCTTCATGATCTATTTATGTTTCCATCTATTTGTGCCAACTTAGAAGTTGCATTCGATAAAGGAATAAAATATCAATTACCTTCCTATCAGTTTCATTTGAGTTCAACTGAAATGATTCAAAATAGATAGGTTCACGAGAGAGTAATGACAAGTTTACAAAATTTCCTTTACAGTAACCAAAAGTGAATAATACATCAAATACAAACAACAATCGATCCTTTTCCCATTCCTCAAGTAAATTATACATTTTACAAGACTAAACATTCAATTCATTCTTACTAATCTGTATTGATAAACTCAAACAAGAATACACCTTTTCCCTTTATCAATTATATTACAATAAGAATAATAATTCCTCATAAAATATGTTGCCTTTAGGTAAACACAAGAAGCATCATAAAAGAAATTGTTTTCTTTTGTCACTTATAGAATCCATTTGTAAAAATTTCTAGCATGGGTTAGTTCATCGAATTAAGCATGATAATCACTAAACGTTAAAATGACATGCTTTCAACTAAGCTGTCTCATAAAAAAAACCTACTATTATGAAACATTTAGCTATTCGGATAAATATATCATAAAGGAATGAGGATCCTAACAAGAAGGTCGAATAAGAAATCCACAATACATTATGTAAGTATCATGATCAAAGAAACAATCTTGAATTGGTAATTTCACAAGAAGGATTACAACGGATAAGTGATAATACATCTCACTTACTTATCGAAGTCATATTATATATGTATGTAATTCTTTCTTGATTCAAACAAGTATTCAAGAAGGGTACCACCCTATAGTTCTCAGAACTGAACTACTTTAAAGAAGAAATTAATCATAATCCAAAACACTAACATAACTCTTCATGCAATATCGAAACCAAATTTATTCTATAAAAAAAAATTGAATTAGGATGAACCAATTAATATTCTACACAAGAACTCCCTTCTTTCTAACATTGAATCAATATCAATCCAATTCCACTTTATCGATTCAAGGGAATAAGAAGTGCAGGATCCTGCCTAATTACCCATTCGGCCTCAACATGGTTAATACACATGAAATACATAAAAAATTTAAAAGTAAACAAGTTAAGTCATCCTTCAGTGTTCAATGAACAACATGGTATTTAACAATTCGAGAGAAGAGAAAGAACCGAATACAAATCCTTCTTACATTTGAAGAAAACAATGAAGCATACCTAGCTCAAAAATATATAGAAGATCCCAATAATCCATCCTATTAAAAGGTTAAACACAATCAACATCCCAAGAAGACCGGACTGATCATTACCTAACATCATCAAGATCCAACAACCACGCCACACAAATAACATAGTCGAAATTGAATTGATATAAGATAAACAAAAAAATCAAACAAGGCAGGGTTGAGGAGAGGGATTCTTGTCAAGTAAAGAAAATAGTCACAACAACATAAAACTGATATAAGTTTCCAAGGCAACAAGCTTGTTATCCCGTAAAATTGACAAGGGCAATTTTACCGATAACCATACCGAAAATTTTGTTTCGATCCCTCATTAGGGGTCCCTTGCGTTCGGAACATTGCAAAATCCCTTTTCCGGGAAATCTGGTTTTCCGAACTTAGTCTTTTTGGTCTTTTTGGTTGGGCGCATGGAATTGCTGTGTAACATCACTTTTTGGTGCGCCCCCTCTAAAACCTTTGGCACGTATTTTATTGTGTCAACACTCCTTTTGGTGCACCTTGATATGTTGAGTCTTCCCTGCGTGCGCCGTGGCGCATGCGCCTTCTTGTCAGCAACTCCTTTGTTGCGCCTCTTTTCGGTGCGCCAAAGGCGCGCATAATCATGTGTCGACACCTCTTCCGGTGCGCAAAGGGCGCGTGTAACACTGTGTTGTCATACACTTTGGTGCGCCAAAGGGCGCATGCTTTTCTATGTCGACAGAGACTTTGGTGCGCCCTTTACAAAGTTGGTGGCATTTATTGCTGATTCATATATATATATATATATATGTATATGCGTATATGTGTTGTGTTTGCGCCAAAATGTCATTATCTCCAGACGCAAAACACGTGATTTCTATTCTCTGAGCCTGTCAGCACCTGCCCTATCATTGTCAACGTTGTGGACCCGTGTGCAAGTTTTTACTATTTATCCAGGTAAGAGGTTCTTATCTCTTTCGTGCGTTTTACGTTTTTGGTTCTCTGTGTGCTTGGTGGTCTGGTTGTAGTTTGGAAATATTGAAATTTTGATCTAGCCTCCCCTTTGCTTGTCTTTCCATATCCCTCCCCCTCTTTCCAGATCTGCTGGTAGAGGAAGTTGTTCTAAAAGCATGATTTAAACCCCTTTTGGTTGAACCATTTTATTACCCAAATGATCTTGGAAAAGAAAAGATAAAAGAGAGGCTAAACCATGTAAAAGACTCTTTTTCTTTGGCTTTGGCGATTAGTGAGTCTGTTACATTAAAAAAATTGCAGCTTGCGCTTTTCGCGCATCTGTCCCCCTCGCAACATGAATAAAATCCGCGCCAATGGCACACCCATCACGCCTGTTGCATCAAGAACCTTTGCCCTCAAGGCGCGCCTCCTTCACATGCTGCAAGCTAACCTTGCGCCCTCTTTGGCGCACCAACCTTCCATGTTACATCGCATATACATGCGCCCCTTTGGCGCACCCCGCATCTGAGCAACACCAGCTTAATCCGCTAAGTATGAAGTTATAAAGGCGCAGGCGCTTTCCTCGTCGCAAAAACATCATGTCATGTAAACCCTCCATGCGCCGCGCCAAGTTGCCTTTGGCGCACGAAAAGTTCATGTTACACAAAAGATACATGCGCCTTTGGCGCGCCCATTTCCCATGCAACATGAACAATCTATGCGCCTGGCGCATCCTGTCTCTTTGTAACACCAAATCTTCCATGCGCCCTTTACAAAAATATACCCTGCAGTCTCTATGCGCCATGCGCCTTTGGCGCTGATTTAACCTTTGCAACACCTCTTTTCTGTGCGCCTTACCTATTTAGCCCTGTAAGCTGCAGCTTTCATGCGCCCTGCGCCCTGAGCCTCAAAATCACTAACTCTTTCTTCTGATATCATTTCAATGGAAGATCAAATGGCTAATACAACCTTTTTGGATTGGGTCTCGCTTCTTCTTCATGCAGATCAGCAACTAAGCTTCGAAAGAACATATGTCTACATCAAGCAGGAGACCTACCAAATCCAAAGGCAAGGCCAAACTTACAGAAGAAGAGATGAAATACAAGTATCAGAGAGTCAGAATGCCTGACTCCCAGGCCGAATGCGACCTAGACATCAGAGACTCAGAATTGGGTCACATTGATATGGAGGAATTCTGGGTCAGAACTCAGAAGGTGACTAGAAGTCCATGGATGGACAAACTAATGGGCAGCGCCCTACATTTTGCTGGAGGTATCCCAGTCAGCACCGTCAACAACGAATTCATGATGGTGGTCACCCGGTGCTATAACAAGGACACAAGGTGTGTCGTAAATGACAAGGGCGAGGTAGTCATTAACCTCACTACCCGCCATTTCGAAATAATACTCGGCATCCCTCATCACAGGCACTTTGTGGCCGTCAGCCGAGAAGATTGTATTAAGGCCTGGGATGATAACGAAGATCAGTGTATGCAGCTGATGAATGAGGTCTATTTGAAAATAAAAAGGTGGTGACCCGATGGCCTCAAACCATCCACCGCAGCGACTTCTCAGAGGAGCTCAGCTGACACTATCACATTCCTGAGCAGAGTGTTTGGGCTTCCTGACACCCACTTTTTCCATAAATGGATGTTGCGATACTTAGAGACCATGAACAAGAATATGCCCGATCAGCGCTTTTGCTGGGGAAATAATAAGCAACACAATCTCTGAGCAGCTTCAACAATTTCTTACAACGGGAAGATTCTACATGAACTCCTATGTTGTCTATGCTGCAGCATCAGAGAGAGACTACCCAGGCCTGATGCGAAGTGGAGTTTGGCCTCAGGTCAAAATATATGAGTACTACCCAGAATTGAGGCTGGAGAATAGTATCTCCCAATTCACAAAAATTAACGATGTGTTTTTCTATCACATCATCTCCTGTTGAGGCCAAATATGACTTATGGTCGCATGACCAAAAGCATAGTAGCAGCCACTGAGAAATGGGGGGCCCTGTTCACCCAGTTTCCCACGTTCACCTATCTAAGGGCTGCCAACTTTTTGGGAGAGCCAACCAGGCTACCGAGGTATGCTGGACCCAAACTGATTCTGCTGGAGCTGTCAAGGCAGCTGATCACCTATCATGAGAAATGCCTGAAAAGAAAGAAGGGTGGGACTCCTTTCCCCCTCACAGTGGGCCGATATACATGCACTACCCACCACAAGGCAAAGGACATGTTCGCAGAGCTGGAGCTGCTCAATTTAAGACATGATTTCCCGGCCAGGCCTACCTTCGACCCAAGGAATTGTCTACCAAGGGCAAAGCTTGATCCAATCCATGTCCCTCAGATCGAGGACATCTACATCGACATCATCCATGAGGTTGAGCTCAGGAGAAAAGATCACTCTCGCTTAGCCTTGGCAGAGATCATCCAATATGGGATAGCAATTGTGCCCAAAGGCTTCCAAACCACTGAGGACGAAGTCGATCAAGTATATACTAACACGGATGGGGACAATTGGCCTTTTCCAGCTATTGATAGAACTAAGGCACCTCAGACGATTGAGGAGAGGGTTAAGGAGACTCTGCGCAGAACAGAGCATTGGTGCCGATGAACGGGTTAATCTACCTTGGGGTTGATTTCACAACCTCCCCATTGGGTAACGCACCTCCTCGATCCAAACAGCAGCCTAAAGGCAAGGGCAAAGGCATAGAGGGTGAATCCAACACCACTCAGGAAGAAGCTCCAGCAAGTCCTCCTTCCACGGCACCCGAACAGGTTATAACTCTGGCTTCACCAGAAAAAGAAGTAGAAGAGGATGTTCCAATAGGCCCATCCACTCAGGATGTCGGCATTGCTACAACAACCGAGGTCCCTTCTATCCCTTCTTCTTCTCTTCCTTCCCCTCCTCGAGTGACTCAAGCGGCCATTCCTTTGGTCGTGTCCTCTCCCCCTTCTTCTACTCCTCCCCCTGCTTCTTCTCTCTTCTTCTCTTCCCTTGTGATCTTTCCTCCTCTATTTCTTCCCTCATCTCTGAGCTCCCTTCCCTTCCTATGTCTTCCATGCAGCTGCAGTTTCCCTTCCTCCCGTGGACACTTCTTCGGCTATTCTCTCCATGCCGCCCCACGTGTCTCCACGTTTTTCCCCTCCACTACTGTAGCTGCCCCCTTTTCCATTTCCGGCCCTTCTCCCATAGGTCCAGCCTGGATCTCCCAGCAGCTAAGTCAGCAAAAGAGGAAAGTTCCCATCGCTCCGATGGACTTTTCTGTAATCCCATCTAAGGGGGCAAAGAAGCAGAAGCCCGTCACACGCTTCTCTCAAAGTGCTGCGGGAGAGAGGGTTATGGAGATCGCGTACCCCAATCCCCTCAAGGAGAAAAAGGATCTGTCTCCGACAGATTTTACTGTGACCCAAGTCACAATGGGGACATCTTCTGAAAGCCTTCAGGGGGAGCCCTTTCTGCAGTTGACGCCCTCTGCAAGAAGCTTCAAGAGACAAAGGAAGAGAAAAGGCAATTGAAAGAGCAAAACAAATATCTACTCCAAGCCTTACAGAAGATGGGTAGTGCGCCTCCCACAACTGCCGCCGAGACTTCTGAGCTTCTCAGCCAGGAGAAAATTAATGAGTACGCAAAGATCGGCGAGCAGGGTATGGCCGTTTCCGCTTGGAGGAGCCAAATCATCAAAGACAGTGAAAAAGTAATCGCCGAGTTCTCTAACTTGTATTTGAACATCAATAAGGTGAATAAAGAGCTCCAAGCGTTAGCAGGGCCCATATCAGAAGAGCTGGAACATGCTAGACTGCAGCACGAGACCTTCCAACAAATGTTCGACTGTTCAGTCGAAGATCTGGTTAAGTTCGGCGTCTTCGGCCATCCCAGGGCCCTCAACAAAATCATGTCCACTCTGGACTACCGGGTGGATCAGCTAGAATTTGTCTTAGAAAAGATTGACAAAGTAAAGGAAGAAGCCCTGGACGCGATGCACCAAATGGAACGAATCGTTCTTAACATGTCGCCAGGGTTACTTACTCCTTCCTTTACTTTAAGAAAAGCTGAGGAGACCATTCAGATCTTCAAAGAGATCATTTCTCAAGGCATAGGGCCAGAGGTCACTTTTGACGCAGAGTCTATCAACAACCCGCTCGTCCGCCGAGACTTCATCAAGTTACTACTCATCGAGGCGGAAAAGACTATTCCAAGCTCCCCGAGAAACTCACAGATGAGCGGGAGACTTGTGAGGCGATCAGTGATAGGCACAAGGATCCTTCCCAGGATCAGCTAGGGCCAATGATCAACAAGTTTATGGAATACCGCTCTCAATTCCATATCTCGTCACCTGAGCAACAACAAAAGCAGTCCACCCCCTTTCGGCCGCAGGATGACGACGACGAGTAGCTTCTTCTTCTTCTTCTTCTCTCTCTCTCTTCTTCGGCTTTCTTTTCGAGAATATCTGGAGTATGTTGATACAAATGATGACATCATCCATGTTGCATCATGGGATGATGTCATCCATCAAGTTGTAAAAAGTCAACATGACTTTTAGATATTTTGTAAATATCTTTGTAAATAAGTTGTTGGCTCCTTTTTGCCTTCTTTTCTCTTCTTCTTCTATAAATACCCCAATACTTGTTGTATTATGGATGATGAATATCTTTCAGATGAAAAATAGAAGTGAAGAAAAAAGACTTTGAGCTTTTTGTAACAGAAGAAAAATATTAATACAATATTTAGACTTTGTGCTGAATACATGTGTTATGTGCATTAGATCTTTCTTAAGTTAGATCTGTGTGTTTATTCTGTTGGATCTGCTTCTGTTTTATTGTCATTTATTTATCATCAGTATTGCTTTGCTCGTTTATGCAAGTAGGTTTGGCTCTGTTTACTACCAATCCCAAAACATAAACCTTCTGACCTTTCTGCTTTGGAATTCATTTCTTTTCTTCCTTCGGACCTGCTCTTTCTTCATCCCCTCTTCCTTTCCTTTCTTTTCACAGTCGGAAACACCCCTACTGGGATGAGATCCCAAACCCCCGAAGGCAGAATCTGTGAGACTTGCATAGATTCCTGCTGGTAGAATAGCAATAAACCAGTTTCGCTTTGCTGACTCAAAGAGGGGCTATGCCCTGCACACTGTTGGCTCGTTTATCCATAGATCTGCCCAAGCGACAGATTTTCGGACCAACAGTTTTTGGCGACTCTACTGGGGATCGAATAGATCTATCAGATCTATGATGGTGGTAGGATAGAAAATCAGAAAAATAAGAAAATTGCTGCCTGTTTGCAAATCTGCACATTTTGTCAAAAATCCAAAATTTTGCAAAAGTGACTCAAATTGAAAAAATTTCTTCTGAGATCCATAGATCTGGCCTAGTTGGAGACCTTTAGTTCACTGAGTTTTTATAAAAATCAATATTTTGCCATAGATCTGAGTTTTTGACTATTTGCCAAAAGTTTGAAACCCTTTGAAAAAGTCAAAATTAGATCCGAAAATCAGCTTACTAATCTTCTCTGCCATTTTATCCTCATTGTTATTTGTCATTAACCGCAATCGGTTTTCTGAAGAGGATAGTTTTAAATATTTAGAAAAGTACATGCTGCTGGTTTTTATCAGAAAAGCCAAAAATCAGCAAGTACAACCAAAAAGAAAGTTTGAATCCACGCTACAAAATCGCAGATCGGAAACACACTGGGTAGGTGAACCCTTTACGCGTAGCAGGAGAGCTCGTGGAGAAACTGATCCTATTTTTGATCTGCTTCAAAGGCACAATTTCAGCGTAACACCGACACGTTTTTCAACGCTAAGCTCGGCCGACCGGTCATCCAGGAGTGTCTCACCTCCACGAAGAAAGAATCTTTCGCAAGGGGCATCCACATCCCTTTGTAGTGCCTTGCTACTCAGCTGGAACCACACTTCCAGCTCGTGTTCTTTTTCCAACCTTTTCAAATGGCGGTACCATGGGGAAATGCTATGGGTCCTCTTGGCTTTACCACATCCAGTTCACGCGCTCCCTCACGAAACCGAAAGAATTTTCCCAAATTCGACGGGAGCGGAAATCAAAGCACGGATTCCCACATATCTGCATTCATCATGTCATGCAGTATCCTGGATGTAACTCACGAGGATGTGTCGGTTCACCTTTTTCTGGAAACTCTACAAGGGCCCGCAGCTGAATGGTTTCAGCATTTGCCGGCCGGATCTATTACGAGTTGGGCCACCTTGCGAGATGCTTTTGAAGACAGGTACAAACCTTCAGAAGATGCATTTGCATTATTATCACGGATCACTCACCTAAAGAAGGAGGCAAATGAAACCATGCGCGATTTTATCGCTAGGTTCAATGCATTAATCAATCGTGTCCCTGTTGCCATGCTTCCAACACCGGAAAATCAAAAGTGTTTCTTCGTAAACGCTATGAGCTCGAAAGTTAGTTTCTTGCTCCTTCAAGAACGAGTGGCCACCTTGATTCTCACCCAAGCCGCTGCCATTCGAATAGAAGATAATTTGATAATATCTGGCGAATTGAAAAAGGAATCATCCAAGCCTAAATCTTTGGGCCCTTCGCCCACTACTTCATCTGATCCAGCCTTTCAAAAGATGGCGAATGACTTGCTTGCATTAAAGAAGCAGTTGGCCCAGGCCTCCCCCAGTTCCTCATACCGGGATATTCCACGGAGGAATTTCGTTCCTAACAATGTTTCACAAAGGCCGCGCTTACCCGCAACCGCTCCGCGGTTGGCACTTGAGGCTCCTCCGGTCAACGCTCTAGCCGAAATCGAAGAAGAAGAGCAAGATATGAAGAACCTTCGTCTCAAGGTGAAGATGATCAAGATGTCGGTGAACTGACTGGCGACTCTACTATCGGGTATATGGAATTTGATGAGGAAGAATCTGATGAAGAAGAGGGTACCTGTGGATATGCAAGCGACAAATATACGCTGTTTTACCCGCTCGCAAGGAAAAGAAGCGGAAGTTGCTGCCCATGTCCAGCAGGAGAAGGCCGTGTCAAACGCGCCTCCGATCATTGCTAAAAGAGGTAATCCTCTTCCTACTCAACTCCCTGGCAAATCTTTTACAAGGAAATCCTTTCCCCCCATCTCTCCTCCAAATCAGTCCTCTCATGTTCCTACCAAGACCAGTAATCCTATTCCACCATCGCGAAGTGAGGGACTCATTCCTTCACCAACGCAACCCTTGGCCGCATTTGATATCATAGATCATGCAAAAAAGACCAAGATCCAAATGTCTGAAGCTGAGTATCTTCAGTCAAATCCCGAACAGCTTGTAAGATTGACCAAGTATATTCAAAGTCAAGTTGTTGTATCTAAGCAGGTTTCCCCAAAAGGAATCCTTTCCACTCCCCCTGAATCCCACATAAATGTTGCTTCAACATCTGCATCAGGCAAGATAGAGCCTTTCTATCTCTCCCTCCTAATCAATGGTCACAAGTTGAGTAACTGCATAATTGATTCCGGGCTTCTGATAACGTCATGCCGCAAAAAAGTCACCCATGCTTTGGGCCTCACTCTTACCAAGCCTTTTGGCAGATGTTATTCCTTGGAAACCAAGCAGGTTCCGTTGATTGGCCAAATCAAAGACGCGTAATTTGCATTTGCGGCATTCCCAGAGAAGAGAGTAAAGATGACAGCTTCGTTGCGACATTCCAAAGCAGCTTTCACGGAATTTTGTCGGGAAGAAGCTTTTGCAAATGAAGTTGGTGGAGAGATTCATATGGATTGGTCTAAAGCTAGAATTCCCATCAAAGGTGTAATGCAGACTTTGGAGCCGGAATCACAAAAGAAGTACTTGGTTACTAGCTCTGAGGACCCCAAAGCTCAAATCCTTTTTGAATCATCAGGGATGGGGAACTATTTCTTGTCTACCGAGTCTGATAAAATGGTTGTTCTCGTTCAAGAAGGAGATCTTAATAAGATCTGGACCTTGCAGTTCGATGGCAGCTGTGCAACCAATGCGGATGTGGCGCCGGAGCCGTGCTAATATCTCCCGAGGAAGAAGTCATTCCTCTCTCTTTCAAGTTGCAGTTTTTTAACACAAATAATACTGCTGAGTATGAATCTTTGTTACTTGGCATGCAAGCCGCAAAAGAAAGAGGGATTAAGAATCTGAAAGTGCAAGGTGATGCGGAGCTAGTTGTGAATCAAGTTAAAAGGATTTACCAAGTGAAGAATGAAAGGCTCAGGCATTACCGTAATGCGGTATGGGACAACATTGAAGAGTTTGATGCTTTTTCAATTGAATCCATTCCAAGAGCCCAAAATGACATGGCCGATTCATTGGCTAGCATCCCTCATGCTTCCTCACCCAGGTTTGAAAACAAACAAATACACCATTGAGGTGGTTTTCCACCCGAGCGTGCCAGACAATTCTCAGCACTTGGCAAGTATTCAACGATGATAATCAACTCATTGCCTTTCTAGAGAAGGCGGAAAATTTTAAAGAATTGCACTTTGAAGGATCTACTTCCACTTGCCGTGAATCAGTCACCGATCAAGACGATGAATCTGAAGGGAACGACGGCATATGTCAGCTCAAAGGAAATAAAATTCCAAAGGGCCTGGTTTCTCTGGAGCGGTTGTTCGATAGGCATGACCGTTTTGTGAAAAAGAAGAGGCGAGATGATCCCTGACTCATCCCCAGAAACCGAACCGGTCAATATAGGTTCGGTAGAGCACCCGCAATTTGTGAACATTGGAAAATGTTGCACGCCTGAAGAGAAGCGGAAATTTGTCAAGTTGCTGAAGAAATATATGGATGTGTTGGCATGGTCCTATGCCGATCTAAAGTCTTTTAAGCCAAAGGACGTTCAGCATGACATCCCGTTGAAAGAAGATGTCAAAGCCTTTCGCCAGAAGCAGAGGCACTATAATCCTAAGATCTCGGTACTATCCAGCCGAAATTCAGAAGATGCTTGGATGCGAGAATCATCTTTCCTATCCATCACAAGATTTGGGTAGCAAATATTGTGCCAAAGCAGCAAGAAAAAAATGGCGAGAGATACGCATATGCGTAGACTTTCGCAATTTGAATCAAAGCTTCCTTGAAAGACAACTACCCACTTCCGATAATGGATCAAGTTCTCAAAGCAAGAATCGGATCGAGATGTCTGTCCATGCTTGATGGTTTTTCAGTGCTACAAATCAGATTGAGGTTTCACCAAGATCAATTTAAAACAACATTCACTACTCCCTGGGGTACATTTGCCTACAAGATGCCTTTTGGCCTAACTAATGCTGGCGCCACTTTTCAGCGGGCCATGGATTTTGCATTCAAAGGTATGATGGGGAAAGTCATTGTGGTTTATCTAGATGACTTAACCGTGTTCTCTAAACAACGAAATGATCATTGTGATCATTTGGAGCAAGTATTGGCCAGGTGCCGAGAACATGGGATTTCCCTAAACCCAAAAAGTCTATTTTTGGAGTCACTGAAGGAAAGTTGCTAGGGCATGTGGTTAGCAAAGAAGGAACAAAGATAGATACCGAAAGAGTTAAGGCTATTCAAAGCCTTACTCTGCCTACAAGCAAGACTGGTTCATTCTTTCTTCGGAAAGGTGAACTTTCTCAGGCGTTTTGTTCCTGACTTTGCTGAAAAGACTCGTCACATATTGAACATGATGAAGGGGTCACCAACTTTCAGATGGAGCGAAGAGGGGAAAAGGTCATTTGAAGAAATAAAAGCTTCCGTTGCTCACGCACCAGTCCTGGTATGTCCCGATTTCTCCAAGGACTTCATCATGTATAGTTACGCATCTGAGCATACTGTGTCCGCAATCTTGATGCAAAAGAATTCGAGGATGTTGAATCTCCGATTGCGTTCATGAGCTCTCCCCTCAAGCCTCACGAACTAAAAATGTCTCAACTGGAAAAGCATGCCTTCACCGTTGTCAAAGCAGTGAAGAATTTCAGGTATTACATTCTAAACTCTCATACGGTGGTGCTGGTCCCTGACACGGCGGTGAAATCAATTCTAACTCAACAGAGTTAGGAAGCTTGCGAGGAAATTGATCGCAAAGGTCCAAGGAGTATGACTTGGATATTAAACCAACCAAGCTGGTAAGGGGCAAGGGCCTATGTCAGCTTATGGCTGAAAACAAAGATTCAGAAAACCCTGATGAAAGGGGTGACTACACCGATGAAGCACAGACCGGCTGGAAAACCCGATTCACTGCCTCTGGTCCTATTTGTTGCGACTAGTGATGAATGGTATTCCGATATCGCTTTCTTCCTCACCTACGGCGAATGCCCAATGCACCTAACTGCAAAGGAGAAGCGCACTATAAAGCTCAGAGCAGCTAAATATGTCATCTGGGATGACGGTTTATATAAACGTGGGATAGATGGCATCTTTTTGCGATGTGTTGACAAACCACAACAGTAAAGTTACTCAAAAAGTTTTCATAATTCAGCCTGTGGGGGCATTTCTCTTCCTCCGTGACAAAGACATAAGATCATCCGAGCTGTACTATCGGGCCGACGCTCTTCCAAGATACAACACCGGTGGCAAAGTGTGAACCTTGCAAGAATTCGCCGGCAAGCCCAAGTTGGCAGCTTTTTCCCCTTAGGCCTGGTATTGTCAACGAACCATTCAGCAATGGGGAATTGATTTTATTGGTGCACTCAATCCTCAATCGAGTGCCGACATAGCTATGTCCTTACAAAGAATGGATTACTTCACCAAGTGGGTGGAAGCCATACCTGCACAAGCATGCCACTTCGAGGTGGTTTGCAATTTCATTAAAGAAAATATCATTGTCGTTTGGCATGCCCAAACAAAATTATTGCTGATAATGCTTCTAACTTCTCCTCACGGAAGTTATTAGTTTTGCTATGAATATGGGATAACTTTGGCTCACGCCTCGATTATTACCCTCGGGAAATGGTCAAAGCGGAATCCAAGAATAAGAACTTGGTGACCATCATACGAAAGTTAGTGGATGAGAATCAACGAATGTGGCACAAGTCTTTGTACGACGCTTTGTGGGCCGATCGTATTACTCCCAAGAGGTCTCTCGGCATGTCACCTTTTCAAGTGTTATATGGCACTGATGCCGAGCTTCCCATTTCTACGCGAACTTCCCGCTCAAGCTTGCACGAGCTATCGAAGATGAAACTTTCCAAAATTCTCTTGAAAAGAGAATCATGTATTTGACAGAGCTCGAAGAAAAGAGAGTAAGAGTGGTCGACAGGATCACCGAACATCAGAATCAAGTCAAGAGATTATTCGATAAAAAAGCAAAGCAAAAGGATTTCCAAGTGGGAGACCTCGTCCTTCTGTGGGACAAGCGAAGAGAGCCAAAGGGCATGCACGGAAAGTTTGATTCCCTGTGGAGAGGGCCCTTCAAGATCAAGCAGCTCAACGGAGAGAATAGCTTCTATCTCTCATATCTGGATGGAACCGAGCTCCCGCTTCCTTATAATGGGCAACACCTGAAAATTTTCAAGAAGTAGAGCTTGCTCTCTTCTTTTTATACAGCTTTGCTTTTGTGTGTGTTTTTTCGCTGTGTGTTTGCTTTCGGTTTGTTGTGTGTTTCCTTTTCTCTCCTCCGGTCCCTTTGTTTTTGACTCTACCCAATGGATAGGCACATGAGATCCGGGATTCTCTACCCCCAAGTTTGCTCAGGATAGTCCCTGAAAGAGCTAAATATCCCGTAAAATTGACAAGGGAAATTTTACCGATAACCATACCGAAAATTTTGTTTCGATCCCTCATTAGGGATCCCTTGCGTTCGGAACGTTGCAAAATCCCTTTTCCGGGAAATCTGGTTTTCCGAACTTAGTCTTTTTGGTCTTTTTGGTTGGGCGCATGGAATTACTATGCTATGTAACATCACTTTTTGGTGCGCCCTTTAAAACCTTTGGCGCATGGTTTTTCATGTCAACACTCCTTTTGGTGCACCTTGATATGTTGAGTCTTCCCTGCGTGCGCCGTGGCGCATGCGCCTTCTTGTCAGCAACTCATTTGTTGCGCCTCTTTTCGGTGCGCCAAAGGCGCGCATAATCATGTGTCGACACCTCTTCCGGTGCAAAGGGCACGTGTAACACTGTGTTGTCATACACTTTGGTGCGCCAAAGGGCGCATGCTTTTCTATGTCGACAGAGACTTTGGTGCGCCCTTTACAAAGTTGGTGGCGCATTTATTGCTGATTCATATATATATATATATATATATATATATATATATTGCGCACGCAAAATGTCATTATCTCCAGACGCAAAACACGTGATTTCTATTCTCTGAGCCTGTCAGCACCTGCCCTGTCATTGTCAACGCGTTGTGGACCCGTGTGCAAGTTTTTACTATTTATCCAGGTAAGAGGTTCTTATCTCTTTCGTGCGTTTTACGTTTTTGGTTCTCTGTGTGCTTGGTGGTCTGGTTGTAGTTTGGAAATATGGAAATGTTGATCTAGCCTCCCCCTTTTGCTGTCTATCCATATCCCTCCCCTCTTCCGATCTCGCCGGTAGGGAAGTTGTTCTGAAAGCATGGTTTAAACCCCTTTGATTAAACCATTTTATTACCCAAATGACCTTGGAAAAGAAAAGAGAAAAGAAGCTAAACCATGTAAAACTCTTTTTTTCTCTTTCGCGCATCGGCGCGTCCCGCAACATCAAAAATAGCTTTTTTTTTTCCACGTTTGCACATCTGTCCCCCTCGCAACATGAATAAAATCCACGCCAATGGCGCACCCATCATGCCTGTTGCATCAAGAACTTTTGCGCCCTCAAGGCGCGCCTCCTTCACATGCTGCAAGCGCTAGCCTTGCGCCCTCTTTGGCACACCAACCTTCCGTGTTACATCACATATACATGCGCCCCTTTGGCGCACCCTGCATCTGCGCAACACCAGCTTAATCTGTGCCAAGTATGAAGTTATAAAGGCGCAGCGCTTTCCTCATCAAAAAAATCATGTCATGTAAACCTCCATGCGCGCGCCAAGTTGCCTTTTGCGCACGAAAAAGTTCATGTTACACAAAATACATGCGCCTTTGCGCGCCCATTTCCCAGCAACATGAACAATCTATGCGCCTTTGGCGCATCCTCGTCTCTCTTGTAACACCAAATCTCCATGCGCCCTTTACAAAATGTACCCTCAGCAGCTCTCTATGCGCCATGCGCCTTTGCGCTGATTTAACCTTTCGCAACACCTCTTTTCTTTTCGTGCCTTACCTATTTAGCCCCGTCGTAAGCCGCAGCTTTCATGCGCCCGCGCCCCCGAGCCTCAAAATCACTAACTCTTTCTTCTCGCTAACATTTCAATGGAAGATCAAATGGCTAATACAACCTTTTTGGATTGGGTCTCGCTTCTTCTTCATGCAGATCAAAAACTAAGCTTCGAAAGAACATATGTCTACATCAAGCAGAGACCTACCAAATCCAAAGGCAAGGCCAAACTTACGTAAGAAGAGATGAAATACAAGTATCGTAGAGTCGAATGCCCGACTCCCAGTGCCGAATGCGACCTAGACATCGTGAGACTCGTAATTGGGTCACATTGATATGGATGGAGAATTCTCGGGTCGAACTCGAAAGGTGACTAGAAGTCCATGGATGGACAAACTAATGGGCAAAGCGCCCTACATTTTGCCGGAGGTATCCCAAACAAGACCATCAACAATGAATTCATGATGGTGGTCACCCGGTGCTATAACAAGGACACAAGGTGTGTCATAAATGACAAGGGCGAGGTAGTCATTAACCTCACTGCCCGCCACTTTGAAATAATACTCGGCATCCCTCATCACAGGCACTTTGTGGCCACACCGAGAGAGATCAGATATTAAGGCCTAGGATGATAACGAAGATCAGTGCATGCAACTGATGAACGAGGTCTATTTGAAAATAAAAAGGTGGTGACCCGATGGCCTCAAACCATCCACCGCAGCGACTTCTCAGAGGAGCTCAGCGACACTATCACATTCCTGAGCAGAGTGTTTGGGCTTCCTGACGCCCACTTTTTCCATAAATGGATGTTGCGGTACTTAGAGACCATGAACAAGAACGTGCCCGATCAGCGCTTTTGCTGGGGAGAAATAATAAGCAGCACAATCTCTCGAACAGCTTCAACAATTTCTTACAACGGGAAGTTTCTACATGAACTCCTATGTTGTCTATGCTGCAGCATCAGAGAGAGACTACCCAGGCCTGATGCGAAGTGGAGTTTGGCCACAGGTCAAAATATATGAGTACTACCTGTAACCGAGGCCGAGAATAGCATCTCTCCAATCACAAAAATTAACGATGTGTTTTTCTATCACATCATCTCGCCTTGAGGCCAAATATGACTTATGGTCCTACGACCAAAAGCATAGTGGCAGCCACCGAGAAATGGGGGCCCTGCTTTCACCCAATTTCCCACATTCACCTATCTAAGGGCGGCCAACTTCTTGGGAGAGCCAACCAGACTACCGAGGTATGCTGGGCCCAAGCTGATTTTGCTGAGCTGCACAAGGCAAATGATCACATATCATGAGAAATGCCTCAAAAGAAAGAAGGGTGGACTCTTTCCCTCACAAGGGGCCGATATACATGCACTACCCACCACAAGGCAAAGGACATGTTCGCAGAGCCGGAGCTGCTTAATTTGAGACATGATTTCCCGGCCAGGCCTACCTTCGACCCAAGGAATTGTCTGCCAAGGGCAAAGCTTGATCCAATCCATGTCCCCGTATCGAGGACATCTACATCGACATCATCCATGAGGTCGAGCTCAGAGAAAAGATCACTCTCGCTTAGCCTTGGCAGAGATCATCCAATATGGGATAGCAATTGTCCCCAAAGGCTTCCAAACCACTGAGGACGAAGTCGATCAAGTATATACTAACACGGATGGGGACAATTGGCCTTTTCCAGCCATTGATAAACTAAGGCACCTCGATTTATTGAGGAGAGGGTTAAGGAGACTCGCGCAGAACAGAGCATTGGTGCCAGATGAACGGGTTAATCTACCTCGGGGTTGATTTCACAACCTCCCCACTGGGTAACGCACCTCCTCGATCCAAACAAAGAGCCTAAAGGCAAGGGCAAAGGCATAGAGGGTGAATCCAAAGACCACTCAGAAGAAGCTCCAAAGCAAGTCCTCCTTCCACGGCACCCGAACAAAGTTATAACTCGCTTCGCCAGAGAAAGAAGTAGAAGAGGATGTTCCAATAGGCCCATCCACTCAGGATGTCGGCATTGCTACAACAACCGAGGTCCCTTCTATCCCTTCTTCTTCTCTTCCTTCCCCTCCTCGAGTGACTCAAGCGGCCATTCCTTTGGTCGTGTCCTCTCCCCCTTCTTCTACTCCTCCCCCCCCTTCTTCGTCTATCTTCTCTTCCCTTGCGGATCTTTCCTCCTCCATTTCTTCCCTCATCTCTGAGCTCCCTTCCCTTCCTATGTCTTCCGCAGCTGCAGTTTCCCTTCCTCCCGTGGACACTTCTTCGGCTATTCTCTCCATGCCGCCCCACGTGTCTCCACGTTTTTCCCCTCCACTACTGTAGCTGCCCCCTTTTCCATTTCCGGCCCTTCTCCCATAGGTCCAGCCTGGATCTCCCAACAGCTAAGTCAGAAAAAGAGGAAAGTTCCCATCGCTCCGATGGACTTTTCTGTAATCCCATCTAAGGGGCAAAGAAGCAGAAGCCCGTCACACGCTTCTCTCAAAGTGCTGCAGGAGAGAGGGTTATGGAGATCGCGTACCCCAATCCCCTCAAGGAGAAAAAGGATCTGTCTCCGACAGATTTTACTGTGACCCAAGTCACAATGGGGACATCTTCTGAAAGCCTTCAGGGGAAGCCCTTTCTGCAGTTGACGCCCTCTGCAAGAAGCTTCAAAAGACAAAAGGAAGAGAAAAGGCAATCAAAGAGCAAAACAAATATCTACTCCAAGCCTTACGTAAGATGGGTAGTGCGCTCCCACAACTGCCGCCGAGACTTCTGAGCTTCTCAGCCAGAGAAAATTAATGAGTACGCAAAGATCGGTGAGCAGGGTATGGCCGTTTCCGCTTGGAGGAGCCAAATCATCAAAGACAGTGAAAAAGTAATCGCCGAGTTCTCTAACTTGTATTTGAACATCAATAAGGTGAATAAAGAGCTCCAAGCATTGGCGGGGCCCATATCAAGAGCTGAACATGCTAGATCGCAAAGACGAGACCTTCCAAATGTTCGACTGCTCACCAAAGATCCGGTTAAGTTCGGCGCTTCGCCATCCTGGGCCCTCAACAAAATCATGTCCACTCGACTACCGGTGGATCAGCTAGAATTTGTCTTAGAAAAGATTGACAAAGTAAAGGAAGAAGCCCCGACGCGATGCACCAAATGGAACGAATCGCTTCTTAACATGTCGCCAGGGTTACTTACTCCTTCCTTTACTTTAAGAAAAGCTGAGGAGACCATTCAGATCTTCAAAGAGATCATTTCTCAAGGCGTAGGGCCAGAGGTCACTTTTGACGCAGAGTCTATCAACAACCTGCTGGCCTGCCGAGACTTCATTGGGCTACTCATTGAGGCGGAAAAAGACTATTCCAAGCTCCCCGAGAAACTCATAGATGAGCGGGAGACTTGTGAGGCGATCAGTGATAGGCACAAGGATCCTTCCCAGGATCAGCTAGGGCCAATGATCAACAAGTTTATGGAATACCGCTCTCAATTCCATATCTCGTCACCTGAGCAACAACAAAAGCAGTCCACCCCCTTTCGGCCGCAGGATGACGACGACGAGTAGCTTCTTCTTCTTCTTCTTCTTCTTCTTCTCTCTCTCTCTCTTCTTCGGCTTTCTTTTCGAGAATATCTGAGAGTATGTTGATACAAATGATGACATCATCCATGTTGCATCATGGGATGATGTCATCCATCAAGTTGTAAAAGTCAACATGACTTTTAGATATTTTGTAAATATCTTTGTAAATAAGTTGTTGGCTCCTTTTTGCCTTCTTTTCTCTTCTTCTTCTATAAATACCCCAATACTTGTTGTATTATGGATGGATGAATATCTTTCAGATGAAAAATAGAAGTGAAGAAAAAAGACTTTGAGCTTTTTGTAAGAAAATATTAATACAATATTTAGACTTTGTGCTGAATACATGTGTTATGTGCATTAGATCTTTCTTACGTTAGATCTGTGTGTTTATTCTCGTTGATCTCGCTTCGCTTTTATTGTCATTTATTTATCATCGTATTGCTTTGCTCGTTTATGCAAGTAGGTTTGGCTCTGTTTACTACCAATCCCAAAACATAAACCTTCTGACCTTTCTGCTTTGGAATTCATTTCTTTTCTTCCTTCGACCTGCTCTTTCTTTCTTCATCCCCTCTTCCTTTCCTTTCTTTTCACAAATGGAAACACCCCTACCGGGATGAGATCCCAAACCCCGAAGGCGAATCTGTGAGACTTGCATAGATTCCTCGCCGGTAGAATAGCAATAAACCAGCCACTTTGCGACTCAAAGAGGGGCTATGCCCCGCACACCGTTGGCTCGCTTATCCATAGATCTCCCAAGCGACAGATTTTCGGACCAACAGTTTTTGGCGACTCCGCTGGGGATCGAATAGATCTATCAGATCTATGATGGTGGTAGGATAGAAAATCAGAAAAATAAGAAAATTGCTGCCTGTTTGCAAATCTGCACATTTTGTCAAAAATCCAAAATTTTGCAAAAGTGCTCAAATTGAAAATTTTCTTCTGAGATCCATAGATCTGGCCTAGTTGGAGACCTTTAGTTCACTGAGTTTTTATAAAAATCAGTATTTTTGCCATAGATCTGAGTTTTTGACTGTTTGCCAAAAGTTTGAAACCCTTTGAAAAAGTCAAAATTAGATCCGAAAATCAGCTTACTAATCTTCTCTGCCGTTTTATCCTCGTTGTTATTTGTCATTAACCGCAATCGGTTTTCTGAAGAGGATAGTTTTAAATATTTAGAAAAGTACATGCTGCTGGTTTTTATCAGAAAAGCCAGAAAATCAGCAAGTACAACCAAAAAGAAAGTTTGAATCCACGCTACAAAACCGCAGATCGGAAAGACACACTGGCAGGTGAACCCTTTACGCGTAGCAGGAGAGCTCGTGGAGAAACTGATCCTATTTTTGATCTGCTTCAAAGGCACAATTTCAGCGTAACACCGGCACATTTTTCAATGCTAAGCTCGGCCGACCGGTCATCCAGGAGTGTCTCACCTCCACGAAGAAAGAATCTTTCGCAAGGGGCATCCACATCCCTTTGTAGTGCCTTGCTACTCAGTGGAACCACACTTCCAGCTCGTGTTCTTTTTCCAGCCTTTCAAATGGCGGTACCATGGGGAAATGCTATGGGTCCCTTGGCTTTACCACATCCAGTTCACGCGCTCCCTCACGGAAACCGAAAGAATTTTCCCAAATTCGACGGGAGCGGAAATCAAAGCACGGATTCCCACATATCTGCATTCATCATGTCATGCAGTATCCTGGATGTAACTCACGAGGATGTGTCGGTTCACCTTTTTCTGGAAACTCTACAAGGGCCCGCAGCTGAATGGTTTCAGCATTTGCCGGCCGGATCTATTACGAGTTGGGCCACCTTGCGAGATGCTTTTGAAGACAGGTACAAACCTTCAGAAGATGCATTTGCATTATTATCACGGATCACTCACCTAAAGAAGGAGGCAAATGAAACCATGCGCGATTTTATCGCTAGGTTCAATGCATTAATCAATCGTGTCCCTGTTGCCATGCTTCCAACACCGAAAATCAAAAGTGTTTCTTCGTAAACGCTATGAGCTCAAAAGTTAGTTTCTTGCTCCTTCAAGAGTGGCTACCTTGATTCTCACCCAAGCCGCTGCCATTCGAATAGAAGATAATTTGATAATATCTGGCGAATTGAAAAAGGAATCATCCAAGCCTAAATCTTCGGGCCCTTCGCCCACTACTTCGTCTGATCCAACTTTTCAAAAGATGGCAAATGACTTGCTTGCATTAAAGAAGCAGCTTGCCCAGTGCCTCCCCAGCCTCCTCATACCGGATATTCCACGAGGAATTTCGCTCCTAACAATGTTTCACAAAGGCCGCGCTTACCCGCAACTGCTCCGCGGTTGGCGCTTGAGGCTCCTCCGGTCAACGCTCTGGCCGAAATCGAAGAAGAAGAGCAGTATTATGAAGAACCTTCGTCTCAGGGTGAAGATGATCAAGATGTCGGTGAACCGACTGGCGACTCTACTATCGGGTATATGGAATTTGATGAGGAAGAATCTGATGAAGAAGAGGGTACCCAGGGATATGCAAGCGGACAGTCATACGCTGTTTTTACCCGCTCGCAAGGAAAAGAAGCGGAAGTTGCTGCCCATGTCCAGCAGGAGAAGGCCGTGTCAAACGCGCCTCCGATCATTGCTAAAAGAGGTAATCCTCTTCCTACTCAACTCCCTGGCAAAATCTTTTACAAGGAAATCCTTTCCCCCCATCTCTCCTCCAAATCAGTCCTCTCATGTTCCTACCAAGACCAGTAATCCTATTCCACCATCGCGAAGTGAGGGACTCATTCCTTCACCAACGCAACCCTTGGCCGCATTTGATATCATAGATCATGCAAAAAAGACCAAGATCCAAATGTCTGAAGCTGAGTATCTTCAATCTAACCCCGAACAACTTGTAAGATTGACCAAGTATATTCAAAGTCAAGCTGTTGTATCTAAGCAGGTTTCCCCAAAAGGAATCCTTTCCACTCCCCCTGAATCCCACATAAATGTTGCTTCAACATCTGCATCAGGCAAGATAGAGCCTTTCTATCTCTCCCTCCTAATCAATGGACACAAGTTGAGTAACTGCATAATTGATTCCGGGCTTCTGATAACGTCATGCCGGCAAAAGTCACCCATGCTTTGGGCCTCACTCTTACCAAGCCTTTTGGCAGATGTTATTCCTTGGAAACCAAGCAGGTTCCGTTGATTGGCCAAATCAAAGACGCGCAATTTGCATTTGCGGCATTCCCAGAGAAGAGAGTAAAGATGACAGTTCTCGTTGCTGACATTCCAGCAGCCTACGGAATTTTGCTGGGAAGAAGCTTTTGCAGCGAAGTTGGTGGAGAGATTCATATGGATTGGTCTAAAGCTAGAATTCCCGTCAAAGGTGTAATGCAGACTTTGGAGCCGGAATCACAAAAGAAGTACTTGGTTACTAGCTCTGAGGACCCCAAAGCTCAAATCCTTTTTGAATCATCAGGGATGGGGAACTATTTCTTGTCTACCGAGTCTGATAAAATGGTTGTTCTCATTCAAGAAGGAGATCTTAATAAGATCTCGACTCAGCAGCTCGATGGCAGCAGGCAACCAAATGGATGTGGCGCCGAGCCGTGCTAATATCTCCCGAGGAAGAAGTCATTCCTCTCTTTTCAAGTTGCAGCTTTTTAACACAAATAATACTCATTGAGTATGAATCTTTGTTACTTGGCATGCAAGCCGCAAAAGAAAGAGGGATTAAGAATCTGAAAGTGCAAGGTGATGCGGAGCTAGTTGTGAATCAAGTTAAAAGGATTTACCAAGTGAAGAATGAAAGGCTCAGGCATTACCGTAATGTGGTATGGGACAACATTGAAGAGTTTGATGCTTTTTCAATTGAATCCATTCCAAGAGCCCAAAATGACATGGCCGATTCATTGGCTGTTTCAGCATCCCTCATGCTTCCTCACCCAGGTTTGAAAACAAACAAATACACCATTGAGGTGGTTTTCCGCCCGAGCATGCCAGATAATTCTCAGCATTGGCAAGTATTCAACGATGATAATCAACTCATTGCCTTTCTAGAGAAGGCGGAAAATTTTAAAGAATTGCACTTTGAAGGATCTACTTCCACTTGCCGTGAATCAGTCACCGATCAAGACGATGAATCTGAAGGGAACGACGGCATATGTCAGCTCAAAGGAAATAAAATTCCAAAGGGCCTGGTTTCTCTGGAGCGGTTCGACAGGCATGACCGTTTTGTGAAAAAGAAGAGGCGAGATGACCCTTACTCATCCCCAGAAACCGAACCAGTCAATATAGGTTCGGTAGAGCACCCACAATTTGTGAACATTGGAAAATGTTGCACGCCTGAAGAGAAGCGGAAATTTGTCAAGTTGCTGAAGAAATATATGGATGTATTGGCATGGTCCTATGCCGATCTAAAGTCTTTTAAGCCAAAGGACGTTCAACATGACATCCCGTTGAAAGAAGATGTCAAAGCCTTTCGCCAGAAGCAGAGGCACTATAATCCTAAGATCTCGGCACTATCCAGGCCGAAATTCAGAAGATGCTGGATGCGAGAATCATCTTTCCTATCCATCACAGTACTTGGGTAGCAAATATTGTGCCAGTGCGCAAGAAAAATGGTGAGATACGCATATGCGTAGACTTTCGCAATTTGAATCAAAGCTTCTTGAAAGACAACTACCCACTTCCGATAATGGATCAAGTTCTCAAGCAAGAATCGGATCGTAGATGTCGTCCATGCTTGATGGTTTTTCAGTGCTACAACCAAATTGAGGTTTCACCAAGATCAATTTAAAACAAAGCATTCACTACTCCTCGGGGTACATTTGCCTACAAAGCAGATGCCTTTTGGCCTAACTACGCCGGCGCCACTTTTCAAATGGGGCCATGGATTTTGCATTCAAAGGTATGATGGGGAAAGTCATCAGGTTTATCTAGATGACTTAACCGTGTTCTCTAAACAACGAAATGATCATTGTGATCATTTGGAGCAAGTATTGGCCAGGTGCCGAGAACATGGGATTTCCCTAAACCCAAAAAAGTCTATTTTTGGAGTCACGGAAGGAAAGTTGCTAGGGCATGTGGTTAGCAAAGAAGGAACAAAGATAGATACCGAAAGAGTTAAGGCTATTCAAAGCCTTACTCTGCCTACAAGCAAGACTGGTGTTCATTCTTTCTTCGGAAAGGTGAACTTTCTCAGTGTTTTGTTCCTGACTTTGCTGAAAAGACTCGTCACATATTGAACATGATGAAGGGGTCACCAACTTTCAGATGGAGCGAAGAGGGGAAAAGGTCATTTGAAGAAATAAAAGCTTCCGTTGCTCACGCACCAGTCCTGGTATGTCCCGATTTCTCCAAGGACTTCATCATGTATAGTTACGCATCTGAGCATACTGTGTCCGCAATCTTGATGCAAAAGAATTCAGAGGATGTTGAATCTCCGATTGCATTCATGAGCTCTCCCCTCAAGCCTCACGAACTAAAAATGTCTCAACTGGAAAAGCATGCCTTCGCCGTTGTCAAAGCAGTGAAGAATTTCAGGTATTACATTCTAAACTCTCATACGGTGGTGCTGGTCCCTGACACGGCGGTGAAATCAATTCTAACTCAACAGGAGTTAGGAAGCTTGCGAGGAAATTGGATCGCAAAGGTCCAGGAGTATGACCTGGATATTAAACCAACCAAGCTGGTGAGGGGCAAGGGCCTATGTCAGCTTATGGCTGAAAACAAAGATTCAGAAAACCCTGAGGAAAGGAGTGACTACACCGATGAAGCACAGACCGGCTGGAAAAACCCGATTCGCTGCCTCTGGTCCTATTTGTTGCGACTAGTGATGAATGGTATTCCGATATCACTTTCTTCCTCACCTACGGTGAATGCCCAATGCACCTAACTGCAAAGGAGAAGCGCACTATAAAGCTCAGAGTAGCTAAATATGTCATCTGGGATGACGGTTTATATAAACGTGGGATAGATGGCATCTTTTTGCGATGTGTTGACAAACCACAACAGGTAAAGTTACTCGAAAGTTTTCATAATTCAGCCTGTGGGGGTCATTTCTCTTCCTCCGTGACAGCACATAAGATCATCCGAGCCAGGTACTATTGGCCGACGCTCTTCCAAGATACAGCCACCTGGGTGGCAAAGTGTGAACCTTGCCAGCAATTCGTCGGCAAGCCCAAGTTGGCTGCCTTTCCCCTAAGGCCGGTTATTGTCAACGAACCATTCAGGCAATGGGGAATTGATTTTATTGGTGCACTCAATCCTCAATCGAGTGCCGACATAGCTATGTCCTTACAGCAACGGATTACTTCACCAAGTGGGTGGAAGCCATACCTGTCAAGCATGCCACTTCTGAGGTGGTTTGTAATTTCATTAAAGAAAATATCATTGTCAGGTTTGGCGTTCCAAACAAAATTATTGCTGATAATGCTTCTAACTTCTCCTCACGGGAAGTTATTAGTTTTTTCTATGAATATGGGATAACTTTGGCTCACGCCTCAGATTATTACCCTCAGGGAAATGGTCAGGCGGAATCCAGTAACAAGAACTTGGTGACCATCATACGGAAGTTAGTGGATGAGAATCAGCGAATGTGGCACAAGTCTTTATACGACGCTTTGTGGGCCGATCGTATTACTCCCAAGAGGTCTCTCGGCATGTCACCTTTTCAAGTGTTATATGGCACTGATGCCGAGCTTCCCATTTCTATGGAACTTCCTGCTCTGCGCTTGGCACGAGCTATCGAAGATGAAACTTTCCAAAATTCTCTTGAAAAGAGAATCATGTATTTGACAGAGCTCGAAGAAAAGAGAGTAAGAGTGGTCGACAGGATCACCGAACATCAGAATCAAGTCAAGAGATTATTCGATAAAAAAGCAAGCAAAGGGATTTTCAAGTGGGAGATCTCGTCCTTTTGTGGGACAAGCGAAGAGAGCCAAAGGGCATGCACGGAAAGTTTGATTCCCTGTGGAGAGGGCCCTTCAAGATCAAGCAGCTCAACGGAGAGAATAGCTTCTATCTCTCATATCTGGATGGAACCGAGCTCCCGCTTCCTTATAGCGGGCAACATCTGAAAATTTTCAAGAAGTAGAGCTTGCTCTCTTCTTTGTACAGTTTGCTTTTGTTGTGTGTTTGTTTTCGTTGTGTGTTTGCTTTCGGTTTGTTGTGTTTCCTTTGCTCTTCCTCCGGTCCGCCCTTGTTTTTGACTCATTACCCAATGGATAGGCACATGAGATCTGGGATTCTCTACCCCAAGTTTGCTCAGGGATAGTCCCCAGAAAGAGCCAGCTGTTATCCCGTAAAATTGACAAGGGCAATTTTACCGATAACCATACCGAAAATTTTGTTTCGATCCCTCATTAGGGGTCCCTTGCATTCGGAACGTTGCAAAATCCCTTTTCCGGGAAATCTGGTTTTCCGAACTTAGTCTTTTTGGTCTTTTTGGTTGGGCGCATGGAATTGCTGTAACATCACTTTTTGGTGCGCCCCCTTTAAAACCTTTGGTGCATAGTTTTTCATGTCAACACACCTTTTGGTGCGCCTTGATATGTTGAGTCTTCCCTACGTGCGCCGTGGCGCATGCGCCTTCTTGTCAGCAACTCATTTGTTGCGCCTCTTTTCGGTGCGCCAAAGGCGCGCATAATCATGTGTCGACACCTCTTCCGGTGCAAAGGGTGCGTGTAAAGGGCACGTGTAAACATGCTTTTCTCGTGTTGTCATACACTTTGGTGCGCCAAAGGGCGCATGCTTTTCTATGTCGACAGAGACTTTGGTGCGCCCTTTACAAAGTTGGTGGCGCATTTATTGCTGATTCATATATATATATATATATATATATATATATATATATATGCACCAAATGTCATTATCTCCAGATGCAAAACACGTGATTTCTATTCTCTCTCGAGCTCACAAGACTCGCTCTGCGTTGTCAACGCGTTGTGGACCCGTGTGCAAGTTTTTACTATTTATCCAGGTAAGAGGTTCTTATCTCTTTCGTGCGTTTTACGTTTTTGGTTCTCTTGTGTGCTTGGTGGTCTGGTTGTAGTTTGGAAATATTGAAATGTTGATCTAGCCTCCCCTTTGCCTTTTCCATATCCCTCCCCCTCTTTCCAGATCTGCTGGTAGAGGAAGTTGTTCTAAAAAGCATGATTTAAACCCCTTTGGTTGAACCATTTTATTACCCAAATGATCTTGGAAAAGAAAAGATAAAAGAGAGGCTAAACCATGTAAAACTCTGTTTTTCTCTTTGGCGCATCGGTGAGTCCTGTTACATTAAAAATAGTTGCGCCCCTTTGGCGCATCTGTCCCCCTCGCAACATGAATAAAATCCGCGCCAATGGCGCACCCATCACGCCTGTTGCATCAAGAACCTTTGCGCCCTCAAGGCGCGCCTCCTTCACATGCTGCAAGCGCTAACTTTGCGCCCTCTTTGGCGCACCAACCTTCCATGTTACATCGCATATACATGCGCCCCTTTGGCGCACCCCGCATCTGCGCAACACCAGCTTAATCTGCGCCAAGTATGAAGTTATAAAGGCGCAGCGCTTTCCTCATCGCAAAAACATCATGTCATGTAAACCCTCCATGCGCCGCGCCAAGTTGCCTTTGGCGCACGAAAAGTTCATGTTACACAAAAGATACATGCGCCTGGCGCCCATTTCCCATGCAACATGAAAATCTATGCGCCTTTGGCGCATCCTGTCTCTATGTAACACCAAATCTCCATGCGCCCTTTACAAAATGTACCCTGCAGTCTCTATGCGCCATGCGCCTTTGGCGCTGATTTAACCTTTGCAACACCTCTTTTCTGCGCCTTACCTATTTAGCCCTGTAAGCTGCAGCTTTCATGCGCCCTGCGCCCTGAGCCTCAAAATCACTAACTCTTTCTTCTGTTAACATTTCAATGGAAGATCAAATGGCTAATACAACCTTTTTGGATTGGGTCTCGCTTCTTCTTCATGCAGATCAACAACTAAGCTTCGAAAGAACATATGTCTACATCAAGCAGGAGACCTACCAAATCCAAAGGCAAGGCCAAACTTACAGAAGAAGAGATGAAATACAAGTATCAGAGAGTCAGAATGCCTGACTCCCAGGCCGAATGCGACCTAGACATCAGAGACTCAGAATTGGGTCACATTGATATGGAGGAATTCTGGGGCAGAACTCAGAAGGTAACTAGAAGTCCATGGATGGACAAACTAATGGGCAAAGGCCCTACATTTTGCTTGGAGGGTATCCCATTCAAGACCGCCAACAATGAATTCATGATGGTGGTCACCCAATGCTATAACAAGGACACAAGGTGTGTCGTAAATGACAAGGGCGAGGTAGTCATTAACCTCACTTCCCGCCATTTCGAATAATACTCGCATCCCTCATCACAGCACTTTGTGGTCACACCGAGAAGATCAGTATTAAGGCCCGGATGATAACGAAGATCAGTGTATGCAACTGATGAATGAGGTCTATTTGAAAAATAAAAAGGTGGTGACCCGATGGCCTCAAACCATCCACCGCAGCGACTTCTTAGAGGAGCTCAGCGACACTATCACATTCCTGAGCAGAGTGTTTGGGCTTCCTGACGCCCACTTTTTCCATAAATGGATGCTGCGATACTTAGAGACCATGAACAAGAACGTGCCCGATCAGCGCTTTTGCTGGGGAGAAATAATAAGCAGCACAATCTCCGAACAGCTTCAACAATTTCTTACAACGGGAAGTTTCTACATGAACTCCTATGTTGTCTATGCTGCAGCATCAGAGAGAGACTACCCAGGCCTGATGCGAAGTGGAGTTTGGCCCCAGGTCAAAATATATGAGTACTACCCAGAATTGAGGCTGGAGAATAGTATCTCCCAATTCACAAAAATTAACGATGTGTTTTTCTATCACATCATCTGCCTGTTGAGGCCAAATATGACTTATGGTCGCACGACCAAAAGCATAGTAGCAGCCACTGAGAAATGGGGGGCCCTGTTCACCCAGTTTCCCACGTTCACCTATCTAAGGGCTGCCAACTTTTTGGGAGAGCCAACCAGGCTACCGAGGTATGCTGGACCCAAACTGATTCTGCTGGAGCTGTCAAGGCAGCTGATCACCTATCATGAGAAATGCCTGAAAAGAAAGAAGGGTGGGACTCCTTTCCCCCTCACAGTGGGCCGATATACATGCACTACCCACCACAAGGCAAAGGACATGTTCGCAGAGCCGAGCCGCTCAATTTAAGACATGATTTCCCGCCAGGCCTACCTTCGACCCAAGGAATTGTCTACCAAGGGCAAAGCTTGATCCAATCCATGTCCCTCAGATCGAGGACATCTACATCGACATCATCCATGAGGTCGAGCTCAGGAGAAAAGATCACTCTCGCTTAGCCTTGGCAGAGATCATCCAATATGGGATAGCAATTGTGCCCAAAGGCTTCCAAACCACTGAGGACGAAGTCGATCAAGTATATACTAACACGGATGGGGACAATTGGCCTTTTCCAGCTATTGATAGAACTAAGGCACCTCAGATGATTGAGGAGAGGGTTAAGGAGACTCTGCGTAGAACAGAGCATTGGTGCCGGATGAACGGGTTAATCTACCTCGGGGTTGATTTCACAACCTCCCCACTGGGTAACGCACCTCCTCGATCCAAGCAGCAGCCTAAAGGCAAGGGCAAAGGCGTAGAAGGTGAATCCAGCACCACTCAGGAAGAAGCTCCAGCAAGTCCTCCTTCCACGGCACCCGAACAGGTTATAACTCTGGCTTCGCCAGAGAAAGAAGTAGAAGAGGATGTTCCAATAGGCCCATCCACTCAGGATGTCGGCATTGCTACAACAACCGAGGTCCCTTCTATCCCTTCTTCTTCTCTTCCTTCCCCTCCTCGAGTGACTCAGGTGGCCATTCCTTTGGTCGTGTCCTCTCCCCCTTCTTCTACTCCTCCCCCCACTTCTTCGTCTATCTTCTCTTCCCTTGTGGATCTTTCCTCCTCCATTTCTTCCCTCATCTCTGAGCTCCCTTCCCTTCCTATGTCTTCCGCAGCTGCAGTTTCCCTTCCTCCCGTGGGCACTTCTTCGGCTATTCTCTCCATGCCGCCCCACGTGTCTCCACGTTTTTCCCCTCTACTACTGTAGCTGCCCCCTTTCCATTTCCAGCCTTCTCCCATAGGTCCAGCCTGGATCTCCCAGCAGCTAAGTCAGCAAAAGAGGAAAGTTCCCATCGCTCCGATGGACTTTTCTGTAATCCCATCTAAGGGGGCAAAGAAGCAGAAGCCCGTCACACGCTTCTCTCAAAGTGCTGCAGGAGAGAGGGTTATGGAGATCGCGTACTCCCAATCCCCTCAAGGAGAAAAAGATCTGTCTCCGATAGATTTTACTGTGACCCAAGTCACAATGGGGACATCTTCTGAAAGCCTTCAGGGGGAAGCCCTTTCTGCAGTTGACGCCCTCTGCAAGAAGCTTCAAAAGACAAAAGAAGAGAAAAGGCAATTGAAAGAGCAAAACAAATATCTGCTCCAAGCCTTACAGAAGATGGGTAGTGCGCCTCCCACAACTACCGCCGAGACTTCTGAGCTTCTCAGCCAGGAGAAAATTAATGAGTACACAAAGATCGGTGAGCAGGGTATGGCCATTTCCGCTTGGAGGAGCCAAATCATCAAAGACAGTGAAAAAGTAATCGCCGAGTTCTCTAACTTGTATTTGAACATCAATAAGGTGAATAAAGAGCTCCAAGCGTTGGCGGGGCCCATATCAGAAGAGCTGGAACATGCTAGACTGCAGCACGAGACCTTCCAACAAATGTTCGACTGTTCAGTCGAAGATCTGGTTAAGTTCGGCATCTTCGGCCATCCCAGGGCCCTTAACAAAATCATGTCCACTCTGGACTACCGGGTGGATCAGCTAGAATTTGTCTTGGAAAAGATTGACAAGGTAAAGGAAGAAGCCCTGGACGCGATGCACCAAATGGAACGAATCGTTCTTAACATGTCGCCAGGGTTACTTACTCCTTCCTTTACTTTAAGAAAAGCTGAGGAGACCATTCAGATCTTCAAAGAGATCATTTCTCAAGGCGTAGGGCCAGAGGTCACTTTTGACGTAGAGTCTATCAACAACCCGCGCGTCGAGACTTCATTGGGCTACTCATTGAGGCGGAAAAAGACTATTCCAAGCTCCCCGAGAAACTCACAGATGAGCGGGAAACTTGTGAGGCGATAAGTGATAGGCACAAGGATCCTTCCCAGGATCAGCTAGGGCCAATGATCAACAAGTTTATGGAATACCGCTCTCAATTCCATATCTCATCACCTGAGCAACAACAAAAGTAGTCCACCCCCTTTCGGCCACAGGATGACGACGACGAGTAGCTTCTTCTTCTTCTTCTTCTTCTCTCTCTCTTCTCTCTTCTTCTTCTTTCTTTTTTCGAGAATATCTAGAGTATGTTGATACAAATGGTGACATCATCCATGTTGCATCATGGGATGATGTCATCCATCAAGTTGTCAAAAGTCAACATGACTTTTAGATATTTTGTAAATATCTTTGTAAATAAGTTGTTGGCTCCTTTTTGCCTTCTTTTCTCTTCTTCTTCTATAAATACCCCAATACTTGTTGTATTATGGATGGATGAATATCTTTCAGATGAAAAATAGAAGTGAAGAAAAAAGACTTTGAGCTTTTTGTAACAGAAGAAAAATATTAATACAATATTTAGACTTTGTGCTGAATACATGTGTTATGTGCATTAGATCTTTCTTAAGTTAGATCTGTGTGTTTATTCTGTTGGATCTACTTCTGTTTTATTGTCATTTATTTATCATCAGTATTGCTTTGCTCGTTTATGCAAGTAGGTTTGGCTCTGTTTACTACCAATCCCAAAACATAAACCTTTCTCGCTTTGACCTTTCTCCTTTGGAATTCATTTTCTTTCTCCTTCATAGACCTACGAACACCTCTGGGATGAGATCCCAAACCCCGAAGGCGAATCTGTGAGACTTGCATAGATTCCTGCCGAGAATAGCAATAAACCGGCTTTCACTTTCTTTGACGACTCAAAGAGGGGCTATGCCCTTCACACTTTGTTGGCTCGTTTATCCATAGGTCTGCCCAAGCGGCTGATTTTTGGACCAACAAAGCTTAACAACTAATTCCTTAGCTTCATTTTAGTGAAGATAGCCTCGATTTAGATGTTTCCTCATTTCCCAAATAGAGAGAAACCTACAAGGTATTCCTATGTACTCAAGAAAAATCAATACAAGCTATAGCCAAGCCATCCATGGACCCACTTAATAGGAATCAAAGAAAAAAATCCATACGTAAGAAAGAAAGGGCTCCATCCCAGATTCAAACAAGATGAAGGAAATTCAAAGGGAGGTTCAACCCCAAGTTGGTTCTCAAAATCGAACCCAAAAGAAGGAGAAGAGTAAAATCGAACCCTTCTAACTCATATACTTCAATTAACTAAAACTTAATTAATCCATTCTTTCAACAAACCTCTACAGATGTACATCAAAATATTATTCACAAACTAATTCATACATGGAGGAGAGAGAGAAACATTAATATCCTCGCATAGTCCTAAGAGAAGAAGTTAAATTGTAATTTACTAAATTTCAAGAAAGGAAGAATAAAACTGAATGAAATCCTCCTTAACAGCTTCCAAAAATTTCATAAATTCAAAATGTATTAAGCTCGAAAGGTGTCAAAATACTAGTTTTTCTTTAAAACAAGTTTGAATGCGCAAGAAAACAATAAATCAAGACCCATTTCAACATAACTTAATGGCAGTGATAAAATTCGAAGCCACTTCATATTTTAACTGAAACATCAATTTTTCTTACCTTCTCCTAACAAAGGAAGATATTCCCAATCAAATTTTTAAACCAATCATTATTTTTCCTTAAACCATTTTAGCACAAGAGTTTAGAAGTCCACATGACTTAAGAAACCTTCTAGTTTCAAATAAATAAACATGATTTACTCAACATGCATCAAGAAAAATACCCATTTTGAATATTTTCCAAACAATAAACTCAAGCAGAAGATCTTAGCAAAAATACACCAAGGCATTTCCACAAAACCATTCGTTTCTAAGAGAAGAGTTCTTTTAATGAAGATGCTTAATAAAAAGTAGAACTATTTAACAAGAAGAGCCTATCATGCCTGATAAAATTTCTTGTTGATTTGCAGAAGATCTCCGGCCGAGCTTCTCAAGAATATCTTATTTTCAAACAACATCAATAGTCAAATATCCTAACTTCCTCTATGTTTCCACAAGTTCAGAAACAGCTCGAAGATTCCCATGATTCCGATGGGTCAAAAAAGCTTGTTGGTTCGAGGAACCTAAACACTCATGCGGAGAGAAAAAACCGAAAGATCCAAACAACCAACAACTTTCTCTAATTCATCCTACCTAACTCCTAGTTGTTTTCATCCACTGATCCTGAGGCTATTAAATGTATTGAATGCATTAAATCCATTGACTTCATTTCCCCCTCTTTCCTTATGCCATGCCACTTCAAATTTGGAGAAAAAAATTCAAGAAATCCATTCATTTGAAATTTAGCAATGATGCTAGCTAGGCATCCCACCATCTTCTTATGCCTCTGCCAATCTTGGTGAATTTAAGATGTAAGGAATGAAATCAATTCACATTAATAACTTAGAAACCACCACCACCAACCTTCCATTTTCCAAGTGACCCTTAGGTCCCCTTTTCATCTTAGTAATAGTTTAGGTTACATTAGCATTGGTTAGGTTTTTCCACCTTAGTTCTTAGGTTAGTTCAAGACTCCTAGCCTTATAACATACCTCCTTAGGTTAGGTTATCACCTCTTAGATTAGAATTTATATAAGGTAGGAACCACAACCTAGTTTTTGGCATCAACCAAAATAGTTTAGTAATAGGTCCTAGGTAAGTATTATTACCTTAGGTCAAAAATCCAATAGGGAAACATTATAGTTTGGGTCAGATCCAAATAACAACATGCATTCTGACCAAGGTTAAGGCATTTGCCTTATTAGCCCACAACAGATCCTTAATCTCCTCATGCTGATCAATGTTACAAAACATTAATAAATGAGGTCCAAATTTACAGTTTGTAGCATCATGCTGAGTAAGGACACATGAAGCTAGGTCCCTCACAATTTATAACAAAATATTTCTCGGTTCTATGATATGTTTCATTCAGCATGTCAATTAACAAGATGACAATAAAGAAGAATCAAGCATACCTTGGATCAATGGAATTGATTCAAGGTGTGCTATTAGCATATGGAAAATGTGAAACAACAATATAGATTTACAACCTATATTTCACATAGCATAATGGTTTCACTTCCAAGTGAACAGAATTACAGCTAGCATGAATTCTGAACAATAATAACTTATCCATTGCAAACATGATTTTCAACGTCAAAAGAATACACCTTCCTAAGAAAAATCACATGTCAATGTTTGCAATGTCAAAAGTGGAAGTCATCATAGTAACAGTCATGACCAAGACGTTATAGGGACTTTCTTAAAGAATTAAGTCCAGTTGTGATAGGATAGTTTAACTGAAGCAGAGGTTACTTAGAAGGATTGTTGTGTTTGGTTGGAAATATTCTGAGTAAGTATTTTTATTTGGTGAAAAATATTTGAATGGTTGAAGGAGCTGAAGTTGATTGTTAAATCCCTCCATTCTACTAATTTGACTTAAACTTTAGTAATGATGTATCTCTTTGGGGATTGTGTGCTTGGTTCCAATTACATGTCAAATTGATCTCATCCTTTGTTGAAATCTATTTAGCATTGATCTTAAAATTAAATTGGTTTCTAATTCTAAAATTGAGTTATAAGATTATTAAATTAGAAACTCTTTTCATTTTATAATGTTTGGACCATCCTAAAGTTAATCCTATGTTTTAAATTGATCTTGGCATCTCAGATTTATGATGAATTTAGGTGAATAAAAATGTTGAGATGGAAATAATATTGTTCTATCTAATGTTGAAATACTCCTACAAAATTGTAGGGATATTTATCTTCTCATGTTAGATAGGAATAATTGAGAAGTGATTCATGTAAAACGGTATATGAAAGGAAAATTGTAATTTTGATGAAGTAGTACTTATCTGGAATATTGTTTTGATTCTTTTTTATGTAAAACAATAGTATGAAAGTTGAGGTTGTTTATATCATGACTTATTCTTAATTATGATATTGTTTACCACTTTTTCTCTCTCTCATTTGTGAATGGTGATTTATTTATTTATGTCTTTCTATAATTCTCAAAATTGTTTCATAACAATAGAGTTCTCTTTATGAAATAGTTAGATAAAAGCACATCGTTTTAATGTTTAGTACTTATCATGCTCAATTTAATGAACTGATCCATGCTAGAAATTTTTAGATGGAATTCATAAGTGATGAAAATAGAAAAGATATTTTAGGATGTTACTTTTTTTTTCCAAAGAGACTAGATCTTCAATGATAAGATATGAATCATTATTGAAATATATTTATTGGAAAAGAAATTTGTACTGTAATTGATCTTGTTGTTGTTTTTGTTTGACACTAAAAATGTCTGAAGTGTTTGGACTTATAATGTATGAATCCCCTTTTGATGAATGAAAGAGTTGTGGATTTGTTTGAACTTGATGAGTAATATTTTTGGGTATTCTGTGAATGGAAATGATAAGCTTATCTCTATTTTTTTATATATCTAGTAATATACCCTCTTGGGTTGGTTTAAAATGAATAGAGGTTAAGGGTACTAGATGTACTACCCTCTTAATTAAATGAAACTGATTAAAGTTGACATTTGTTCTTGGACATTAAAATAGATCACTATGGATATACTAAAACAAATGTTTGTGGGTAAATAAGACCACGATGATAACGTATAAAACACTATAGGGTTATAAATGAACATTAATAATTTATAAGAAAAAGGGAAGGAAACTTCCCAATGATTAATAGATTGTTTTAAGACCTCTTGGAAATAAATCTAAATGTTATCTTTTGATAGTGGAAGGTGTTCTTCCTATTAATTATTTCCTTAACTAGAATAGGAATGTAGAGAAAGGAATTCAAAAGGGATTAGAATTCATTGCATTGAAGTGTAATATAAACATAATTTGATTTGAACTTATTTAAGCTAAGGCTTGAGTAGGTGAGTAAATAAAAAATTGTTCTGTATGTTGAATATTTTATGTGAAACATAAATTAGAATGTTAATGGATTAAAAACATAACTTATAAAATGGTTAGGAGGTAGATGTATCTACATACCAATTTCAATTACAATTTTTACTTGTAACCCTAATGGTTAATGAACCTAGTTGTTCAGTAGGGCTATTGCAATTAACCCTTAATAAGGAAAATTTAATAAGTCATTAACTTCTTTCTATGGTATGTACATCTAGATGAGGAGAACTCAGTTGGATGTTGGCACACACAAACTGCAAAGTCAATACCTTTGTGAAGACTTGGGTCTTCATGAGGATATTGTGTTGTAGTTGACATGTTATAACACCCTTAAGATTTTAATCATCTAGATCTACATAAATTATTACTTGGTCATAGTTCTACCCTAGGTAGAGTTAGGGGTATGATCTAGTGTCGTGGTCAACTCATGATGACTTAGGATAACTCCACACATGCAATTGACTTAGGTCGACTGGATATGTCTATGTACCCTTATTCCCCATGAGCATTCCTCCACACTAGACTATGTTGCTAACCTTGGCTAGGGTTAAACCTTGAACAAGTGGACTAACAAGATTTAGTGAAGACCATTCTAGATAACAGATGAAGTGGGGTGAAGGACGTATTCCGTTTGATGAGTATGCCATCTAGGAATATAAACATGAACAATATGTTTAAAATCTTTGGCCAAAGTATCACAAGCTACTGGTTGCATTGTCCTATGTCACCTAGTTTAAGAAGCAAGATTTCAGATGAATATTGGTAACAAATATTCAGATAGGCCTCTTAAACATAACACTTAATACCCCAAAAAGGGTAAGGGAACCAAGTATACTTAGTATAAAAATCATTAAGTTAACATGAGAGATCGGTATGATATCGAGTCATGAAATGAGAGATCAGTGTTCCACTGAGTCATTTACAGCTACATATGGTTTTTTGTTATGAGATTGATTGGCTTGGAATGTGTGTTCTAAATTATGATTATTTAGAACAGAGAACATTATTCAAAAAAAAATTTCCTTATTTCTAAAGTCTTAAAATGGGAATGTTATAGTTAGACATGATTGAGTCAAGGTCATTAGGCATGATGGAGTCTATGTGACTCGGGAATGGTTGAGTTTAGGTATTTTAGGCATGGTTGAGTCGGTGTAGGCATAGTGGAGTTTTAGGTCAGTTAGGTATGTTTTGCTCATGTTGTTGGGTTTGATTTAATTTCCATGTTATTGGTATTATGGAAAATAAATGATGATGCATGTTTCTATTATGGTTTAAAATACCAAGTATTTGATATCATGGAATGGTGAATTGATTGATGTATTATGTAATGAAATGGTAGGTATGTATGTTTGTATTAATTTCCAAGCATTTTAGAAAATGGAAACTAAATAAGGTAGAATGTGAATAGGAAAATGGGGGGTGGAAATTGGTTAGGGTAGAAAGTGGCTGAGATAACCTCCAAGGGCCCCATGCCCTTGGAGTGTTTCCTACATAGCCCTGGTGAAAAGGAGCCTCAGGCCGATGTAGCTCTCTCGTAAGCTAGGGAAGAATATGATGAGGATATATGAATGAGTCGGTAGGTTGTAGGCATGTTTTGAGTCTAGGTCATTTAGGCATGGTTAACTTTAGGTGATTTTAGGCATGGTTGATGTTAGTGAAAGAGGAATTTTTAAGACGTAGGTTTCGATGGCCTAGCTCCACATAAGAGAATCAACAAGTAATGAGGAAGGTGAAAGGTAAGAGGTGAACAAAAAAATCTACGTAATTGGTAAGAACCAAAATAAGTCTACCCTATCAAAGGTAGGATTTTGAACGTAAGACTCTAAAGGCATTTCCAAATTGACTATTTGAAGGGTTAAGAAAGTCACATGATCACAAAATGTCACATTTGAGGCATGTACCTTAAGCAAGCAAAAAATTAGGGTGAAAAATATGATGAGGTGAAAGTAGTTTAGTTTTTAGTGTAACCTAGTGTGAGACAACATGCCGACTTGGCAAGAGACCCAAGATCACAATAGGCAAGTCCATGATGAAAACGTTAATCTTTTTAGTTTTTCTTTGTTTTGATACACTAATCGATGTGCGAAGTCTATGTGGGATGAGTAGATTTTATCCTTGAGGTCTTCGTGAAGTTGATCAATGCGGGAAGCTTTTGAATATTTGATTTTATTGTTTTGTAAGAATAGTCTTCTTATTATGATAGACTATGTACAATATGGCTAGCTTGGTATAGTTTTCCTTCGAGGGAGAAATCTATTTATAGTAGCAAGATAGAAAGTGTAGATTTCATTTTTGAGGGAGTCATCTTTTTGCTGAAATTTTTACTCAAGGATTTGAATCCCATTTTAATTTTGAAATTGTTTTGATTTTTGAATTTTAAGTCATGGACAAGACTATAAAGAAAGATAAGATCTTGTATCGAAGACAAAACTATAACACACAAAGGTTAACTATGAAAGATAGGGTTTAAGTGATGAATGACCATGGGATTCCATCTTGAAAAAGATGAAAAGTATCCATAAGAATCATGCCATGAGTAGTTCGTGATACTCATATTGAATACAAGGTTGAAAGGTAATGGGTAATCACATGATTCTGGTTTAATCATTGATCCATAAAATAAGTAAAATTGAAGGTAAATGGTCCTCAAGGGACGAGCGTTAAATAGATAAAAAGTGATATAGGACTTGATTCGAATGGTAAAAGATGCAAATCATTGAGGGGATTAGGTTCAAGTTTACCTTCAAGTGAAGAAAAATTATAAACACCTAATCCATAGGTATGAGTAACAATATATGGTGTAAGCTAGTTAGTAGAAAATTTGCCCGTTTAATTTTCTCTTCTTTTGTTACATGTTGATTTTCCTTCGAACAAAGTCGTTGAATTGGAAGGTTCATTCATGAACACATTTATTGTAGGCACATTTGATACATTTTTGGTAGATTTGGAGATGGTCAAGAGAATTGAGATGACATTTGTCTAATAACTCGAGTTGTGCCAAACGGTCTTGGTGAAATTCATCATCGTTGAGCATCTTTTTAAGTGAGATACAAAGAGATGGAATATGGAATTTAAGAGGTAGAACAACCTCTATACCATAGACCAAATAGAAAGGTGTTGCCACAGTTGAGGTATGGATACTAGTACAATAAGCCCATAAGGCAAAAGGAATGTGCGTGTGCCAATCCTTTCTAGTATCACCAACTACTTTCATAATAATTTTGTTCAAGGTTTTTTTGGTTCATTTTTCTTAGCCATTAATTTGAGGGTAATAGGGTAAAGAAAAACTGATTTGAATGCTAAAGGAATCACAAAGTTTCGTAGGGTTTTGTTTTTAACTGTTTTCCATTATCAGTGATGAGATGGTGAGGAACACCAAAGTGAAAAATGGTGTGATGGTTGATGAATTCACATATTTTCTCAGCTTTTGTAGAAATAAGAGGTATGGATTATACCCATTTAGTGTAGTATTCAAGATCGATAATAATCCATTGATGATTTTGGGAAGAATGAGGATTGATATCTCAAACAAGATCTAAACCCCATTAAGAGAAAGGCCAAAGGTCTCATGCAACTTGTAAGGCATGACTAGGTGTGTCCTTAAGATTAACATGTTAATCGACACTTCAAACAATTTTTGACATACCCATAACAATCACGGTTTAAGGTTGGCGGTAATAACCTAGGTGGAGAATGCGTTTAGCAATAGCTAAACCACTAAAGTGACCTCCACAAAATCCATCGTGAAATTCTTTGATGGTGTAGGGAATTTCAGAGCTTGTAAGGCATCATAAGAGGATATCAGCAAAGTCACATTTCTAAAGAAGACCATCCACGATGACATAGCAGGAGAAAATTTTGAGAAAGGATCATTGTCCATTATGAGTATGGTCTGGAGGTATAATTGAAAAGGAAAGGTAGTCAATAAATTGCTTATACCAAAGGTCACTTGGGTCATTTTTAATGGTTTTGACAAGGTTGACGTCTTGAAATAGATAGGAAGGTGATTGCATCCATAGTACTATGATAAATATTTTCAATTCGAGGGTGAACTGGGTATTTGAGAAACAAGACAGGCCATGGTATACACAAATTTATTAGTGGAACGCAAGGTGTTTTGAAGTTAAAAGCGATCAAAGGTAGTCAAAAGTATGTCTACATGATGCTTATAATTTTGAAGTATTTCATTACAATGATGGTATATACCTTTGACTTGATTTACGACCTCAATTGAGAGTCGAAAAATATATTAATTGACTTAATGTCTAAGTAAATGGTGGTTTTAAGGCCTAATATGAGTGCTTCATATTTGGCGATATTGTTAGTACAATAAAAATATAGTTTGAAAGATAATGGCATAGGATCATCATCAAGAGGAATGAGGATAACTCGAAACCACCCCCACACCGACATTTGGAACTCATTGAAGAATAAGGTCATTTGGTAATCGGTATCATCCAAACAGAGTAAAGAATGGATTCATCTAGGAAATAGAATTTAGAGGATTGATTTATAGAGAGGGATGCATCTGCAAGTTGGTTAACGATGGTTTGTCCTTTGAAATTTTTTTGATGGATGAATTCAAGGTCTAATTCTGCAAGAAGCATGAGACAAATGTGCAACACGTTGATGTTGGTAGGGATTGGCGTACATGTAATGTAAGGGGTCAGTATTGGTGATGACAAAGGTTTTGTGGTTGAGTAGGTAATGACGAAGTTTAGTGGCAACAAAAACTAACACTAAGAAGAGTTTTTTGGAGTGGATGTATCTTGTTTCATATTATACAAGTGTATGACTAATATAATAAACTATTTTCTCCTTGTGTTGCTCGTCATGATGAGTGAGCATGGCTCCCAAGGAATGATCAATAGCATAAATGTAAAGGTAAAATGGTTGGTCATCCTTAGGAGGAATGATCACAAGTTGTTGGAGGAGGTATTGTTTTAAGGCCTCAAAGGATTTATGGCATTCATCATCCCATTTTAAGGAGACATCCTTTTTGAGGAGATGATGAAATGGGTGGTAGCAGTTGAAAATCTATGAAATGAAATGTTGAATAGATTGTAACTTTCCTTGTAAACTACAAAGTTGGTGAAGGTTAGTAGGTGGAGGCATTTTAAGAATTTCCTTAATTTTAGTGGGATAAAATTATATACCACACAAAGAAATGATAAAGCCAAGGAGCTTACCGAGAGAAAAATGAAGACACACTTCTTAGGCTAAAGATGAACACAATACTTGATGATACTCATCAAAGATGACCTTAAGGACTATCAGGTGTCCATCCTAATTTTTGGATTTGGCAATAAGGTCGTCAATGTAATCTTGCAATATGTGATGCATGATGTCATGAAAGATATAAGTCATAGCCCATTGATATGTAGTGCCAGCATTCTTAAGGCCAAAGGGCATGCCTTGATATAAGAAGGTTCCCAAGGGCGATGAAGGAAATTTTTGTTGATCTTCTAGGGCCAATAATATTTAGTTATAACTTGATAAACCATCCATGAGTGATAGCATCTCATGGCCAACAAAGAAGATAAACTAGTTGGTTAATACTAGGTAGAGGAAAATCATCTTTAGGGCAAGCTAATTTAAGGTCACGTGTTCATGTAAATGTGAGTCCCCTATCAATTTTGTGACAAGAATGATGTTAGAGATCCATTGGGGATAATCAGTGGGTAGGATGAAGGAAACTGAAAGAAGATGTTGGAGTTCTTCTTTGACAAGAACGAAAATGCAAGGATCCATTTTTCGCGGCTTCTGTTTTATAGGTTTTTCTTTAGGAATAGTGATGATATTGTGGACCACAATATTGGGGTCAATACTGGGCATATCAGTGTAGGACCAAGCAAAAGCATTGCTATGATCCTAGAGGAAAGAAGTAAAAGCTTCATGTTCAACAACATCTAAAGATTGTCCTATCTTTAGAATGTGCGGGTCATCTTGAGTGTGAATATTAATTTCGATGGTCGATTCATTTAACATGGTTTGTGTCTCAGAAGCTAATGAATAATGAATATAAGAATCTTCTACACCAAGGTAGGTGATAATAGACTCATCGTCCTGACATTGAACGATGTTAATAAAAGGTGTATTGTCATTGATCATGTCAGGATATAGGAAGGGAAGAGAAGAGGGAGCCTCGCTATCTCGTTGATAAGTCAGAGGTCCTAAGGAAATGGTGTTCATGATTTTTTTTAGGAGGAATGGATTCTAGATCCATAGACTCCATAGGTGAAGGTGGTGAAGTTGGTAGATGGGGTGAGGAAGGTTTGTTGTCCTCAATGAGTTTGACACGATATTTCTTGGAAGATGGTTTAGAAAATCCAATACTACTATGGTTGATGTGTTTACGTGTGGTACACGGGATGACAGAGATGGTGGACCTATCTATAGAAGCCAAAGCCAAATCCCTTCCATTCATAATGATGGAGGAAAGTGTGGTCGAAGCTATAGTTGGTGAGAGATTGAAGGTCGATGAAAATGGTCACGTTTGGGAAGGTGGCTCAAGTGAGTAGGTAGAAGTATCAAGTCCCCCATATGTTAAGTTGGTATGAAGGTGGGGAATACCATAAGGGAAAACCTTGCCTGATCATAACAAGGATGTTGGTGAAGATTACCATCTTGTTGAGGAGTAAGGAATGTGTTGATGTTGTATAGGTGATACTCCCTCGCAGTGAGACGTTGAATAACCCCTTCTAAGGGATCAGTAGTTGGTATATGGGTAGCGGGAATAAACGAATCATTAGGTGATTGGGAAGAAGAAACATTAGTTGGTTGAGAAGTAGATGGGTTGGTCTGTAGAGGCTATTGAAATAGTGGGAATATAAGAGGTAGGTACGAGAGAGGTAACAACAACATCGGTGGATGTGTTTGTGGGTGAAGGAGAAGTGACATCCATGGTAGATGCCTTAACTAGTAAAAGGACATCATTAGGTCGATACAACATGTTACAGGTTTTGAATAGTGACGGGTCAGCTAGAATGGTATAGTTATGTCCTTCATGTTCAAATTTTACACAACGATGTAAGGTTGAAGGAACACAACCCATGACATGGATCCAAGGTTGACCAAGTAACAAGTTAAACTGAATTCCCCCTCTAATATATAGAACAATTTGGGAATAGTACAATGGCCCACACGAATGTGGAGAATGATGGTGTCAAGGGTGGAATTGATGGCATCATTGAATGAATGCAACATAAATGGGTTATTATGCATGTAATTGGCATGGATGCACATTTGTTTGTATGCATGGGAGGAAATAATTTTGATGTTGGCACCACCATTGATCATAACACGTTGAATGCGTATATTATCAATGTAATCATAAATGAAAAGGGTGGGATCAGGATCATTTTATTGGAGAGGTACGATCTCGTTTTAGATAAAGCGAGGAAGGGGATGAATTAGTGAGGGAGGCCACATGGTGAGGAGTGATAATGGAGGCCACAAGCACTCAGGTTTTTTTGGTAAAACCTCGATGGATTGTAGAACCTCCATGAGGGCTTGTTGATGGGATTCAAGTTTGGACAAGGTCATATAAAGACATTTTTAGAGGCGATTGGTGTAATTGTTTTATCATTGTATGATGGGTGACCATGTCGGATATAGGGTATGTGGGTTCCTGAATGGTAATTCTTGGTGTAGGTGTAGATGGTATATTGGGCACAAGATTGATGGATGGGTTGGTTGCTTTCACCTTTCCTTTGTATTTTTGGGTGCGAGTGACAATGTTAGCCATACTAATATGGTGTGAAGGAGCAAGTGAATTGTGATATGTGTAGTGGCGAGATGGACAATAGAATGAAGAAACATTTTTTTGTGACAAAATTTGGATGCACTGACATTTTGGTGGGGTTTTGGCTAGCTCTCTTATGCAGACCATGTCAATCTTGAATTTTGGAGGAGAATAAATTGGTTGTGAAGGTGATGATGCATGTCACTAAATAAGTAGTGGGCAAGGATATGTAGTGATAGGTGGGGATGGAACTCGGTCCTCTTCTAGAAGATTATCATTGTCAAAGTTTTATTAAGGAAAATTTTGGAGAAGAATAGTTTTAGAGCCTTAAAAATTTCTACATCATGTCTTGGCACATGATCGTAGGCGCATATTTTAGTATTTTCAAACCCTTTTGGTTTGAGTTTGAGTGGGTTGTAAGGTATAAGGTGTGGAAATCTAAAGATGGAGGTCTCTAAAACATTAGCTAGAATGTTGGCATAAGATCCTGCTAATGGATCGTAATGTGAGGTGAGTATGGGTCTGGATTAAAGTGTAGGTGATTATGATGTGTGTGGTACTACAAGAGGTGGAATTGGAAGTGGGATATGTTTGACCACCGGTTTGGTAGGTGGTACTGTTTTAGGCTTGGGTTGTACCTTCTTAGGTAAAGGTGTAGTAGATGAACTAGCAATAAAAGGTGTTGTAGGCTTAACTACCTCTTTGGAGGGTAGTGGGTTTTTCAATTTTGGTTGCACCTTCCTAGGTAAAGGTGAGGAAGGAGTATGTGATGTAGAAGGGAAGCGGATGGTGGAAGAAGACAAGTTAGCCAAGGTGATAAAGGAGGCACTGTGAAGTTTATTGATAGAGGCAAAATGGAAGGTATGGGTTAAAGAGAAGGAAATCTCATAGGTAATGATGGAGTTACTTTGTAGGTGGTGGGGGTATAGGTGGTAAGAAATATGTGGGTGATGAAAAAGGTGTACACTTTGCTGGGAGGTTGGGTTTAATAAAGGATTGTTATGAAGAGGCAGGCTATTGCACTTTTGATTTTCATTATGTAAGAGGTTTCTTGACCAAGGTAGATGGGTGAGGTCCTAGGATAGATAGAAGCGGCCAAGAAGAAAATGATGTGGTAGGTGAAACTGGTGTGTATAACCTAGAAGGTTGGGTATTCCTTTTAGGTGGAGGAATGGGTTTTTCATGGGTTTGGGAAGATGTGGCTAAATCCAATTTGATAGGTAGATGGACTAGGCTTGATGTCAACATGACACCCAAGGTAGTGATGGGTTTGGATGTGGGGGAAGATGTAGGTGCAGGTAGGTTCTTAGGCATAGGAATTATTTTGGTTGTTGGTAAAAGTTTAGGTATAGGTGAGGGTGAAGAAGAAGAAGCTATTACAACAAACATGGTCATAGTTGGCTTTGTTTCTTTAAATACCTTTGGATAAATCATGGAGGTATCCGTAGAAGACATTTTTATTTTGGTTGAAAAGGGTAACCGAAGGCATCCCACAACATGGAATTATCAATGTAATCCAAGTGATCAAATAGTGATGAAAATGACATTGTTGTAAGAGGAGATGACATTGGTTTAGTGGAAATCCCTGTAAAAGATGTATGTGAGACAAAGAACTAGTTGGATTCAAACTCGTGGGCAAGAGAGCCAAGAAGATCAACGGGATCCTGGAATGCTAATGGGGAATTGTCCCCAATAGGTAGTGGTGTGTCTAAAGGATCCCCTATGGGTAGGGGAGATAATAGTTGGGATGAGGTAGTTTCCTCTTTCAATGGAGAGGAAAGCAAGGATGAATCTCCCATGGGTAGGAGAGTTAATACTCGTAGGTTGTTTATTAGGTTGCGAGGTAAGTGGTGAAATGACATTGGTGGAAATTGTGGAATCCTCCATGGGTGAAGGGGAGATGAAGGGGACTCCTCTATGGGTGAAGGAGTAGATGAGGTAGGCTCCTCTGTGGGTAGAGGAGCTCATGCTAGAATCTCCTCGATAGAGGGGATATGAGGAAATTGGGGAATGGCTGGTATGACTTTGAAAACAACATGGAATTCATGGACATTATTGTCATTGGTTGAAGGTTCACCACTTTTGTTAGATGATGAGGTATGATTAGGGAATGGATTCTTGAAGATATTAAAGTTTTTATTTTCTGATGTGTTTGGGTTATCCAAGACGAGATCTCCATTATCTAACATTTCTTGGACAATGTTATTGAAGGTTAAAAAATTACCATCACTATGGCCTTTTACGTGATGATAGTTATAATAGTAATGTTCTTTATACCATGTAGGAATAGGACAAGTGGGGTTGAAACCGATATGTGGTTTTATGGGTGGAATAGCAATGACTATGACCTTAAGAAGTTTTTCTAGTACTGAAGAATAAGGCTCCCCAATTGGAGTGTATTTTCACTTCTCCCATCTGAACTGAAAAGCTTGAACAAGAGAAAGGTTGGAGGTAGGTTTTGATTGATTAGATGGGTGAGATGGGCTAGCCTTTAAAACTACCACATTGGTAGATCCTTTGGATTTTGAATAAGTGTTCTAGGGTTTTTAAGAGGAAGAGGTATCATTTGATTTAAAGGCGGTGTTTTTGTTTCACAATTGAATTTTCTTCTCTTCAATGGCAAAAATTTCTAGTTTTCGGCCATGGTAAATACTTCATCAAAGGTATAGAAGGTTTATACTTGGAGAGTTTGTGAGACATGCCTAACACAAGCTCTAGTGAAAAAATCTATAAGATCGGTTTCAGGAAACTGAAATGTTAGCTGGTTAATGAGGCTTCACTAACGAGTGAGTAAATCTGTGATAGATTCATTGTCATATTGTCGTGTTGAGTACAAGTCGGTCATGGTGACTTTTTTGATGATATTGATTGAAAAATGGTCCAGGAAGGCTTGAGCCACTTGATTAATATAATAAATGGAATATCTAGGTAAACCACTGTACCAATCTAATGCAGGTCCTATCAAGGAAATCAGGAATGTTCATAGGAGTAAATCATTTTCGTGGGTGATTAGATAACACCTACGTTTGAAAGACTACAAGTGTTGTTGCGGGTCTTCTTTACTGTTGAACTAGTTGAATTTGGGCATTTACCAATGCACAGGGTATGGATGAATGGGAATAGATAAATGAATGGGATCATTACACATTTCATCATAGGTTAATGAGTTATGATAGCTAGAAACCAATGCTTCTAATGCTTGCATATTTTCCATCATCATTTTAATAAGGTCGTTGGTTGGTTGTAATGATTGAACACCCCTTGAAATATAAGGAGGTTTATGATGAATGTATGATGTGGATGAAATCTCAGTATATGGTGGTTCCAAGTATGAGAACTACGGGGGAATAGATGCAGGAAAAAATATCCCGAATAGGTGATAGATGAGATTGGGGGTTGTTGGTGATATGTGTAAGTAGGTGGGGTAGATGTAGCGATCCTTGTAGTGATTGGAGGTAAAGACTGCAGGATGGAGAGGATGATGTTTTGGAATGGGGTATGGGTTGCCAACACCATGGGTGGCTGTGATGCAATAGGTATATACGAGGTGGTAGGTGCAGAGGGCTATGCTCAAGGTGGATGATGAAGGAATGGTTGACACCATGGGAGAAACTAACGTCAAAATTACAACTGATGTCATAGGTACCATAGATATTGATGATGTGGGGTCAAGTTGGGATACTATAGGTGGTAAGGTGGAAGAAGTTAACATTGAGATAATGGTAGCTAACCTAGAAGTGGGGAAAGGGCCGGAGGAATGGACACATGCATACCATATACCAACCGCCTTGATGAATCATAAGTAGAGGAATGGGAGAGAGAGGAATGGGTGAGATAATGTTGTAAGGAAATAGGGTTGTGGTCAAGGAGTCTTGTGAACTCCTATCACTAGTATTGATGATAATGGGCTAAGTAGGATCCATAGGTGATAGGATGGAAGGTGGCGATGGGTTAGGTGGGAGTGGCTGAAGGATTACATGGAATACAAGGGTATTGAATTGACTACAATTCAAAACCATGTGAGTTGGTGTAAGATTTGTAATATGTTCTCTGTAAATGACATAAAAAATAGAAGAAATGAAGAAAAATAGGTTCCAAGAGGTAAAACAGGTCAATTTTTTAAATTAAAAATTAAAACACAAGAACTTACAACGGTTAGGTTAATCAATGATGGTGAGAGGGTAACCAATGTTGGTTAGGGTCAATGATACTGGTTACTGTGGGGATTCAATAGTTTTGAAAAATGTTGTAACAAATGATCAGGGGGTCATTTCTTATATCGAAATTTCCCTAAACATCCCTAAATTGTGTTAGTGTAGAAGATATTTTTGAGATATTTCCATCAACTTTGAGAACGTGAAAAACATACATTGAGAGCTCCAATTATGTCCGGTCAAAGTTTAGTCAACACAAAATTCAACTCTGGTCAATTGATCAATAGTGAACCAATATCACCGTGACATGTGGCAAAAGGGTGTTATTAAAATCGAGAGGTTTTCACCACCAGGTATTTAACAATCGTAAAATGATATAGGTCATGGGAGAAAGAGGCTCAAATTTTGTTATGGAGGGGAGCCCGGCCGCCGTGAGGACTAATTTAATATTTCCAACCTCGTGGGCCCTCAAGCCACCATGTGGTTTGCCACCACAATCAAATTTCATATCAAGTATTGAAATCGAGCTATTATCCAAGTCATGCAAGGACCAAGTTATATTTTAGCTTGGTGAGCTATCCATAGTGATCGGGCTCATCTATATTGCATGGGATCTATATTATCCCATTTACCTCCAACTTGTCACGTAGTGGCATGAACAACTTGTCAACGCTTGGCCCACACAATGGGCACATTAAACATAGCAACCACCACTCTAAATAACTCGGCCATGTAAATCCACCAAACCCCCATATATATGCTAAGTTCCACGTGGTGGATAAATGGTGGGGCAAAGGCCCATGCGTGGAAGGTTCCATGTGAATGGAGGATGGGTAAGGTTTTTAAAAACCTTATCAAAACCATAATCCTAGTCAAAGTGGTATTTAACCCACCTAAATATGCATGCCACCCCTATGCTACGGTTAGGCTTATAATAGCCTATAGATAAAATATGGAGCATTATTTTAAGGGCCCTATTTTAATATAAATAGGAACCCCTCTTCATTGTAAACATGAAAGCTTATTATTTTTAAGCTTAATTGTGGGATTTGGGAGAAATAGTATTAGGGTAATTTTAATATAGTTTTGTGAACTATATTAAAATCCTAAAATTACTATAGGAAAATATTATTTATTGGCCTATTATTTTTAGGAAATAGTAGATGAAATATTTGTGATTGGGAGTATTGCAAAGCTACCCAATAGGCCCACTGAGCCACAATACATTTCACTTGTGATGTCTGGAGTATCGACCGAGTGCCAAAGGATGTAGGGAAGCATTGGGAAGGCTGATCAAGTTCCAAAGGAGGTTGTGCATCAGGAAGGTGGAGAATGATTTGACTGATCATCAGAAGTTCTTTGAAGGACTGGCGTACTACTAGGCAAGTGGAAATTCCATTAGATTTTATTATAAGAAATAACATTGTACTTATAAATTTTTACTAGTGGAATGGTTTGATAAGAACCTAGAGATGTAGGCTATTTCTGAACTCCGTAATCAATCGGTGTGTAATTTTCATTACATTCTTGCATTAATTTTAAATTGATTACTTAAAAGGAGAAACTTGTTGATAAATATTTAAATCCTATAAGGTCTCGAGATCAAAGGATAAAAAATTGATCATTTTCAGATCAAGTTAGTATCAGAGCTGGTTTAGCTCCATATTTACTTTCAGTAAATCTGATTAATAGAGTGATTGCTTCAAGTTGGTGTAGTTGGTTCAGTTTGTGTAAAGAGGATACAAGTTCACTATGGGAAATATGTCTAAACAGGTGAAGCTCGATGAGGTTGAAGCTTATAATCACCAGATCTAGGAAGATAACTCTCTCCTATGATCAATGTATTACTCCTTAGAAGAGGAGAATGCTCACTTGAAATTAGAACTGCAAACCAAGGATGAGCTCTTGGAAAGGTTGTAGTGTGGTCAATAGAGAAAGGAAATACTTTCAACTTCAGATGTAAAGACCATGATAGATGAGTGCAATGTAAGTTGTTCACCACGAGAATCTTCTTCTTCCTCCCATTCATGTTCAGATTTAGGTATTGATGTATTTGGTTCATTTGAAAGGAATACTATAGGCATTGGATCCAAATTTTTATCTAAAATGGGATTTGATGGAAGAGGACTTGGTAAAAATGGCCAGGGCATATCTAACCCAATATAGATCAAGGATTGTCCTCGTTTTGAAAATTTGGGTTATCCTAGTATGGGAATGGATATTAGAGATTGCTCTAAGAATGCTAACGGGAGACAAGATTATGAAAGCTGAGTGAATACCCCACTAGTCCTACAAGAATATTATGAGAAAGAAAGTTATGCTTCATCATCACAAGAAGGACGTGGTAAGATAAATAAACAAAGAGGTAATGCGATTCCACCTCCAATTTCTTACCATAATCATAAGCACAATAAAACTTTTGATCCACTTTTTCAGCTTAAGAAGTATGGTTATGATTTTCAAAAATGTGGAATTCCTTTTCATGTAATTTTTGTGGATTGCATAATCATTTTGTGGCCAGATGCTGGAAAAGAAGGAAATTGACAAAGAAATTGATGTTGTTCATTAAGAACAATGCAAATCAGAAATACCAATCTCATCATGCAGAGGCAAGAAATGGAAAAAAGAGTTCCTCATCCCAGAAGAAGGAGATTAAGAGGAATTTTTGTGCTCATTTCCAAAGTAATGGGCATCAGGTGGACAATTTCTAGAAATTGCATCCATCTCGCCATTAGGGTAATGGAAAGCCTAAGATAGAATGGAGGCCTATTGCGAAAGGCAAAGAAGGTTTCTACTCCACTTTGTAGACACCAAAATTAGGTCACATGCTCCTAAACCCTTCATTAAATAATCAACTTGAACACACTCACTTAACCATGGCCCTTTACACCCCACACTAATATTAATTTAATTAAGTTAATCCATGTCCTCACAATATTTATTATTTAATTATCATAATTAAGATAATTCCCACACCACCACCTCACCTATACACCTCACCTAGCCACCTCACCCTAAGTCTATTCTTAGTATGTTGCCATAACTAACTAAACCTTAAAAATTAAATTCTACATCCCCTCTAAACACATTCCCACATAAGAAAAGGTAACTCCTGCTCTTTCCCAGGATGAATAGAGATCTGGTGAAATCTTTTCCACAATCTCCCATTTTTAGTAAACCTAGGGAATCCCACCTAACCAATGTCTCACACCCCCGACGCTGCGGTTAACCTTGAACCATTGTTGGTCACCTTTTATTCCCTTTAGTAACCTTATTTCAAGGTTGACACATTTTTGAGAGAAAGAAAGGAGATTTAGAGCTGCATGCAAGCGAGACAAGGATCCTTTTACACATCGAGGCATCCAAAACCATCACAAGTATTAATCAGAGAGCCATCGCATTCATGGGAGTAGTTTGGGAAAGCACCACTATGATACCATACACATATTCTCCAATCAACCACTACCACCACTCAACCATTAGATCCTTAACATAGTAAGTATAGCTCTAATCAGTATAATTTATTTCAATTGGTAATCTTTATTACTCATGTTATTAATCTATTCTTTACATGCTTATTGATTCATCACCCACTTGTTTGTAAATCCCAAGATCCCTTCACCCACACAACCAAATCACCTATTCTCACTTGTTGTATACTTGAGCCTACCTAAGATCTCCAAAGACCCCTGTTCACTCTCCCAAACTTTATTCAACCTCAAATCACCCCTACCATTTAACCTATTTCGATTTTCTTTCACCCCGACCATATTGATGCCTAGTTACCCATAAACATTGTCAATTCTACATAAACTGACATCTATCTCATTTATCTGACATCGGTCTCTATGTTTTACACCTTGACCAAGAATAGACCCAACAACCACCCTACCAGTTGACCTAAATAACCTAGAATCTAACCCTGACCAGTCCCAAAACCTTGACAGACCCCTCACCTCTTAGATCCAACTATAGTTTAGCCTGTTGTGATTGGATTTGCTTATTGTATTTGAATGAGATACCTAAATCATATCAACTATGGTAGGACCTTGTTTATTTCTTGCATTAACTTATTTTAAAAAGTGGATTGATAGTCATCTAAGAAGTATCACACTTCTCAAAACTAGCATATGCTAGGTAGTCCATTGTCATATATCATTTAACTATATTTTAGAGGTCCTTTTTTCTATTACAGGTAGTTCCTTCTAGCCAAAAGGAAGCTCTCACATTTTACCGTGGATCAAGATGTCAGAATGTGCACAACATCCATCAACTGACCAACATTAACAAGTATTCCTCCTTGGCCCTTACCCTTATCTCTGTTTGTCATTTTGAAAAGGTAAAGAAAATGGTGAAACATCCACCACCAGTTGACAATTTAAACTAGGACCAAGTAATACCTGAAAGTGAAAGTCCTTTAAAATGGGTAAGTCAACAATTTTTCAATTATATATTGCATAATTCAGATTGATGAATAGTATGTAGTATTTGTTTGGAGATCATATTTTGTGAGAAAATGCTGAGAGAAAGGTTTACCATACTCAGTGGATTTTCTTACTTAGAAAATTTGATTAATACTCCAAACATATCTCCTAATCAGCTTGTGAGTACCTATTACAGCTTGGATATAGGATTTAACTCATATTAAGCTTGGAGATCTATCAGCCATTTGTGTAGACAGTTGAGCTCACTGGTGTCAGCTTAGAACTTCATTCTATGTAGAGGCATTATGACCATGTAGTAGAATGGTAGTTGAACATCATTAGCATCTGAAAACATGTTAGAACTTTATTATGTGTAGAGGCATTGTGACTATGTAGCAGAGTGGTACCTAATAGTCATCATCAATAGGAGGCTTTGTACCATGTAAAGGTAGCAAGTCATGCAACGGGGTTAGAGTCACCATTTTTGAGCTCGTGAGAAATTATCTTAGATTTTCATTCTATGTAGAGGCATTATGACCATGCAACAGAATGGTAGCTGATCATTAGAATTAGCATCATGCATTAGAGGCTTGAGGTCTTGAAAGAGGCTTAACATCATGCATTGGAGGTGTTGAATTATGGAAAGGGACGTGACATCAGTCGAAACTTAATTTTTTTCGAGTCTCTTATGACCCTATAGCAAGATGGTACTGACAAGTCATTGTCCATCACTCGACATTAGATCAATCATAGCTCTAAGTAACATGGAGTTCCTTCAAACCAGTTTGGTGGAATAAACTAGGAACCAAGAACTATGTTATAGAGTCAAGCAAAATCCTTGTTGTCAGATATCTGGAAGCTTAACACCACATCACAGAGGCATGGAGGTCTTCTTCGGATATCAAAGTGGCACAATAGAAGTGTCGTGGGCCCATAACCCATAGGTCCAAGATTAGAAAAAATTGTTGAAGTGAGAAGGTTGTAGAGGAAAATACCAAAGGGTCTACTACATCATAAATTTTGAGGTGGAAATAGATTTTTCATATTCAAGATAGGATGAAAAAATGTTCTAATATAAGATTTTTGGGACAAAAATCCTTTCTTATTGGGGAGGTGTGATTAGGGGATCATTTTTTATATCAAAAGTTCCCTAAACATCATTACATTGTGTCAATGCAAAAGATATTTTTGAGAGATTTCCATCAACTATGAAAATGTGACAAACAAACATTGGGAGCTCCAGTTATGTCTAGTTAAAGGTGGTCAACAAGAAATTTAACTCTAGTCAATAGGTCAATAATGGACCAATAACACTGCAACATGTGGGAAAAGGGAATTGGCAAAATCATAGAGGTTTTCACCACCGGTATTTGACGATTGTAAAATGATATAGCTCGTGGGAGAAAGAGGTTCAAATTTTACTATAGAGGGGAACCAGTGATGTGAAGACTAATTTATTATCGCCAATGTGGTGGGCCCTCAAGCCACCATGTGGCTTACCACCATGATTGATTTTCCTATCAAGGATCAACATCGAGCTATTAGCTGAGTCATGCAAGGACCGAGTTACATTTTAGCTCGGTGAGCTATCCACAATGATCGGGCTCATCTATATTGCATGGGGTCTATATTATCTCATTTACCTTCAACTTGCCACGTAGTGGCATGAACAACTTGTCAACCACTTGGCCCACACAATGGGCACATTAAACATAGCGACCACCACTCCAAACAACTCAGCCATGTAAATCCACCAACCCCCATATATATGCTAAGTTCCATGTGGTGGATAAATGGTGGGGCAAATTCCCATATGTGGAAGGTTCCACGTGAATGGAGGATGGGTAAGGTTTTTAAAAACCTTATCAAAACCATAATCCTAGTCAAAGTGGGATTTAACCCACCTAAATATGCATGCCACCCCCTATGCTATGGTTAGGTTTATAATAGCCTATAAATAAAATATGGAGCGTTATTTTAAGGTCCCTATTTTAATATAAATAGGGAACCCCTATTCATTGTAAACACATAAGCTTATTATTTTTAAGCTTAGTTGTGGGATTTGGAAGGAATTGTATTAGGGTAAATTTAATATAGTTTTGTGAACTATATTAAAATCCTAAAATTACTATAGGAAAATATTATTTATTGGCCTATTATTTTTAGGCAATAGTAGATGAAATATTTTTGATTGGGAGTATTACAAACTACCCAATAGGCCCACTCAGCCACATTACATTTCACTTGCGATGTATGGAGTATCGACTGGAGTTCCGAAGGATGCATGGAAGCATTGGGAAGGCTGATTGAGTTCTAAAGAAGGTTGTACATCAGGAAGGTCTAGAATGATTTGATTGATCATCAAAAGTTCTTCAAGGACTGGCATACTACTAGGCAAGTGGAAATTCCATTATATTTTATTGTAAGAAATAACATTGTACTTACAAATTTTTACTAGTGAAACGGTTCGATAAGAACCCTGGAGATGTAGGCTATTACTGAAATCTGTAATCAATCAATGTGTAATTTTCATTACATTCTTGCATTAGTTTTAAATTGATTACTTAAAAGGAGAAACTTATCGGTAAATATTTAAAGCCTATAGGGGTCCGATATCAGGTAGATAAAAAATTGATCATTTTCGGTTAATCGATGATGGTGAAAGGGTAATTGATACTGGTTATTGTGGGGATTCAAAAGTTTTGAATTTTTTTGTAACAACTAATGAAAATGAGAAAAAAATCTAGATTTGATAGTGATTTCAAAGATCTAGAGGTATGATGATGCTTCTGAGGAACCTTAGAAAGAAAAAAATGTGGTGAATGTTGTTTTTGGTGAAATGACCAAAAATATGGAAAATGAAAATGGTTATATCAACTGATGATGGTCAGATGAAAACTGATGATGATCATTGGACCGATACCAATCAATGTGAAATTTGAAAAGATGGAAGAATTTGATTTTTGTGACTTAGATTAGATAAAATATCAACCTAGAAACCTGAGTATGATAGTAATGGACCCTAACACACCCTAAAAAGTTGGAATACACCAACTATAATTATGGGGTGTGAAAGGAAGAAAATAAAATGAAGAACTGACCTCAAAAATCAAAACACAACTCAAGAAAAATCTAAAAAATACAAAATCCTATGGGTGAATTTTATGCTTTAGCTTATGCTATTTTAGACTAATTTGTGAATAAGAAAGTGTTTTTTTTTTGGAAAGAAGGTGTCCTATGAAAGGAAAGATCTAAGGATGGTTTCAGGTAATGTTTTGGTGGGGGTAGTCCTTTCTCTGAGATAATGACTGGATAGAGAAAGTAGGCAAGCGCCCATCCGTCAATCCTATGATTGTGTGATCATTGACAACTTCTTCCAGGTAAGGTGTTGTTTAAGAAGATGTGTGATTTTATTTTTGTGTAATTTGGCAAAGAGAAAAGAGAATGTGCTCTATGATTCAATTATGTCAACCATCAATGGGCATGAATTCCAACGTATAGGTTGCCCTCTATTTTTAATGTGAGATAAAAATGTAAACATAGAAATATGAAATGTAATTATTTTAAAACCCAAATTGAAATGTGATATTCAATGTAAAAAAAGAGTGAATAGGAAAGGATATGACTTTCACTAATGCAAATGAAAGAAAAGAAATAAGGATTCATTTTAGTCCCGAAATACAAATGTCACTGAGACAAGTAGAAGAAAGAGAAGATTCCCAGGGAGAGAATTTAATGTTAACTTCCTTTTGAAAAGAAACAAACATATAATGGTTCCCTAAGAATGAAAAAATGCAAGGAACCCCGGATGGGTCCCACTAGGCATGCCAAAATGTTTCACTAGATTCTTAATAAATTAATGAAATAGATAGGGGTAGCAGGCCAAGGAGGAATATCTGTTTGTAAATTCGGTTAAAGGTTGTGCAAATTCTGATTTCGTGATCGTTGATTGTGAGATATCCCTTTTGGCTAGGAGGAACTACATGTAAATACAAAAAAATACCACCATATAGAGTTAAAAAAATAATGAGTGGACTTCCTAGTGGAAGCTAGATCCGGGAAGCATGATGCTTCCTGAACAGGCTGTCAATCCAATTTTATATAACAATATTAATGCTAGTTATTTCATACATGAAGTAAAGATCTTATTGAAATTAAAACGATTTAGGTATCTCATACAAAACAATAAGAAAGGTCAGGTAAAAGGTGATTGAGGTCAAAATGGGTTAGGTGATTAGCTGGTGTTGAGTTATAGGTTTGAGTACGGGCTTTAGGTAAGGTCCGTAAAGATTAAGAATAGTTCCAGCTATTGGGAAGTGGGTATTTAGCTGGATGGTTTGAGCTATAATTCTAGACACGGTACGATGATGTTAGCCGTATGACCGATGTCGATTAGGCGTAATGATTGAATTGAATTGGCTAACCAATGCTCGGAAGGGTAAATTAGCGAAATTTCTTAGAATTGGTTTTTCGTAATGCCCGTGATTGTACGATTGAAAAAGGTGAAGGTGAGGTCATTAAATGGTCTTGAAGACTCGGGGATGATTAGAAGAGGGTAAAAAATAGGTTGGTGGGAGGAAGGAAATGTACGGTTGTGGAGAAAGATAAATTACTGAGATGAATAATAAATCTTACTGAAAGAAAATAGAGATAAATGAAGAGGTGTTAGGTAATTATTGAATGGTATATTTAGAGAACATAGGTGATGACGATGATGAAGACGATGATGACATAGATCCAGAGAGAAGACCCATTATATTCGTGTTGTGGAAGTTTGATCCTCTGTGCCTCTTTGTTGTGAATCTGTGATTGTGAATAGGATGATGGATGGTGAATAGTGTTGGTAGTGCTCCCGCGTGTCTTCTTTTTCCTGAGTGCTAAATAAATTTGAGTGCTCCAAGTCTCTGTTTGTATGATATCCTAAATCGAATGAACAACCTAGGAAAAGGATTTTGGAAATTTATTTAACCTAACGATGATGGTTAGGTGACCGGTGTCGGTTGAGATATAATCAACATCGGTCAAGGGAGGAATATCTAGGTTGGCCAAAAATAACCAGATTGTTGCTATTTTTGCGTGATCTCCAACCTTCTTCTGAGTCTTGAGTGATAGATCACAGAAAGATAAGTAGGATTTTTTTAGGTTTGTTAATATGAGTTAAGTCTAGGTTTAGACTAAGTCCTAGTTGGTTAGGATAGGCTTAGACTTGGTCTTAGGTCATTAATGAGGTTTGAGTGGGTCATTTGAGTGAGGTGGCTAGGTGAGTTGGCTGGGTGAGGTGGTTAAGTGAGGATATTAATTAATTTAATTAAGATAATTAACTCAATTAACATGTGCCCTAGGGGTATGAATGGGTACTGATATAGTTAATCTAATAAATGGGGTTTTAAGGGAAGTATGACCTAATTTTGTGTCTACACCAACATTGGGGTTAGGAAACTAAATTTGCTAAATGTTTAACTATTTTTCTTTCTCTATAATTGACATCTTGGTTAGAATCCTTAAAATAGTTATCATCTTTGGGGTTGTTGGGTTGAAGAGTCGGTTAAGGATGGGATAAAAATTCTCTCTCTTGATTCTAGAATGTTACTTACTTTTGTAATCCTTTCTTTGGGAGAAAAATCTAACATTAGTTAAGAGGGAATGACATTTTCTAGTTTGGTTCTGAACTTAAACCAACCTTTCCTTTTCGGATTTGTTAAGTGGATGGTCATAACTTGTTTGAGAACTTGAAAGATAGCTTGTTTTCTTAGAATGGTAGAAGAAACCAAATACAATTGACAAGGTATATATGTTGTTATCCTTGCTACTACCTTGAATTGAATAGTAAAATAAGCCTCAAAATTTTAGGATTCTTCAATCAAGATTACTTTGATTGTTTATGATGATTAAGTTATCCTTACCAGCCCATACAAACTCATTTATGATTAATGTTCATCTTAGACTTTAGGATGAGTTTGAGATAGTAGGATATTTAGCTAGAAGGTAATATTCATTATTGTACAAATAGTAGATTTAATCTAAAAGATAGTTTTCTGTATCTTATGTTTCTTATTGAAAATTAGATCTAGTTGATTGAAGGAACTTAATTTGGTTACATGAAAGAGAAGGTAAAGTTAAGATGAAATGATAATTCTTCTTCTTTAACTATGTCATTTTATTTTCTATATGTTTAAAAGAGTTTTATGATGAAAATATAAGGTTGTTAAGTTGATTGATTAACCCTACATATTGAACCTTAAATCTATATTATCCTTGGATTGTATTCTTTTATGGAAAAGTCTTTCTATTTTTATTTTTGTGTTTTCAGAACTATTTCATAAACAATGGTTTTTTAATGAAACAATTAGTTAAAAGTAGAATGTTTTAATGTTATAGTACTTATCATGCTCAGTTTAATTGAACTGACCCATGCTAACAATTTTGTAGATGGATTTCATAAAATATGAAAGGAGAAAGACATATAGGAAGTTACATCTATTTTACTAAAGAAATTGCATCTTTATTATGATGATATGTGGTTTCATTACTTGAGATGTACTTGTTGGAAAAGAAAGTTGTAATAAGATTTAATGTTTTACTTGCCATTTTGAAACTTTTCAATCTCGATATATTTCTAGATTCAATGAATGTATCACTCCTTTTGATGAATAAAAGATGTGATGATTGCTAAATAATACTTTATTGTAATACTTTCTTGTCATGAATTGGGATGTATTGTTAAGTATTATCCTAATGAAGGAGGTAAGTTTATATACTTAAATGTTATGGAATGGTTGGGATAGGGATCTAAAATGTTAGTTGGTTTATTTTCTCAATTAGAGATGCAACTTATAAATTTGACACTCATAAGCATATCCTCAATCAATACAAAAAGGATTATGCTTGAGTTAAATATGTGTGTGTGTGTGTGTGTGTGTGTGTGTGTGTGTGTGTGTGTGTGTGTGTGTGTGTGTGTGTGTGTGTGTGTGTGTGTGTGTGTGTGTGTGTGTGTGTGTGTGTGTGTGTGTGTGTGTGTGTGTGTGTGTGTGATTTTGGATGTATTTAAACATATGTAATCTATTTCATAAATGGACATTAGTCCATAATATAGGGAAAAAGGATACTTCCCATGAAATGAATCATAGAGACATAACTTAAGATCTTGTTAAAGTGTCATGAATGTTGTAAGTAAATAATTGAAAGTGTTCTTCCTTAGGAATATTTCCTTAATCAAAATTAGGAATGATTGGAAAGGAATTAAATGGAATTTAGAATTCATCTCCATGAAGTCTAAAATAAAGGTTTATAAGGGAATTATTTAAGCTAGGGCTGAAATAAGTGAGGAATCAATTAACACACTTTCATAACTTCAAGATCAATTTTGTCATGATTTAATGTAAGTTGTTTCATTTAAGACAAACTTAAGCATGTAATTAATTGGTTAGGAAGAAGATTTTATCTACATACCTACCTCACATGCAGTTTCAACTTGTAACCTTATAGGTTAAATAACCTAGTTGAATCCTTAAGCATTGTAGTAATTAATCTTTAATGAAGTGATTAATAAGCTAATAAAATTTTAATCTAAGGTGTGTTAGTCCAGTTGAGGAAACTTAGTTGGATGTTGGTACACATCAAATGTAGTATATTAATTTTGTAATGACGAGGGTCATTACATGATACTATGATACAATTGATATGTCTCAACACCCCACTTTGTTTGTTTAACTTGATTGACATAAAAGTAAGACTAGATCATAGTTCTATCCTATACAGGGATAGGAACATGATCTAGTGTCAAGGTTGACTCCTATTGAATTATGATAACTAGACACACCCAATCGATTTAATTCTAGTGAGTATGTCTTTGTAGCCTTAGTCACCATGAGTAGTCTTCCACATTAGTACATATTGCTTCCCTTGTCTAGTATGAAATATTGAATCAGATTGACCGACAGAGTCATGAAAGACCACTCTAGATATTAGGAAAAGTGTGGTGAGGGACTTAATTCCATTTGACGAGTATGCCGTCAAGGAATGTAAACATGATAAGGATGTTTAAAAACTTTGTTCAAAGTATCGCAAGTTGCTGGCTACATTATCCTATGTCACCTAGTTTAATAAGTAGGATTTCAGATGAATATTGGTAACAAATATTTAGATAGGCCTCTTAAGGAGAACACTTGGGTACCTTAAAAATATAAAGGAACCAATTATATGTTGTATACACATTACTAAGTTAACTTGAGAGATCGGTTTAATACCGATTCATGAAATGAGAGATCAATGTTCACCGAGTCATTTATAACTCCATGTGGTTTTTTTGTTATAAGATGGATTGGCATTCGAATGTGTGTTCTAAATTATGTCAATTTAGAATAGAGAAATTATGTATAAATTTTATTTTTCCTTGTTCTAAAGTCTGAAAATGGGAATTTCATAATGACGTGACATGAAAAGGCACAGAGGAGAGTATAAAGATAATGTGTGCGAAGATTGAGGCACGGGAAGGAGGTAGAAGGAAGGTGCACACAACACACATGGAGGCAAATAGGTGGTCTAAGAACACATATTCAAGGCATAATTATTACAAATTAATGTGTGGTGGTGTGAGGAAGGGGCGTACAAGGAAGATATAATAAAGAGGAAAAGGAAAATGAAGGGAAGAAGGGGAAGAGCACAAGGGTTCGTGAGGAAAATAAGGGAGGCGTGTGATAAAATGAAACCAAGAGAATGTGCAAAGTGATCTTGAGCATGTGTAACCTTGCAATGAAGAGTTCAAAGAAAGAAATTGTATACAAGCTACCCAAATAACTAGGAGAGTTATTTGGATAAAACTTTTGGTGACTTTTGGGGCCATATTCTTGCTAGATGAAGGAGATCAATAGCCTTGAAGCAGCTACTAGGCATGGAGTTTGTTATGTAATCATGAAATTTTTATTCGTAACTTTGAAGAAATGCCCCTAAAGTCACTTGAAGGATCATTTATCGACTCTATTCCGAATCCCGTGAGCTGCTGAAAATTGTTGGCATCCTGGAAGCAAAAGAAGAGCATGGATAGGGAACACATGAGAAGAAATAACTATGTACAAATAAAAAGTGTGCATATGATGCACTTGGTGAATTAAAAATACTCTAATATATACAAAATAATGATGCAAAATTAATGGAAGGGTTTGAGATAGATCTCATTTATTGGGATTTGTAGTGCACCTCAATCAAGATGAGTTAACTCAAAAGAGTTAGCCTCTTTACACAAATTGATTATGTATGGCCCACTCTAAATTGCATCAAACTTTAAACTGCACCTTGTTTTAGCTGTCACAACATCCAATTTCAAAACCACATCCCCAAATTTGAAATTTTAAGGCTTGGCCTTATGTCAAACCATTTCTTTGTTGCTTGTTGATGCTGCTCTAGTGTGATCATAATAGAGTTCCTTAACTCTTCAAGATTACTCTTCCATTATGATTTATCTCTGGTTTGCACCTTTAAATTCTAGGCATTTGGGAAAGTTCTACTTTGAGTTCAACTCTAGTGTTAAAGGAAGGGTGTAATCCTTGCCATAGAAAATATTGTAAGGAAAATTTCCTATTTTCTTTTTAATTGTGATTCTACTTACCTAGAGTGCACATGAGACCTTTGTATTCCATTGTCTTTGGCTAATGTGCATTATGTGCTTCATGATCCCGATCGGTTTCTTATTTGTTGACTCTACAAGACCATTTTCTTGGGGTTAATAGTTGGAAAAATTCTTCAAGTAGATGCCTATATTTAGAGCCCAATCAGTGATTTGAGTGTCGAAGGAAGGATTTTCTCTATCGGAGATAATGGTTTGAGGAATTCCAAACCTTATGACCATACCTTCGAGAAAGTCAAAGATGGCTGATTCGGATGATTCCTTGAGTGCGATAGCTTTTGTCTATTTGGTGAAGTATTCCGTAGTTTTCAGAACCCGCTTGTGTCTAGCACTTGAAGGAAGATTGATCATGCCTATAAATTCGATACCCCATTGCGTAAAAGGACAATCTTCTTGGATTGGTTAGAGGGGAAGTGCTTCTAATCTCTTTTTTTCTACAAAGAAGGCACATTCCTTGAATTTTGTGACCCACTAGTGTGCATCTGAAAACAAAGTAGGTTAAAAGATACCTACCATTATGATATTCATCACTATAGTTTTGGAAAAAAATGTCCACTAGAAAAACCATCATCTAATTTTGTTAACACTTTTCGATCTGCGTGTCGTTGATACATTTTAACAAAGACATGACATTAAGATTATTCTTGAAGATAAGGCTAGTAATAAAAACATAAGGGATACATTATAACCTTAAATGTCTTCTCTTTAACTTGTTTAAGCTAGTAGGGTATGCACCTCGAAAAGGAATATGATCATGTCCTTCATCTAGTCACATGCATAAGGATCCATGTTTTGCTCAAGTTTTGTGTATGGGAGCTCCTCATCCGAAACAATCTTACTACCTCTTACTAGTTTTGTGGCTTTGATAGTCACACTACCTCTTACTAGTTTTGTGGCTTTGATAGTCACATCATATTCCATGATTTTGGTCACCCATCATGCTCTTTTTCACTAATATTTTCTCCCATGATGAAATATTTGACAAAAGATTAGGATTCTAGCACATTGATTTGATTTGTGGTGAGCATAATTTTGAATTTATTGAGTATGTGCATTATGGAAAAGACCCAATTCTCGTCTAACTATATTTTAATTCATAATCCTTCAATGTTTGGCTAAATAAAGCCACTAGTTGTTCCAACCCTTGTTCATTTTCTTATGTTAGGACATCAACAACAATCACATCAGTGCCATAAACATAAAGGATAAAATCCTTTGAGTAATTTAGGTTAATGAGTGTTGGAGCGCAAGTAATTTATTACTTGATCTTGTTGAAGCTTTTTCTTCCTTTTGTTTTCCATCTGAAGGTTATGTCCTTCTTGAGCATCAGGGTGATGGGCCTTACCAGTCTTGCAAAGTTAGGAATAAAATGCCTAACAAAATTAATCTTACCGAGGAAGGACGATAAGGAATTTTTATGCATTAGAAGGGAAAGAGATAAGATGGCTGAAACACACTCAGGATCAATTGCGATGGCATCCTTGAAACCACATGGCCTAAAATATTGCCTTTGCAACACAACTAAATTACACTTCTTGGGGTTAAGGGATACCCCAAATTTTCTGCATCTCTCAAAGACTTTTTCTAGGTGCACCATACGATCCGCACTTTTCTTTGATAAGACTATAATATCATCGAGGTGAACCAAGATGAATTCATTGATATAACCTTTGAAGGCAACATCCATGGCACGCTAAAACATTGCACCTACATTTGATAGACCAAAGGTCATATGTTGATATGAATATGTTCACCACTTGATTGTAAATGCCATTTTGAATTGATCCTCGACCTTATCAAGGATCGGATTGAAACTTGAATACCCATCTAACATTGAGAATATCTACACGCTAGCCACGATCAGTAGAATCTACTCCATTGAAAGAAAAGGATAATAGTCCTTTAGAGATGGCTTGTTCAAGTCTCTAAAATCAACACGAGTCTGATTTCACCATTCTTCTTACTCACTAGAGTAGATTTAGGACCCAATTCAAGCACTTGATAGGAAAAATAATCTTCTCCTCAATGAGTTTGGATAATTCCTTTCTCATGAGGGGCTCTATCTTTGGATTGAATGGTCGTTGATTCTATTTGATAGGCTTTATACTAGGATCAAAGTCAATGGAGTGTTGAGAAATACTTGGATCAAAACCTTTGAGGTCTTCATACTCCCATGGGATGATATCACTATATTTTTAACAGAGGGAGATGAAGGCCTGTTTTTATTATACGTGAAAGATTTATTGAGAAATAATTATTTTCCGCGTGCAATAGTGAATGGAGAGAAGTATTCTTATGCGATGCGCATATACTTTTATTCACCCTTGAACCCATGATCAGGGCTAAACATTTTCTCTAAGGTGACCAACCCTTTAGGAAACTTGTTTGCGTAAAGTCTGTATTTCTTGGTCACCAAAGATGTCATGTAAATTAGCCTACATACTTGATGAGAACTTAACTTTATTCTATATGAACTGGAAATTCTACGCATCACTATCAAACACTTGTCAACTAGTGTTGTTGTGTGGAATGGATGGTCTAATCAACATCTTAATGTGTTGAGTTTTCCCTTTGAAAAATTCCTTGGTAAGAGAACTTCAAACCAAGTGCGACCATTTGATCAACTTCCTTATTCATTTTGTGTGGTACCACCTATATGTTTAGAGCCTTAAATCTCTTAAGGAGATCCCAAACTCTATGTTTATAAGCTTTGAGAAGAATATTATTTTCCTCGCACTTGTTGGTAACTTGGTGAATAAACCTTTTCTGTATCCTTGAATATCTATAGTGCCTTAATCATCTTTTTCTTAACAATGAGAAGGCCATGCACCAATACTTCATATTCTACTACATTATTGGAGCATGTGAACTCTAACCTATGCGCGAAGATGAATCTCTCATTCTAAGGGGAAATGAGAATCACTCCTACTCCTGTGTCATTTTTGCTTCGGATGCATCAAAGTATAATTTCCATAAAATAGGTTAAACTTGGTCTTTCTTGAGTGTGTGACACCATAACTTATTTTTAAAGAATTTAGTAATTACTATTGGTTTCTCAAATGTGCACCTAAATCTCGAGATCTTAGAAGGGACGAGGGGTTTGAGACCACAATGGAACTGTCCCCAAGTTTTGGGACGTTGTGAGCTCTAGACTATTCTCCGAGAGAAGGTTGCTTCCTCTATCTATTTCTCTGAAACTAAGCTACTCCTAGTGCAAAAAGGGGAAACTAAACTAATAATGCCAAGGGATCAGGCATTTAAGGATAGCATGGCAGAAACTACACTAAAATGTGATAAAACCAGAAAAGAGGGATGAACACTATCTGTTCTTAGTGAGAATGATAGGGAATGTGTGAAAGGAGGCTAGGCATGAGTAGCACTATGAAACACGCATTCAATGGACATTTTCATGAAATAAAACTAAATATGGAATTGTAAGGGACCTGAAGTAGTCTAACCAACACACAATGAAAAAGAAAAGGTAAGAAGAAGGAATACAAACATGTTAGGATAGAGAATAGTCACAAAACGATGCTTCTATTACTTCTAGAAATGCACAGAGCTATTATAATGATGAAGGAGGCTGATATCCACATGCAAGAGCCAAACATAGAGGTCTGTAACTCAAAATATAGAAAATATGGAATCCTTAGCAAAATTCATGAGGATCTAGAGTGTCCAACATAACAAATGAGCCTTGCTCTTACATTTATAGATGAATCTGTGGAGGAAGAAGGGTGAAGGAGGGAAAACCTAAATTTGAAACACAACCACCAACAAGAAGCATTCAATGCCTACAAATCAGATTGGAAATCAGTGAAATATGTTTCCCCATGCTTGTTTGACATGTTAAATACAAAGGAGAGTGGATCATACCAAATTGGGTGGTTGGAGAAATCAGATCTACTCATCAATGTTTAGAAAGATGTTTTCCCATTTCTCACCTACCAGATCTACCAAAATTTGAATTTTGAATCTCTGGCACTGTAGCTAATGTCAGCAACTCTCTGAAAAGTCCAAGCGTGCGCTGATCTTAGCTCTATAGCAGAAGATACGGATGTCAAAGATGTCAGAGTTATTAGCGTACACAAAACACATGACACACATGGATTGGTTGAAATGATGGCCAACTATACAACTATTTGTCATTTCTACCACATGTCAATCATTGATTTGTTGTAAGGATTCGGTGCCCTATTGGCATGCTTTGACTAGTTACACGTGACACACTTAAGCATGTTAAAAGATGATCTGGCACAGAAGGGCATGAGGGAAGGTCGCATCGAGAAAATAGAGGAAGGCGCGAGAGGGCATGTGCATGATGCACACAGGGAAATGAGGACAAATGGTGAGCAGAGAATGTATGGTTAAGGAAAAAATATTACAAGCTAATGGGCACAGCGTCATGAAAGGACCAAGGACTTAGTAGTAAGTGCGAGGCATGCGGGAAGGGAAGAAGGCGATAGGAAGATGGACAATACATGGAAGATGGTCGTAGGGGAGAGGTGGAAGGAGAGAAAGTAAAGGGGTGTGTAGGAAAGCGTGACTAAGGGAATGTGCCAAGTGATCTTGAGCGTGTGTAATATTGTAATGAATAACTTAGAGCCATAATGTGTATGCAAGTTACCCAAATCGCTAGAAGAGCTATACGGATAATAGTTTTGGTGACTTTCGGGGCCATCTACCTACTAGATGAAAGAGATCAGTAGCCTAAAGCATCCATTGGGTATGGAGTCCACTTATGCAATCATGAAACTACCCCTGTGGTTACTTGAGAATCATTTTGGCACTCTTTTTGAATCTTAGAACTGATGAGAAAAGTTATGTACTCTGAAGTAACAAAAGAGCACGTCAAGAAGCACGCGAGAAGAACTATGTACAAATGAACAATGTGCATAGAGCACACTTGGAGGAATTGAAACTATTATAATATATACAACATGATGTAGCAAAATTAATGGAAGGATTTGAGATAGATCCCATTTACTGGGATTTGCAGTGTGCCTCCATCAAGATGAGTTAACTCGAAAGAGTTAGCTTCTTTATAGGAACTGATGATGTATGGGCCACTCCAAAGTGCATCAAACTTTGAATGGTGCCCTAGCTTAGCTCTGTTAGCATCCCATTTTAGAACTAGGTCCCCAATTTTTAAATTTTGAGGCCTAGCCTTTCTATCAAACCATTTCTTTGTTGTTTTTTGATGTTGTTCTAGCTTGATAATGAAAAAATTCCTAAGTTCTTCAAGATAACCAGCTCTGCCATTCTACTTTCTCTCTGGTTTGCACCTTCCAATTCTAGTTGGTAGGCAAGTGCCAATGAATTCAGTTCTAGTGTCAAAATAAGGGCAGCCTCCTTTCCATAGACAAGCTTGTAAGGAAAAGTTCCTATTTCCTTTTTAGTGTGATTCTATCTGCTAGAGCGCATCAAGACCTTCATATGCCATTATATTTGGATGATGTCCATTGTGCACTTCATGATTCTAATCAGGTTCTTGTTTGTTGATTCTCGCATTTGTTACCCTAGGGGTAATAGTTGGAAGAAGTCTTTAGGTAAATTTCCGTGATTTAGAGTGCAATCGGTGATTTTATTACCAAGGAAGGCCTTTGCATTATCAAAGATAATGGTTTGAGGAACGCCAAACCTTGTGATAATACCTTCAAGAAAGTCAAGGATGACTACCTCGGTTGATTCCTTAAGTGTGATAGCTTCTTTCCGTCTAGTGAAGTAATCATAGTCTGTCAAAGACCCATTTATGTCCAATGATTGAAGGTGGATTGATCATGCTTATGAAGTCAATACCCCATTGCAAAAAAGTCTGATCCACTTGGATTAGTTAGAGGGGAAGCACAACCAATATTTTCTTTCCTACAAATAAAGTGCATTCCTTGCATTTTGTGACCCACATATATGCATCTACAAATAGGTAGGCCAAAAGATACCTACCATTATGATCTTCATTGCTATAGTATTGGAAGAGAAGTGTCCACCAGAGAATCCATCATGAAATTATGCTAACACTTTTTCAGTCTGCACACCATTGATAGATTTTAACAACACACCATCAAGATTCCTTTTGGAGAAAAGTCCATCAATTAACACATAAGGGATAAATTTTAACCTCATATGTATTCTCTTTGCTTTATTTAAACTGGGAGGGTATGAACCTTCAGAAAGGAATGTGATCATGTCCTTCATCCACGATCACGTGTGCTAGGGTTTATATTATGTTCAATTTCTACACACGGAAGGTCTTCATCCAAAAATAATGAAGCTTTAGGTTCATCTCGTGCATCCTCAACAATGCAACTACAGTGGACTACCTCTTACCATATTTGTGGAATTTATAGTCACATCATATTCCATGATTTTAATCACCCATCATACTCTTTTCTCACTATTTCTTCTCCCCCATGATGATGTATCTCGACCAAAGAGTGGGAGACTAATACCTTGACATGATTAGAGGTTAGCATGATCTTGAATTTCTTGAGCGCACACATGATGGTGAAGACTTGCTTCTCCATGTGATTGTATTTTAATTCGTAATCGTTCGATGTCTGGATAAAGAAAGCCACTTCTGTTCCATCTTTTGTTCATTTTCCTATGTTAGGACAAAGAATAATGTTTGCATTAGTGCCATAAGCATAAAGGATGAAATCCTTTGAATAATCTGGATTGATGAGTGTTGGCACATAAGCAATCTCTTTCTTGATCTTGTTGAAGATTTCTCTTCCTTCTACTATCCGTTTTAAGGCTATGTCCTTCTTAAGAATTGAGGTGATGTGCCAAACCAAGATCTTGTAAAAGTTAGGGATAAAACACCTAACAAAATTGATCTTGCCAAGGACTATAGGGGCCTTTTTGTGCGCTTTGGAAGAGAAAGAGCTAGGATGGTTGAAACACACTTAGGATCAATCGATATGCCATCCTTTGAAATGACATGGCCTAGGAGCTTGCCTTATGCCACCATAAATTTGCAATTCTTGGGGTTAAGAGATACCCCAAATTATCTCGCATCTCTTAAGGACCTTTTCTAGGTGTGTCATATGATCTGCACTCTGCTTGGAGAAGATAGTCATATCATCAAGGCAAACCAAGATGAACTCATTAATGTATCCTTTGAAGGCAACATCCATAGTGCAATGAAATGTGGTACCCACATTTGATAGACCAAAGGGCATTTTATGATATGCATATATTCCCCATTTGGTTGTAAACGTTTTTTTGAATTGATCCTCTTCCTTGACCAGGATCTGATTGAAACTTGAGTACCCATCTAGCATGAATAATCTCTACGTGCTAGCCATAGTCTATAAAATCTTCTCCATTTAAGGAAATGGATAATGATCCTTTAGATATGCCTTATTCAAATCTCTGAAATCAACACAAATTCTGATTTCACCATTCTTCTTGCGTACTAGAACCAGATTTACAATCCATGTAGAGTATTTGATAGGAAAAATAATTCTTGCCTCAATGAGTTTTGATAGTTCCTTTCTCATGAGGGGCTCTATCTTTGGATTGATTAGGCTATTGCTTTTGTATGATGGGATTTATACTAGGATCAAGGTCAATAGAGTGTTGAGAAACACTTGGATCAAAACCTTTGAGGTATTCATACTCCCATGAGAAAATATCATTGTATTTTTGACAGAGAGAGAGAGGAAGGCCTATTTTTTCATGCACACAAAGTCTGTTGAGCAACACCTCTTTCCCGCATGCAATAGTAATGGAAGTGTAGTCTTCTTATGTGGCACACATGTAGACTTGAACTCATCATCGGGGATGAAAATTTTCTCTAATGTAACCAGCCCTTTAGGAAACTTATTTGTCTTGAGTGTAGCACTTGGTCACCATAGTTGTCACGTAATTCAGCTTGCATGTTTGGTGAAAATTTAGCTTCATTTTGGATAAACTAGATGATCTGTGCCTCACTATCGAACACTTTCTAGGTGGTGTTATTGTCTACAATGGATGGTATAATCACCATCTTAATGTGCTGAGTGTTTCCTTTGACAAAGTCCTCATCGGAGAAAGCGTGAGGCCGAGCGCAGCCATTTAGTCAGCTTCCTTATTCATTCTACGTGGGACCACCTGCAGATTAAGGGCATCAAATCTCTCAAGTAGGTCCCATACTATGTATTTATAAGCTTTGAGAAGCTTACTCTTTTTCTGGCCCTTGTTGGTAACTTGGTGGATGATCAATTCTTTATCTCCAAAGATCTGTAATGCCTTATTTTTCTTCCTCTCAACAATGAGAAAGCCATGTACTAACACTTCATACTCTACCACATTATTAGAGAATGCAAACTATAGCTTGTGCACAAAGAATAATTTATCATCCTTAGGGGAAATGAGAACCACTCCTGCTCCCGTGCCATTTTTGCTTTTGGATCCATCAAAGTACAACTTCCATAGACCATTTGAACTTTTTATTTCATGAGCGCATGCGGAAGCATAGTTTATTCTTCTAGAATGTAATAAGTACCAAGAATAGTTTCCTATCCTTCCAGTTCTTCAGAATAGGGATCAAATTTGTGATGTCTTTCCACCCATTCATCAAGCACTAGGTCTGGAACAGAGGGTGGAAGAGACTACTCTTCAGGAACTGAAACTTGTTCTTCTTGGATAAGACAATTGGCTTGGAGAGGGGATGGGACATATGACTCTACATGATAGGAAAATATAGGCTTAGATTGTATGGTAAACCAGGTACCATACCTTGTCTTGAGTAACATATGAGACCAATCAAGAAGACAAGTAACCACCCACTTTAGCAATAAATTCTCTTGATAAACATAGGGAAAACAAAGGAGGTAGGTCAATGATTGACACATCTTGAGTAATTGTTAGGCTTGGACATGCATAGGGTTGAATCAAGATCCTTTATGAATCCTAAGGTGGTACCAATTGAGCCATCAATTTGTAGTACTCCTTTAGGAAAAGGGCTATATTTTAGACCTAAGACATCAACTACCCTCTTAGGCATAAGATAAGTACTGGCACTTGAGTCAATCATGTAGTTATGCACTAGGTGTTCACCTATAATCAAGGACATATAGAAGGGTGGGGTTTTAACATGTTTACTTGTTTCTCATCTACTTGGCAGATTTTGATAGAAGCGCGTGGCTTCTAGATAACTGGATCAGAAAGTGTGCGAGTTGTGCAGCGAGCTTCATGTAACAGATCCCGCTAAGATGGAATGGTCAGGGCATCCCACATTGTGATGTTTATATTTTTCTCTTCATCTGTTCAACAATGCTAAATGGAAGGCCCCCCATCTTGTACATTTGGGGAATAAAATCCCTTCTTGACTGCTTTGGCACGGAAGCCTAAATTTTAGGTGGAGCAGAGGCCGACCTATCAAAGGAGGGCGTGCGTGCTTTGCTTCAACAAGATATTTATGTGGGGCATCTGTATAGGGATTTGAGCACTTTTACTACACAATGCCTTGTTCGATTCTTTCTTCTTCTCGAGGATCTACTTGCATTACATGGGGTGTAACCTACATGCTTGACTCTAACATTGTTTTCTTATAGCTTGTGTTGTCCAAATTTTGGTCATGTGGTATTTTTGTATCTTCCGCAACTTGGTTGATTGCGCATAAGTCCTCCACGTTAAAGAACATCAAATTAGTCTCCAGAGGAACTTTTGGTCTTTACGGATTATTTGCTTCATGGGATTTTGTTGAGGGATCACATGATGAAGCATTCTAGATTAGGAAGGCTTGGGTGTGTGCAACATTAGCACAATGATATTGACTATGAGGCATGTTTTAAGGGAAGCACAATTATGACTCTTGTGCCAAGTTGTTCGAATCGAAAAAGCACCGAATCACACTAGGTAATTTGGGAGAGAAGGCATGGGATGGATAATTTGCAAGGGGAGATGTGCATTAGGCTATCATCTATAATTCTACTAGTTGGGAACGTATATTTGATTTCCATAATGATTCTGCCAAGGCTAATTGCCTTGACCATGTGCCTGTTACTTTTCTAGTCATATGACCTTGTTTGATAAATTTGTGATCAAGGCCTTCAATTCATCATCTTACTTTTGCTATGATGGAGAATAGGAAGTTGAGGTAACTCAGTTGGTGCACACTTTTCTTAGGAATGGGAATAGGGGCTGCGAAAGGTCAGGGGCATTTGTGATGCCTCTAGGAACAAGGGCATGGGTGGTCTAGGAGCCAACTTTCCTTCCTGAACGAGACTATTTTCTACCCTTACTGCAATGTTGTAAGTAGCTGGTAAATTCCTACCTCCATAGATTAGATCATAACTGAAATATCATTGTTGAGCACCTTCAGATAATAAAGCAAAGCATGTTGGTTTGTAGGTCTTACCACAAGAGGGATTATGTCCTAAGTCTTCTGAAATTTGATGTTGAAATCAGTCATCCACTCATTGGGTGCCCTCCTTGTTGTTGTCAGTTGCTCCACTAATGATAGATGATCTGAATTATATTCAAAGTAATTACAAATATATGTTCCTAGCTCATCCTAGGTGGTGATAGATCCAAGTCTCAAGCCTTAGTACCATTGAAGTGCTTTACCTTTGAAAGAGGTTGTAAGAAACCTGACTGCTACATCATCATGTGTGATCAGATAAAGTGAACACACATTAGCTATATCCTAGATATGCTCCTGAGGGGTGACTTGATTCTCACTAGTAAAGTAAGAAATACTCTTGTGTGTGTAATTTAGCATGTCATGCTTCATGGACAGGAGCAAGGGACTACCTCCAGCAAAGTTTACAAAGTTTCTTAATGGAGGAGGTTGTTGATGCGCCATTGCAGGGCACACATGTTGTCTATTTTGAGGAGGAGTTGAATGGGCATGGCACACTAGAGATAGAGATGCACACATGGGATTTATGGTACAAAACCTTCTCGGGGCATAGTTATAGGTACTCAAAAGAATCTTCAATTTCTACACTCCTTCTTGTGTGCACTCTTCTCATGAAAGGTGCTCAAAATTGTTTAAATAGAGATATTAAAATATTGGGAGTCACCAAATGTGTTGAAATGAGCCTCCAAAGGCTGAAACAGTAAGTCCACAGACCAAAACTTAGAGATATGAAATTTGAGATTTCAATGTTGGTTCCACTAGGCATGCTAGAAAATTTTGGTTTCTCAAATGTGTACCCATGTCTCAGATCTCAGAAGGGCCAAGGGTTTTGAGACCACAATGATACCATCCCCAAGTTGTGGGACCTTGCGATCTTGGGATGGATCTCTAGAGAAGGCCGGTTCCTCTATCTATTTTTACTACTACTGCTACTCCTAGTGCTAAAAGGGAAAACTAAGCTAATAATGCCAAGGGACTAGGGATAGAAGGATAACATGAAGGAAACTACACTAAAAGAAAATAGCACCAAGAAAGAGGGATGAACACTATTTTTTGAGTGATAATGAAAATGAATGTGTGAAAGGAGGCTAGGCCCAAGTAGCATAGTGAAACACGCATTCATCGAATCATTCTCATGGAACACAACTAAATATGGAATTGCAGGGGACCTGAAGTAGCACAACCAACACACAACATAAAATAAAAGGAAAGAAGAAGGAATAAAAACATGTTATGACAGAGAATAGTCACAAAATGATGCTTCTATTACTTTCGAAAATGTATAGAGTTATTACAATGATGAAGGAGGATTTTATCCACATGTAAGAGCCAAACATAGAGGTGTGCAACTCAAGATATAGAAAATATGGAATCCTTAGAAAAATGGGTAAGGATATAGAGTGTCCAACATGACAAATGATCCTTGATCTTACATTTATAGATGAATCCATGGAGGAAGAAGGGAGAAGGAGGAACACCCAAATTTGAAACACAACCACCAACAATAAGCATTCAATGCCTTCAAATCCACTTTGAAATATATGAAATACACTTCCTATGTTTTTGTGTTGAAGACAAAGGAGGGTGGATCATACCAAATCAGGTGGTTGGAGCAATTAGATCTACTCATCAATGTTCAGAAACATGTTTTCCCATTTCTCACCTACCAAATCGACGAAATTTGAATTTTGAATCTCTGCTTGCACAGTAGCTAATGTTAGTAGCTCTCCAAAAAGTCTAGGTGCATGCTGATTTGAGATTTTTAGCGAAGATATAGTTGTTAGAAGATGTTAGAGTTGTTGGCGTATGTAAAACATGTGGCGTGCGTGGATTGGCTGAAATGATGACCAACTGTACAACTATTTGTCATTTTTTCCAAGTTTAAATCATTTATTTGTTTTAAGGATTCGGATCCATGTTGGCATACTTTAATCTGGTTGTACATGACACACTTAAGTGTGTCAAAAGATGATATAGCAAAAAAGGGTATGAGGGAAGGGCACATGAAGAAAATGGAGGAAGGCACGGAGGGGGTGCACGCGATGTGTGAGGGAAATGAGGCAAACTGGTGAGGAAAGAACATATGGTTAAGGAAAAACTATTATAAGGTAATGGGTAAGGCACGTGAAGGGCTAAGTACTTAGCAAGTGTGTGTGAGGTGTGTGGGAAGGAAGAAGAAGTGACGAAGAAGAAGGTGAATGCATGGAAGATGGGCATAGGGAAGAGGTGGAAGGAGAGAAAGGAAAGGGGCACATAGGGAAACTATGACCAAGAGAATGTACCAAGTGATCTTAAGCATGTGTAATATTGCAATGAATATTTTAGAGCCAAAATATGTATGCAAGTTACCAAAATTGCTAGGAGAGCTATTTGGATAACAAGTACCAAGTCCAGTTTCATAACCTTGTAGTTCTTTAGCATATGGGTAAAATTTATGGTGCCTCTCTTCCCACTCATCAAGTATTAGATCAGTAAAAGGTGGAAGTGGTTTATCTTTAAGAATGAAGCTTGTTCTGTTGGATCAAATAGTTGGTTTGTAGAGGAGATGGGACATATGACTTTACATTATAGGAAAATATTAGCTCAGCTTGTATGGTAAATTGGGTACCATACCTTGTCTTAAGTAACATATGGGACCAATCGGAGAAAAAACCACCCACTTTAGCAGAAAAATCTCTTGACAAACATAAGGCAAATAGAGGGGGAAAATCAATGATTGACACATCTTGAGTTATTTAGATTTGGATATGTATGGAGGGTCGATTCAAGATCCTTGATGATTCTTAAGGTAGTAACAATTGAGCCATCAAGTTGTAGGAATCTTTTAGATAAGGGGCTATACTTAAGGCCTAAGACATCAACTATCTTATTAGGCATGAAAAATGTACTAGCACTGAGTCAATCATCATGCGATTATGGAAAATATGTTTTCCTATAATGAAAGACACATATAAGGGCGGGGTTTTAAAAAATTACTAAATTTTTTCTCCTCTTCTTAGAAGATGTTGATATAAGTGCATGACTTCTACATAGTTGGATCAATACATGAGATATGCACCAGGCTTCATGTAACAAGTTGCAATGATATTAAATAATTAGGGAATCCCACATTATAACATTTATGTTTATCTTTTCATCTGGTCCACAATGCTAAATGGAAAACTCACCGACTTGCACATTTGAGAAATTGAAACATCCTTTCTTGGTTTCTTGTCTACATAGGTAGGATCCTTAGCTCATGTAGAGGTTTGAACTACAAAATGAGGGGCACATGCCACTTCTAGAGAGGATTTACATGAAGCCTTAGGTGTGGGAACTTGAGTTCTTTTACTACTATATTTCTTAGCTACTTCCCTTTGCTTTTGAAGGTCTCGCTTGTGTTATTCTGGAATTATGACCTATGCGTCGAGACTTGAGCATTCTCTTATTGTATCTTGTGCTTTGTCTATAACTTGGGAACATGTTCTACTTGTATCCTTTGTAGCTTGGTTGATTGCAAAAAAGTCTTGATCTTGCTAAAGAACACATAATTTTCCTCTGAGCAGAGCTTCCGGCCTTTCTTGGTTATTTGCTTACGGTGCACTTGTTGATGGATGATAGTTGGAATCATTATGAATCATGTAGCCTTGCACATGCACATCAATACCGTAGTGATACTAGCTATGAGGCATATTACAAGGAAAACATCATTTAAATTCATGCGCCATATTGTTTTGGACTGGGACAAGTTCCTAACTTTTCTTTGGAGTCTTTGGAAGAGGTTGCGTAGGAATAATAACTTGCAAAGGCAAGTGCACATTAGCTTGCCACCTATCATTTTGTTGGTTTTTTCTATTCCTTTGGTTTACATATTGATTCTTCCAAGGTTTATTACTCGCCTCTCGTAGGATTATGCCTGCTGCTTCTCTCCAATGATATGACCTTATTGGAAAAGTTTCTAATTAGGGCCTTCAATTCATCATCTTCTTTTTGTTGTGCAGGAGAGTAGGATGTAGATGTAACTAGTTGCATGCTCTACACTGGAACTGGAGAAATAAAAGGTTGGGGTATTGGAGACATCTCTAGGAACAAGGTAACAAGAAGCCTAGGTGCTAACTTACCACTGAATGCTACTATTTTATGCCCTTATTACAATGTTTTATGGAACATATAAGGTTCTACCTCCCATAGATTGAATCATGACTGAAATTTCACTATTCAAAGCCCTTAAATAGTACAAGAAATCATGTTAGGCTATAGGAATTACCACTTGAGAAATTCTATCCCAAGTATTTTGGAACTTGATGTTGAAATTAGTTATCTTTTTGTTGGCGCACACTTTTTTGTAGTCAGCTTCTCTACCAGTGATAAATGATCTAATTTATCTTCAAAGTAATTACAAAGAGCTATTCCAAACTCATTCCAAATAGCAATAGAATCATGTCTTAGGCCATGGTACCATTGGAGTACCTTACCCTTGAAAGAGGTCAGTAAAAAACGACAGAACATCATCATGTTCAATCAAATAAACATAGCATTCACTGGCCATACATTAAATGTGTTCAACATGGGTGACTTGATTTTCTCTCATGAAGTATGGAATACTTTTGAGCGTGGCCATTGGAATATCATACTAAGCATTGAGATTGAGCGGGTTTCCACTAGTGAATTTTGTAAATCTCCTTGGAGGATGAGAACGATGACGCACCATGGTAGGGTGTGTAGATTGTTTATTGTGAGGAGGAATTGAATGAGCATGGTGTATTGGAGATAGAGCTGCACATGCATGTTTTCTGTAATGAACTATTATCGAGGATAACTGGAGGTAGTCAAAAGAATATTAAGCTACTTGCACTTCTCCTTGTATGCACTATTCTCATGAAAGGTGTTTAAGGCTACTAACAAAGAGAGTCAGTAGATGTTGGGAGTCACCATATGTGTTGAAATGAGCCTCCAAAGAATAGAAATAATAAGTCCACACATTAGAACTTAGCAATATTAAATTTAATCTTTCACTTCTCCCCCCACCAGGAATGCCAGAAAATTTTGATCGGTCAAACATGTAACCATGTCTTAGATCTTGAAGGATCGAGTCATTTGAGACAACTATGAAATTGTCTCCAAGTTGTGGGATCTTGTGCACTTGAGACGGATTCGGAGAAGGATGATTCCTCTATTTATTTCTACTACTACTACTACTCCTAATGCTAAAAGGGAAAACTAAGCTAATAATACCAAGGGACCAAGGATAGAAGGATAACATGAAAGGAAATTACACTAAAAGGTGATAACACCAAAAAAGAGAGATGAACACTATCTCATTCGAGTGAAAATGAATGGAAGTGCATGAAAGAAGGCTATGCATGTGTAACACAACTAAAATACATTTACCGAGATGAATTTCATGGAAAACAAATAGAAAAGGGATTACAAGGGATGTAAAATGAAACAACAAGTATGCAATGTGAAAGAAAGGAAAGAAGAAGGAATACAAACACACCTAAGATGGAGAATAGTCACAAGACGATGATTCTATTACTACCAAAAATGCACAAAACTACTATAATGGTGAAAGAGGAGGATATCCACATACATAATCTAGATCTAGAGGTTTGCAACTTAGAATACAAAAATATAAAGTCCTTAGCAAAATGTGTAAGGATCCAAAATGTCCAACGTTAATAATGAGCCCAACTCTTACATTTATAGATGAATCCATGGAAGAAGAAGAGAAGGAGGGAAAAACTAAATTTGAAATACAACCACCAACAAAAAGTATTAAATTCCTATAAATCCACCTACAAATTTGTCAAATACATTTCCCTAAGTCTATTTAGCATGTTAGAGATGGAAAGAGGCTGAATCAGATCAAATTGGGTGGTTGGAGCAATCAAATCTGATCATTAATGCCTAGAAATATGTTTTCCCACTTCTCACCTACCAAATCCACCAAGAATTTTGAATTTTAATGTCTATCACTATAGCCTATGTTAGTAGCTATTAGTGAGACTAGGCACATGTCAATTAGAGCTCTAACAAAAGATGTGGTCTGTCAAGATGTTAGATTTGTCTGGCACACAAGATACGTGGCTTTGCACATGGATTGAATGAAGAAATCAACCAACTGTTCATCTGATTTTTCATTTCTACCATGTGTCATTCATTGGTTGGTTGTTAGGATTTGACATTCTATTTTCATGCTTTGATTTGTTTCATGTGGCACACTCAAGCATGTTTGAGAATGATGTGGCATTAAAAGGTGTAGAGGATAGTAAAAAGATAATGCATGCGAGAAGAACGAGGTGCGGGAAGGAGGTGAAAGAAAGGAATGCATAATGCACATGGGGAAATGAGGAAAACATGTGGGCTAAGAAGGCATAGTCAAGGTATAATTATTACAAAGTAATGTGTGATGGCACGAGGAAGGGGTGCATGGGGAATATGGAACAAAGAGGAAAAGGAAAAGAAAGGCAAAAGGGGATGCATGTAAGGGCACGATAGGAAAAGAAGGGAGGTGCATGAGAAAATGAAACCAAGGGAATGTTCCAAGTGATTTTAAACATGCGTAACCTTACAATGCAGATTTTAGAGCTAGAAAGTGTATAGAAGTCAACCATATAATTGGGAGAGTTATTTGGATAACAATAACCTCGATTTTCATAGCACCCACACATTTCTTTCTACAAGGTCATGATGAAGAAAGTAATTTTTGAGAATATTTCAAGATTAATCAGACCTTGAGACCCATCCCATCCTTCTTAAAATTCCTTTTTCAATCAAAATCATATAAAGAAGTTCCCAAAAAGACCTCCGGGAGCTCCAAAATGTCATTTTCAAGTTTCTCTCCACAAGACAAGCTCCATCCTTAGTCAAAATTTTGAGTGCCATGTGGCGTATGAGGTTGAGGCACACTTTTATGTCCCCATCATCCCTTTCTAAGGGGAAAATGGGACAAAAAAATTATCTCCCCACCTAAAGTCTCATGAACCCACCACATGACTCGGGAGGCTCTAGTAAGCACATTTTATCATTTTTCTAACCCCGTCTCCAAGGCATGCATGTTTGAAACTTTTCACCCGGGGGTGGAGGAACAATTTTATTCCCCATAATCCCTTTATAAGGGGAAAAACGGATAACAAAATTTACCCCCACCTTACTCCCTCCAAGTTCCTTGTGTGATAAAAAACTAGCTCTTGGGTGCTCAAACTAAGATTTTTCACAAACTGTCGGCTGTGCATGCATAACACTTGTCACTTAATGGTGGAGGTGTAATATTTTCCCTTCATTATCTCTTTTAAATTGGATAAGGGGATATAAAAATTTACCCCCTTCCATAGATCCCATGGACACATCATATGACCCTGGGGACCTTCGTTAAGCACCTTTTGCTAAATTTTGAGCCCCTATCCTCATGCCACATGCATGCCAAGTGTTACTTGTAGGGATGAGATGTAATTTTTTTCCCCATCATCCCTTTCCAAGGGGACAAGGGGGACAAAAAAATTTCCTTCCTTCCTCATGCCTATAATGACACAAAGTTAGCCATTTTTGCTCCACCCCCACTTTTGCTCCATTTTCACCCGAACTTGGGAAATTTTTTTCTAGAATCCTTTTGATCCATTTCCCCTCTTTCATTCACCCATTCATCCCTCCATGTTCACATCAAAATATTTCTCATAAAAAGTGCAAATTTTTAAAGATTTAAGCTCAAATTTTCACTAGATTAACTCCATAGTTTGAGAAAGAAAATTCTTCATATCTTGAAAACCAATGCAGGAATTAAAGTGAGGTTTATTATGTTCTTAAAAATTTATAAGTGCCTTAAAGACCCAAGTGATAGAAATTACATGTGTGGTATGGATTTTTAGAGCAAGAAAACCCCTACTTCATGCACTCATTTTGTAAAATTTTATTTCCCGCTTGCTCCAGGTGATCGGTTTGAGCTAAAAATTTGTATGTGAGATAAAGAGAACAAACTCACCACAAAAATTAGTTCCATAGAAATCAAAGATATTAATTTTACAAACCCATCACAAAATATTAAGTTTACACATGAGCACTTACTATAAATGATAAATTCTCATAGGGGGAAAAATTAAAGGTAGTATGTAAAAATAACATCCAAAAGAATAAACAAGGTGATCGAAGTCGAAAAGGGTGAAAAATATCATAATATGAAAATAGTAAACTCCCATTCAAGGTATAGAGAATTTCTAGTGTCAACCATGAAGTTCAAATTTATAGACCTCAAACCAACCACAAATATATCATCCAAGAACTTAATGTGGGGGATAGTGATGTCACCCACATAGACCTCAAAGGTCTCAAAGATCAAATACTTAGAGATCCGAGAGAGCCAATGGAGGAAAAAGTTTTCATGAGCAGGTTGTATGTGGCGGGTGGTCAACCAATGTTAGTTCGAGTATTAAATTTGTGTTTACATTCTCTCACCACTACGAACCAAAAACCAAAACCATTCGAGTGGATGATGGCTCAACTATGATTTTGCTTTCTCCCAAAGCCATCTCTCATTCTATGCAGATCCCAACTTTGAGAAATATGCCCTTCATATCAAAAGAAGTTGCAATAAGTGAGTGGACCAAAAATTATTCTTACCTTTAAGGTCTTGCATTGGGATCATGGTTAAATCAATGAATAAATCCTTATCATATGCCAAAGTATTTCTCACCGAGTGATTTTATCGAAGGCTACTAAGATGTAATCACCCTTATCGGTTGGGTGATGTGATAAGAAATCACGAGGAATTTCAAGATTGGATGAAACTATTCATGCTCATAATCATTGAAGGAAGGAAAATAATTGACCTGGGACATATCATCTCTAATAACCTTCACCATTAGTTTCTCCAAGTCTTGATCTCAAAAAAGTTCTAAATAAATTTGTATTTGGTATATGCTCTTGTGATATCAAGACCATTCAAAGGGTTGGCACTTGCATAGAACATCTCTCCTAAGGCCCCAAATTTTGAAATATATCCACAATTGGTATTGAAGGAGATAAATAGTAATTTCATAAGGGTGAATGATGGTTTCAACATGTTTGTCATCAGGACACTAGATGGAAATATTTACTCAAAGATGTTGCCATAAGAGTCCTCTTTGATCAAGAAGTACATGTCATATTTCATGAAATTTCCCACTTTCTCCTACATCGAGTTTAAGTTATGATATTTATCCACTAAGGATACCTCAATATCTCAACCCAAATATTGTATTATTTGAGCTATGTAGAAAATTTTTCCATGTTCACAGTAAACTCAAGAACTAGAAAATGAATAATTTATCTTTTCCCATCTCACTTGGAATATTCACCATCAAACGTGTCAATGATGCATCACACATGGAAGCCACATTCACACCCCTGAGCTTGTTTATATATACTCAAAGGGAATAATTAAACATCTAATTTTATCTAGACATTTTCCATATTCCAGAGTCATATCATGTCTTCTAGATCGAAGGTTATTTGGTGAATTGCATAGATGAATTTGATGTCAGGGAAAGAGACCATATGTGGATGAAATTTAGACAAATGAAGAGATTCAAGTTCAATTGGTATGAAGAGGGAATTTAAGATGATGGCACAAAATTTTATGATCCAAAATATAAAGTAGTGAAGGATTCACCTCTGTCACAAGTTACAAAGATTGTCCACAAGTTGAGAGATATAAGTTAGCAGACTAAGGTTCTAATCAGATTATCAAAGGAATGGTTCAACAAGAATAAGGATACCTCCATCACATTAGGAAATTTCCCCACCCTTCAGAGATATGTATCACACAAATCTTCATCAAAGGTCATGGAAATAACTTTGAGGCTTAGTTAATCCTAGAGAAATTTGAAAGTTTAAAGCAATGGATTTGGAAGCCTTCTATAGTGAGATATTGCACAAGAAAGTTAGAATAATAGAGGATCTCATAGTAGAAGTGAAAATAGAGGAGAATGATTCAACACACTTCCATTTCCTGAGAAACCAAAATATTTTCCACCTTCCATCACCAATCCTACTCCTCTAGTACGAGATGCACCTCTTCCCCATGAGAAAGAAACAATAGTTGTGTGTGTGTTTGAGCTTAAGACATATGAGATGTTCTAATAAAGAAAGAAATGATAACACTAGAGAATCATACAATCCAATAGGTGACTTTCCTAATTTTTCAACAATATCATCATTGGTAAAAGGGAAGAATACAAATTTCACTTAAGCATCTTATCTCTTTTTTAGTGGTGTCACATGCAATTAGTATGTAGAAGTGGTCAGGTTGAAGGTAATCAAGACTATTAAGGAAATGACACCGATTAACTATGAGATGAACACCATACCCTTGAGCCTAGCCACTCATGAGGGAGATGCACACATGTTCCATGATTCTTCCACTCACCTCCTCACGAGGAACCAGGAATACAAAGAGAAGATTGAATAGTTAGAAGACCACATGTAAATACTCACCTCATATGTGTAACATTTCATGGAATCAAATGTTTCATCATCACTCATTATTGAATAGGTTACTCAAATTAGTAGTTTTGACCCAAATTCCATCCAAAAGACACGGGGATTCACTTTATAAGGAAAAAAATGGAAAATGGACAAGCATGATCATAGATAAAGGGAAAACATTACTTATAGAGGTAATATCATTGTATAAGTACATGTGCATAGATTCCAATAAAGCCTAGATGACAAGGGAAGGATTGGAAAAGGAAAAAAACATTTGGACCAAGTTCATCCACTAGTTTTAGAGATGGGAGTATTTCATCATTTTCTTTACGTTATTGAGAGGAAAAAATAAGGGTTATGGGATGAGGAGGAGTACTTGTTTATGTTGGTTGGTTAGTGGTTTTTGTGTGCATTCTAACTTCTCAATCCAATGCTGACTGTGAGAGATTCCTTTTGGCTGGGAGGAACTACTTAAAATAGAAAATAAGACCAAAAAAGAAGAGTTAAATAATATATGATAGTGGACTGCCTAGTGTGCTCTAGATCTAAGAAGTGTGATACTCCCTAGATGACTATCAATCCAATATTTAAAACAAATTAATGCAAGAAATAAACAAAGTCTTACTGTAGTTGATATGATTTAGGTATCTCATTCAAGAACAATAAGAAAATCTAACATAAGAGGCTAGGCTATAGTCAGATCTGAAGGGTAAGTAGTTGTTAGGGTGTAGGAACTGGTCAAGGTCAGGTTCTGGGTTGTTTAGGTCACTTGGTAGAAGGTAGGTTGGCTCTATTATTGGAAAAGTTGTAAAAAAAAGAGATTGATGTCAGTCTAGTATGACCAATGACGGTTTAGGATAGGCCAATGAAGTTAATGAGTAACCGGTGTCGGTATAGTCGGTGTGATAGTTCAATAAAAACACAGTTGCAGATTTTGTGTGAGGTTAGATAAAGATAAAGGAGGGGATGGAGAGGTTTGTGGGAATGTTGAGAACACTCAAAGAGGTAGAAGGGCCAGGATGGGTGATTTGATAAAATAGTGGGTGAGGTTTGAGTTTTTCAGAAAGTAGACTATGAAGGAATGGGAATATTAATGGAAGAATGATAACGAAATGGCAAGAACTCTATGGATATAATAAGAGTGGAAATGATCAATGATAAAAGCACTTACCAATGTTGTAGGTCTAATGGTTGGGTGGTGGTGGTGATTGGTTGGTGGGATGGAGCTTGGTGCAATAGTGATGCTTCCTGAAATTTGACCGTGAGTGCAATGCTTCTCAATCTATCCTAGTGTTGGTTATGGATGTCTATAGGTGTAAAAAGGCTCTAGTTCTTCTTACATGTAGTTCTCTTCTCGTCTCTTTGATCTCAGAATGTGCCAACCTAAAAACAAGGTTACTAAGGTGAATAAATGGTAACCGACGATGGTTTTGGATGACCAGTGTCGGTTTCGGGGTGACTAGTGTTGTTTAAGGTGGGATTCTCTAGGTTTACTAAAAATAATAGATCTTGGCAATCATTTCCACCAGATATGTCTATTCTCCTAGATCAAAGTGGAAGTTTCCTTTTTCATGAGCGGGAATATGGTTAGAGGGATAATAGGAATTGATTTTTAGGGTTGAACTAAGTCTTATCTCATTAAGGTAAGTGGGACCAAATCTAAGTTAGTTATGGAAACATGCCAAGAATAGGTCTAGGGTGAGGTGGAGGGGTGAGGTGGAAATTAGCTTAATTAAAATAATTAAGTAACAAATATTGTGAGGATGGGTATTAATTTAATTAAGTTAACTAAATTAATATTAATGTGGGGTTAAAGGGGCCATGGTTAGGTGAATATGTTTGAGTTGATTATTCGATGGGGGGGGAGGGGCAAGGGGAGTGTGACCCAATTTTGGTGTCTATAGAGAGATGCTCATTCTCAAGTATTGGCAAGAAGGAAAGTGTTTAATTATCTACCCGAGAACATGTCTCTTGTGTGAGTGAGAACTCTTTTCTCTAGATATGAAATATTGAATTAGGATATTGATGAGTTATATAAAGTGAGGGGCATGAATTTAAAATGTAAGACAATGTCAACGTAAGAATGAAGAAGATTAGAATGCACACTTCTGATGAGATTACTTCCATAGATGATTTTATGAGGATATTTAAGGAGTATGTCTAGAAAAAGGCTAGGGACCCATTTTATTTCAACAAATACACGTTAGAGTCTCTATTTGAGATCAAATCCAAAATTTAAACATTATAGATAAATATTAATCATGGCTTGATAAAATCAATAACATAAATGATATCTCAAATGGTTGGCTAGATTCCATGAGTTGTGTATGCATTCCTCAAGTGGAAAAAGTTGTACCTACAACATCCCAATACAATAAAGAGTTCAAGGGATTGGATATTTTTCCAAGTGGAACTTAGAAAGGATAAATCAGGTGGTAAGGAAGAATTAGTGAAGGAAACATCTTCATCGGCCTAGTTTTATCTCTCTCTTCTCTTCCCCTCCTCCTTAATGTTCTATTTCTTTGTTGGGTGTTGTAATTTTTCATTTTATCATATTCCTATTTTGTCTTATTCATCTGAATATGACTATAGTTTGTTATGTAATAAGTCCCCTTAATTAATAAAAGGGAACTAATTCTAATGTTAGGAATATGAAAAGTCACATGTGTGAGGGACAAATGAAAATTCATGTGGGGGTAGGTGAAGAGTCTTTCTCAAGTCTATAAATTGTAATGACACCATCATTATTAAGGGTTGTCAATTTTATATGCTCAAAGAGATATTACTATTTGGATTAAAAGAAAAAGAGAGAAAATTTCTTGTATTTTTCCTCTTGTATGTTCTTTAATTCCTCACTATGTACAAATTTTCCAAGATATAAATGAATAAGAAGGGAGTTTCTTGCTTTTTTATGAGATAATTACGAGAGACTTTGTGTTCGTAATTATACCTTGTCTTGATGTTAGTAAAAACGTTGTTTTCTTTATAAATTTGTTTGATCATATAATCTGATTAGTGTTTATATGAATATGATTTTCTACTTGCAATATTAATCCCCCTTCCTTTTTCCCACTCCCTTTTCCCACCTTCTTAGAAAATTCATCCCTTACAAGAAATTATAAGATTTTTCCACAGGTTCAGTGGAGTGTTCCTATTGGATCCTTGACCTCTAGACCACCCAAGAATTTCATTTTCATTCATGCATAATAAATGGAGCTACACCATTCAAGTAGAGGGATCTAGAGTCTTAGAGCATTGGTGGAAACCAAAAAAATTTCCACCTGAATTTTTTTCACCAATAGTTTTTGGCGCCCACCATGGGGCATACTTAGAAAATTCTGCACCCAAAACATGAATTACAAAATACCAAAAAAAAAAATCCCAAAAAGAAAATATGGGAATTTGAAGAGTCATAAAGCTTTATGTCTCATACCTATGGCTATTCCTGGTAACCCTCCTTTCTAGAGACATAAATTACTTTTTCACATTCAGGAAGATACTTTATTTTTGACTTGAGGGAAGCTGTTTGGCATAAAAGAGAAAAATTTTCACATTAATTCATAGCTACAAGGCTGTTAGATATTGAAGAGAAACATGATGAAGAACTAGAAAGAGCAAGAAAAGTGTGCAAGTGTAAAAAAGAAGAGCTTAAGTCAATCTCAAGTATACAATCTAGGCTGATTGTAGATATACTAGTCACAAAGGCATGGAGGAAATCCTTACCAAATATTTGAAGAGCTCACGAGAAGGAAAGAATTAATTAGAAATGCAAGGCAATCCCTTTGTCTCAAAACTTCTCTCACTTTGGTGGTCCAACCGACATTAACCCATTGGACATAAAGTTTACAAATCTTAGAAAATATTTTAAAAACTTTACTAAAATTGAAACTAAAGTAGAAGTTGAAGTTAGAGAAAATCTAAAGTAGAATTAATAGCGGAAATTGAACCATAAGAAAGAGATGCAACCAGAGTGGAAGAAAGAGAAAGGAATGAATCCAAAGTTGGAGCCATAATGGGTGACAAAGAGATACCTCAACTGATTATGCCATGGGGTAGGAACACCAACCCACTTATACTACCACAACCGATCTAATTATTACCATGAGGTTCAATAAAAATATTTCCCAAGTTCAAGGAGATGGTTCACAACTCCTAGAAGAACATCGGCCGCATTCATCATTACTTTGTGGTGTGCTTGGAGTAGAACTTAAAGATGTATCCATCAGATTGTTTGTGGAATCCTTAAAGGAAAATACTTATGAATAGTTCGCCTCCTACCAACTAGGTTTATAACTTACTTTGGGATTATATCAATACTTTCTTTGAAGATAGATTCAAGACCACTTTGAAGACTACCAAGAACTCTTGATGAAATTGGTACATATGAAGAAAGATTCCAATGAAAGCATGATGTATTTTATAGCTATATGCAATAGAATTATCAAGAGGATACCTATTGAAGCTATGAACTCATATTATAATATCAAAAGATTTTTCATAAATTCTCAACTACCTAAGGTTGGGTTCATTAGAAGAAGATCCCAACATAAAACTTTGAAAGAAGCACAAGTGAGATGGAGGATGATCTAATTCTATCTAGCAAGGTGAAGAATCCAAATGGAAAACAAAAGGGTTAAAGTTATATCTCCATTACCACAAACCCCATGATTCAAAAGTTGGCAAATAAAATGATTGTTATCAAGAATAAATGTAACAAAAATATGAATCTTCCAAATAGTAAAGGATTTCTCCAACTCCCACAAGATTTCTCTTGAGGCAATATCAATCATTACAACTGTGATGCGAGAATAAGCAAAATATGAAGAATAAGAAGTAGAGGAGATAGAAGAAAAATAAAATGAATATGGAAATGTTCTTGAGATTGAGGAGGTCAAAAATGATACTCATAATGGTCTCATTGAATACCACTTAGGAGGTAAGGATAATGATGACGAAGAATCACTAAGATTCTCGTGTGCCATGTTCACCGAATCTCGGTCTCAAAAGGGTTCTTCCTCCTTGACAACTATTGCAAAGAAGAAAACAAAGGAGGATCCTCTAGTGGTAATCCCAAAAAATAATATATTAAGTAGAGTATTTCCACTTCCACCATCCACGGAGTCACAAAATAGAAACCAAACCCAATAGTAAAGTAGAAGATATATGTTGTGAAAAGTAAGTCATCTGGTGTTTCCCCTAGCTCAAAATATACCTCTAAAGCTAATACTTCACCCAAAGATATTCTTGCAAAATTCCTAATGCTCAACCAATGTCAACCACCTATTTAGAACATGCTACCTCATCCACTAAAAGTGATCAATCTCCCAAGGTATCACTTCCTCCATATGCAAGACTTCCACTATCCCTGAAACATCAAGATCACTTGAATAATTTCCATTTGATTACATCAAACATGTAAATAAGACCAAATTTCATATTTTTAAAACTGAATTTTTACAAACACACCTAGAGCAATTTGAGAGGTTTGTCAATTTTATCAAGGGTCTTATCCCACGAAATCCAAGACTACAAATCAAAATTCTAAAGGCCTATTTCCAACACCACCTACACCCCCTACAAAAACATGTTGGCACTAAGTTCATATAAAACCAATAAGGTAGAACCCTTCTACCTATCCCTCCTAATCAAAGGCTACCAGCTAAACAATTACATCATAGACTTAGGAGCCTTTGATAATGTCATGCCCATCAAAGTTTCCAATGCCTTAGGAATTACTTTGACATGAGAAAATGGTTCTTTTTATTCTATGGAGTCTAAGGAAGTGTTATTGGTGGGAAGGATCAAAGATGCACAAGTAGCCTTACCAAACTTATTAGACAAGAACATGTTACTCACAATCTTGGTAGTAGATATCCTAGGGTCCTTTGGTATGTTATTGAGTAAAATCTTCTACAGAGACCTTGGTGGTAACATTTGAATGGATTTGTCCTTCATGACCATTCCAATAAAGGGGAAATGAATAAGTTTCTCCCTATGTGAAAAATGAAGTGAACAATCCAAAAGTCAGAGGACCCAAGAGAAAATATCTTGTTCCAAGACAGTGGGATGGGTAACTACTTCCTCACATCTGAAAGAGATGAAAATTGTCCTCTCCTCACTGAATATGAATAATATCAATTTTGGAATATGGAATTTGACTGAATTCATTCAAGTGTAGGGTTTGGAGCTAGCATTGTCCTAACCTCTCTCTCGGTGAAATCTTTCATTTGCATACAAGGTACAATTTATAAATAACAACAACAATGTGAAGTACAAGGATATTCTCCTTAGAATGGATGACACCAAGTACATGGGTAAAAAAAAGCTAAAATGTCTTAGTGATGCTAAAGTGATCATCAAACAAGTGAGAGACTAGTATCAAGTCAAAAACATGAGGCTCAAGCACTATACGAATAGTTTTTAGGACTGCATCAAATATTTCTATGCTTTCTCCATTCAAGCCATCACTCATGAGAAGAACAAAAGGGCCTCTTCTCTCATAGTCTAAAATTTGTTGGTGACTCCCCAACCATCTTTTATTAAGGAAAAGGGGACTGTCAAATGGTTTTCAGACCAAGTGTGTTGGAAAATGCAAATCATTGGAAATTATTCAATGACGAAAACAAACTCCTTACTTTCTTGGAGAAAAGAGATAATTTTAGTAATCTCTTCTATGAGGGAAGTGAAAATACACATTGAGAGTCAGTGGCGGAAGAGGAAAAATAAGGAATAGGAGTTGAATTAGAGGGAGTAATCAAACTAAAACAAATATTCCAAAGGGCCTTGTGTCACTGGAGGATATGTTTGACAAACACAATCGATTCATCAAATAAAGAACAACAAAGTCATCACAATGCATAGCTTATTTTAGAAAGTAAAAAATTGGAACCATAGAGAAACCAAAGATGTTGAATGTCAGAAAGTGTTTCTCACTTGAAGAAAAAAGAAGGTTCATCTCACTATTAAGTAGTACTACTGTTATTTTTTGGCATATTCCTATGATGAACTCAAATATTTGTAGCCTAAGGAAATGCACCACTCTATTCGACTAAAGTTGGAAACCAAGCATTTTTGGAAAAACTAATGGCCATATAATCCAAAGATTAATGATACCATCAAGGAAGGAGTCTTGAAGATGTTGAATGTGATGATAATATTTCCTATCCACCACTCCATGTGGGTAGTGAACATTGTTCTAGTGTGAAATAAAAATGGGGAGATAAGAATTTGTGTGGAATTTTGTAACTCAAATCAGACCACTTTGAAAGACAACTACCCACTACTAATCATATCCTATCCTAAGCTATCACATGTCTGAAATGATCTCATTTCTCAATGGATTCTTGGGGTATAATTATATTGAAGTTGTAGAAGAAGATAGAGCCAAGACATCCTTCACAAAACCTTTAGGAAATTTTACATTAAAAAATGCATTTTGGTTTGATCAATGTGGGAGTGACGTTCCAAAGAGTAATGGATCTGGTATTCAAAGACCTCAAATTTTATATTGTAATCTACTTGGATGACTACACAGTATTCTTAAAGAGGTGAGGAGACCACAAACAACATATTGAACAAGTGATCAATAGATGTAGGCAACATATAATATCCCTGAATCCCAAGAAGTGTGTCTTTGGGGTCACTAAAGGAAAACTCCTTGGGAAAATTATGAAAAAAGAGAAGGAAAAGATAGATCTAGAAAGAATAAAATTAATTCAAGAATTATCCTTTCCAATAATAAAAAAGGGAGTTCATTCCTTCTTTGGAAGATTTAAATTTCTCTGACACTTTGTCCCAAACTTTTCCAAGTTGACTAAGCATATCATGGTCACGATGAAACCTCAAGCTAACTTCAAATGGAACATGGATGGACAAATGAAATTTGAGGAAATGAAATAATCAATAGAAAATATCCTACCTTGGTTTTCCATGACCTTAAAAAAAAATTAATTTTGTATTTCTATGCTTCAGTACAAAATATTAACCATTTTGGTCCAAAAGAAAAAATAAGGCCTCGAAGCTCCCATTTCCTTCATGATCTATCATCTAAAGAACCATGAGCTAAATTACAATCAACTAGAAAATAATACATATGATGTGGTTAAGGTGGTATATAAATTTTGATTCTACATCCTAAACTCCCACATGGTATTAATGGTCCCAGTTCTACCGCTATCAAATCAATTCTCACCCAACATGATCTACAAACAAAGAGAAATAATTAGGTGGTAATAATTCAAGAATATGACTTGGAAATCAAACCTTCAAACTTGGTTAGGAGAAATGGGTTGTGCAGGTTTATTAGAGAAGATTAAGAATTATTGACAAAGAATGATATGGGGGAATGTTTGTGTTGTGAGTGTATCGGCAAGAACTTTCCTCAAGTCCTTTTTTGTGAACACCAAAAGAGTTGTATGCGATGTCTGCATACTTCCTGATCTATGGTAAGTTCCCTCCTCATCTTGATAAAAAAATGAACCTCAAGCTAAAGTTAGCCAAGTATTTCATATGGAATCATGTGCTTTATAAGAGAGGATTTGACATTTGTTTCTTGAAGTGCATAGACAAAGAGAAACATGAGTAGTTGCTCAAGGCATACCATGATCAAACATATGGTGGAAATTTTTCTGTGATGGTAAATGACCTAAAAATCCTCCATGGTAGGTACTAATAGCCTACCTTATTCATAGATGCCCATGAATGGGTCTCCAAATCTGAAGTATGTCAACAGTTTATCAGGAGACCATAGCTCGCTGCTCTTCCCCTCGAGGCTGGGGTGATTGAAGAGCCTTCCGAAATTGGGGACTCGATTTCATTAGATTCTTAAATCCTCACTCAAATGAAGGTCATACCCATGTGCTCAAAGTGAAAAAATATTTCACCAAGTTGGTAGAGGCCATCCCAGCTAAGAAGGAAAATACTAAAATAGTGTGCAATTTCATCAAATAGAACATCATTATTCATTTTGATATCCCTTAAAATATTGTGGTGGACAATGCCACATATTTTTCCTCTAGGGAGCTGACTAAATTTTTCTACAGCTATGGAATCTCTCTATCACACGTGTCAGATTATTATCCATAAGGGAATGGTAAGGAGGAATCAAGCAATAAAAACATTATGACCATAGTCCATAAGCTAGTAGATGAGAATAAAAGGAATTGGCACAAAAATCTCTATGATGCATTGTGGGTAGATATAATAACTCTAAATAAATTAATTATTATGTCCTCATTCCAATTTATTTATGGGATTGAGGTATATATTCTAGTCACCATGAAGATGCAACACTCAAATTTCTCCAAGTAGTGGAAGATGGGAAATATTGTGATTCTATTGATAAAATAATTTTGTTTCTAGAGAAGCTTGAGGAAGATAGGTTCAAGGTGGTGGACCATATCAAAGATCATCAATTGAAGGTCAAAGTTTTGTTTGATAAGAAATCCAAAGCTAGAGACTTCAAATTTGGAGACCTTGTCTTGCTTTGGGACAAGAAAAGAGAACCCAAAGGAAGCCATGGGAAATTTGATTCTTTGTGGCTTAGTCCATTCCAAATTTATGAAAATTACAGAGAGAATGCCTTCTATCTATCATATCTAGATGGAACATAGTTGGAGTTTCCTCATAGTGAGAAATATTTGAAATTATCCAACTAGTGAAAGTGGGTTGTCTCCACATTGTACTATAGGTGATTTAGATGTGTGTTTCATTTAACCGTTATGTGCGTTTTCTCATTTTGTTTGTTGTGTGTCTACTTTTGTGTGTGTGTCTACTCTTTTGAGGCTATCTATTACTTTTAATGACTATGTGAAGCCCAATGGATAAGGCACTGGTCCAATTTTTAAACTGATATTTTAGAGTTCCTTCTCATCCTTTCCTCACTTTTTTTGATATAGAATGAGTCCAAAAGTGAAATCCAACTGTTGTCCTATGTTTTTGCAAGGGAAAAATTTAACTTGAAAATAGACAATTTACCCTACCATCAAAATTTTTCATTGTAAACCTTCCCAAAAACCTCTTCAGATCAATCTATCCCCTATGTCAGGCATATACCCATCTATTAAGTTTTCATGCCTATGATACCAACCTTTCCCATGTATTGAAAAGAGGAAAACAAGTTCAAAGGATCCTTTGGAGACAGTGTATTTCAAGGCAGATCTTTCACTAGGATTAGGAATGGCTATTTTTAGCCTTTCTAGGGATGCTTCATATTCTTTGGAGCTGAGATCAAGTCATAAATTCCCCAAAAAAATATATTCATGAGCCAAGATCATTGTGTAAGTGATCGAGGAAGATTTAGGTAATATTTGGAGATTTAGGAGAAAGTTCAATGAAAGTGGGTCTTTGAGGCCAAAGGAGAGCTTACACTGTGAAAAGGCACCTGAGCTTCAAGAGATGATTTTGAGAGCTCTAGAATGAGCTGGAAGTCAAATAAAATATAAATTGAAATATTATTCAATTACCTACATGTTGGTAACCTCATATTTTTCACAACACGCATGCATTTCTTTTGAATACTTAATCTTCACAAGCATATCTAGTGGTCTCGATGAATTTTGTTTTGTAGAAGGTTTCAAGCTACGAGACCTTAAGACCCATCCCATAATTATCAAAATTCATTTTTAAAGTCAAAATCATATAAGGAAGTTCCCAAAACAACCTCTGGGAGCTCCGATAATGTCATTTTCAAGCTTCTCTTCAAGGTACAAGCTCTATCCTTAGTAAAACGTTTGAGTGCCACATGGCAACATGAGGTCGAGACGCACCTTTTTGTCCCCAATATCCATTTCCAAAGGGACAAGGGGAACATAAAAAATTTTCCCCGCACCTTAAGCCTCATGGACCCACCACATGACGCTTGGAGGCTCTAGTAAGTACCTTTTGCCATTTTTCTAGTCCCCTCTCCAAGGCATGTATATTTGACACTTATCACCTAGGGATGGAGGAACACTTTTTTTTCCCCATCATCCATTTATAAGGAGATAAGGGGGATAGAAAAAAGTGCCCCCACCTTACTCCCATTAGGTTCCTCATGTGACCAAAAACTACCTCCCGGTGCTCAAGCTAAGCATTTTCACAAACCCCTTAGCCTTGTGCATGGATGAAACTTTCCACCTCGGGGTGGAGGTGCATTTTTTTCCCCATTTTCCATTTCCAAGGGGAAAAGGGGGACAAAAAATGCACCCACTGTTCCATAGAGCCCATGGACATATCATATGATCCCAGAGACCTCCATTAAGCACCTTTTTCTACCTTTTGAGCCCCTCTCCTCACTCTGCATGCATGCAGAGTGTTATCAGAGGGATGAGGAGAAATTTTTATTACCATCATCCATTTTAAAGGGTATAAGGGGGAAAAAAATTTGTCCCCTTCCTCATGCCTATAAAAACTCGAAACTAGCAATTTTTTACTCCACCCCCACTTTTGCTCCATTTCCATGTGGAACTATGGAATTTTTTTTCCAAAATCCTTTCCATAAATTTTCCCACTTACATTAATCCATTCATCCCTCCATTATTATAGAAAAATATTTCAAAGAATAAATTGCAAATTTTTAAAGCTCCAAGTTTAATTATTTTCCAAATTGACTCAGTAGTTCACAAAAGAAAAATATTCATATTTCAACAACTAGCACACAAATTGAAGTGAGGGTTTTTTCATTTTCACCATTTCCATGAGCTTTGAAGACATAATATATAACACTTACATTCATGCTCTATATTTTCTATGGTGAGAAAACCCCGACTTTATGCCCTCATTTTGTAAAATTTTATTTCTGTTGTTCCATGACTGTTTGAACTAAAAATTTATATGTGAGATAAAGAGAAAAACCCCATCACAAAAATGGTTTTTCCATATAAATTTGAGGTCAGTAAATCCACTTTCCAAAAATATTAAGTCTCTAGCTGAGAACTTACTATAAATAGTGAATTCTCACAGTGGGAAAATTCTTCAAAGGAAGTGTATACAAAGAACATCTAGAAGAACAAACAAGGTGATCAATGTAAAAAAGGGTGAAAAAGATAATTTTATAAAAATAGTAAAATCCCATTTAAGGTATAGAGAAGTGTCAGTGTCAGCCATAAATTTCAAATTTATAGGCCTCAAACTAGCGTCATATCTCCCATCTGAGTAATCAAATGTGGGTGACACTGATGTCATCCACATGGACCTAAAAGATATCAAATATTGAATGATTGAATGACTAAGAGAGCCAATGGATGGAATTTTTTTGATGAGTGGGTTGAACGTGGTAGGTGGTCACCCGTGTCGGTCAGAGTATCAAATTTGTGTTGGAATGCTCTCACCGCTATGAACTAGAAACTAGAACCATTCAAGTGGATGATGGCTCAACCTTGAAAATTCTTATTCCAAAATCCATCTCTCATTTGATGCAAATCCCAACTTGGAGAAATTTGTACGTCATCTCAAAATATTTTTAGTGAGAGAATGTACCATAACTGATTCTTACCTATAAGGTTTCATATTAGGATCATGGTTAAAGAAAGGAAGAAATCCTTCCCATATGCCAAAGTCTCTCTCACATAGTGAATTTCATAAAGGATAATCAAATGCGATCACCCTTATTAGTCGGGTAATGGGAGAAGAAACCACAAGGTAATTTCAAGATTGGATGTAACTATTCATGCTCAAAATCATTAAATGAAGGAAAATTATTATATAGGGACAAATCATTACTCGAAACCTTCATCGTCGAGTTGCTCCAAATACTATTTTTAAGTTCTCAATGAATTCATATTTAGTGTATGATCTTACGAGCTTGATATCATTCAAATGGTTGACACTTGCATAGAACACCTCTCTTAAGGTCCTAGAATTTCAAAGATATCCATAGTTGGTCTTAAAGGAGAGAAATTGGTAATTCATAAGGGTTGATTATTCCTTCACCATATTTTTCATCATGAAACTAGACAAGAATCTTAACTCAATAATTTATCCATAAGTGATCTCTTTGATCAAGAATTATGGGTCATATTTCATGCAATTTTCCACTTTCTCATACATCCAAGTTTTTAGTTTACGATCTTTCTCTCTAAGGCTACCTTGGTATCTAAATGAAAAATATTGTACTATTTGAGCTATGCAGATAACTTGCACATTTTCATAGTAAGCTCAAGATCTGGAAAAGGAAGAATGTATATTTTCCCATATCACTTGGAATCTTCACCTGCAAGAGTGTTAGTGATGCATCACACTTGTAAGCTACCTTTGCACCCCTGATCTTGTATTCATATACTATGAGGGTAGAATTTTACATCCGGGTTGATCTAGACACTTTCCATCTTCCAGATTCATATCATGTCCCACAGATCAAATATTATTGTGTGAATTACATAGATGAATTCGATGTCAAGGAAAGAGACTATATATAGATGACAATCAGAAAAATGAAGAGATTAAAGTTTTACTAGTATGAAGAGGGAATTCAAGATGGTGGTAAATAATTATATGCTCGAATATAAAAAAATGAAGGACTCACCTCTTGCATAGGTAACATGGAGTGTCCATGAGTCGAGAGACATTAGTGTGTGGATTGAGGTGGTAGTCGGAAGATCAAAATAATGGTTCAAGAATAAGAAGGATGCCTCCATCACATTAGGAAATTTCCCCACCCTTGAGAGACAAGAATCACACCACTCTTCATCAAAGGTCATGGAACTAACTTTAGGCTTAGTCCATTGTAAAGAAATTTCAAAGCATAAAGCAATGGAGTTGGAAGCCTCATATAATGAGAGATTACAAAATAAAGTCATAATAAAAGAGGATCTCATAGTAGAAGAAGAACTTGAGGAGAATGATTCATTCCATCTTCTAGTTCCTTAGAATCCATATAGTTTTCTACCTTCCATCACCAATATTACTCCTTTTGTATGACATGTACCTCCTCCCCCATGAAAAGGAAACAATGGTTTTGTTAGCTCCCGAGACCAAATTAGATGATATATTCCCATGGATGAAATAAATGATCAAAAAAGAGTCTCATATATTCCAACAAGAGAATGCCCCTGATTTTTCAATAGTATCATAATGGGTCAAAGGGAAGAAGAATTTTTTTTCTCAAGTAGCTTCTAGATTTTTCGATGGTGCCATGAGAAATTTTTATGTAGTAGTGGTCAAGAAAAAGTAATCAAACCTATTGAGGAAATGAAACCAAAATACTATGATATGAGCATCATTCCCTTATACACATCTACCCATAAGGGATATGCACACATGTTTCAAGAGTCTTCCACTTGCATCCTCGTGAGGAACCAAGAATACAAAAAGAGGATCGATTAGTTGAAAGACCGTGTATAAACACTCACCTTGTATGTGAAACATTGCATGGATACAAATGCTTCATCATCACTCCTAATTGAATAGGTTACTCCAATTAGTATCTTTGACCTAGATTCCATCCAAAAGACAGAGATTCACTGAGTAAGGAAAACAAAATGGTAAATGGACAAGCATGATCATAGAGAAAGGAAAGCATTTCTTCTAGAGGTAAAATCACTATACAAGTACATGTGTGCAAATATCGACAGAGCTTGGATGAAAATAGAAGGATTGGAAAAGGAGAAATAACATTGGGACCAAGTTCATCCACTAGTAATGGAGATAGGAGATGTTCATTCTTGAGTATTGGTAAGTAGGAAAGTGTTCAATGCTCCATTTGAGGACTTGTCTCGTGTGTACGTGAGAACTATTGTCTTATGAAATGGTGAATCAATGTTTTGATGAGTTGGACTCAAATGAGGGGTGTAATTTCAAGATTAAATACAATGTCAACATCAAAATGTAAAACCTTGGAGTATGCGCTATTGATGAGAATACTTCCGCGTATTATTTGATGAGGAAATTTGAAGAGTATGTATAGAAAAAGGTCGGGGACCCATTTTCTTTCAACAAAGACACACATGAGTCTCTATATAAGATCAGAGCCACAATTTCACACATTACAAAGAAACATCATTCCTGGTTCTCTAAATTAAATAGCATAAACGATGTCTCAAATGGTTGGATAGAGTCCCTGAGTTATGTACACATTCCTCAAGTGGGAAAATTTGTGCGTACAATAACTCGATACAGTAAAGTTTTCAAGGGAGTAGAAATTTTTCTAGTGGAGCTTGGAAAGGATCAATCAAGTGGTAAGGTGTAATCAATGGAGGTAGTATCTTCATTGGCCTCATTCTCTCTCTCTCTCTCTCTCTCTCTCTCTCTCTCTCTCTCTCTCTCTCTCTCTCTCTCTCTCTTCTCTTCCCCTCCCCCTCCTCCTTCATGTTCTATTTCTTCGATGGGGGTTACATTTGTTAATTTTGTCCTATTCCTATTTTTTCTTATTCAATTAAGTGAGACTATAGTTTGTAATGTAATAAGCCACCCTTAATTAATAAAAGGGGGATTAATTCTATTCCTAGGAATATGAAAAGTCACATATGTGAGGCACAAATGACAAGTCATTTGGGGGTAAGCGAAGAATTTTCTCAAGTCTATAAATTATAATGACACCCTCATTCTTAAGGGTATTCAATTTTGTATGCTTAAGGAGAGATTACTACTTGGAGTAAAACAAAAGGAGATAGAGAATTTCCAGTATTTTTTCTCTCATATGTTCTTCCATTCCTCACTATGTACAACTTTTCCAAGATATCAATGAATAATAAAGGAGTTTCTTTTTTTTTTTCTTAGAGAATTATTGAGATTTTGTGTTCATAATTCTACCTTGTCTTGATGTTAGTAATAAAGTTTTTTTAAATTTTTTTTATACATTTTTTTGATGATATGTTCTAATTAGTGTTTGTAGGAATCTGATTTTATACCTACAATATTAATCTCCCTTCCTTTTACCACTCCCTTTTCCTACCTTTTTCAGCAAATTCCTCCCTTGTAAGAAATTGTAAGATTTTTTTGTAGGTTCAATGGAGTTTTTGTATGGGATCCCAAACCTCTAGACCACCCACATATTTCATTTTCATTCACACATAATGAATGGAGATGCACCATTCAAGTAGAGGGACCTAGAGTCTCTGAGTGTTGGCAGAAACCCACACATTTTTCCACCTGAAAATGTTTCTCACCAACATGGCTATAAAGGAAAAGGACTAGGAATCACCAATCAAGGCTTGCTGGAACCTATCTCTATCACCGCCAATACCTCCCACTATGGTATATGATACAGAGTGTCTGGTTTTCTTCCCATTAGTATCAATGATGTTACTTCTAATAATCGGGAATATTATTTTGACATCAAACCAAGAACACCTTTTATCATATATGAGGATCTTGTTGGAAACTTGGACACCGAGAGGGGGCGAATCGGTGTCTAATTAAAATTTTACATACATTTCCATTTTATTAACCTTACAATGAAGAACACATGAAAACATACATAATAAAATAACATGAGAGAATACACACAGGACATATAATTTAATGTGGGAAACCCAACTAGGAAAATACCCACTGAAACAAAGAACTCTGCTTAGGAAAACATTATCATGTATATGTTACATTGATTTCATGGTTGTAGCTCTGCTTTCAAAACACTTGTCTTCCCATAATATTGAGGTAACTATATTTAATTCTTTTTTACCTCGTAACTTTAATCTGCTCACATGATTTGGCTCAAATATTCAAGATAGTCTTTACCTTCTTACACATATTCTCTGATATCTTGAAGAAATCATCTACTCTTATTGGCTTAGCAACTCAATGTCACGTTCATTATTCAACATTAAATATAAAAACAAGTCATATAGATGTCACTAGCATTAAATTTAATCTCCAACATCTTCAAGAATTCTATCTCAGGTTTGAAAAGATGAATTTATCTACCAATTTCACTTTGTCTATTAGATGAATTAGTTCATTTCACACTTCAACACCTTTTTCACACCTGCTTGTCATGTATTCTTGTGCACCATCATCCAATCAAGAAAATGTCAACACTTGTTCAAATTCTTCTCATCATAGTTTCAATTTCCTTCAAAACTTTAACTCAAGTGTTCACACACATTGATTCTCACTTTTCACTCATACACCTACATTTTATGAATATAATTTCATATATTATATTGCACCATCATCAATCACTTATTTTTCAATACTTTTCAACTTTATTTTGTTAGTATATCTTTTTGCATTCACTTTTTATTCTCTCATTTGTTCGAATTGTCTCTCTTAAAGCTATCTTTTCAAATTATGTTTCTAGTTAACATGTAATATTTTTGCTTAATAATTAATCTTTAGAAAATAAGGACTCTTCACATTCCATTCCTCACACTACATCACTCCATTTCAACTCATACACCCTCGATCTCCTTTTTGGTATACACTATTCAAATAATGTATCCTATTCATTCTTCTGCCTCTTGGACTTACCACCAATTTTGAATAAGAAATAACTCTTCAAATTATTCATTTGAGATACCTTAGTTGAATACAATTTTTGTAATCTATGCTAAATATTTTTGGATTTTTCATGGACTTAGAACAATCTCTCTTGAACTTCATAAGAGGACAAAAATAGAGATTTAGAAAAGAATTTGCACCCTTAGAAATATTACAAGGTTTTGAGCATGCAAAATAGAAAAATTAAACAATAAAACACATATGTTACATTTAAACATATTTCCAAGACTCTCTTTAGAGTCATTTTGAGTATTTGAACATATCTCTAGTCTATTTTTGCAAGATTTTAGCACTATACTATGTAAGTTTGCAACTGAGTTCAACTTTGGGAGCACCTTCATCCTCTATCACAAAGAAAATGTTTGTATTATACCTTTAAAAAAGTCTGAGGATTTGCAAACTTCATTTTACATTCTTAGAGTTCAATCAAAGGAGTATATAGCTTTTCAATGAATAATTAGGGTTTTAGAATGACAAAACCCAACATACTTACTTACCTGCACGACTTAACAGAGAAACTTTCATGAAATTATTTCTTTATTCATGATGAAAGAGTTTTATTCTATTTGAAATGAATTTTTGGCCTCATAAAATAAATTTCCTCAATTTTTTAGCAATTTTCATTGGTGCAATCCCGATTTTGAAGAGTTTTCTACTCGAAAACCCTAGTTCTAGGTTATAATTCACTTTGTATACATCGAGAGTTTAAATTAATTGTTTCTTGGCTTGAATTTGATCCTTTCTTCAAACCTATGAATTATAATAGCATTTATTAATCTAGTAGAGACTCGAACACCCATAATTTGTCATGAGTGATCTTCTTAAACTTATAGCCACCAAGTTTTTCATTACACACATATGTACCACTGTCTTCATTCCTAAATTCACGGGATATGGGATCCCTTGGAGATATTTGTCACAAAAAAATCACATTTTAAATATACACATGCCTATATCAATTAGTTACACTATATGTCATCCCATTTGAGTCGATTAGCCATGATTTATCATTTCATGGTTGTGCTTCAACACTATGTGCTAGTTACGAGCACTGGACTTCTTGCTTGTAACCTACCACTCAATTAGGTACTCTTTTGCACTTTTATATTTCAGGTAATAAGTTCACATATGCTCATACTTATTTTTCAATAGTCTACAAGCTATTTTAAGCAATGAATTAATCTTGGTTTTTCATGCTCCTCCTAGACACAAATACAAGACATTGGAAGGAAACAACACCCTTAAAGTAGTATTATAATTTTCCATACTAAATAAATACTATAAAAATTTCCTTGACCTTGTAGAAGATGATTAAACCTTCATGAAATATATAAAAATATTCACAATATCTTCCACTAAAGAAACACAAGCTTGGAGTGCTCAATGTATGACTTCTCAGACATAGCTTTGAAAAGCAAATACATGCCTATATGACATAGTCTACCCCGAGGTACAATGGAGTCACTAGTTTGAATTAGAGGATGTTTTATATGATTATGAGGAGTGTATATATATTTCACAAGTGATTTAGAGTTATAAAAATTATAGTAAGACAATCAAATCAAGAAAGAGCCCTAGAGAGAGAGAAACACTGGTACAAAAAAGATCATAACTTCCTTGATTCTTAACCAAATTGTTTCAAATTTTTTGCAATAGTTAAGGATTGGAGTTATGTACAAAAATTAATTATATAATTTATCTGAATAATTACCTATATTTTTTTCTTGGGTGCTAAGAAGACATAGGGCTTAGTTTGTATTTCTCAATGAACCGGTTTTAGAAACAATTGCATAAATTTCACATACCTCTTCAAAACTTGATAAAATTTGGAATTAAGAACCAAAATACACCCCATAGGTTGGTTAGCCATATATTTTCATGTACAAATAAAACCTATTTCATTTACCTCAACATACAGTATCAGATCTCAAAGGCAATTTTTGTGAACTTCCAAGTTTTACCTCCAAGAGCTGAAATAAACCTTGTTATTGCTCATACATGGCCTATAAAACATCCTTAGAATATGTTATCCATTTTTACCCCCTTGGTAAAATGGAAAACTATATAATATTGATCTTGGATAGTTGGTAGGGATTTATGGAAGAATTTGAAGTTTTCAAGCAAAAAATTCATGTTTTGGAAGCATTTACAGTGTTTTGGGAAGTTGGGGATCAATTAAGTATTTTTTTCCTCTTTTAGACTTCAAAGGGATAAATAATTGGTAAATTTGGATAAAAATGGATAAAAATGGAGAATTAGTCCTAAGGATACTTCACTTAGTTGTCACTAACTCCACGGCTTAAGAAAAATCCAAGAAATATGAAAAATTTTAGAGAAAATTGAAAAAAGGGCCCAAAAATAGTTGGGAATCCAAAAATAGCTCAACGATTTGTTCGAGAAAGCCAAAAATATCTCACCAAGTTGGTATGTGCATGGGATTCATATGAGTTGGTCAGCCAGTTTGTTATGGCGAGGCTTGTGGAGTTTGGTGAGTTGGGTGTGGAGCATAATAGATGCGGGAGTTCGAAGTTGGTGAGCCCGTGTATTTGGAAGTCGGTGAGCCCATGTATTATGGCTGGTTCGACCTTTACACATCCGTAGGAGTTGGATAGAACTTAGGTCGTGGGGATGTGAATTCCCCACAAGCCAAAAAAATTTCACAACATAGAGGGAGCAATGCATTACGGGAAACGATGGTTATAGGCACGGATGGTCGGGATGGAATAAGGCCAATGCGTCTAGAAAGAGGTTGGTGATAAAGTAACAGGGAAGACATCAAAATGAGTTAGTAATCTCATGAATTCAATGCTATGTGGAAATGTGGTGAGTGCGGGGATGCGAGAGGACTGCGTGGAACAGGTGAAATGGGTAGTCCAAACCTAATGTAGCTACGAGGTGAGTGCGGGAACAATGTTCCCGCTGATTATTGTTCCCCCACAAAGAATTTTTGTACTAGAAACTACATGCCAATTTAGAGAGTAGGAGTTGAGCCGAAAGGCCATGCATTGAAAATTTATCTCGCGAAGGTAGAAATGTGAATGTAATGCGAAGAGTTTGTGGATTTGGGTGAGTCATTGTTGAGCTAGCTAACATGGGGGAACTAAAAGGGTGGTGAGAGTGAGGAGAGAAATGTGAACATAGTGAACCAAAGAAAGGGTTTCCATGAGGGGGTCCTGACATGGCAAGTTGAAGAAATTCATAGAGCTAGCTTTATGAGCCAGTTGGTGGGCTGGCACCAAACTAGCTAGAGACCTTATGCCAACTCAACATAAATCCTCCCCATTCTTCTTCTTATGAAATTTTATCTAGTGGTCCCCTCCAAAATTTTAGTGCCTTCATCGAGAAATAATTGATACATGAAATTAAATGTGAAATTGGGGAAAAAGTGAAATAATCCTTCCGAGCCACCAAAAGTAATTGTATGCAGTCCCATAAACCAGATGTATGAGCCAAGGAGTGACCTGTACAAAAATAGCCAAAACTTCATCAATACTCAACAAAATTGGACAAAATTAGATTCTTTGGAATCATGATTCCATCCTATACACTTATAAATTAATAAATAATATATTTGGTGGAGATAGGTGGGGTAAAAATGAAGAAAACTAACCCAACTTCAAATCATCACGTGGGGTAAAAAATGAAGAAAACTAACCCAACTTCAAATCATCACTTCTAGGTGGTTAAAATTGCATTAAATGAAGCATGGAGAGGAATTTTCTTCTGCAGCAAGCTACAATTCATCAAGGCATGGGTTTTGCATGTTCTCCATCATGTTTTTCATCTAATCAATTCACTTTGTGCATGGGTGAAAGGGGGATTTAGGGACACTCTCTCTCTTCTCTTTATCTCTCTCTCTCCATCTCTTTCACCTTCTTCTATATAATGTAATCCTTCACATTTAGAGGGAGGGATATTCTAGGAGCTCTGGGGGAAAATATTGAATTTTTTTCTCATTTTTAAATTGAGTGAAGACCTTCACTTGAACTTTATAAATGTAATGGTGCCTCTATTTTACAACTGTAATGGACTATGTAAATTCCTAGAGCAATAAAATTGTGCATTGTGTATTTCTTTCATTACTTGCCTCTCTATTGTTGTTGTTATGTTCTATGTATATTCTTATTTCATTTGTAGGTTTATTTTGTTGTATTTCTTGGAAATTTAGTGGTAAATGCACATCTTGGGACTGTGTCAAATTTGTTCTATCCTTTTTCAATTGCATTTTTCTTCCCTTCTTCCTCAAAGAAAATATTTCACTCACTTTTCTTGGTGATATCACCAACATTATTGTAGGATTTCCTTATTTTCATGCACTCCCCCTCTCCATGGCCTCTTATAAATCAGATATTAAGAGTAGTTATCTACATTTCCTTCATTAGGAGTAGTTCTAGCATTAGATTAGGAAGAGAAACCAAACTAATCTGGAGAATTATTTAAACGCAAGGTCCCACACCCGAGATAATGCCTTTTTACCCGATTACATTGATTTCCTAATAAAATAACATCCTAGAAAATAATATGGTGCTATAATTTGGTCATGCCATTATTCGGCATTCCCGGTGGGACATATAAGTCAATATTTCCATTCTTTTATCGGGAATGGATGCATGTCTTGGTAAAATCATATCCTTTGGAGGTCCTATGGGAACACATCTAGAAAATTCAATCATAAAATGAACTTCTTTTAGTAGTACTAGTGGATCAAGTTAATGAGAAGGATCCAAACTAGGTCAATAACTAGAGAAGAAGGTATACTTGAATACTTACAGCTATCTCCTAGAAGAGGAAGAAGAGGAATACAAGTTCAAAGATGTCCATCTCCACCAAAGAGAAATATTTTAACACCTTCACTTGATACGTCATTTATACAATCAACTAAAGTTCTTAGACTAATCGAATTTCTCAACAACCACCGCAAAAATAATTTGTTAATTTTATGGGAAGAAATCCACTTTGCCTCAATGCATAGAATCGAATTCTAGTAGCAGCTCTTAAAAAAATATATTATTCAATGGAATGAATTACACAACCCCAATTGATCATATACATGACATTGTAAATGTCTCTACTATACATTAGATTGTTGAGATGGATATGGTAGTGAAAATTTTAGCTTCTTCTTTCAAAGGAAAATATTTACAACGGTTTAAAAGCTTGAGAGTAGGTTCAATTCAAAATTGGGATGAATTGTGCATAGATATTTGTGACAAGTTCAGAGAAAGGGAAGACAATATGTCTTTATTGCAGCAATTTACCACAATAAAGAGAACACCAAATGAGTAAATAACAGACTTTAACTTCGTGTTCTAGAGGATGTGTGACAAGATTCCAATTTTTGTAAGACCAGATGATGAAGCCACATTCCTCTATTTCTTAAAATCTCTTAATTCTGATATAGCTATGATGATATAATATATGGGAGGTATAACATTTCTAGGAGCCTATACCACAACTATTAGAGATGAGAATTGCCTAATTCAAGCCGGTAAACTTGCACCTAGGCCACATATGCCTATTTATCCAGAAATGGGGAATCCTAGTTCTAGTCAAGCACCTATGTTAGCTCCTATCCCAGCCCCCAAAAGTAGAATTATAATGAATCTTATACCCATTCTTTTATCACCTCAACGAGCTTCAAAATTCATGAAGAAATTTTAGAATCGAGGCAATGAGTTAGTAATAATTAAGAGGAAAAATACCTAAAAATTAGTCCTTATCAGCCACAAGCCCAATCAAATAGGCCTCCATATCATAAAAAAACCTCCACAATCTACAGATCAAAACCCAAACCAAGTACAACCTCAAGTTGTCGGGCCATTCGAACCGTATATAATCTTAATGCGGCTTCAACATTGAGAGCCTTGGTTCTAGTCAAGAATAACTTGGCATAAGAATATGAATGGTGTTTCCTTTGTTTCCAAACCCATTATCAAAAAACATGCTTATATGGTGATCCGAATCAAGCCTTAATGGTGCAAAGCATTGGTTCTTCCTAAGAAATAAATCAAGAAGAAAATCATCAGCAAACAAGAACTCAAGAAGCACCTCTAAGTGATAATTCACTTCGAACCGAAAGATGAATATTTATGTGGGATAAATCAATCTCCTTCTTAAGGTGTGGCAAAAACACAAGATTTAAGAAGAGAAATATAGAGGAAGAAAATTCATCAAATGCCAGTGCTTCTCAACCTTCTATCACACCCCAAGGAGTTAGCATCTAAAATCCATCCCCAATCTCATAAAATCAGCCCAAGGCACCTATTGCACCAACTCATGTGCAAGATAAAATGGTGCCAAGAAAAGGGCAGAAAAATACAACCCACCTCCATTCAACATCATTGATCAAATGAAGAAAATGAATGTAAGAATCTCTATGTGGGAATCATTGGCAATTCCAGACGACAGAGAGAGATTTGTCGTAGCAGCCATGGAAAATTTATATATTCCAAATCAAGCGTCAAATGATCAAGAAAAAGTTCTCATGTTGAGAAGATGAAAGTGGAATAATTATTAGAAGGAAAATGGAAGGTTCTAGAGAAAAGGGCATGGTTAAAGGTGTGGAAGGATAGGGGAGAACATGTGTGTAAAATATAAGGGTGGATTTGGGACTTAGCCATTTTCACATGTACGGGCTATTTTTGGAGATAGCATGTCGAGCACACAAACTAGGTAAAGACTTGTGTGACATGCATTGACTATTTTTGGAGGAGCGGATACGAAGCACTTTGCATGGGTGTAGGCTAAGAATAGATTTTATACTTCCATTTAACTATAAGAGGTATATTGTTAGTGCACTTGCATGTGTGGCTGTGATTATAAAGGAACGTGGCTATTTTGAGCTTGTGACCTATATTTGGAATCATGCAAGTGGTGAAGGGAAAGTCCCCATCCTTATTAATATGTAATGATTTTCATAGTATAGAGTATGTTTGAGAACCGAATTACTATGAAGTTATCTTTGCCAAATTTGATGTGTGCATAAGGCATAAGCGATGGTATTATCTATTGTAATGAGCTTATGTGTATTTATCATGTTTAATATAATGGAGTGTATTAGCTGAATCAAAGTGTTAATTTTGAGTATAATTGGTTCTTGCATGGTTGGTTTCGTTATGGATATTGTTTAAATCTGTTATTCTTTAGAACTAGATCTAAACATACACTATAGATGATGTATTAATTATGGGTCTAAATTCATTAAGTATTCATCATGCTAACATCCTACAATAACAACCCTAAAGAGAGGCTTGGTACCTTTGCGCACTTCAAGTGAGTGCTCGGTCTAGGTGAGTGATGTACCAAATGTGCTTGGGATTTTACTCGTAAATTATAGGTTGTATCATTGGTTCCATTGTCAAGACCTCTTTTTCAATTGTTTTCATTCCGGATCGCAATGAAGATATACCAATTGATCCTAGCAAGTGTTGAGGAGTGGATTTAGGATCTAGAAGAAGGATACGTATAGAGGTTTAGCACTTTGGATCTCGAGTTTAATGCATGCACATGGGTGGAATAGAATTTGTATGACAGTTTGTATGAGAGATTCTTTTCTATTTTTGTGGAAAATTTGTATGAGTGGCTAATTGCTTATGCATTTAAAAGGAGTTAGAGGTATCACACACTTGTTTGGATGCATGAAGAATTTTAGGCCCTCTATGATGTTGATTTGATTTGGACATGCACTGTAGATACTTGGTTTCATGGTGTTCTAAACAACTATATTATGGAGTACTCAATTTCCACTTATTATTTCCCAAAGGTAGAAAAATTCTAATTTTTATGATATCCTAGGGGAACTTACCTGTAAGGCATTCAACTGGTGATCAAAATATTGATGGTAACCCTAAACTTGGAGAGGAAACTGATGGCTAACTAAACCCCACCATGCATGGGGGCAGGATCAGGTTTGGTGAAAGATGATAGACCTAGTGGCAGAGAGGTAGAGAGAAGAAAGGTAACTTAAGTACAATGAAGCATGTGAGAGGGAGATAGAGAAGTAGAGGGATGTTGCAGAGAAAATGGTGTTAAGGACAGAGATGGCTATCGAAGGATTTGAATCTCATGTAGAAGGCATAAATCTGAAGCATCAAGAACTCCCCTATTTGGGAAAGCATGATAGGGAACCCTCCTTAGCCTCACATAGAAGTGCACTAGTAGAGATGACCTAGGCCATGAGCACACATTTGAGTTTACCTAGAAACCTTTCCCTTGCACTTGTTCTTCTAGTATCTAGTACAAAAAATTGTTAGCAAACTAATTTAGGTAGTGGAAGAGTAGGAGTAAGTCATATAAAAAAACATCGATGGAAACACAAACATCTTCGTTATTTTTTGGGGGTACCTTTTTAGGTGTATCATCCACACAAAATTTTGGACACTCTTTTGGGAGTAGTAATACTTCGCAAACCATAGGGGTGTAGTTTAGTACTACTATGTTGGGACACAAGGGAGTACATATTCTAGTCCAACTTTGGCTATAGGATCGGGAGGTATAGGTTGTTTTAGCTGCGGAGGAAAAGGAAACATAGGAGGTTCTAGATCGGGTGGGAAGAGTCCACACCAACCCCGGGATGTTTACATGGGGATGTATCTTAATCTTCCAAAGTATAGGGGTATAAAATATGCTATTGAACATGTACACATGTGTGAAATATTGTGGTGCATAAAAGGAATTGTTATCCAAAATGTGCCCCCTGCTCATTTTGTGTCTAACTCCTTTCATCCTTCCTTCTCTTATGCCTCAGACATAATATTTTTCTTTTCGGGCACTCAAAACTTTCTATAAATAAAACCATTAGATAGAGCTCTCTCTCGATTTCTAGAAAGGTAAATTTTTCCTCCTAACTCCATGTATTTTTGAAGTTATGGCTCGGCAGAGTTTTTGTGGGAAATTTTCCCCTTCAAGGCCCGCAGCCAATGATATGCCACCACGTGTCCAGGAGGTGGCGGGGGTCGGAGGGGAACTTGGTTTTTTGCCAAGTCTTTTAGCAAAGTTTTCAAAGGGAATATTTTTTCCACAGGCCCGCCAACGAATAAAAACATGCCACGTGTCCAGGGGAGCAATTTGAAAAATTTGGCTAAGTGTTGGCACATGGAAAATTTTGAAGGAAGGGCCCGCGCAGCAGAAAAAAGCGCGCCACGTGTCCTATGGTGTGGGAGTTTCGGATGGCGGGGGAGAAGTTTGGTTTTTGGCTAAGTGTTTCACCAAATTTCAATGAAGAAATTTTTTCCCATTGTCCTGTCGGCCCGATTATATCTCCCGCCACGTGTCTTGGAGTGGCGGAGCAAAGGGAGAATTTGGGAAATTTTCCCAAGGAGAAAATAAAGGAAAATTCAGAGAGGAAGGCCCACCCCCCTTATTGTGAGCCAATAGAATCTCACCATGTGCCCAGGTCAAAAATTATCGAGAGAGACCCGCGGAAAATTCGGGAAGGATGGGCCCACGTCCAATCAGCGCTTGCCACATGTCCCAAGCTCATCGGCCGCGTGGGGAAGTTTTGGAAAATTTTCCAAAGTGCAAAGTGAAGGAAAATAGAGCAGGATGGGCCGGCACCCAATAAAAACATGCCACATGGCATCTGGAAAGGAAAAGCATGGAGAAATTTTGGAATTTTTTCCCAAATGCAAAAAGGAGAAAAAATTCAAATTTTTGCCCGTGACCTGATTTGGCCCTGTTTTTGACCTAAAACTTCATATCGCCATATCTTTCGATCCAGAGCTCGAGTTTTCACGTTATTTATATCAATGGAAATATGGTGAAATTCTATACAAGATTCTAGGGTCATTTTTGAATTTTGATGGATTTTGGAGAGAGAAAATTGAAAAACACTTCTGGCACATGGTCATGGACAAAAATGACATTTCAACCACCACCATTTTTAATGAAGAATGGCTCGCATTATCTCCCAAAGCATGGCTAAAAATGTCGGGAATGGGTGCAAGGATGCCCATGCTATTTTGAATGCATTTTGGTCAATGGTTGAACCTCTTCCATGTTTTCCCATGTTTCTCTCTCCTGGGCTCGTCCCTTGCACTGTAAAAGCCAGTTTTGGCTCATTTTCAAGGGTTGAACATTTTTTTGTATTACAGGTCCCTTTTCTCACCTTGGAAGTGATTTTGGTGGAATAACAGACCTTTTCTAAGAACTACAACTTTATTTTTCCTCTCAGGTGTTGTAATGCAAGTGATTTTGATGTTAAAATAACAATACAGGCCCTGTGATTAGTTTTATCCTCTGCTTGTGTTGTTTGGCTAATTTATGATTCTTCATTACAGTTATCAGTTTGTGTATGAGGTTCTTTGTTGCATTCTATGGACTGTGTCAATTTGCAGAAGTGAAAAAATGCTCACCACTCCTTTGGTGCATCACCTATTAGCATTAGTTTTAGCTTTTTGCATTCTCTATCTTTGTCCCTTTGGAATTTAGAGTAGAAATTAGGAATTTAAACCTCTGCAATTGTGCAAGTGATATATCTGATTAGAGGAGTTGAGGAACCAACCTCTAAACTAGAGATTCCTCTTCCATTTTATAAGTCCCACACTTGGGGAGAGGATTCAATGTTATGCAATCACACTGGATGCTTAGGATGATCAACCTAGAAGCCTGATCAACATCCAGGGGTGTTGTTGATTTGCAACAATAGTTTTGGCACGCTTGGTGGGACTAGAAGTCTTCATCTTCATTACAACAAAATTGATGTGCATTTTTTGCAATATTCTTGCTTAAAATATCCCCAAATTTTACATCTAGTGTCTTCAGGAAGAAGAATCAGTTGGTTTTAGCAGTGCAGACTTGAAAAACACATGAGAAGAATCACCACAAGGTCAAGAGTTGGAGAAGAAGAGGTGTTGTTTGAGTATCTGTAGTTATCTCAAAGAAGAAGGTAAAGAGGGAGGAGAATTCAAAGGTCTCCATCTCCACCAAACAGAACTCTTTCCACTCCTCCACTTGGTAGGCCTTTCATTCAATCAACCAGGGTTCTAAGGCCCATCAGAATGGCACAAAACAACCCCTATGTCAACTTCACTGGTAGCAGCCCACTTGCTCTCAATACACAAAATCCAATTCCAGTTGTAGCATTAAAAAACATCCCATACTTTACTGCAGAAAGCCAGACCACTCCTGGTGATCATGTCAAGGATATTGCTAACATTTGTGTAATCCATGAGATCAATGAGATGCAAGTTGCTGTCAAATTGCTGGCATCTTCATTCAAAGGGAAAGATTTGCAATGGTTCAGGAGTCTTTCCTTAGGTTTTATTCAAAATTGGAACCAATTATGTATAGCTCTCCATGAGCAGTTTGGAGAAAAGGGATACAACTTGTCCCTTTTGGAGCAGTTGAAAATCATCAAGAGAGCTCCCAATGAGTAGCTGACTGATTTTAATTTCAGATTTCAAAGGACTTGGGAGAGAATTCTAGTGGTAGTCAAGCCAACAACAGAAGGTACTTTCCTTTATTACCTTAAAGCTTTAAATTCTAATATTTCTATGTTAATTCAATCCATGGGAGGCACAACTATTCCCATTGCTTATAGCATTACCATTAGAGCTGAAAATTGTTTGATCCAAGCTGGCAAGCTGGCTCCTAGACCTCCAATGCCATTGTTTCCAAGTTTAGAGAGCCCAAATGCTAATCAAATGCCTAATTTAGCTCCTATCCCCACTCCTAGAAATCAGAATTCGAATGAAGCTTCTACTTCATCTTCTAATGCCTCAAATGAGCTTCAAGAAGTCATGAAGCAGCTGCAAAATCTAGGCAATGAGCTGGTTACACTCAAGAGGCAGCAAGCCCAAGGTTTTAGACCTTCTTTCCAGCCGCAAGCTTAGCCCAACAGGTAGCCATATCAACCCCAAAGACCATCCAATCCAACTTGAAATCTAAATCAAGCAAGGCCTCCTGCCAACAAACCATTTCAACCCTATAATCCCAATGCTACATCTACATCTAAAGCATTAGTGCTAGTAAAAAACAACATAGCTCAAGAGTATGATTGGTGTTTCCCATGTAATGAACCTCATAAACTATCCATGTGCTTCAATGGCACCTTGAATCAAACATTAATGGTGACAACAACTGGTGTGGAGGGTAAAGGTAATCAAGGAAATGGCCAGCAACAAGAAACATTCCAGTAGCAATCAGCTGCAAATGACACCACACTTGTAAACTAGCAGGCAGAGATTTTTGTGGCATGAATCAAACAGTTTCCCAAAGTGTTGCAGCCAACACAAGGTCAAAGAGAAGAAATTTGGGTGAAGAACAACCATTAGCCCCAAGAAATCCACAACCTTCTATCACTCCACAAAATATTGGCAAACAAAATCCAGCTCCAAATACACAAGGACTGCCTAAAACAGTTCCTAGGCCAATTCAAATGCCAGTTGTTGCTGCCCATACACAAGGAATGAATGTGTAGGCCAAGGGATAGCAAAAAGAGATGCTTCATCTCCATTCAATATCATTGATCAGATGAAGAAGACAAATGTAAACATATCAATGTGGGAATCACTATCCATCCCAGGCCAAAGAGATTTGCTACAAGCTTCCATGAAGGACTGGTCAACTTCAAATCAGTAGGTCCAAATGCAAGAGAAAGTGCTCACAAATGTTGCCCAGCCTGAGGGGAATCATGGAGGAAAACAAGGTAAAATGTTGAAGCCCCCTCCATTCTATGTTTCATTGATCATTGGAAATCAATTAGTACACAATTGCATGATTGATTCCGAGCAAGTAGTTCAGTAATGCCCAAGAAAATAGCTGATCAGTTGGGAATTCAGTATGAAACCATATCCAAAGGGGTAGTGCAATTGGATGGGATAGCAGTAACAACAGTTGGAGTGATAAAAAACTTGAGTCTTACCTTGCATGCCTGCCCCAATGTTGTTGTTTTGCAAGATGTCTCAGTAATAGACCTTCCACCACTCTTTGCCCTATGTTTTTCAAGGGATTTCATAGCCAATATTGGAGGTTACTTATCTGTTGATTGGTCACACATGTTGTTTAGAACAAGATATGGAACCAAGGCCACAATTAGATCTGAGCCTATTGCAAACTTTCACATTGAGCCTTACACTCCAAGTCAGATCAATACCAATTGTTCAGCGTTTGATCAAGAAGATTATCCAAGCACTGATGAAGTTGACACCAAAGTTGGAAGCATTCTAGATCTAAATCTTGATGAATGGGTGAACAAGGTACATGCTTTTGATCCTTATCAAGAAATAGAAGAATCTGAGTTGGGAGTCTATTGCATGCATGAAGAAAATCAGCCTATTCCTAGCATCACCAAGCCGGACCACAAGGATGACAATGAGGTATGGCAGTTGTTTTTTGATGGATCAAGGAGTAGACAAGGTGCAGGAGGGGGAAGCTATGCTTGTTTCACCATAAGGAGTTAATTATTATTCAGCTTTTAGATTTTAGTTTGCATGCTCTAATAACACTGCTGAATATGAAGCTTTGATACAAGGGTTGCATTGGTCAATCAAAAGAGGAATAAAGAACTTGCAAGTCTTTGGTGACAGTGATTTGATTGTCAACCAAGTGAAGGGGAAGCATGTTGTCAAGAATGATCTACTCAAATGCTACAAGAACAGGGTGTGGGACCTCATTGAGGATTTTGAGGGTTTTAGCATAAAATCCATTCCTAGAAAAGAGAACCAAGCTGCTGATAGGCTTGCAGAAGTTGGGGCAGCCTTTGATGTTGTTGAAAGCATTCAGAAAGACAAGGTACAACCAAGCATCCATGTGATTTTGAGGCCTTCAGTGCCAGACAACAATGTAAGTTGGCAAGTGTTTGAAAATGACCAGTAAATCATCCACTTCTTGCAAGAGGAGGCTGAGTTCTCAAAAAAAATTAGGAAAAGTTGGAGTAATAGTATGGTGATCAAGTGGTGCAGCTGAGAACCAACAAGCTACCAAAGGGACTTATTACTTTGGAGTCCATTTTCAATCCCAACGATCAGTTTAGGAAGGAGAAAACAAACATCCAAGTCAAGGGAGAAGATTCAGTGTCCATCTCGGTGGAAGAAGGCAAATCACTCCAAATTGGCAAGATGACAACTGAGAAAGAAAGGTATGAGTTCATATAGCTTTGTCAAGAATTCCTTGATGTGTTTGCTTGGATCTATGAAGATTTGAAAGGTTTCAATCTCAAGTTAGCTCAACACACCATTGAGTTGGATCCAAGTACTAAACCCATCAGGAAAAAACAAAGGCCAATCAATCCACACATGGAGCCTCTCATGAGAAAATAATTGAACAAGTTGATACAATCAAGAATCATATTCCCTATCAAGCATTCTAGTTGGGTTGCCAACTTGGTTCTAGTTAGAAAGAAGAGTGGGAAATCAGATTGTGTGTTGACTTGAGAGATTTGAATAAAGCATCTCTCAAGGACCATTATTCACTTCCTTCCATGGAGAAGATTTTACAAGTTGTTGCTAGCTCCGAGAGGTTTTCACTACTTGATGGCTATTCAGGGTATCATAAGATTATGGTGAAGGAAGAAGATCAGTTCAAGACATCCTTTACAACCAAATGGGGAACTTATGCATACAGGAAAATGCCATTTGGGCTGTCCAACGCTGGGGCTACTTTCCAAAGAGCAATGGACATGGCGTTCAAAGGTTTGATTAACAACATTGTACTGATATATCTTGATGATATCACTATTTTTTCAAAAAATGCAGCAGACCACCTCTTTCATTTGAGACAAGTGTTCCAAAGGTGTAGAAGATTTGGAGTCTCCTTGAATCCTAAAAAGTGTGTTTTTCTAGCTCATGAAGGAAAGCTCCTTGGCCACATTGTCTCCAAGGAAGGATTAGCAATTGATCCAGAAAGAGTTGAAGCCATAAGAGCCCTACCATTTCCAAACCACAAGAAGGCCCTTCAAAGTTTCTTGGGGAGAATAAATTTTGTTCGGAGGTTTGTCCCAAATTTTGTAGCCCTTGTCAAGGCCTATCACCAAGATGTTAAAGAAAAGCATGGCTTTCAAATGGATAACAGAAGGCAAGGAAAGCTTTGAAGTAATCAAAGAAGCCATCTCTCAAGCCCCAACTCTCATCAACCCGGATTTCTCCAAGGATTTCATCCTCTATGCATTTGGGGGGATGACACTATTTCTGCAAGTTTGGCACAGCAGAACAAAGACAATGATGAGCAGCCAATTGCTTTCTTCAGCCAAATCCTAGAGGATTATGAGGTGAGATATTCTTTCATTGAAAAGCATGTTCTTGTAGTAATCAGGAACTTGAATAAATTCAAGCATTTAGTTTCAAACAACAAGGTCCAATTGCTGGTTTCTCATGTGGGAGTTAAGAATTCCTCCTCAACAAAGACTTGAATGAAAAGAGGGCAGGTTGGATTACTCGTGTCATGGAGTATGACATTGAGATCAAAGTTACCAAGTTGGTGAGGGGAAAAGGATTGTGTGAGCAGCTGATTTTGAGAAAACAAAAGGAAGCATGCAATGAGAAGGAAGCTGTTTTGGCGTTGCAAGACAACCATGAGCAAGGAAGCACTCAAGAAGAAAATAATGGTGTCCCCACTCCTTGCTGGACCCAAGGTATAATGCACTTCCTAAGCATAGGCCTATGCCCTCTTGAGATGAACAAGACCAAAAGAAGACACTTTAGATTGCAGGCTGTCCCATATGCCCTTGTTGATGGTGTTTTGTTCAAGAGAGATGTGAATGGAGTACTGCTGAGATGCATTGGTACAAATCAGATTCATAGGGTGTTGGAAGAGTTCCATGGTGGACCAGCTGGTGGTCATTTTGCACCAAGAGTGATAGCTCTAAAGATCATGAGGGCTGGCTATTATTGGCCCAAGATTTTCAGTGATTGCTATGCATGGATCAAGAGGTGCAAGAATTGTGCATTCTTCACAGGTAAAGAGAGACTAGCTTCCCTTCCATTGCATCCAATTTCAGTTGACCAGCCATTCATGCAATGGGGTTTAGACTTCATTGGAGTTATTAATCCCAATTCAAGCCAAGGGCACAAGTGGATTTTAACAGCCACAGATTACTTCACTAAGTGGACTGAAGTAGCAGCACTCAAAGAGGCAAATGAATCTAGTATCCTAGACTTCTATGAGGGAATAACAACTAGATTTGGCATACCTACTACAATAATATCAGATAATGCATTGGCATTCATTGGGTCCAAGGTGATTGAATGGGCTGTCAAGAATGGGATCTACCTAAGCACTTCATCAAACTATTACCCTCAGGGTAATGGCCAGGCCGAGTCTACAAACAAGAACTTGTTGAGGATCATTAGGAGGACTCTTGATGAAAATCAAAGGTCTTGGCATACTAAGTTGAAATCATCCTTATGGGCTGATAGGATAACTCCCAAGAGATCTACAAGTAACTCTCCATTTAAGCTTGTTTATGGGAGAGAGGCAATTTTTCCCATGTCACTTGAGTTGCCAACATTGGAACTCATGAAACAATTGGATTTTTGGAGTTTGAGCCCATAGAGGTTAGATATGCAGAATTGATGGAGCTCTAAGAAGTCAAAATTAGGCATCCCTAAGCAATGGCGAAGGATCAGGATTTGATAAAGAAGACCTTTGATAAGAAGGCCAAGAATAGATCCTTCCAAGTTGGAGATCTAGTGCTAAAATGGGATGCAGATAGAGAAAAACTAGGAAAGCATTCAAAATTTGATGCCATTTGGAGTGGCCCATACATGGTCACAAAGTGTAAGGACATAAATGTTTTCCAATTGTCTTCATTGGATGGTGAGGAACTGCAGATTCCAGTCAATGGAATCCATCTAAAGCATTGCTATTGAAGGAAATTCTCCACCTTGTAAATATTAGCTTAGGTTTCCATTCCTCCAAGTGCTTGTGCACATTGTTTTGCTGTAGGTTAGTTTTGCTTTCCCTAAGTGCTTTGGCACAAGCTTGCTGCTCACGGAATGTGTTTGTAGGCCTTGCTCCATCGGATGATATTCCATCTTCCTCCTTGCAGTGTTCTAGTCAGTTGGGGTATCAGACAAAGAATTAGATGACTCCATGCCCAATGGATTGCTTCAGGCAACTGGTAACTTCATCCAGCAGGCAGATGACCCCTCTGAGTCACCAAAATTGTTATCCAAAATGTGCCCCCTGCTCATTTTGTGGCTAACTCCTTTCATCCTTCCTTCTCTTGTGCCTCAGACATAATATTTTGCTTTTTAGGCACTCAAAACTTTCTAGAAATGAAACCATTGGATAGAGCTCTCTCTCAGCTTTCCAGAAAGGTAAATTTTTCCTCCTAACTCCATGTATTTTTGAAGTTATGGCTCGTGAGTTTTTTGTGGGAAATTTTCCCCTTCAAGGTCCGCAGCCAATGATATGCCGCCACGTGTCTAGGGAGGTGGCGGGGGTCGGAGGGGAACTTGGTTTTTTGCCAAGTCTTTTAGCAAAGTTTTCAAAGGGAAGATTTTTTCCACAGGCCCGCCAACGAATAAAAACATGCCACGTGTCTAGGGGAGCAATTTGAAAAAATTGGCTAAGTGTTGGCGCATGGAAAATTTTGAAGGAAGGGCCCGCGCCCAATAAAAACGCGCCACGTGTCCTATGGCATGGGAGTTTCGGAGGGTGGAGGAGAAGTTGGGATTTTGGCTAAGTGTTTCACCAAATTTCAATGAAGAAAGTTTTGGCCCGCTGCCCCCACCAGCCAATTATATCCCGCCACGTGTCCCGAAGTGGCGGAGTAGGGAGAATTTGGGAAATTTTCCCAAGGAGCAAATAAAGGAAAATTTAGAGAGAAAGGCCTGCCCCCCTTATTGTGAGCCAATAGAATCTTACCACATGCCCAGGTCAAAAATTATTAGAGACCCGCGGAAAATTTAGGAAGGATGGGCCCGTGTCCAATCAACGCTTGCCACATGTCCCAAGCTCATCGGCCTCGCGGGGAAGTTTTGGAAAATTTTCCAAAGTGCAAAGTGAAGGAAAATAGAGTAGGATGGGCCCACACCCAATAAAAATATGCCATGTGGCATATGGAAAGGTGGAGCAGGGGGAAATTTTGGAATTTTTTCCCAAATGCAAAAAGGTGAAAAAATTCAAATTTTTGCCCGCCGACCCGATTTGGCCTTGTTTTGACCTAAAACTTCAAATCACCATATCTTTCGATCCAAGGCTTGGTTTTTCACGTTATTTATATCAATGGAAAGATGGTCAAATTCTATACAAGATTCTGGGGTCATTTTTGAATTTTGATGTATTTTGGAGAGATAAAATTGAAAAACACTTCTCGGCATGTGGTCATGGACAAAATGACGTTTCAACCATGTTTTTAACAAAGAATGGCTCGCATTCTCTCCCAGCATGGCTAAAAATGTTAGGGAATGGGTTTGTAAGGATTCCCATGCTATTTTGAATGTGTTTTGGTCAATGGTTTAACCCCTTCCATGTTTTCCCATGTTTCTCTCTCTGGCTCATCCTTGCCTTTGTAAAAAGCCGAGTTTTGGTTCATTTTCAAGGGTTGAACATTTTTTATTTGTATTGTAGGTCCCCTTTCTCACCTTGGAAGTGATTTTGGTGGAATAACAGACCTTTTCTAAGAACTACAACTTTATTTTTCCTCTCAGGTGTTGTAATGCAAGTGATTTTGATGTTAAAAATAACAATACAGGCCCTGTGATTAGTTTTTATCCTCTGCTTGTGTTGTTTGGCTAATTTCTGATTCTTCATTACAGTTATCAGTTTGTGCATGAGGTTCTTTGTTGCATTCTATGGATTGTGTCAATCTGCAGAAGTGAAAAAATTCTCACCACTCCTTTGGTGCATCACCTATTAGCATTAGTTTTAGCTTTTTGCATTCTCTATCTTTGTCCCTTTGGAATTTAGAGTAGAAATTAGGATTATAAACCTCTGCAATTGTGCAAGTGATATATCTGATCAGAGGAGTTGAGGAACCAGCCTCTAAACTAGAGATTCCTCTTCCATTTTACAAGTCCCACACTTGGGGAGAGGATTCAATGTTGTGCAATCACACTGGATGCTTAGGATGATCAACCTAGAAGCCTGATCATCATCCAGGGGTGCTATTGATTTGCAACAACAGGAAATCAAAACTTCTAAGAACAAGGCAAGTCAAATTGCCACTATGTTATAAGGGCACGCACACAGTTGGTACAAAATTTCTGACCCTAATTAGCATTGTGTGGACTCTGCATCTTTAAAAGATGTTTTCCTTAAAGAATTTCATATCCCTGAGTTTGAGTAGAAGAGTATAAGTGCACTCAAGGATATTAAGCAAGGCACTACTGAGAGTGTCAGAGAGTATGATTCTCATTTCAAAACATTTTTATCTAAAATTTCTTATGATATTCATGCAATCAAGCATGCACAATGCTTCATTGGAGGTATTATTACACCTTTTAGAAGGGTGCTATCACATAAGACATACACTGACCCATGTGAAGCACTTGAAGCAAATTTACATGCTGAGGTAGTTGGGAGTATAGACACTAGGATGAGCCCATTTTTAGAAGAATAGATCATAGCTATGGTGAAGCAGTTAGAGAAGCTATTAAAAAATTTAGCACATGAGATGCACACGGGGATTTGGTGAACATATTGTGAAGTGCAGGTCACACAAATGATAGTTGTCCCTAAAAATAAGTACGATCATTGTTGTTGGAATGTGAGATATTTAATTTAGACCATGATGTTAACTATTGCCCATTATTACAATGCGTAATAAGGAAGAACATTTCTCGTTACTGTAAAATTTGTAGGTCTACGACTCACGACATGGAAGATTGCTGGCTGATTAGTCGGATCTATGATCTATAGATATCATTGTATGATAGACAGGAGTATCAGATAACTCTAAAGGAAATAAAGAGCATTAGGATTGAGATCATAATCAAGTGTATTATGATTAGAATGAAGGGTGTTTTGAAGGAGGTCATGGTAGAGGTCAAGGATACCATGGTGGATTCAAAGGATGAGGCCGTGGTGGTGGATGAGGTGAGTTCCCTTATAGAACATGTTATACATGCATATCTCTTGACCACTATAGGCGTGAATGTCCTCATAATATTACATGTTCTTTCTATGGAAATAATCATAGTTATGAGGAATTCTCAGACTTGTATGAGAATCTAGCAACATAAATAAGAAAATAAAGGTGTAGGGATGGTTAGGATATAACACACTATGGAAAACTAGTGGATGCCTAAGTTAGAACCAGAATCTGAGGCATTCCAGGTAAAGATCACTACCTGTGCTGAAGTAGCACACACCAAAGAGGCACTGCAATAGAAGCCTACCATCACTAAAGAGGAGGTTCTACATGCACGGTGCCTAGATCCTGCCCATCAAAAGGAGATTTATCAAGAAACCATGGAGGTACTCAGAAATATTTAGGGTGAAATATAGTATTTAAAGGAGAAATCATAGAAGATGGAGCACAAGAAAGCAACAGATACAATCTAATCTGATATGGATGACTTGAAAGAAGTGTGCAAGATGTTGTGCTAGGAGATTATCATTCTACTTTTAAGGAATTTGTTAAAGGAAACACTGGGTGCATGTATTGAGACTGGATGATAGATCCTGCATGCAAATCTCCCCCTCATAACCTAGATTATGAAAAGATAATCACTCTGAATGCTATTGTGGATGGGTGGATTTTGAGTAATATATTGATTGACACAGTGCAGAAGTCAATGTTCTTACTTTAGATGCATGGGTACAAATGGGGAAACCTCCATTGCAGCCCTCTTCAAATGTATTGTTCATGGATAACTAGACTAAGGCCACTCCTATCGAAGTTTTAAAAGATAGATCCATTACCATACAAGGAGCCAAGTTCCTTGGAGATTTTGAGGTTTTAGCACTGGTAGATGTAGATAGCTTCCCAATTCTATTGGTCATCCTTGGTGTTATGCAAATAATGTTGATCTTTGGTTCAACAAGGGTTATATCAACTTTGAAAATAAGGATAAGAGAGTTATTATCCCTTTAACGAGATGGAAAATTTGCACCTTATGTTGAGCCTTTAAGTGAGGAAGAGATGAATAGGATTTATGTACGTGTCATTTGGGACCAAAAAGTGCTTGAGCCATCTAAAGAAGGAATCCTTTAGTGAAAGGATGCATAGTCTCATTAGCGAAACTACAAGTATTGTTTATGATAATTGGGCTCATAGCACTTATAAGTTGGTAAGGTGCGAAGTAGAGAGTATATTTGTAAGGGACAATAGATGCGCATTGTATTATGAGAATAGGTAACAACATGGTACCTCATTACACTAAAGAAGGAGCTAATACGGTGTGTTTTCGTGCCATGGAGGAATAATGGATAAACTAGTTGGAAATATGAAATATGTTCGCATATACCATACACAAGACAAGATCACGCTCGTGGGTGGTTCAAAAGAATAATCTTATAGGATGGAATGAAATTAGGATTTCTCTTGCTATTAGATTCTACGGGAAAAATGCACCTACTCATATTTGTATTTATCATGGTATTCAACCTATTTAACACCACATTCAATATTTTGAGAGACTTTGGATGGAGGGGAAAGAAGCTTTCGACCTTAACTCTGGGTGTAAAAATTTAATTCCACTTTACAAGGTTTCATGCGTGCTTGGTATGTATATGTGGAAATCCATAAAGAGAGTGGAAATTGGTAGGATTTAATAATAGGAATGACCCGGACATTTGAATTCTTCTCTACTAAACCTCCAGTAGAAGAGGCATTAAAATTTATAAAGTGATTAACCACGGGAATAGTGCTAAGGTGGAAGAAATAATTCAGGAGTTATTTTATAGAGACTCGGGAGCACGTTTTTGAAGAAATAGAGACAGATGACACACTACTTAAATGTGTTTTCCTTGAGAAATAAAAAGGAAAAATGGTCTACTTAGTGGATGATGAAGAAGTAGAAAATCTAGATGTAGACCATTCAAGAGGTAGGCGTGAGGTATTGGAAAGAGAAGATAAGACCACGCACACCTATCATGAACCTATGAAGACAAATAAAGTGAATATTTGATCATATACTGAGACTAAGGAGGCCATAATTAGGGACTATTGGTTTGAATCTGAAGTGGAAAAAATCATTGAGTTACTATAGGATTATCAGGACTTATTCCCTTAGGGATACCATGAACTTAAAGGTGTGCATGAATTATTAGGATAGATGAAGATAAATCTTAAAGAGAGTGTGTACCTAGCTAGAAAGAGACACTACATGATGAATCCTAACTTGTGCGAAAATGTAAAAGAAGAGATTGATAAAATGTTGAAGTTTGGAATCATCAAGGTCCTGGAAAAATTAGAATGGTTTAGTCCAATGGTGATCAATATCAAGAAGGATGGTCATATTAAGATCTTTGTAGACTATAGGAAGCTGAATGCTACATGTGTGACTGATCCCTTTCCTACGCCATTCACTAAGGAAATATTAGAAGGAATTGCAAGGTGTAAAATCTATTCATTTACAGATAGATTCTCTGGGTATCATCAGGTTAGGATTTCCCGGTAGCATCGGAAAAGACTACTTTATTACTAAATGGGGAAACTTTTCCCATACTATGATGCCTTTTGGTCTAAAAAATGCACATGTTGTATTTTCACGCATAGTTGTTAAAGCATTTAACTATTTTATTCACAACTTCTTGTAGGTTTATTTATATGATTGGATGGTGTATGGACTTGTTAAGGATCACTATGACAATCTACACTTAATGTTTGAAAGATGTAGACAATTGAGTATCTCTTTGAACATCAAGAAGTGCATGTTTTCTACACCATTTGGAATACTGTTAGGACACATAATTTGCAAGGAAGGTTATTGGTTGATATAACTAAGGTTGCGGTCATTATCGGCCTAAAAGAGCCTACCAATCAAAGTGAGGTGCACATGATTCTTGGGTTATATGGGGTATTATAGGAAATTCATAAAGGGTATGCCAAAGTTGCTGCACCTTTGGAGGAGTTACTAAAAGGAAAATTTAGGTTTCATTGGGGGAACCAGTAGTGCGTATTTGAGGCATTAAAGGAGAAACTTACTACCATGCCTATTTTGTGCTCTCCTTCGTGGGACCAACCATTCATGTACATGTTGACACCTATATCATGGGCATTGGCATGGTGTTAGCTCAACCTAGAGAAGGTATCATAGATCATCCTATCTATTTTGTTAGTAGAAATTTGATTCATGCAGAGCAGAATTACACAACTACAGAGTGCAAAGCTTTATCAATGATCTATACACTCCACAAATTTAGATAGTACCTGCTAGAAAAACCATCTGTGTTTTATACAGATCACATGTCATTGAAATATTTGGTAAACAAGGCCATTTTATAGGGGTGCATATGTAGATGGGTACTCTTATTATAAGAATTTGATTTCACTATTATGGTAAAACCAGGGAAAAGTAATTCTAGACTAGACCATTTATCCAAAATATAGTCAAGAGAAGAAGCACATGTAATTGAAGATACCATGCCCAATGCACAATTATGCGAGGTTATAACATGTGCCATCAGAATTAGAGGACATTGTTGTCTTTCTATGAACAGGTATGACAACAAAAGGAATGAAATCCTTAGAGAAGAAATAACTTGCTATACGCGTGGTACCCTATATGTTGATTAGCGGTAACCTATACAAGTTAGGATAGGATGAAGTATTAGGCCACTTTTTAGTAGAACATTAGCGCACGAGATATAATAGAGGAAGCTCACGGTGCTATTGTAGGTGGCCACTATGCAAGTGACACCACCGTGCGCAAGATTCTACTCGCTATATTATGGTGGGAGACCTTGTATAAATATTATATGGCACATTACGAGGATTGTGATCATTGTCGGTGCCTTAGGAAACCAGATTAATGAGATGAAATGCCTCTAAGAGACCTATTACTAGTGCATAACCATTTGATAAATGGGCTATTGATTTTGGGTCCTATTTCACTAGCTATGCACATGACCTGGATCATGCTTTATATCATCACTTTCACGAGACTATTTGACAAGGTGGGTAGAAAAAGTGCCTACAAAGGATTGTACCATGGATACAACAATCCACATTTCTATGGGAAAATATTATTCCAAGGTATGGATTTCCTTTTATTTTGACCATTGATAGGGGCACACATTTTTTGAATGAGACAATCAAACTTTATTGGATGAATTCATCATTGCACACCATAAGACTACACCATATCATCCTCGAGTAAATGGGACTATTGAGGATTTCAAAAGATTTCGAGCCAAACATTGACAAAAATTTGTGATGTTGGAAGAAAGGATTGGGATGATAAAGTTTCTATAATATTTGGATGTATAGAACAACATAAAAGTAGCTAAACAAATACACACCTTTTCAATTAGTGTTTGCACAAAAGCAGTTCTTCCTATGGAATTTATGTTACTTTTTTTGCGTATTATGTGCACCTTTGGAGGTCTAGTTGATGAGAAAACATTAGAAGAATAGATTTACAAGTTGATTAAGTTGGATGAGTGATGAGAAATCACATGCTAAATTCGAAGCAAGAAAAATCAAGGCAGAAAACATGACATGTAACACTGTGGGCAAATCAAGTTAATCGTTATCCAAAATTCACCCCTCAAGGTAATTTTGATAACATGCATCAAATTCTTTAGTCCCAAGCAATTATATTGAGTCCGGGAAAAAGTCATGTTTCTAGGGTCCCCTCAGATTTTTTCTAACTCCCCTGTCTAAGAAGAAGGAGCAAGTTCTGAGAAAATGTGAAAAAATTGCAAAAACAAGCTCGGGCCAGAAAAATTGTGAAAAATGGCTAAGTCCTAGTCCTCGCAACATTCGGGACATGAGGGACATCTGGGCGCGAACCAGCCGAAAGGCCGCTAGGCGGTCTGCGCAGCATTTGGGACATTTGGGACAAAGGGACGCGTGGGACGCGGAAATCCGAACTGGCCGAAAAGTTGAAAAAATTGACTAACTGTTGAAACAGGCAGTCTGGGACATCTGGGCAATTAGTACGCGAACCGGCCGGATCGGCCGAAATGAGTCAAGGCAGCCCGGAACAGTTGGGCCGAAGGTACGTGAAGTACGTGAACCAGCTGGATCAGCCGAAATGAGAACTTTCAGTCAGGGACGTGCGGGACAAAAGTACGCGAACCGGCCGAACCGGGCGAATCGGGAAAATTTGTCCCAAACGGTCCGAAAGCAAATGGGACATCTGGGCCGCGAGTACGTGAACCAGCCGGTTCGGCCAAAACAGGGAACTTCAGCAATGGGACAAATGGGACAAAGGGATGCGTGGGACGCGAAAAGCCGAAGCGGCCGAAGGCAGAGAAGAAAAGTCAACGTTTGACCCATGGAACTTCAAACGGCCATAACTTTTGACTCCGAGCTCCGATTTTCACAAAATTGGACTTTCTGGAACGAGCACGACGTCCTCTATGCCACAAAAATGGATTTCTTATTTTTAATGAGGGTAGATATATTTAAATAAGATAAATATATTCGGCTCCAGTCAGTTAATGCTCATTCCCGTCAAATGACAAAAAACGCCTGCCATGCCCAAAATAGCTTCCTGCACTCAATGAGCCATAACTTTGCATTTCTCAACAAAATCACATAAAATTGGTACCGTTGGAATCATGGTTCCAAGCCTGATGCACAGAAATCAATAAATTCTAGATTTGATTAGAAATTGATTGAGATTTTTAAGAAAACGTGGCCGGATTCAGAACAATGTTTTATTTGGTAGCTGGGAGTGCAATTAAGAGGCATGGCCATCATTCTTTCTCTGCTGCAGCACATGGGACAGTATGGGGAGAATTTTACAAGTAATGTATAACCATTTCACTCAATTTAATGCCTCTTATAGGTGGTTGAAGGACAGATTTCGGGATTTCCATTTTCCCTTCTCTTTTCCTTCTCATTTTTTCTATAAATTGGAGTGTTGGGCTCATTGTAAAGGGGAGAGTTTTTGGGTAGCAAAGCTCTGCCAAAATTTCTTTGTGAAGCTAGTGTGTTGTAGGCCCTTGTAGTGGACTCCTTGCATGGTGATCCAGGCCCTTATCTTGTAATAGACTGAACTGTGCATACCAGGAAGCAATAAAATACAAGTTTGTGGATGTATCTTCCCCTGCTGTGTTTTCTTGCATTCTTCTTGCCCTTTTATCTTTCTACAAGAATATTGTGTCTATTATTATGTTCTTGCAGGAATTCATTATCATTGTGTGTGCTTGGAATATTGTTGTGAATGCATTTTGCTAGATTATGGAGAACTGTCATCACCTCTTCTAGTGTGTACTTTGCCTCTGTATTTCACACATTTGGAGACTACTCTCACATCCTCCTTTTCTGGTGTATCACCGCTTTAGTGTAGGCTTTCATTTTATGCATTCTCTTTCCCTGGTCCCTTGGAAATTTAGATTAGAACAGTTAGCTTATCCTGCATTAGAGTAGATTGTGGCAGGTAGTTTAGGAGCAAGAACCAACTTTCTCTGGAGGTCTATCTCAAGTAGCAAGTCCCACAACTTGGAGATAGTACCCATGTTATCCAATCACACCGTGAGTTCAAGTATATGCACAGGGGTGCTGTGATTCGGTGATAACATTAACTTTTCCTCTTTTGCATTACAAGCATTGACATGTGATTTTTCCTAAGAAGGTGTATTATTTTGACTGTTAGAAATCATGCTTGCCATGGATAATTTTTTTCTTGGATTCATTTTTTTGAAATGTTGTTTCTTTCAAGGAATCCATTCTATTGAGATAAGAAAGGTTGTAAACAGTAATGTTGTTTGCAAATTATCTCTTTATAATAATGAAACCTTGATCAATTTCATTTATATAAGGTATGTTTTAATTATTCTTACCTGATATGTATGGTAAACTAACATTCAGAGGTTGAAGGAAATAAAGGACTAAACTCTTGTATTTATACAATTTCTTTGATCTTATTGGAAGTTCTTGCTTTGCATTCTACTGTAAGTAGTGTGCATGGATATTCTTGCTAATTTCTCTAGGATGTTGAATGGTATAAAGAGGATGGAGGTCTACTTTAGGAACTTTGATGGTAATAACCTAAGTCCTAGATCTTTAAGATCTATCCTAACAGATTCTAACCTAAGGTAAACTAGACCTACCTTATGTCTATGTTTACACTAATCTTGTTGCATCCTAACCTAAGTTGTATGTTTTACAAAGTGGGGATTTGGAAATAACCTAAGGTAACTATAGGTTTATTTCTAACCTATTACCTAATGCTAAATTGGTATGGGGTATGGTCTATCCTAAGATGGAAAATTTACCTAAGGAAATGTTTAAAAACCTAAGGTAAATACTTTCTAAACTAACCTAAGGTTGGATCCTAATCTAATGATATCTATCATAAACTATTACAAGGATAGAAAGGGGCCTAAGGGGAGTCTCATGCAAAATATGAGATGGTGGTGACAGTTTCTAATTCATTAATTTGATTTGATCTTGAATTTAAAACATTTAGGTACTGTTAGTTAGATAGAGGCATAGAAACTAGAGGGGATCCTAGTTGGCACCATCTCTAAAGTTAAGAAATTCATGTTCTCTTTGAATTTAGACTCACCAACTTTAGATGGCGGTGGCGTGGAGATATAGGTGGGAGATTAAAAATTAATGACATTAATGGTCATCATTTTTGGCGAGCAAACCACCTTGGAAACCATGCGAGTGGATTTGTTGGGAGTTGTTTGGTATTTAATGCATTCTAATTTTTACTCTATATGGAGCTCTCTGGTTCTTCAAACCAATAGTTCTATTTTTAGTTTGTCACTATTTTTAACTCCTTGGACCATTTTTGATCCAATGGAAGTATATGAGCCATTTGAGAAGGAATTTTTTTGTTTTTGATTTTGTTTGGAGAAGAAGGAGTTGTGAAGGCTTAGCTGGAAATATTATTCGAATCAACAGAAGCACTATCAGGCATGATAGGCTCTATCCATTAAGTCTGTTATGCTTTTCTCTAAGTGTCTTCATTAAAACAACTTTTCTCTCATGAAATATATGGGTCTTTTATTTTGTTATGATTACCATGCTTTCTTGCTTGATAAATCTTTGTTTTTATTTTGAGGAATCTCTGCTTGATAAGGTTGGAGATGGGTTGTTTTCCTGTTTATTTGATGTTGAATCCCACCTTAAATCTTGTGGTGATTTGAGTAATGAAGTGCATGCGTGAATATTTCTTGTTTGTTTAAAAAGGGGTTTATGGAAATGAAATGTGGCTTCAAGTTTCGAACTGATTTGTAGTTTGGGTTGTTGAAGGTAAATGAATACCCTTTGTTTTGTTGAAGTTTTGTTACTCCTGTTGGAACTGTATGATTATGCATGCTTGGATTCAGAGTTGTGTGAACTCGAATTTGTATAGAAAAACAATAAATGTGTGCCTTCTTCTTGAACTTATTGTATAATCTATCAGTTCTTTGGATTCGGTATTCGATGGGAGATGGGCTGATATTGGGTGTTTGGAATTATCTATTTTTGTGGATTCATCTTGTATAGAAACAAGAGTGAATGTTTTATTATTCCTATAAACTTTTTAGTTAAAAACTGAGTCGATTGGATTAAGTTCTTTATGGAATTAATGAGATAATTGTTTCTTGGACCCTTGGATTTTGATTTTATCTTATTGGGAATACTTGTGTGTGAATTATTTCCTTCTGATCATATTTATACTATGTATTGCTTTAAGTTCTGAGGAATGAACTAAAGGATAAATGATGAGGTCCTATTGGTTGGAGAAAATGTGATATTCAGCTTGTCTGAGTCGATACAAGGGTCATTCTCGTAGTCCTATTTGAGATTTCATTAAGTCAATCATGTTGTCTACTTCCTAGTTGAATTTGAAGTTGTTGATTTTGAATACCTATTCCTGATCTTGGTTAACCACTGGGTAACTTGTTGGAGTAAACTTGTTAAAATCTGATTGTTGTAATTTCATGGAAATTTGTTGAATGGGTATTCAACTTTTGGAGTTGATGGTTACTTAATCTGAACTAACCAAATCAGCTTAGTTTGATAGGTTTTCTTGATCTCTGTGTGAGTTGTAATAAATAAAATGTCTTGTCAATTTCTTAGATGTGTATAGTTAAGCCTGTCCATGGAATTGAAATGAAAGGAATTTAATCATTTCTTTAGATGACTTGAGCACTGTTAGACCTTTTGTTTTGCATCTTCTTGAAATCGAATCTTGATGGATTCTTCTCTATACATTCTATTGATGTTTTCTTCCATCTCTAAATGGTTACGATTATGAGTCAATCATTATACCGTTTTATCTTCACCTAGATGAAAATAATAAACTTAGTTTACATAATTGTAACCATGTTGATTTTGAATGACTATTGGAGACTGTAATCACCTTGTATGGTGATTAGCAACTTTTGTGATTGTGTCTCCTTTTTTATATGGGTATAATATCAGTTTCAATGGTTGTCCATGATGGGGAACCTTTCTTGAAATATGTTTCAAATGCAATAGTCACACATTCTATTTAAATTCTTCTTTTATGTGTTTTCTTTTATAAAAGAGTTTAGGATGTTGGGATTGGAGTGCATCTGTCCATATGATACCTTCTTCACATTTGATAGAGGGTAAGAATTCCCTTTGATCATGTCATTTGAATCCTTCTCTTTCATTCTCTAAGGTAAAGTCTAATCACTACCCCTTCAGAAATTATAAGAGGTTTTGTGTAGTGTTCTCTTTTCTTAGTTGCGAACGGGATTCGAGTTAGCCAAATTGTAAGGGAAGTTCTAAACTATTTCGTCATAGTTGTTCTTCTTATTTTGGGTAAATATTGTCTTATATTTAATTAGTTCAGTTGCATTACTTTCTTTAATGCTCTTGGGTAGTTGTCATTATTACTTGCTTATCCTCTTGACTTATATTAAAGGTTCTTAATAATTGTGATAGTAGATTAATATGGGATGTTGTGCATTGAGTAAATACTATCCTAATGTTAATGTATGGCCTAACTTGAGAAATTAGGCTATGTCATGGATTTAGAATTAGGATGTCACATCTGATATGTGAAACTCTTATTTACTTATATTGTTAGATGATTCATCCTAAATCTTTTATGAAGCTCGAATGAGCTTGGTTGTAGATGTCTTTTTGTGAAACTCTGTAAGCTGAGTTAGAAGGTTCCTACTCCTGAAAGTAACTCTATTTTGGTTAAATTGTGAATTTAATTTATGTATTTCAAATTCAAATGAATTGTGAAGGAAATAATTAGAAGGTACTTTTATTTGATATAGATAAGTGTTTTGGGTTGGAACATTATTTATCTGATATCATGCTAGAGAATGTTGATTTCATCATGATCTTACCTTAAATGTTATTCGAATTGTTTAACTATTCTTCTTTTATGGTTGATACAACTTATGAATTATTGTCTAATTAATGTCACGGTTTCATAAAAGAAGAGTTGGTTTAATGAAATAGTTAGTTGAAAGAACATCATTTTAATGCTTAGTGTTTATCATGCTTAGTTCAATGAACTGACCCCTGCTAGCAATTTTTGTATATGGACTTCATAAGTGATAAAGGAAGGCAATAAATTTCATGATGTATTGGTTGCTTGAAATTGGACCATTTATAAGAGAATTATTATTTATTATTAAGATGTATTAAAGGAAGGAAAGTTGTATTCTAAAATGATCTTGATGTCTGTTGACATGAAATATATTAATAATGAATAGTCTTGTAAAATGTGTATTTATCATGATGAATTGCAAAGATTGAAGTTACTTAAATTGATTTTGTCAATATTCTTGTTCATAATATGAAGGAAATTTGTAATCCCGTCTTTGATGTTGTCATTCATATTTGATTAGAACATTATTTATGTTGTTATTGAATATGTTGGATAAATGGGAATTAGTATAATTTACCTTACTTGAATGCAACGTACTAATTTGTTGTATTGGTGTTCTTTACCCAATCTTGTATGGTTAATTATGATGTTATGAATGTATAGTTAAAATATCGGATGTGTGAATAATATATGGGTATAATAAATCCTAATACTTAACCATAACGAGGAAGGTTCTCCTCCTCTCAAAAGGATACAAAATAAATGAATGGTATATGAGTTCGATAACCATTTAGAATTCATACCTATGAATTCTACTTTTGTAATGGAACCTATTCTCGGTTCTTATCCATTCCTTCAATGGTTGAGACACATTATTTAAATCTTATGATGTATGCTACTTCTATTTTGATTAATTGCACGTTAAGAAAAAATAGTGAACATAAAATCAATCATAAGTAATGAGATTTTATATTATTTAATCAACTCAAATAAGGATGGAAAACTTAAGGATTGTTGGGATTAGGGTTATGCAAGGTTTCGTGATTTGAATCTTAATCCAATGGTAATTAAGTGGATATGACCTCTTGAGGTGTGTAAATCATGATGAAGTAGTTTTGTCGGATGTTGGCACATGCCAATTACAAAACTATACCTTTGTGAAGACTTGGGTCTTCACGAGGATACAATGTTACAGTTGACATGTTGCAACACCCTTCAACATTGGTTCATCTAGATCTACTCAAACCTGGACTTGAACTTAGTTTCTCTCTAGATCAGGCTAAGGATATGATTTAGCATAGGAAGTGACTCTTAATGACTTAGGGTAACTTGGCACATTCAATTGACTTAGGTCGAATGAGTATGCCCATATACCCTAGGTCATTGTGAGTGGTTCCCTATACCAAATTATATCAATAACCTGGGTTAGGGTCAAACCTTGGACAAGTGGACTGACATGAAGTCAATAAAGACCATTTTAGATAACAGATGAGTGGGGTGAAGGATGTATTCTGATTAGATGAGTATGTCATCTAGGAATAGTAACATGAACAATATGTGGGAAATATTTGGCCAAAGTATCGCAAGTTGTTGGTTGTGTTGTCCTATGTCACCTAGTTTGAGAAATGTGATTTCAGATGAATATGGTAACAAATATTCAGATAGATTTCTTAAATAGAACACTCAATACCCATAATAGGGTAAGAGAACCAAGTATACATAGTATACCCATAGTATTCAATACTTAAGTTAACATGAGAGATCGGTAGCTCACCAAGTCATTTACAACTGCATATGGTTATCTGTTATGAGATTGATTGGCATGGAATGTGTGTTCTAAATTATGATTATCTAGAGCAAAGACATCATGTATAATTTTCTCCCCTTGTTTCTAAATTCTTCAAATGGGAATGTTACATGGCATGATAGGAAAATTAGGGACAAAAATCTTGAGATAGGACAAATGGTACTTCTCTACGATTCTAAGTTTCTACACAATCTAGGCAAGCTTAAAGTACATTGGTTAGGACCATATGTTATCACTCACATACTTGAAACATGATCTTGTCAGTTAGAAATGATTGATGGAATATAGTTACCCGGTTACTTCAATGGGAGTAGGCTGAAACCCTACTATAAATAAGTCTTCTTGGTGTTTGTAGTAAGGTAGTATTTCCTTTTAGATTAGTTTTTTAATTATGTATTCCCTTAATGTATTTCCTTCTTCATCTCTATGACTTGTTAATTTAGTTGTTGTTTTGTGCAATAAGCGTGTTTGCGCACCAAAAGCTAATTACTATTTGTGGTATTTTTATGCACATAGGACTACACATACTATTTATGTGGGGTTGTTATTGAGAAATAGGTACACATAAAGGATTAAACTACAGGGAACTATTCAAAGTTTGAAGAGTTGGTGAAAAGAATATTTCTTCCAAATGAGGACCATGGATGGAGATAAATGAAGGAACAATATAACACAAGGTAAGCGGCAGCCATGGAGACTACCAGGAGAAGGCACATTGATGAGGTACTCAGGTGCATATAAGTGTGTTGAAGAGACACTTGTAGCTAGAAGGTAGGAAGGTGCGCTAAAAGGTTATGACTGAGGCGCGAAGATGTACCATGTGGAAAATTATGAAAAGGGTCAATTAATGAGGAATGTTGGTAGGTGAAGGAGCAATAAATGCACCAAATTTTTGAAAATCTATATAAGGGAGGGATACAAGTGTAGACAACAAAATTGGGTCACACTCCTCTTGGTCCCTTGTCAAATAATTACCTTGAACACACTCACCTAACCATGGCCCCTTACACCCACTCTAATATTAATTTAATTAATTAAATTAAATTAATTTATGATCTCATAATATTTATTATTTAAATATGCTAATTGAGATAATTCTCACACCACCACCTCACCATAGACTTATTCTTAGTATGTTACCATAACTAACTAATACCTACCTAAACCCTAAAAATCAAATCCTACATTCCCTCTAACCAAATTCCCCTGTTAGAAAGGAAGATTCCATTTTAATCGGTGAAGAAAATCAAACAAGATCTAAGAAATCAAGTGGATCTACCCATTTTATTAAACCTATGAAATCCCACCCTAACCGACGCTGGTTACCTAGAACCACCACCGGTTAACCCCGAACCATTGTTGGTTACCATTTACTCCTGAAAACAACCTTATTTCATGGTTGGAACATTTTCTCGAGTGAGAGATGAAACTAGAGCTGCATGCAAGCGTAACTAGAATTTACACACACATCGAGCATCCACAACCAACATTAGATGCAATCACTTAGCCATTTATGTTCACAGGAGCATCTGGGGAAGCATCATCACCACACCAAATTCCATCCATCTGATCAACTACCATTTCCATCCATCCATCAAGTTCATACAACAGTAAGTATTTTGTTAACCAACATTCATCTACTTTCATTTTAGTAGGCTCTGTTACCTCTACTATTAGTTTCTACTTGCACTCCCATTCTCCCACCATTTACCTCCATGCAAGTTTGATCATTCCTTCACCCACACCATTAAATTACCCATACCCAATGGTCAAAGATCTCTGAGTATGCCTAAGATCTCCATAGAGCTTGCCATTTCCCTCTCCATTTCCATTTAGCCTCAGATCTATCCTCACATCAAGATTTTAATAAGTTTCCTCTACCCCAATCATACCGACTCTGGTTACCTAGAACAATTGCTGGTTTCACTTAAAATGACATCGATCATACTAGATCAACGTCGGTCTCTTTATTTTACCCTCAGACCAAGAAAAGAGCCTAAAATCCCCACCAAATACCCAAAACAGCCCAAAACTAGACCCTGACCAGTACTAGTACTCTGACAGAGACCTTGCCCTTCATATTCAATCATAGCTTATCCTGTTGTGAATGAATTTTCTTATTGTAGTCAAATGAGATACCTAAATCATTTTAACTACAATAGGATTTCATTTATTTTTAACATTGAATTGTTTTAAACAATGGATTGACAGCCGTTTATCAAGTATCACACTTCTCGGATCTAGTATACGCTAGGTAGTCCACTGCATATACTATTTAACTTCCATTTGGTGGTCTTGTTTTCTATTTCAGGTAGTTCCTCTTAGCCAAAAGGAAGCTCTCACAATCAGCTGTGGATCAAGAAGTCATACACGTGCAATGACCTTCAAAAATGTTTAACAAGTATTCCTCCTAACCCATTTACCCTTATCTGCTTTCGTAAATATTCAAAGAAATTCTCTAAGAATCTAGTGAAACATTTTGGCATGCTCGATGGGACCCATTTGGGGTTCCTTGCATTTCTTTCTTTCTAGGTGAAAATTTGTATGTTTTTTTCCTTTCTGAAAGGTTCTCACATTAAAATTTCTCCCTTAGAATATTCTCTTTTTCTATTTGTCTCAAAGCAATCATGTTTTAGTGCTATAAAAAAACTCTTCTTCTCTTTCATGTGTGCTTGTATTAGTGAAAGAAAATACTCTCTCTTATTCATCTTTTTGTGTCATCGAATTCAATATTTCGATTTGGGCTTAAAATCAACTACATCTCATTCTAATTTAATGCATTAGCTCACATTAAATGAGGGAAACCTATACGCTGAATGTCATGCCCAGATAATTGTTAAAAAAGCGAATCATAGAAAATCACTTCCTTTCTCTTCTTCTCTCTCTCGATTCTTACCCAAACATCACAAAATTGGAAAATATACACATTCTTAAAAAAATCTTACCTGGAAGAAGTTGTAGATGATCACATGATCACAACACATTGGGCACCCAACTCGTTACTTCTGTCAAGTCATTATCTTAGAGGACAGCCCGCCCCCACCATAACATACCTAAAACCTCTCCTTGTAGATAACCTTCTTCATAGGAAGCCTTCCTCACCAAAAACTATATTCTAAAGTTCCCGAGTCAGTCTTCTAAATAGCATAAGATGAACAAACATAAATAAAAAAGCACTCTTAAGATCATATTTTTTTTCTTAGTGTTTCTTCTTGGCTTGCATTTTGATGTGAGAGGACATGTTCTTCACCTTTTTATTTCTCCTTGCACACTCCTTATCATAGTTGGTGTATTCCAACTTCGTCAGAGTGTGCTTGAACTCATTTTCATCATTCTTAGAATTCTGGGTTTGATTCCACACTTGATTTTAAATCAAAACCACCTTTTCCTCATCTTTGTTTCAATTTCATAGTAACCGGTGTCAATCTAGCGACCGTCATCGGTTACCCTCTAACCGTCACCAGTTTTACCCAATTGGTGTTAGTTTACTATTCTTTTGGTTAACCTACCCAAAAGGACACCTGTTTCATATTCTTTGTTATTCAGAGTCTCTGTAACTCTCATCATCTTCTCTATCCTAATAAAATCCATCTACATCTTATCTACCTAGAAGATTATTAGCCTTTTGCCTTGTTTTGGCAAACTGTCCATTTTCCACAATGACCAACCATGGTTACCATGTGGTACGTCGATCTTCTCTAACTAACATCGGTTACCTGTTTAAATTTCCAGTTGAGATTTTGTACCTAATCCACCTACCACCTCCTATTTTTCCTATTTCTATTATATTTCTATGTCATTTACAGAAAGCAGTCCTACCACATTAGTACTTGTTCACATGGTGTTGACTCATAGCCAAGAAAATGCCCTCATATTCCATGCTAGTTGTCAACCACTCCCACCTAGTTCTTCACTACCTTCCATTCTATCACCCATGGATCTTACCCAACCTATCACTATCACCACAAGGGACAAGGAGTTCACATGACTCCTTAACCAAAACCCTTCTGCCTTATAGTTCTATCTTTCCCACTCATCCACTCGAGATGCCTCGGGTCAATTGATGTACGACATGCCCGTATCTATCCCCCTGACTCTCATTCGTACTTCAGTCCCTTCTAGCTCCATGTTACCCGCATCGGCCTTGACCATTTCACAACTAGGCCATGTACTTAATATGACCACCACATCTGCCACATCTATTGCACCCGCAACATCCACTATACCTTCATCCACCACCTAGAACATAACCTCATCCATGCCTATTATCTCACATATACCCATAACAACACAACCACCCCCGGTGTCAATGACCCCTACCCCATTTCAAAACATTGTCCTTTATATTCCATAGTCCTTAGCCCCCATCGCTACTAAGGTTACCTCAACCCTTCCACCTCCATATACATACTATCAATAGCCTCCCATTTCATCCATCATTCATTCAAGGTATGTACCTCCTATCTCACTCCCTCATTCCCAACCTACCTATGTGGCATCGCCATATACTGGAATGCCACCTCCATCATATGTACAACACCAATCCCCTTATGCTATAGGAGGTACCCATCCATCACCACCTACCAATGATCTCATCAAGTTAATGATGGACAAGATGTAGACACTGGAGGCATCGGTTTCTGTCTCGCGTAACTCTCTCACCTATGACTAAATTTTAAGCGAACCTATACACCCATCTATTCCTATTCTTCCATATCCCGTACATTGGGATATTCCTAAATTTAACCACTTCAATAGCATCAAGGACCCATAATAGCATTTACGGTCATTTAAAAATGGGTCTTATCTCGATCACCCATGATGACGCTTTGCTTCGAGGACATTTCCCATGTCTTTGACCAGGCCCACATTAGAATGGTATAGTGGGTTACCTAGGAATTCTATCTTTTCATTTTATCGTAGCCCAAGCCTTCTTAGATCACTTCTCCATCAACATTAAGAAGGTGACCATGACTGACCTCTACTCTATGCATCAATATGATGACGAGTTTATCACAGATTTTTCCGCTCGTTGGCGTAGCCTGATCAATCAACTCACATTCCAATTACCACAAATTGAACTCATAGGGCTCTTCACTTAGGATTGTACTAGACATATCTCAATCAATCTTGCAGTGCAAAATTTTTGAACCTTTGATGAGGATGGCACAAAATCTAGAGATTCGTGCCATTAAAGAAAAGAAAATTCAATTACACAATAAAACTCAACATTTAAGTCAAATGATACCTCTTCTTCTTTGAAACCACGTAATAATTATTTAAAATCCAAGGAACTACTAATGTAGTGGTACTCAAGCCCGCCCACTCATGCATCAAATTAGGCTAATCCCTCATTGAATCTTTCCCTATACTGCACCTTTCAATTCGATGAGAACAATGGAAATACACCCCAATCGGGAGCCTTATTCTTCTGTCTTAGAAAATCTCATTAAAGTGGGGCCATCACCCTTCCTCCTATAAAACCACACCTGGTTTTGATCCTACTACCTACACCTACATGGTACAAAGAGCATGACTTTTGTAACTATCATCAGGTAAAAGGTCATAATGACGGTAATTGCATCACTTTCAAGAACATTGTCTAGGAAATGATCGAGAGTGAGTTAGTCTTGGATAATCTGAATGCACCTGTCAACCAAAACCTACACATCTTCAAGAAACCATTTACTAATCACACCCCTTCTTTTTATCAAACTAGAGAGACCTCAACTAATGATAGCCATACTCGTGAGGTCCATTCTATTTTTAGTGATGCACCAGTTGCTTCCCAATTACCTCATATTCCTTCCATAGAGGAAATATTGGCCCGAATCCCTCCACCTACACATGAACCAACTTCACCTATTCCTCCACCCAAAGGGGAACACCCTTTAGTGTCCTCCCTCACCTGTGAAGGATTCTTTTGTTAACATCAAGACCATTTCACCTTTGGCTTCTCCACCTAGATAGCCATCACCAGAAGTACCTCTCTGACCCATGAGAGATTCTTCTATATCTCCTCCACCCACGAGAGAGTACCCATCATCTCCTCCACCTATCAAATATCTAGTAGAAATGTTGTTACCTCTAGGTGATCATTCTCCATCACCACCCAAGTTCCTGTGACTTAATTTCAGCTCTCTTACCCACAGAGGCTAAATCTAGTGAATTCTCCATTTCTAAAACACATTTTATGGGAATCTCCATTGGATCCACATTAACCCCACTAACTACAAGTGTCATTCTCATGCTTATCTCGACCACCTGGATTATGTGGATAGAGCCTTACTTTGAGGTTGTCTTCTACTTATTGTCTCAACAAAATGCAGATGTCACTCACCGACACCTCCTCTATCTATCTAAAAGTATTCAATCGATCAAACCAAACATAACCACAACTATCAAAAATTATCCCATGCTATCACTCATGGCTCGACTTACACTGTACCCATAACGCAACATGCATCTACATCTAAACCCACACCTACACCATCTTCCTTGCCTAAAACTATTACTACTTTAGGGGTCATCCCAACGGCTAGCCTTACTCATCCACCCATCAAATTAGATTAAGATACATCCTCTAAAGCCAACATCAAACTTAATCCACCCCCAAATAGAAGAACCAATCCCCTAGATCTCGTACCCCAACCTTGTCGATCACACCTTCATCCCCTTCACCCCTTCCATCTGTCTTAGGACCTCACCCCTCGACCACCGGCTTAGAAACCTCGACCTGCTAGTAAATTAAAAATGCAGCAACCTATTTCTCCCTCACAGACCTCTAATATACCCAAGCACCCCACACAACATCTGCCCACACCTGTAACATTTTTACCACCCATACCTCCAATACCATTGATAACTTCTTCACTACCCATGACACTTCATTCCCTTTCCCTTACACCTCCTGCACAACCTACACCATCTACCTCCATAGCACCTTGGTTATCCCCATGGGTAACCTGCCCTCTTCCACCATCCACTTTCCCCTCTAAATCTCATGTGCCCATATCACCTTTACCCAAGAAGGTGCAACCCAAAGGCAAAAATCCACTACCCTCTAATAAGGTAGTTAAACCAACCACACACTCTATTTCTAGTTCATCTACCATGCCCTTACCCAAGAAGACATGACCAACACCTAAGACCATGGCTCAACCCACTCCCTCTCTTGCAAAGACCCTTCCTATACAATCAACCACACCTGCACCCAAACCCACATTCACTTCCCATTGTGATCCACTAGCGAGATCCTATGCCAAAATCTTAACCAAACTCCTCAAAACTCTTATCATCACATTACTACCTCTTAGACCTTAGACCCACTCAAACCAAAACATAAAAGGTTTGATGAAACCAAAATTTTCACCTAGCATCGTGTGCTAGGACAGGATGTAGAGAACTGTAAGTCCTTGAAAACTATTCTTATCTAGTTGTGTCCTCCTGAAGATAACTTTAACTATGATGACCTTCTCGATGAGGACCCCATCTTGTCAACACCAGTTTCTATAGTTATTCCCTCATTTCCTACTCAGCTACCAAGACCTCCACCTCCACAACTCTTAGATCCACCTCTAAGATTTGAAATTAACATGGTGCGCATAAGAGAATTTTTCAAATCTCCACCCAAATGTTGGTGTGCCAAACTCATTTCATAAGGTTCCTTCCGCCTCTTGGCTTCTACCCTTCCTGTCACTACACCTTTCATGGCTCACCTACTTCACCTACGTCCTCTCCTCAAATCATCATCATCCACATTGCACCCATGCTTAGAAGGAATAAGGAAAATAAAAGGCAACCGACCCACCGACCAACCCTATACCCAACATACCATCTGCACCCTCACCTAAAGTCACTATCCACGGCCCCATATATCCTATTTCCAATGGGGTTATACATCATATGATGATCAAACAATTACACCAATCCTCCCTCAAATGTCCTTATATGACCTCATTCAAACCTTTGAATCCCATCACCAAGCTCTCATGGAGGTTCTTTAGTCTATTAAGGTCTTACCCAATGACCCTACACCCGTAGCCTCCATTATTACACTTCATCATGTAGCCTCTCTCATCAAATTACCACCTTCTTCTACACCTCCACCTACTCACCAAGTAGCCACCCTCAACTTCTTAGATGAAGAGATTGCACCGCACCAAACCAATGACCTAGATCTATCCCTTTTCATCTTCATCCACATTGATAATATACATGTACGATGTGTTATGATTGATGGGGGTGCTAGCATTAACATCATCTCCTCCCATGCATTTGACCAAATGCACATACCTCATTTCAATTGTATGCATAAACATCCCATGCTTTATTACATTCATTTAATGATGCTATCACCTTTACACTTGCACCATCATCCTCCATGTTTACATGGGCCTCCACATTGTTCCGAGTTATTTTATGTCTTAGAGGGGGAATTTCAATATAACCTTTTGCTTAGTAGACCACTGGATTCATGTTATGGGTTGCGTTCCTTCCAATTTACATCATTGTGTGAAGTTTGAGCATGAAGGGCACACCTATACCATTTTTCCTGACCCATCACCTTTCAAAACCTACAATATGCTTTACTCGACCCAATGACGTGCTTATACCCATTAAGGCGTCTTCATCCCTGACCACTTCCTCTTCACCTACACCTCCACCCACTAGTTCCACCACTACCTCAACCACACCTAACTCCTTCATCCTTACCGCCACCAAAACTTCCACCGCTAATCCATTAGCCTCCCAATTAGTGGCTCCACCTCCAATCCAATCTCTAACACATCGTCTATCCCAACTACCCACATATTTACAACCAATCCATTGGAAGGCATTTTTCAATGCCTCACTCTGGGGGAGTATTGCCTATATAATGTCAACACATTCCTTACTCCACAATAGTATGAAAGCCTTCACTAACACCCTCACTATGATCACCGCATAGGAGAGCATATCCTTTACGGTCCTCCCCACCTTTGCACCAATCTCACATATGGGGGACTTGATACTGCCACTTATACACCTGAACCACCATAAAAACCCACCCATTTTCTACCGACCTCCAGTCACTTACCAATTACAATTTTTCCCACACCTTCCTACACCGATGTGTATGGAAGGTTTTGGTTTTGGCTTTTACAAGAAAGGACATCACATTTTTATTCCATGTACTACCCACAAACATAACAACCATAGTGGTATCAGATTTTCTAAACTACCTACCAAGAAGGCTCGCATCGAACTCATTGAGGATATCGACCCTTCTCCACCTTCTTCACCACCTTCACCGACAGAGTCGATGGATCCAAAATCCATCCCTCCTAACTTTTTTTTTTTTCATAAACACCATTTCCTTGGGGCCTCTGACTTATCAATGTGAGGGTGAGGCTCCCTCTTCTCTTCCCTTCCTGTATCCTGAAATGATCGATGACAATACACCTTCTATTAATGTCATTCAATGTCAGGATGATGAATCTATACTCACCTACCTTGGTGTAGAAGACTCATATATTCATCGGTCGTTACCATCTAAGATGCAAACCATGTTGAATGAATCGACTATCAAAATCAACATCCACACTTAGGATGACCCACACATTCTAAAGATTGGCCAATCTTTAGATGCTGCTAAACAAGAAGCCATCACTTCTTTTCTCAAAAATCATAACCATGCTTTTTCTTGGTCTTATGCTGACATGCCCGTATTGACCCCACCATAGTGGTCCACAATATTGTAACCATTCCCGATGCCAAACTTGTAAAACAAAAGCTGAGAAAAATGCACCCTCACATTGCTCTTCTGGTCAAAGAAGAACTTCAACGCCTTCTTTCTGTTTCCTTCATCTTACCCATTGATTATCCCCGATGGATTTCTAACATTTTACCAATCACTAAGGAGACAGGGGGACTTTGCATTTGCATATATTTATGTGACCTCAACCTAGCTTGCCCAAAAGATGACTTTCCTTTACTCGGTATTGACCAACTAGTTGACCTTACCATTGGTCATGAGATGCTATCACTCATGGATGGTTTCCCGGAGGATCAACATAAAACCAAATTCATCACCCCTTGGGGACCTTCATTATCGAGCCATGCCTTTTGGCCTTAAAAATTTTGGTACTACATATCAGCGGAAATGACTTACATCTTCCATGAAATCATGCACTATATATTGGAAGATTACGTGGATGATATCCTTGCCAAATCTAAACACCAATCCAAGAACCTTACGGTCCTAAAAACCATCTCAGTAATCCGCCTCATTAAGTATTGTGTTCACCTTTAGCCCAAGAAATGTGTCTTTGCGGTTCTCTTAGGAAAGCTCTTGGGATTTATTGTTTCCTTACATGGTATAGAGGTTGACCCTGCTAAAGTAAAGGCCATTCTTGAAATGCCTCCGCCCACTAATGCGTGGCAGCTCTGTATCCAGGAAGGTAAGTTGCAGTCTATTCACCATTTCATTTCATAACTTTCAATCCTTCTACCTATACATCTCTACTATTGATCACTCCTTAGGGGCCATGCTCGCTCATCGCGATGAACAACATAGGGAGAAAATGGTTTATTACATAAGCCGTACTCTTCTAGAATATGAAACTCAATACACTCATGTAGAATTTTTTTTCTTAGCCTTAGTTTTTGTTGCCACCAAACTTCCCCATTACCTACTCAACCACAAAAACCATGTCGTGACCAACACCGACCCCTTACACTTAATGTATGCCAAAACTTACCAAAATCAACAGGTTGTATGTTGGCTTATGCTTCTAGCTGACCTCTACCTTGAATTCATCCATCAAAATTCCATCAAGGGCCAATTTGCCAAAACACCTATTTCTGGGGATCAACCCTCTAATTTTGACTTTCCAAATGAGTCTATTGCCACCCTTTCCTTGGATGAACCTGCTTACCAAATAACACTCTTCTTCGATGGTTCCAAGTGTCGGTGTGGGGGTGGGGCTAGTTTTATCCTCATTACGCTTGATGGTGAACCCATGCCTTTTTATTTCAAACTCAATTTTGATTATATAAACAATATTGTTGAATAAAAAGCACTCGTATTGGGTCTCCATGCTGCCTATGCCTTAGATGTCAAGTCAATCAACATCTTTGGTGATTCTCAATTGGTCATAAACCAAGTCAATAGTATATCCAAAGTCGTAATGAGATACTTCAAAAGTATAAAATCATGTGGACATACTTTTGACCACCTTCAACCCTTACGCCCTTCAAACCATTCCACATCCTACCAACAAATTTGTAGATACCATGTCCCGCTTGGCTTCTCAAATACCCACTTCACCCACCAATTCTAAAATCTTTGTCATTGTATAAAGAATTCAATCACCCTCTTATTTACCTCGGGATGTTTACTCTATTGGAACCGTTACTCCCACCCGAGTGACCTTTGGTATAAAAATACTCGAATATCTTTCCCTCTCCATATTACCTCTAAACCTCACTCATAATGGAAAATGCACCTTTCTTAAAAGGGTCTCTCTTTATATCGTCATGGGTGGGCTCCTCTATAAGCATGGATTTGATGGTATTCTCATACGAGTGTCTTACGAGTTCTAAAATTCTTATACCATTAAGGAATTTCATGATGGCATATGTGGATGTCACTTCGGTGGCCTTACTATTGCTAAGCATATTCTTCACCTAGGCTATTACTAGCCAACCCTTAACTATGATTTTTGTGATTACATTAAGCATCATGTAAAATGCCAACAACATGCTAATCTTCATCATACACCCAGTCATGCCTTATAGGTCACTGTGACCTTTAGCCATTCTCTCAATGGGGTTTAGACCTTGTCGAGATAAATCAACCCCCATTCTTCCCAATGACATCAATGGATCATCACCACTACCAAATATTACACCAAATGGGTTGAAGCCATACCTCTCATCTCCAAGAAAGCTAAGAAAATATGTGAGTTCATCAATCATCACATTATTTGTCACTTTGGTGTCCCACATTGCCTCATCACTGATAACAACAAACAATTCAAAAATAAAACCTTGCGGAAACTTTCATGATGCCTTCATTATTTAACTAAGTTTCTCGTCACCATATTACCCACAAACCAATGGCCAAGCTGAATCCACTAATAAAACCTTAAAAAAATTCTCATGAAAGTGGTTAACGATATAGGAAGGACTGACATACACACATTCCTTTCGCCCTATGGGCATACCGCACTAGTATTCACACTTCCACTACTACCACCCCTTTTTCTATGGCTTACAGTACAGAGGTTGTTCTGCCTCTCGAAGTCCAGATTCCATCTCTTCGTATTTCTCTCCATGACATGCTCAATGATGATGACTTATGCTAAAACCATTTAACACAACTTGAGTTATTAGACGAACTCCATCTTAACGCTCTTGACCATCTTAAAATTTACCAAAAATGTATCAAACGTGCCTATGAAAAATGTGTCCATGAATGAACTTTCCAAGTCGGTGACCTTGTCCTGAAGGAAAATCAACATGTAACCAAAGCGAGAAAAAAAAGTAAACGGGGAAAATTTTCTCTTGATTGTCTTGGACCATACATCGTGAGTCATACTTATGGATTAGGTGCATATCATTTATCTTCACTCAATGGTAAACCCAAACCTAAACCCCTTAATGCCTTACATCTTTGACCATTCTACTGTTGACTTTTAGTCCTACCTCACCTTCTACCACTTTTCATGCTTGTCCCATGAGTGCTATTCACTTTCTTCCTTTCACTATGCCATCCCTAACGATTAAACAAGAATCATGTGCGTACTGTCACTTTTTGTCCTCTCTTAAATCTATGTACCACAGACTCTGCACACGGCATAATTCTCATGGATACTTTATGCCTTCTTTCGATGAGATCCCATGGTCATTTCACCTTGCTTTTGAACAAGAATCTGATTCTTCACCTTAGTCTTGTCCATGAATTAAAATCACTCACATGGGATCCAACTCCTTCATTCAAACTTCCAATAAAAAGACAACTCCCTCAAAATGACATCTTTCTCTCTACATCACTACTATAAATAGAATTCCCCCTTGAATTATAGTTATGTAAAGCTTACTTAAAAAAATCGAAAGCTTCTCGCATCGATCAAATTTGCAAAGACCTCAAGGAGTTAATTTCCTCATCCCATATAGACTTCCCGCATCGATCAATCTATCTCAAATATAAGTCAAAATAGAAAACTTTTTCATCATGGACTTGCTCATTGTGATCTTGGATCTCTTTCCAAAAGGCATGCTATGAAATACCATATAAACTAAGCACTTTTCACCTTCTCACCATTCACACTTTCATTTTCTACCACCTCAAGGGACCTCCACTGGAACCATGAAATTTGGTGATCATGTGACTACTCTTCACCTTTATAATAATAGATCATGTAATGTCTTTAGGGTCTTACATTCATTAGCTTATCTAAGGTATGACCCACCCATTATGATCCTCACCAATCAGGTGCTTCTCTTACATCCTCTAATCTTTTACACTTATTCATTCCATATTGATTATCCTATACAGGACTAGACCCTCAATGCTTACCTTTGGGAAATTTTCCTCTTTCACCACCATCAAATTAATATCACCCAAGCCTATTTTCCCATAGTTCAACCATACCTAAAAGACATAGACTCAACCATTCCTATAACCTACCAACCTATTCTCACACCTCCTTATATTTTCCCTAGGTTATGGGAGAACTACATCAGCCTGAGGTCCCTTTTCAACAGGACTATGTAGGCAACACTCTGAGGGCATGGGGCCCTTGGAGGTTAGCTCGACCACTCTTTACCCTAACCAATTCCCTTTCCCTCTTTCCTAGTCACATTCTCCCCTAGTAAGTTTCCTTTTTATATCAATAATTGGAAATTAAACCAAAAAACCATCAATTACTTAACATCTTTGTCATCATCACTCATACATTAATTTCATCTTGTCTATCATTTCTTTATCATTGTCATACATTTTCCCACAAAACATGTTAACATGATCCACATCATCATTACTTGCACAAATTAATGAATTAGAAACTCAACCATTCCTAAACCCACCTAAACTCAAGCATGCCTATGACATGAATCTATCCATGTATCGTGACATGACTCAATCCATGCCTATGACCTGACTCCATCATGCCTATAACCTGACTCCACCATGCCTAAATACCAACCTGACTCAACCATGCCTATGACCCGACTCCACCATGCCTAATGCACCTAGTTTCCATCCATCTATCCATAACAATCAAATTCTATCAACACAAATATATCATCAGAAAATCATCCATCTCATCATAAAACTTTGTGTATACATACAATATGCACTGATATCACATAATATTCATCCCTCAAAAACTCTTATATACAGCCTCACCATCTTTGGCATGTAGTCCGGTATATGATAAAAATCTCAAAACCTCTCATATACATCCTCAATATCTTCGGCACTTAGGCCGGTGTATATAAAAAAATCTTAAAAACTCTCATTTACATCCTCACTATCTTCGACACACAGGCTGGTATATGTGTCAAAATTTTGATATCAATAATAAAATAATCATGCATAGAGCTCAATCATTGCCCCATATAATGTCCAAACCTATCTCATCTGTCTCCTCCTCGCTCCTCTATCCCAAGATCCGGCTAACCTCCCTCCACCTCACCTTGGTCTCGGCCCCGATGGTCCCGCCTCGGATCTCGCCTCCATGCACTAGTGGCCTCACACCGAACCGCCCCCAGAGCTCATTGGCCCCATGTACTCTCCCCACTATATGTGAGGGATCTGATCCTCTCGGTCAAGGCCTATTTTTCTCTATATTCGGCATATGATAAGACATATATACCCATTGCCATCAAATGATCATAGTAGTATCTCACCTCGCCCATGACATATCTCAATATAGCAACGGGTAATATTTTTTATGGTTCCATTGGCCTCGACCCTTCCCTAATCCCACCTAAATAATTGGACTCTTTCCATGCCCCTGTGGTGGTGCCATCAGCCCCAGAGCCTATACCTATATCTAGGCCTTAAGGTCTATTATCTATGCATGTGCGGTGGGCCAATGACCCTATAAACCTATAACATGTCCCTATGTCATGGCCAACTAGCCCTGTAAACCTATCACTTGTGCATGTAGGGTGGCTACCTATACCCCATATCCATCTCCACCCTCTCCCTCTCCCTCCGGTGTGGGTGTTGGTCCATGTACTCCTATTCTTGAAAAGTGGCCACCTATGCCTGTAGGGTCACAACTTATGCCTCAGCCCCTATCGATGTCCCTATACTATGCCCAACTAGGTCACCAGGGTAGCCACCTCTTTGTTATAGGGTGTCTCTTTACACCGTGATGGTAGCCAAATCTAGCAGCCCTAACCTCAATGGTATTGTTTTTAGTTATGTAGCCCACCACTTTGTCATACCTATTTGTCACCCCAAAATCATCTATCATCGGTCAACCAGCTACTCCTCTTGCCCGGTCGGCACTGTAGGTTATGGTAGATACATAGCCCTCTCCACATCATCTCTCCTATACTGAGGGAAGGGTGGAGGTATATCCTGTGGTAACCCAAAATGTTGTCGACTGGTCTACGGTATCAACTCATGCTCCCCGCCCACCACCCCTCTATCTACTGATAAATTTGTAGTCCATCCAGCTCCTTTGCCATCTACTTGTATGATGAATAACCTACATATGGACTCCAAATAATGTCCACACTAGAAAACCCCTCCAATAATCACTTGTAATAGGCTACATCATGTGTTACTTTAGCCACTCGATGCTCTCCCATAAATGCGCCTTCAACTCACTAAAAAAACCAGGCTCAAATGAATTAGCTCGGGGCATACTAATTGGACATACACACACAATGTGATCTTAGGCCCAACAATATAATAGGAATGTGCAACACAAGCCGAACTGTTGTAATCACCCATAATGCCACAACTCCTGTGTATAGCTATACCAAAGCAACGTAGGCCCCTATGTAAATCGAGTCTTGCTCTCCACCATGGTGTGAAGAACCCCCATTAGTGACCATGGGAATCTCCCACCCTCGGAAACAGAAATGCAAAACAAGTGATCGCTCTATCAAAAGTACTACTATCATCATCTCCTTGGGGTAGGCTTGGTACATCATCTCGTAGCTCATGCTAACACTATGGAATCCTAACAAGGCTAGCCCCTCTCCAAAAAATGGTAACAATAACTCCTTAGACACCTCTCGAGGAGATCGGGTACACATGTGTACCTTATATAAGTAGTATCAAGATCCAGTAAACATCCTCTAAGGTGATCATGATCTCACACATCAAAAATGAAATGTATTGGTTGTTGAATCCCATCTATCGATGAGAGCAACCATCAAGCTCACCTCTGGACTACGTCTTTGGTAGCGTCGATACCAATCAAACCCACATCTACAACATGGATCCACAAGTAGGGGAGGTACTCTATCCCTCATCCGCAGCTGGTCCTTGGTCTGCATACAACCGACCGAGTTATATCAATCAAACTTGACCATACACGCATTCCACCTTTCCACCCCCAACATACCACTTACCCTAACTAACTCAACCTTTCACCTATTTCTATGCCCTCAATCAACACCACCTATCTACCCATGCCTTAGACCCTTACCTATTTTCATTTTACCCCTCGCACCGATTTTTCCTTATTCACCCACCTACCCATACCCATAAATTTCCCCTACCTAACTCTCCCTACCCCTACCTATCTGTCTATAATTCATCCATTTACACTCCTTGAGAGCTTGCCTCTTTAGCCTCCCGATCAGCATTGTTCAACCTAAATCGACCACGGTCTACTATAGCCACATCATTTGTCACATCTTGTGATTGATACCGAGTCTTTACCCACCGGCGCTTACTAAGAGTAAATCGACGCGTCGATCAACTTTGTTGCAACGACAAGCCCACCACGCCCTCCCATTTTTCTCCCACATTCCTTCTTTCTACCAATTTCCCCTACCCATACCTACCCAATTACCTATTCCCACCCCTTATTTATCTAAATCTACCCTATCTTGTTCCCTTTTTCACATTAAACCCCCACATTCAAATTTTAAAACTTTCCTCCCCAAAACAAATCCCCTTTTCTCTCCTACCCAATTCCTACCCTCTACCTACTTTGAAAAAAACAAACCAATCGAATAGCCTCTTACCTCATCATACTATCATTTGTGTAGTCACTTTTGCACCCACTAAGAACAAAGGAACCTCATGCATGCCAACCTATCACCCAATAGTCTTGGGCACTCACCCGAGGCATGCGAGAAGGAGCCAAGTCTCTCTTTTATGTGAGTCTAGTGGAAGGCATAGCTCATGATTCTGACTTAGTGATTTAATAGACATGAAGGGCTATAGAGCTCAGGACGACTTCTACACCCCTTCATTCATAATAGAACCAAAGTGTGCAACAAAAATAATAGAACTAAGAGTTGTAAATCCACTAATATACTTAACCATTCAAGTAAGATTCACGATTATGCAAGAATGAAAGTACAATAGACATATGCAGAGAATACAGAGAAAGAGTCTTAATACATTTGTCATGGTAACATTATCACATTCATTCATAGTGTTTACTTATAAAAGATTACAGAAGGTAGACCGTAGGCATGCACCATGTGTGGATCCATACATGTATTCTCATAAGACAAAAATTTCATTCCCCATTTCCCCATTACATCCTTACTAAAATTCTCTACCTATTTTCATCGATACTTCTCACAAGTAATTCTATAGAGCTCCACTACCACACTTTCTTCTCCTCTTCTTTGCTAAGGGAGCACGTATAAATAGGCCTCTGAGCTCTAACAAACTCCTCTATAGCCTCAGATCTAGCCCCAAGTGTCAAGGTGTGCGTCACCCCGGGCGCATGCCTCTCCATGTCATGATTAACTTTTTGGATATTTCTATCGCAAGGTATATTCCCTTGAGACACCCTGTCGCTTGGTGGAACCTTATCCAAACGAAACACGTTCTTCATGTGTTATATCCTAAAGGACAAAATGGCTAAGTCTTGAATTGTTCTTCACGTGGCGCATGTATCCTTGGTTCTTCAAGAAGCCTTTTGAACTCGCTTTACATGCCTACACTTGCGTGCTTCCCCAAACCATGTGCGCCTACACGCACTTAAGATTTGGAAGCTATATTAGGGGCCCAACATTACCACACACTTCACCTATTCTCCATCCTCGAGAACCTTCTCAAAGAATGCAGTACAAAATAATGCAAGGCCTTGCCTTGGAAAAGAATGGGGGTAAAGAATAAAGAAAGGGGAAGAGAAAGAATAGGGGGAAAATTTCTTAAAGAAGGAGGAGGTAAAATTTTTGTTGGAGGTCGGCCTCTAGTGTACTTCAAGCACTGAATTGCTTCTAAGCTTTAGTGTAGATGTTTCCAACCAGGGTGCTCACCTCGTCGTAAGTTAGCCCCTCCCCTTGTGTGGTAATGGTTTCCACCACAGTCTCTAGTTCTTTAGCGTGATCTTCCAGGGCATCCATCTTCCTTTCGATGACCTTGTAGAGCTCTTTTAGTTAGGTTTTGATTGAGACTCACCGGTTCTCAATGGCTTCGGATTTCTTTTCTACCTTGGCTATGATCCTTTCCCACTCGGCTCTATTTCCCTTATTCTTTTCTATGAATTCCTTCAACTCAGATTCTTCACTGGAAAACAATATATTTTTCACTTTGTCTTGATCTGTGTAGTGGTTGTAAGTAACCCCTGCGGTTTGTACAGCTGTTCTTACATCGGTGAGCACCTTGTTGTATTTGGCCATGAGCGTGATGACCTTCAACTTGTCTTCTTTCTCCAAGTGCACTACTACTACTCTTGATGATTCTAATGCCAAGGGCTGCCTCTCCATGGTGATGATCTAAGTCAAGTCCTCTAGGCACTCCAGGAGGATCTATACTTTTACGCAGGAGGGTTAAAGTATGGTTGCCTCCGATAATCGATTGGGAGATGAGCTCCACCTTCTTGGAAACTTCACATACCTGGCCCTTTCCTCTTAAATATCCCTATGAATTTGAGTGCTGATTAATTTCTTGAGGTTGAGATCCTTCGTCAACTTCACCACTTCTTCCTTCATCTTCTCTAATAGGTCCTCTAAGACTCTAACCCCTGTCATTTCTCTCAAGAGCCTAGCCTTGATTTCCACCGAGAATTTTTTTCAGCACATTACACACTTGCTCATCCGATAGTAGTTGTGTGTTTACAATGGGGTTTTCCTCCTTTCCTTTGGATAGCTTCAATACCACTCCTTGGTTAATCTTGAATTAAAGCTCATTGAGGTGGGAGTCGAATTCCTAAGATATCATCTTCCTCATTTCTCGGTATTCACCCTCGGGTCAAAGGACTCCATGGCGGTGAGCTCCTTAGTGGGCATGGTACTTTGGAAATCCATGCGTAAAACTTTGTTAGGGTCATCAATGTAACCCATCATTGTTCTTCCCCCTTCCGCACATATACTTCTCGTGTGCATGCCCTTGGGAACAGCTAGATTCCGAGATATTTGGGCCTTTCTAGCTACTTCCACTCTTCTCTCTCTACTCCTTGAACTCACCAAGCACGAGCTCGTGTTGTGCCCTAAGTCTTCGTTGACCAAGGCATCAATTATATTCTTTTCCTCCCTTGTTTCCTTTTCATTCACCTCCTCCTAAGTGAGCTTGGGCATATCTGGATCCTTCTACTAGCTCCTTTACTCCCTTCTTTCTTTGCATGCACCTTTCTCCCTTCGGGCACCTTTACTCCTTACAAAGATGAAGGCATCATTTGCATTCTCAGCCTCCTCTCCTTCCGAGTCATGGATATCAATTGTCTCTTGATCCACCTCCAGCTCTTCCACTTCATCGTCATCCCTTTAACCTACATAGGTGTTCAGGTCATCTATATCTTTAGACCTTTGTTTCTCCATTCCTTGTTCTTCTTCTCTTGTAGAAAACTCCGAGTTGGGGATCTTTGTCTTTTCTTCATTTGAAGGTTCTTCGAGGGATGGTGGGCTCCGTGGTCTTTTCCTAACCACCGTTCTTCTCTTCTTCTATACATAGGTACTCGGTCCCATGGTACATACATTCTACCTTTCCACCACCCCTTGTTCTTCCTCTTCTTCTTCTTTCTCCTCGTGCTTTAGCACTTTTCGCTTCTTCCTTCCCATGGGGTTATGCAGGATGAATACTTCATTTTCTATGTACACACCCTTTTTGAAATTTGGTCTTATGCATAGGTAAATCCTGGTAATAGCGCTCTCAGCAATCGGTAAGGTCATCGGCCTTATGATGTGCATGTCCTGTGACACGTACCTTTCAATGTATGCGTGCTTCCCTAGGTAGACCAGCTTCTTTCTCATCTCTCTGTGTTCACTATCAAGGGTGGATAGGTCGAGTTTTAACTTCTTCAACTCCTTGTATTTGTTTAACCATTCTTGGAAGAATTGGGTAGTAAATGAGAAGGGGAGTTTGCACCAGGGACTCCAACTACCGTCCACTAAGATAAATCTACCAATGCAAAAGTGATGGTACACTGTGAACTTTTCTTCTCCTTTAGTCACTACGGGAGTTGCTCTGGGATATGCCATTCTACCCCGAATGCGTTCCTAAGGCATGTATACCATTTATCCAAGCGCGCCTTGTGCACCCCCATCATTGACTCACAAGTATACTTTTGGAACCTATCCACGAGTGAAGGGTCTTCATCGGGTACTCCCATATAAACTTATTAGATGCATCTGACACCCTGATTTCTAAGAACACAATGGTTAATAGAATGTTCCCAAATAATATCTTTCCTCCATTCTCCACACTACTTATAATCTTGTCTACTATGTACTGGGAGATATTATACATGGTGCCTTCCGCGACCTTTCTATAGACATTCAACTAGGGCTTGCTCACTTGGGTCCACCTCTCTTGTCCATTTAGCTTGGAAATGAGGTGTGTAGCCATTTTCATCATTGGATCACTGATATCTATGACGTTATAGTACCTTGATCCCTTCTTATAATCTTGGGATGTGATGGTTTCCTTAATTGCCTCCTCATCCTGGAGGTCGTCTAGGATCGTGTCCCCTTTATAGCTCAGGCTTGTAAAGTGTGAGATTAACTGTGGGGTTATGCACATTTTGCACCCTACAAAGTAGAAGAAATCTTTGTGCATGCATGTCATTAACCATTGGTATAGGTGCTTAGGCTTCTCAAGTATGGAAACTTGTAAAGCTAGAGAAGCCCTACCTTCTCCATTTTCACCTTGACTACATCACTGTAAATCGGCATCCCATCAGGTGTTTGTTTGTTTATGGGGTGCACCAGCTCCAATGCCATTTCCTTCACAATTATACTTGACTGGTGATTGTAATCAATTACGGTCATCTATCTGATGTGGGACTCCCACTCTTGCCCTAGCAAAACCCCATCCGGGTATTGCATCTCTGAGTACCATTCCTCATTGGTATCCAAGGGGATTTCATCTTCTTTCTTCTTTCCTTTTCCCTTCCCATTTTCCTTGGATTGTCTTGTCGTAGCTTATCAACTAGTTTTGTGGCGGTCATTTTACCCTTTTCTTTCATTCCCTAGTTTCCTTCGAGTTGTCTGAGAGTTTTCTTCATGCGCCCTATGCGCTAGAGTACAAACCCTAATTTCTGACTTTCCTCCTTTGATCATGGCGCTCTTTCCCAACATTCCTCACACCCATGAATAAATTTTTCTTTGGTTTGTAGATCAATCAGTCCAATTGTGTGTGAGTTTCGATATTCTCCTTCACACGAATTAGCTCTTGAACCCTAGTTCTTGAAATAAAATTGTTCTCCTTATTTTCGCAAAGTAAAATAATGAACTTACCATCCTTGTATTGAAGGCTAGGCTACCTACCACCGCATGACAATATTTAATACAAAATTTTCAAAAAACCCAAATTCAGTGATTTTCCTTGTGTGCCCAATCCTTGCACGAAACATTTTTCACCCATGCCCAATCCTTGTGCGAAACTTTTCCAACCTTCTGTGCGTAGACAATCCATCTTGATAGAAGAATTTTGCACGTGTGTTACCAGCGCCAAAGGCACCTCTTCCATCCTCATGATTCTTGCTTTCACCTACCTCATGTTTTTGCACTTTTTCTCCTTTGTATGTGGATTTCCAATGGAACTCTATTTTTCATCCATCTACCTTCCTAATGCATCTTTTCAATAGGGCTAGTTCGAATGGTCTACCAACTCAATCTTCCTGCAGAATAACTTCATGCCTCTCTTAATCACCTCACCCCACACTAAATCAATGTGCGGTCCTCTACACAATCATAAGTTTAAAAATTAATAAGGTTTTCGGTGCCCAAGGCACAAAACAAGACAACAACGTGAAAGGGAAAAACAAGAAAGGAAAAGCATAAAAGGAAACTCTAAACTAACTGGTAGAACTGCCTTATTTACAAACACCAAGAAGCATTATTTATAGTAGGGCTTCAGCCTACTCCCATTGAAGTGTCCAAGTAATTTTGTTCAATCTAGCACATGTAGTGGCACGCACTCAAATCAAGGATTATGAAATTACATAAGGACCCAACCAATGCACCTTCACTTTCGGGATGGTGTAGAAATTTAGAATCATATAAAGCAATACCATCTAACCAACCTCAAACCTGTTTGTTTTTAATGTGGTGGTCATGTCATGCCTTTTTTAGATTTTTCAGTTGTTTGGCTCCATCTTGCTAGTGAGTGCATTTCATCCAAATTTATTAATCCATCAATTCTTTCTTCCGACGCTTTTCATCATCCAACCCTCCCGCACACGCTATACACAATGATGGTAGCATAAATTCAACAAGAAAAACAACCTCCACACCAAACACCAGTTAAATGGTGTGGTCTTGTTAAACCTTTTATATGTTGTTCTTTATGCCCAAAGGACTATTAACACCTTGTCATCCCAATCCTTCCTACCCACCTCACATATCTTATTCAATGTGTGACTAAGGATTTTGTTGAGTGTCTCTGCAGTCCCATTTTCCTGAGGATGATAAGGGGTAGTCTTGTGATGGGCTACCATGAATTCTACTAATAGAATCCTGATTGTTTCATTTAAGAAGTGAGTGCCCCTATCACTTGTTAAACTTAATGGACACCCATACCTTCTGATAATGTTCTCCCACAAAAATCTAGTAGCTGTGGCTACAGGTGTAATCCTTAGTGGGTGCGGCCTCTGCCCACCTTGTCAGATAATCAATGACAGGTAATAATATACCATAAGTTAGTCCTTTGTGTAGCTGGTGAGATTGGTTTGAAAAATCTATTTCCCACTTTACAAAAGGTTTCGTCTTTGTGATGGGGCGAAGGGAATTTTGTCCCTTTTTCTAGGTTTTCCGAGGCACTAGCGGTGGTCACGAGGCCTTGCAAAACTCAATACAATCCTGGTGAATTGTCTCCCACCATAGTCCAGTGACTAGGATATTATGTGCGGTTGCATTCCATACATAGTGTCCTCTGGCAATCCCTCCATGGGCCTCTTCTATTATAGCTACATGTTCATGTTTTAGTACACACTGGTGCAAAACCTCATTGCGGCCCAGTTTATACAAATCCCCATTGATCAACATGAAGGGTGTTGCGCGTATGGCTAACCTTTTTCTTTCCGGATAATTCATCCCTCCAGGGCACCACACCTTCCTTAGAAAGATAGCAATGTCTTCTAGTTTTGAGGGCATGTGCCGTAACCTAAATATTTTTACATTTGGCATGGTTTCCTCGATACTCTATGTGTCCTCTCTCGAATCAATCCTTGATAAATGATCTGGCCCATAATTGTTCTTTCCTAGTTTTACCACCACTTTGAATTCAAACTCCTGAACGACATATGTACCCTTGCAACACTGCTTTTTTTACTAGATACTTCAAGGCCATATGGTCAGTGTAGAATATGAAAGGACTTGCTAGTAGATATTGCCTAAATTTGTGGAGCACATAGATCATTGACAATGCCTCGCGCTCAGTCATTGTATAATCTGTTTCTTTGGCGTCAACTTTCTACTTGCAAAACACAAAGGATGATCAACAATCCCCTCTCCTAGTTGAGCAAGAATGACTCCCATTGCTGTACCAAAGGCATCCATGTGGACATGGAAAGGTTTATCCCATGATGGGAATCATAGAATAGGTGTGGTGATAAGCCTTTCTTTTAGAGTGTCAAAGCCCTCTGCTACGCCTCTCCCCCCTGAAAGGAACTCTTATTTTTGAGAAATATTTCCAAAGGTGTGGTGATCTTGGCATATCCCTTAATGAACTTTCTGTAGTACCTAGTGTGTCTAAGAAATCCACACATGATGCTTTGGTTGGTAGGCTCCCCTAACCCCACAATAACTGCAACCTTCGCGGGATCCACCAGTAAGCCCTCTTTACATATGATATGCCCCAATAATGTCCCAAAAGGAGTTGCAAAGATAAATTTCTTGATGTTGAGGGAGATCCTCAACTGCCAACATCTTTCAAACATCAACCTTAAGTTGTCACAATGGTCCCTTACTAATCCATACACTATCCAATCATCCAAATATACCTGAAGGAACTTGTGGATGAAGTCCTTAAATGCTTGTACCACTATGCATGAAAATACAATGGGCACATTCTTCATCCCAAAGGGCATGAACGTATATGCAAAGCATCCCCACGTGGTGGTGAAAGTTGTCTTATCTTGGTCTTCCTTGGAAATCCTTACTTTGTGATATCCCAAGAATCCATCCGTAAAGGAATAGACCTCACGCCCAGTAACTCCTTCCAAAATATCTTCAGATAAAGGGGTGGGAAAAGGATCTATGATACAAACAACGTTTAATTCCCTATAATCCACACATATCCTAATCTGCCCATCCTTCTTTATGATGATCACCATTGACTTATCCACTCGATTCCTCCATGGCCTTAATGATACCGATGCTATCATCTTGTCTAGTTCTTCTTTAACCCTTACACGTATGTTGGGATTCATCCTATAAGGCCTATTCCCACCAGCATGCACCATCTTTCAACCTTATCCTCATTTCCCCCATGAATGGTGGATGACTTTCAGCTCATGGTATCCATGCGGGAATAAATCCTCAAATTTGCGTAAGAGATCGATGATCTTAAATACTTCCTTGTCGACCAATAGCCCCCAATGATAGCCTCCTTAGTCTCCTCTTCTAAGTTGATGTTAAATTTCTTGGTTTTGAGTGGTTCATGATACACATGTGCACATGCATCCACACTATCAACTACTTTGTGCGCCCAACCGAATGGTCGACATTTAGGATTTCTATCTCCTCTCCATCAACAAGGTATACCATCTTTCCTTTCTCCTTTTCAGCACACGTGTGCTCGAATTATATGTCTTCTGGTTCCTCCTCTTTAAACCACACTTCTAAGCTAGGTCCACCGAGTAAGTTTACTAACCTATCTTCTACCATGGTGCAATCCCCCAAAGTGAGGCACTTGATAGTCTGCAACACCTCATCAACTGGTTGCTTGGTACTTCGGTACTCGAATGTGTGGACCAAGTCAGTTGTTAATTCCTGCCAACTTCCCATTTGGTGGCGTGTTTCAGAATGGATATACCATGTGTATAGACAACCTTGTAGTGTCTAATACAACCTATGCACCTAAAGAGAGGGTGGTAAAGCTTCCGTGCCTTCTCCCTAGACCCTCTCACATGCTTGGATGTGGGAAGAGGTGGGTCCATTTCCATTGTAATCCTTAATAGCGATGGGTACGTTACTTTTCAAGAATTAGACAGTGAGTGTAATTCAAACTTCACACCATTCCAACAAGTTCTCACTATGTGTGGCCCACCACCTTGCTGTTATGCCTATCAAAACATAACCTAGAATACTTCGTCACTCGTCCTCCCTCCAGCGAGCTTCCATCTCTCTCAAAAATACCTCAGGGTATGCATCCGTAGAATACTTATTTATTACCTTCCTCTCAAGTGCCAAACAGATATGCACTATTGTTACCTTGGTTACTAATGCTGCTCGATGTCACCCATTCAATTCATAAGTCCCATGCACCCAATTATCACATGCTATACTGGTAGTATCACTGATAGATTGAGCATCATCAAACTAGATGACTCCTTTTGTAGGGTGGATGGTCTCTGGATCTCTTATGGAGTGCACATATATTCTATCTAGGACTTCCTCCCCAAGGGGTTCAATATAGGGGGTGGAATTCCCATCAATTAGTGGTGTAACTACCTGCTCTTCCTTGTTTTCAAAGCTTATGTACCCCTTTTTAAACCAGAGATATGCATTATTCTTATAACACCATGGGTGCCCAAGTAAAGATGGGAAATTATCTACCTCGGCAAGTGCCAAGAATTCAAAATCCCCAGTGAACCTAGTCCTCTGAATTGTAATGGTTGCATCCTTCAAGACACCTATGGGCATTGCCTTTATTTTATTTTCCATATATAACACATTTGAAGATGGCTGTAATGTAGATCTTCCCATTTGATATCAGGCATCCAGAGTGAGAACATTAACCTCCAAACCTGTGTCAATGAGGATGTTGCTAAGTAACCATATATCCACTACTACGTTCAGGGTAATCTCTTTTTCATAATCAAGGCTGTGAGGTGGGAGGTTTGCATGCAAGATCTACCTTTTGTGTTCTTCCCCGACACGTGGCACCTTTTCTCTCAACCATGCCCCTAGCAGGGGAATAATATTCTCCTACCTCAACAATTTACACACCTCCTTAACCTCATCCAAGTCATCCCTTGGTGCTTCTACTAGTCTCCTTTGCTCATCTTTTCTAGTCTACTCTTTTAAGCATTGGATCTCCCCTTGTAAACTTCGAATTACATCCATGGTTTCCTAGTAGACTTCTTTCTAGTGAGCCAAGTTTAGATACTTCCCATGTACTACTTCTCTCGAAACTAGAGGTCTCTTCCTAGGTGCTTCCCTTGCACGCATGGATTTTTCCCTCGTTGTTACCATAGCATGCTCTAGTTATGATTCTCATATTACTCATGGAAGCCATTATGTTTCAACATTCTTAATACTCACCATGGCAACACCCTTATCCTTCCAATATTGCTGACTCATATGTTCGAATAACTCTGGGCATTCTTTGTACTTATTTTTTTTTCCACACCAGGAGCATTGTAGAAGATCTCGAACATTCGCACTTATAATGGTCTGTGGCTCCACAATTAAAACACGTCCCAACACGGAACACACTTCTTCCTCTGCGGTTACCATGACCATAAAATCCTCCACAAAACCCTCTTCCATGCGCATCTCCATCTCTGTGCTCCTCATACCGATGTTCATCTCCTTTGGAACTACTAGTAATGCCAGTCTGGCGCACACCAACATCAATTGCCTCATGAGTCTGGTCAATCAATCTATAATCCTTTGTGTCATGTGTGGTTGAGGTACATATTTTTCAATAACAAGATACATTTTTGTGGATCGTGTGCTGCAACAGGGGGCACCTACTTGCATCATGGTCCTTATAACATATCTCACAGTTTACTACCATGGCACGTATTTCCTTCAGTACATATCCCACCATTATCCTTTATGTGTCCTTCTACATTACAATTAGTGCACCACATCCCTCCAATAATCTCTCTCGAACTATGTTGGTAGACAATTTCTCCAATTGCTTAGCCATGGCAACAATGAGCCTCCAGAAATGGGCTAACACCAGCGTCACAAGACTACCAACTACTTCAGCGTAAAGTAGCTTCCAATGCTTCGCACGGGTTCATGAATGTTTTATGAGATAATTCCTACTAAAGGGTCTCGATCAAACCTCTGACAAACCACTGAGCATGTTGTGAAGGGTGGATATCATAAGACAACTTAGAAAAAGAGTTTTAAAGCACACATCATATTCCCACATGCTCTCTGCCATTCCCTGCTGGATTTCTTTGAGAGAGCTAATGCTCTTCTATTCAAACTCAGGTATGTGGAATTCTACCAAGAATGCATTTCTTAGCACGGTATAATCCACAATAGTTTGATGAGGGTCATACTTTCTATACCAACTATGTGCATGTCCTTGCAAGGTCATTGCAAATTGACTAGCCTTTTGATCCTAGGTCATGATTCCCTTCACATGCCATAGTAGCTCACACTTATGCACATGCTCCATAACATCTTCTATTCCACTGTAATCTAGAAAGTGTAGAGATATCTCAAAAAATATTTGAGGAGGTGGTTGAGGCCTTTGCCCTCCTGATCCAGTCCCCCTAGTTTCCTCCTGTTTCCTCCTCTGCCGCACCCATGGGATGTTGAACCACCAGCTCCACCACTTCCACCTCCAGATCCTCCTATATTAGGTAAAGGGCCTGTGTTTGTCATGCTGAGCACTCCCATCATTCCACTCAAATGTGCGCCAAAAGTGTGTGAACTAGTACCACTCCCAATCATAGTTCTTCCACCACTTCCTAACGTGCTTCCAAAACCAACTGTATACGTGCCTTGTCCAAACATTCCACCAAATACTAGAATAGTGTGTGATGCCATAGAAGTCCCAAACGAGAAATTATATGTTCTAGGTGCCGATCGGTTGCTTCCACTGATATCAAATGGATCAACTGTAATTTTCCCTCATTCAAACAAACCAAGCACCAAGGTTCGATTCTAAGTGGGGTTAAATATGCACCAATGACTCTTCTCTCTCTATGCGATGGACTCTCATCAGAAGCCACAAGGTTTTCTCTTCTATGCTTACCAAGATGGGGTACCATAGACTATTTGGGTTCGACATCCTCCGCATGAACCTCAACTCCTTTCCACCATGTCTAGCTCCATAACCCACTTGTAATCCCATGCTATCTATCAATCTCCTTTTCACACGCTTCATTATACTTGAGCCGCCTCTCCTCCCTTTCCTATTCAGTTGTCAAATCAGCCATCCTTCCCCAACCTGGCTTCCTTGCCTAGCGCTCAGGGTGGTTTAGTCAGCCATAGGAAATGCCTCTAAACCCATGGTTACCATCAAGATTTTTATTGCAAGGGGAGTAGCATGTAGAAATGATCCCTTGGGCTCTCGCAAGAACTCAAACTCAGCAACTTCTAGATAGGAATACGTGGAAATGGCATATTCCAGAGTGTAGCTAGTCAATACTCCCTTCCACCAATGATCTATAGCACAAGTCCACATTAGATAAACATCTTACGGGTTATGATATGTTTCTTGGGTCCAAAGGTATACCAAATCTCTGAGTGAATTCATCCTTTGTGCTCTTAAGCCAATCTTCAACACCTTCAAGTGTTAAGCGCTCCGCCATCACTTTTTACAAAGATCATGATATATGCCATGCTCCCCTACAACTTTAAAAAGAGGTCCTAGCAACATAACCAAGATGTAGTCACATTTTCACCCATTAAGAACAAGGTAACCTCATGCGAACTGGCCTATCACCCAACGGGTGCTAGGCACTTACCCGAGGCACGTGAGAGGGAGCCGAGTCTCTCTTTTATGTGAGTCTAGTGGAAGGCATAGCTCATGATTCTGACTTAGTGATTTAATAGACATGAAGGGCTATAGAGCTCAGGATGGATTCTACACCCCTTTAGTCATAATAGAACCAAAGTGTGCAACAAAAATAATAGAACTAAGAGTTGTAAATCCACTAATATACTTAACCATTTAAGTAAGATTCATGATTATATAAGAATGGAAGTACAATAGAAATATGTAGATAATATAGAGAAAGAGTCTTAATACATTTTTCATGGCAACCTTATCACATTCATTCATAGTGTTTACTTATAAAAGATTACAGAAGGCAGACCATAGTCATACGCCATGTGTGGATCCATACATGTATTCTCACAAGATAAAAATCCATTCCCCATTTACCCATCACATCCTTACTGGAATTTTTTACCCATTTTCATCCCATAGTTCTCGCAATAATTCTACGAGCTCTACTACCACACTTTCATCTCCTCTTCTTTGCCAGGGCATGTATATAAATAGGCCTCCGAGCTCTAACAAAATCCTCTCAGTAGCCTCATATCCGGCCCCAGTGTCAAGGTGTGGGTCACCCCGTCCATGCCTCTCCATGTCATGATTAGATTTTTGGATCTTTCTATCGCAAGGTATATTCCCTCTAGGACACCCTATCACCAAGCTAGAACCTTATCCAAATGGAACACATTCTTCATGCGTTCTATCCCAAAGGCCAAAAATGGCTAAGTCCTGAATCATTCTTCACATGGCACGTGCATCCTGTGTTCTCCAAGAAGCCTTTTGAACTCGCCTTGCACGCCTACACTTGTGCGATTCCCTGCCATGCGTGCCTATGCGGTCTTAAGATTTAGAAGCTAAATTAGCGGCCCAATAGTCGTGTGGTGGCACCTCAAGTCACTACGCAGTCCACCCTATCCCTCTCCTACCTCTACCATTACCTATCATCTACTGGCTCAATCCAATCCAATCGATCACCCACTCCAATCACCACACTTGTAAACCCACCTATTGACCAATGATCACTTAGTCCGTGGCTCGCCAACTCGGATATCCATGTCATTTGGTAAATTTCTACCCCATTCTTCTTCTCTTGTCATTTTCTCCAATTTGGTAAATGACAAATGATTTTCAAAATGTGGTACTTTTTCTTTTTATAGCCTACTTGAAATAGCTGGTGATGGTTTTACCTTGACCGACATCGGTGTTGTGCCCTCACCTTCTATGTATTTTTTTACCTTGACCGACATCGGTCTAGTTCCCTATCCTACCATGGCCGGTCAATAGCAACCGACATCAGTTCATTACAACCATTTTCATTACCACTCCTTAGTATATTTTCCTACCCAGTACCCTAATTTGTTGACTGAATCATATTTTCTCCTCACCCACACCCGACTTGGACACTTCACTTTACCCTCTTGACCTTATCATTTACTACCTAACCTCGTATTCATTTAGAAATTCATTATTTTATCCATACCTCGGCCTTACCCATCACGTGACCTAGTTACTTGGACTTGGAACATTGCTAGTAACTGTGACCTCATATGCTCGCTATACCTTATGCACTATTACCCGTGTTTGAAATAATGAACTTGCCTCTTACCATGACCATTTTTCCTAACCCAAACTTTGGTGTACCAAAACATACCTAAACGTTCCTGCACTTGACCTGCATCATGTTTCCTAATCATATCCTATACCTTGGACACCAAAATCAGCTCAACCTAGTTTTGATAAACCTCTTGACCTTAGACAATGTAGAGTTTTCCTACTCTTCAACTTAGTACCATGTTGCAGTTTATACGTGTGCGTGTGTTTGACTATTACTACCTTTGACCCTGACCCATTACCTAGATTACCCGATTGGACCTTTTACCCCTTTACCCCCTCACCCAACTTTATTTTCATCACATTCACCTTTTATCAAACCACTCACCGATTCTTCCTTCTACCTCATCAGTTCCTAGTTTGAGGGGGATCACCTTCACCCACACATGGGGTAACCACATCTTATTTTTGTCAGTGTTGCTTACCAATACAAGCTATGCAACAAAAAGGGGAAAATGTAGACACCAAAATTGGGTCACACTCCCTTGGTCCCTCGTCAAATAATCACGTTGAAAAAAATCACCTAACCATATCCCCTTACACCCCACTCTAATATTAATTTAATTAAATTAATTCATGATCTCATAATATTTATTATTTAAATATCCTAATTGAGATAATTCTCACACCACCACCTCACCTAGCCACCTCACCCTAGACCTATTCTTAGTATGTTTCCATAACTAAATAAGACCTACCTAAACCCTAAACAACAAATCCTACATTCCCTCTAACCAAATTCCCACTCATTAGAAAGGAATATTCCATTTTAATCTGTAAAGAAAAGCAAACAAGATCCAAGAAATCAAGTGGATCTACCCATTTTAGTAAACCTAGGAAATCCCACCCTAACCGACACTGGTTACCTTAAAAACGCCACAATTTAACTCGAAACTATCGTCGCTTACCATTTATTCCCTAAAACAACCTTATTTCATAGTTGTAACATATTCTAAGAGCAAGAGATGAAACCAGAGCTGCATGCAAGAAGAACTAGCATTCACACATGCATCAAAGCATCCATAACCAACATCAGAAGTAATCACCAAGCCATTTGCATTCATGGGAGCATCTAAGGAAGCATCATCAACACACCAAATTCCATCCATATGATCAAATTCCATTACCATCAAGTTCATACAATAGTAAGTATTTTGTTAACTAGCATTCATCTACTTTCATTTTAGTAGGCTATGTTACCTCTACTATTAGTTTCTACTTGCACTCCCATTCTCCCACCATTTACCTCCATACAATTTTGATCATTCCTTCATCCACACCATTAAATTTACCATACCCGATGGTTAAATATCTCTGTGACACCTAAGATCTCCATAGACCTTTCCATTACCCTCTCCATTTCCATTTAGCCTCAGATTTGTCCTCACACCAAGATTTTAATAAGTTTCCTCTACCCCGACCATACCAACGCCGGTTACCCATAACCATCATTGGTTTCACTTAAATCGACATTAGTCATACTGCATCAATGTCGGTCTCTTTGTTATACCCTCTCCGACTAAGAATACAACCTAAAATACCCAAAACACCTCAAAAATAGACCCTCACCAAGTACTCGCATTACTCGTGACAGACCTTGACCTTCAAATTTAATCATAGCTCAGCTTGTTGTGAATGAATTTGCTTATTGTAGTCGAATGGGACACCTAACTCATTTTAACTATAGTAGGATTTCATTTATTGTTAACATTGAATTGTTTTAAATAGTGGATTGATAACCATCTAGGGAGTATCACACTTCCCATATCTAGTATACGCTAGGCATTCCACTGCATATACTATTTAACTTCCATTTGGTGGTCTTGTTTCTATTTCAGATAGTTCCTCCTAGCCACAAGGAAGATCTCACGATCATATGTGGATCAATAATTCATACGCGCATAATGACCTTCAACATGGTTTAGCAGGTATTCCTCCTAGCCCATTTACCCTTATCTATTTCGTCAATATTCAAAGAAATGCTCTAAGAATTAGGTGAAACAAAAGTTCATTCTTACCATTATAAATCACAAGAATTTGAAAGAGCTAAGTGTGAATGAGCTGAGAGAAGAGTGTTGAGGTGTGAAGAGTGTGAAACTAGATGTGAGAAGTAGATTTGTGCATAGGAGAAGCTTGCATCCTCATTGGTGAAGGGTTTGAGCAAAGAAGAGCATTCAAAAGATCTAGCACATGCGTTTTTCAACTAAGGCATGCAGATTTGAGCTAGGGTTTGAGTTTTCATAGTGAAGAAGCTCTAAAATGATAATTTGAGGACAAAACATTGTGATTTATAGATGACACTAAAGAAAACACCTACCATAGGAGCAAAAGGGAAGAAGAAGATAGAAGAAGTCGAAATTTCTCCCGAGAGAAACTTTTTAGAGATGTATTACCCAAAAGGTGTGATATTAGGAAAAGAATGGGAGTCTCACATCTAGAAGTACAAAATTAGTGATTACAACCATCACACATTGGATAAGAAGGAGTTAGATGTGCTACTATGTACGAAAACAAACAAGTGCACAACAGAGGACATGCCAGTATATGATAAAAATGGAGAGAAGTTGGTGAAGTAGATTGGATTTTACCAGTTATATGATCTCCCATACTTTGGCAAGTATGAACCTTTGTACCAGTGGCTGATGAGCAGGGTACATGAAGATTTCTTCTATTTAGTAGGATGGAGGGTAAGAATTAGTGTAGCACTAATTGTGACATTTACAAGATTAAAGGCCTTAGGAGAGGATCTAGATACTAACTTGATAGATAAAGAAGCCATCTTAGAGACACGAAGGAGTTAGGATACACAAAAGGTCTGCGCAGAATGGATATAGATAAACTAAAGAAGTATCCCATCGTACAGGTAGCTGCACATCTGGTCACTAAGTTAAATGATCAAGAGAGGTGGTCCCAAGTGAACACAATGTGGCTACACATTGTAAGGAAAATGTCATAGGGAACAATATACAACATAGTAGGCTACATTGCAGACACAATCATTAAGGAAGCGCACATAGGTGAGAAAATCAGTTTCGGCGCTGTCCTATTGTCCTTAGTATTTTTGGAGATCGGGGTGCCTAATGGGTCAAAGAACAAAATCTGGGAGTACCCCATGCAGAATAAATCCATAGAAGAAAGGTTTGAGAAGTACTTATGTGAAGGGTCAATGAGTGGGCTGTTCAAGTAAAGAGTGGAGATGTGGTATGATAGGCTCCATGGGGATTTCTAAGAGGAGTGGTGCATCCCCAAGGATTTACCATTGATGGTGGGTAAGGGAGTCTAGTTTGTAGTGTATCAGCACTTTTGCATCACGTATTTTGTGATGAAGGATGGTACTTAGAACCCCTGGTGTAATATGACATATTCCTTCACAACACGTTACTTCTAGGTAGCATTACATTGGTTCAACAATGTGCGGCACCTGAAATTTTTTTGCGAAAAGGTAGATAATGACTACCACATGTTACACCGCAGACCTATTTCTATCCAAGGTAGATTACCTACATATAGAGGTTGATTTCATACATGATAAACATGAAGCCCACAAATTCTGTGATTGGAGATAGTGGGGCCTTGCTTATCTACCTTCAGCTCAAGCCTAAGTTGGAGGGAAAAAATATGTGAAGAATGAGTTCACACTCCCAAGGCCGCCTAAGGGAAAGAATACAATGGATAATGTACCATCTCTAAAGCCCACTTTGAAACTATAGAAGTATATGATTTTGCACTTGGTGCATAGAGGACAAAGGGAATCCTTAGATAAGGTAGATTATGAGAGCACAAGTACTCAACCCCAGACATAAGAAGAAGGGGATGAAGAGTTGGAGGTTGGAGTAGACCCTAAGGAACACTTCTTCAAGAGGGTGTTCAGGTGAACAAGGGATCAAGGTGCTACTTCCCAATCAGTACGGAGATCACTACGGCTTTCTCCACAAAAGGAGATAACTAAAAAGAGAAGGAGAAAATTAAAGTTGGTTGAGGAGGTGAAAGAGTCTGAAGAGAAAGTTCCTAGATCTCCTACACCACCAGAGGATGTGGAAGAGCCAAAATATGAAGAAATGAAAGATGAAGAAGTAAATAATGAAGGATAAGTAATAAAGGAAGGAGGGACGAGAACAAGATACTACTTAGGAAATTAAAGATCCACCTCCAAATCTTGGCTCGCTAGTTCCTAAGGGGCCAATAAGTACATAGACAAGTGGAGAGTTTACTTGTTCCATATTTGGGCTATGTTGAGGACACAAGAAAATTTTTCCATGTTCATTTTTAGAGCATGGTGAGCCCTAAGGAGTTATATGGATGGGAGGTGATGGATGAAGACATGGCCATCATGTGCACAAGAAATAAGTTATCCTGGTCTATGGACACACACATGGATGAGCTAGAGTTCAACGTATGTGAATAATATTGTGTGTTAAGAAGGTTGAAGAAGGTACCATTGATGAGTAGGTAAGCAATGCCTTGGTGAAGGTATCTATAGAGGTGGTACGAAGGAACATAGACAAATCTGCCACTATCAAGGCATTGAGGGAAGATATTAAGGAAAAGAATTCTAAGATCACATGCTTGAAATAAGAAAATGACCTAGAGAAGAAAAAGAATGGGGTTCTTATTGGCATGATAGATGATATCGGGATCATTTCCTCCGAGAAATACTACACTTAAAGCCCAAGGTACCCAAAATGTTCCTTTGGCTATGCACTATGTGTGTACTTTGGTTGATATGGTGCTTGAAAAGGGACTAGTTTAGATGCCAAATCCAAAATACCCCGAGTAGGAGGAAGAGAGGGGGAAAAGGATGTGGTAATTAGGAAAAATTTCATCATATGAGGCACTACTACAAACCCTTCGGGAGGAGCTAAAGAAATCAGATCAAGCATTGAATATCTCAGTATAGCTTCAGATGCAGTCATTAGAATAAGGATGATGGGAGAGGATAATGAAGTCCTTAAATCTATGAAGGATGAAAATTTGGGGTGGGTGGAGAGACTAGAAATGGTAAATAAAAAGCACGAGGCCCTTGCAATGATCTGGGAGCCCCACAAGAATAGGTTGGATGAACTAGGAAAACTTATAGCATAGAAAATGGATCTGCTGGAAGGGAGAATGTCTACAATGGCTAACATTATGTTAGTATTACAAAATGAGAAGGGAGAAATTACACAGGATGAGCTGGAGTCTATTGTAGTGAATATTCTAGAAAAGGCAGAGGCCATGTTGAGTGAGTGGCAAACATTAGAGGTAGAAATAAAGAAAAATATCTAGAGCTCATTCTTCCAGTTGAAGTAGAGGGTGATGCAGAGTAAATAACTATTCTTTGTATAACAATTATTCACATTATTTCCATTAATTTATTCTTTATTGTTCAAGGAGAATCCATTTTTGGGGAGGAAATACAGTTTCATTTGGGATAATGTTGAGCGGATGAAAGTGGAATACTTAGCAGAAGGCACACAAAAGGTATGCATGATAGAATAGGGCATAGTAAAAGGCATGCAAGGATAAGGGAGAACATGCGTGCAAAATATAATGGTGGATTTTAGAAATAACATTTTCATGTGTATGTGTTATTTTTGGAGATAGTGTGTTGAGCACACAAACTAGGTAAAGAATTGTGTGAAACACATTGGATATTTCTAGAGGAGCATCTACAAAGCACTTTGCATAGGTGTAGGCTAAGAATATATTTTCTCATGTCGCTTAACTAGAAGAGGTCTATTGTTAGCTCACTTGCATGTGTTGTTGTGATTGTAAAGGTGCATGGCTATTTTGAACATTTGACATATTTTTGGAATCATACAAGAGGTGAAGGGAAATTCCCCACCCTTATAAATATGTAATGATTTACATAGTATAGAGTGTGTGTGAGAAATTAATTACTTTGAAGTTATGCTACCAAATCTGATGTGTGCATAAGCGATGGTAATATCTATTGTAATGATATTTTGTGTATTTATCATGTTTAATATAATGGAGTGTATTGGTTGAATCAAAGTGTTAATTTTGAGTATAATTGGTTCTTGTATGGTTGGTTTCATTATGGATATTGTATAAATATGTTATTATTTAGAACTAGATCTAAACATGTACTGTCGAATGATGTATTAATTGTGGATTTGAATGCATTAAATATTCATCATGCTAACATCTTGCAACAGCAACCCTAAAGAGGGGCCTGGTACCTTTTCTCACTTCGGGTGAGTGCTTACTCTAGGTTGAGTGATGTGCCAACATGCCTGGGCTTTACTAGTAAATTCTAGGTTGCATTAGCTCACAAATGCAACTTAGCCGAAGGGGGTCAATTAGATAAAAATTTGAAACCCCCACCATTTCACATATCTTTGATCATTGGAAATAATCTTATACGAATCGCATGATACAATCAGTGAAAGAATATCGATGATTCTAAGAAAATTGTGGATCATCTTGGTTTAAAATATGAAACTATTTCTTAAGGAGTGGTGCAATTGGATGGGACAACAATGACAAATGTTTTAGTTATAAAAGGGTTGAATCTTACATTACATGCATGCCCAAATGTCACCATTGAACAAGATATACCAAAGATTGATCTACCCCCACTCTTTTCCTTGTTCTTATCTCAAGATATATTAGTGAGGATGAGAATGAAGCCTTGTAAATTTTATTTGATAGTTCATGGAGTAAAAAAGGTGCAAGAGGAGGAGAAATGCTTATAACTCCCAAAGGTAATAAGTACTACTAAAATTTCTATGTCTAATTCATTTATTATAATAATAAAACTAATTATGAAGCTTTAATCCATGAATTACACTTTGGGAAAGAAAGAAAAATACCAAGAACTTATAAGTTTTGGATGATAGTGAGCTAGTCGTCACCAAATAAGAGGACTAAATGTTGTCAAAAATGATCTTTTCAAGAGATATAAGAACTGGGTATGGGATCTCATTGAGGATTTCAAATCATTTAACATAAGTTCCATACTAAGGAAAAAGAATGAAGCTATAAATAATATTGTAACAATTAGGGCAGCATTTGACATGATAGAAAGTATCAAACTTAGCCTCATATCAATGTAGTGGTGAGACCAAATTTTTGTTAGGAATATCTTGTTTAGTGCTTCACATTATAATATAGTTTGTGTATTATTAATTACGGAAATGTAAAAGAAATTACTATTGTAATTAGTTGTTTTATAAACAACTAATATTTGTTGGCTTGTGTAGTGGTTGAGTAGGTTGTACTCACCCACGTAAATAGGCTTGATGGAGTTAGTGGTTATACTTGTTTCCTAAATTATAGGAACAAGTTATTCTATATATTATTTAATACAAACTTGAATGAATATAGTGAAGAATATTATATTAAAGAATATTATTGTGTAAATCTGTTTCAGAGCTTTCATTTGGTATCGAGCCAACATTTTTAGAGCAAGGGTATTATGGAGAATTAAAAGGAAAATGGGGCACTTCCGTATTTGCATTCTTGCCCCTGTATATGGAAATTTCTTGATGAGAATCCATTTTGTTGGTATAAGTTAAGCTAGCTTTGTTTTGTAGTTTCCTGGAGAAAAGGTTCTGCATTATTGAATCATTTGCATCTATTGTCTTATTTTGTGTCGATGTCTAAGTTTTACAGATCTGTATGATAGTTTTGTGTTTGTATTGGCATTTACCATTTTCTGAGGGCCGTCATCCACATTCTCTGAGGGATCTATTAAAATATTCTTGCATCACCTTGGCCCTGTGTGATCATTGACTCTACATTGGATTAAAAATTCCAAAAATGCAATTATATTTTATTTGGAATAGTCAGATTTCTTCTGCCAGATCAGAATCATCATTGCAAAAGCATGGATTTTCATATCATAATTGGCCATGTTGGGACACTTTATTAACAGCTTGGGTGTTCCATTATTCACATCTGCGCATCCATCTTCAGAAGGTTCTGATCTGTTTAGGACAGACGCAACTGATAATCTATATGGGTATGAGTATTTCCTTTGGTTGCATTATCTTCAACTTGCATTCATTTCCACTGACATGTTTGGAGGAAGGCGTCTAGCACAACAAATGTTAATCTTTGCATCAATGTGATAACATCAACTGCAAACCTGTAATAGCTTGTTTTGCCTCAACTTGCATCGACCAATTCTCCACACAACATTGAAATTGATCACGTACCTTCAAATTGTTCATATTTTAAATCTCAGAAATGGTCTTCACCTGATAGTTGTAATCAACAAGAATCTACAGTCTCTATGGCATTTAGATCTCTCTGTTTGATTCATCTTTCTTCTCCACCGGCGGTCGACCATTTACGTTTCAACTTTCATAGGTTCAAATTTTAATGCATGATCCATGTGTTGAGTTGCATCTAGTTGTTGACATCTACCTCGCACTCTGAGATCCACCCAACTAGTATTGGCGCGTAGAGTTTGAATACAAAGGTGTAGTTTATTTCAATGTATTGCATGGTCATAGGTTTGGTTTAGTGTTCGATTTGTAATAATTCTATATTACAAATCTATTTTCTAAAGTTAGGGTGTCATATCTGTCTTTCGATCTTCTATTGTCTTCAAATAAGTCAATAGTTTTATTTGTGTTATTTTCAATATGTCATTTAACACACTTTCCATAAGAGTTTCAAATAGGTCTTTTATTTTATGTCAAACGTTTTAGTCAAGAATTGTCCTGTTGTCATTGTAAGACATCAATGTGTATGTCAATGTTAATTCCATCATATATGTCTAGGTGAATATTATAAAATGTTGGTTCATGTAGTTATTCAAAGTTAAGTTTCGTCTTATCAAGTTTGAGTTACTATCACCTTGTTTATTATCTCATTTCAAATAGTATGTTTAGGTGAATAATAAGTTATTGAGTCCTTTTTGTGTCGTTATAAAAATAAATAAAAAATTTCCTACATTTCAACTGGACGCACTATTGGTGGAATCCGACATCCTTTGATATGCATTTGAGCTCTATGATCAAATCTAGCCGAGCTAGTAGCATGAAGATGGAGGAAGGAGCCAACGGAGGAAGGAGGTCGAATTAGTGACCTCTCGTCAGTCACCAACGACGGGGCCGCATAGAAGCTGTGGTGGCATATGTATGGTGTGAGTATATGATTTTCAGTGTGGTTTCCATTTTCTCAGTGTGCTTCAGTTTGCAGTGTTCCTGTTTTGTGTGGTATTTGATGGATGTTGGAAAGAGAGTTGTGTTGGAGCGCAGATGACTGTCAGTGATCCTCTGACTGACTTGGTCCTCTGACTACCGTACTTCATTAGAAGATGGTCAGCTAGAAGAATATGTTCACTAGCATTAGTGACCATGTGTAGCAAGACCTAACTAGCAAGATCCATTCAGGAGTATGTTCTTCGATGCATTTTTCTTCTCAGTATCTATATGAGTGGAATTTCACATTGTGGGGGGGAATACATACCAATGTTCCATTCCCATTCTACACCCAAAATGACTTAGTCAAGGAAAGCTTCCAGTGGCAGTGGCAGTTTTCTATGTTGTTCGAGATCGAGTGGCAGCGATCAATGACAGAGACTACGATTAAGAACATTACGATTCTTATAGGAAGTAATGTGAAATATTTTTAGTATTTCTTCTATTGTGTGGTTTTGTAATATGCAAGTTGTGTTTCCTACATAATTCCCTGATGTATAAGCATAGTGGTGAATAGTAACACCAGAGTAAGTCAGTTCATGGATCTTGAAAGGGTTTGTGGGAGGATCCAGAAAACCACCGAGGTCAACAGTTGATGAGGTTCCTGTCACGTCAAGGTTTGTGGTAAGCTTGTTTAAAACCATGGAAGGATCGAGCCTTTCTTTTGGATCAAGGTCATGAGTCACAGAGTTGGACATGCCACAGGGGTGAGCATACTGCAGAGGAGTGTGTGGATGTTTTTCTACCATGTTTGCACTAAGGGGGGGAATGTTAGGAATATCTTGTTTAGTGCTTCACATTATAATATAGTTTGTGTATTATTAATTACGGAAATGTAAAAGAAATTACTATTGTAATTAGTTGTTTTATAAACAACTAATATTTGTTGGCTTGTGTAGTGGTTGAGTAGGTTGTACTCACCCACGTAAATAGGCTTGATGGAGTTAGTGGTTATACTTGTTTCCTAAATTATAGGAACAAGTTATTCTATATATTCTGTAATACAAACTTGAATGAATATAGTGAAGAATATTATATTGAAGAAGATTATTGTGTAAATCTATTTCAGAGCTTTCACTTTTCTAGATAACAACATTAGTTAGCAAGTGTTCAAGAATACTTTGAGTTCTCTGCAAATAATCAAGACAAATTGGAGCACAATATGGTGATAAAGTAGTCTAGCTCAAGGAAAATAAATTTCCTAAAGGACTAGTGAATCTTGAGTCCACATTCAATCCCAATGATTAGTTCTGAAAGGAGGAATAAACTATCACAATCAAGGGAGAGATTCATTGTACATTTCTATAGGTGAATGAAAGATGATCCAAATTTCAAAAGTACTCATTAAGAAAAATATAATTTCATACAACTTTGTCAAGAGTTCTCAGATATTTTCTCTTAGAGTTATGAAGATTTGAGAGGCTTTGATCCAAGATTGACACAACACACTATTGATTTGGATCCAGAATCTAATCCTATTAGGAAAAATAAAAGTTAGTAAATCCTCACATTGATCCTCTCAGGAAGAAAGAGTTGAACAAGCTCATTGTGACAAGCATACTATTTCTAATCAAACACTCTTCATGGGTTGCTAAGATCGTGCCAGTTAAGAAAAGAAATGGAGAAATTAGGTTGTGTGTGGATTTTAGAGATCTTAATAGAGATTCTCTAAAGGATCACTACCCGCTTCCCTCCACAGAGAAAGTTTTACAAGTAATAGCCAGTTTAGAGAGGTTTTCACTTCTGTATGGCTACTTGGGCTACAATCAAATCATGGTGAAAGAGGATGACTGGTTCAAAACAACCTTCACCACAAAATAGGGTACATATGCTTATAGAAAGACACCATTTGGGTTATCAAATTCTAGAGAAATGTTATAAAGGGATAATGAAATTGAGTTCAAGGGGATAATTAACAAAATGGTTTATGTTTATCTTGATGATATCATAATGTTTTCCAAAAATGTAGTAGATCACATTTCTTACCTCAAGCAAGTGTTTTAAAGATGTAGGAAGTTTGGAGTGTCTTTAAATCCTAATAAATGCATATTCTTGTCACATGAAGGCAAGCTCTTGGGTCACATTGTTTCAAAGGAAGGGCTAACTATTGATCCTAAAAGAGTTAAAGTTATCCTTGCCTTTACTTCTTGGGAGAATTAATTTCGTTAGAAGGTTCATGCTAGATCTTTCCACTCTTATTAATCCACTGACAATGATGTTGAAGAAGAGTATGGAATTCAAGTGGATAATAGAGGGTAAAGATATTTTTGAGGCTATCAAACATGTAATATCCCAAGATCCAACTCTAATCAACCAATATTTATCTAAGGACTTCATTCTTAATGCCTTTTGTGTCTCATACACAATATATTCCATCTCGGTGTAGCTGAACAAGGAAGGATCCGAGAAGCCCATTGCTTTCTTTAGTTAGATTTTGGAATATTATGAGATAAGATACTATTTCTTTGAGAAGCACATCCTCGTTATCATAAGGAATTTTAATAAGTTTAGAAACTTGGTTTCAAACAACAAGATCCATTTTCTAGTGTCTCAATTTGGAGTTAAGGACTTTCTTCTCAACAAGGAATTAAATGAAAAAGGGTGGGTTGGATTACTCATGTAATGGAGTATGACATAGAGATAAAAATGAAAAAAATTATCTATGGAAAAGGTTTGTGTGAGCAACTAGCTTCCAATTAGCATGTTGAGTCAAAGAATGAATAATAAGTTGTTTTGGTGTTACAAGATAATAAAGAAAAAATATCTAATGGTATGCCCACTCCTTGTTAGACCTAGGTCATGATAAATTTTCTTCAAATAGGTCTATGCCCTCTAAATTTAAGAAAAGAAAAAAAGGTATTTTAGAATCCAATCCATTATGTATGTTCTCATTGATGGTATCTTATTCAAGAAGGACGTGAATGGAGTTCTCTTAAGGTGTGTTCCAACAAATCAGATTGAGAAAGTGCTACATGAGTTCCATGATGGAGAATCTGGAGGTCATTTTTCTCCATGAGTAACAACCCTCAAGATCATGAAGGCTGGTTACTATTGGCCCACAATGTTTAGTGACTGTTATGCATGGATTAAGAAATGTAAAAATGTGCATTCTTCACAAGAAAAGAAAAGCTAACAGCACTACCACTCTACCCAATCTCATTCAATAAACCATTCATGCAATGGGGATTGGAATTCATTGGGGTTATCAATCCTATTTCAAGATAGGGGCACAAGTGGTTTCTCATGACAACATACTAATTCACCAAGTGGACTGAAGTAGTAACACTCAAGGAGGAAAATGAGTCTAGTATACTAGACTTCTATGAGTAAATTGTTACCATATTTGAGGTCTTGACCACTATTATATAAGACAATTCTCTAGCATTCCGTAGCGCCAAAATCTCCGAGTGGGCTATCAAGAATGGGATATACTTGAACACTTCCTCTAACTATTACCCCTAGGGTAATGGGAAAGTTAAGTCCACAAAAAAGAACTTGTTAAGGATTATCATAAGGACTCTAGATGAAAATCATAGGACATGGCATACCAAGCTCAAATCATCCTTGTGGATGATAGAATCACACCAAAATGGTCTACCGATAACTCTCCTTATAATATAATCTATGGTGTAGAAGCTAGGATACCCATTCTCTTAGGTTATTAACACTATATTTTCTTAAGCAACTTGAATTATCCGAGTTTGAGCCCATGGAATATAGATATGCGAAAATCGTGGGGTTGGAAGAGATGAGAAATCAATCAGTGCAAACAATGGAAAAGGATCAAGCTTTGATCAAGAGGTCCTTTGATAAGAAAGATAAAGCTAGGAACTTCTAGGAAGGTGACTTGGTACAAAAGTGGGATGTGGATAGGTAAAAACTAGGTAAGCATTGTAAATTTGAAGTTTGTTGTCATGTAAATGTGCAACAAGGAAATTAACAATTTCTGAGCATGAAAACTATACCCCAATGTTAATTTTTTCAAGTCTCATCATTCTAAGACACCCCAGTCTATCCAGTCAGTCCAAGTGACCTCCTAATTAAAGTTATCTCATCCCCCTAGGTGATTTAGGAAATTCCATTCATTCCCCTTAGGTGATTTTAGGAGTTCATAAAAAATTGCAAGCTACAAGCAATTGTGGGAAGGGCTATCACTGGCCTTCCTAGGGTTGGAGAAACCCCATGGAGTGGAGAAGAAGAGCCTAAGTAGATGTGGAGGTGATTTAAATGTCTTGATACATCATGGAAGTGATTCAGGAATATTTTTTAAGGGGTCAGAGAAGTTAGGGAAGTTTCACCAGAATTAGGGTTCACAGGCCTAGTCAGTGTACAAGCTAAAAAAATTGTTGAGCTTCGAAAGGTGATTCTAAGAGATTTAGAAGGAGTTAGGAAAAAAAAAAATCTAACGAAATATAATTCCAAGCCCTACATGATGGTGAAATAATATTTTTCACAACACTTTTGCGCATTAGGTCTGCAGGCATATTTTCTTAGGCACATGTGGAGTATCAAACCAAAAATCCTATTTTTTCAGGGGTAAAATAGATGAATTAATACATGAGAACCCCACCATTGGATTCAAAATTCCATTTTCAGTTAAGATCATAGAAAAAATTTCTGAAAACATCCATCAAGAGATCAAGATATCATCGTCACAAGTTGTCCTCTTGGAGAAAGTTCGAGACTTAGCCAAATTTTTAGAGGACACGTGTCAACTCCATGAGCCTTATGGGATTTAATGTCCCTAACATCCCTAAGGGTCAAGCACATCAACCTTGTAAAAATTCTTCCAGCCCCAATGTGACCTTTGGAACCCCATACGACCATCAGGATTGTTAATTCAGCCCCCGAGTGTAATTTAGAGCTCAAATCCTCGCCGTTGGATCTCGCCACGTGTCATCTCTAGAACCATCATGGAATTTTATGTCCATCATAGGTCAAGGAAATCAAACCTCAAAATTTTTTTCCATACCTTTAGGATATATTTTTGGTCACCCATGTGACCCGCTTCTAGCCCCTCAATGCTTTAAAGCTGATTTTGGAGCACTCATTCCCTGCCGTTGGATTAATGCCACGTGTCGCCTCAAGGATCGCCATGGAAAATGATAACCATCATGTCCCTTTTAGGTGAGGGATTTCAGGGGAAAAAATATGCACCCAAATCTAACTCTGAAATTTGAAACTTTTCCAACTCCTGGCTACTTCTAACTACTTCTCCTTTACCAGAAGAAAGTTACAGAGAACACCTCAGTCTACCACTCCACCATTGCCAAATCTCAAACCAACTTCACCAAAGTAATGAAATCCTCTACCCCATAGTGATACATGGGTATCAGAATAATATTTCATCAAAATAATAAGAAATAAATGAAGAAACAGAGAAGAAGAAGAAAGGAAATCCCCACTGCCATGAAATCAAAAATTTGAAGAAATCTTCCAAAACGGTGCATGAATTGACAAACCATATGTTTCTGAGTTCTTTTATCTTAAAGGCCATTGAAAAATAATATTCAAACCTCCCATTTTTAGCAAGTAATTCTCACAATGAAGAAATTTCACTTCTAGCTCCATGAAGAAAAAAGTTCAAATTCCCATCAAATCGACAACCGGATCATAAAGAAATTTCACCAGTAAGACAAGAAAAAAAAACCTATCACAATGGAGTTGATTTCATCACGAATGGAGAAAAAAACCAGATCTAAAAATTTCAAGATCCATTAATGGATGCCATGACACAGTAGTGGAAACAATTTTCGAGCTACCTCTCCACTTCTCAAGGTTCCAGTGGGTGAAATTGCATGAAAATTGGAGGCAATGATCGTTGAAAAATCTAGTTTCACATGAACTAGTTTTTGTGCCATGAAGTACCTATTTTTAGGGATATGGAGGACTGATTTTTCATTAGATTTATTCCCTATAACATGAAGAACATCTGTGAAAAAGGAAGCAAGCTACCTCTTCAATTCTCAAGGTTACAATGGGCAAAATCACATGAAAATTGGAGAGGTGATTGTTGAAAAATATAGTTTCGCATGAACTAGTTTTCACACCATGAAGTCCCTATTTTTCAAGGATATTGAGGGATTTCTTTTTTATTAACATTATTCCTTATTCAAAGAAATTTTTAAATTCCTGAAGATCCGGCAGAAAAAACCCTCCGAAATTCAGAGGAAAGGGTCTCCGAAAAATCTAGTTTCTCTCAAACTAGTTTTCGCACAATGAAGTTGCCAATTTCTCAAACCATGAAGGACTTATTTTTATCAGTATTCTACCCCAGTAGCTTCATACCCAAATCTCTTACCAGAATGAATTTTCATTTTTCATTTCGAGCTTTAAAATTGAATCATGATGAAAATTGGAGCACGAGTTCGTGACAAAGAGACGAATCGAGAATGGTTGTTATCATCGTAAACAAAGGTTGTTTTCACTATTTAATAAAAATAACATATGTTATACTTCCTCACATTCTATAAATGGTGATCCCCTCTAAATTGCAAGTTTGATCACTCAAGACAATAAAAAAGGGGTAAAATGGAAAGTAAGATAGAAAACAACTTCTTCCCAAAATAACAGAGTTAACAAATTGTAACCCACTAAAAATATAAATGTGTAAAAATAGAAATATCTTAGGAATAGAGGAGGTTGGAATATGGTATAAGGTTCAGGAGGTAAAAATGGAGAAAGATAGATGATATGTCCCAGAATAGCAGAGCATGGGCTCATATTCTAAAAATAATAAGTTGTTCTCAAAGGGAAAGTTTGGCACAATGGGACATAGAGGGATGATCATCTCATGGGATTGGATAAAAAAATTTTACACTCACTACATAGTTTGGGTCATAGGTATATCATACATAGGTTGGGAGTTGTGTTCATTGATAGAACCATTCAAAAGTGCTTTTAAACACTCATTCCAAAGCATCTGTGAGCCAATTGGAAGGAGTTTCACATGAGTTTGAAGATTCGAGTTTCATCACATTGAGCTTTCCATCAACGAGGATCAATGGACTTCATTGGGAATGACATCTCCTCTTCTTCTTCTCTTGCTCTTTCTCTCTCCTCTTCCCCCAACTTTCTCTCTCTTCTCAATGTTCTAATTTTGTGTTGGGGTTGCGCTTTTTCATATGTATTAATGTTCCTAATGTAATAAGTCACCTTTATGTTATAAAAAGGGACTTAATATTCTCCTAGGAAGTTGAAAAGTTTTAAGTTGTGCGAGGACATATGAAAAGCCATTGGGGGTAGATGATGAGTCATCTCTCATTCTATAAATTGTAAATCCATTATATTTTCAAAGGGTTCACAATTGATCTTGTAAACTCAAGATTGCATTGTACTTAGAGAAAACAAAGGAGATAGCCATTGTCTTCTACTTTCCTCGAATCTCAAATTTCTTCCATTCCCACACTATGTATAACTTTTGTTTAAGAAATAAATACAAAAAGAAAGAGTTTCTAGCTTTCTTTGACTAAGCGCTTGATACTTTGTGATCAATAAATTCTATTTGGTCTTGTTGTTATTTACAGAGTTGTTTCTTCTCGTGAATGCGTGTGTTGAAATTTATTACTAGCGAGTGCAGGAATCTGATTTTCTACTTGACACATTAATTATCCTACATCATTTATCACTCCCTATTCCCACTCTTTAGACAAAGTATTCCCTAGCAAGTGATTACTAGGTTTTCCACAGGGGTTAGTGGAGTTCCCTTGTAGGATACCCGCCGCAAGGCCACCAAGAAAATCTATGTCTACTCACACATGCATATACGATAGCTACACTAGTTAAGTAGAGGGACTTATATCCCTAGAGTGTTAGCAAGAAATTCACAAGTTTGTCCACCTGAAAATTTTCTTGCCAACAATGCTATATGGAGTGTTCCCTATATGATTACAAGTTATACGAGGAACAATGCTTTCTAGTTGTCAAAGTTGGATGGTGAAGAAATATTGATTCCAGTCAATGGAATCCATCTTAAACATTGTTATTGAAGTAAATTATGATCTTTGTACATATTAGTCTAGGATTTCCAATTCCTTTGAGTGCTTTCAAAACCCTCTTTGTTTGCTAGAATAGGTTTCCCTTCCCTAAGTGCTTTACATAGGTTCTATTTCTTCTAGTAGTCTCTTTGCATAGTTCACCATGTTTCCAGGAGAAAATGTTGTAGTAAGAGGTTCAAGTTGCAATCCTAAAGAAGTTTTAAATTGAGAGAAACTAAAATTAGAGATAAATTTCAGTATTTTCACTCTCTTATCTCTTTAGATCAGCCACAATTGAGATTATCATGCCTCTTGTAAAATCAAAAAATTAGTTTCAGAGGTATCTTGTTGGGTTACAAATGGAAAGTCTCATGGCACTTTGTAGGTCCTCAGTCTTAGTAAGTAGACCTCCTTAGTTTCATTCAAGGTTCTCCTAGGTTTTGATTAGAGGATCAACCTCAAATCGTCCTTTCTCATTCATTGGATCTTCTTCAATTGAAAATGTTATGAATTTGTGAGTAACCCGGGAAATTTAAGATTTGATTTCACCTTTAGTAGTGTTCCAAGTAGTGTTCATGTTCAAGGACAACAATCCAAATTACTTCCCAAATAAGCATATGTTTCCAAGCTCGTAGTGTTTAATATTTTCCAAAGAAACCATCGATCGGTTGTGCTTCTTACTTGGCAAGGAATAAGATTTTGGGACAGTTTGGGTCTTCATTTTTTTCCTAATAGGTCAAATTTGCAAAGGAAAGGAAAAAGAAAATTTCAGATTGAAAACAATTTTCCACTCATGAAAACTTCAAGTTTTTCTTATAAAATTTAGAAAATTCAGGGCATAGCGGGTCAAATTCAGGTTCAACGGTGCTTTAAGTAGATTCTAGGGTCAAATTTCAAGGGTTCATATCATTTCATGCTTACCATGCTAACTCTATTCCTAATGGATGTATTCGGGCCATTGGTCAACCCATATAGCAGGATATGTCCTGTGAGTCATCAATTTTTTACCATTTTTACCCCCTTGGTAAAATAGACAACTGGAGAAGATTGATCTTGGACATTCGGTAGGGCTTCATGGAAGAATCTAGAGTTTTTAGGTAAAAAATTTAGGGTTTGGAAGTATTTACGTGTTTTGGGAAGTTGAGGATCTCTTGAAGTATTTGTTTTCCTCTTACGAGTTTGAAAGGGTTTAATACTTGGTCAATTTGGGGAAAAAACTAGCTAGAAATAGAGAATGAGTTCGAGGACACTTCACTCGGTTTTTAATAACTCCCGGCTCAAGAGAAATCCAAGAAATATGAAAAAATTTAGAGAAAATTAAAAAAAGGCCCAAAATTGCTTAGTGAGCTATTTGGTGAGCTACAACTAGCTTGTCAAGTTGGTGTATGAATGGGAGTCATCTGAGATGATCGATGAGTTCATCATGGTGGGCTTGTGGAGTTCAATGAGTTGGGTGTGGGGCATAATGGATGTGAGAGTTTGGAAGTTGGAGAGCCCATATATTGTGGACAGTTTGGCCTTTGCGCACTTGTAGGAGTTAGAGCGAGCTCGGGCCGAGGGGACGTGAATTCCCCATAGTCCCAAAAAAGTTACACAAAATGGAGGGTACAATGTCTTGCGGGGTGGTGATGGTTTGTGGGCCCAGGGCGAGATGACATAAGGCTAATGTAGCAATAAAGGGGTTGGCAAGAACTCACTAGGGAAGATATCAAAGTGATTCAAAATCTTAGGAATGTAATACAATGTGGAAATTTGATTAGTACGAGGATTGAAAGCCTATGTGAAACAAGATAAAACAAGCGACGGGTCCGATGCACCACGAGGTGAGTGTTGGGAATAATGTTTCTTGGGGAACATCATTCCCCACAAATAAAAGATTCCTTCTAGACACTACGTATCAAGTTGGAGAGCAGGGAGTTGAGCCGACAAGGCCATGTATTGAAAATGGAGCTCACCAAGGTGGAAATGTGAATGCAAGGAGAGGAGTTCATGGAGTCGAAAGTCATCACGAGCTGACCGACATTGGGGAGTTTTTAGGCCGGTTAGAGTGGCGAGATCAATGTGAACATGGTGAGCCAAATCGGGGTCATGGTGAGTGGGTACCGATATGGTAAGTCGATCAATGCACATAGCTAGCTCAACAAGCTAGTTGGCGGCGCCGCACCAAGCTAGCTAGAGACCTTATGTCACTAAACAAAAATCCTCCCCATTTTTCTTTTTATGAAATTTTATATGGTGGGACCCTACAAAATTTTAATTCCTTCACCCAAAAATCAGTGAGACATGAAATCAAATGTGAAATTAGGGAAAAAGTGAAATATTAATTCCCACCACCAAAATTAATTTCATAGTATTGTAAAGAAGTGTATGATCCAAGGAGTGACCTGCATAATAATGGTCATATCTTCCTCAATACTTGACTAAATTATAAAAAAATAGACTTGTTGGAATCATGATTCCATCCTTTACACTTATAAATCAATAAATTATAGATTTTATGGAGTTAGGTTGGTTAAAAATGTAGAAAACAAACCCATTTTCAAATCATCACTTCTAGGTGGTTGAAATTGCATTAAATGAAGCATTTAGAGCCATTTTCTTCTATAAAAAGCTATAGTACATCAAGGCATGGGTTTTGTAGGTTCTTCATCATGTTTTTCATCTAATAAATTCACTTTATTGGTAGGTGAAATGGGTATTTTGGGACTCTCTCTCTCTCCCCTTCTATATAATGTAATCTTTATCATTTAGAGGGAGAGATATTTTAGCGCTAAGGGGAAACTATTGTAAATTTTTTTCTTATTTTTCCATTGAGATGCAGACCTTCACATTAATTACGAAAATGTAATGGTATATGTATTCTACAATAGTAATGGGATGTGCAAATTCCTAGAGCAATAAAATTTTGTATTGTGGTGTTCTCTCAATCCTTTTTCAATTTTCTTACATTTTCTTACCTTGCACATATTATTATTTAATTTGTACATTTATGTTTTTGTGTTTCTTTGAGATTTGGTTATAAATGCACATGTTGGGACTATGTCAAATATGTTATGGCATCTTTCAACTACATTTCCCTTCCCTTCTCCCTTAACATAATATTTCACTCCCTTTTCTTGGTGTTATCACCGCTGTTAGTGCAGGATTTCCATTTTTTCATGCACTCTTCCTCTATTTAGCCTCTTGGAAATTATAGATTAGGAGTATTTATCTACATTTAATTCATTAGGAGTAGTTTTAGTCTTAGATTGAGAAGAGGAACCAACCTACTCTAGATAATTATCTCAACCGTAAAGGTTCCATACTCGAGATAATTCCATGTTACCCAAGAACACCGATTACTCAATAAAATCACATGCTAGAAAATCATACGGTGCTATAATTTGGTGATAATATTCTCCTCCCATGCTTACCTGGTCTTTCCATGACCTTTATAAGACTTTCACACCTCATTAGGCCCTAAAACTAGGCCTAAAAGAGCCAATTTCCACCGAGACTTCCACAGACTGACCTTAAACTCACTCTAAGTGTTCTTGCCTATCTTGACACTATCATATTTGACCTGACTAAAATATTAGCCAAGCATACTAACCATTTCTATATGATTCCATTGAACACCTACCTCACAATCCACACTTATGACATCCGAATCAACCTTGAAACCACTTTGTGAGCTTCAATCATCATTAGAAGACACTACCAATCAACCTTCATGTCCCTTATAGATCCTCACTTCACCATTCACTCCTTTTCCATCAATTCCACTTGACATTAATGATAACACTAATGACCAGGGTTTAATATATCTTTTCACCACTAACCTATTTAATGAAACTGTTATCCTTACCTTATACTTGTAGCATCCCACATTCATTGACAAGACCAATATGACCACATAACATTATACATATTATAAAATGATGAGGCCATCATTGAATTCTTGGGAGCTTAGCATGGTATCCCACTAGGGGATCACAAGAAAGGATTTGAGATTACATTAGACTCTATAACCTATTTTGGAGAAGAGGTTGCAGTCCTTGGTCATAAAAACCAAAAAATAGAAATAAAAAATTACCATCCTCTAGTGAAAACCTCTCCGAGATGCTATTGGACATAAAAAATCGAAAAGACAAGAAACTGATATGTTTACTTGTGAAAACCTATTCAAGGTGCTAGTGAATGAGGAATTCAACTACTCTCATACTTCTTCTCATATGTAAGATGGATCTAAACTACTTGTAGAAGAAACCATTAATATCAATATTGGTTTAGAATATAATCCTAAAATTATTCAACATGGGATTGATGAGTGCATTATTTGACTTGTTTATATCATCTATATGATTATTGATTTGTCATTAAATATGATTAATTAGTACATGGGGATTCTTTATATAGTTATATCCTAGTAATTTCAATGAATTTCTCTTGTTTTATTTTATGCAACTTGTTAATCGTGGAACATCCCATTAATCACATTTGTGAGTGAAATGTGGTGATATGTGTAGGATAATAGTGGACATTTATTGCCAATGATGGGAATTTTAATCAATGAGTTTGAGTGCTGAGTTGTCTTGTAGTCATGGAAGACTTTTTCCATTGACAACCTATAAACATGGATCTTGTTTTTAGCATTTTCGTAGGATTTAATGAACTTTAATCGGGTTTTTAGTTAAATAACTTAGTGTCTATAATTTTTCCATGATGTGTAATTGACTATGTATATATACACATCTCCTTGCAAAACAATTTAGGAGTTAGTTGATGTTGGTAATTTGTAATACAATTTATAACAGTTAGTATCTATTTTCCATTATGTACTTGAGTATGTTATGGAACTTTTCTCAATCAATATATTAGATGTTGTTTTGAATATCATGTAGTGTTGTCTTCTGGAAAGAGAAAAGGTCCAATCAAACAAGGTTATTGGAGGCTTTTATGTTTATGCATGCTCATGGTTTCTGATAAGTTACAATTTGAATGTAATTACTTATTTCCTTTACTACAATTTATATTCAATGTGTGTTATTTCCTTTCATGTAATTACAATTTAGAGTGTGTGTTATTTGAATTTTGTTATATTGATTTTGTGTGTGCATTTTAATCAAAAAATTATTTCTATTAAATGCATTTCATTACAGTAATGTTGTTTCAGTAGTTTAGCATTACATTTCCATAGATTAGTAGAGACAAAAAGAAACATAACAACCAAACCCCCAAAAGGAACCACCAAACAATTGAGTTGCATAAAGATTCATTGCATCGAACCTTGGACACATAGCTATGGTTTTATAATGACACTAGTAGAAGAATCTATTAGTTAAATGATTGGAGAATACAATGACCCATCATTTTTGGCACCGTTTTCATGATATGGGTGTTAATGAAATTAATCTATGCAACCAATAGAAGTCCTAGGCCTTGTTTACATAACCAACCTTGATACACATGCCACAGGACATTCAAGGGATATTTATACCACGTAATATCCAAATAATATCTCCAAATAGAGTACAAGTAGGGAACATTGAAAGTGACACTGAATCTAATACAATGCCTAGAAGCCATTCTAAACATTCTACATCATCTTATTTAGAACCAGAACAACCTTAATAAATGGTAGACAATGGGAATAATGAGAACTGACCCTTGGGTAGAACCTTTTCCTATGCCATTGTCTTAGACAAAGAAGAGGACGCACCTATGAAAAATATTTCATCATCCATCCTCCTATCTTCTAAGGAATGTCTATAGAAGACCCGAGATAAGTTCATGTTTGAATTCAAAGTTCTTTTCGGACATATAATTATAGGATAGACAATCAAAAACTCAAACTATTTCCTTTCACCCTTAACAACTCTACTATGATGTGGTTCATGGGATTATCCCCTAACTCCATTTGTTCTTGGGAGAACATGGATACAAACTTTTGGAAAAATGTAGGGGAAGAGATAGGAAAGAAGAGTTCTTCTAGTTAAAGAAAAAGGAAGAAGAAAATATAGAATATTATCTGGATATATATTTTTGGAATATAATGATTAAGTGGTTTTGCCAACCCTTAATGTATATGGGTCCATCACTAATATATAGGTTAATATTTAATAATATGAAATATTTATATTTCTATTATTAAATATGCTAACCTAGGTATATACTTTAGGTTAAATATTTAATATCATGAAATGATTATATTTATAATATTAAATATTATAAACCTAGGTGTATGTGTCAACCATTTAGGTTGAAAAGGTGGGACGGGAGACATACCCGATCACCTTATATAAAAAGACTTTAGGTCCTCATTTGATATATTTGGGAAATATATCAAAGGTGTGCAAATAAAGTGATTTAGTTTTACCCTTGGTAAATAGGGTTTTAAAGGAGGAAGTGATCTTCTTGGATGTAAAATAGGTTCTTTGAATTAAAAGGTTATTTTCAAAGTGGTTTTTACCCTAATGAGATTTTCCACTATAAATATTGTGTCACATGTGTTATTTATTTCATGTAAGTATTTCTTTATTTACTTATGTTATGATGTAATATTTATTGTAACATTATATAATATGTAAGTTGATTAAATCCGTATTTATTAGAATCCTCAAATTCTAACATGGTAACAAAGTGAGGTAAATTAAATAAATTAAGATCAAATGTTGTGTATTTTATTTATTTAATTTGTATGGTTTTTTTCAACCAACCCAGAAGGGTATTTAAAATAACCGGCCCCTTCTTTCCATTGTGCAACCTAAAAGTTTTGCTTTGTGAAGAATCAAGGTGAATTCACAAGTGGAAAATTTAGAAATTTCTTACCTTCTATGAAAACTTGTGTATAGGTAAGGGTAAAATATTTGAAATATTTTTTTCTATAGTTTTAATATGTGCAAGTTAAAAAGATATTCAAAATAAAAACACAAAGTTAAATACAAGAAAAAGGAGACAAGCTCCATAGAAATAGGATTTTTAATTTATTTCATTGGTAGGGTGAAAGTAATTCTCCCTCTATAAATCTCCAGGTTAACTTGTATTTTTTCATGTGGAATCATGCCCCTTGGTAAAATTCATTTACTATTTTAACCTTATTGTGTTTTCAAAAGTAATCTATGTGTGTCCTTTAGAATCCTTTAATAAGATTCGATTTGAAAAACTATAGTTTATAGTTAATCTATAACTATATCCTATATAATTTGAAAACTATATTATTATTTTTAAATAAAAATATATATAATATAGAATAAGGTTTATATAATAATTTATATAAACATCATATTAAAATTGATATAGTTTTGAAAAAAAAACTATATATTAAAAGCCTTAAACCATATTAAAATTACATGGGATTGGGGGAAGAGTCAAAACCATATTCTAAGCCTAAGTTTAAATCATATTTAAACTTAACTTATAAATCTAGGCATATATAGTTTTAAAAAAGAAGAAACAAACTTAACTTTGAATCATATTATATATATAGTTAGTTTAAACCGCTTAAAATATAAATTTTATTAGATTTGGTCTATATATGTTTTAAAACAAAAAAACCTAAGTGGATTTGATCTATATATGTTTAAAAAAATGAAGTGGTTACTTTTTTTAGTAAGGGGAGTCGTGTTTATTGCTTTGCCATGAAGGAATTACTTTTTAATCTTAATACTTATTAAATAAAACCTAATATGTGTCCCTGACCATTTATATTATCCATGTAAGGGGGCGGCCCCATTCATTTATATCTTATAGTTTATAAAAACTATATAAATAAACCTATTTAAAGGTTTTCTTTTATATAAGAGTGGGAGTGGAGAATAAAATGGGATAATATCTCAGTACAAATATGAAATTCTAAGGTATAAATGGTGAATTAAAAAAGGCTAGTTTATTGGTGGCCCACATGAAATGTGGTAAATATTTATTAAAATATTGGTAGTTATAGCCATATAAAATTTTTAAAGTTTTTAGCTTACAGGAATTATATAAAATATAAAATATTTTACAATATTTTCATAGTTTCAAATGTGTGCAAGGTAAAATTAAGAGTAAATCAAGGGAGGAGACAAGGTTCATGAAGATAGGGATTTCAATTTATTTCATTGGTCGGTGAAATTACGTGTCCCCTCTATAAAAATGCAAGTTAATCTATACTCTCATAAATCTACTTGCACCTGGTAAAATTCTTTTAACCTGGTCTATGTCCTTTAAACCCCTTTAATAAGGGTTATGTGTTTTTATATAAAAACAATATACTATAGTTTATAATTTTTATGAACTATATGTTGTTTTTTATTTACATTCTATAAACTATATACCTTTTTTTTTTAAAGTGTATATATTTTTACATTATAAATTATAATAGGTTATTATAATGTATTAAAATATAACCTCCCTAATATTATACAAAAGAAGAAATTCTGAATTTCACATTCTAGAAATACACAACAAGTTTTAGCTTCATTAAATTTGATGGTCAAATGACCGTCATGGTAGACCAAACATAAGATAGTATGACAATCATTTAGACGTCAAATTTAAGCTTGTAGATTCTAGGAAACTTTCAATGTGTTAAAATTGATGGTCAAATGACCATCACGAAAGACCAAAAATAAGCCATTATGATAGTCATTTAGACATCAAATTTAAGTTGGCCAGATCTTTAGCCATATTTGTTTTCTTCATAAATTTGATGTTTTGATGCTATAGAAATTAAATAAGAAATTAAATAAGGCTCAATCTAAGTTGGAAATTTCAAATCCTATTAACCTTAGGAAAATGACCAAAAGCCATCATATGTACCATGCATTAATTACCTTATATGAACCTAAGCCGTGAAGTATTATAGGGTCTAGGTGGATATACAAAGTAAAATATAATGTTGATGGTAGTATTAACAAAAATCTAGACTTGTTGCTAGAGGTTTCACTTAGAAACTTGGTATTGATTATGTTGAGACATTTTCCTTGTAGCTAAAATGAGTACTGTTAGGGCCTTATTTGCAATTACCGCTCAATTTGGGTGGGAAATCCACTAAATGGATAAGAAAAATGATTTTTTGAATTACAATTTAAAAGAAGAACTTTACATGTTTCAACCTAAAAGATTTGAAGAAACTGGTAAAGAAAACTATGTTTGTAAGTTGAGAAATCCTTGTATGGTTTAAAACTCATTCTTAGAGCTTGGTATGCAAAAATTGTTTCCTTCTTTAAACTGTTAGGTTTTGTTAATTGTTCTTCTAACAATGATATATTCACTAAGAAATAAGGTTCACATATTATCATTATATGTATATATGTTGATGATTTTCTTATGACTGATGACAATTATGATTTAATTCATAGGATTAAAGAGAAATTAAAATAGCACTTTGAAATGAATGAGTTATGTCTCTCACATCATGTTATTTGTATGAATGCATTTCATTCTATTTTTAATTTTCAAAACACAATATGCAACCATTGTATTGAAAAAATTTCTTATGATTGATTGTAAACCATTTTCTACTTCAATAGAAGTTGGAATAAATATTGATCATAAATCGCATATGAAAAAGGTTGATCCTATTTTATATATGATGTTAGTTGATAGTTTTATTTATCTAACTATAACTAGATTAGATATTTCCTATACAAGAGGAATTACTTCAAGGTTTAAGTAAGAACCTTTTTCGAAATCATTGGAATCTTACAAAAATAATTTTTAGATAGATTAAAGGAACAAGTTTAATTATGGGTTACATTATTCTAAGAATGAAAATGCTATTTTATATGGATTTTGTGATTCAAATTATATTGATGTTTTGTTATAAAATATATTGGATATGTGTTCAAGTTTTTGGTGTAGGAACCATTACTTGGAACAAAAATGCAATCAACAGTCTCCATTTCTTCTACTAAGGTAGAGAAGTACAATGAAAGAAGTAAAGAATCCATGTGGCTGCAATGGCTGTTGGTAGAGATACATATGGAACCTAAAGGAAGTATTCCTATTATATGTGGTGGTCAGAGTTGTATTACTCTTGATTAAGAATCCATTCAATATCGAGGGTGAAAGTACATTGAGATACATATACGCTTCACCCATGAGAAGGTGCTAAGTGATGAGATAAATCTCACGTTTGTGTTGAATGAAAGGCAAGTTGCTTACATCTTCACAAAGTCCTTGAGTGATGAAATGTTTTGTCACTTTTGTGAAAAGATTGGATTGTTAGAGTTTTCATTGAGGGGGAGTGTGCATGACAATGTCACCACCTAATGGAACTTGGTTTTTGTAAAAGGACCTTCGAGTAAGTGTAAAAAGACCTTCGGGCATGTATACCTCATCAACTTCTTTTTTAGAAAGAAGTGTAGAAAGATATTAAAGGTGGTCTTCAGTAAAGTCTTTAGTGTTATTGAGTTTATGGTAAACATCTAAGTACAAGCATATAGTTAAGGAGGTCCTTGGTTGTAAAAACTCTTATATACTTGGGTTCAATAACCTTTTATGAGAACTTGTGAGAACATATAAAACTCACAAATCATACTTAGCCACTGATCATGGGATGATCTTTGGGATTTCAAATCCTTTTATACCAAAAGGTAAATTGATTATGATGAAGGTGTTATAATTCCTTCAAACTAATATGCTATCCTAAAACCTTTATGGTTTAAGGATTGTAAATCTTGTAGTGTACCACGGGCAGGTAATCTATTGGAATATGTTATGTTATCCCATTTAACATTAAGGGGGAGTGTTGGAACATAATTATTAAGTGGTCTGGTCAAATCTTAATGTATATGTGTCCATTACTAATATATAGGTTAATATTTAATAATATGAAATATTTATATTTCTATTATTAAATATGCTAACCTAGGTATATACTTTAGGTTAAATATTTAATATCATGAAATGATTATATTTATAATATTAAATATTATAAACCTAGGTGTATGTGTCAACCGTTTAGGTTGAAAAGGTGGGCCGAGAGACATACCTGATCACCTTATATAAAAATGACTTTAGGTCCTCATTTGATATATTTGGAAAATATATAAAAGGTGTAAAAATCAAGTGATTTGGTTTTACCCTTGGTAAATATGGTTTTAAAGGAGGAGGTGATCTTACTGGATGTAAAATAGGTTCTCTGAAGTAAAAGGTTATTTTCAAAGTGGTTCTTACTCTATTGGGGTTTTCCACTATAAATATTGTGTCACATGTGTTATTTATTTTCTGTAAGTATTTCTTTATTTAATTATGTTATGATGTAATATTTATTTAAATATTTATCATAAAATTATATAATATGTAAGTTGATTAAATCTGTTTTTACAAGAATCCTCAAATTCTAACATATTTCTCTTTCTCCATTAGGGGAGTGGTTAAGAGTTACATGAAGAAATCACTAAGAAAGTTTTCCTTAAAGGACTTGATGAGAAAACCAATGATTCCATCCATCTTATGGGAGGAGGTGATGTACGCAAACTTAGCATGGAAGACATCATTGAGCTATGTAAAATTCACTCTAGAACACGAAGAGGTATAAGTAAGATAAAAACATATAAGACTACCCTAGGTACCTCAAAACTTCGGAGGAAATGGATAACATGAAAACATACATATTGTCACAATTATCATCAACCATAGATGGGCTGAAATCTAATACCAAGTGCTATAAAAGAGCCTTGAGACATAGACTGCCCTAAATTCAGGAAGAGACATTCTTTAATAGAGTGCCCTTTAGATGTCACAAAAATGTGTTTGATTTGTGATGTCATTGATCATGATACTAACCATTGAACTTTCTTACCTTAGTTGAAAGAAATATTGAATGTTGTGTCTCAAGAAAATGCAGAGGTAAAAATTTTTCAAAGGCCAAATAATTAGGCCGTGTGTGCCCCTAGACCTGTTCAAAACCCTTAGATGATGTCACGGCCCAGTCAGGATCCTCATCCTACTTGGGTAAAACTTGATTGGACACCAAAAACTAGAAGGTTTACCCACATCCACCACCATGGATGGCTCCCTAAAATCAGCGGGGTTGGACACCACCACCAATGCAAATCCATGACAAAACCAACATTGTGCACCTCAATAGAATTCTAATCAATCGAGAGGAGGTTCCAACAACCACAACAGAGGCTTTAATGATCCCACCAAAAACTATCAACAACATAGGAAAGTAGAACAAACTCTACTTTCAACCCATCTTGTAGCGAATCTTAAAATCAACAAACAACTTCAATTAATGAAGTAGGACAAAGTGATATAATGCATGTTAATAATATAAATAATATGCAACCAAGGTCCTGGGAGAACAATGAATAATATTCCTATTGTTATCAAAGAAATAATCGAGGAAAATGAGAAAGAAGAGACACCTTAGGAAAATTGAGAAACTGGACATGTTCCACAAACCCAAGCCACTATGAACGGTTAAGGAAAAGATAAGAATGCACATATAGCTCCTTTTTTAGAATGATTACAGGAAACTCGAATTGTAGAAGAAACAACACTAGTTCAAGAGTTAAAAAGATGAACATTGAGGTCCCACTTTTGAGATCAATAAGGGACATTCCTAAATTAAACCAGACCATTAGAGACTAGTGGATAAAGACATCACGAAGAAAGAAGAAATAACCAAAAATGGTCAAAGTGGAAGGGAATCTAGCTGATCTTGTTGATGGGAATATTATTTCACCAAAATATGGGGATCATGGGAGTCTAGTCATTACTATTTTGTAAATGGTTAGTCAATATCTAATGTTTTGGTGGATCTTGGTGTTGCCATCAATGTTATAACAACAAATATGTTCAATATGCTATCTTTAATAGGATTGCAGCCAACCAATACCGTTCTTCAATTGGAAGATCAATCTATTGTTGTACCAAATGGAGTGATTGAGGATGTAATGGTCACAATTGAATCTTGGGAGTATCCCATCAATTTTATGGTCTTACAACCTAAATCTTAGAAGTTGGGATATCCAGTCATCTTAGGAAGGCCCTGGTTAGCTACTATTGCTGCATATATTGACTGTAGGTTGGGAAAAATGACCATTTTAAATGGACAAAAATAAAAGAATATTTCATTGTATCCTCCTGCCCAGCCATATGTGGATGTTTGTGAACATGTATGGGTAGATTATTCAGATACTAATCATCTGAGTTCTTCTTATCTGGACACCATTGCAATGAAAAATCACATGGAAGAAATTGTTGAGTCATACCCAATTTCTTATGAAGAGGATACTGTGTGCTACAAAAATTAGAAGTGAGGCTATGGAAATTGGAACCAAGACTACAAAACCATCAGTTCTGAAAATAGTAGATAATATTACCTTGGTAAGTAACATTTCTAATGAAAATTGTAAAGAAACCTATGCTTATCATGAGGAATGTACAATCATTGATTTCTATTGTCCTTTAACCAAGGTTATGTCTCTTGAAAATATGAATATTTTACACATGCTTCAGCCTCATGTTTGTCCCTTTAATTCATTAATTGCTGATGTAGATCTTGCTATTTTGAAAGATACCAAGAAAGTGACTGTTGACATAGGAAAAAGTTGACCATTAGTAATAAATTAGATGCCAGCTAAGAGACTAGAGTTGTAGAAATCTTGAGGAAGCATTCCCAAGATTTTTCTTAGGATTATAATGATATGAAAGGGATCCATCTAAGCATTTTCACTCACCATATCTACACCGAGGATGTTAAACCTATGAGACAACCACAATGAAGAATTAATCCATCACTTAGAGACATAGTAAAAAATGAGATAGAAAAATTGCTGAAGGTAGGATTCATCTATCCAATATCTAATAGTCAGTGGCTATCACCACTATTTATAGTTACCAAGAAAAATGGTAAATGGAGAATCTATGTAGACTATAAGGAATTTAATAAAGCTACCAAGAAAGAATACTTTCCCCTACCCTTTATAGACCAAGTTCTGGACAATCTTGTATGTAAGAAATATTTCTCCTTCTTGGATGGGTTTAGTGGGTATAACCACATTAGTATTACAGTTGTTGATTAGGATAAAACCACCTTCACTTATCCCTGGGGTATATTTGCATATATATTCCTACCTTTTGGGCTTTGTAATGCACCTGCTACTTTCAAGAGAGTAATTTTGGCCAATTTTGTATATTTTACAAATGACTTTGTTGAAGTTTACATGGATGACTTCACTTTCCACAGTTCCACTTTTGACGAATCTCTTAACAACCTTGAAAAAGTATTAACTAGATGTGAGAAACAATAACTTTCCTTGAGTCATGAAAAATGTCCGATTATGGTTGATCAAGGAATTTTCTTAGGTCATCATATTTTTTCTAAAGGAATACATGTCAACTCCAAAAATATTGAAGTAATTACTCAAATTGCCTATGCCAAAAAATTAGACTAACATCAAGATTTTCCTTGGACATACAGGTATTATACGAAGTTCATCAAAGAATTTACTAAAAATTTACACCTATGTTTTCTTTGTTAATAAAATATTTTGTTTTTGAATGGTCTCCTCAATGTCAACATGTTTTCAAGATTATCAAACGAGAAGCTAACCACGGCTCCAAAGATTGCGAGGACCTGACTTGGGGAAAACTTTCCATATTCAAAATAATGCATCTAATAAAACAATGAGAGATATTCTTGGACAAAAGGATCAAGAAGATCAGATGTTTGTCATTTATTTTATCAGCAAGAATCGACCCTATAAAGAGAAACTACATCACTACGAAAAAATGATTTTTAGTTGTTTTTACTCTATGAAAAAATTCGGACATTATATTACTAGATAGAAAATCTTTGTTTATACTAACCATTTTGACATAAGGTATTTGAGGAATAAACCAATATTGGGGGTAGAATTATAAGATTATTACTCTTGTTGCAAGAATTCTACTTAACAATTATTGATAAGCATGGAAAGACTAACATTATTACTAATTTCCTTTCAATATTGAATGTTTGGGGAGAAGAATAAGTGGTCTAGGATCATTTTCCAGATGAATACTTGTTTGTAATATCAACTCATCCTCTATGGTTTGTTGATTTTGTGAATTACTTAACTACAAGGAAGTTTCCATATTACTTTACTAATAAGGAATGAAAGATATTAGTTAAGCATATTGTATCTAATTAGGATTTCTTGGAGATCTACTTGAATCAAGCATTAGAATTCATCACCATATCACCCCCAATCCAAAGGTGGGCATGAAGAAGTTAAAAATAGAGAGATGGAGAATATTTTAACCAATGTTATCAATGCAAACATAAAAATTGGGTACCAAAGCTCCTAGAAGTGGTTTGGACCTACTATACAACCTAGAAGACCACTACTAGTTTCTCCCCATATGAATTGGTGTATGGGAAGAAGCCACTGTTGCCAATTGATTTTGAATTACAGACTTGGAAGACAATAATGGAATTTTGCATTGATTTGGTTGAAGAATGACGTGAGAGAGTAATGCAACTGAATGAGCTTGAAGAAATGAGGATGAAGGCACAAAAAAATTGATATTCTTCAACATCAAAGAAAATCATTGCATGATGCTCATATCAAATATAGGAACTTCAATGAGGGATATTGGGTCTTATGTTTTGACTCATAGTATCAACAGTTCAAAGGAAAGCTGAGGACAAGATGGTTGGGACCATACCGGATCAAACAAGTGTTGGATAATGGCTCTGTGACATTGTTTCCGATTGATGGAGACATAAGAACTCTTATGGTGAATGTACATATATTAAGGATGTATCAGCATCCTCTGGATAAGGAAATATTTAGCAGAGATATGTTGTTATGTGAAGAAATGGATTCAGTGGAGGAGCCTGGCTCTTCTCGTCATGAGTAGTCATTTTTAAATTTGAATAAAGAAAGGTGATCATGATTTTTATCTTATTTCCCTTATATTTTATTTTTTTGTTTGTTTCATGCTTTTAATAAATGTGGGCATGTCTATTGTTAGAATGTACACTACTCACATTTTCTCTATGAGCGCAGGATGTGGAAATCTATGGATATTGAGAAGTTGAGCTAGCAAGGGTTAGTGCATTTTAATTCACTATGGATATTAACTTTTGAAGCACTCCCCCATCACATTTAATTATCATGATTAAATAAATACACAATTTTCAATGCATTTATTGGGAATATCATTCAAAATATTGTGATGTGGAGTGGGGTGTAATGAATCATAATTAGTAATGATACCACATGTGTTGAATTTCTAAGAAAAGGACAAGATGTTTTATAAGAAGGATAGGTGGAATTATTATTCAATATGATGGGGTGTGTGCCATACCATGCATTAACAGTTCTCGCACAAACTTGGTCCTATTAACTTTTCACGCTACCAATTTTGTACCGACCTAAGGAAATTAAAAGATTGTGGTATATTTCAAATTTTCACTCACCAAACACTTCATGTCATTGCTTTGTGAGTTCAAACACAACATCGTTCTTCTACACAACTGTCTAAATTTGTCTATACTATGGGGTAGAAGAAATCTGAACCAGACTCTCAAGACCCACTATTCCGAATACTATAATTTCCTAGGTATTTTATGATGTTGGTTGGCTAGAATTTATTAGGAAATTCAAGGGCTTCGATGAAAATTTATTTGATGAGTTTCTGATAAATTTTAAATCCACCTACTCATGAATTGGGGGAAAAAGAGTAGAAATAAGTAGTCAAGTTTTTTCTAACCTATCTAGTTTACTAGACTTTGGTCTCAAGGTTATGACAAATGCTCCTCTTAAAGATCTAATTCCCTTGTTTCATGAGGATGATGAAGATATTCTAGAAGTAATCCTCACCTCATATGGTACTCAGAAGGGGATCAAACAAGAAATTTTGTGTGGTATTTGAAATAAAATTACTAAATGGGTCAACAGGTACTTTATCTATGACGGACAACCATTTGTGCTTATAATAAATTCACTGAAGATTTTAATTCATTTGAAGAAAGGCCACATAAACCCCACACTCAGGATAAATTTACCTAAATATTTAGCTAATTCAGTCATTCAAGTGGGACAAAAATATAAAAATGGAGGTGGTAGGGATGCATTGAAACACCCAGGGCTTATTCAATTGATTTTTTCACATCAAGTTTTCTACAAACCCAAGAGAAGGATTGAACAAATAAGTGTAGGGGAGAGTTCCAAACAAAATAAAATCAAGAAGGGACCATCTCTCATTATTCAACCTAATCTCGATTCGTCTCCTCGCCCTTCATAGGAGACTATGGAAGAACTTGGTAGTTAGGATAGTCCATCTTCTATGCCACAAAATTCTAAGGGTAAAAGAACTTTACCAGTTCCTTCTTCTATTTCATTGAGGCTAATAAGGTCTTATACTTTACAAAGACCTAAAGTTTCCCATCCGAAGTTTTTCATGAAGATTCTACTCCCATTGTGGAGGATAAGGAAGAGGCTAGTACCTCAACTGTCCTTGATGAATAATCTAATTATGATATATTCACAACAATTATCCCTGCAACACAAAGTCTAGATATTTTTACAACTCTAAAAACTGAGTCAGGAGCTTTAAAAATGCCTTCAGCACTAGATATACAGACCTTGATGCCAAAATCTATTATAATGGAGATTGGCAGCCAAGATTCACATGGAGATGATGTAATGATGTGTTATCTAAATGAAATTTCCATTCTGAACAAGAAGTTAAAAGGTATGCAAGAAACCAAATTATCTTTGCAAACTGCATTTACACATAGAACTATAGAAAAAGTGAGGGAAATTAATGCTTTGAAGGTGGAGGTTAGCAGTCTCAAGAGATAAAGGACTTAAAGTAGGGAATGATTTAAATTTGTTATCTATTTGGAATAAAGCATTAAAAATGGAAAATAAAAAGTTAAAAGAGGATATTGAGGCTAGTACAAATGAGAAGAAGAGGTTAGAATCTATTTTATACTCTTTTTGTCCATTGGATTGCAAGCTTCTGGTCTGTATAAAAACCTTCTTCTTTCTATAGCATATTTGTCCAAGATCAATTCTATGCTTGAAAATTAATGAGAATTTGCATTCAAGAACCTCATGAAGCTCTTGATGGTAAAACCTTTTTGTCAATTTATCAAAACAATACCCCTGAGATACAAAATCAATTGTGTGAATTTTACCTCCTCAACATGTTGGTCGAAATGTGCCTGATTTCTTTATTAATCTATTTGTGGGAGATTTTCAGTTGAAGGCATTTCAGTCATTGCTTAGGAAAAAAATAACATGGGGTGAAAAAATAGACATTTTCACTCAAAGAAATTGCACCATAGGTTTCTAAATCATGTCTACCCATCACAATGAAGTGGCCATGAAGAAAAATTGTTGATCTCTTTATTATTAGGCTAGTGTTGGGAAAATACTTCAAATATTTTACTAAAATGTGTGCATGATTTTGAGACCTATAGTCAGCAATATTTTGGTGAAGTAAGACAAGATTGTGATAGAAGATGTGATACCTTAAAATTTCCATTAAAAGGAGGGAATTTATCTCCCCTCATAATATCAGTTGGTGTATGTGGAGGGTGATGCATTGGTTACAATAATTCAGCAGTTGTCTAAGAAAAATGACAAGGAATACAATGATGAGTTAGTAGGAACACATGTGAGGTAACCTCTTCTCCTAAATATGATTAGTACCTGACAGAATAATGCTGCCCAGTCACATGATAGTTTCACAACTTGGGTGGAAGTTATTTCAAACAACTAGGGATGCAAAGGAACTAGGAAACAATATGCAAATCAGTTTGAGTAATATTATTTGGCACAACTTCACCTTAGGGTAGGTCAAAACTCAGTTTCATAGGGACATGCAATAGGTAAAGTATAGGGAGAGGATGGGTGTATTATTTTACTTGTTTATATCATCTATGTGATTACTGATTTTTCATTAAAGATGATTAATTAGTGCATGAGGATGATTTCTATAGTTATATCCTAGTAAGTTTAATGCATTTCTATTATTTATTTTTCTTGAAACTCGTTAACCATAAAACCTCCTATTAATTTCCTATATGAGTGAAATGTGGTTGTTTCATTGGATTCTTAGTATATTAATGAAATATATAAGGGTAAATATGCGAAGGAGGAATATTTGTTGTAATGTTGGTTGAAGGTTGTGCCCGCAAATCTGATTTCTTATCCAAATTGATTGTGTGAGATTCCTTTTGGCTAAGAGGAACTACTTGAAATGCAAATCAAGACCAAAAACATAGTTAATAGAAAAAGATTACTAAATTTCCTAGCATGATCTAGATCCAAGAAATGTGATACTTCCTCGACGGTTGTTAATCCAATGATATATATAATTCAATATAAAGGAAATAAACATTCAACTAACGTAATGTAATGCTAATTTTCTATTTTATTCATCTCATATTATTATCAATATTAATCTAATTATATGCTTTAATAATTAAATTAGTAAAGGTACCGAGTCGTGGATAAGGATGGGTAGGTGGTCCGGAGGTCAAAAATAGGGTCTGGGTAAGACTTGGTGAAGTTTGGGATTAATTTAGGGAATTAGGAGGCTTTCTAGTCTAAGGTAGTCTACTAGATACAGAGACCGATGTTGGTCAGTGTATGACCAATGAAATTTTAGGTATGACTGATACCGGTTTAAGATGACCAATATCGGTTCTTGTGGGAGTGGCCAAATGTCAGAAACAGGTATCCAGGCTCTCTCTGTGTCTACACAGAGAGTTGGGAAGGTCTATGGTGAGGTTGTAGGTGGGGTACTAGGTTTTGGCAAGGTTCTGTGAGGTTTTTGGGGTATTAAGGATAGTTTAGTGAAAGGATGACATGATACACAATAATCGACATTGTTCGGGTGGTGATGCTAGTGAAAGGGAAATAGACGATGGTCAAGATAACCAGTGTCGGTAGGAAATTTGGTGAAAGTTGATAAAAGGTAATTTTGGGCTTCTCTATGATTGCACAGAGAGTGAAGGAGGGATGATTGGGTTTGTAATAATATGAGGAATATTCGGGAAGGTATAAAGGATAGGTAGGGGAGGTAGAAGGCTAGGGGTGGTTGGATAGATAGATGGACAGGAAGGTGGGGATGGAGGAATATAGGGAAGAACAAGATATAATAACAAAAATATAAAGAACCTATTAAATAAGTATATAAATGATGCAAAATCAAATGTAATTACTTGTATTTGCAAGCCTGGTTGGGTGAAGGATGGTGATGGTCAATCTATGAAGAACTTGGTGGTAAATTCCATGGAAGTACTTCCCGTGTGCTACTTGTGAATTCCAATACCTTTGGATTAGTCTCAGGTACTTTCTTGGGCCTCTGGCTAAATGTATTATGTCATCTTGATGCTAAAAACTCGGTTCGTGCTTGAATGTAGATAGCTCTCTCCAAACTCAAAGTGACCAACCTGGGAAAAATGTTACAAAACTATATATATGGTAACCGATATTGGTCAAGGAGACCAATGTCGATTCTTGGGTTAACCAACCGCAATTAGGGCGGAAATCCTAGGTTTACAAAAATAACAAATCTTGGATATTTTTGGTGTGATCTATCTATCACCCGTATCAAGTGATGGTTAGTGCTTAGATAAGTAGGAGTGTTGTCGGAGAAAAAATAGGAATTTAATGTTAGGGTTATACTAAGTCCCAGTTAAGATAAGTAGATACTTTGAGTCTTAGTTAAGTAATAGGGTAAGAATAAGTCCATGGTGAGGTGTTTAGGTGATGTGGTCATGAGTAGTAAATTAACCTAATTACAGTAATTAAATTAATAAATAATGTGGGGATGGGAATTAATTCAGTTGTAAGTAATTAAATTAACATGAATGTGGGGTAAAGGGGTCATGGTTGGGTGAACACATTATGTTAATTGATTGAAAGGAGACTAAGGGAAGTTTGACCTAAATTTGGTGTCTACATTTACCCATTTTTTGTCACGTAGCTTGTATTGGTAAGTGATGCCAACAAAAATATGAAGTGGTTACCCCAAGTATAGGTGAGACTGGGGTTTCCCCAAGTAGGGTTGAAGGTGAGGTTGCCCCAAGTATGGGTGGAGGTGATCCCCCTCAAACCACAAGTCGATGAGGTGTTAGACAGAGTTGATGTGTAGTTTGATAAATGGGTAAGTGATGAAAATGAGGGCGGTGTGAGTTATAGGTAATGGTATGAGCACTTTATGTAATGGGTAAGGGTCATATCAGGTAATAGGTATGATGATCAAATACACACACATGTATAGACCGTGACACGGTACCAGGTGGAAGATATTCCAAAATCTACATTGTTTAAGGTTGATAGGTTCATCCAAACAAGGTTGAAGTGATTCAAGTATCAATGGTACATGATATGGTCTAGAAACACAACTTAGGTTAGGTGTAGGAACATTTAGGTATGATCTCGTACACTAAAGGTTTTTTCAGGAGAAACAACACAAAAATAGGTAAGTAAAGGCATTAGACTAAACAACATGGGTAAGAACATCACAAGTATAGCAAGTAAAAATATTCCAAAGTCACAAAAGGTGGTTTAGGTTAAGGTATATAGGTCATGGCATGGGTAAGGTCGAGGTATAGGTAAATAACATGTCCCTAAATGTAGTTAAGGACATGTACAAGTAATTTAGGTTTGTGGGTAGGGTGTAATAGGTGTTGGTAACGTCAAAAACTATTGGGTTATTAATGATTTTTAGGAAAAATGGGTATTAGGTGGGTCAAAAGGTAAGGGTAGGTGACTGATGAAACCAATGTCGGTTGGCTAGGGCACGACATGAGCGATGTTAGTCACGTCAATTTGGGTCGGAAAAGAAAAATCCATGTTTTACAAATTCATTTTTACTTTGTAATTTGTAGAAAATGACAGAGGAGAAAGTGAGGAGTGAAAAACTGATAGTACGAGGCATTGAGATGAGTTAGCGAGCCACGTAGCGGGTGATTGAAATTGATCGACAGTCCCGAGAGATAGATTCGAGTGTTTTCATTGGTTTGGAGGTGAGTTGTTGATTTGGTCATGGCAGAATAGGGATAAGGTGTGGGAGATCTGTGGCACAGACCGTAGGTTTCATCATGTATATGCCATTAAGATGAGGTATGAGGCATTCTCATACTCATTGTGTGATTAAAGTTTGGTTTAAAATGAAGAAATTGGGGTGGGGGGTTTTATTTTGAAATGCGGGTGAAAAGTGGGTGAAATTGATATGGGGAAGGGAAAATGTAGGTGAAATAGGGTAGCAAATGAATCGAGGTAAATTGGGGTGGGTTGGGGTAGGCTTTACGGAGTATTTAGGTGAATTTTAGGTGAAATGGGATATGGGGGATTGGTTTTAATTTTTATTTTATACAACAGAGACCAATGTGTGTCAAGGTTTGGTTGACATTGGTTGGAATTTGCTGGCATTGGTCGAGATGAAGTGATTGACACCGGTTAAATGGAACTAATGAAGGTCAAGAAAAATTAGTGACAATCGAGGCAAACCGATGCCGGTTAAGGATAAGGAAGAATAAGTGTAAGAATGATTAGGAAGGAAATGAAAAGAGGTAAAAAAGAATAGGTAAAGTGTATATGGAGAGGGATGAGGGTAACATGTGTATGATAGATTTTATTGGGTATGGTTTGGGGGTAATAGGTAATTAGAGGTAGTCGGGTATAACAATGTTATGTTTTAGTGGATGCAATCTAGAGATCAGTTTAGGATGCGAGACAGTACCACCTCTTTTAGTACAGATGCGGTCTAGCATGACCTCGAGGAGTGGGATCATATGACTAATGTTGGACTTATTAGGGTCTGATGCTATAGGTGCATTGTTTAAGATCATAGTATGATGGTCGCACTCATTGATAGATGGGATTCAACGACCAACACTTTTCATTTACCTGACAGTGAGATGACTGTCATCCTAGAGGACATTTACCGAGATCTTGTAGCTTCCTATTGGGGGATCTAGTTTATTATATTACTTTTGAGGCATCAGTGGAGCCGATAGTGGCTATTTTTGGTGAGGCAATGGGTGAGTTGAGGTATCACAACAGTGTGAGTCTTACATATGGGGACATGTATGCAGCCTACCCATAAGAGACGAGGCCGGTTGTATTGATGATGAAGGCAATAGATTGTTTTTCACTACCATATTTTGAGGGTGGGATATTCCCATGAGCATTGATGGGAGTTCTCCACAATATGATGGAGGAGTGGATCTAATTTTCTTGGGCACTAACTTTCCTAATTCAGCTATATAGGGAGTTATGGGCCTATAGGAGATTGAGGAGGTTTGTGATGTATTGTACCTTTTTACTACTTTGGTGGGAATACAAGCATATCTTATGTATGCACCTAGTTCATTTTCCTTAACAGAATGGAATGGTTTAGGGGTGGCTTTCTCTGAATTGGATATAGATGTTGGGTACTAGATGGTGGGTAGCTAAGGGTGGCTAGGGCCACATATGATGTTATATACTATAAGCGGTTGTTGGAGGGGCTTTCAGGAGTTGACATTGTTTGGAGGCCTTATGTTGACTTTCCATCTTATAGAGGCATGATAGAGGAGTTAGAGGAGCTCTAGATATTGAGGTGGATATAGAGGAATCATGCCGGTGAGCACAAGATGATACACCAGTAGACATAGTTAGATGGTAGTTTAGGATGCCACACGGGATGTACCACCACCTTTTACATTGTACTATCATGATGAAATTGAGAGACCCATGTCTCCACCACATCCGAGTGTGTGCCGACAGGCAGGGTAGGCAGTGGATAGGTGGATAAATGATGATGAAGTCACTAATGGATATAGGTAGTGGTGGGAGGCATAGTGACAAGTGGCACCACTGAGGTTAGGGAAGTTAGATCTTGCTATGGTTATGGTTCGAGAGATGCAATGTAGGGTCAAGTCACTTCCTTTAGGCACAAATTATAGTTTCACAGGTTAGCTCATAAGGTCGAGGAATAGGTTGCCATTTTGTAGGCTCGTGGTGGCTTTACTGAGGCTAGTTGGCATAGGGATAGACAACTACACATGGTGGTGATAGTGATGGAGTACAGGTGGCCATCTTACAGGCATATGTGATAGGTTTGTAAGGCTAGTTGGCCACTTCATAGGCACAGGTAACAGCCTTATAGGAAAAACTTACAACACATATACCTTCATAGGCCTAGGGAAAGGGTCCCATATTACATGAAGCAACATAGGGACATGTTATTGTGGTAAAGGGATGAGGACAAGGATAACATGTACAAATATTGAAGCCAATATTAGCATAACAAAGTGCTCACAAGTTGCATTAATACCTATGGAACCACCTCGGACGATGAATATGGCAAGGTTCGGGATTACGTAAACGAGACATGTTATTATGAGGATCATTTGATGACTATCAAGATAGATACCCTTGTATGATGAGTACAGAGCCCAAAAGGTAGTGAGTGAGAGGACTAGATCCCACAATCATAGTTCGGAGAGGACATGGGGTGGCACGAGCCTAGAGATAGGGTCAAGGTGAGGCTACTAGATCATGGAGGCCATGTCCAATTGAGTGATAGGAGGGGATCAGATCGAGACCCATGGAGGGTGTAGAGATGATAGGAGGATGAAAAATAGGTAGGGAGGAGGAGACAGGTGAGACTAGCCCATTGGATATCGGTAGGGTGATGTGTAGTCACTTAAGATGATCAATGTTTTTATTTTTCATATATATCGGCTCTGTGTACCAAATATAATGAGGATGTATCTAAGATTTTTGTAATTTTTAGTGTTACACTGGCTTTGTGTGCTAAAAATAGTGATGTTTTATATAAGTGACTTGAGATACTTGTATTTATTTGTATCTATGTATATGTGTATTGATACATAGACTCTCCCAGTTATATAGATGATGATATTTATTGTATGGATGATGTACCTATGTTTTAATTTCCATTATTATTGTGTATTGATGGAAACTAGGTGAATTAGGCATGATTGAGTTGAGGTCATGTAGGCATGATGGAGTCAAGGTGAGTTAGGCATGGTTGAGTTTAGGTCATTAGGCATGGTGGAGTCTAGGTGAATTAGGAATAGTTTGGTCATGTTTTTGGGTTTGATTTATTTTTCCAAGTTATTGTTTGTATGGAAAATAAATGATGATGTAGGTGTATGTTATGGTATAAATTTCCAAATATTTGATGTCATGGAAATATGAAATGATTGATTGGATGTTTTGATGATGTGATAAAATGGTAGGTATGTATGTTTGTTGAGTGTTTAATTTCCCAATTTTGTGTAAAATGGAAAATGAATGTAGTTTGTGAATAGAAAAAGGGGAAAATGGGTTAGGGTAAAGAGTTTCCAAGCTAACCTCCAAGGGCCCCATGCCCTCGAGTGCTACCTACATAGCCCCAACAAAAAGGGGCCTCAGGCCAATGTAGTTCTCCCATAAGCTAGGGAAGAATATGATGAGGTAGAGGGATGGGTTGGTAGGTTTTAGGCATGATTGAGTCTAGGTCAGTTAGGCATGGTTGAGTTTAGGAATTTTTAGGCATGGTTGAGTTTAGGTTATTTTAGGCATGGTTGAGTTTAGGTTTTTAGGCATGGGTGATTTTGGTGAAAGGGGAATCCTTAAAATGTAGGTGTCAATGGTCTAGTCCTGTATAGGAGAATCAACAAGTGATGAAGAATGTGTATGGTAAGAGGTGGAAAAAAGAGCCACCTAATTGATAAGAATCCTAATGAGTCTATCACACCAAAGATTGGCTTATGAATGTAAGACCCTAAAGGCGTTGCATAATTGACTGCTTCCAAGGGTGAATAACGTCACATGATCATGAAATGTCATGTTTTTGGCAAGTCCTTGCGAAGGTAGAAGATTAGGCTGAAAAAGGAAATGAGGTGAAAGAGGTTGGTATAACATAACCTTGCATGAGCCGGCATTCCTTTTGACAAGAGACCCAAGATCAAAAGTAACAAGTCCATGACAAAAAAGAGCTATTTTTATTTTCACCTTTATTTTAATAGACTGATTGATGTGGGAAGTATATGTGGGATGAATAGAATATATCCTTAAGTTATTTGTTAAGTTGATCAATGCAAGAAGCTTCATAATATTTTATTTTATTTTATGTAAGAATAGTCTTCTTTTATGGTACACTATGTACATTATGGCTAGCTTTGTATAGTTGTCCTTCAAGGGAGCAAGTCTACTTATAGCAGCAAGATATAAATAGTAGATATTCTTTTTAGGGGAGTCATCTTTTTGTTGCAAGTTTGACTCAAGTAGTCGAATCCCATTTTACTTTTGGAATTGTTTTTCTTTTGGACTTTTATGTCATGGACAAGACTATAGAGAACAATAGGCACTTGTGTTGAAGACAAAACCATATCACATAAAGGTTACCTATGAAAGAGAGGGTTTAGGTGATGAAGGACCATGGGATTACATCTTGAGAAATACAAAAATTATCCATGAGAATCATGCCATGGGTAGAGCCATGGTACTCATATTGAAGATAAGGTTGAGAAGTGATGGGTAATCACATGATTCTTTTTTAATTGTTGATCCTTAAAATAGGTAAAATGGAAGGTGAATGTTGCTAAAGGGATGAGCATTTTAACTATAAAAAATGGGATATAGGACTTTATTCAACAATATAGTGGTTAAATATGTAAGGAAATGAGGGAATTAGGTTCAATTTTACCTTTGAGTGAAGAAAAATGATAAACACCTGATCCATAGGTATGAGTAACGATATAGGGTCCAAGCTAATTAGGAGAAAATTTACCCCATTTACTTTTCTCTTCTTTTTTGACATGTTGATTTTCCTTCAGGATGAGGTCACCAACCTAGAAGGTTCATTCATGGACATGTTTATCATAGGCATGTTTGATACATTTTTGTAGATTTGGAGGTGATTAAGAGCATTGAGACAACATTCGTCTAATAGCTCGAGTTGTGCCAAACGGTCTTGACGATAATCATCATCATTAAGCATAATTTGAGTGAGATACAAAGAGATAGAATATGGACTTTAAGAGGAAGAAAACCTCTATACCATAGACTAAAGAGAAAGGCGTGGCAATAATTGAGGTGTAAATACTAATGTGATAAGCCCTTAAGGAGAAAGGAATGTGTGTATGTCAATCCTTTCCAGTATCGTCAACTACTTTTATAAGAATGTTGTTTAAGGTGTTGTTGGTTGATTCAACTTTTCCATTAGTTTGAGGGTAGTAAGGTGAAGAAAAGAAAAGTTGAATGTTGAAGGCATCACAAAGTTTTCATAGGATTTTATTTTTGAATTGTCTTTTGTTATCGGTGATGAGGTGGTGAGGAACACCACAGAGACAAATGATGTGATGATTGATGAATTCACATATTTTTTCATCTTTTTTAGAAATAAAAGTTATGGCTTCAACCCATTTAGTTTAGTATTTGGTAGAAATAATAATCCATTGATGACATTTTGAATGATGAGGATTGATCTCTCTAACAAGATCCAAACCCCATTGAGAGAAAGGTTAAAGGTATTGCACAACTTGTAAGACATGACTAGGTGTCTGATGACTAATAGTATGTTGTTGAAACTTCACACAACATTTGACATAATAAAAATAATCACGGTTTAAGGTGGTCTAGTAATAGCCTAGGCAGAGAATGTGTTTAGTGAAAACTAAACCACCGAAGTGACCTCCAAAAATTCCATCATGAAATTCCTTTATGGTATAGGGAATTTCAGAACTGTAAGGCATTGTAAGAGGATACCATCAAAGCCATGTTTGTAAAGAAGACCACCCATGATGACATAGTGAGAGACACTTTTGTGAAAGGTTCATTATCCATTGCAAGTAAGATCTGGAGGCATAATGGAAAGGGAAAGGTAGTCAACAAACTACTTATACCAAAGTTCACATGGGTCAAGATCAATGGTTTAGACAAGGTTAATGTCTCAAAATAGATAAGAAGGTGACTAAAAACTTTTTATTGTGACAAATATTTTTGAGTCGGAGGGTAAAGCAAGTATCTAAGAAGTAAAGTAGGCCATGGTATCCATAAATTTATCAATAGAACGCGGGGTGGTTTGAAGTTCATAACAATCAAAGGTAGCCAAAACTATGTCAACATGATGTTTATATTATTGAAGTATCCTGTTACGACAACTTTGGTATATACCATTAACTTGGTTTACAACTAGGTTAGAATTTCCAAAGATATTAATTGACTCAACATCTCAAGTGATGGCGGTTTGAAGGCCTAATACGAATGATTCATATTTGACAATATTATTAGTAAAATAAAAATCTAGTTTGAAAGATAATGTTATAGGCTCACCATTAAGAGGAATGAGGATTAATCCAACACCATCCCCATGCTGACATTTGGAACCATCAAAAAATAAGGTCATATGGTAAATGGTATCATCCAAAGAGAGGGTAGCAATGGATTCATCTGGGAATTCGAAGTTAGAAGATTGGTTTCTACGAGTTGGTCAATAATGGTTTGTCCTTTGACATATTTTTTATGGATGAATTTGAGTTCTAGGTCTACAAGAAGTATGAGCCAATGTGCAACACATTGATGTTGATAGGGCTTGGTGTACATGTAATGTAAGGGGTCAATATTGGTGACAATGAAGGTTTTGTGGTTAAGTAGGTAATGGAAAAGTTTAGTGGCAACAAAAACTAAGGCTAAGCATAGTTTTTTGGCGTGAGTGTATCTAGTTTCATAGTCTAAAAGTGTACGACTTATATAATAAACTACTTGCTCCCTATGCTGGTCATCCTTAGGGGAATGAGCACGAGTGGTTGGAAGAGGTATTTTTAAAAGGATTCAAAGTATTTGTGGTAATCATCATCCCATTTCAAGGAGACGTCCTTTTGAGGAGATGATAAAATGGGTGGAAGTGGTTGGAAATTTGTAAAATAAAACAACGAATAAATTGTAACTTGCCTTGAAAAATACATATTTGAAGAAGGTTAGTAGGTGTAGGAATTTAGAGAATAGTGTTGATTTTAGTGGGATTCACTTCTATGCCATACAAAGAAACAATAAAACCAAGGATCTTTCTAGAGAGAACAATGAAGACACACTTCTTAGGTTGAAGGTGAAGACAATACTTGATGAGACAGTCAAAGATGACCTTAAGGATGATAAGGTATTCAACCCAATGTTGGGATTTGGAAAGAATATCATCAACATAATCTTCCAATATGCAATGCATAATTTCATGAACTATATAAGTCATAGCCCGCTAATATGTGGCACTAATGTTTTTAAGGCCAAAAGGCATGACATGATAGTAGAAGGTTCCCCAAGGAGTGATGAAGGTGGTTTTTTTGATCTTATGGGGTAAGTAATATTTGGTTATAACCCAAGAAACCATCCATCAATGATAACATCTTTGGTAGTGAGATCAACTAGTTGGTCGATACTAGGAGGAGGAAAGTTGTCTTTAGGGAAAGCTCAGTTAAGGTCATGGAAATCCATGTAAATGTAGAATCCCCCTGTTACTTTTGTGACAAGAATGATGTTAGAGATTTATTGGGGATAATCAATGGGTAGGATGAAGGAAACCTGAAAGAAGGTTCTAGATCTCTTCCTTGATAAGAAGGGCAATGCAAGGATGTATTTTCTCGTAGCTTTTGTTTGATGAGTTTGGCTTCAGAATAGTTACGATATTATAGACCACAATGTTTGGCTCAATATCGGGAATATCGATCAGACCAAGAAAAATCATTGCTATGATCATAGAGGAAAGAAGTAAAAGTTTCTTGTTCAATAATATCTAAAGATTGGCTTATTTTTAGAATGTGTGGGTCATCGTGAGTGTGGATATTGATTTCAATGGTTGATTCATTTAACATGGTTTTTGTCTTAGAAGGTAATGATTAGTGAATATAAGAATCTTCCACATCAAGATAGGTGAGAACATAATCATCATCCCGACATTGAATGATGTTAATACAAGGTGTATTTTTATCGATCATGTCAGGATATAAGAAGGGAAGAGAAGAGGGATCCTTTCCATCTCGTTGATAAGTCAGAGGTCTTAGGCAAATGGTTTTCACAAAAAAAAAAAGTTAGGAGGAATGGATTCTGGATCCATAGACTCCGTAGGTGAAGGTGGTGAAGTTGGTAGATGGGGTAAAGGAAGGTTGTCATCCTCAATGAGTTTGACGTGGGATTTTTTGGAAGATCATTCAGAAAAGCCAATACCACTTCGGTCTTTATGTTTATGTGTGGTGCACGAGATGACAGTATGATGACCTTGTTCATAGAAACCAAATCCAAAACCTTCTATGCACAATGATGGAGGAAGGTGTGGGTGAAGCAGTGGTTGGTGAGAGATTGAAGGTTAGATGAAAATGGTCACATTTGGGTAGGTGGCTCAGAGAGTAGGTAGAAGTATAAAGTCCCCCATATGTTAAGTTGGTGTGAAGGTGGGTAGGAACATAAGGGAAAAAATCACCTATGTGGTGATCATAGTGGGGATGGTGGCGTAGGTTACCATACTCTTAAGGAATAAGGAATGTGTCAATTTTATATAAAGCGGTACTCCCAGTGAGACATTGAAAAAAACCATCTAAGGGATCGATAGTTATTATATGGGTAATGGGAATGGATGAATCAATCTAAGAAGAAGCATTGGTTGGTTGAGAAGTAGATGGGTTTGTGGATGGGTTTTCTGCAAAGGCTATGACAGAAGGGAATAGAGGAGTTAGGTGTGGGTGAGGTAGCGACAATGTTGGTGGAAGGGGTTGTGGGTGAAGGAGAGGTGGCGAGGTGGAAGATGCCTTAACTGGTATAAGGATATCATTAAGTCTATATAACATGTTACAAGTTTTGAATGGTGAAGGGTTAGTTGGAATGGTATAGTTATGCCCTTCATGGTCAAATTTTACAAAATGATGTAAGGTTGAAGGAACAAAACCCATGACGCATATCAAATGTTGTCCAAGCAACATGTTGTACTAGAATTCCCCCTCTAAGATGTAGAATAATTCTGGAATGGTATGGGGGCCCACGTGAATGTGGAGAATGATGGTGCCAAGGGTCAAAGTTATGGCATCATTGAATGAATGCAACATAATTGGGTTATTATACATGTAATTGGTGGGGATGTGCATTTGGTTGTATGCATGGGAAGATATAATGTTGATTCTGCACCGTCATTGATCATAACATGCCAAATGTATATTATCAATGTAGATGGAGATGAATAAGGTGGGATCAAGATCATATGATTGGAGAGGTATAACCTCATAATCAGAGAAACTGAAAGTGGCTACTTGATGAGTAGTAGCGGGTGCAGAGGAAGGTGATGAAGTGGTGAGAGATGCCACATGGTGTGGAGTGATCATGGATTTCAAAGGAGTTGGATCATTAGGTAAAACCTTGATAGGTTACAGAACCTCCATGAGGGCCTGTCAGTGAGACTTAGAGGTTTGGACAAGGTCGTATAGTGATATTTTAATAGGATGTTGGTGTAGCTATTTAATCATTGTATGATGGGTGACCTCGTCATAAATAAGGTATGTGGGTCCTTGAATGGTAATTCTTGGTGCAGTGCAAATGGTATATTGGACATGGGATTGGCGGATGGGATAGTTTTTTTATAGATAATAGTTTGGGAAAATGCTCCAAAGGACCAATTACAAAAAAATATGTTACAATAATTTTCAAACAATACTTAATATCTATAAAAAAACCCAACAACAAAAGAAAATAGGGAAGGATCAATGGGAAAAATTGATCCTCAAAAAGCCTAGCCAAAACTAGTAAAAAAAGCTATACAAAAACCACCACAAGATGTTACAATAGGTTACTATGCCTAGGAACCTACTTGTAGATACAACTTCCCCTCATCAAGGGATAGTTACTTTCTCCTTTCTTTTATCTTTCTGGTGCAATTAGAAATGCTAACCATATTAATATATGGTGAGGGAGCAGTTGATTCATGATAAGTGTAAGCACAAGGCATGCAATAGAATGATGAGGGCATATATTGGTGTTGTGCAAAAAGGTAGTGCATTGAAATTCAGGCCATGGTTTGGCTATATCTCTTATGTGGACTATATTGATCTCTAATGTTAGAGGCGGATAAACGGTTGTGGAGGTGGACATGAAGGTCATTGGATAGGTAAGGGATGAGGATGTGTGGTAATAGGTGAAGGGAGAACAAGGTATTCATGTAAAAGATCATCATCATCAAAGTTTTCTTCAAGAGGACATAATTGGAGAAGAATGGTTTTCAAAGCCTTACAATTTTCTACATCATGCCCTAGCACACGATGGTAGGTGTAATTTTTGTATCATCAAACCCTATTGGTTTAGGTTTGAGTGGGTCGTAAGGTCTAAGTGGTGGAAATGTGATGACAACGGTCTCTAAAAGGTTTGCTAAGATGTTGGCATAAGATCCTACCAATGGATCACAATGCGAAGTAAGTGTGGGTTGAGATGGAGGTGTGAGTGATTTTGGTGGGAGAGGCATCATGGGAGGTGGAATCAGAAGTGGAATAGGTTTGATCACTAGTTTGGTAGGTTGTATTGTTTTAGGCTTGGGTTGTACCATCTTGGGTAAAGGCATAGCAGATGAACTAGTGATAGAAGGTGTTGTAGGTTTGACTACCTCTTTGGAGGGTAGTTGGTTTTTCAACTTTGGTTGCACCTTCCTAGGTAAAGGTGAAGATGACATGCATGATGTAGAAGGGAAGGAAGATGGTGGAATGGGACGGATTAGCCAAGGTGATAATGAAGGTGCAATGAAGGTTTTGGAAGGGGAGACATGGAGGGTATTGGTTAAAGAGTGGGAATACCATAGGTAGGGACGAGGCTACTAGAATTCGAGTGGGTATACGTGGTAAATATGTTGCAGTGATGGAAAAGGTGCATGCTGGTAAGTTAGGTGTAATAGAGGCTCATGATGAGGGGATGGGTTGCTATGTTTTTAGTTTACCTTGGGTGAGAGGCTGTTTGGCCAAGGTGGATGGGTGAGGTCCTAAGATGGATGGAAGTGGTGAAGGTGACAAAGGGGTAGTACGAAAAATGGTGTATGCATCCTAGAAGATCGGGGCTTCCTTTTAGGTGGAGGTATGGTTTTTGTGTGGGTTTGGGAAGATGTGGCTAAATCCAATTTGACAAGAGGATGGACTAGGCTTAATGTCGGCATGAAACCCAATGTGGTGAAAATTTTGGATGTGGGGGAAGGTGTAGGTGCAGGTAGGTTCTTAGGCATAGGAATAGGTTTGATTGTTGGTAAAGGTTTAGGTGTAGGTGAGGGTGATGAAGAAGATGCCATTATAATAGGCTTGGGCATGGTTGGTTTGGTTTTCTAAAATACCTTTGGGTAAATTATAGAGGTATCAATAGATGACATTTGCATTTGGGTTGAAAAAGGTAATGAAGGATTCCCCAAAGCATGGAATTATCAAAAAAATATAGGTAGTCATCTAGGTGTGAAAATGAAACTATTGCAGGAGGAGATGATGTTGACTTACTAGTAATCCCTATAAAATTTGTCTGTGAGATAGGAACTGGTTGGCTTTGGACTTTGTAGGTAAGAGAGTCGAGAGAAAATCAACAAGATCCTGGAAGGCTAATGGGGAATGGTCACCAATGGGCGTGGCGCTTTTAAAGGATCCCCTATGGGTAAGGGAGATGATGGGTAGGATGAGGTAGGTTCCTCTTTCGGTGGAGAGGAAGGTGAGAAGGAATCTCCTATGGGTAGAGAGTTAACACTGCAGGTTGTTCGTTAGGATGTGAGGTGAGTGGTGAAACGACATCAACATATATTGAGGACTCCTTCGTAGGTGAAGGGGAGATGAATGGGAATCCTCTATGGGTAAAGGCTCTTATGCAAGAATCTCCTTGATAGAGGGGATAGGAGGGAATTGAGGAAGGGATGGTATGAATTTGAAAACAACATTAAATTCATAAACAATATTTTCATTAGTCACAGGCTTTCCAGTTTGGTTAGATGATGGGGTGTGATTCGAAAATGGTTTCTTAAATATATACAAGTTCTAATTAGCTAGTGTCTTCGGGTTGTCCAAGAAAATATCTCCATTGTCTAACATTTTGTGGACAATGTTTTTGAAGGTTCTACAATTACCATCGCTATGACCTTTAACATGATGATAGTTATAGTAATAATGTTTCTTGTACTATGTAGACATAGGATGGGTGGGGTCAAAACCTATACATGGTTTGATACGTGGAAGAGCAATTGCTCTATCTTTTAGAATTTTTTCTAAAATGGAATAATATGGCTCTCCTATGGGAGTGTACTTTTGTTACTCCCACCTAAACTGGAAATCTTGGATGGTAGAAAGGTTAGAAGTAGGTTTTGATTGATTAAATGGGTGAGATGGGCCAACTTTTAAGACTACCAAATTGGTAGATCCTTTGGCTTTGAAATAACTATTTTGAGTTTTGGAAGAGGAAGATGCATCATTTGACTTGAATGAATCATTTTTGTTATGCAATTGAATTTTTTTCTCTTCTATGGCATAGATTTCAATTTTTCTATCCATGGTGAATGATTCGTCAAACGTATAGAAGGTTTGGACTTAGAGAGTTGGTGAGATGTGCCTGCACAAGCACCGGTGAAAAACTCTATAAGATTGGTTTGAGGTAGTTGGAATGTAACCTGGTTGATGAGGCTTCACGAATGAGTGATGAAATCTGCAATAGATTCATCTTCGTATTGTCATGTTCAGTACAAGTTGGTCATGGTGAAATTTTTGATGATATTGATCAAAAAATGGTCCAAGAAGGCTTGATCCACTTGGTTAAATGATTAAATGCAATGTTGAGGTAAAAATCTATACCAATCCAATGCAGGTCCTATTAAGGACACTCGGAGAATGTCTCGCAAGAGAGTAGAGTGTTATCATGAGTGATTAAATATCACCCATGTTTGAAAGACCACAAGTGTTGGTGCGGGTCCTTTTGCTATTGAACCGATTGAATTTGGGAATTTCCCAATGTGTAGGGTATGGACGAATTAGAATAGACAGATGAATGGGCTCATTACAAATTTCATCGTATGTCAAAGAGTTGCATGAGATCTAGAAACTAATGAATCCAATGTTTGCATCTATTCCATCATTATTTTAATAAGGTTGTTGGTAGGTTGTTATTTATGGGCACCCCCGTAGTATAAGGGGGTAAATGGTGAATATGTGATGAGGAAGGCATCCCAAGATATGGTGATGCTTTGAGTATGAGAACTATGAGGGGGAATAGACGTAGGCAAAAAATATGAATAGGAAATAGACAAGATAGGTGGTCGTTGGTTATATGTGTAAGTAGGTGGGGTGCATGTAGTGATTCTCATATTCATTAGAGGTAAAGATTGAGGGATGGAGAGGATGATGTTTTGGAATAGAGTATGGGTTTCTGACACCATGGGTGGCTACAATGTAATAGGTATATATGAGGTGGTGGGTGCAGATGGGGATATGCTCAAGGTGGTTGATGAAGGAATGGTTGACACCATAGGATAAACTAACATCAAAAGTGTGATCGATGTTGTAGGTTCCATAGATATTGATGATGTGGGGTCAAGTCGGGACACTATAGGTGGTAAAGTGGAAAAAGGTAAGGCCGAACTAGTACTAGTCGATGCAGAAGTGGGTGTGATGGCAGAGGAATAGACATAGGCATGTCATATACCAACTATCCTGATGAATCTTGAGTGGATGAATGGGTGAGATAATATTGTAAGGTAGTGGGGTTTTGGTCAAGGAGTCTTGTGAACTCCACATCACCGTATTGATGATAATGGACTGAGTAGGATCCATAAGTGACATGATGGAAGGTGGCAATGGGCTAGGAAGGAGCAGTTGAAGACTTGTATGGAATACAAGAGTGTTGGCTTGACTACGATTCAAAACCATGTGATTTGGCATAGGCTTGGCAATATGATCTTTGTAAATGACATAGAAAAATAAAAGAAATGGAGAAAAATAGTTTCGGAAGGTGAAAACTGATGTTGTTTTAATTAAAAATTTAAAACACAGAACCGATAGTGGTTTGGTTAATCAACAAAAGTGATAGAGGTGACCAATCCGGTTATCATTGAAATTCAAAAATTTTGCAAATGAGGCAATAATTGATGAAAATGAAGTAAAACCTAGATTTTATAGTGATTTCAAAGATCCAGAGGTATGATGATGTATCTGAGAAAACCTAGAAAGAATAGAAATGTGATGAGTGTTGTTTTGGTGAAATAACCCAAAAAAGTAGGAAACCGACAACGGTTAGGTAAACCGATGATGGTCAAATGTAAATCGGTGATGGTCATTGGACCGACACCAGTCACTGTGAAATTTGAAAAGATGAGGAAAAATGGGATTTAGTGACTTAGATAAGATAAAATACCAACCCAGAAACCTGAGTATGGTAATGATGAACCCTGACACACTCAAAAACAATCGAGAATACACCAACTATGATTGTGGAGTGTGAAAGGAAGAAAATAAATGGAGAAAATGACCTCTCAACTCAAAACACAAATCAAGAAAAACTAAGAAACACGAAATCCTATTGGTGAATTTTATGTTTTAGCTTATGTTATTTAGGACCGACTTGTGAATAGAACAAATTTTTAGTTTGATATAAGGTACCCTATGAAAATCAAAGAACTAAGGATGGTTTCAGGTAAAGTTTTGGCTAGGGTGGTCCTTTCTCTAAGATAATGATTGGATAGAGAAACTAGTTGGGATCCCACTTTCAATCCTATGATCGTGTAACCATTGAAAAATTCTTCCATGTAGTATGATGTTTAAGAATATGTTTAAATTATTTAAGTGGTTTGTTATAGTGAGTGTGCAAAGTGAACTACGATCGATTAATCAACCATTAACTGGGCATGAATTCCAGCGTATAGGTTTCCCTCAATTAATGTGAGCTACAATGCAACAAACAAGAATGAAATACAAATGTTTTAAGCCCAAATCCACAATTACATTCGATGTAGAAAATGGAGAACAGGAAGAGGAATTCTCTTTCACTAATGTAATGTAGTAGAAAGAAAGACATGTTCTTTTTAAATCACCAAAAGCACAATTTTGTTTAGAAAATAGAAAGAAGGAGAAGATTCCAGAGAAAAAATTAATGTGAATAGTTTTGAAAGGTAAATAAACACACAATTTTTACCTAAGAATGAACAAATGCAACAAAACCCCTAGTGGGTCCCATCGAGAAAGCAAAAATGTTTCACTTTGGATTCTTAGTACTTTAATGAAACAAATAAGGGTAAATAAGCTGAGGAGGAATACATTGTAATGTTAGTTGAAGGTTGTGCGCATGAATTTGATTTCCTATCCAAAATGATTATGTGAGATTACTTTTGGTTAGGAGGAACTACCTGAAATGCAAAGCAAGACCACAAAACATAGTTAATAGGAAAATGTTAATGTATTTCCTAGCATGAGCTAGATCTAAGAAGTGTGATACTTCCTCGACGGTTGTCAATCCACTAATATATATATATATATATATATATATAAAATTCAATATAAAGTAAATGGACATGTAACTAAAAGAATCTAATGCTATTGTTATGATTTAGGTATCTTAGATTACTATCAATGTTAATCCAATTAGATGCTTTAATAATTAAACTAGTAAAGGTCTCAGGTCAAGTTATAGGATGGGTAGGTGGTCTGGAGGTCACAGAAAGGTTTGGGTAAGACTTGGTGAAGTTTGGGATTGATTTGGGGAATTAGGAGGCTTTCTAGTCTAAGGTAGTATATGAGATATAGATATTGACATTGGTCACCGTATGACCAATGATGGTTTAGGTATGACCGATACTGGATTAAGATGACTGATATGGGTTCCTATGGGAGTGGCCGAATGTCATAAACTGGTATCTAGGATCTCTCTGTGTCTGCACAAAGAGTTGGGAAGGTCTATGGTGAGGTTGTAGGTGGGGTACTAGGTTTTTACAAGGTTTTATAAGGTTTTGGGGTATTAAGCTAATTTTAGTGAAAATATTACGGAGACATAGTAACCAACGTTGGTTGGGTGACTAATGCCGTGCTGTGGGAAACCAACGATGGTCAAGGTGATTGACATCGATTAGGGCCGAAATCCTAGGTTTACCAAAAATAGTAGATATTGGCTATTTTTGGCATGCTATGTTTGTCATCCGTGTTTCAAGTGATGGTTAGTGCTTAGATAAGTGGGAGTGTTGTTTGACAAAGAATATGAATTTAATGTTAGGGTTAGAGTAAGTCCCAATTGGCTAAGATAAGTAGAGACTAAGTCTTAGTTAAATTAATAGAGTAAGAATAATTCCATGGTGAGGTTTCTAGGTGAGGTGTCTAGGTGAAGTGGCTAGGTGAGTTCTAAATTAACCTAATTAAAGTAATTAAATCAATAAATAATGTGAGGATGGGAATTAATTTAATTGTAAGTAATTAGATTAATATGAATGTGGGGTAAAGGGGTCACATGGTTAGGTAAAAACGTTATGTTAATTTATTGAAAGGGGAATAAGGGGAGTGTGACCTAAATTTGGTGTCTACAAGTGGTGACATGTGTAGGATAATAGTGGAAATTTACTACTAATGCTGGGAATTATAATCAAGGAGTCCGAATCTGGAGCATCGTGTAGTCATGGAAGACTTTTTCCATTAACAACCTACAAACATGGATATTATGTTTAGTAGTTCGTAGTATTTAATGAACTTTAATAGGGTTATTAGTGGAAGAATTTAGTGCCTACAATTTTGGCATGATGTGTAACTAACTATTTCTATAGACATCTCCTTAAAGAACAACTTAGAAGTTAGTTGGTGTTTGTAATTTGTAATTAAATTTATAACAGCTAGTATCTATTTTCCAATTATGTACTTGAGTATGTTATGGAAATTTTCTGAATCAAAATATTAGATTTTGTTTTGAATATCATGTGGTGTTGAGATTACCTCTGTCCCCGAGGAAGATAAAGGGCCCAATCAACCAAGGTGACTAGTGGCTTTTATGTTTATGCATGCTTGTGGTTTCGATAAGTTATAGTTTAAATGTAATTACCTATTTCCTTTACTGTAATTTCTATTCAAGTGTGTGTCATTTCCTTTCATGCAATTTCAATTAAAAGTATGTGCTATTTTAATTTTGTTATGTTGATTTTGTGTGTGCATTTTAGATTGAGCAATTTGTTTCCATTAAATGTATTTCATTAGAATAATGTTGTTTCAGTAGTTTATCATTACATTTCCATAGATTAGTAGAGACAGAGAGAAACATAACAACCAAAACCCCTAAAAGGAACCACCGAATAATTGAGTTGCATAAAGATTCATTTCATACAACCTTGGACACACAACCTTTGTTTTATAATGACACTAGTAGAAGAATCCATTAGTTAAATGATTGGAGAATACAATGAACCATCATGGACTACTCTTAGTGCTTGGGAATAACAGACCTTTGTCATAATCCTCCATGAATTTTTAGATGTATTTTCTTAGAATTATGTTGACATGATTGGAATAGACCCATCACTAGTACTTCATCACTTAGTTATACATAAATATGCCACACCAGTCAATAAAAAAATTAGGAAAATATACCCAAAAGTGGCCCTACTAGTCAAGGAAGAACTATAGAAGCTCCTAGATGTTGGACTCATTTGAAAAATTGACCACCCCATGTGGATTTCCAATATTTTCCATGTTCTAGAGAAGAAATTAGGTATCAATATTTGTATAGACTTCATAGATCTCAACAAGGCATGTCCTAAAGATGTCTTCTCTTTACTCAATATTGACATGATAGTTGATTCCACAACATGGTATGAAATGTTATCTCTTATGGATTTATTTCTAGGGTTTAATAATATTAAAATTGCACCTAAATACCAACATAAATATTCCTTCACTACATCTTGGGCAACATTTTTCTATCAATTCATGTCATTCGGCCTCAAGAATTCAAGTACTACATATCAACATGGTATGATTATTATCTTCCATGATATGCTCCATGACATAGTCGAAGACTACGTGGATGACATATTGGGTAATTCACACACTTAGGAAGATCATACCACTATTCTATACAAGATATTTGAACACCCGTGAGAATATCAAGTTAGGATGAATCCCAAAAAGTGTGTATTTGGTGTCACATCCAACAAGCTTTTAGGTTTCATTATAGCTAGACGAGGGATTGAGGTTGACCTTTTGAATGTCACCGATATCGAGACATGCCTCCTCAAAATATATTTCAACTATTTAGTCTCTAAGGAAAGATAAAAACCACACATAGGTTCATATCCTAATAGGCTGATAAATTTCATCCATTTACACATTTGCTAAAAAATAAAGCAACCTTCCAATGAACTGCATAATGTCAAAATGATTTTACTAATCTCTTATCAATAGGGATCTAGAAAAACCCCACTTCATCAGAGAAACTAGGATTAGAAGGAAAAATTAAGAAAAGAAGGAGAAAAATGTTTAGTTATAGAAATAAAACTCTGTACAGACTGGCGGTTGTGTAACCTTGTCAGTGAACACACACCAACGGTTGCACAACACCTGATCTATGCTCACCGATGGTCTTATCACTAAATAAAACAAATAAATAAATCCACGAACAGTCATGGATTTGAAGCGTCTAGACTGTGTCTCTTCCTTGTATGAACCTTCCTATTCTCCAGTGTTTGAGAGGACATGGGAAGAAGATATAAAATCAATAAGAGCATGTGGAATTGATCATTGATTCATGGGAGAAGTGAGAAAGAAGACTTTGGTGTTGGAATTTATTTGTAGAAGAAAGGTGTATGAGCAAAGAAAACAAGTAGAGAGGGTGGAAGTAACATTGTTTTTCTTCCTTCAGCTTCTTGTAATCTTTATTCATTTCAATTGGCTAATATATAACTAGGAAGAAAGAGAAATTTCCCTTTCCGGTAGGTTTTCCCTCAATCTGGGGGTTTCCTAGATAAAAATATTGTGTGTATGTGTTTGAATTATTTATTCGTATTTTCTAAAAATTAGCTTATAAGTGCTAAAATTCATTCACTAACTTTTAGAAATATAATTTTAAAGTAAATTAGAAGTAGGAACAATAGGGTGTTATTTTGTAAGTTTCCAAAGTAGAAGTTTACCTATCAATCTCAAATAATATTTGAAAAATCCACTAGTGTTGGTCCTTCCTACTCTAAGAGATCCCCTCCTTTTGTATATCTCAACCACACAAGTTGTTATAGGATCACTCCTCACTCAATACAACCCTTCGTGCAAGGAAATATTTGTCTAATATCTCAATAAAACTTTAATTTATTATGAGCTCAACTACATTAAAATTGATAAGTCATGTTTAGAATTTTGATTTCACCTTTAAAAATCTTAGGAATTATCTTCTCAATCATAAAACTAATCTCATAGCTAAATTGGATCCCCTAAAATATCTTTTAGCCAATCCAACTCTCATAGGTATAATGGCTAAATAGGTAGTATGTTGAGTGAATTTGACATTGAATATGTAAATTAGAAAACCATCAAGGGATAATTTATCAAAGATCAACTATATAGAGCACCATTACCAGGAAAAAAACCTTTGAGTATGGAATTTACACACGAGTCCATTATGACAGTCACAAACCCACCGAATGGAAGCTCTATTTTTATGGTTATTTTATTAAAAATGGTTTAGGGACATGCATCCTTCCCAAAATGGAGATATCATCCACAAATATTTTGGCATTGGATTCCCATGCATGAAGAACATTGTAGTGTATGAGGAACTTAAATCAAGACTTTAACTTACAATTTAATGGTACATACAAAATTTAACAGTCATTGGTGAATTTCAACTTATCATTAATTAGTCCAATGATTGTTAAATGTCAAGGATGAAAAATTGATCCCATATAAGAAAATGGTTGACAATATTAAATTTTAATTCATCACAATCACCTTTGAGAAGGTCAATCGTATACACAACAAGTTAGAAAATGACATGACAACCATTGGTTCATTGTTAGACATATGAGAGGACAATAATAAGTATCAATTGTTGGTTAAACACCAAACCATTATAACTTATGATGTCCCACTTCCCCCTGACACCAAGATATCTATGCATATATCTAAGGCCACACCATTTTGTCTAACATTTCCCATAACCAATAAAAACCCTTATGCAATGATATTCTCATTATACTATCCTTGGAAGAACCCTATATTGTAGGGTATTTGACATAACTATGTTATGGTGTTTAAACTCAGAAGAATCAATCCTCTCCATACAAGAAGTACACACCAATATTTTTGGTGCACATACTAGAAGAATGGTCCTTACCAAAAACTTGCTTCACATCGGCTACTATTGGCCTACCATGAAATCTGAATCTTGTCAATTTTTCTATAAGTGTCATTGGAAAACACAAGCACTAAGAGGGGAGGGGTGAATCAGTTCTTCTCAAAACTTTGAAATCATTTCAATAACTTAGCAAACCATTCAAACTTGATTAGATTTTACCATGATATGATCATGACATTCACACATAAGAAAATTAAGAGCAAGTACACATGAACACATTATTTAATGTGGGAAACCCTTAAAGGGAGAAAACCCCACTAAAATAAATGCACTAGATTGGAAAAATTATCCTATAAAGATTACAAAGATTTAAATTATTGAGCATCCAATCAACTTGAAGCTACAACTCCAAAATTTAACCAAGTACCCACTTGATCTTTAACAATCTCCTACTTGCACAGAATCGCAAACTCCTAAGGATTTAGTCAAGCACCCATTGATCTTCTACAATATGAAACTTACAAGGAATATTTAACTCCCTATTTTCTAAGAATAAACTTAGACATCTTACGAGTTTTGATCACCCACATTTTGTTGTATTAACACAACAAATTGTGATCCCTAAATAATCTCTTTTCTCTTCACTCTTCACCTCTCCCGATTCACCTCTATTTTCATCAATTCATGATCCTATAAGTACTTTACTAAAGGAATCTTTCACATACTCATTTTTTCATGCTTCTCACCTTATATAACACATTCAAACCTCTCCTTTTTCAAGCATACATACTACTACAAAAATTTCACTCATGAAGGTATTTCATACTCTCCTTGATTTTATTTGTTTTACATATACTTACTCTCCTTCAAAAACATGTTCATAAACAACATATTTTCTTTCACAAAAAGTTATATTTATTTTACATATACATTCTTATATGCCTTTTCCACTTGACATTCAAACTCTTCATCTACTTCATGCTTCAAATCATATAAGGAAGATGATGACATTAGGAAAACTATCTTTATGCAATAAATACATTTGAAATGGTGTGAATTACTAGTGCAGATCTTACACAACCTATCAAGATGCTTCAAAACCTGTGATGAGAAAGGAAAATCTTTTAACCCCTAACCTTCTAATTAACATGAAAATATTCCAATCCGACATTTACAACTTCTGATTTGTAATTATCTAGACTTGTTTGTCTTCTTTCCAACGTACCATTTTTTCTTATAGATGACGAGGAATCAAAGAAAAGTGTTGTGAAAATGCATGCACATTACACAATCCTCATTATTTTTTTATAACTCCTTGACATGCTTGTAAACTTTCCATTTTAACTTCAACCTTCACAAGTTTCCATACAAATTCATGGAGGACCAAAAATTATAGTCATAAGGATGATCAACTACCAATGATGCATGTACTTAAATTTTTTTCTAAAGCTTTGTGAGTGGAGTTTTTGACCTCTAGTCCACCTTAAAGACTTGGATAAAATACCAATACCTTCATTCATTCAATTAGATACTAGTTTTGGTCAATGTACTAGTGATTTTTCATGCACAAAAATCCTTCATAAAGTAAGCTAGTTCACTCACTTATCTCCTTGTTTATGAATCCTCTATCATATTTCTAGATGGATAAAATCTTTGGGTATCTCATCAAGTTAATATCTTGCACCATTTTAATGTAGATGGCTCAAATAAACATGCATTTCTAAGACTACTCATAATGGTATTTAGGAAAAAAAAACCAATCTTGATTTTCATGACTTAAAACTCTAAAAGCTTAAATTTCATGATGAACCAATGCATTTAAAAATTCATATGGAACATTTACTCCATCTACAAACACTCACATGCATGATTTAAGATGATAAAAAAATTAATCTCTTGTTTCATTGGCCTACTTGATGGGATTAAAATGAGTAGTTGGGCCATTTGAGATCATACCAAAACACTCTTCACTTGATCACTTCTTAGGATTGAACATGTCATATAGGAATTGTATCAATTATCCATGATCACCTTAAACCTCGACAACATGCATTCACTTCATTTCACTTTCAAACACTATAACTATTTTTTGCCTTTTAACTCCTTTCGTGGTAGGGAAACTTGTTTGATTTGATTCATCAATATTTTGCACATAACATGCATGTATATTTTCATGAGTAGTTTGGGGACATCACAATATCACTCCCACATGAGAATATTCATCCTGAAACCTTCTATACCTAAATGTACATGTATTTATCTTCAAAATAGATTTGTTTGAGCACCTTACCATTTGACCTGAAGAGTGAAACCACCACAAAAATGAAGTATGATGAGTCCTCTACATGGAAAACTTTCTAACTCATCTTGCACAATTAATTTCATGACCAAAAATTAGATTTCTTCTCCATCACTCTAAAGGTAGGGTTTTAGGAGGTTTTTGAGTAGTTTTACTTCTTAAGCTTCATTCATAAAATAAAAAGATTCATTATTCCTCATTCCACTAATAAATTCTCTAGAGTCCATCACCTGACATTGGTGGAAACATTAGATTACCATGCACAATTTTCACGTTCCAATGAGCACTTCAAAACTACCCTTCAAACTGGAAATGGCCACTTTACAAACTTGGTAGAGAAGAAAATCACATACTTTGAAGAATATTCTCCAATTTTGCATGAAATGTGGTCTATAACACTAGTTAAACCTCCAACACCTTAAAAATTATCACTTTATCTTAAATAGGTATGTACCTTCTTGACCACCATGGTTAACTCATGCTCACATGGCTTGTTCTCATGTGCATGCCTCCAAATGACCTTGAATATGCCTCCAATAGTTGAGTTATGGCCTGAAACACATTCCAAATTTCCCTATATTGTCACCATATACAATTCATGTATGTAATGCCATGCTTCATCTTGTTTTTCTCCATTCTTCAACTCATGTTTATACTAGGTCTTAAAACTAGGCCTAATTGTACTAGTTTCACTTCATATAACATGAAACTAGCATGTTTTCATCATCTACCTACATTAACATATATTATTCAGGTTTTTAATGCCTCTACCATGATACCCTCTCATCATCATTCCTTAAATCCACCATACTAGGTCATCTTACTGACTAGGCCTAAGGATTAGGCCTACTGGACTGAGATAGTCACACTAATTCAACTCATTCACGTTTGTATTCATCATTTTGACCTTATTTCCTCATCATATACTCAATAAAACATCTATTAAAACATTATGAAATTCTCTCACATCATCATCCTACCTGTACAAGCCACTAGCTCCTCAAGAAGTTAAGTCTCAATTAGGTGTTCTCATACCATGCCTTGTCCCGACATGTTAGATTTATTCCAATTTTCCTCATACTATCCTTCATCCTGATTTTTCATTAATGTTCCTTTTACATCAATGAAAATTCATCATCCATATGGCACAATCTCCCCTTTTGCATCAATGAAAAAGTGTGTGTTTGTAGTTCATGGTCTTATACTTCATCAACTTATTTGGGTCCAATATTGCTTGAAAACATCAAACATACTCAACATTCAATCTCATCCTTTTGTCTCTCCTTCTTTAACTCTATTTTTTTTCTTCACCATTCATTGAGGTCACTATTGCTCCCCCTAAGTAGATGTCTTCATATAAATTACACATGCCAACAACTTGATCCTTGAGTGAAAAATTCCTTCCACTTAAAAGTATGTCTATCTTATCTTAAGGTTCTCAAAACCAACTTCATTCTACCATGTATTGGTTTCACATACTATTTAATACCTAATTCCCTAAACCATCTTATCGAGAAAACTAGAAATTTTTTATCTTGTTACAACCACTTATAAAGCACATGGAGTAACCCCTTATGGCTTCGCCCGAGGTTGTACTATCCACCTCAATCTATCTATGTAATAATTTTTATTTATACCTTGTCCTTGAGCCATCTTGGTGGGTCCACATTATCATCCCTATCCTGAACTATCTTGTTAGTGCTTATTGCTTCTTTATGTTATATAACAATTTTCTTGATCATAACGCGTAATTCCCCTTAAAGTGGCTATACTAACATCATCCAATCTACCTTTCTAGTCTCCTAAACACCGAGGAATTTTCTAGAAGGTTCTAAAAACTCTCCCTACCTTGAATGGTGTTCTCAATCCTGTAGCATGCTTTATTTTATATAGTATTATGAGATAGAGCATTGTTTCCTCATGCTTGTCCTTCAACCTTTTAAGCATCAACTTCTAGGGACAATAGTTCTTTTATGTTCTCCTAAAATCACACATTAAATAAATCATCATGATTCTTGTTCATAGACTATAATTAGTACTTCATTACAATGAAAAATTGTGGTAACCTTAATGATGACCTTAGCAAAACATTAACACTTGACTGGATATTCATAGTCCTTACTCTCCTTTATCAAGTCTAAAGTATTCATTTTGGATTTACGAGGCTTAACCAATCCTATTGAAACTTTATACTCATGTTGAGTTCATCATTGCATAACTCACATACATGAAGATCCAACACAAAAGAAATCATTCTAGTTCTTTGGTTGGTTCTTCTAGAAGAATGAGCTTTCTCTTAGAATTTTCTCGTGATTTTCAACTTTTTCCCCCCTTCTGCATGTCTCAAAACATGCATTATATATCTCTTTCCACATTTGATCCTTCTTTCCCAAGAAAAGAATATGCTATGGGATCAATTCTGTTATAAAAATTCTTCATGATTCAATGAAAATGACATCAAACAGAAAAACACTTGTAGGTTGCTAGGTGTTCCCAAAAAGATTAAATCATTACAAATATCTAGATCATTATCCATCCTGGAGGCATTTTTTTCATCATTAAGGCATGCAAACACATTTTACTCATCATTTTCACCCTTTTACCTTTTTAAATTACCTCTGCAACTTTTTATTTTGTCATTTCACGTGTTTGCTCGGGCTAAGTAAAAATTTATTACAAAAACACCTCAAATCAAAGAATTAAGCCATGAAAGTGATGCCAATGATCCTGGAAGGCCAAGACGACACAAAATCACTATAAATTTGATGAATTTTAATGCAAAATTCATGATTCCAAGCTTTTGGAGGAAAAATGGTGGCCAAAAATGAAAATGCACAGTTTCCCTTGATCTGCTATGTGTCAAACTATGATTGGGAACAAATTCTGGCTTATTTTTGAATTTTTGACATTTTTGAAAAATGGAAAAATTTGATTTTTTCCCCCCCTCTGCCTTTGAATTTTGGAGCTGACACGTGGCACATGGTGGGTCCTATTGAAATCGCACTTCAATTCTGCACATTTTGACACTTTTTGGAAATTGGAAAATTTTCACTTTTTGCCCTGTGGGCCCACACCTCTGATTTTTCCCTGCCACATGTCACTTTCTCTATCGCTAGCAGACCAAAGACTTCAAATTTTTATTTTGAGTCCTTTTTGCAAAATGGAAAAAATTCCTTCCTGCCTCTGCTATGCCCTCTGCCACATGTCCATCTCTCATTTTTGAGGACCCATGGGCTTAATCTTCATTTTACTCCCTTTAAGCCAAGGGAAAATTCTCCACTTTGTCTCCGCGGGCCCATGCCTCCGAAACTATCCCCACCACGTGGCACTCTCCTATTCGCTGCGGGTCCAAGTCTCCCTTTCTTCCTTCAAACCTCCCTTACAAATTTTTGAAAATTCACAAACTTCAATGTTGACTGCTCCCCCTTTGACCCTTAAAATGTTACACGTGTCTCACCTGGATTGGTCACGGGCTTTCGGGCCAAAAATTTACTTTAACTTTTTTGTGAAAAAGGGAAAAAATCCCCTTTTCCCTCCACCACCCCCACCGACTCGCTCTACACCACCGTGCTACCAAGTGTCCTCCTCTAATTGGATTGGGGGAAAAAATTGTTTTAAAACTTTATATAATTAGAGCCAAAAAACTCTAAGGCCCCCCTCAGCCCATACTTCCATTTTGAAACTTTTAGGACACGTGTCCTCTCTTGATTGGCTGTGGGGTTTCAGGCCAATTTTTGACTTTAATTTTTTTGCAAAATAAAGTCAAAATTTTCAAAGGATATTTGACTCCCCACCATCCCCTACCAATCAAAACATGCCATGTAGGCAAATTTGGAAAAAACGGGTCCCTGGGCCCGAAAATGCCCCATTTGCAAAAAAGGTGAAAAATGAAAAGTTACAATGCTTCCCCACTTTTCCTCAGCCAATTAGAAACGCCATGTTGCCAATGCATGTTTGAGGAAGAAATTGATGGGAAAATGACACCCGTTTGACCGTCAAAAACACAAAAATTTTCCAGTTGTGCCCAAAATCCAATTTTTTCACCAAGGACAATTTTTTTGAATTGGAACTAGACAAAACATGATTTCTTAGCACTTCTCGACCTTGGGATTGAATTTTCAAAGGCATACAAGAATGATTTGATCAATTTCAATTTTTCCACAACTTGGTAAAGGGAAAAATGACATAGCCTATAAAATTGGAAAAAGTAGGGCACAGAAAAGGGTAAACTGGGATTATTCTTTCAAATTAGGGAAAAACAACAAGTTTGTGAGCACTTTAAAGCATTCAACAAGAGGGGAAGAATTTCAGACCATCAATTCAAAGGGTAAAACACTTTTTGTGCAAATACAGATTTGGAAAATTAGGGCAACATGGTGCAAGCTCAAAAATGGCACCAACATCAACTCTTTCTTAGGGATGGGCACTCCCAGTGAGTGCCACAAGGACAAAATGTAGACTAAGTGCTAAAATATCCATTGGGAAAAGGAGTCACGAGCCAAAATCACAAAAAAACTAGTTGAGAACTTGACAAAAATGGCTACCACACAGCAAGGCAAACCACAAACCGACAAAACACCAAAAACAGAGTGAAAAACCAAACACTATACACTATACAAGCTGGTGCATACCTCAAATTTGGGGTTTAATCCAAGAAATGCTTCAGATGCCTACCATTAACAGGCAATTCCAATAATTCTCCATCTAAATCTTTGAGAAAAAAGGTATGCTCACCAATTCTGATATCAATGGCATAAGGGCCCATCCATAATGCATCAAATTTTCCATGCTTGCCCTTGTCTTCATGCCTACTATCCCACAACAAAACCAGATCTCCAACATTGAAGGCTCTAGGAGTGACCTTCTTATCAAACAATCTCTTCAATTTTTCCCTAAATCTGACATGCCTTTGATGGGATGCTCTTCTCTCCTCATCAAGCTCAATAATCTGATTGATCCTTGATTCATATGGGATAAGCTCTTGATCTTCCAACTGTTGGGCATACTAAAATGAAGATAATTATAGGTGCAAGGGCAGCAAAGCCTGAGTTCCATATACCAATTAAAATGGTATTTTACCAAGAACTCTTTTAGGAGTTATCCTATCAGCCCAAACTACAAATTTCAATTGTTCACCCCATTTCTTCTTGTTTTGCTCCAAGGTTCTTCTAATGATCTTCAACAAATTCTTATTACTGGGCTCACTTGTCCATTCCCTTGGGGGTTTGTTGGCGAGAAAAATTTTTAGGTGGAAAAGCTTGTGGATTTCTTGCCAACACTCTTGGAATCTAAGTCCCTATACTTAATTGGTACAACTATCATATGTGCATGCACGAGAAAGTGTGGATTTCTGTGGTGGTCTTTCAACTAGGGATCCAACAAGGGCACTCCACTGACCCTATAGAAAAGCTAGCAATCTCTTGCTAGGTAAGTCTTCATCTGTAGAGTGGGAAAGGGGAGTGAGAAAAGAGGTAGGAGAACTAATGCTATAGGTAGAAAATCAGATTCCTACACACACACTAGTTAGAAAATTCAACACATGCATTTATCGGAAGAAACAACTCTGTGAATAGCAACAAGACCAAATAGAATTCACCGATCACCAAGTATTAAGAAACCCCTTAGTCAAAGAAAGCTAGAAAATCCTTCTTGTATTGATTTCTCAAATCAAAGTTGTACATAATGTGGGAATGGAAGAAATTTGAGAGGGGAAGAGAGTAGAAGAAAATGGCTATCTCCTTTGCTTTCTCTAGGTATAATGCACTCTTGAGTCTACAAGATCAATTGCCAACCCTTTACAATGGGAATGGCGTTACAATTTATAGAATGAGAGGTGACTTATCGTCTTCCTCATGACCCTCCATATGCCTTAATATGACTTAATATTGTTCATATTCCACTTTAAATATTTAAGTCCCTTTTATAATAGCAAGGTGACTTAATTTACATTATGTTTCTAAAGTCACTTTTAAGTGACTTAAAGGCATATCAAAAAGTGCAAACCTGATGAAGAATCGAACATTTGAAAAAGAGAGAAAGTTAGGAGGAAGAGGAGAGAGAAAGAGAGAGAGAGATAGAAGAAAAAGAGTAGATGTCGCCTGATGAAGTCCGTTGATCCTCGTTGATGGAAAGCTCCAAATGCAGTGAAACTCTAAATCTTCAAACTCCTTGCACACTATGAAACTCCTCCAAATTAGCTCCCGAACACTCACCCAGTTGAATGAACTAAGGTGGATCTCGAATTCCCTATGAAAAATGGCTAGGATGCTCCCGAACAATGATGTCCCCTGAATGATTAGCCTTGTACATCCCATTGTGCCAAAACTTCTCTTTGAGTGTAACTTACTATTTTTAGTAAGTGTGAAAAAAGTAACTCCCTCGATCCTTAGCTGAGTGTTGTGACCTTGATTCCCCTTTCTCCCTACGTTCCTCACTTCTTTGGATCAAATTTCTATTTTTAGTAGGTTTTCGAGGGCCCACTTACTATTTTTATTAAGTTCCAAAATTTTCTGTTTTCATGAATTCTCAGCTATAGTGCACCTCTGATATCTTCATCTCCTTCATAAGTTCTTCTATTAATGACTTTCCTGAAATAGTAGTTCCTATGTAGTAGACCTGCTATTTTTAGAAAGTTGGCCTCTGGGAGTCGGATTGATGTGGAATGAAGTTTTTGATATAGGTTTTTTCCCAATATCATCCCTCTGAAATTTCAGGTTGGCCCGCTTAATAATCCAAGAGATTTTAAAGTTTTAATTTTCAAACCTAAAGAAGCGTTTGCAGTACGGCAACCATTAATGGACCTCAAAATTGTAGGTCTAGTTTTCTCCTCCATTTTCAAATAAAATTATATTTTTGATGTGGGTTTTTTCTTCTGGTGCTTCACGTATAATCTTACTTCGATCCGCAACGGTTTTTGACGGAAATCCCACTTCTTTCTTCGTTGAGCCAGAAAGGAGATTTCTTCATTGTTGATGCTCTGTCACACATGGGGGACTTTTAAGGTGTCATATTTATGGCCTTGGGTAGAGGAATGAGCAGAAAAATATATCTTGTTGTTTCATTTATCTGTTTGGGATATTTCTTCAACTTCTCATTTCATGGTTATGGAGTTTTCTTCGTTTTCTCCTTCATCGTGCTCTGTGCTTCTCCTTCTATTTTTGATGAGGATTCCTTCTAATACCTACACATCACTGTGGGGAATGTGTTTCAATTCTTTGGTTGAGAAGGTCTGAGCATTTTCAATGGTGGATCGATGGAAGAATGTTGCGAGAAAGTATGGAGGAATGAAGTGCTCATATAATTGTTAGAAGTTAGAAGCGGGAAAAAGTGACACTTGAAAAATTTCAAAAAGATATGCACAGTATGGCTTGGGTGATTTTTTTCATGATTCATGTCCCTAACCTCAAGGATGTGATGGACATAAATTTCCATAATGATCAAGACGGCGACATGTGGCACTAGATCCAACGGCAGGGAATGAAGGAGGAAAAAGTTGATTTAAAGCACTGAGAGATGAAAGGAGGTCACATGGGTGTCCAAATGACTCCCTATGGGGGCTGGGAAAATTTTTAAAGGTCTTATGTCCCCCACCTCAGGTGCATAAGGGACATCAAATTCCACGGTGGTCAAGAGCATGACACGTGGCACCCGATCTGACGGCAGGGAATGCACGCTCCAAATAAGCACCTAGGGGTTGAACTGCGGTCGCGTGAGTGTCCAGAAGACTTCATATGGGGGATGTGAATTTTTTTAAGGTATTATGTCACCCACCTCAGGTTCATAAGGGACATCTATTTCCATGGTGGTCTGGAGCTAACACATGGCACCCGATCCAACGGCAGGGAAGGCATGCTCCAAATAAGCACCTGGGCTGATCTGTCAAGTCTGGAGGTCATATGAGGGCCCCATAAGTCACATGGGGGCTGGGAAAATTTTCCAAGGTATTTTTACCCAACCTTAGGGATGTCGGGGACATGAAATCCCGCTAGGCTCCTGGTGCTAACACGTGTCCTCTTGAAAAAATGACTAAGTTCTGAACTACGTTTGAGAGGGTAACTTAGAACGAAGATAACTTGAGCTCCCGGTGGAATTTATTGGTGAAATTTTATATGATCCTGACTGGAAATGGAATTTTAAATCCAATTATATGTGTGTCATGTCTTGATTCAGAGATATGATCCCTACAAAATCTTATTTGTGATCTGTTACTCCATTTGTGCACTCGAGAAAAACTGCCACAATCATATTTGCCAAGGTGTTGTGAAAATATTATTTTACCATAATGTAGGTATTGGAATCCTCTTTCTAAATATGTTTTTTTTACTTCCAACTCCATCCGAGCTCCCAAAATCTTCTTCTGAAGCCCAACAACTATTTTAGGCCTGTGTGCCACCTAGGCTTGTGAACCTGTTTTTAACTCCTGACGCTCTCCAAGTCTTGCAAAACTTCCCCAAACCTTCCAGTATCATTTCCATGATGTTATAAGGTCCTCCAATAACCTCCATGTTGAATTTTTCCCTTCTGTTCCACTTCGGGGTTTGATTCAGATCTGGGAAGGTCAACGACAACCCTTCCCGTGACTCCCCAAAATTTGCATTTTTAATGAAGTCCTAAAGTAACCTGTGGGGAATGAATGGAATTTACTAAATCACCTAGGGGGATGATATAACATTACTTGGGAGGTAATTTTTACTAACTTGACAATGCTAGGGTTGCCTAGGAATGATAAAGCATGAAAATTTTGGCATAGGGGTATAGTTGTCGTGCTTGGAAATTTCCAATTTCCCTGTTGCACATTTGCACGACAACAACTAGCTCTAGCTTGGGGACATGACATGGAATTAGAGAAGAAAATACATGGCATGGGAATCCAAAATCTCAATTTTATACCATCTAATTCGTTGACCAGTGCCTTATCCATTGGGCCCTGCAGAGTCATGTACAACTTCTAGAAAGGAAGATTACACACACACACACAAAATGAAGGAAAGGAAACACACGACACACAACAAGAAGGGAAACACATGAAACAGAAGGGAAACAAACCTATCAATCACCTATGGTACAAGGCAGGGGACAACCCACTTTCACTGAAGTACTTTTCATTTCTCAAAAGTTACCCCTAAAGAGGCAACACCGAATGATGATGTTCTATGAAGCCGTTGATGGGTTCTAGAAAGTAGCCTCCTTTCCTTAATTATTTATGAAAGCCAGGTGCTTTCACATTTATCTATTTACTTGGTAGGAGTGAGTCCATGTGAGCTTCTTGATGCTTAGGTCCTTGCTTGGAAATTCCACTACCTTCGTGTTCTTTGAAGTCAGTCTCATAGTGCCAGTTGCCTTCCATGTTTATCCATATAGCTGATTCTCCATCGAGCATCTCATCGCTGCCCCAATGCTGATTTTCATTCCAATTCCTTGAACCTTTTGAGTTACTTTCTTTCCTAGGTCTATGCTCATTGACATCTCTTCCATGAGAAACCTCAGACTTATCTATTTCCTTTACTCCACTGCGAGGTGCTTGAGTACTGATGGAGGGATTGGGCGTGGCCTCATACTTTTCTTGTATGCCCATGGCACAAGTGAAGAGATCAAGAATCATCTCAGGGTATTTTGCAACTTCTACTGTGTCTAATAGTTCTTGCATAAAGATCTCATCATCTTGGAAATCACTGAACTCTAACGATCCTTCATAAAAAAGAGCTTCATCTTTAGAGTTCTTGAAACTCCTTTCCTTAATTCATCCATCATCGGAAGAGCCTTCATCTTCAAATGGGAAAGAAAATATCTCCATTTCGGTATTGCATCCATCAATAATTAGCTCAAGAGTGGCATCATATGTTTCATCTTACTTTATCTCAATATGGCCAACCTTCACATTAGTTAAGGCTTCCAAATCAGCTTCACACTTGTCTTGAAATTTTTGGCTTGCATCAGGAGCTCGAGACTAAGCTCAGGATCTTCAATTTCTTCTGCGGCTCTAAGCATTTCTTATATAGAAATTTCTTTCAAACCTTTCACGGGCTCATCACAAGCTGATTTTGTCTCTCCATAGATGGCTTGACTAAGATCATTTTCATCCCCAAATGGGAATGAGAATAACTCCTCATCTTGGAAAAGCATATAATCTGATTTTTCTTCTTGAAAATCATCGAGAACCGTCTCCTCTTCCCCATGATCTACATCATCTGGAAATTCAGGGCTGCCCTCTTGTAACTCGAATCTCCTCAATGCTTCTTCAAAATCCAAATCTCTTTGGGAAGGCATGTTTGGGCCTATCAAGATGGGGATATCCTCTTCTTCCTCGTTTCCACAAAGTGATTCATCTACCTGCTACCTTGATACAAGATGTTAGCTTCCGGGCTTCTAGAATTTCATACTGTGTACCTCATATTCTTCTCGGGAAGTAATTTATCCATGTCTCCCTTCACTGGTATGGTTACAAAAGACCAATTCATATGAATTTTCCCTCCTAACTCTTAGCAAAAATTTCTACTTAGCAACATTCCGAATGAGGCTGGGACATCTACTACCAAAATCATCGTTGAAACTTTCTTGTCTGGAAATATGGAAAGAACCACCTATGCATCTTTAACCTTCCCTATAAGTGAGACCTTTTTTGATTCCAAAGAGTAACAAGATCCACTAGGTGGAGTCATTGTAAGTTTAAGAGCCTTGGTGACCTTCAAAGGCATCACGTTGTCTGAGGCACTAGAATCTATTATGCAATTGTTCAATACATATTCTCCAACAAGAAGGGAGACATAGAAAGGTTCAAATTTATCAGTCTTTGATGCACTTAGAGAAAGCATGTTCTGTGAGGGAGGTGTAGGTGATTTTGGTAGCATGCCTTTGGAACTAGAAGTTACAGACATTCGGTGTTAGACTACCATTTCTGATGTATTGGACAAACCTCTCAAATTGTTCAGGATGAGTCCACAAATATTCAATTTTGGTAATCTGCACTTTGGCTTTGTTTTCATATTCTATGAAGTCAAAGGGAGAAAATGTGGATAAGGGGGGTGAAGGGACTGATTTTGGAGTCTGGATAGGCTTAGGAGTAGGATTTGATGTTTGAGGAATGGAGGGTATTTTGAAAGGCACACTAGGAGCTTTCAAGGAATTAGATTTTGTAGGAGCAGATTTAGATTTAGACTTGGAAGAGACATTAGAAGACTTACTTGGGATTGTGGGAGCCTTCTTACTTGCTACAGGGTCAGGCTCCAACAATGCAGAATTCATGGAAGATGGAAGTGGGGATCCTTGACTGATTATTTTATTTTGTGGAGTCACCACAAGAGGATCATCAACCTTGTTTTATTTTGTAGCAGTGGAGGGAGATGCTCTTTTCTCGGACTAAGAATGAGTGAATACCACACATGAGAAACTAGGTGCATCCTCTTCATCTTCTTCATCACATCTAGAATACTCATAGAATCTGATTTGTGCATTGTTCTCAAACTCGTCATTTTCTAAGAAATCACCACCTTCACTTTCTTGTTCAATCTCTTCTTCATCTTCTTGAAATATGTAATTTATGTTCATGGGTGGGGCCTCCAAGGTGAGCCTTTGGGGTGCTCCTGCAATCTGATTTTTGTTACTTCTTTGGGAAGAAACATGTTCAAATATTTCCCTCTTCAAAGATGCTATCTCATTCACCAACTTTTGCAATGATGGATTGGTTCTCTCATCTTCAGGATGTTGGGCCTTTCCCTTTGATGGATTCTTTATCTTTCCAGAGAGGATGAGATTGACATCTAATTCAATGGCCCTCCTTTTTGCTTCTACAATGTTCCTTGGTTGAACCCTTCGTAGGAGAAAGCCTACCTCTGGTGATTAAGAATTTATGAAGAATATTTTGATATTGTTTTGAGAGGGTGAATCTTCTTCCAGTATCCTATGATGCAACCGATGATCGAAACAAGACATGAAGTCTCTCATCGTTTCACTTTCTCCTTTCCTCATTTAAGCCAATTGCACCAAGAGGTCTTGACAATATTTAGTTGAGTTAAATCTTTCCTTGAAGGTAGCCTTGATGTCATCCCAACCAGTGATAGATCAGGAAGGTAGGAGGTAGAACCACTCACTACTTTTTCTTGTAGAGACTCTACAAACAATATTATAGAACATCTTCATGTTGGACATGAAGAATTCCACATGATGTCATGAAAGTAGCAATGTGTTCTTTTGGATGTTGCATGTTGTCACCTTTGAACTTTGGAAAGTTCTTGCTGGAACCCGTTGGTAGATCGTGAAGAGGGGGTTCAAGAGAAAGTGGGCTGTATTCCTTCCCCATGGAATAATGGGTTAAGGTATTTCTTCTTCATCCACCATTGTTTCTTCTGATTCTACTTCAGCTCTTGCCTCTGCAAATTCTTCTTCAAATTCTTCTTCTTCCGTGAACTCGATGTTCAATGGTTGTTGAAAAATTGCAGAATTTGAAGGATTTTGGATAGGATTATCAGGTGAACTTCTTGAAGAGCCAGATGAAGAGGAGGCTTGAGAGAAGAAATATGGATTATCTCTAATTCATTCTTGTAGATTTTACAAAGCCTTGAAATTGGAATCAACAATACCTCTTGACCTGCTCAACCTAGTGTATCTTCCTTGACCAACTTTTGGAAAAAAATTTAGTCGAGAAAATGAAAGGACATTGTGGAATGAGAAAAGTCACTTGCAAAAATCAGCAGTGTATCTTTTAGAAATGGAACTTCATGAACTCTCTTTTCTAATTTTTTAAAAATGATTCAGACCTTGTGGTCCTATATTGGAGTGCGATCTTCTAAATCTACCCCACAATGGGCGCCAAAACTGTTGGCAAGAAAATTTGTTAGGTGGACAAACTTGTGGATTTCTTGCCAATGCTTTAGGAATCTAAGTCCCTCTACTTAACTGGTGCAGCTGCCATATGTGCATGCATGAGAAAGTGTGGATTTCTATGGTGGTCTTTTGACCGGGATCCAACAGGGGCACTCCACTGACCCTGTGAAAAGCTAGCAATCTCTTGCTAGGGAAGTCTTTGTCTATAGAGCGGGAAAGGGGAGTGAGAAAAGAGGTAGGAGAACTAATGTTGTAGGTAGAAAATCAGATTCCTACACACACACTAGTTAGAAACTTCAACACATGCATTTATCGAAAGAAACAACTCTGTAAATAACAACAAGACCAAATAGAATTCACCGATCACCAAGTATCAAGAAACCCCTTAGTTAAAGAAAGCTAGAAACTCCTTCTTCTTGTATTGATTGCTCAAATCAAATTTTTACATAATGTGTGAACAAAGAAATTTGAGAGGGGAAGAGAGTAGAAGAAAATGGATATCTCCTTTGCTTTCTCTAAGTACAATGTACTCTTGAGTCTATAAGATCAATTGCCAACCCTTTGCAATGGGAATGGCGTTACAATTTATAGAATGAGAGGTGACTTATCGTCTTCCTCATGACCCTCCATATGCCTTAATATGACTTAAGACTGTTCATATTCCACTTTAAATATTTAAAACCCTTTTATAATAGCGAGGCAACTTAATTTAAATTATGTTTCTAAATTCACTCTTAAGTGACTTGAAGGAATATCAAAAATTGCAAACCCCAATGAAGAATTAGAACATTTGAAAGTGAGAGAAAGTTGGGGGGAAGAGGAGAGAGAAAGAGAGAGAGAGAGAGAAAAAAGAGTAGATGTCACCCGATGAAGTCTATTGATCCTCGTTGATGGAAAGCTCCAAATGTAGTGAAACTCTGAATCTTCGAACTCCTTGCACACTGTGAAACTCCTCCAAATTAGCTCCCGAACGCTCACCTAGTTGAATGAACTAAGGTGGATCTTGAATTCCTTATGAAAAATGGCTAGGATGCTCCCGAACAATGATGTCCCCCTGAATGATTAGCCTTGTACATCCCATTGTGCCAAAACTTCTCTTTGAGTGTAACTTACTATTTTTAGTAAGTGTGAAAAAGTAACTCCCTCGATCCTTAGCTGAGTGTTGTGACCTTGATTCCCCTTTCTCCCTGCGTTCCTCACTTCTTTGGATCAAATTTCTATTTTTAGCAGGTGTTTGAGGGCCCACTTACTATTTTTAGTAAGTGCCAAAAAATTTTGTTCTGGTGAATTCTCAGCTATAGTGCACCTCTGATATCTTCATCTCCTTCGCAGGTTCTTCTATTAATGACTTTCCCGAAATAGTAGTTCCTATGTAGTAGACCTACTATTTTTAGAAAGTTGGCCTCTAGGATTTGGATTGATGTGGAATGAATTTTTTTATATGGGTTTTTTCCCAATATCATCCCTTTGAAATTTTGGGCCCGCTCGCTTAATAATCCAGGAGATTTTAAAGTTTTAATTTTCAAACCTGGTAGTGCTTCTGGGTACGATAGCCATTAATGGACCTCAAAATTGCAGGTCTAGTTTTCTCCTCCATTTGCAAATAAAATCATATTTTTGATGTGGTTTTTTTCTTCTGGTGCTTCACGTACGATCTTATTTTGATCCGGCAACGGTTTGATGGGAAATCCCACTTCTTTCTTCGTTGAGCCGAAAGGAGATTTCTTCATTGTGGATGCTCTATCACACATGGGGGGACTTTGAAGGTGTCTTCTTGATGGCCTTGGGTATAGGAATGAGAATAAAAATATATCTTGTTGTTTCATGCATCTGTTTGGGAGATTTCTTCAACTTCTCATTTCATGGCTATGGAGTTTTCTCTATTTTCTCCTTCTGTGCTCCATGCTTCTCCTTATGTGTTTGATGAGGATTCCTTCTAAGACCTACATATCATTGTGGGGAATGTATTTCAGTTCTTGGGTTGAGCATGTCTGAGCATTTTCAATGGTGGAGTGATGGAAGAATGTTGCAGAGGAAGTATGGAGGAATGAAGTGCACATATAACTGTTAGAAGTTAGAAGCGGAAAAAGCGGCACTCGAAATTTTTTCAAAAATATATGCACAGGTAGGGATTGGGTGCATTTTTCCATGATTTATGTCCCTAACCTTAGGGATTTGAGGGACATCAATTTCCACAATGAGAAAGATGGCAACACGTGGCACTAGATCCAACGACAGGGAATGAAGGAGGAAAAAGTTGATTTAAAGCACTGGGAGCTGAAAGGAGGTCACATGGGTGTCAAAATGACTCCCTATGGGGGTTGGGCACATTTTTCAAGGTTTGATGTCCCCCACCTCAGGTGCATAAGGGACATCAAATTCCATGGTGGTCAAGAGCATGACACGTGGCGCCCGATCCGACGGCAGGGAATGCATGCTCCAAATAAAGCACTGGGGTTGAATCTGCGGTCGCGTGATTGTCCGAAGACTTCCTATGGGGGATGGGAACATTTTTGAAGGTCTGATGTCACCCATATCAGGTTCATAAGAGGTGTAATTTTCCATGGTGGTCTTGGAGCTGACACGTGGTGCCCGATCCAACGGCAGGGAAGGCATGCTCCAAATAAGCACCTGGGGGCTGATCTGTCAAGTTTGGAGGTCATATGAGGGCCCCATAGGTCACATGGGGGATGGGAAAATTTTCCAAGGTCTTATTTACCTGACCTCAGGGACTTCAGGGACATGAAATCCCACCAGGCTCCTAGTGCTGACACGTGTCCTCTTGAAAAAATGACTAAGTCTTGAACTACGTTTGAGAGGGTAACTTAGAACGAAGATAACTTGAGCTCCCAGTGGAATTTATTGGTGAAATTTTATATGATCCTGACTGGAAATGGAATTTTTAATCCAATTATGGGGGTTTCATGTCTTTATTCAGCCATATGATCCCTGAAAAATCATATTTTTGATCTGGTACTCCACTTGTGCTTGAGAAAAACTGCCTGTCAATCATATGTGCCAAGGTGTTGTGAAAAATATTATTTTACCATCATGTAGGTATTAGAATCCTCTTTCTGATTATTTTTTTTTTACTTCCAACTCCATTTGGAGCTCCCAAAATCTTCTTATGAAGCCTAGTAGCTATTTTAGTCCTCGTGTGTGCTAGGCTTGTGAACCCTGTTTCTAACTCAAACTACTTCAAGTCTTGCAAAACTTCCCCAAACCTTCCAGTATCACTTTCATGATGTTATAAGGTCCTCCAATCACCTCAATGTTGAAGTTTTCCCTTTTTTTCTGCTTCAGGGGGTTGATCCAGTCCTGGGAAGGTCAGCGAAAACCCTTCCCGTGACTCCCCAAAATTTGCATTTTCAATGAAGTCCTAAAATCACCTAGGGGAATCAATGGAATTTCCTGAATCACCTAGGGGGATGATATAAAATTGGTTAGGAGTTAATTTGGACTGACTGGATAGATCTGGGGTTTGCTAGGAATGATAAAGCATGAAAATTTTGACATAGGGGTATAGTAGTCATGCTTAGAAATTTCTAATTTCCCTGTTGCACATTTACATGACAACAGGGTTATAGTTTGAAGAATAAGTTATATTGATTCCATATTCATTGTACATTGCCATTAAAGGTTTGGCTCTAAAGCACATGGCATTATCAGCTACAATCTTGACTTGGACTCCAAATCTACATATGATTTGATTCAACAAGAAATCCATAACTATTTGGTGTGTTGCTTTCTTGGTGTGGATTGCCTCTACCCATTTTGTAAAATAATCAGTGGCTACAAGGATCCATTTATGGCCAACAGTAGAAGGATTTAAAATCTCACAAATGAAATCCATCCCCATTACTTGAAAGGAGCTTCAATTGATATAGGCTGCAAAGGAGGGAGCCTAAGGCTTTCGATTTTCCAAAGAAATGTTGGCGGTTATCACATTTTCTAACCAAGCCAGGTTGCATCTTTGAGGAGAGTAGGCCACCAAAAACCAGCTCTCAAAATCTTATGTGATGTTACTCTTCCAACAAAGTTTCCTCCAAAAACTCCCCCATGGAAATCAACAACTATCTTGGGAGCTTCATCTTCAATTATGCATTTCAAGAGGACACCTTCAGGGTTCTTCCAAGCCAGCCCAAGGTCTGTGATGATATATTTTTGAGAAGCTAGCTTGAGGGCTCTTTTCTAATTTTTATTTAAGTGACTAGGGCAGCACAAGATTCTGAGGTAGAAGATCACATCTTTGTACCACTCAAAACTTACCAACTTTACAAGAAAATTTACCCTTTCTTCCTCTAGCTGATTCACTTCCACATTCTACAAGTTGCTCTCAGCCATGAGCTTAGCAAGACCCAAACCTCTTACTAGCCTTATGGTTTGGATGTCCATATCATACTCCTATAGTTTTTCACCCATCTACATATTTTACTTGAGATCTCCATCTTTGATAAGATGTCTTTCACCATGGTGTGGGGAACATAAGCAACAAATTTTGAACTCAATATATAAGGCCTGAAAACTTTTGTTGCTTTCACCAAGGAAAATGCTTGTTTTTCCATGATTGTATACTTTAACTCAACAGCTTGTAAAGCCTTGCTAAAGAAGGAAATAGGCCTCTCAGCCCCATCTTCATCCTTTTGGAGAAAAACAGATGCAATAGTATTTTCAGAAGCAAAGGAGAAGATTTGGAAAGGCTTCTTGTAATTCGGAGCTGCCAAGACAGGTGCATGTTTGAGTGCCTCTTTGATTCCTTCAAAATCTTGAATGGCAGCCTCCTCCCACCTGATAACTTGGTCCTTCTTTAGCATGCTTGTGATTGGAAGATTCAACTCAGCAAAGTTGGAAACAAACCTTCTAATAAAATTAATTTGACCAAAGAAAGATTGGATGTCTTTCTTGGTTCTTGGGATAGGTACTTTGTTGATTGCTTCCACTCTCTCAGGGTCTATCATAACACCATCTTTTGACACAATGTGACAAAACAGCTTGGCCTTTTGCACGCCAAAATGACACTTCTTTGGATTAAGATAAATGCCATACTCCCTACATCTGATTAGCATCTTCTCCAAGTGTTGCAAATGATCACCTCTCTGCCTTGAAAACATAGTCACATCATCTTGGTAAACTGCAATGAACTCATTAATGTAACCAGAAAAAGCAACATCCATTGCTCTTTGAAAAGTGGTACCAGCATTCATCAAACCAAATGGCATCCTAATAAAAACATATGTTCCCCAAGGAGTAGTGAATGCTTTCTTAAGTCTTTCTAATTCTTTGACAACCACTTGATTATATCCGGAGAAACCATCCAATGTAGAAAGCAATTCAGACCTTGTCACAAGCTGCAACATATTTTCCATATTTGGTAAGGGATAGTTGTCCTTCATGGATGCTTTGTTTATATTTCTAAAATCCACACAAATTCTGATGTCTCTATTCTTCTTTCTGACTGGCACAAGGTTTGTAACCCAAGATGAATATCTAGTGGGCTGAATAATACCTCCATCTCTCAAATTCTTTAACTCTTCTTGCATTTTCATGGAGAGAAGTGGATTAATTGGCATTTTCCTCTGTCTGAATGGTTTGGCATTTGTTTCAAGAGGGATCTCATGCTGAAATAAATATTTTCTATATAATTTCAGCTCTGACTATGACCATGCAAGATAGTCCTGATATTTCTTTAATAGCTGAACATAAGATTGTTTCTCCTATTTGTTTAGACTGTTTCCCAACCAAAATTTTCTTAGTTTTTCCTTTGTTCCCAATTCATGCTCTTCCACATCCCTTGAGGTAGACATGTTTCTATTTATGATGTAATTAGCATTGTTAAAATTTGACTCAAGTGCAACAAGACCTCTAGGAATGGTGTTTGTTTTCAATTGGATGATATATTTTCCAAACAAAGTCTCTCTTCCTTCATTCATAAACACCTTTGGTTCCTAATCAATATTCTTATCTACAAACTCACCTTGATTTTGCAAGAACCTTTTCACTTGAGAATCATCATCAAACACTTGCTAATGCTTGATGTTGTCAGGGACAGCTGGCCTAGTCAACACTTTAACATTGTACTCATAATAAGGTGAAATGGTGAAAAATCCAAATCTTGACCCCAACACTGCCAACTTGTCAGTAGTAGTATTCAAAATTCTATCATGGTGCATAATATTGAAGGAATCAAACATCTTAACTAGATCACAAACCGCATGCTTATACTACTTCATCCGCTGATTTTTTGTAGCATAGAATTTTCTTATTTGTTTGACAACTAGCTCTAAATCTCCCTTTGCAATGATGTCCTTGACACCATACTTCCATGTAATTCTCAAACCCAAAAATAAGGCTTCATACTCAGTAATGTTGTTAGTACATTCAAAATTAAGCTTGAAGGAAAAAATAAATTCTTCCAAGCTAGGAGAAATCAAAATTACACCAGCACCATTTCCAAATTTGGAGCAAGCTCCATCAAATAGCAAGGTCCAAGGAGAACATACCTATTCAAGGCACTTTGAATGATCCATTTTTTGTTCTTTTCCATCAGCAAAACCAATGAAATTATCAGCATCAACATCAGCAAACAACACCTCATAGGAAGCATTATTTGGATCCTCAATTAGATGTAACATTTTCTTTTCTCCATAGATCTTGACAAGGCTGCCCTCAATGGGAATAGTAGAAAAATACATGTCCATTTGGACACTCCCTCCAACACTTGCAGCCCACTTTCTTGACAAAAGCATACCCCATTTGGCAGGGCAATCAACAATCACAACATCTAATTTTAAATTCCTCCTGGGATAAGATGCAAGCTGCACAACCAAACCTTTTACACAACCAACTACCAGCACTTCTCTTGAGTCCATAGCAATACCTTGTTTCCATAAGCTGATGTCACTTTGATATCCAACTCATTCATGACTTCTAGAGGCATGAAATTACATGATGCACTGGAATCAAACATACAATTGTGAAGTAGCCTATCCTTTATAATCAAAGTTGTGAAAAATGGATCAACATTCAATTGGGAATCAACCAAAGATTTCCCCAAATATACCTCAGTGTCTCTCCAAGATCTTCTACTACTGGTGGTGTTTCAGGGTCAGCAATGATTTAAGGAGTCTTAACAACATTTACATTTCTACTTGGAGTGATCTTCTCTTCCTTCAACCCTAAGTACTCAAATGCTCTCTTCTTATGCTCAGAATTCTAAGCAACTCAATGATTGGAACACTCACTTTAATTTGGCTCAATACTTGGGCTATGTCATAGGGGGCATTATTTTGCAAAATAGCATTAGAAGGGAGATAAGAAGATTCATTAGATGTTAGTGGATTCTTGGTAGCTTGGGTATGAGGAGGACTGTAATTTTTGTTTGGGACAACAAAACTTTCGACAGGTGCTTCTCTCCTAGGAGCATATTTTGGAATGCTTATGAGCAAGGGTGTTTTAGGTTTGGCTTGAGGCCCAACTCCCTTAACAAATTTTCTCCTATTGTTATAGTCTTCCTCTTGAGCCACAACAACATTCAACAACAATTTTCTATCTTCCTCTGAAGGGATACCACCATCATACTTCTTAATCATCAAAGCTCTTAAGTATTCAAAGTCATTGTTAGGAATTTCAAAAGCTTGCACTACATCTACTTCAGGAGCATGAGGGGAAAGAAATATTTGTACCCATTTGATGCAATCCAAAAAATTTGTAGCTTTCCTAGCACTTATTACTTCAGTAGATGTTGCTCCTCCTTATGAGCTTGAAGAATAGCCCACCATGTAAATATCATCATTAGTACCATCATCATTATTAACTTCACCTTCTTGTTGGTCTGCTTCACATGGAGGATGGGGTAGAAAACACCTATCACACCATTCAATATTGGAAACTTCTTCAAAAACAACAACCCTAGCAATTAAGGGGTCAGGAAACACTCTTCCTTCACATGCTTAAGGATGTCTATTTGTAGATCCAACAGGCCCTTTACCTTTATCATCAAACCTCTACTCATTCCTATGGTGATTTCCAAATTTATCTTGTGCTTTCTACCTAGGCTGACCTTGTGAAGTCTTCCCAATTCCTACTCTTGCCAACTTGTATGAGATTTCTTTGACATCCTCTGCTAAACTTTTCATAACCTCTTATAAATCATCACCTTTTCTAGCTTGAGGATTTTTACGGTTTATCAATTTTACACCATCTCTCTTGAAAGGTTTCCCAACAGCCTTGATATTGTTTTCAATTTGAATTGCCATGGTGAAAGCTTGTCTTAAATTGGTAGGGTTCTTATCTCTTAGGTAATAGGATGCCTTTTTATCAAATGCATCTGCATATTTGATTAGACAAGATTCATCACAAGGCCTCAAACCAATAGGCAGCCTTCTCAAAGTTTTGTTAAACCTTGTGTTGAAGTCATGGACTGATTCATTAGGGTTCTTCTTGATATTCTCAAACTCAGATAAAAGAAATCTAGGATCAGTCTTGTCACCATATTGCAACCTAAATGCATTTTTCATTTCAATCCATGAATCAATAGAATTATTAGGTAGAGCCTTGTACCAATCCCTAGCATCCTCTTCTAGTGTATGAATAAACAATTTGACATACACATCCTCAAACTCTATCTCAAAATATTCCATCATATTATCAAAAAGTTTGAGATGTTGATCACCAGTAATAGCATTATTACCCTAGAATTTTGGTAACCTATTTCTGACATATTGTGGGACAACATTTGGGTAACCATCCATTCCTCTAAAATTTATAGGACCAAAGGTGTTAATAAAAATGGAGGTCTAGGTGAGCCATATTGTTTAGTGGGGGTGATCTTGGAGGTGAAACAAGATGATGAGGAGCGAGAGGTCTTTGGGAATGGGAATGAAATCTTCAAAATAGATCTCTCTTAAGGGATCTCCTTCTTGATGATCTATAGAAAATTTATAAAATACAGAGCAGATTTAGGAGAAAACCTCTCAAATGCACAAGAAGGTTCCTCACCCGATGGGGAATTCAAATCAGCAATAGGATTGTCAATCGATCCACTTGAAGAATAATTACAGTCCTCAATAATGCAATTTGCTCACTTTCAAACTCAACAATAGGGATCTCCTTTCTTGCAGTCAAGTCTCCAACAACCTTCCACACCTTTCTTCCCTCTAGCTCTGAGTTTCTTGAATCTGTAAACAACTTCTTAGCAGAGTCCTTGATGAAGAGAGATATTCTTCCTTCCAATTTTGTAGGGATTAGCAACACAAAAGTAAATGACAGAAAGGTAAGACAACTGGTATTTTCAATATCAAATCAACATGGAGTCGCCACTAAGGAATTTCACCTTAGTTGTGCAAATGCACTAAAGTAATCTGTCAAATGTTTTCTAGCACTGAAAAATTTGCAAATCCTTATAAATCAGACCTTCTTCTTCTTAGATCAATCAATCACAATGCACCCAAAGTGTATGAACTACTAGGAAATGGAAAAAGGGTAGATAAAACTTGAAACCCTTGTTTAAAAATTGCAGATATGAAGCATAAAATGATATTTAAATAATGTATCAGCTCAAATAATTGAATACACAAATGCTCAAACTCTTCAAACACTTCAAAAACACCAAGAAATTCTAAGAAGTCCGCGAAAAAAGTGCCAGAAAGGTGTTGGTACCCAAATTTGTTCTCCTTTTCAGTCTGAGTAGCATCATAGATATGGCATGAGGCTTGAAGTCAGATAGATCATGATGTGTTTCATTTTGTAGCTAGGGATGTGATCTAATTAGCAATCAAATTTGTGGAGAGATAGATAGCACTTTGAAAGGGTTTGATTTGAACCTCACTATTTTAGGTTGTGCCTTTTCAACCAAGGCAAGAGAACCTATATTGTAACCCTTCAAATAGTGAAGGAGATGAATATATCCCTCAATTTATACAAATAGTATGAAAATGCCTTGGGAAAATATGATCAACACTCCAGATCTCGACTTTCACAAGTTTTCACTCCAAATCATGGAGATATTTTCAATGCAAGGAAAGGGTTATCAAGACATTGTATAGTCCCGATTTGCCTTGTGCATTTTTGTAGATGGGTTAGATCCTTTTGTTCACAAAAATGCAATGCAAGGGTAGTATGGGTAGGATTAGTTTGTTTGAATGAATTTTTTTGTGGGGTGTTGACAAGACAAACTGGGATATATCAGATCTTTGACAACCTCTACAATACTTGAACAACTATTAGATAAAATGCTTCAAATAATCAGGATATTCTTTTAACCAAAAGAGGCATAAATGGAAGCCCAGATTGCACTCTTCACACAATATTTGAGAATTAACCACAGAATCTTAAAGTAAAGAACTCAATTAAACACAAAAATCCTTGATCAAACCATGCCTAAGGTACCCCCAAAGGCTTACAAGCAATCTCTACAATCAAGGAAGGTAAAGTGATTTTAAATTTGTTTATCTCTTTATCAGATGAAGGATCTTCTGAACATGAGATTGCAAATGCCACTAAACTATCAATAATAAATGGAGATTCTGTGTGATTTCTAAATACTTTCAATGCAAAATTGCAACAAGAACAATGAAAACTATTTGCAAGCATTTAAAAATGATAACAAACATCATATTGCCCAAAAAAACACAGATTAACTCAAGATCTTGTTAGATTCATCAGCAAGGGAGAGTTTCATGAACAATCTTAGAGCTGTGTGATGGCTATACACTTGTAAAAAAGTCACATACATGAAGATCCAACATAGAAGAAATCATTCTGGTTCTTTGGTGGGTTTTTTCATAAGAATGAGCTTTCTCTCAGAATTTGCTAATGATTTTCAACTTTTCCACCTTCTACATGTCTCAAAACATGCATTATATATCTCTTGCCACATTTGATCCTTATTTCCTAAGAAAAGAATATGCCATGGGATCAATTTTGTTACAACAATTCTTCATGATTTAATGAAAATGACATCAAATAGAAAAACACTCACAAGTTGCCAGGTGTGCCCAAAAAGATTAAATCATTACAAATATCTGGATCATTATCCATCTTGGAGGCATGTTTTTCATCATTGAGGCATGCAAACACCTTTTACTCATCATTTTCACCTTTTTACCTTTTTAAATTACCTCTGTAACTTTTGATTTTGTCATTTCACATGTTTGCTTGGGCTGAGTAAAAATTTATTACAAAAACACCTCAAATCAAATAATTAAGCCATGAAAGTGATGCCAATGATCCTGGAAGGCCAAGATGACACAAAATCACTATAAATTTGATGAATTTTGATGTAAAATTCGTGATTCCAAGCTTCCTAGAGGAAAAATGGTGGCCAAAAATGAAAATGCATAGTTTCCCTTGATCTGACTACGTGTCAAACTATGATTGGGAACAAATTCAGGCTTATTTTTGACTTTTTGACATTTTTGAAAAAATGGAAAAATTTGAATTTTTCCTCCGCCCCTCATCTTTTGAATTTTGGAGCTGACACGTGGCACATCTTTGGGTCCCATTGAAATCACGCTTGATTCGAGCATTTTGACCTTTTTTGGAAATTGGGAAAATTTTCACTTTTTGTCCCATGGTCCCGTTCTCTCGATTTTTCCCCGCCACATGTCACTTTCTATCGCTAGGGGCCGCTTTAAATTTTGATTTTGAGTCCTTTTTGTAAAAGGGAAAAAATTCCCTCCTGCCTTCACCAGACCATCAACCCACTGTGCCCTCTGTCATGCATCCATCTCTCATTTTCTAAGGACCCATGAGCTTAATCTTCATTTTACTCACTTTAAGTCAAGGGAAAATTCTCCACTTTATCTCCACAGCCTACGCCTCCGAAACTATCCTGCGCCAAGTGGTGCTCTCTTATTTGTTACGGGTCTAAGTCTCCCTTTCTTCCTTCAAACCTCCCTTACAAATTTTTGAAAATTCACAAACTTCAACGTTGACTGTGCCCCCTTTGACCCTTAAAATGTTACACGTGTCTCACCTGGATTGGTCGTGGGCTTTCAAGCCAAAATTTACTTTAACTTTTTTGTGAAAAAGGGAAAAAATCCCCTTTTCCCTCCACCGACCCACCGACCCACTCTGAGCCATTATGGTTCGATGAGTCCTCCTCTGATTGGAGTGGGGGAAAAATTGGTTTTGAAACTTTATAGAATTAGAGCCAAAAACTCTAAGTCCCCCCTCGGCCCACACTTCCATTTTGAAACTTTTAGGACACGTGTCCTCTCCCGATTGGCTATGGGGTTTCGGGACAATTTTTGAATTTAAATTTTTTTGCAAAATAAAGTCAAAATTTTCAAAGGAGATCCAACTCCCCGCCATCCCCCTGCCAATCGAACATGCCACATAGGCAAATTTAGAAAAAACAGGTCCCTAGGCCCGAAAATGCCCCATTTGCAAAAAAAGACAAAAAATGAAAAGTTACAATGCTTCCCCACTTTTCCTCAGCCAATTAGAAATGGCCACATTGCCAATGCATGTTTAAGGAATAAATTGATGGGCAAATGACACCCGTTTGACTATCAAAAACATAGAAATTTTCCAGTTGTGCCCAGAATCTAATTTTTTCACCAAGGACAAATTTTTTTGAATTGGAACCAGACAAAACATGATTTCTAAGAACTTCTTGACCTTGGGATTGAATTTTCAAAGGCATACAAGGATGATTTGATCAATTTTGATTTTTCCATGACCTGGCAAAGGGAAAAATGACATAGCCCACAAAATTTGAAAAACTAGGGCACAAAAAGGGCAAACTAGGATTATTCTTTCAAATTAGGGAAAAACAACAAGTTTGTGAGCACTTTAAAGCATTCAACTAGAGGGGAACAATTTTATACCATCAATTCAAAGGGTAAAACATTTTTTGAGCAAATAAAGATTTGGAAAATTACGGCAACATGGTGCAAGCTCAAAAATGGCACCAACATGCACAATATAAAAAATCATACATGCAATGAACCATGAATAAGAGAATAAAAAAATTACACAAGATGTAAGTGGGAAACCCTCATAGGTAGTAAAACCCCTGAAACACAATCTTTATATTGATATGTTTAAAATTTAGTGAGGTGCCAACCCCATAAGGAGAACTAACCCCTAGTTTAGTAGAGCTACAACCCTACAAGAAACACCAACTCCACAAGGAGGCTACAACCCCTAAATATGATCAAGAACCCACTCAACCACCTTATGATGAATATATATGATATATGTTTTTGCCACAACTGATTTGAGATCACAAATTTAGCTCACACTCCTTCAAACCCTTGTTCAAACCATAGGTCTTCAAACTTGCATACTTCTTTATTTTCTTCACTCTTCAAAGAATTAAACCCTTACAAACACACTTTCTGTCATTTTTTAACATCCCAAAAAAATTCTTATCTTTTAAAACATTCCTTTAAACCTAAAAAAATCTCACACCTAGGTCACACTTTTCATACACACACAACTAGTTCCAAATTACACCCAAAACTTCACTTTTATAAGCTCTTCTTGATTCAAATTTAAAATATGTTGGTTTACCTCCTTTTTCTCATCCACACCAAATTAAAAAAAAATCCATAATAATCACCACAACAATCACATATGACCCTTGTAGGTTTTCCATGCAAGAAACCTCTCACCTTGCACTAAAAATTCTCAAATCCCCATCACTAGGATGAGAAAAATATCCTCATGAAAACACTATTTTTATTCAAGCTCTGAAAAACACCACACGTGTAATATTAATTATAAACATAATCTATGTTTTTAATTTACTTTAACCAATCAAATTAGTTCATTTAATGCGCCCACCAACTCATTTCCTTCATAAAACAACTCGCTATCACCATCCCGATTTCACCTTTGGGAATCAAAACCACCCAAAAACACCTCAAATATGTCATGTGAAAACTAAATGGAAATAATATAACCTTTAGAACAATTATAATTGAGTTATAATTCATGAAACATCCATTTACTCAAACCACAACTACTTTTACCTTCACCAAAAAAGGCTGCCCAAAATTTAGATTTACAATGATTCAGCTGATTTACATTGTTTTTGACACTTTCATGACCTCCAAATTGATTCAATGTTTAAAAATTCATCTCTCTTCGCTTTCCAGGTGATAGAAATCATCTTCCAATACATTTCATTCACTAACCAATTGAATCTTTGAGTAAACATTGTCTGTCTTGAAAAGAAAGAAACCTTCTTACTCACAACTTGACTTAAAAACCACCCCAAATAAAAAAATCATGAGACTTAACTTATATCATGTTAAATATATCTGAATTAAATTTACATAACATATTTTAACTCATTCCAAATCGAATCGAAGGCCTTAAACCAAGCTTATCTCTGTAAACTTTATAAAACTACCCCAAACTGCCCTTTGACTAGTCAATGCAAATGAAGCATATTTGACAATTAAAATGCATCACCATGACCTAAAAGAATCATGTAAATAAATTAAAAAGCATATGATCATAATAATTATCATTTAGTTTGCAACTCCTTTAAACAACCTTGTCCCAAACTAATCTTCTTTAGAAACAAGGTCTATTTGAGTGGGGTCCAATCATCACCACAACCTCTACCATACCTTTATGGAAACCTAGAGAAATAATATACATGATAAAATCATAATCCATTAACTAAAAATAAATTATGGCCACTTAGTATTAATTTATATTAAATCATTTTTAAGCTAGGGTTTCAAACACATAATAAGATGTTTACCTTCATAAAAACTCGACAATGAAATGACCTCATTATTTTTTTTTGCAACTTTCTAGAGTAAATTTTGAAACATCCCTAAAAGCCACAAGGTCCCATGCAAAGTAAAAAATTAGGGTGAGCATCAGAAGGTGCAATTCAAGCTGGAAATGACCTTCTTCTGGACCCTGTTTCACCAAAAATGACATAACATGCAAAATAATCATCATGGAAACCTAAAAAAATTCCCACAACATCATGACACATCCTAATAACATCTCCAAGCATCAAAATATTACAAATAACTCTCCATCCCTCCATCCTATCTCATTTTCATAGTTAGCCCTTAGGGTTTTACACTATCTAAGCTAGGGTAAACTAAAATAACACTGTAAGTCACCATAGAAACTATCTAAAATGTCCTAACGTACCTATTACATCATGAAACATATTCCTACATGCATATATGAGCTTATATAGCTCCATAACTCATCCTCATGCCTTCTAACAACCATACCTAATCTAAATGAGCACCTGAAACATGGTCACCAACTTGTATCTGCATCCTCAAACTCATGTGAGTGCCCAAGAAATATCTAATAATTATCTCCATGCTTCCAAAATTATTCATAAGTCACCAATCATCTCATACCACCATGCAATGTCACCTAGGATAGCTAGGTCAACTGAATAGGCTTGCAAGAACAAAAATTCTCATTGAATCAACCTATGTAACCAAGAACATACCTAAATCTCCATGATATCATCACTCTAAGAATCATACAACTCCACTCCATCATCCACTTTTTCATTAATGGGTTTTTGCATCAATGACAACACCTAAACCACAATATGCCAATAATTCCCTCCTTTGTCATTGATGGAAAACCACCTGGACTTCTCCCCCTTTTTACATTAATGAAAAAGGAATGCATGTACCTACTTATTATTCACCTTCCTCAGCATCATATGATCACCATTTTTTAGAAACATCAACCAAAGGTTTCATTCTAGCTCACTATCTTTCAATTCTTCACAAAATCTTATTTTTAGCAATTTTCAAGCATTAAAGCACTATGCCCCCTAAGCGAGAGCACATAAAAACCTAAACATGATAACCATGATGGTAAAAGAAATGAAAAACATCTTCCTTACCTCTTTTATAGATGATATAACACACAACTTCCTTGTTTGAGCTCAAGAACATGATTTTCGTGACTTCATACCCTTTTTAGACCTCTTACACCCTTAAGAACACTATAACAGGCCATATACTATGTGCATACCTCATTTTTGAAACAAAAACCTGATTTCTGAGCTTAGACCATTATATATCACCTTTTAATTCCTTGAGAAGCATCAAATTGTCAAGGCATACACTCCTTTTGTCATCACCTTACATTTAGAGCAGAGATCCTTAATCAAAATTTTTAGTGCCATTTAATCAAACTTTGACATGCACAAGAAGCATTCATACCTCATGGAGTGACCTCTCACTACTCCCACTAGACTTAGACCATTCATTTCTAATGAAAGACACAAATGTTTTTCTCTTTACCTTGATTTTCTGAATTTGAAGAGGCATCACCATTTTTCTATAGAATTAAAACTTCTTTGTAGTCCTTATAGTAATAATTGGATGAGATAATGCAATCATGAAGCATAACCAACTTTTCCTCAAATAAAAACCTTCATCTCATACCTCAAATACCTTGAAATCATCAATGCCACCTTCTAGAAACATAAACTCATGTCCCCTATCAGATTTGGAAAATACTCACAATATATACTTGTAGAAGCCTCTTTCCACACCATAATAGCACTATATCAGATCCAATGATGTTTTACATCCATCATTTTATCCCATGCATGAATAATGAGCATAGATAACTTCATCATTATAAACTATAACATTCCCATTTTAAGACTTTAGAAACAAGGAATTTTTTTTTATCTAATGTTCTCTATTCTAAATAATCATAATTTAGAACACACATTCCATGCCAATCAATCTCATAACAGATAACCATATGCAACTGTAATGACTTGGTGAAACACCGATCTCTCATTTCATGACTCGGTTTCATACTTTGATCTCTCATGTTAACTCATTGAATTGTATACTAGGTATACTTGGTTCTCTTACCCTTTTATGGGTATTAAGTGTTTTGTTTAAGAGGCCTATCTGAATATTTGTTACTAATATTCATCTGATATGTCACTTCTTAAACTAGGTGACGTAGGACAATGCAACCAATAACTTGTGATACTTTGGCCAAAGATTTCCAACATAATGTTCATGTGACTAATTGTAGATGGCATACTCTTCAAACAGAATACATCCTTCACCCCACTCATTTGTTATCTAGAATAGTCTTTGCTAACTCCTATCAGTCCATTTGTTCAATTTTTACCCTAACCAAGGGTAGCAGCATCATTTAGTGTAGAGGACTACTTGCGAGGACTAAGGATACATAGACATACTCGATCGACCTAAGTCGTTCGTGTGTGTCTAGCTATCCTAAGTCATCGAGTTATCCCTGACTCTAAATCATGCTTCTAACCTAACCTAGGGTATATCCAAGTACAAGTCCAAGTTATGTAAGTCTAGATGATTCAATGTAGAAGGGTGTTGCAACATGTCAATTGCAACATAGTATCCTCGTGAAGACCTAGATCTTCACAAAGGTATTGTACTGCAGTTGGCATGTGCCAACATCCATTAGGGTTATCTCATTTGGATGTACATATCCAAGAAATAAGTTAATTACTTAATTATTTTCTATAATTAAGGTCTAATTACAATAACCCTGCTGAATTCTAGTTTAATTAACCCCTAAGGTTGCCAACCATAAATGAGTTGTTAATGTTTTGAAGAAACATCAAGATTTCCTTTTTAATCATTAACTTCCTACTTTAGGGTTCATTTGATTAAAATAGAAACAACAAACAAACAATAAGGTTTACTCATTTTACTCAACCATTCCTAGTTTGATTAAGTTCCGACTCAGATTCATTTATGTTAGACTTCATTGAGATGAATTCTAATTATTAAGCTTTCATTTTTAACTTTCACTTATCTTATATCAATGAAGGTATTGATCAAGAGGTAGATCATATTCCTCTTTCTCATTAAGAATTAGGGTTCATTGCAATCTCTTACATTATCCAAGATATCACAATGAATTTGCACTGAAACCATTTTATTTAACCATATTGATTTAGTTAAATGATCAGCTATGAATGCCAACTTGATAAGTTGCATTTAATAAAGGGATAGTGTATCAAATCCCCTTTCCACCTATTTCATTTTAAGTCAAACTAAAAAGGTTCAAAATAGATATGATTATGAGAGAATAAAGATAAGCTTACAAATTCCCTTAACATAATGCACAAAGAGAATGACACATCAAGTACAAGTAAACTCTCAATCTTTTCCATTCATCATAGTGAAATACACACTTTACAATTCCAATCATTTTAGACATCTTTCATGTCAAACAACATTATTAAACTCAATAAGAAATACAACTTTTCCCCTTGCAATACGTTTCAATAATGAATCATATTTCCTCATAAAAGATCCAGTCTTAGGTAAACAAAAGTAACTTCATAAAAGAACTTGTCTTATTTTATCACTTACGAAGTCCATCTGCAAAAATTTCTAGCACGGTCAGTTCATTGAACTAAGCATGATAATCACTAAGAATTAAAACAATGTGCTTTCAACTAACTGTTTCATAAAAATAACTTTGCTTTTAAGAAACAATTAAAGCATTACAGAAAGATACATCCCTAAGAAATAATAGTCATGAAAGGAAGAAAAAAGTGATAAATCACATTAACATTAATTAAAGATCATGATGTAATCAAAACAATCTTCATCCAATGATTTCATAAGGAATTAAATCAGATAAGTAATATTCCACCGAATTACTTATCACATTCCTACTATAGATATCTATGGTTCATTTCTTGATTCTTTCAATCTAAATCAAAAAGATACTAACTCTATTAATTCACCAAAATAGAGTTATTTTAAAGAAGAAATGATCCACAATACTCATCATTAACATACTTCATCAAAGAATAACTAAGGCCAAGCTCATTCAATCTCTATGAAAAAATTTAGGAAGAACCATCAACATCCTAAAATAAGAGTTTCCTATTTAAGATACAACTTCCAAATTCAAAGCCAACTCTAGCCTAAGTTTTATGTTTAGCATCAACAGATTTGGTAAAGTATAAATTCCATTTACAAACACCTAAAAGTAGTCACACCTCAAAATCATTACATCCCTATCAAAGCATTAAGATATATCCTCCAACTATCCATTCTTCCCTTTTCTTTAGCTAATACAACCGAACAGGTCGACTCCTTAAAAAAGGGTAATATTAACGAGAGAATGAACGAAAAGAGAGAGAAAAACTAATACTTCCTTTAGAGTTTAAAGAGAACAATATTTCATTCCTCAACTCAGAAAAGAGAGAGAAGGAAGTCAACAACAAGGATGAGATAGGATCTCATAATTCTTTCCTAATATAAGAAATACAAATCTGAAATAAAGAACTAAGACAGATCATATCAAGAGTTCATTCAACTCTAGTAATCATTGAAAAACACAATAACTACTTGATACAAAAATAAATATACAACTGCAATCATGAAGGTTAGAAAACTGAAGATATAGTTCCCTCAACCTACAAACAAGCATTGATACAATAGTGTTAAAGATACTACTAAAGGAGTAATACAAATGATTTCAGTTTGCAACAGAACTTGAAGCAACCAATAAAAACTGAGCATTCAACTCATCTCAACGTTAATAGCATCAAACTACACATTTCTCCAATTTTTCCATGAGAGAGAGAGAGAGAGTATCATTAAATAATGTAATCATAAGTGATCACAATTTCCTTTCAAATGTCATCACAAATAAAGCTTAACCATCCTTTGATGGTAAATGTAGAAAATGTATACAAGATTTATAGTCAAGCTATCCCATATTCCCAAATTTACAAGAATAAAAGGAATAGTCTACAGGGTAAGGAAGGAAAGAACCCCAACCCAGATTCGAACACAAAGAAGAACAACAAAAGTGACATATCCCCAAGTCAGGTGCTCAAATTTGAGCTCAAAAGGAGAAGAGCAGATCAAAACTAATACAACCATTTACTTAGGATAGACAAGACTGAGCTAATCCAAAGTTAAATAGAGATACCTCATTCCTACAACATCACCTAAACATCAAACTTGAATGACAAGAACTAGTAATCCAACAAGATGAACCGATAAGGTAACTACCAAAGCCTGAAATATCACTTGGAAAAGATGCATAAACAAAACTCAATAAGCCCTTTTCAAATCATGATAGCTGAATAAATTTCAACCCTACCATCAAGTAGATTGTATCAAGGGGATTCACTCAAATCCCAAAACCATTTAAGTTATTAGTAATCATCTTATAACATATAGGTGTGAGAAACAAAAATGAAGTCATATAAGTTCAAGCAGAAGCTAAACATGTTCTAGCACATATCAAGCAAGGGAGAACAAAACAAACATAATCCTTTCTTAGCAGTCCAACAGAGTTCTCAGATTCAAAACGTCTTAGCTCAACAACAATATAACATATTTACTATTGTTTTTCTAACAAGAATGAATCCTAACACTGAATCCATATTTTCCATGCTAGCATAGCTCAACCAGACATAGCAAGATTCGATAATATCTCAAGCTCAACAGAAGTAAAACATGTTACATTTGTTATCCAACCAAAAACGACTCCCAACAATGAATCAGACTATCTACTTAAGCATAGTTCAAACAATCATAACAAGATTTGAAACATCTCGAGCTCAACAAAAGTGAAACACATTTCATACCTTCACCCAATAAAAGAAACAAAACCAGCTCTTATCATCATCAAACAGTGAATTCCCTCTATTCCATTTTTTACACAGTCAATAGAAGTTCACAAAAAAATTCAACATTCCAGTTCAAACAATGGTTAAAGCAAGATTCACTCATTTTTCCAACAAGGAACAAACCCAAATCTTATTTCCTCAAAAACAAATTCAAGCAGGAGAATAGAGTAAAAAATACAAGCATGAAGAAAAACATCACATAAAACCCATTATTATCTAAGAGTAGAGTTGTTTTAATGAAAACACTTAGTAAAAAGTAGAAAAACTTAATGGGTAGAGCCTATCATGCCTGATAGAGCTTCTTATTGATTTGTAGAATATTTCCAGTCTGAGCTCCCATAATATTTTATTTTTCCAAGCATCGTCAACAACTCCAATCTTCCTACTTCCTCTTATACTTCCACTGGATCCAAAAATAGCTCAAGAATGCCAAGAATATTGAAGGATTGAAAATAGAATTACTGGTTTGAAGAACCAAAACCTCCATGTAGAGAAAAAATCAAAAAGAAAAAATGATCAAACAACCCTTCCAAAATTCACCATGCATCTCTCCTAGGTGGTTTCTTCACCACAACCAAGATCAATAAATGTAAGGACAATTAGTGTTTCCCTCCTATTTCTCCATGCCACCGCCATCCAAATTTGGTGAACTCCATTTCAAACTTTGCATGCATTTTAAATTTAGTGATGATGCCAACTAGGCATCCCCCTAACTCCCCATGCCTCCACCAAAACTAGTAGTTCAAAGGTTTTTAATACCAAAATCAAATCTCATTAATGCCTTGAAAACTAACGCCACCGCCCTTTCCACTTGCCAAGTAGTCCATAGGTACCCCTTAGCTTAGTATTAGTTTAGGTTAGATTAACATTAGGTTAGGATTCAACCTTAGTCTTTAGGTAAATATTATTTTCCTTAGGTTATTTCCAACCTCCACAACCATAACCATACCAACTTAGGTTAGGGTGTCACCTTAGTAGTTTAGTAATAGGTCCTAGGTAGGTCTTAGCTACCTTAGGTTAAAATCCAAATAGGATAGAACATTACAACTAGGTTAAGGTGTTAACCTTAATAGCTTAGTAATAGGTCTTTGGTCCTATTACGCTATTCAATGTTATAAATATTTAACAAGAAGGCCCAGGCTAGCCAATTACAACATGATGCAAAGCAAGGACACCTAAGTTGGGTCCTTTAAATTTATAAACAAAACACAACTCAGTCCCTCTTCACCTTCCATTTCAGAATGCCAAGTCAACCAGATGAGTCAGGTAAGGAGAATTGAAGCATACCTTGGATCAATGGAATTGATCCAAGGTCTTGCTATCAACATAAAATGAGTTAAGACAACAAAAATACAAGTTCATAATCCCTTTTTAAAATGAATTAAAGTTGTACAAAAAGATGAATGGTCTCATTTTCAAGTAAGCATAAATCACAACAAAGTGAATCTCTTCACAAAAATAATTTATCCATTGCAAACATGATTTCCAAAAGTCATAAGAGTACACCTTCCTAAGACAAATCACATGTCAATGTTTGCAATGTCAAGAGGAAATGTAATCAAAGTAATAGTTTTGTCAAAGATGTTATAAAAACTACCTTGATTAACTTTTGAGAGAAAACAAAAAATCATGAAATATTTCAAAAATAACTTCCATCATACCTAATCAACACCTGTAGGTGTGTAGGGTGTGATTATGGAGAAATATGATCATTCTCAGTAAACAAGGCATACCATTTTCTTCTTTTGTGATGACATAAAATTTCTAGATCACATAGTCAAGACTGAGAGAAACTTAACATACCACGGATGGAATTGACACACACCACATACCTGTGAAAACATCATAATCTTCCCCTCACACATACATTATTCCTATAACAAGTCATCTTGCACATGGATCATCAAATGGACCAACCAAACTTACCAAATGTGAGATCAACCTCTTTTCTCAACTATAAGACCCATAACATCTTCAAAAAAATTCCTTTGAGGCTTATACCAATCAATAATGGTGTAAAACTATCCTCACAAGTGTAGGTGCTCAAAAGCAGACCAATGAGACATAGTTTTTACCATAAAAACTTCTATACTCCTTCAATGAGACACAAAATTGGAATGAAATGGACCATAAAAACATTTTTCTGGTTGAAGAATAATTTTAGATATTTGTTAATCTTCCACACTCTCAAACACTCTCAAGGAGTTCACATTATCCTTCATAAGAGAAAGTAATCACTTATATGCCTATTAAAAATCATTCAACTTTAAACACTATACATGATGCCCTAAAGATGAAAAAACCATAGATATCTAACCTTACATAGATTCAAATATACATGCAAAGATATGAAAAAATTATTTATGCATTGTATGCTTTGAGAATCATTAAATCTTATTACACCATATTTTTATCATCAATATGCACACTTATCATCAATCCCTAGACCAATGAAGAATCACACTTATCTTTTTACAAAAATTTTTATGATGAAATATTACTTGTTATAGATACCCATTTATCCACTTCATCACCTCTATAGATCTTGACATGTGGCTATTAAAGAATACTTTGCTCAATTTGCACTTTCAAATTTTTCTAATTATGTATTTATCACTCTTCACTAGAAAATTTAATAACTATCAAGAATTGTAAGAAACTATGATAACTCCAGTCATGAAACCCCATGAATCTTGGATTAATCCATGTCAAGATGATTTTTGCTAAATTTGGATTTGGAGACCATCATTTTCTCCTTCAAATAAAAATTCTCATTCACACCACTTGAAGTGCACAAATAGAACCCAATTTTGGATAAAAACAAAAAAATACACATCTTAGATTGTAAAAATCTCAAATCTTGATAATAATATCTGTAACATCATCTTCTAATGTCCCGAGAACTCACACCTTAAAGAAGAAACATAAATATCACATTCATACTTGAAACCCTGTCACTTTAAAAACACCATACTAACCTTCCTTGAAAATATGGTCTAATCACATTTGATGACCCATTTCTTCTATAATTATTCTTCATGATACATTAGAATAATTTGCAATTTGATAAGCACATCACTAAGAATTATGACCCGAACCTTAAGACACATACAACTCTAGAGGATATAAAAATAATCTTGATGATCATATAAGCACTAGCATACCTTTATGACTTGAACCAACATTTCAAGACTATTTCATAGCTTAAAACACATCATAGACTCTTAAATGTGCTTGATTCATGCATTTATAGCTCATGAGAAACTCATGACACTCCAACCATGACACATAGTTGGCATTTTGGAATATCACAGAGACCCTTAAATTTAATAACAACAAATAGTTACTAACTCAAAATACAAGAATACCATTTTCATGAATACCATGATATAATAGACCTATTTAGAGACACCATCATGACCTATACACTCACTAAATAAAATCAAAATGAATCCACAACATAGTAATGAAAATTCATAGTTTAAGAACATAATTCATACGAGAACTTATAATCTCATTCTAGTAAACAACAAATTTTCATTCGGTGGACTCATGATGTAATACCAAAGATCATAACTCAACTTAAAACACATATTACTTTGTATGATGATCAGAATACAAAAAAACATACACATAAACCATTTTGACCATGAAAAACTTACTACAAATCATTTTTATGTAGAACACTTATTCATGACATTCATACTCAGATTACTCTTTGACTAAGAGGACCCTTCACAACTTGACATAACTCTCAAAACATGTCACGTATTGACTCAAGACACGAGACCAATGAAAGTTAACCAATTTATAAAACTCATAATTTGGTACTCTCATCCTTAAATTACCTTGATGCAACCAACCGAGACCTTAGAGACTTCAAGATACACACAAACACTTATCAATGATAAAAGACCCAAAACTCACGAATTTATCAAATGACATAATTTCATATGCTTCAACCTTTAGATGATCACTCTATGAAGCCTAATGGAGACACACAATACACCTAAAAACTACCTAAAAATTAAAATATCCATGCTCTCATAATACTTGACACCAAGGTATTCCATCAACTTTCTCGGTGCTTCACCTTTTCTTTTCTCTCAATCTTCTTGGATACTTCATAAGTGGACAACAAAAACTATTGAGTTTTAATAAAAGAAAATAGAACTTCATGATCAATACAATCATATTTTGTCTTTTTGAGATCTTATTCACTTTCTCACCTTATGTAGACTTGACATTATACTTCATTTTGTAGGTATTCACTTTGACCCTACAATACCTTACACCGTGACCTAATTTGTTGCACTTAAAGAAAATAGGAGAATGCTTACCTATAGAAACATCATTAATTTTTTTATAACCCTTCTGATGATAATATTTAACTATATGCCCCAACTAATTGCAACTATAACACACAAATCCATGCTTCTTATCATTCATCCAAATCTAATTAGGAGATTCATGATGACAAAATTTTACAATATGGCCATTCTTGTGACAATTATATCATGTAATATCTCTTAAATGATATGAATGATCATGCCTACCATTGCTCCATGGAAATTCATTCTTAACAAACCTTCTACAGTCTCTAGATCTATGACCAAAAGTATTGCAAGAGTAACACACACCATTGAAATTGTAGATTTCATTGCATTAGGCTACCTAATAAACTTCTTGAGATATTTAGCATACTTCATAGCTTTGGTAGCATCACTAGGTTCAAATTTGTTCACTTCATGATTCTCTAGATGTTATTCTTTGTAGCCAAAACTAGATTTGTCATTTATAGATCTTTGGTTCTCCAACATGTCATTTAGAGATTTTGAATTTTTCTATAACTTCTCATAGGTTTTCAACTTAGTATATGCCTACTCCAAGTCTTATTATAAGGATCTCAACCCATCTTCATACCTACTGCAATCTCCTTTTTTGACTTTTAGGGTTTTAGAAAACATCTCCATTTGTGAATCCAAATTCTAAATGAATTGACTATGATTATATTCCATATCCTTGATTTGATCTTGGTAGGCATTAATTTATGACCGAGATAATTCATTCCTTATCCTTAATGTCACTACAATATCTAAAGAATTAACCATTGCTTGTGCTTCAAAGGATCTCCTTCAAGTTTCTAAAATTTCTTCTAAAATACCTACTCTGATACCAATTGTTGTAAGCACAATGGATTGAGAGGGGGATGAATCAATCCTTAAAAATGTAAATCAGATTTCAAATTATTTAATTAACTCACAAAACCATTTATCCAACCATTAATATGTGTAAAACATCAAATATTATACATGTAATGAACCATGAATAAGAGAATCAACAAAATGAGACAAAATGTAAGTGAGAAACCCTCATTGGGAAGAAAAATAAATGAAACATAATGTTTATATTGATATGTTTTAAATTTAGTGAGGCACAAACCCCACGAGGACCAACCCCTAGTTTAGTAGAGTTACAACCCTATAAGTAGTTACCAACCCCTAGTTTTGTGAAGCACCAACTCCAGAAGAAGGTTACAACCACCAAAAATGATCAAGCACCCACTCAACCACCTTATGATGAATATCTATTATGTTTGTTTTTGCCACAACTAATCTGAGACCACAAATTCAACACACACTCCTTCAAACCCTAGGTCTTCAAAATTGCACACTTCTTTAATTTCTTCACTCTTCAAAGCATAAACATTGCACCCCACATTTTCTTTCATTCTTCAACCTATCAAAAAATTTATTAGATTTCAAAACATGCCTTCAAACCTACAAAACTCTCACACCTAGGTGAGAATTTTCATACACATACAACTAGTTCCAAATTGCACCAAAAACTTCACTTTTATAAGCTCTTCTTGATTCAATTTTAAAATAGGTTAGTTTCCATCCTTTTATCAAAAATAAAAACTTGAAAACATTCCATAAGATTCACCACAACACACATATGACCCATGTGCTACACCCTTAACCTATTGCTTGTATTAGGATATGAGTATCTAACTTGTGGCTTACCATATCATTTTATTATATCATTTATACTTTCTCATGCTTAGTAGGTCAGCCTTGGTGATTTCTATAACATATACATAGTATATATAGGGGATTCTAGGTAGTAGTTCATCATCATTGGAGCATTTGAGTCTTATTTTATGGTTTGGAGGTTTCCCCCTCAAAGTGGAGAAGCTATTATAATTGCATATTGAGATCATTATTATGAAATATTGTGTTATTTGGTGTTTTATTTCTGCTCATAATCTGAATTATACAAGTAATTTCATTACAAGTGGTATCAGAGATGCGATCCGGGCCAAAATTAGGGTAAAAATCATATATTTTTTAATTTCCTCTCTATATTTCGAACCACATCAAATTTATGGGAGAGTTTTTTTACCATAGTTGATAATCATTTCAATTAAAAATATCTGAAAATTTCATACCTTTTTGATATCTTTTGCAAAATTTATTTCAAATTTAGGTGTTTTGATAAAAACACTCCCTAGACTAAAATTTATGGACTATTTCAAAGTTCTTTACGATTTAGAAATATCTCAAAATATAATATTAGTATATTCTCTATGTGTTTTACTATTCTACTGAATTTGTATTAAAACCTTAAACCCTAAGGTTTGACATCATGATGGGGCCTTCCACAAGAGCAAAAAATAATATGGTCACTTGGGGTAAAACCCTAGATAAAAATGGGGTAGTGATTGAAGAGTTGGAGTCAGAAGGGGTAAATACAGATTCCTCATCACTAGGGTTTACCTTAGTTGATCATAAGGTGAGCCAAATCAAGTATGAGCTGCAAAATGTACAATTTGAGATGACCTCTAAAGGAGACATAGACCAAATCATCAAAGGTTGAATGATATCATGCAATATATAAAGGGTAAACAATATGTCCCAAATTAGTGCCATATCAACCAAGGAGGATCTTTAGTTCAAAATAATGGACAAAATAACCATGTTGGATAAATTTTCTAGCCCAATCAGAATCCAAATTCTTTGTAACCATGGAACATGATGCTTTGAAAGTGGATATGCACAAATTTGACGGAAGAATCCACTAAATTGGATAAATAAAATGGATAACTTCTTTGAGTTACATCAAACACCATCAAGAAAAAAAGGTTACCTTGGCATCCCCGTATCTTGAACCGGACCAGTTTCATTTGCTATCGATGGTTATGTTCTCGGAGGAAGAAGAATGGTATCGTGTCACTTGGACAGCTTTTTACCAAGGATTTGTAATTGCATTATAGTTCCAAGTGTTTCAGAGAACTACTTTAGTCAATTGTAAAAGTTACGACAAATAGGATCATTCAAAAATTATATGTATAAATTCCGAGAACCTATCCTTAAAGGTGGAGAATATTCCATAAGGGAATCTGAATGACCTATTTCTTGTGGGTCTTAGGCATGAGGTACATATGTTTAATCCACTCAAGCTTTTTGATTCTATTATCATGGCATATCGAGAAGAGGAAAAATTTATTTTCAGTAGGAGGAAACATTTCATTAACACTAGATACCATAGTATCTCTTCCTCTTAAGTCAATTGGCCATTTATACTAACTCCTTAAAAATGAAAGAAAAGAGAGGAAAGGGATTGTGTTTTAAGCGTGACACCAAATATGGACCGAGACACAAATATGTTGAGAAGAAGTTGTTCTATATTGAAGGAGGAAATGAGGATGATGAACCAATAGAAGATGAAGTAGAGGATCATGAACCTACAATTTCTTGTCATGCATTGTTAGGTATTAGTACTCCTCAAACACTCAAGGTTATTGGCTATCTCAAAAAATAGAAGGTGATGGTGTTGATTGAATCGGGAGTACTCATAACTTCATAAATAGTAAGCTACCCACCTCAATTGTTTTATTTACCCACTCAAAAATGCAAGTTATGATTGTAGATGGTGGGATATTCAAGTACATAAGAAAGTGCCATAGTATCAAGCTTTCCATGGGAGACTACATGTTAGACTTGCCTATGTTTTCTATTTCTATAAGAGGGGAATATATTTTTTTGGGTGTCCAATGGCTCACAACCTTGGGTACTATAAAGATGAATTTCCAAGAATTTTTCATGTGATTTCATTCAGATGGAAGGAAAATACAATTTAAAGGGATGGTAGCTAAGTATTCATAGATTATTAGCTCTCATCAGATGTAGAAGGTTCTCGAAAAGGAGTAGATGGATTTATAACAAATTTATTTTCCATAGAAGTACAAAATAGAGAGTCTTCAATGCCACTCGATCTTCAAAAGATTGTTGATGATCACTCATCTATTTTTGATACAATTATAAAGGGAATACCACTAGTTAGGGATCATGATCATGCCATTTAGTTGATTCTAGGGAGTGAAATAGCTAAGATCGACTATACGATACCCATATTCCTAGAAAAGTGAGATCAAGAAAATGGTACATGAAATGTTGAAGGCGGTATCATCGAGGCATAGATAGAGTGCATATGCATCACCATTGGTCATGGTATGTAAGAAGGATGAAACATGGAGGATGTGTCTAGATTACCAAGAACTTAACAAGTAAACCATAAAATATAAGTTTCCTATGCCAGTAATTGATGATTTACTTGATGAATTGCATGGTGCTATTTATTTCACAAAATTAGATCTTCGTTTAGGGTACCATAAAATTAGAATAAGAGAGAAAGATGTTCATAAAACAGCTTTCAAGACTCATGGGGGCATTTTGATATTTTGGTAATGCCTTTTGGTCTTATAAATGCTCCTCGACATTTCAAACTTTGATGAACATTGTTTTTAGACCATTTTACAGAAAATTTTTATTAGTGTTCTTTGATGACATATGGATTTACAATAAGACATGGGAATAACACTTGCAACATGTAAATAAAGTGTTAGAAGTTTTGGAAAAACATAATCTCTATGCAAATCCATCCAAATGTTCTTTTGGTGTACAAGAGGTAGAGTACTTTGGTCACATTGTATCCCATGAAGGTGTCAAAGTTAATCCTCGAAGATCAAAGCTATGGTGGAATGGTCAAGGCCCAAAACTCTAAAAAATCTTTGTGGATTCCTAGGACTAACAAGGTGCTGTAGAAGATTTGTGAGGGGATATGGTAGAATAGAATTACCACTCACTAAATTTCTAAAGAAGGATACCTTCCATTAGACAGGGCGTAGACACTAAATCCTTTAAGCAGGTGAAGGAAGCCATGTGTAGCACCCCGCTTTGGCTACTCCTAAATTCTCAAAAACCTTCATTGTTGAATGTGACACTTCAAGATCGGGATTGGGAGTAGTTATAATGCGGAAGGAAGACCAATTACATTTGATAGTCATCAATTCAAAGGAAAATATCTTCTCACACTTGTCTATGAGAAATAAATGATGGCTATTCTTCATGCGGTCAAGCAATGGAGGCCCTATCTCATGGGTAGACACTTCAATGTAAAAATGATCATGATAGTCTCAAATACTTTTTGGAGCAAATTTTATCATCTAAGGAACAAAAAAGTGGGTAATAAAATTTTTGGGTTATTATTTTGAAATAATATACAAAAAGGGTAAAGAAAATGTAGTAACCGATGCATTATTCGGAAGGGATACATCTGCGAGATGCCTTACTATGTGGAATTTCCTTGTTAAAGGCCGATTGGGTAGATGAAGAAAGATTGGAATGAGATCAAGAAAAGGATACACAATCTCTAATATAGAATATCAAGAAAGGTTGTATAACATATAAGAAATTTGAGTGGAAAGGGGTTGTGATATGGTACAAGGACAAGTTATACTTGAGTAAAGCTTATGAGTCGAAGCATAAGATTCTTGCGGAGCTATATGCATCACCTATTGGAGGACACTCTAGGTTTTTGAAGACATATCATAGAATAAAAAGAGAATTATTTTGGGAAGGACTCAAGGGGGATGTACAATAGTTTGTATCAGAGTGTTTGGTGTGCCAACCAAACAAAGGGTAAATAATTAAGGCACCGTGTGTGTTGCAACCCTTACCAATTCCTAGCCAAAGATGGGAGGAGGTCTCCATGGATTTCATCACAGGATTTCCTTGTTTAGAGGGTAAGAATGTTATTTTGGTGATTGTGGATAGGCTCACAAAATATGCCCATTTTTGTGCCCTATCACATCCATTTGCAGCCAATACAATTGCAACTATTTTTTTGGAGACAGTTCAAAGGATACATGGAACCCCAAAGATAATTGTAAGTGATCGTGATCCTATTTTCACAAAGTAATTTTTGGATGGAATTATTTTAATGTTTGGGTAATTAGCTAGCTCACGAGTTCATCTTATCATCCTCAAACTAATTGGAAAATGGAAGTGGTCAACAAATGCTTAGAGGGGTCTCTACATTGTTTTGTATTAGATAAGCAAGAAAGGTGGATTAAATGGCTACCACTTGCATAATGGTGTTATAACACATATTTTCATACTTATTCTCAAATGACCCCATTTTTAGCATTATATGGTTACCATACACATTCTATAACTTCTTCCTTGAGGGTGCAAACAAAGGTCGAGATGTAGAGGAACACATTCAACACCAATAATAGGTTTTGGCTAGTTTGAAGGAGAATTTGGAATTAACACAAAACATGATGAAACTATAGACACCTAAATTTGGTTACATTCCCCTTAGCCCCTGATCGGATAACTAACTTAAACATGGGAACCTAACCATGGCCCCTTTCACCCCACATTAATAATTAATTTAATTAATTTAATTAGATTAAATACCCATCCTCACAATATCCATTATTTTATTACCTTAATTGACCTAATTTCCACCTCACCTAGACACCTCATCCAACCACCTCACCCTAGACCTATTCTTGACATGTTTCCATAAATAACAATAAATAAGTCTTACTTTCCTTAATGAGATAAGATTTAGTCTAACCCTAAAATAAATTCCTAAGATTTCTCTAACCACATTCCCGCTCATTAGAAGGAAGCTTCCATTTTGATCCATGACAAAAAAACCAACTTGGCCCAAGAAATTAGAAATATATGCCAATTTTAGTAAACCTAGGGAATCCCGCCTTAATCGACACCGGTCAGACCTAAACTGAAAACGATCAAGAAGGAACCATTTTTAGTTACCATTCATTCACCTTGCAACCTTGTTTTAGGGGTTGGTAGATTATGAGATCAAGAGGATGAGAAGAGAGTTGCATGTAATTAGAACCAACATATTTTTCATGCACCTAAACATCCATAGCCAACACTAGGACAAATCCAAAAGCATTTGCACTCATGGTAAAATTTTGAGAAGTATCACTATTGTACCAAGCTCCATTCCACCAACCAATCATCACCACCAACCAACCATTGGACCTACAACATTGGTAAGTTTTTTTATCATTAATATTTCCATTCTTATTCTTCTCATAGAGTTGTTATCATTTCTATTATCATTCTTCTATTAACATTATCATTCTTCTATAGCCTTCTTTCTGAAAAAATCAAAAACCTCTCCCACCCATTTATCAGATCACCTATCCTGGCCCTTTCACCTCTCTAAGTGTTCTCAGTATTCCCATAGACCTCTCCATCACCTTCTTTAGCCTCATCTAACCTCACCCAGACTCTACAATAAGGTTTTTAGTGAACTAATATCACCCTACTCTATCGATGTTGGTTGCCCATAACCATCATCGATCTCCCTTAAACTGTCATCACGTTATACCCAAATAATATTAGTCTCTATATTTCATACCTTATGCCAACAACAGAACCAAATAGCATTTTACCAAATAACCTAAACAACCCAGAACCTAACCCTAACCAATTCTAGTACCCTGAAACATACCAACCTTTCAGATTTGACTATAGCCTAGCCTGTTATGTTAGATTTGCTTATTGTGATTGAATGAGATACCTAAATCATATCAAATACAGTAAGACTTTTCTTATTTCTCACATTAATCTATTTTAAACAGTGGATTGACAGCCATCTAGAGAGTATCACACTTCCCTGGATCTAGAATATGATAGGAAGTCCACTATTATATATTATTTAACTATTCTTTTATGGTCTTGTTTTCTATTACGGTGTAGTTCCTCCCATACAAAAGGAAGCTCTCACAATTGGCATTGGGTGAAGCAATAACGCATGCAACAACCATCAACCAACCGATCATCAATAATAGGTATTCCCCTAGCCCATAATGCTATTTGTTTCATCATTCAAAAATATAAAGAAAAAGTTAAAACATCTTGGCATGCCTGGTTGGACCCATCGGGGTTCTATTGTATTTTATTCATTTCTAGGTGAAATTTGTGTGTTTTTTTCCTTTAAAAGGCTTACACAAGAATTATCTTCCTTAGTGATCCTCTCTTCTTTCATATTTCTCTATAAAAATATTTCTCTTGGTGGATTTAAAAGGAATCATTCTTCTTTCTTGTCTTCTACATTTATTGAAAGAGCATCTCTTATTCATCATTTTCTTCATCGAACATAATCTTTTTGATTTGGGATTAAAATTGGTTGCATTACATTCGATTTGCTACATCTAACTCAGTTATTAAAATGAGGGCAACCTATATCTTTGGAAGTCATGACCAGGTGATGGTTGATACAAATAATTATAGAAAGCACATTCTCTCTCTCTCTCGTGTCTTACCAAACTACACAAAATTTAAATATACACATCTTCTTAAGAAAATCTTACACAGGGAACATTTGTCCATGATCACATGATCAAATTTGAAGGTACTCCCTAGCTCATTACCTCTGTTAAGTCATTATCTCAGAGGACATCCCACCCCCACCATAACATACCTGAAACCTCTCTTTTTAGGTTTCCTTCTTCATATAAAGCCTTCCTCACCAAAAATTCTATTCTAAATTCATGATTCAAGTATTCTAAATAGCATAATCTCAACACATTAAAAATCACTTATTAGGTAGTGTTTTTATTGTTTGATTGATGTGATTTTTGAGTCATGAGGATACACTTCTCCATTTTTTTCATTATGTTGCCTTACACACTCCACAATCATAGTTGGAGTATTCTAAATTTTTCTAAGTGTGTCGTGGGCTTCATTACATCATCTCCAGACCTTTGGGTTGATTATTTATCTCACTAAAATTCACAATAATTCATTTTTCTACATATTTCTAATTTTCACAAAGGACCGACATCGGTTTTGCGTAACCGTCATCGAGTTTCTATTCTTTTGGGTTAAATTGCCTAAAGAACCCTTACTTCATTTTATTTATTCTCAAAGTTCCTGTGAGTCTCTGTACTCTCTCTACTTTGATAAACATTCATCCTACAACTTGTTCATCTGACCATCACCAGTCTTTTCCTCATTTGATAAAACTATTCCTATCTCATAGTAATTGACCTCGGTTACCCCTGAACCGACATTGGTTATCCTTAATCGGTGTCAATTACTTTGTATTAAACACCAACTAATATATTACCCAAATCTACCTATAGAAACTTATTTTCTTCATTCTCACGAGGGGATACAACATCACCTAATATACATTTATTCACATGGTGTTTACTTGCAATCAAGCTAACGCTCTTACATTTCATGCAAGTCGTCAACCACTCCTACCTAGTCCTTCACCACCCTCTTTCCTATCACCCATGGATCCAACCCTACCTACCACCATTTTCATTGGTGATGAAAAATTTACACCGTCCCTTGATCGAATCCCACACCCTTGTAGTTCTACCTTTCCCACTCTTCCACTCAGGGACTCCTTAGGTTAGTTGATATATGGCATGCATGTATCCATCTCTCCTACCCTTATTCCCACTTTTGCATCAGCCCCTAATAATGTGGTGTTACCTTCACCTACTTCACCCCTAGTGGTTTCACAGCTAGGACCCATACCCACTATGACCGTTGCATCTGCAGTATTAGTCACACCCATAGTATTCACATTGTCCCCTCATTGACCACCCAGACCATAACCTCATCTGTGCCCATTATCTCACAAATACCCATTGTAACACAACCACCCATGGTGTTGGTGACCCCTACTCCATTCCAGAATCTTGTCCTCTCCATCCCACAAACACTACCCCCAATCGCTACTAGAGTCACTACGACCGTCCCACCTACATACACATACTATCAACAACCCCCTATCTTGTCACCACCCATTCTAGATACATACCCTCTATGTCACTCCCCTATTCTCAACCTCCCTATTCGACATCATTATATAATGGAATGCCACTCATGTCACGGGTTTAATACTAGCCCCCGATGCCACAGAGGAGTCCTTCCACCACAACGTACCAATGATCTCATCAAATTGATGATTGAAAGGATGCAGACACTAGAAGTATCAATTTATGGCTCACACAATTCTCTCACCTATGATGAAATCTGTAATGAGCCCATTCATCCATCCATCCCTATTTTCCCATACCATGTACATTGGGAAATTCCAAAATTCAACTATTTCAATAGTAAAGAAGACCTACAATAGTACTTGTGGTCTTTCAAATATGGGTGTTACCTAATCACCCATGACAATGATTTACTCCTACGAACCTTCCCAATGTCCCTAACAAGACCTTCATTAGACTAGTATAGTGGGATACCAAGAAACTCCATCTACTCATTTAATCAAGTATCCCAAGCCTTCTGAGATCACTTCTCCATCAAAGATTGGTAAGAAGGTTACCATGACTGATCTTTATTCCATGCAACAAGATCGACGATGATTTTATCGCTGACTTTGTTGTGCACTCGCACAACCTAATTAATCAGCTCACATTTCAATTACCTCAAACTAAACTCATAGATTTGTTTACTCAGGCTTACAAAGGACACATCTCACCAACCCCGTAAGTGCAGATCTTTCAAACTTTTGACGAGGCATTCACCATGGTAGGGAAATTAAAAATTCATGTTATCGAAGAGAAGAAAATTCAACTTCATAACAATAACATCACGTTCAAATCAAATGATGATTCTTCATCTTCGAAACCCAAAAATACTATTCAAAACCCAAAGGATCTGCCAACGTTATAATTCTTAAGGTTTCCCCCTCATCAATCAAACCTAGCCAAACCTCCTTCTAATCTCTCTCCCACCCAATATTTCTAGTTCAGATGAGAACAACGAAATTACACTTCGATAGTAGAATATTATTCTTCTATTTTGGAAAATCTTGTTAAGGATGGTGTCATTACCCTTCCACCTATAAAACCACATACTAGTTTTGACCTTGAGCGACCCATGCCCACATGGTATAAGGAACATGACTTTTGCAACTATCATCATGTCAAAGGTCATAGTGACAATAACTGCATCACCTTCAAGAATATCATCCAAGAAATGTTAGATAATAGACATCTAGTATTTGATAGCCCAAATGTACCCACTAAGAAAAACCTACATATATTCAAGAATCCATTTCCTAATCATGCCCCTTCTCCCAACCAAGCTGGTGATACTGCAAACAATGATAGAAATGTCCACGAGGTCTATGTTATTTTTTATGACAAGCTAGTTGCTTCCCAATTGCCTCATGTTCCTTCCATAGATGAAATATTAGTCCGAGCTCCCCTACCTTCCAAATAACCTTTTTCATCTACTCCTCCACCCATAAAGGAACCCCCTTCATTTTCTTCTTCACCTGTGGAATAGCCTTTAATTATCACGCCACCTTTGACACCTCAAATTTCTGATAAATTGTCAGTGACACCTCTCCTACTCATAGGAGATGCATGTCCACTACCTACACCATCACAAGGAGATTCCACCTCATCTAGCCCATCCTCTCCTCTACCCATGAGGATACTATAGAAGTACCAGTGTCTTTTGATGACCCTTCACCATTGGACCTTCAAGATCCCGTTGATCTACTTTTGGCTCTCTTACCCACAGAGTCTAAGGCTAGCCAATTCCCTATATCTCAAACACATTTTATGGGGATTTCCACTCGATCCACATTGGCCCCACTTACGATAGTACCATTTTCATGCTTTCTTGATTTCCTGGACTATGTTGATAGAGCCTTACTCTGGGGGCACCTTCTACTTCTAGTTTCCACCCAAATGCAATTGTCACTTACGATACCTCCACTATCTATCCAAAAGTGTTTCGAGTGACCAAACCAAACATGACCATGACTATTGTAACACCTTCCATGTCACCAACCATAACCCAACACACACCTCTTCCCACAACCCAACATACATCTACACCCAAACACCTACCCATGCCTATATCATCTCCCTTACCTAAATCACTGTCACTACCTTGGGAGTAATACCAACAACTAGCCTTACTCACCCACCCATAAAATTAGATTTAGCCACATCTTCCAAAACTAATACTAAACTTACCCCAACCCCTAAAAAAAAAAGATCTAATCTCCTAGCCCTCATGCACCAACCTTTCCTACCATGCCCTTATCACCATCACCCCTTCCATCCATCCTAAGACCTCACCCCTCAACCCTAGCCAAAAACCCCCATCCATTGGTAAAAAAGAACCCAACAACCCATTTCCTCATCACAGACCTCTAATATACCCAAGTGACCCACAAAACTTCCACCCTCACCCGTAACCTTCTTACCACCCATACCTCCACTACCATCCATAACTTCTTCACTACCCATGACACTTTCTTCTCTTTCACTCATGCCTTCTGCCCAACCTACACCACCCACCTCCACAACACCTTGGTTACCCCCATGGGTAACCTGTCCTCTTCCACCATCTACTTTTCCTCCACATCTTGTACACTTGTATCATCGTTATCTAAAAAGGTGTAACCTAAAACTAAAAATCTGCTACCCTCCAATAAGGTAGTTAAACCAACAAAACCTTCCACCGCTAGCTCTTCTACCATGCCCATACCCAAGTAGATGCAACCAAAACCTAAGACCACTCCACACACCAAACTAGTAAACCAAACCATTCCCCTCCTATAAAGCCTCTTCCTCTGTAATAAACCACGTCTATACCCAAACCCACATTTACTTCCCATTGTGATCTACTAGCAAGATCCTACACCAAAATCTTAACCATCTCCTTGAATTTTTTTTCATCACATTACCACCTCTTAGACCTTACAAACCATTCAAACCCAAACCAAAAGGGTTTGACGAAACCAAAATTTGTGCCTACCATCATGTGTTAGGACATGATGTAGATAACTGTAAGGCTTTAAAAACCACTCTTGTCCAATTGTGTCCTCCTGAAGAAAATTTTGATGATGAAAATATTCTTAATAAGGACCCCATTTTTCCTTCACCAATTTACATAGATCTTCTCCCATTACCTACTCAATAACCAAAATATCCACCCCCACAACTCTTTGATCCACCCCGAGATTCGAGATTAACATGGTTCATATAAGAGAGTTGGCCAAACCACCACCAAAATGCCAATCCACCCTACTCATTTCAAAAGGATCGTATCCCCACTAGGATTTTGTCTCTCATACCATTATACGTTCCTTGACACACCCTCTTCATCCACCTCCCCTCAGATTAACATGATCAACATTGCCACCCATGCTCAAAAAGATAAGGGAAAGGAAAAATCAATTGGCCCATCAACCAACCTTGTACCCAACATACCATCTCGCACCCATACCCAAAGTTACCATTTAAGGTCCTACATATCCTATTTCCGATGGGGTCATGCATCGCACAATGCTAAAACAACTACACTAATCTCCCCTCAAAATGTCTTTATATGACCTTGTCCAAGCCTCGGAGTAAAATCGTCAAGCCCTCATGGAATTCCTTCAATCTATTGAAGTCTTACCAAATGACCCCACACCCGTAGCCTCCATCATTACCCCTCACCACGTAGCCTCTCTCACTAGGTCATCACCTTCCTCTACACCTCCACCTACTTGCCAAGTGGCCACCCTCAGCTTTTCAAATGAAGAGATCACTCCCTTCCAGTTTGATGACCCTGACCCCACTCTTTTCATCTCTATCTTTATCAATAATATATGCATACAACACGTTATGATCGATGGTGGTGCTAGCATTAACATCATCTCCTCCCATACATATGACCAAATATGGATACCTACTAATTACATGCATGGTAACCCAGTTATGTTGCATTACTTCAATGATGCCATGACCTTTACCATAGGTACCATTGTTCTCCATGTCCATGTGGGTCCCCACATTGTTCCAAAACTTTTCTATGTCCTAGAAAGGGATTTCCAGGTATAACTTGTTGCTCGTCAACCTTGGATCCATGTGATGGGTTGTGTCCCTTTGACTTTACATCACTACCTCAAATTTGAACACGAGGGACATAATTACACTATCCTTGCTAACCCATCACCTTTCATGACCTGTAACATGCTATATCAGCCCAATGATGTGCTTGTACCAGTTAAGGCATCTACCACTATCACTACTTCACCTTCACCTACTAGCCCATCCACCAAAATTTCCACTACCTTTGCTGCATCTAACCTTACTATCCCCACTATAGCTGGAGCTGTACTTCACCGACACACCTATTTCCCCATCATCTAGTGAGGCATCTAACCCCAAAACCCACATACTAACTACTGATCCCTTAGAAGGTGTTTTCCAATACGTCACTCTAGGGGAATACCGCCTATATAATATTGACACCTTCCTCACCCCATAAGAGTATGGGAATCTATGTCAACACCCTAGTTATGACATCCACATTAGTGATGTTTTCCTTATGACACTCCCCACCTTAACACCAATATAATGTATGGGGAAATTGATATTTCCACCTATAAACCTAAACCTCCATCCCAAGGCCAACCATTTTTGTCTAGCCTACACTCCCTCACTAACCACCACTTCACTCACACTTTCCTCCACCGGTGCATATGGAAAGGATTTGGCTTTGGATTTTATGAACATGGCTTCCATACTGTCATTTAATGTACCTCTTGTAAACACAATGATCGTAGTGGCATTGGTTTTGATGCTCCACTCTCCAAGAAGGTTCACGTCAACCTCATCCAAGATGGGAAATCTTCCCCATCTCATTCACCCACATTACCATCTTCACCCATGGAGTCCATAGATCTTGAATCTATTCCTCCTGATTATTATTTCATAAACACCATTTCCTTGGGACCGCTACCTTATCAATGCAATGGCAAAGCTCCCTCTTCTCTCTCATTCATATATCTTGACATGATCAATGATGATACACCTTCTATTAACATGATTCAATGTCAAGATGACAAGTCCGTCCTCACCTACCTTGGTGCGGAAGAATCTTATATTCATCAATTTTTACCCTATGAGACGCAAAACCATGTTGAATGAATCAACCATAAAAATCAAAATTAACACTCGGATGACCCACACATTCTAAAGATTGGAAAATCCTTATGTTGGTGCTCAATTTGATCTCACCCCGTTTGTTCTAAAAAATTTCCCAATCTTCCAGTTCGTCATATTTTCTATCATCCTAAATGGATGCATACAAGTTTAATCTTTACGAGGGTGTTATTGTAAATCATTCTCTATGGTTGTGGATTGTTATTGAGCCATTAATTATTTGTAAATTCTTTGTCCTTGAAGAAAGATTCAGTGCAGGTGTAAATGGTGAAGTTCCCCGCATCTTACTATTCGATGACATGTTTTCCTTGTCAAAAAATTTATCTCTAACATTTGTAGATATGTGTTCATTATTAATTGGATGTGGCTTGGAGGGTCTTTTTGCTGAAATTTTCCACTTTTGTCTCATTTATAAAAAATACCAAATTGGCCTCGTGGCCATAATAACATCTAATTAGTTAATCAATAAATATGAAGCGGCAGGGAAAAAGTCTTACTTTGACCACGAAGATGGACACATGGAGCTTTTCAAGTTACATTTTGAAGTTTTTGCCTCTTTGTATGAAGGAGAAAAGTTATAAATTTACTCGCAACTCGATGGGGCCCACAACAAAAGATAAAAGCGAGAAGCGGGTTGCCGGAGGAAAATTGGAAAGTTTGCCTTTTTGTAAAAAGGGTAAAATTGTAAAAATGAGCCACGACTCCATCAAAGGCCCAGATTAAGCCACATGTCGAGCCCATATTTCAAAGGCGAGGGGTGGGGAAAAATGTGAAAATTTCACATTTTCTCCAAAAGTCATAAAATGTAAAAGGCAACCCCAGGCCCGTTTTGGCTCTAATCTTCCATGTGGAGGGCTCTAATTTAAAGTTCGAAAGGGAATAATCAATGGTTATCACGCGATGCATCTAATTTCTTGCTATTAATGTTCCACAACTTCGGGGATGTAAATACACATCATTTTTCATGGTGAATCTAAATTCTTTCTTATCTTTTCTATCAACAAAGTACAATTAAAGTGTTGTGAGCTCAAATTTGTGAATATGAGGAAGTGCAAGAGTTGATATTTTAAAACAAAGTTAGTCGGGCACTTACGCGAAAAAACAAATCGCTAGATTCACCAGAGAAAATTGAAGAGGAAAGAATGAGGAGAAGGAAGCTATAGACATAAAGGATGAAAAACGTGTTGCCAAAGGAGATGACTAGATGCCCTAGTTAAAATAGTGATGGAAATATCTTAATTGATTCACCTTTTGAACACCGACAAATTTTTGTTGTAAATCTATTAAACATCACTTTTTCAAAATCATGATCGGATATGTAACAAACAAAGGTTCCTCGAATATTATTTTTTTGGGGGAAGATTTAATGTAAATGAGTGCTACAAATGGCATGAGTTAGTCATGTAAATGGTTGGGGGTTGAATTCTTATGAGAAAAATTGAGAAATGCAATCTTCCTAAGAGACCATCTGAGAAACCTGTTAATCTCTTGTGTTTTATATTTGATCATGTCAAGATGGTTGTCAGTGTATAACCATTGACAAGATCTAAGACTATTCAAGAAAATTTCCCCTACTGATAAATCTAAGATCTCTAGTTAATCTGTGTTGATCTTGGGAAAAATTGTGTTTTCTTTTATTTCAAAATGTTTTCAAATAGTTTTGATGTTTCTGTTGCAATCTTATGCTAAAATCCCTCCAAATCACATAGGATCTCATCCCTGTGATATTTTAGTGGCAATTGTAATTTCATTATGAGAAGAGCCTTCATCCTGTAATGAGATAAATAATTTAAAATCACTTTATTGTCATTTTGTTGATAAATATTTTTGTAAGCCTTTGAGTGTATCTTAGGCATGAGGAACCAGGGTCTTTAATTTTTAATTGAGTCTTTATCTCAAGCCTTCATGTTAAATTCTTGGATATTGTGTGAAACCGTGCAAATATGGGCCTCCATTAATGCACACCTTTTGGTTGAAGGAATATTTTAGCTATTCTAAAGCATTCTATCATTTAGTTTTCCAATTGTTGTGAAGGTTCTCAAAGATATAGAAAAATCAAGTTTATCCTGTTTAATCTCCCACCAAAAATTATTCAAAAACAATGAATCTTACCTGAACTACCCTTTTTTCCCTGTATATCCACAAATGAATAAATTCTACTGCAAAAATATGCAGAAGAAATTAGGATTCCATAATGTCTTTAGTAACCTTAACCTTGTTTAGAAAATATCACCATTCTTTAGAAGTAACAACTCGTGAGAGTTAAATTATAGTGCATTGATCATATTTTCTCATGGTTTCCTTTCAAATTTGTGCAAAGAAGGATATCTTCATTCTCCTTCACCAACAGAGGTTACAAAATGGGTCCTCTCACCTTGGTTAAAAGGCACAACCTAAAGTAGTGAGGATAGATCAAATCCTTTTGAAGGTGTTATCCATTTCTCCAACATTTGAGTGATAAAGAGCTAGCTAAATCACCTCCCGGCTACAAAACGACATACATGATGATTTATCTGTCTCTAGGCTTCTTGTTAAATCTGTGATGATGCTTAGCTTGCAAAGGAGAATCAATTTGGATACTGACACCACCAGATTGGCACTGTTGTCGAGGATCTTCAAAGGAATTCTTATATTTGGCCCAGTAATGTTTCTTACATGCTCTAAGTGTAAATAAATTGTTTAAACATCATCCTTTGTTGAGATCTGTAAGATTTGTGAAGTTACAAGTTATGTGTGTAATATTTCCAATTTCTGTTAGTTTTTACACTAAGTTTACATCATCAATGTTAAATACGGGTAAAGGAAGGTCAGATCTGTGAATATTTGTATGAATTTAGTGTTGACAGACATTTGACAGATCAATTTTAGTGCATTTGCACAACTAAGGTGAAAATCCTTAGTGGCGACTCCATGTTGAATTAATTTTTGATAAATGCTAGTGTCTTAACCTCTGTCAATTGAAATTTATCACTAATATTTGCAAAGATGGAAGGAAGAAGATCTTTCTTTGTTAAATACCCTACTAGAAGGTTATTTCTAGAATTGGGAAAGACAAATTCTAAAGGAAGAAGAATATGGAAAGTTGTTGGAGATCAAAAATCAAGAAAAGAGTTATCAATTATGGAAACTGATCAGCCTATCATTGAAGATTTCCATACTTCCTCAAGTGCTTCTGAATTAGGTAGTATTTTTGTAGATCTAAATTCTTCATCGAGATAGGGGCTTCATTTGTATTTGAAAATTTTATGTCTCATTCTATCCATCTGTTTTCCAAAGCTGATAGGATCTTCTAAGAAACAAAGTTTTTAGAGAACATTCATTATGAGAATTGCATTCCTGTGCCCCACAAACCCTTCACTCGTCATTATTTTGTATCTCCTGCAAATTCACCACCTCAAAACAACATGGCCTAGCCCTACCTAGACCTCCATTTTTTTGTTAATACCTTCGGTCCTATAAATTTTAGACGTATGGATGGATATCCAAATGCTATGCCCCAAGATGTTAGAAATAGACTACTTAAATTTCAAGGAAAAAATGCTATTACTGGTGATCAACACTTAAATATTTTTGTTAATATGATGGAAGACTTTGAGATCAAATTTTAGGATGTGTACATAAAATTATTTTTCATATTCTAGAGGAGGATGTGCAGGGATCGGTATAAATATTTTCTAGATAACTCCATTGATTCATGGACGATGAAATGAAGAATGCTTTTAGATTGCGGTATGGAGATAAATCGGACACTAGATTTATTTTATCGAATTTGAAAATATTAAGAAGAATCCTAATGAATCTATTCATGACTTCAATACTCGGTTCAATAAGACCCTGAATAGGCTACCTATAATCCTAAGGCCAAGTGATGTTTCTTGTTTGATAAAGTATTCTGATGCTTTTGACAAAAGGCTTCCTATTATTTAAGGGACAAAATCCATGAAATTTGAGGCAAGTCTTCACCATGGCTTTGTAGATTGAAAATAACATCAAAGTAGTTGGTAAGCCTCCTAAGAGGGAAGGTATCAAGCTGATCAATCTAGAGAAGCCTCAGTCAAGTAAAGCTGTGGATCTAGAGGAGGTTGTAAAAATTTGGCCGGAGCTGTTAAGGAAATATCCTATAAACTAGCTAGAGTAGAGAAGGGGATTAGACAAGGTTCCCAAGGTTAGCACAAGCCACAAGACCAGGAAATATTTGCAAATCACCCCGAGAGGTGATCATAGATTGGATGACAGGGGTAAAGGGCCCGTGGGATCAAGAAATAGACAGCCATAAGCCCAGGAAAATAGATTGGTGCTTGATCCTTTAGCTTTCAAAGTTGTTATTGTTGAAGAAGCTCATGAAATTGAGTGGTGTGATAGATGTTTCTTGCCACATTCTCCATGTGATGTTGAAAAGGGAGTTGAGGAATAAGTTGATGATGATGAGACAGATGATGATGCATGCATGATGGATTTCTCTACAAGTTCACAGTAGGGAGAAACCTCAACTGAGCTTATGAGTGCCAAAACTGTTGAAAAATTATGGGATTGCATTCACCGGTATTACCTCTTCCTCCCATTAATACTTTTGAGATTGATATGGTACAATATTTTGAGTACTTAAGGGCATTAATGATTAAAAATTATGATGGAGGAATTACTTCAGAAGAGGATAGACAATTGTTAATGAATGCAATAGTTACCCAAGAAAAGGAATACAATACTAGGAGTAAGGTTGTCAAAGGGGATGGGCCTCGGGGAAAACTAAAAATTCTAGTGCTTACAGATCCCTAAAGAGACCCTAATAAAGATGCATCTGGAAAAGGATTTTTCACCCCAAATAAAACTTGTGTTCCTCCCATACTCGGATCAGGAGTGAAAGATCTCGTGCCATCGGATGAATTTGTAAGCCTTTCTTCTAACATTGTCTTACCTAAATATGTTCCTTGTGATTGAAAGGAACAATGACTAGATCATACCAAGCCAAGAACACATATGCTAATCAAACACCATGATCAATAAGATGAAATTAATTCACTAGGATAGATTTACATAAAACCTTTGCAAACAAATGAGTAACAATATCACATATTATTATGGAACTCAATGAAATACAATGAGAATGGGCCTTACTTATATAGGCAAGGAATAACAGATCTAAGAACCAAAGATAAGGTCATATATCAAGCCATAAATCATGTAAAGAACTAGTCAAGTCCATAGATTTATGAGAGAACTAGACATCAAGGATCTAGTCAATACCATAGATCTAGGAAAGAACTAGTCAATACCATAGATCAAGGAAAGAATTATACCTAACAACTAGATAGTATCTCCCGATATCTAAATTAGATAAAATAAATATCCACACACATAAGTGGGTGAGGATAAATAAAATAAAGGTAAATAAAGTACCTAGGTGAACATGAGCTAAGGTAAATACTTACTCTAACAAAGGACATAGCCCAAATATTGAGTCGGATCAAGATTGCTATTCTTATTGTTGAATTTATTAGAATCCCTTAGTATAAGAAGAGGGAATTTGAGTATTTGGGGATTAAGGAAGGAAAGTTCACCCAGGGTAAAAAGGTAAAAGTGTAGAGGTTCCTCCCGCCATTACATAATTAGAAAAACCACAAGCATTGGAGGAATTGGGCAAACCACCGAGGTTTATTTGGGAACTTCTCTAGTTGAGTCTCAGCTGAATGTGGATCCATTTTTTAGTACTTTGATTATTAAGGATAGACTATTACATAATTGCATGTTTGATTCAAGAGCCTCATGTAATGTAATGCCTCTTGAGGTCATGAATGAGTTAAATCTCAAAGTAACAATAGCTTATGGGAAATGTAATGCCATGGATTCAAGAGAGGTTCCAGTAGTTAAATGTGTCAAGGGTTTAGTAGTGCAATTGGTAGCTTATCCAGGAAAGTACTTAACTTTGAATGTAGTAATTATGGATTATCCTGCTAAGTGGGGAATGTTATTATCTAGAAAGTGGGCAGCTAGTGTGGGTGGAAGTGTGCAAATGGACATGTCTTATGCCACCATACCAATTAAGGGAATCCTTGTGAAGTTACTTGGTGAAAAGAAAATGTTATATCTCATTGAGGACCCCAACAATGCTTCTTATGAAGTATTACACATAGAAACTGATGTTGATAACTCTATGAGCTATGTTATTTTCAAGGAGTATGAAATTGATCAATGTAGATATCCTGAGCAAATTGATTTTCTTGGGACTTTGATGTTTGATGCAGCCTCGAGAGATGTTAAAAAAATTGACATAGGCACAAAGGATAAGCCTGAAAAAATGTGGTCAGATAGCAACTTGGATGGAAAAGAGAAATAATCATATGACCAATTATTAAAGATGTATCAAAACGCTTAGCATGGTCATATCCAGAATTGAAGGCACTTGAAAATTTTCCTTGATTATTTTCCTTGAATCAGGGTGCACACCATTATCGATTACAAGAGAATAATTGGTACATGCTAAGTATCTACACCCTACACATCGAAGGAATTCTATCAAGAGACCATGGACATAATCAAAGTCTTTAAGGGTAAATTTAGTGTCTAAAGAAGAAATCATGGTAGTTAGAGTAAAAGATAAGTGTTGAGGCTCCAAAAAGGATCTAGATGAAGTCAGGGAGGTATGCAAAATTTTAAGGCAAGAGAATATCATCCCTCTGCTAGAAATTACTAACCTTACATGTGTGTTGGAGGAGAGAAAAACAACAAGTCTTACATGCTAACCTTCCTCCTCAAATCCTTGACTATGATAAGGAGATTACCTTGGATGCAGTTGTTGATGGATGGCTCCTAAGTAATATTTTGATTAAAATGGACACGAAGTTAATGTTATCACTTTAGATGCATGGAATCAAATGCGAAGGCCCCCATTACAGCCATCCTCAAATGTTTTGTAAATTTCTAACAAGACAAAGGCAATGCCCATTGGTATTTTAAAGAATGCTGCTATCACTATCCAAGGGGAGAAATTCACTAGAGACTTCGAAGTCTTAGCGCTTGTTGAGGTGGAAAACTTTCCAGCATTACTTGGGTGCCCCTGGTGCTATAAGAACAATGTTAACTTACATTTCAATAAGGGTTATATAAGTTTTAAGAATAAGGAGTAACGTGTTCTCATTCCTCGATGGATGGGAAGTCAACTCCCTATATTGAACCCTTGGGAGAATAATACCTAAATGTGATCTATGTGTGCACTATCAAGGACCTTGAGGTTGTGCGAGATAATACAAGGTGTTATTTAGTGGGAAGATGCTTAATCTATAAGTGATACAACTAGTGTGACATGTGACAATTGGGTGCACAAGACATATGAGTTAGTCAGAAGGTAGTTAAGAGGCTCTGTGATGAGAGTAACAAAGGCATGCCAGTGAAGCACTTGGGAGGAAAAAGTTACCGAGTTATAATGGGGGAGCCAACTTTGATGTTTCTGTGAGCAATGGATACCCAGTGGAGATGTGAGATCAAAAGGAGAAGGATGCTTAGCTATACCATGCTCGGTATTTTATCACATTGGTGGATGACCCATCATGATAACCTTCTAGAGTGGCGTGAGGTGAGAATCACATTCTTTGTTAGGTTTTCTTGAATCAATGCACCTACTGCTATACAAGAATATCATGGGAAAGAACCTACCCCATGTCATGTACAAGCATATGAGAAGGCCTGGATGGAATATGTGGAAGCCTTGCCACCTTTTTTATAGGTGCGTGAGATTTATTCCACCTTACAAGATTACACGTACACATGGTACATTCACTACTCACGAGCTGCGCTATCGCCGACAGAAATTGGCAAGATTTGATGGCTGACCTCCTTCAAGATTTCATAAATCGAGTACTAAGTCATTGGTGAATGATGCATTGTAGATTCTTAGGTTCCTAACTATGGGTGATAGTGCCATGGCGAGGACAAAGTACTAGAAATTTTGGGTGAACTGGCTTGGAAGCACGTTTTGATGAGGAAGAATGAGAGGAGGTACAACTTGAGAATGAATGCAAGGAAAAAGAGAAAGGAAAGTTGGTCTATGTAATAGATTGTGAAGAGGTGGAAAAATTGGATGTTAACCATTCTATGGGCATGCACAAGGTGATGGATAATGCTGATGAGAAATCACGTGCCTACCATGAACCCTTGAAAACTAAGAAGGTTAATATTGGTTCATAGGTAGAACCTAGGGAGGCTACTATTAGAGATTACTCGACAAAAAAGGAGGTTTCAAAGATCATCAATGTGTTGTGTGAATTTAAGGATTTGTTTCTACATGGGTCCCATGGGGTTAAGGGATTTTATCACTCTTTAGGAGAGATGTGGATCAAAATGAAGGAGTGCACACACCAAATTCTTAAGAGACCTTATCGAATGAATCTAAATCTGCACGTCAAATTCAAGGAGGAGATTAACAAGATGATTGCATAAAGCATCATTGAGACTATTGAAGAATCAAATGGATAATTCAAATGGTCATCAACATTAAGAAGGATGGAAGGATAATGATTTTAATTGATTATAGGGATTTGAATTTTATGTCTCATTGACCCTTTTCGAACCCCTTTCACCAAGGAGATCCTACAAGGAATTTCTAGGTGTGAGATCTATTCTTTCACAGATGGATTCTTAGGATATCATCAGGTAAAAATTGCAAAAGAGGAACAAGAAAAGAAAAATTTCACCACTAAATGTGGAAGTTTTTCCTATATGGTCATACCTTTTGGGCTGAATAACGTGCCTGCTATGTTTTCATGTATTGTGATTCAGGCGTTTTAGGACTTTATCCACAAGTTTCTATAAATCTACTTGGATGAATGGAGAGTATATGGATTAGTGAGGGACCATTATGACAATTTGAGGCTAATGTTTAAGAGGTACCAAAAATTTAGTATATCCCTCAACATTAAGAAATGTGTTTTCATTACTCCATTTTGGCACCATGTTGGGACATATCATATGTAAGGAAGTCTTGATGGTGGATCCTACCAAATTTTTGTTATTGTGGGATAGAGGGAGCCTATAATCTAGAGCGCAGTGCCATTGGAAAATTTTTTGAAGCACAAAAGTACATTTTATTGGGGAGAGACACATCAGATTGCATTTAACACATTAAATAATAGGCTTATCACTGCACCCATATTATGATTTCCCTCTTGGGATAAGCCATTCCATGTACATGTTAATGCATTATTGATGGCAATTGGAGAAATCTTAGCACAACCTGGAGAGGGAATTGTTGACCACCCCTTGTGCTTTTCTAGTAGGAAGCTAACCCTAGTAGAACAAAAATATACTACTAGTGAGTGTGGGGCATTGTCGATGATCTATGCACTACAAAAATTCAGTAGTATTTATTGGAAACACCCTTTATATTCTACATGGACCACATGACATTGAAGTACTTAGTAAACAAGCTTGTTCTACAAGGGTGCATATGCAGGTGGGTCCTACTATTTCAAGAGTTTGAGTTTATGGTTTTGTAAAACCACATAAGATTAATTTGGGGCTGACCATTTATCAAGGATAGAATCAGGAGAGGACATGTAGAGCATTGTGGATACAATTCCATATGCACAATTATTTAGATTTTAGTGTGCGCCTCGACACTGGAATATATTACGGTGTTTTTCAAAATGGGTGAGGCAGGAGGAAAGAAGAATTTGGAAAGGAAGCGATTAGCTATATACATCATTCCCTACATGTTAATTAGTGGAGACTTATACAAGCTAGGTCGCGATGAGGTTTTATGTCAATGCATGTTAGAGCATGAGCACACTACAATCATGGAGGAAACACATGGTGGAATTGTAGGAGGACACTATATAGGGAATGCAACCATGTGCAAGATCCTTCTAGCAAGATTTTGGTGGGAAATGGTTTACAAATATTGTATCAAGTATTGCAAGGCTGTGACCACTGCCAACACCCTTGTAAACTAGGGAAAAGAGATGAAATGCCATTAAGATCGATTACAAATGTAGAACTATTTGAGAAGTGGGAAATTGAATTTGTAGGCCCTATTTCTCTATCCATGCAAAGGACAGTTCACGCTATATCATTACATGCACAAATTACCTTATAAGGTGGGAAGAAGTGGTGCCTACAAGGGATTGCATAGTGACAACAACAACTAGGTTATTGTGGGAAAATATAATATCAGATATGGATGCCCATAGATATTAACAAGTGATAGGGGTACCCATTTCTTAAATGAGTGTTGTCACCTTCAAAATCCCCCTTATTTCATAATTCAAATTCAAAAATTTGAGCTCAAGTCCTCAAAGAGTGTTCAAGGCAAGTTGGAAGTCTAAAAAGATAGAGAAATTCTTGCTTTGAAGTTGTTTAAACTCTCCAGTCTGCATGGTTTGATAAATTTTCCATTTCCCCATCTGGATGTGTGAAAATTATATTGTTTCCTTTATTTGAATTAAATTTTCAATCTTTCTATGGCCATGGATCATCAAACCTTGTATTGGTTTCAATCCCTTAGTTCACGAAATAAATTTGAAAATCAGGCGCGAAATGGTGGAGTTTTCTTCTTCTGTACATTTTTCCATAGTCGTGAATGATGGGAATTTTATTCCTCATCAAATTTTTTCCCCATTATCCATAGGTATGTGGAAATATCTAATTGGAAGCGAGCCAACAGAGCAATTTATGTTTTTGAGCCTTTATGTAAAAGCGGCTAAAAGTTATAAAATGACTGCATCCCGATCATGCTATGAGGGAAAAATTCAAATCTTGAGCCCATCCTTGGAAATTCAAAGAGGGAAGAGGGTTGGTGGAGAAATTTGAGGTTTTGAGCCTTTTTGTAAAAAGGGATAAAAGTCATAAAATGACCCACACCCCACCAAAACAAAGGAAAATTCGATCTTGAGCCCGCCTTTGGAAAGTCAAAGTGGGGAGGCGGATCATTGATGAGATTTGAGAATTCAAGCCTTTTTAGTAACAAGGCTTAAATTTAAAAAATGACCCGCATCTGCACCAAACACAAAGGAAAAATTCAGATCTTGAGCCCACTATTGGAAAGTCAAAGCGAGGGAAGTGGGGTGGCGAGCAATTTGTGTTTTTGAGCCCGCATTGAAAAAAGGATAAAATTATAAAAGTGACCCATGACTCTTTCTCCACTCAAGTGAAGCCACATGTCAGGATTATATCAAAAGCGGAAGGGTGGACCAAAAATGTAAAAAATGCCAAATCTCTATAAAGTCACAAAATGTAAAAGGCATCCTCCATGCCACTCCAATAAATTTTTCCCACATGGATAACTCTGGTTTAAAGTTTCAAAGGAAAGATGAACAGGTTCAAATTCAAAGTTACAAAAAAATGTAATGGTTGCATTATGAAAAGTCTAGTTTTTCTACCATTGGCATTTCTTTGTAAATCAAGAATCTAAATGAACGTGAATGACTGAAAAGATTGTAAATTGTTTCTTGCTAACAAAGAATAAGTTGTAACCATTTCTTACAAGATATTTAATGTCTTATTCATGCCATTTTACATGGACAATTGATCTCGTAAACTCACGAGTGCATTGTACTTAGAGAAAGCAAAGGAGATAGCCAATTTCTTCTAATTTCCTCCATTTACAAATTTATTCCATTCCCTCACCATGTACAACTTCTATTTAAGCATCAATACAAGAAGAAGGATTTTGTAGCCTCTTTGATGAGGATATTTTAGAAACTTTGAGTTCACAATCTTATCTCATCTTGTTTCCATTTGCAGAGTTGTTTCTTCTCATGAATGCATGTGTTGAAATTTCTAACTAGTGCGTGTAGGAATTTGATTTTCTACCTACAACATTAGTTCTCCTACCTCTTTTCTCACTCCCTTTCCCACCTTCATAGAAAATTCCCCCTTATAGATAATTGTAAGAATTTTCCGTAGGGTCGGTGAGGTGCACCTATTGGATCCCTGGCTGAAAGGCCACCACATAAACCCATCTTTTCACATGCATGCATATACAGCAGTTGCACTAGTTAAGTAGAGGGACTTAGATACTTAAAGAATTGGCAAGGAATCCACATGTTTTCCACTTGAAAATTTCATTGCCAACAGTTTTGGCACCCAACATGGAGCAGATTTAGCGGATCATCGCACCTAAATGTGACCACAAGGTTAGAAAATTCAAAATTCAAAAAAGAGAAAATTTCTAGAATTTGAATGGCTATATGAGCCACATGGATTCAAATCATGGATATTCTAGGAAACCCTCCTGTTGAAAGACCTAAATTTCTCTTCCACATCCAAGAAGACATTTCTTTAGATTTGAGGGAAGCTATTTGGCATAATAGACAAAGTGCCAATCACTACTTCATTACCACGAGAATTTTGGACCTTGAAGAAGAATGTGCTTTGCTGAATTGGAGAGGCAAAGAAAAATTCCAGCACCGCAAAGAAGAGCATAGATTTTCAAGATGGCGGATAAAAGATACACCCAACAATAGAGACAAGGAGGACAAACTGATCCCATTTTTGAAGAACTTCAAAGGAGACAAGAGCTACTCGGAATCCAGAGGCTTCCTTTTCAAGCAACCGATCATATTGGGAACCTGAGTGTTGCCAATCCTTTAGATGATGAATTTTCATACATCAACGAGAACCTTTTAGACTTCATGACGTGAAGATGAAGAAAAGCTAGAGAAAGAGAGGCAAGAGCGATAAAGAAATAATAGCTCAACTCAAAGAAATTGAGAGAGTTCGATCCGAGGTAGACAAAAGAACAAAGAGATGGCATAAGCCACAACCTTAGCAAGGTTGGAAGATAAAAATAGAAATAGAATGGGGGATCATGATCATGAGTGTGAATGTGATCGTGAGGCCCATAGGCCTAATGTACCAAGGGGGAAAACACCGGTCCACTGGCTCTTTCTCAACCGCTCCATGAGCTACTAACAGGCTCGAGAAAAAACTTCCCAAAATTTAGAGGGAATGGTTCTCAAATCCCTTAAGATCATGAAACAACATTTATCACTACTTGCGGTGTGTTGGGTGTTGAGGATGAAGATGTGTCAATCCAACTCTTTTTGGAGTGACTCCAAGATAAACTTGTTGAATGGTTCTACATGCTATCCCTAAGGTCTTTCACCTATTGGGAAGATATAAGAAGTGCATTGAAACATAGGTTTAAGACCATGGAAGATTTCTAGGATCTCTTGGTCCAATTAGTACAAATGAAAAAATAAACCTCCGAGTCAATGAGAGACTTCGTAGAAAGATATAACAAAGTGATAAGAAGAATCCTTGAAGATGTGGTGCCTCCTAAAAATAATTTGAAGAGATTCTTCATCAACACCTTGCCATCAGTAGGTTTCTTCCTTAGAATATCCCAAACAAGAACATTAAGGGAAGCTTAAGACCATGCAATAGAAACTGATGATGATCTAATCCTTTTCGGAAAGGTTAAAGGTCCCAATGGAAAGAAAAAGGGTCAAAATTCAAAATCTATCACCACAGATCTGATGTTCCAAAAAATGGAAAATGACTTGGTTGCCTTTAAGAAGCAGCTATCTCATATCACAATGTGGAATGCTTTAAAAACCGAACCCTACGAGATAGGAAAAGGATTTCTGCACCTCCACGCCGGCTTACTCTTGAAGCACCACTAGTTGATGCCATCTGGAACACCAAAGAGCTGGAGGAGGAAGAAAAAATTGATGAAACTGAAGAAGAAAATATGGAAGACTATGAAAACTATCTTGAGGTCGAGGAATTTGATATGCAAAATGGCCTAATTTAGTATGTTGATGATGAAGAAGCTCCAAGTTTCTCATGTGTTTTTTTCACTTATTCACAATCTAGGAAAGGTGCTTCATCCTCAACGGTTGAAGTAAGGATAAGAATAATAAAGAAAAATCTCCTCCAAAGGTCACACAAAATAAAATTATCAGCAGAGGATCACCATTACCACATTCTATGCGATCGGCCAAAGAAACACACGACTCATCTTTGGTTGTAAGGGATCATGCTACTATGCCAAGTAAGTCATTTAATTCTTCTCCCAGCTCAAAAGTTGCTAAGAACAATTCTCCTTTAAATGTTGTCCCTACAAAAATGTCTAAGGTTCAATCAAAAGCTACAACCTCACCCCCTTCCAAGCTAATTACTACACCCGAAAAGGAGAAACCAACACCCAAAGTAATAAAGCCTCTACCATGTAAATATTCCTCCATTTTTGGACCCTCTTCCTCACTCACCGTAACCCCATTTGACTTTTTGGAACATGCAAGAAAAAACCAAAGTCCCACTCTTAAAAATATAATACCTACAAACACACCCTAACTAGTTTGATAGGTTCATTACTACAATTTTTGGTGGTAATCATGTATCCTTAAGTTCTAATTCTAAAGGATTACTCCCCACACCATCCACACCACATTCCCAAAACATGCTAGCCCTCACTACCTACCAAACCAACAGAGTTGAACCTTTCTACCTGTCACTCCTCATTAAAGGCTTCCAGCTAAATAATTGTATCATAGATTTTGGAGCCTTAGACAATGTGATGCCAGCCAAAGTTGAAAATTCTCTAGGCCTCACCTTGACCTAAGTAAATGGAACCTGCTACTCAATGGAATCAAAATAAGTGCCACTTTGGTAGGAAGAATCAAAGATGCATAGGTAACACTAGCTGATTTTCTAGACAAGAAGGTGCTCCTAACCATATTGGTAGCAGACATCCCAACATCCTTTGGTATGCTATTGAGTAGGAGTTTCTGCAGAGACCTAGGTGGAGAGATAAAAATGGATTGGTCATTTGCAACTATCCCAGTAAAAGGTGAGATGAAGAAGTTGTTACCAATAAGAAAGATGAAGTTCATAGTACGAAGGTCTAATGATCCAAAAGAAAACATTCTCTTTCCAGATTATGGGCTAGGAAACTACTTCCTCACATCAAGAAAAGAGGAGAAATTGTGACTTCTCATGGAGGAAGAAGAAGATCAAATTCGGATAATGGAATTTTATGGTAGTCATTCCAAAGTGGGCTCGAGAACTGGTGTAGTATTGTACTCTCCTTCCAATGAGTTGAACCCATTTGCCTACAAGCTGCAATTTGATAATATAAATAACAATGCAAAGTATGGAGCATAAATCTTAGGTATGAGTGTAGCAAAGGACATGGGAATCAAGAAATTGAGATTTTGAGGTGATGCAGAGGTTGTAGTAAAGCAGGTCCACTAACAATATCAGGTGAAGAATCCAAGACTCTGGCATTACAAAAATAGAGTGTGGGATTGTATTGAATCTTTTGATGCATTTTCCATTGAAGCTATTCCAAGGGAACAAAATGAAAAGGATGATTCTCTTGTAGTGTTAGCTTCCCTAGTGACACCTCATCCTTCTTTTGGTAAAGAAAAAGTGACCATTGAAATGGTATTCAGGCCTAGTGTACTAGATAATGCAAATCATTAGCAAGTCTTCAATGATGATAACCAAATTCTAGCCTTTTTAGAGAAAAGGGATAATTTCAATAATCTCTTCTTTGAAGGAGGTGAAAATCCACACCGAGAAGTAGTCCCCAAAGAATAGAAAGAAGGAATTGAAGGGATTGATGATGAGGGAGTAATCAAATTGAAAGGGAATAAAATTCCCAAAGGCCTAGTCTCATTAGAAGAACTCTTTGAAAAACATGACAGATTCATCCAAGAGAAAGAAAAATCAATGTTCTAAGTGCCCAACTGATTTTGATAAAGAAAACATTAGTACCTGGATGAGCCAAGGATGGTCAATATTGGAAAAATTTTTCCCTAAAGAAAAACCAAGGTTTGTTTCATTACTCAAGAAATACTCATATGTCTTGGCCTAATCTTATGATGAACTCAAAGCCTTCTAGCCAAAGGAAATGCATCACTCCATTCCTTTGAATCGGGTGTTAAGCCCTTCGGTAGAAACAAAGGCCATATAACCCAAAGATTACGAGATACCATTAAGGAGGAGGTAACAAACATGCTTAATGCAAGGGATCATCTTTCCCATCCACCATTCAACATGGGTGTCTAACATTGTACTAGTGCAAAAGAAGAATAGTGAAATAAGGATATGTGTAGATTTTGAACACGAACCGGGCATCACTAAAGGAAAATTATCCTCTTCTTATCATGGACCATATCCTGTAATTAGTCACCGGATTTGAAGTGCTTTCATTACTTGATGGATTCTTAGCATATAATAAAATCAAAGTGGCAGAGGAGGACAACACCAAGACAACCTTTACAACACCTTGGGGCAATTTTTCCTACAACATAATGCCTTTTAGCCTAATCAATGCAGGAACTACATTCTAAAGGGCGATGGATTTGGCCTTCAAAGATCTTAAAAATTTTATTTTCATATATCTTGATGATCTCACAGTATTTTCAAAGAAGAGGGGAGATCATATCTATCATTGGAACAGGTACTTGCAAGGTGTAGGAAACATGGCATATCACTAAATCCAAAAAAGTACATTTTTGGAGTCACAAAAGGAAAATTATTGGGGCATATTGTGAAAAAACATGGAGCACACATTGATCCTGAGAGGATTAGATCCATTCAAGTATCATCCCAACCCACAAGCAAGAAAGGAGTTCATTCATTCTTCGGAATGGTGAACTTTATTTTTCATTTTGTGCCCGAGTTTGTTGAGTGGACGAAGCACATCACTTCCATGTGAAACTAGAAGAAAAATTAAAATGGAATAATGAAGGGAAGTTATCATTTGAAGAGATCAATAAATCCATTGCTAAGGCTCTGACTCTTATATCTCCATATTTTAACAAAGAATTCATCATGTATTATTATGCATCAGAAAATACACTCTCTGTCATTCTCGTTCAGAAAAATGATGAAGGAATAGAAGCACATATTGCTTTCATGAGTTCTCCTTTGAAAAATCACATCTAAAATACAGCTAATTGGAGAACCATGCCTATGCAGTGGTCAAGGATCTAAAAAAATTCAGGTTTTACATCCTTAATTCCCATATGGTGGTGATGGTCCTTGGCACTCCAATCAAGTCCATCTTGACACAACAGGATCCCAGAGCTAAAAGAGGAAATTGGATTACAAAGACTCAAGAATATGACTTGGAGATTTGACCCTCCAATCTAGTAAGGGGAAATGGCTTGTGCAATTTGATTGCTGAAGATGAAACACTCAAAGTTCAACATGGTGAAGAAAACTATGTTTTCTCAACTTATTCGAGAGAACCCACATGTTCTCTTTATCACCACTACTGATGAGTGGTATGTTAATATTGCATATTACCTAACTTATGGAGAATGCCCTCCCCATCTTCATTATAAGAAAAGGAGAACACTCAAGCTAAAGGAAACTAAATTTGTAATCTGGAATCATGTGCTTTACAAAAGAGGCCTGGATGGTTGTTTCCTCAGGTGCGTGGATAAAGAGAAATAAGAAAAGTTACTTAAAGCATATGATGACCAAGCATGTGGTGGTTCAGCAATAGTCACTACACACAAGATCCTCTGAGGAAGGTATTATTAAACCACCATATTTATAGACACTCGAGATTGGCTTTCTAAATGCAAAGCATGCCAATAGTTTGTTAGAAGACCATAACTCATTGCATTACCATTTAGGTTATTAAAGAACAATTTCAATAGCAGGGGCTAGATTTTATTGGAGTTTTGAACCCTCACTCAAGCACAGGGCACACCTATGTACTCACAACAATAGACTACTTCACCAAATGGGTGGAAGCCATTTTGACCAAACAAGCCAACACTTTGAAACAATATGTAACTTCCTTAAGGAGATTATAATAGTCCTTTTCGGGTGCATTACCATTTACGTTATTAAAGAACCATTTCAATAGTAGGGGCTGGAGTTTATTGGAGTTTTGATCCCTCACTCAAGCACAGGGAACACCTATGTACTCACAACAATAGACTACTTCACCAATGGGTGGAAGCCATTCCAACCAAACAAGCCAACACTTTGAAACAATATGTAACTTCATTAAGGAGAATATCATAGTCTGTTTTGGGGTGTCACAAAATATTGTAGAAGATAATGCTACCTATTTCTCTTGAAGAGAGATGACCAAGTTTTTCTATAGATACAAAATCTCCTATCTCATCCTTCCGACTACTATCCATAAGGAAATAGATAGGTCGAATCAAGTAAGAAGAAAATTATGACCATCTTCTATAAGCTTATAAAAAGAATCGAAGGAATTGGCACAAAAGCTTGTATGATGCATTATGGGTGATTAGGATCACTCCCAAGAAGGCAATATGTATGTCACCATTCCAACTGCTATATGGATTCAAAGCAGAGATTCCTCTCATGATCGAGATGTTATCTCTCCAGCCGCTACAAGAAATAGAAGATGGTCGATCAAGGATTCCTTTGACAATAGGATCCTCTTTCTTGAGAAGCTGAAATAAAATAGACTCCAAGTGGTGGATCAAATTAAGGAGCACCAATTGAAAGTAAATAATATTTTTGTTAAGAAGGCCAAGGTAAGAGAATTCAATGTTGGAGACTTCATCCTGCTATGGGACAAGAAAAGAGAACCAAAAGGCAGCCATGGAAATTTTGATTCATTATGGCTCAGTCCATTCCATATTCATGAATCTTGCAGGAAGAACAATTTTCTTCTCTCATATTTAGATGGAACACTTTGCTGAAATGGTCTCGGAGTGGGCAATACTTGAAATTGTATCATCGGTGAAATCAGGTTATCCCCTGCCTTGTACCATACATGATTGCTAGGTGTGTTTCCCTTCCCGTTGTGTTTCATGTGTTTCCTTTTCATCCTTTTCGTGTGTGGGTGTGTGTGTTTCCTACTTATTTATCTCTTGTTATAGCTTGTACATGACTCTGCAAGGCCCAATGGATAAGGTACTGGTCAATGAATTACAGGGTCTAGAGATTGAGATTCTAGATTCCCATGTCATGTCTTCACTATGCTCAATCCATGTCATGTCCCCAAGCTAGAGCCAGTTGTTGTCGCCCTCAAAATCCCCCCCTCATTTTTAATTCAAATTCAAAAAATTTGAGATCACGCCCTCCAGAAGTGTTCAAGTAAAGTTGGAAGTCTGAAAAGATAGAGAAATTCATGCTTTGAAGTTGTTTAAACTCTCCATTCTACGTGGTTTGATAAAAAAAATTTCCCCATCTGGACGTGTGAAAATTCTATTATTTTCCCCATTTGAATGAAATTTTCAATATTTCTATGGCCATGGATCATTGAACCTTGTATTTTTTTCAATCCCTTGGTTCATGAAAGAAATTTGAAAATCGGGCACAAAATGGTGGAGTTTTCTTCTTCAAATTTTGGCCCCAATATCCATGGGTACATGGACATATATAATTAGAGGTGGGCTAGTAGAGCAATTTTTATTTTTGAGCCTTTATGTAAAAAGGGCTAAAAGTCATAAAGTGATTTGTAACCCTGATCATGCTATGAGGGAAAAAGTCAAATCTTGAGCTCGTCGTTGGAAATTCAAAGCGGGGAAGTGGGTTGACGGAGACCTTTTAGGTTTTGAGCCTTTTTGTAAAGGGCTAAAAGTCATAAAATGACTCATAGCCCCACCAAACACAAAGGAAAAGTTAGATCTTGAGCTTTCCGTTGGAAAGTCAAAGCGGGAGGAAAATCATCGGGAGATTTGAGAATTTGATCCTTTTTCAATAACGAGGCTTAAAGTTAAAAAGTGACCTATAGCCCCACCAAACACAAATGAAAAATTCAGATCTTGAGCCCGCCATTGGAAAGTCAAAGTGGGGAAGCAGGCCAGTGGAGAATTTTTTTTTTTGAGCCCACAATGAAATAAAGGTAAAATTATAAAAGTGACCTATGACTCTATCTCCAGTCAAGTGAAGCCACGTGTCAGGATTATATCAAAAGCAGAAGGGTAGACCAAAAATGTAAAAAATGCCAAATCTCTATAAATTCACAAAATGCAAAAGGCATCCTCCATTCCCACTCCTGTAAATTTCTCACACGTGGATGGATTTGGTTTAAAGTTTTAAAGGCAAGATGAATGGTTCAAATTCAAAGTTACAAAAATGTAATGGTTGCATTATGAAAAGTCTAATTTTTTTCCTCCATTAGCATTTCTTCACGAATCAATAATCTAAATGGACATGAATGACTAAAAATATTGTAAATTGTTTCTTGCTAAAAAAGAAGAAGTTGTAACCATTTCTTGAATATATTTAATGGCTTCTTCATGCCATTGTATAGGGAAATTGATCTTGTAAATTCAGTACATTGTACTTAGAGAAATCAAAGGAGATAGCCATTTTCTTCTAATTTCTTCCAATCCCTCATTATGTACAACTTCTATTAAAGAATCAATACAAGAAGAAGGATTTTATAGCTTCTTTGATGAGGATATTTTAGAAACTTTGAGTTCGCAATCTTATCTCATATTATTTCCATTTACAAAATTGTTTCTTCTCATGAATGCATGTGTTGAAATTTCTAACTAGTGCGTTCAAGGATTTGATTTTCAACCCGCAACATTAGTTCTTCTAAATCTTTTCTCACTCCCTATCCCACCTTCATATAAAATTACCCCTTACGAGATAACTATAAGCATTTTTGCGAGGGTCGGTGGAGTGCCCTTGTTGGATCCTCGGCGAAACGCCACCATAGAATTCCATCTTTTCACATGCATGCATGTACGGAAACTACACTTTGGTTAAGTAGAGGGACTTAGATTCCCAGAAATTGGCAAGGAATCCACAAGTTTGTCCACCCAAAAACTTCCTCACCAAAAATGAGATAGTTAGAATCTTATTGGAAGAATTCATGGTGGCCTATCATAATACTACCCCTTATCACTCACAAGCTCATGGGATTACTGAGGTGTTTAAAAAAATTTGAATCACATTTTAAACAATATTCGTGATGTAGGAAGAAATGATTGGGATGAAAAATTTCTTGTTGTGTTATGGTCATAGCAGACCACTTATAAGAGTCTTAACAAGGCCACACCTTTTCAATTGGTGTTTGGCATGAAAGTTGTTTTACCTGTTAAATTCATGTTACCATCACTACATATAGCACACGTAGGATGGTTAGATGATGAACAAGCACTCAAGGAGAGGATTGATAAGTTTATGTAGTTGGATGAGAGGTTATCTATTTCTCGATTGAGTCGAAAAATAGAAAAATCCAAGTAGAATACATGGCATGATAAAGACATCAAGAACAAGTAGTTTGAGGTTTGGCAGATGGTTATCTTGTATGATTACAAATTTCTACGCTATCTTGGGAAATTCAAAGTCCATTGGTTGGGCATGCACATTGTATCCTATATACTTGAATTGAACGCTTTCAATTTACAAGAACTTGATGGAACAGGGTTGCGAGGAATTTCAATGGGATTAGGCTAAAGCCCTACTATAAATAAGTATTCTTTATGTTTGTAAATAAGGCGAGTATTTCCATTTAACCTAGGTTTTTATTTGATGCATTTTCCTTTCTTTTTGTTTCACTTTCTTGTTTCTTTAATTTTTGTGTGTTTGTGCGTTGGTAGCAAAATCTATGCTCAAAGGACCACACATCCATTTTTGTGTGGGGGAAGGTGATATGAAAAGTGTTGGAAGCAATGGTTGTGGATGGCTGAAGTTGAAAAATAAAAAAAAATGTGGATTGGAAGATCGCACGTAAAAGAGGTGAACATAAGGGAAGGATGGTTTCAAAATTATTTATAGAAACCACGTATAAGAAAGAAAAACATAGGAAAAACATGAGGTAGGTGATGTCAAGAAACATGATTAGGACATAGAGGAAGAATGTATTCAGCATTGTGCGTGTGCGCATAATGATTTGGTGTCAATAAGGGGTTTTTGTGTGCTTGAAGGTTGTTAAAATTTTTCACATAGGATTGAGCGCAGAGGAAAAGAGATGAAGATTGAAATTGGAAATATTTGCCCTTATTGCAAAAGTACATTGGTAGGTGGCATGGCATTTATTATAGAGAAAAAAAAAGTTATAAATAGAATATCGGGGTGTGTTATTTCCTACCTTGTGTTTTAAGTTATCAAAGAGCTCTCGTGAACTAGGGAATCCTTACAAAGAAGGTTTGAGAAGAGTTGTGAATATTTATGTACACATCTAGTTTGATCAGCGAACCCAGTGGAAAAGGAGTATATGGGCATAAGAAGATAAGGTTGTGTGGAATAATCCTATGGGTGTTACACATTCTTATGGGAAAAGGGTTTTCCATGTTAGGGTTTCATAGCTAGGGCATGGGGTTTGAAGGAATTTTCACAAAGGAGTGGATCCATGAAGTTTAGTAGAGAAAGGACTAGGAAAGAGGAAAAAGTTTTAAGGAACCAATGAAGGAATGACACTAAGGATAATAACAAACATGTCACCAAAGAAAGGATAGGGTAAGGGAAAACAATCCATTTCTACCAATTTTAATGAAGAGCGGTACATGGAAATTCAGTACCCGGATGACATATTATTTGGTAAGGAATGCATGTCTCATGTCAGAAAGATGGCCCTAAGTGATGAAAACCATCAAAAAAGCACTACAGAGAATGAGATGACTCTAAAATTGGTTTTCCCTACAAAGAAGAGGACACCAGATGGATTTCCTATCTATGATGAAGAAGTGAAAGTGGAAATGGAGAAGTATGGGTTGTTACTGACTATTCAATTTTCCCTATTTTGACAAGCTTGAGTGACTATACCAATGGTTGATGTTACATGCGCATGAAGAACACTTCTATTTCATAGGTTGGAGGATGTGCATAATGCTCCAACTAATTTCTAAGTTCACAAGCCTTATCTATGAAGGATAATCATTGGATGATGATTTGAAAGACAAGTAAGCCATTAAGAAGACTATTGATGCTTATGACTACAAGAAGGGTTTGCGCTACTTTGAAATTTCTATAATTATTAACTTAGTGATGAGGATGGCTGCACACTTGGTCACACATCTAAATGGGAAAGAGAGATGGAAACAAATCAACAAGGTCTTGTTGATTTTATGCTGTAAGATCTTGGAGGGGACCATCTATAACCTCTTATATTTTATCGTAGAGGAGATCATAAACACAGTGCACGATGGAGATAAGATAATGTTTAGTAATGTCCTCCTCACCATTGTATTTTCAAATATTAGAGTGCCTATTGGGCTAGATATTTTTTTGGAAATACCCAGATGAGAACCCCTCCCCTGCCAAGAGGTTTGAATAGTATAATTGTGACACCATGGAGTCCTCTCATAAGGTGCACCTCAAAAAGTTGTATAAATGGATGCACGACGCATTCAAGGTTGAATGGAGAATACCTAAGTAGTTACCTTCACTAGTGCAAGGAGAGGTTGATTTCTTTGTATACCAACATTTTTGTATCGGTATATTTACTTTGATAGATGGCACCAAGAGTCCTTAGTGTAAGTTTCCTTTCTCCTTCATGACACAATACTTCTAGGCCGGGGTCAATTGATTCAAAGAGGTGAAGAAACTCAAGTTTGATCTAAGTGTAGTAGATCAAGATTACCGATAGGTGGGAAAGAATTTAATATACCCCAAGAAGTGCACCTATGTGGAGAAGTATATTTCTAGGACGTGCATATGTTAAAACTAGTAACATGACCTACTATAGGGAGGACAACGGTGAGATTTTATTAGGTCTAAGTATGGAAAAGAACTTATATTGAAGATGATGTCTCCATTCTTGAGGACCCCACCACATAGAAAAGGTTGTGTGAACAAAAAGAGGAAGGGAGGATCACGAGAAAAAGAGACCAAGCGCATAGATAGTACGCAGACGGTTGGGGCACAAGAGTCGGGTGTGGGCATAAGTACTTACATCCACTAGAAGAGGTCTCTCATTACGAAAGAGTATCTACCAAAGGAAGAGTCATCGAGTAAAGGAGGAGTCACTCAAGAAACAAGAAGGAGAGAAGTCCCTTGAATTAGAGTCAGTAGTAAGGAAGAAGAAAAGGGTGATAAAAGGGTTGGACTCAAAAGAAACAAAAAGCATGGAGGCCAACAAGGGCGATGAAGATAATGAAGAGCGTGGTGAGGCTTAGGATCATCTTATGTATGATGTACATGAGTTAGAGGAAGAAATAGATAAAGATAAGGATGAGAATGAGGAAGGTGCTAATGATAAAGGGGGGAGTGAGGAATTAAACATGAAATATCAGATGATGACCCCGACCCAGAACAAGGAGAAAATAGATAACACTATAGAGAGGGAGATGGAAGGTATTATCCAATAGTTGGTGGAGCACGAAGTATATAAAATCACCGAATAAGTTTTGAAGGAAACTGAGAGAGTACAGTATAGGAATTGACTATGGGAGCATGGGCGAGACCCCAACTTGGTAGTAAGCTACCCTATGGGTGCACAGTTTAAAAGGGTACAATATCAGCACATGAACATGAGATGAATTTTATTAATGATCTAACCAAAGTAATGCATGTGCACTTCAAAAGTATTGTGCCCACAAACCAACTCCTTAGTTGGTCTTATTTTAATGAAGAGGTGCATACCCACACATGAAGAAAATGATATCATTGGCTTTTGATTGCCACGTTGATGAACCTGAGTTTAAGGTAAATTGAGATGCATTTATGAAGATACCGGATGATAAGGAGTAAACCCTCTTGTAAATTCCCAACAAGTATCATATGAGTAACTTTTACCACACTCAACAAAGTATTGGTGGAGGTGGAAGAAATAATCTTTGGCATAAATGAAATAATAAGGGTCTTGGAGGAAGACCTTGAGAAAAATAATGAGGAGATCATTGAGTGGGAAAAGGAGATAAAATAGAAGGAATTAATCAGTGCACATTTAAGGCATGAGATGAGGGATGAAAAGGAAAAGGTGCATGAATTCTATAAAATGATGGAGGCGATTTTAGATGTCATTATCTTAAAACACTCATACCTATCCCTTCCTAATAATAATTACAAATCAACCATGCACTACTTGGAAGAATTGACTTGCATCCTCACCAAGGAAATGTGGCCACTTGCATTAGAGTCAGCAGAGGAGGTGATATAACACTAGGAGGAGGAATAGCTAAAGATTAGTGAGATAGTAACTCAGCACTACGAGATCCTTGGAAAAATAAAAATTGTTACACAGATGGTTGAAGCCATGTATGAAAAATGTGCCAATAGAGACATGGTAACAAGCATATTGGTTTCTACACATGAGGAAGATCTGAAAGAATTTTAGGAAAAGCACAAAGGCAATAGGGCAGAGTGTGAGAATATCCTATCCAAATTCTAGAATACAATTGTAGCAATCGAAACCTTGTGGGTTTGGATTAATAATAAGATAAAGGAATTGTACCCCTAAGTCACTCGTAGGATGGATGTACTAGGTGATCTTATAAAGAAACTAGAAAGCATTCTAGATACGATGAAATATAAGAGCGAAGAACTAATTTTTGATGAAGTAAGTGCATTGTTGGAAGACCTAATTTAATAGGTGCGGGAGAAGTGGATGCAGGGAGAATATTGAGGCATGCAGTAAAAAATATTTCCCACTCCTCATGCGGCGGTAGCATATTCTTCCATTATTCCATTCTTTATTTATTTTAGTTCCACTATTCTTCTTTATTATTTGAAGAAGTAGAATGTTCCCAGGATAGAGACCACACGCATAGTGTGGGGTGATGTTAGATCCTAAATATTGGCTAGGTACTAAGAAGTGCACACATGCGGGATCGGTAAATAGAAGGGATCTTAGGGAAAAGCACACAAGAAAAAGGGTTTACAAAGGTTTTAAGTGAAACTAGGTCCCATGCGTGAGGAATAACAAGGTTTTAAAGGAATTATCCATATTTGAAATCATGGAGTTACTTGAGGAAAAATGTGAGGACCCACTAGGCATGGAAGGTAAATAAGGTGCTAGCCTGGAACCTTGGAGGCCAAGAAAAGGATATTCTACGTGGTAATATTCCTAGAGGAATCATTACAATTAGTGGAAGGTTTTGCAAAGAGGATAAACATTCTCCAATGGATAACCACATTTACACTTGGCACGCGATCTTCTTAGGAGAGAAGGCATGGTGGTCGATGCTGATCCTATTTAAATAAGTGCTTAGGATAGGAACATATATAAAGAGAGACATGATGTTGTTAGAAGGTACATGAGTGCTAAGAGAATGAGGGTAACAAGGCAATGCATAAATGTTAGGAAATTCTAAGGGTTTGGAGCTCATGGTGATAGGGTTTAGAGTTCTTAGTGTTAGAGGGTTGTAAGGGATGCCATTAAGCATAAGTATGGATACTAGGGTCTGTAACAAGAGCGATAATGAGAAAGCATAGTTGACATCTCTGGTCAGATAGGTCTGGGGCTTGTATCTTTATCATTTGAAGTATATGGTCTGAGACAACCCTTTCGAATGTAGTATGGCTACTGAAACTATTTAAAATAAATATACATGGATCTATAATGTACATCTTATTTATGGTTGTGAACCCTCATGTTATTTGTCTTATCATGACTCAAATCTATTTTATTGTGTTTTGTACATTGTTTATTTAGATTTTGTAATGCATTAATGTGTGGATATGTTAGTTATATCTCCTACCTTTTTCATAGATACATGTACTTCTAGTTTTGTAAATAATCCTTCATTAATGGTGGAAATCTCTTGCAAGGCTCACATAAAGGAGGGGCTCGGCACCCACGCATGCCTCGGGTGAGTGTCCAATGTATGTTGGGTGATAGGCCAACTTGTTTGGGGATAGAAAGAAGTAGTGAAGGTAAAATAATTACTACAAATGTGCACAAGATATTAGGATTGCGAATTGGAGGGGCTCACATGTATTGCAATCTTATCCAACATATTATACACACAATGGCCTTGGACGTATGGGCCATAGATAGTGATCCATATGAGGAGGGTATGCTCAATGTTTAATGCAACACAATATTTGAGGAAAATATTCTAGTTATCTAGAAGGTGGTTATGGGCATTACTGTGGCACACATATTATACCACAAGGAAGAAGGGACCATTCTGTTATAACTAGTGGACTCCTATAGAATTGTGGTAGAGTAGGGTACATTATTCAGCTAAGGGACCTATATATGGGTGCATCTAGATCACAACTTATACGAGGTCCAACGAGAGAGAAAATAGGACCGTAGGTTTGAGTTATATTATTGATGGCATGGTTTTATGATATATTTCCAATGTACATGCCCATACGGACTCCATTGGCCATAACAAGAGATTCCCAAGATTACTTATGTGTGCACATTGGTTGTGACAGGTGAGAGAACTTATGGTGTATCAACCATTATGATGGGTACATCCATATGATTTCATATGGGATCCCTACATATGAAACGTTAGTTATTGACCTAGTTAGCATAGGATAAAGGACTTAGATGCATTTAATGAGGCTACATGAAATTACTGCATTGGGTAGATACCCATCCAATGGGTAGCATATCTATATAGTTTGGGTGGCCGAGATCCTACCGTGGTACCACCACTACCGGCTATGGACAAAAACATAGGAGGGAGGATGTAGGCGCAATGGATTAATAGTGATGTAGACCTCGAGAGTAAGGGTTGTAGGAAGACATGGCCGAAGGTAGAAACAAAGAGGTGGGGTATCTCATGATCCACCAAAGATCATTGTAGTTCATAGTTCAAATAAGGGATTCGATGGAGCACTCGTTAGCCCACACCCATAGGTGGGAGACAATGACACATTTGATCCTAACACCAAAGGGAAAGGGGAGAGAACAACAACACCATGGCTAAGAGAGCATATGATGTGGCAACTTGTATGAGGTGGTTACTTGACACCACTAGGGATGGAGATGGCCTTACGGTATGAGACATGCCTAAGAACCTTTGTAGAGGAGATATAATATTGGTTCCTTGAGAGAGATGGGAATGATACATTGGGAGGAGATCTCATCGATATAATGAGGTTGAGGAAGTATTGGGTAGCCACAAAGATATTGAGATTGTCATCAAGAGATCCGAGAAACCAAGGATGTACTACTTTAATGATTTTATTTAGAGATGTAAATGATACCTTTGATAACTATATCTCGAGATTGAATGCTTGTTGTTGTAAATCAACAACACCTTTGGATGCAAATCAAGGTTCTAAATGATGTTTAGAGCATCCAGTGTGATTGCACAACATGGAAACCTCTCTCCAAGTGTGGGACTTGTGAAAATGAGAGAGGAATCTCTAGAATAGAGTTTGGTTCCTCAAACTTCTCTGATTTAGATCTATATTTTGCACAACTACGAGGTTCTAATCCTAATTCTACCCTAGATTGCAAGGAGACAGGGGATAAAAATGCAAAAATGAAACTAAACTAAAGATGGTGATGCACCAAAAGGAGTGGTGAAACATTTTTGCCATGTAAATAGACAAAAATTCATGAAATGCAACAAGGAAAACATACACAAGCTGATAGATGTAATTAGAGGTCTTAAAATGAAGTAAAACAATACAAACAGAGAAATGAAAGCATTCACGAGTTTACCTTTATCATTCCATGTAAAAATCTCTTGCATTCCACCATCAAAGAGGTATAAACCTGTTACAAACTATGAAAAAGGTCTGATTCTTACAACTATCACTTGCTGGAGGTGAAAGAAGAAGTTTGCAATGCCAAAAAGTGTTCAACCATGAAGAAATGAGCCAAATCTGGCTTTTACAGTGCATGGGTCGAGCCCAGGAGAGAGAAAATGTAAAAAATGTGGGAGCCCATTCCTCATTGATGGAAAATGCATTAAAACAACATGGAGGACCTTACAAACCCATACCCTATCATTTTTGACCATATTGGAGAAGAATGCGACCCATTCTGTATTAAATTTGGTTGTTGAAATGTCATTTCTGGCCATGGACACGTACCAGAACCGTTTTTGAATTTTATCTCTCCAAACTAAACCAAAATTAGAAATTGACCATGGAATCATGTAGATAATTTTAACATCTTTCCAATGATATAAAGAACGTGAAAATCTGAGCTCTGGATCAAAAGATATGATCATTTGAAGATTTAGGGAAAAAAACGGCCCAAAAACGGATCGGCGGGAAAATTTTCAAATTTTACCTCTTTTTTTGTCTTTGGAAATTTTTCAAAAATTCCCCATGCTCCGCTGGTCGGATGCCATGTGGCAAGCTCTGATTTGTCACACAATTCTCTCTCCTTTCTTCTCCACGGGTTTTTCTTTGAAAATTTGACCTTTTTATACTTTGGGAAAATTTCCCATTTTCTCCCACGCCCTTTGATCCACGAAGACACGTGGCTCACTGCCATTGGACGCGGGCTATGTGGGCTGGTTTTGGCCTTTGAAACTTTTACAAAAACTTAGCAAAAATTTCCATTTCACCCCCGACGCCCGCGAGCCTCCCTCGACACGTGTCGAGTTCCTATTGGCCATGGGCCAAAATTCAAAAATTCGCCCATGGAAAACACTTAGCCAAATTTTTTATTGCGCCTCCCCTTGTGACACGTGTCACACTGTGATTGGTCCACGGGCCCCATGGGAAAATTTTCCACTTGAACCTTCGACCAAAACTTGGAAAAATTTCCAATTTGCCTCCGACCCCGAACTCCTCTGCCACGTGGCAGCTTCCTATTGGCTGCGGGCCTCAAATGGGAAAATTTTCCACAAAAACTCCGCCGAGCCATAACTTGAAAAATATAAGGAGTTAGGAGGCAAACTTTACCTTTCTGGAAAGCTGAGAGAGAGCTCTATCTGATGGTGCCATTTCTAGAAAGCCTTGAGTGCCTTAAAATCAAAAAATGTGGACTGAGGCACAAGAGAGGAAAGAACACAAGGAGTTAGCCACAAAAAATGAGCTGGGGCACATTTTGGATAACAATTTTGGCGACTCAGAGGGGTCATCTGCCTGCTAGATGAAAGTACCAGTAGACTGAAGCAGACCATTGGGCATGGACCCATCAAATATTCTATTTAGAACCCCAGTGACTTAGAATGTGAAAGGAGGAAGATGGAATATCACATGATGGAAGTAAGGACTACAAACATCTCTAGGGATAGCAAAGTGTGCCCAAAACACTTAGGAAAACAAAACTAACCTATAGCAAAACAATGTGCAAAGCACTTGGAGGAATGAAAATCTAATCTAATATTTACAAGGTGGTAAATTTCCCTCTAGAAGCAACGCTTGAGATAGATTCCATTGACTAGAATCTCCGATTTTCACCATCCAATGAGGCCAATTGGAAAGCATTGTTGTTCTTGCACTTCATGACCATGTATGGGCCACTCCAAATGGCATCAAATTTTGAATGCCTTCCCGGTTTTGCTCTATCCACATCCCATTTCAACACTAGATCTCCAACCTGAAAATATCTATCCTTGGCCTTCCTATCAAAGGTCTTTTTGATCAAAGCTTGATCCTTTTCCATTGCTTGGGATGCCTGATTTCTGACCTCCTGCAGCTCCATCAACTCTGCATATCTCACCTCCATGGGCTCAAACTCTAGCAACTCTAATTGCTTCATGAGTTCCAATGTTGGCAACTCAAGTGACATGGGCAAGATTGCCTCTCTTCCATAACAAGTTTGAATGGAGAGTTACCTGTGGATCTCTTGGGAGTTATCCTATCAGCCCATAAGGCTGATTTCAATTTGGTATGCCAAGACCTCTGATTCTCATCAAGAGTCCTCCTAATGATCCTCAACAAGTTCTTGTTTGTAGACTCGGCCTGGCCATTACCTTGAGGGTAATAGTTTGATGAAGTGCTTAGGTAGATCCCGTTCTTGACAGCCCACTCAGTCACCTTGGATCCAATGAATGCCAATGCATTATCTGAGATTATTGTAGCAGGTATACCAAATCTGGTCGCTATCCCCTCATAAAAGTCTAAGATGTTGGACTCATTTGCTTCTTTGAGTGCTACTGCTTCAGTCCATTTGGTGAAGTAGTCCGTGGCTGTCAAAATCCATTTGTGCCCTTGACTTGAATTGGGATTAATGACTCCAATGAAGTCCAAACCCCATTACATGAATGGCTGGTCAACTGAGATTAGATGCAATGGAAGGGCAGCAAGTCTCTCTTTTCCTGTGAAGAATGCACAATTCTTACACCTCTTAATCCATGCATAGCAATCACTGAAAATTTTAGGCCAATAATAACCAGCCTTCATGATTTTTAGAGCTGTCACTCTTGGTGCAAAATGACCACCAGCTGGTCCACCATGGAACTCTTCCAACACCCTATGAATCTAATTTGTGCTAATGCATCTCTCGGCCTCCATTCACATATTTCTTGAACAAAACTCCATCAACAATGGCATATGGGACAGCCTACAATCTGAAGTGTCTTCTTTGGGTCTTGTTCATCTCCAGGGGGCATAGGCCTGTGCTTAGGAAGTGTATAATACTTTGGGTCGAGCAAGGAGTGGGGGCAGCATTGTCTTCTTCTTGATTTCCACTTGGCTCATGGCTGTCCTGGATCATCAAACAACCTCTTCTTCATTGCATACTTCTTTTTACTTCCCTAAAACTAGCTGCTCACACAATCCTTTCCTCTTACTATCTTGGTGATCTTGATCTCAATGTCATACTCCATGACACGGGTGATCCAACCTGCCCTTTCCTCGTTCAAATCTTTGTTGAGGAGGAAGTCCTTAACCCTAGCATGTGAGACCAGCAACTGGACCTTGTTGTTCGAGACTAAATGCTTGAATTTCTTCAAGCTTCTGATTACTGCCAGCACATGCTTCTTAATAAAAGAGTACTTCACCTCATAGTCATCTAGGCTCTGGCTGAAGAAGGCAATTGGCTGCTCATCATTATCCTTGTTCTGCTGTACCAAAATGGCAGAAATAGTGTCATTACCTCCAAATGCATAGAGGATGAAATCCTTGGAGAAGTCCGGTTGATGAGAGTTGGTGCTTGAGAAATGGCTTCTTTGATTGCTTCAAAACTCTCCTTGCCTTCTGTTGTCCACTTGAAAGCCATGCTCTTCTTTAAAATTTTGGTGATGGGCTTGACAAGGGCTGCAAAATCTGGGACAAACCTCGAACAAAGTTTATCCTCCCAAGAAACTCAAAGGGCTTTCTTGTGGCTTGGCAATGGTAGTGCTCTTATGGCTTCACCCTCTCGGATCAATTGCTAATCCTTCTTTGGAGACAATATGGCCAAGGAGCTTTCCTTCATGTGCAAGAAAGATACACTTTCTAGGATTTAAAGACACTCCAAATCTCCTGCACCTCGTGAAAACTTGTCTCAAATGAGAGAGGTGGTCTGCTGCATTTTTGGAAAAAACAGTGATATCATCAAGGTAAATCAGGACCACGTTGTTAATCAAACCTTTGAATGCCATGTCCATTGCCCTTTGGAAGGTAGCACTAGCATTGGATAGCCCAAATGGCATTTTCCTGTATGCAAAAGTTCCCCATTTGGTTGTGAAGGCTGTCTTGAACTGGTTTTCCTCCTTCACCATAATCTGATTATAGCCTGAGTAGCCATCAAGTAGTGAAAACCTCTCAGAGCCAGCCACAACTTGCAAGATTTTCTCCATGAAAGGGAGTGGGTAATGGTCCTTGAGAGATGCTCTATTTAAGTCTCTAAAATCAACACACAATCTGATCTCCCCACTCTTATTTCTGACTGGAACCAAGTTGGCAACCCAACTAGAATGCTTGATTGGGAATATGATTCTTGACTCAATCAGCTTGTCTAATTATTTCCTCATGAGAGGCTCCATGTGTGGATTGACTGGTCTTTGTTTCTACCTGACAGGCTTAGTATTTGGATCCAATTCAATGGTATGCTGAGCTAAGTTGGGATTGAAACCTTTCAAATCTTTGTAGCTCCAAGAAAACACATCTGGAATTCTTGACACAGCTGCATGAATTCATACCTTTCTTGTTTAGTTGTCATCTTTCCAATTTGCAATGGTTTGTTCTCTTCTACCAAGATGGATACCAAATCCTCTCTCTTGACCTGAATGTTTGCTTTCTCCTTTCTAAACTGATCATTGGGATTAAAATGGACTCCAAAGTGATAAGTCACTTGGGCAGCTTGTTAGTTCTCGGCTATACCACTGGCCAGGTCACCATATTGCTTGTTCCAACTTTTCTTGATTCTTAGCCGAGAACTCGAACTTCTTCTGAGAAATGGATGATTTGCAATACATTCTCAAACATGTCCTCCAACACTTATCACTCTTCGCTTAAGATGGCACTTTTGAAGCACTTTATGGAAGAAAGTCTGAAACCCCCAATAAGTTGGGACAGTGTAGAGGATAGAGTGGTAATTGGACAGAAGATTCTCACGAGAGATGGAACAGCATAAGTTTGATTCGTGAAACGATTAAAGGAAGCAATGGATAGACAGAAGAGCTATGCGACCTTCAAAGCGGGTTGATAGAAAGTTTGAGCTTGGTGATAAGGTTTTTCTACGTGTTAAACCCGAGAAAGAGTTCTATAACTTTTGGCAAGGCTGCCCAGTTGTCACCACGATATGTGGGACCTTTAAATATCAAATAATCAATCCTGACTAGCTTATCGTTTAGCATTGCCACTGCTTTATCTCGTATGCATGATGTTTTCCATATTTCTTTGCTTAAGAAATACGTTTCAGATCTGTCACATGTTTTAAATTGGAATTCCTTACGGGTGACTTATGGCGACACCCTTTGATTGATGCATTAAGATTTACACTTGATTTCGCACGAGTTACCTTGGGACCGGATTAAGAACGTGGCCATGTTATAAGAAAATGCTTGGAGATTTGGGGTATCATGACACACACCTAGTTGGTTGGTGCAAGGTTGAACCAAGTATGTCCTCATATCCCTAATCTCGTGGGCATCCATATAACATTATCACCTTGTTAATCGCCTCCAGTGATTCAATTGTGAAAGGAAGGGTTAGCGATGGTCGATATAAGACATTCTATATAACATATGAATGGGGTGAAGGGCGTATTCAGTTGGCGAGTATGCGTTAAGGAATACGAGACATGAAAAAATATGTTTCAAATCTTTGGCCAAAGTATCGCAAAATTTGCTGATTGCGTTGTCTAATTCACCTAGTCTAAGGGATGAGATGCACTAGATGAATAATGGTAATGATTATTCGATTAGATTCCTTAGACAAACATTACAATCCCAGTTAGGGAAGAGAACCTTGATTGTTGTGTTAAATAAAAACACTAACTCTTTTTACTCATGAATAGATCGGTAGATTACCGAGTCATGGAATGAATAGATCGGAGGTATTAGAGTCATTACACTTGCACAGGTTATGTATTTGGATAAATGGTTATTTGAATTGTGAGTTCTAAATTATGTATTTAGAACTTTCAAGTCTTCATTATCAAAAAAAAAAAAAAATTGACTTGGAACTATTGTCACATAATGAGGATGTACCTTTCTGATTTAGTTGTCATCTTTCCAATTTGCAATGGTTTGTTCTCTTCTTCCAAGATGGATACCGAATCCTCTCTCTTGACTGAATGTTTGCTTTCTCCTTTCTAAACTGATCATTGGGATTAAAAATGGACTCCAAAGTGATAAGTCACTTGGGCAGCTTGTTAGTTCTCAGCTATACCACCTGGTCACCATATTGCAGTTCCAACTTTTCTTGATTCTTAGCTGAGAACTCAGCTTCTTCTTACAAGAAATGGATGATTTCGCTTGGCCATTCTCAAACACTTGCCAACCGACATTGTTATCGCGGCCTTTGAAGGCCTCACAATCACGTGGATGTTTGGTTGTACCTTGTCTTTTTGAATGCTTTCCACAATGTCAAAGGATGCCCCTACTGCTGCAATCCTATCAGCAGCTTGATTCTCTTTCCTAGGAATGGATTTGATGCCAAAACCATCAAAATCTTCCATGAGGTCCCACACCCTGTTCTTGTAGCACCTGAGTAGATCATTCTTGGCAGCATGTTGTTCCTTGACCTGATTTACAATCAATTCACTGTCACCAAAGACTTGCAAGTTCTTTATTTTCTTCTTGATTGCCCAATGCATCCCTTGCACCAAGGCTTCATATTCAACAATGTTATTAGAGCATGCAAACTGAAATCTAAAAGCTGAATAGTACTTTACTCCTTGAGGTGAAACAAGCATGGCTCCACCTCCAGCACCTTGTCTACTCCTTGATCCATCAAAAAATAGCTGCCATACCTCATTGTCATCTTCATGGTTTGGCTTGGTGATGCTAGGAATAGGCTGATTTTCTTCGTGTATGCAATAGACCCCTAGCTCAGATTCTTCCACTTCTTGATAAGGATCAAAAGCATGTACCTTGTTTTCCCATTCATCAAGAGTTAGATCCGGGATGCTTCCAACCTTGGTGTCAGCTTCATCGGTGCTTGGGTGGTCTTCTTGATCAAATGCTGAACAATTGGCGTTGATCTGACTTGGAGTGTAAGGCTCAATGTGGAAGTTTGCAATAGGTTCAGACCTGATTGTAGCCTTAGTTCCATACCTCGTTCTGAATAGCATGTGTGACCAATCAGCAGACAAATATCCCCCAATCTTGGCTGTGAAGTCCCTTGACAAGCATAGGGAAAAGAGTGGTGGAAGGTCTATGACTGATACATCTTGTAAAACAACAACATTTGGACATGCATGCAAGGTAAGACTCAAGTTTCTAATCACCCCAACTGTTGTTACTGCTGTCCCATCTAGCTGCACTACCCCTTTGGATATGGTTTCATACTGGAGCCCTAGCTAATCAACTATTTGTTTAGGCATCACTGAGCTACTTGCCCCGGAATCTATCATGCAATTGTGCACTAACTGATTTCCAATGATTAATGAAACATAGAAAGGAGGGGCTTCAACATTTACCTTGCTGTCCTCCATGATTTCCCTCAGGCTGGGCAGCATTTGTGAGCACTTTCTCTTGCATCTGAACTTGCTGATTCAAAGTTGGCCAGTCCTTCATGGTAGCTTGTAACAAGTCTCTTTGGCCTGGGATAGATAGGGATTCCCACATTGATATATTAACATTTGTCTTCTTCATCTGATCAATGATACTGAATGGTGATGAAGGATCTCTTTGTTGTCCCTTTGCTTGTACATTCACTCCTTGCACGTGGGTAGCAATAACTGGTATTTGAGTTGGTCTAGGAGCTGTTCTTGGCTGCCCTTGTGCATTTGAAATTGGATTTTGCTTGCCAACCATTTGTGGAGCCATGGAAGGTTGTGGATTGGTTGGAGCTAATGGCTGTTCTTCACCCAAATTCCTTCTTTTTGACCTTGTGTTGGCTGCAACACCTTGAGAAACTACTTGATTCATGCCACAAAAATCTTCTGCTTGCCAGTTTACCAATGTGGTGTCATTTGGGGCTGATTGCTGTTGGAATGTTTCTTGTTGTTGGTTGTTTCCTTGACTGCCTTCACCCTCCACACCAGTAGTTGTCACCATTAATGCTTGATTCAAAGCACCATTGAAGCACATAGATTGGTTATGAGGTTCATTGCATGGAAAACACCAATCATACTCTTGAGCAACGTTGTTTTGTGTTGGCACCAATGCCTTAGAGGCAGATATGGCATTAGGATTATAGGGCTGAAATGGTCTATTGGCAGGAGGCCTTGTTTGATTTACATTTGCAGCTAGATTAGGAGGTCTTTGTGGTTGGTATGGCTGCCTATTAGGCTGAGCTTGGGGCTGGTAAGAAGGTCTAAAACCTTGGGCTTGTTGCCTTTTGAGAGTAACCAGCTCATTGCCTAGGTTTTGCAATTGCTTCATGACTTCTTGAAGCTCATTTGGGGCACTTGGAGATGAAGTAGAAGCTTCATTTGAACTCTGATTTCTAGGAGTGGGAGAAGGAGCCAAATTAGGTGCTTGATTGGTATTTGGACTCTCTAAACTTGGAAACAATGGCATGGGAGGTCTAGGGGCTAGTTTGCCAGCTTGGATCAAACAATTTTCAGCCCTAATGGCAATGTTATAAGCCATAGGGATAGTTATGCCTCCCATGGACTGAATCAACATAGAAATATCAGAATTTAGAGCTTTGAGATAATAGAGAAAAGAACCTTCTGTTGTTGGCCTAACTGCCACTGGAATTCTCTCCCAAGTCTTTTGAAATCTGAAGTTGAAATTGGTTAGTTGTTCATTGGGAGCTTTATTGATGGTTGTCAGCTGCTCCAAAAGAGACAAGTTGTCTCCCTTCTCTCCAAATTGCTCATGAAGTGCTATACACAGCTGATTCCAATTTGTGATAGAACCAGCTCCAAGGCTTCTAAACCATTGCAATGCTTTCCCCTTGAATGAAGATGCCAACAACTTGACAGCCACTTGCATCTCATTGATTTCATGAATTACACAAAGGTTAGCAATATCCTTAACATGATCACCTGGAGTAGTCTAATTTTCTCTAGTGAAGTATGGAATGTTCTTCAAGGCTGCAATAGGAATTGGATGTTGTGCATTGAGGGCAAGTGGGCTGCTGCCTGTGAAGTTGACATAGGGGTTGTTTTGCACCATTCTAATTGGTCTTAAAACCCTTGTTGACTGAATGAAAGGCCTACCAGGTGGAGGAGTTGAGAGAGTTCTATTTGGTGGAGATGGAGACCTTTGAATCCTTCTTCCACTTTGCCTTACTCTTGGAGATAACTGCAGATATTCAAACAACACCTCTTCTTCTCCAGCTCTTGACCTTGTAGTGATTCTTCTCATGAGTTTTCAGGCCTGCACTGCTGAAACCAGTTGATTCTTCCCCTTTGGAGTCACCAGATATGCAAATTATAGCTCTTTTCAAGCAAGAAAATTGCAGTAGATGCACATCAACTTTGCTGCAGTAAAAATGAGACCTCTAAGGTCCCACCGGGCATGCCAAAACTGTTGTTGCAAATCAGCAGCACCCCTGGATGCAAATCAAGGTTCTAAATGATGTTTAGAGCATCCAGTGTGATTGCACAACATGGAAACCTCTCTCCAAGTGTGGGACTTGTGAAAATGAGAGAGGAATCTCTAGAATAGAGGCTGGTTCCTCAAACTCCTCTGATTTAGATCTATATTTTGCACAACTACAGAGGTTCTAATCCTAATTCTACCCTAGATTGCAAGGAGACAGGGATAAAAATGCAAAAATGAAACTAAACTAAAGATGGTGATGCACCAAAAGGAGTGGTGAAACATTTTTTGCCATGTAAATAGACACAAATTCATGAAATGCAACAAGGGAAAACATACACAAGCTGATAGATGTAATTAGAGGTCTTAAAATGAAGTAAAAAAATACAAACAGAGGACTGAAAGCATTCACAGAGTTTACACTGTCAATTCCATGTAAAAATCTCTTGCATTCCACCATCAAAGAGGTATAAACTTGTTACAAACTGTGAAAAAGGTCTGATTCTTACAACTATCACTTGCTGGAGGTGAAAGAAGAATTTTGCAATGCCAAAAAGTGTTCAACCATGAAGAAATGAGCCAAATCTGGCTTTTACAGTGCATGGGTCGAGCCCAGGGGAGAGAAAACGTAAAAAATGTGGGAGCCCATTCCTCATTGATGGAAAATGCATTAAAATAGCATGGAGGACCATACAAACCCATACCCTATCATTTTTGACCATATTAGAGAAGAATGCGACCCATTCTGTATTAAATTTGGTTGTTGAAATGTCATTTCGGCCATGGACACGTGCCAAAACCGTTTTTGAATTTTCTTTGTCCAAACTAAACCAAAATTAGAAATTGACCATGGAATCATGTAGAGAATTTTAACATCTTTCCAATGATATAAAGAATGTAAAAATCTAAGCTCTGGATCAAAATATATGATCGTTTGAAGATTTAGGGCAAAAACGGCCCAAAAACGGATCGGCGGGAAAAAATTTCAAATTTTACCTCTTTTTTGTCTTTGGAAATTTTTCAAAAATTCCCCGCGCTCCACTGGTTGGATGCCACATGGCAAGCTCTGATTCATCATGCAATTCTCTCTCCTTTCTTCTCCGCGGGTTTTTCTTTGAAAATTTGACCTTTTTATACTTTGGGAAAATTTCCCATTTTCTCCCCGCGCCCCTTTGATCCACGAAGACACGTGGCTCACTGCCATTGGACGTGGGCTATGCGGGCTGGTTTTGGCCTTTGAAACTTTTACAAAAACTTAGCAAAAATTTCCATTTCGCCCCGACGCCCGTGAGCCTCCCTCAACATGTGTCGAGTTTTGTTATAAGCGATCGGATAACCCCTACAAAATTTTCAGTGATTTTGCATTATGGCCTCTTTTAAAGAGAATCGGGTTTTGGTGTTACCACATGATTTGACATAAGTTTTAACATGCTTTATGTCTTGTATCTTCCGAAACCCGAAACCTACCTCATATTGTGAAAATCAGGTTTTCGGACATCCAACGCATCGGAACATACCTAAGTTAAAACCTGCTTTGTGTCGTCTGACTTCCGAAACCCGAGACCCGCCTTGTATTGAGAAAATCCTTTGTATTCGGGTTTTCGGAACCCCAAAGCATCGGAACATCCATGATCCAAAACATGTTTTATGCTCCATGCTTTCCGATTCCCGAAGTCCGCTCAATCCTTTGTATTCGGGTTTTCGGGGCTATGTAGCATCTAAGCACCTCATGCTTTATGCATCATGTTTTCCGAAACCCGAAACCCGAATTGCACTAAATCTCCTCGTGTCGGGTTTTCGGACCCCTCCAACATGCTGACATGGCATTCATGCCGAGTGGTCGGTGAGTTGGCACGTGCCGAGCTGAAGTGTATTAATTGCCATTTTCTTATAAATACGCGGATTTCCACGTCATTCTTACCATTCATATTTTTAATTCGTGGATTATTCGCGCATGCTCTTCCGTTTTCAAAACCCGCAAACTCGCATTGCCCGATTGGATCGTTTGTTTTCGATCTTACATTTCTCGAATTGAAGGTATTTTTCTTTCCTTCTTTATTCTTGATTTTTATGGATCGATTGCGCGTATTTTCTTCCCAATTTCTTGCCAGTTGTTGAAGGTTTTCTTTCCTTCTTCTTTCTGTGTTGTTTTGGAAAGGGTTTTGGGTTTTTAGGGTTTATCTCTTTTTGAGACTATCAATTGGTGTTGTTTCTTCCAAATTCTAATTATATGCATGATGCATGGGTAACAAAAAAAAAAAAAGGAAGTTGTATATTTGGAATTCAAGAAAGACTCTGTTTTTGCTTCTCGGATTTTGAAGATTGTTTTGCAGAGTCAAAGGTCCGAAGTATATTGGAAGCTTGAAGTGTCGGGGTTTCTCAAAGTTCCGACCTCAAAAGCAAGTGCCGGGTATCTCTGAGTTTCCGTCATTAACAACAGTGGGTGCCGGGTTTCCTCCCGTTTCCGCCATTGTGTGGGTGGGTTTCCTCCGTTTCCGCCATTGACGTGGTGTGCCGGGTATCTCGAGTTTCCGTCATCAAAAGCAAGTGTCGGGCTTTGCCAAAGTTCCGACATATCAAACTTGTCGGGTTCTCAGGGTTTTCCGACATCCTCTTCTGTGTCGGACTTTTCTATTCTTCCAGCGTATTCAGTCAATCGGGATTTTCAGTATAGACAACATCTCCTAAGTTTCAAGCCTTTCTCCCTCCAACATTCTTCATGTCGGACCCTGGTCCATCTCACGAGAAGGCCGAGAAGTCTAGCAGAATGAAGTACAAATTTAAGAAGCCAGAATCCCCATCATATATTGATTGCAATTATGATATCAGGGATACTGAACTTGGCAATATAGATATGGATGACTTCTGGAATAGGGTGAAGAGTTCTTCTCAGACCCCATGGATGAAAGCTTTAGCTAACAGTGGCTTGCCCCTTGCAGCAGGCTTTCCCATATCCGCCCAATGTCCAGAATTGGTTTTGGCTTGTGCATCTAGTTACGACTCGGCTTCTCGTTCTGTGAGGAATCAGGATGGTGAGGTAGTCATCAAACTAGATGGAGCTTATTTTGATGATCTCCTGAAACTACCTAATTTCGAGGAGTATGGGGACCTAAACATCAAGTCGGCTCAGAAGGCCTGGGACAGTAATCAGGAAAATTGCATTAAGGATGTCAACAAGAAGTTCCTGGTCAAGGCTAAACCAGCAGTATCTAGATTTCCAAGGACTATCCCTAGATGTGATTTCATACAAGAAATCAATGATATTATCACCCTGCTGAGCCGGGTTTTTGGCTTGCCGGAATCAAATTTATTTCATGGATGGATGTATCAGTTTATGGTAACCATCAAGAAGAATCAGCAAGGGATTGACTGGGGGACCCTTATCAGCGATGAAATTGATTCTCAGATGATGACGGTCTTATCAACCGGAAAGTTTTATATGTTTTCATATGTGGCTTATGCAGCGGCCGGGATGAGGAACTATCCCGGACTGGATACTAAGGGAAGCAGAATGACAAACCCAGTTTATAAATATTTCCCTCAATTGACCAAGAAGGGGTCCAAAGAGCATTTTAGAAGGGTAAATGATGCCTTCTTCTACGAGAATATCTGTCGGCTGAACCCAAGGAACTAAGAAAGACAAGAGTCTCAGACGAGGCTTGGACTGAAGTATCTAAATGGGGGTGTATCTTCTTGCAATTCAAGAAGTTTACATATCTTCGAACAGTCATGTACTCGGGAGAGCCTTTCCATCTGCCTCGCTATCCAGGGGATAGATTGATATTGATAGAATTGGTCAGACAACTGTTGGATTTTCACAAATTCCAACAAAGCAAGCATAAGGCAGCAGTATCCTTCCCAATTTCTATTGGGAGATATACTTGCTCGACAGTGGCAAAGGCCAAAAATGTTGAATGTGAACTTCAGGAAAAATTAAAGAAGCATATGAAGTCTCGGGATGGTTTTGACATCCGAGGAGTGCTTAGAGCCTATGGAGCCCAACATCTGCACAGGCCCGACATTGAGGATATATGGGTTGATCTGCGTAACGAAGTTGCGGTTCGCAGAAAAGATAATAGTAGGTTGACTATTAATGAGATTCAGACGCTGGAGCTTTCTGATTTGCCAGATGGCACGACTGACAATGAAAGTGTGTTGGATATGTCCTATGATGGGCTTAATGAAGATCGATACGTTTTCCCACCTATTGATTGGTCGGCCAGCGAAAAAGCCTCTATCACAGATAGGTCGGCTCTCATTCTTGCTCGCACCAAAAAATGGCTCTCCTCTTGGGGCATGAATTTTAAAGATGACAAGTTTCCCAAGTTGGCTGCTTCGGAGGTGGGGCCCTCCCAAAAGAAAAAGGACAAAGAATCTCTGGGGGGCCTATAAAAATCAGGATTCCCAAGAAGAGGAAAGAAAGACAAATCTCTTCAATTGTTTCTCCAGCTGAAACGGTGGTTGTGCCAGAATCACCAACACCACCAGAAATAGGAAATTAATTTGGAAGAAGGAGGAAGCCAGCTTCTGTCTTCACCATTTGCTGATTGCTCAACTGGAGAGACCTTATCTCTTGCATTCAAGGCTTTGGAGTCGAATCTGCACCTCCCCTCCCTCATGCCACTTCTACCTCCTCATTCCCCATCCACTTCTTCACGCATGGCCGGTATTTTCTCTGGACTCTCACCCCTCTCTGCTGGAACCCAAGTGATCACCAGCACGCCCCAACCTGTACCTCTCTTTGTTGCATCTACTACCACGTTGGCTGTTGTTCCCCCTCCAATAGTAGAATCTTCTCCCCTTGAGAGTAGAATACCAGTTACTACAACATTGGCAATTTCCTCTGATACGCCACAATGGCTACTCGAGCAAACTCCGAGGAAGAGGAAAGTAATTGTACCCCTACCAGCCTTTGATTTCAGCTCACTCAAGGCTCCTACTGCAAAGTCGGCCAAGAAGCCCAAAACAGTTTCAAGGGTTTTGGTAGATGCTTCAGGAGATAAGTTCGCAGAGATTGCCACTCCCTCGGCTGACAAAACTAGAGAGGATATAACAGCTTCTGATTATCAGATAACCAAGGTGGCTCTAGGGAAAGTGACAGCAGAAGGAGCGCAACAAGATGCACGGGCTTCCATAGACGTGCTGTGCCAAAAGTTGAAAGAAACAAAGGACAGCAGAAATGAGCTTAAGGAAAAAGTGGAGCAGTTGACAGAGGTTTTGATTAAACTCTCAACACCCCTGGAATCCATACCATCTTCTTCTGTATCTGCCGGATTCGATTTCTCATCGGTGCCTACGATTGAGAAGATTGCTAAAAAAGGAAGGGTGGTTGATGAATGGATCCAAAAGTTGCTCCAACAGGGGAAGGAAGTAATTCAAGACGTGGTGAAGGTTCATAAGTCTTTGGGAGAGATTCAGAAGGAAGGAGAGAAGATGGATGAGGAATTCACTGAAGAAATTGGACAGCTTGATTTGACTTGTGAAGCTCTCCAAGTGCTAAAGCAAATACCAGCACATCTCTTGGTAGAAGAAGGCGTTCTTCCACATACAGATAAACACTTCCAGCTGACCAAGGCCATCAAGTTCAGAGTAAAGATTCTCAACGAAGCCTGCAGCAAGTTGAGAGAATCAAGGGATAAATTGATCGATGGGAAAAGTGATCTGGAAGAAGAATTGCTAAAGATTTGTCCAAAGGTGTCAGTTGGGAACTCAGGTATCCTATCAGCAGATGATCTCTTCAAACAAGTCCAAGAATCTGTTCAGCATGAACCTGTACACGGATTTGACCTTGAAGTCATTAGTCAGTTTGTAAGGATAGAGCATACTTTGGAGGCCTTAAGAAAGCTCAGCAAAGGATTGAAGAAACTTCCCGGCACTGCCAGCGATGTTCATGAGACCTGCGAAATGTGGAATGATCATTCCACTGCACCTGATGAAAATGAAATGCAAGGCATTATTCGGAAATTCCAGGAGTTTCGGAACAAACAGTCTCAGCTGGAGGAAGAGAAAGAAGAAGAAGCAAAGGATGATGATTCGGATTAAGTCCCAACGTCCCATGTCATTTCTATTTTTAGATTGACATGTCTTTTTTATTTCCGTTTTGTCATATTTTTGATTCATGTTTGACTTGATCTCCTGCGTGAGAGTCATGCAAAACTGAACTCCAGTTAACATGCTACTTTTTAGGATCTGTCCTGTTTTATCTCTAGTTCCTTTTGTTATAAATAAGGGATGCCTGTGCATTCAAAAGGGTCGAGAATTTTTGGAATATTGAGGGGCTATTGGAAAGGAGAAAAACTTTGTGTTTTCTTTCAATCATTTTGAAGAATAGAAGTTGATATTGTTTTACAGACTTTGTGTTGTGAAATATATCTTATTTAAGACAGTGTTCTTATGTTCATGATCTTAAAGCTATTCTTTGCATAGAATCTCAGTGTTTATAATTATCTCGGACATTATATCTGTGATCTAAAACTCGTATGATTATTTCGTGCTCTGTGTTTACTCGAAAGAAAATACGTTTCTCCCATTTCTTTTCTACTGTGCTTCTTTCACTATAACAGTTTCTAACCTATTTCATTTACGAAAGCAATATCATTGAATCGTGTGAATGTGGATTTCGGGATTTCATCCCAACCCCCAATGGTTAGATTAGTGTGAATATTGTATATATTATTTACCGTGTTTTAGATTAGCAATAAACAGGCAGCCTCACCTGTCTTTGAGGAGGGATTTAATCCCATGTACTGTGGTTGAACCTCATATTTTGGTTTGACAAAATATCCAACCAACAGTTTTTGGCGACTCCGCTGGGGAATACGGATCAATAGTATAAAGCTTATCCTCTCGGTGTCTGGCGACTCCATATTTGCCTTATTTTTAATAAGATCTCCTTTCAGTTCAAGCTGGCCAGGAAGATCTTCACTCGGTCTCGCCGAGCTCAAGGTGAAATTGATCCACTCTTCGAGTTACTGCAACAGCACAATTTCAGCCTTTCTCCCAACAGCGTTGTTTCTAACCGAACCAGAAGTTCTTCACCTGTTCGGAGAAACCGGATCCCTGAAGAACGGGAAGCATCTGCAACTTGTCGTGCACTACTCTTGTCTGATACTCGGATCCCTGTACGCACTCTTTTCAGAAGGATGGCGGTTCAACCTGTGCCTTGGGGTGCAGTTATTGGTCCTCTTTCCTTGACTCCTCCATTGAATGAGTTACCACGTGGATCTCGTAAAAATATTCCCAAGTTCAATGGAGATGGGAAGCAGCATCCTGATGAGCACATTGCATCTTTCTTTGTTGCATGCGGTGTCCTCGGAGTAGCCCACGAAGATGTCTCCGTCCGACTCTTCGTTGAAACGTTGCAGGGTGTAGCAGCCGAATGGTTTTATCACCTCCCGAATGCATGCATCCCAAACTGGGCTACCATGCGGACTAAGTTCGAAGCACGTTTCAAACCAGCTGAAGATTCCCATGCTTTGTTAGCTCAGCTCACGCATATGAAGAAGGAATCGCATGAACCTATGCGGGAATTCGTGGCAAAGTTCAACAAGCTGATCCGGAAGATTCCAGAAATAGCTGTACCTACTCTGGAAAACCAAAAATGCTTCTTCATCAATGCTCAACCTCCTGATATAAGCTTTTTATTAAGAAGGTCGGTTATCCCAGATTTGGCTACTGCTCAGTCAACAGCTACTGAAATAGAGGATGATCTCATCTTGGCCGGAAGGATCAAGAAAGACATACCCAAACTCAAAAATCAAGGTTCTTCTCAAGGTAACACAGATCCTATGTTTCAAAAAATGGCTAATGATTTGATTGCTTTAAAGAAGCAAATGTCCCAGCAGGTGAACAATGTTCCATATCGGGATATACCTAGGCGGAATTTCAATAATAACAATGGTGCACCTGTCAGAGATAGGCCACGGTTAACTCCTGCTCAACCGAGACTAGCAATTGAAGCTCCTCCCGTCAATGCAGCAGTGGAAATACTTGATGAAGAAGATGAACCAGAAGAACAAGAATCCCATGAGGCTTTCGAAGCTTCAGGATATGCTGATGAGTCTTATGATGAGTCAGCTGGCGACTCCAGCATTGGGTATTTGGAATATGATGAAGATGAATGTGCGCCAGATGGTCAGTCATTTGCTGTCTTCACTCGGTCCCAATCTCAGAACCCCAGAAAACCTCTTGAAAGCACTAAGGAGAAGAATAAGGAACCTCCTGTATCCATAGTTAAGAGGGGTACCCCTATTTCGGTGCAAACTGAAAGAGAGGTTACCAAAAAAGCAGCTACTCCTTTTTCTCCTTCTCCTAAGATCAGTGCCCCAGCACAAGCTCATGTAATTAGATCTGAGCCTACCATCATTCCTTCTTATACTACTTTTGACATTATTGATCATGCAAAGAGAACCAAAATTCAAATGTCGAAGCGAGAATACCTTCAGTCGAATCCTGAACAGTTTGAAAAGCTGGCCAAGTTCATCAGGAGTAAAGCGGCCGTTCCATCACCTTCAAAGGTCTCCTTCCAAATCCTACTCAACCCACACCTCAGAATAATCTGACCTCTGCTTCTTCCTCAGGAAAGATTGAACCATTTTATTTGTCTCTACTTATAAATGGGTTTAAACTCAGCAATTGCATCATCGACTCAGGGGCCTCTGATAATGTTATGCCCGCAAAAGTGGCCCATGCCCTTGGACTTACTTTGACTAAGTCATATGGACGGTGCTATTCTATGGAAACTAAACAAGTCCCTTTGATAGGTCAAATCAAAGATGCACAGTTTGCATTTGTTGCCTTTCCTGAGAAGAGAGTGAAAATGACTATTCTGGTTGCTGACATTCCTGCGGCTTACGGTATCCTCTTGGGTAGAGGATTTTGTAAAGATGTCGGAGGAGAGATTAGTATGGATTGGACCAAAGCCAAGATCCCAGTCAAAGGGGTTCAACAGGTTCTTCATCCTGAACCGCAGGCAAAGTATTTGGTGACCAAATCAGATGATCCTAAGGCTCAGATTCTTTTCGAAGATGCTAGCTTCGGGAATTATTTCATGACTTCAGAGATACCAATTGTAGATGTTGAAGAGGAAGATCCCAATGCTATTTGGGCGCTCGAATTTGATGGTAGCTGCTCAACCTCTGGATCAGGCGCTGGTGTTGTTCTCATATCTCCTAGCTCCGAGATTTTCCCATCAGCTTACAAGTTGCAATTTGATAATACTAATAACACGGCCGAATATGAAGCCTTGTTATTAGGATTAGAATGGCAGACAGAAGGGAATCAGAAATCTCAAGGTTCAGGGAGATGCGGAGCTGATTGTTAATCAGGTCAGGGGTATATATCAGGTGAAAAATGATCGGTTGAAACATTACCGGAATAAAGTGTGGGATAGTATAGAATGCTTTGATGCATTTTCTATTAAGGCAGTTTTAAGAGATTATAATGACAAGGCTGATTCTTTGGCCGTATCTGCATCTCTTCTTCTTCCTCATCCTCAGTTCAAGCAAGATACATACTCTATTGAGATTGTATATCGTCCTAGTATCCCAGATAATGCAACTCATTGGCAAGTGTTCAATGATGATCGACAGGTGTTGGCTTTTCTAGAAAAGGCTGACAATTTCAGTGAGTTATATTTTGAAGGTTCAGAATCAGCCTTTCGTGAAACTATTTCAGATCCATATCAGGAGGTTGATGGTGAATATATCCAGCTGAAAGGCAACAAGATACCCAAAGGTTTGGTTTCTTTGGAGGGCTTGTTTGATAAGCATGATCGTTTTATCCAAAACAAAAGGCAAGTCGAAGGAGCTTCTTCCTCTGAAGTAGATCAAATCAATCTAGGTTCATCTGATCAACCTCGGATGGTGAATATCGGTAAATGTTGTTCTCCTGAAGAGAAGGTGAGATTTACTTTGCTTTTGAAGAAATACATCGATGTGTTGGCCTGGTCTTATGCAGATTTGAAATCTTTTAAGCCCAAAGATGTTCTGCACAGTATTCCTCTGAAGCCTGATGTGAAGCCGTATAGACAAAAGCAAAGGCATTACAATCCCAAGATCTCAGGAACTATTCTGGCAGAAATTCAGAAGATGTTAGATGCCAGAATTATTTTCCCAATCCATCACTCCACTTGGATTGCAAACATTGTTCCTGTCAGAAAGAAGAATGGCGAGATCCGGATTTGTGTTGACTTTCGGAACTTGAATCAGTCCTCGCTGAAGGATAACTATCCCTTGCCTATCATGGACCAGGTATTACAAACTGTTACTGGATCAGAAATGTTATCCATGCTCGACGGGTTTTCGGGATATAATCAAGTCGAGGTAACCACAGAAGATCAACACAAGACAGCTTTCACGACCCCATGGGGTACCTTTGCTTACAGGAGGATGCCTTTCGGCTTGATCAACGCCGGAGCCACTTTTCAGAGAGCTATGGACTTGGCATTCAGAGATCTGATGGGCAAGGTCATAGTTGTGTATTTGGATGACTTGACCGTTTTCTCTAAAAAATGGAGTGATCATTATGATCATTTAGAACAAGTACTTTTGAGATGCAGGCGTCATGGGATTTCATTGAATCCCAAGAAGTCCATGTTCGGGGTGACCGAAGGAAAGCTGCTGGGTCATATTGTGACTAAAGAAGGAACTAAAATTGACCCAGAGAGGGTAAAGGCCATTCAGAGTCTTACCTTACCCACAAGTAAAACCGGAGTTCATTCTTTCTTCGGAAAAGTTAATTTCTTGAGAAGATTTGTACCTGATTTCGCTGACAAAACCAAGGATATCCTTGGAATGATGAAAGGCAAAGTCCCATTCAGATGGAGTGCAGAAGGGAAGCTTTCATTTGAAGAAATCAAAAGGGCAGTTGCTGCGCTCCTATCTTAGTATGTCCAGACTTCAAGAAAGATTTCATCATGTATAGCTATGCTTCTGCTCACACAGTGTCAGCCATCCTGATGCAGGAAAATGGGGAAGGCATTGAAGCTCCCATCGCATTCATGAGCTGTCCGTTGAAGGAGCATGAATTGAAGATGTCACAGATTGAAAAACATGCTTATGCGGTGGTGCGAGCGGTAAAACATTTCAGGTACTATGTGCTGAATTCCCATACTCGCGTTCTCGTTCCTGATACTGCTGTTAAATCCATTCTGACTCAACAAGAGCTGGGAAGTCAACGAGGTACTTGGATAGCTAAAGTTCAGGAGTACGATTTAGACATCAGGCCTACCAAGTTGGTACGAGGAAGGGGCCTGTGCCAATTAATTGCAGAAAATCATGCCGAAGCAGAGTATGAAAAGACTCAAGACACCTCTTCAGAGCTGCCCATGGTGCTTTTTGTAAGTACGACCGATGAATGGTACACGGACATTGCTTTCTTCCTAACTTATGGTGAATGCCCTCCGCATTTAAATCAAAAGGAGAAGAGGACCGTCAAGCTGAGATCTGCGAAATACCTTTTGTGGAATAATGCAATATACAAGAAAGGTATAGATGGTGTTTTCTTGCGTTGTGTTGATAAATCACAACAGGAAAAGTTATTAGAATCCTTTCATAGCCTAGCATGCGGAGGACATTTTTCATCCTCTGTAACAGCGTATAAGATCTTACGGGCTAGGTATTATTGGCCTACTCTTTTCCGGGACTCAGCAGAATGGGTGTCTAAATGTGAAGCTTGTCAACATTTCGTTGGTCGTCCCAAGCTAGCAGCTCTTCCTCTGAAACCTGTAGTGATTGAAGAACCTTTTCGCCAATGGGGGATTGATTTTATCGGAACATTGAATCCTGCTTCCAGTGCTGGACACAACTATGTGCTGACTGCTACAGATTATTTTACCAAGTGGGTAGAAGCTGTACCAATCAAGCAAGCGACTTCTGAAGCTGTTTGCAAGTTCCTGAAAGAAAACATAATCGTCAGATTTGGTGTGCCTCATAAGATTGTAGCGGATAATGCCTCTAACTTCTCGTCACATGAATTAACAGAATTCTGCTATGGATTCGGCATTACTCTGGCTCATTCATCTGACTATTATCCCCAGGGCAATGGGCAAGCTGAGTCCAGCAATAAGAATCTGGTTACTATAATCAGGAAACTAGTGGATGAAAATCAGAGGACATGGCACAAAGCATTGTATGATGCGTTGTGGGCTGATCGGATCACTCCAAAGCGAGCCATAGGGATGTCTCCTTTTCAATTGCTATACGGGATTGATGCTGAAATTCCTATCTCAGTAGAATTGCCGGCCTTGCAGTTGGCGAAAGCGGTTGAAGATGTAGCTTTTCAGAATTCTATCGAAAAGAGGGTTATGTACCTAACCAGGCTAGAAGAAGAGTGAATCAAGGTGGTTGATCGTATATCAGATCATCAGAGCAGGGTGAAGAAGATTTTTGATAAAAAATCAAAGCAGCGTAACTTCAGATTGGAGACTGGTGTTGCTTTGGGATAAAAGGAGAGAACAGAAAGGAATGCATGGAAAGTTTGATTCTTTATGGAAAGGACCTTTCAAGATCCACGAGTTGAATGGTGAAAATAGTTTCCTTCTATCATATCTAGATGGAGGGTTACTCCCTTTTCCTTTCAGTGGACAACATCTAAAGTTGTTCCACCATTAATGCAAGATGCTCTCTTGCATTGTACATATTTTGCTTTTTGTTGTGTGTTTGCTTTTGGTTTTCTTTCTTTCTTTCTTTCTTCATTTTGTTTTGTTTTGGTTTTCTTCTTGACCCCGTAGCCTAATGAATAAGACCAGAGATTCTGAGTTCTCTTCCTTTGGTATTACAAAGAAAGTCCCCAACTGGAGCCAGCTGTTATCCCGTTTTGAGTTCACGACAAAACGATCGGATAACCCCTACGAAATTTTCGAAGTGATTTTGCATTATGGCCTCTTTTAAAGAGAATCGGGTTTTCGGGTGTTACCAACAGTTTGACATAAGTTTTAACATGCTTTATGTCTTGTATCTTCCGAAACCCGAAACCTACCTCATATTGTGAAAATCGGGTTTTCGGACATCCAACGCATCGGAACATACCTAAGTTAAAACCTGCTTTTTGTGTCGTCTGACTTCCGAAACCCGAGACCCGCCTTGTATTGAGAAAATCCTTTGTATTCGGGTTTTCGGAACCCCAAAGCATCGGAACATCCATGATCCAAAACATGTTTTATGCTCCATGCTTTCCGATTCCCGAAGTCCGCTCAATCCTTTGTATTCGGGTTTTCGGGGCTATGTAGCATCTAAGCACCTCATGCTTTATGCATCATGTTTTCCGAAACCCGAAACCGAATTGCACTAAATCTCCTCGTGTCGGGTTTTGGACCCCTCGACATCTTGACATGGCATTCATGCCGAGTGGTCGGTGAGTTGGCACGTCTTGAGAGCTGAAGTGTATTAATTGCCATTTTCTTATAAATACGCGGATTTCCACGTCATTCTTACCATTCATATTTTTAATTCGTGGATTATTCGCGTGCTTTGCTCTTCCATTTTCAAAACCCGAAAACTCATCTTGCCCGATTGGATCATTTGTTTTTGATCTTACATTTCTCGAATTGAAGGTATTGTTCTTTCCCTTCTTTATTCTTGATTTTTATGGATCGATTGCGCGTATTTTCTTCCCAATTTCTTGCCAGTTGTTGAAGGTTTTCTTTCCTTCTTCTTTCTGTGTTGTTTTGGAAAGGGTTTTGGGTTTTTAGGGTTTATCTCTTTTTGAGACTATCAATTGGTGTTGTTTCTTCCAAATTCTAATTATATGCATGATGCATGGGTAACAAAAAAGAAAAAGGAAGTTGTATGTTTGGAATTCAAGAAAGACTCTGTTTTTGCTTCTCGGTTTTTGAAGACTGTTTTGCAGATTCAAAGGTCCGAAGTATATTGGAAGCTTGAAGTGTCGGGGTTTCTCAGCGTTCCGACCTCAAAGCAAGTGCTTAGGGTATCTCGAGTTTCGTCATTAAAGTGATGGTGCGGGTTTCCTCCGTTTCCGCCATTGGCATGGGTGCGGTTTCCTCCCGTTTCCACCATTAACAATGGGTGCCGGGTTTCCTCCCATTTCCGCCATTGACGGGTGAGTGCGGGTTTCTCGTTTCCGCCAATTTCAGTGAGTGTCGGGATTTGCCAAAGTTCCGACATATCAAACTTGTCGGGTTCTCAGGGTTTTCCGACATCCTCTTCTGTTCCTGTCGGACTTTTCTATTCTTCCAGCGTATTCAGTCAATCGGGATTTTCAGTATAGACAACATCTCCTAAGTTTCAAGCCTTTCTCCCTCCAACATTCTTCATGTCGGACCTGGTCCATCTCACGAGAAGGCCGAGAAGTCTAGCAGAATGAAGTACAAATTTAAGAAGCCAGAATCCCCATCATATATTGATTGCAATTATGATATCAGGGATACTGAACTTGGCAATATAGATATGGATGACTTCTGGAATAGGGTGAAGAGTTCTTCTCAGACCCCATGGATGAAAGCTTTAGCTAACAGTGGCTTGCCCCTTGCAGCAGGCTTTCCCATATCCGCCCAATGTCCAGAATTGGTTTTGGCTTGTGCATCTAGTTACGACTCGGCTTCTCGTTCCGTGAGGAATCAGGCTGGTGAGGTAGTCATCAAACTAGATGGAGCTTATTTTGATGATCTCCTGAAACTACCTAATTTCGAGGAGTATGGGGACCTAAACATCAAGTCGGCTCAGAAGGCCTGGGACAGTAATCAGGAAGATTGCATTAAGGATGTCAACAAGAAGTTCCTGGTCAAGGCTAAACCAGCAGTATCTAGATTTCCAAGGACTATCCCTAGATGTGATTTCATACAAGAAATCAATGATATTATCACCCTGCTGAGCCGGGTTTTTGGTTTGCCTGAATCAAATTTATTTCATGGATGGATGTATCAGTTTATGGTAACCATCAAGAAGAATCAGCAAGGGATTGACTGGGGGACCCTTATCAGCGATGAAATTGATTCTCAGATGACGACGGTCTTATCAACCGGAAAGTTTTATATGTTTTCATATGTGGCTTATGGCGGCGGGATGAGAACTATCCGGGATGATACTAAGGAAGCGAGCAGACAAACCCAGTTTATAAATATTTCCCTCAATTGACCAAGAAGGGGTCCAAAGAGCATTTTAGAAGGGTAAATGATGCCTTCTTCTACGAGAATATCTGCCGGCTGAACCCGGGGCTAAGAAAGACAAGAGTCTCAGACGAGGCTTGGACTGAAGTATCTAAATGGGGGTGTATCTTCTTGCAATTCAAGAAGTTTACATATCTTCGAACAGTCATGTACTCGGGAGAGCCTTTCCGTCTGCCTCGCTATCCAGGGGATAGATTGATATTGATAGAATTGGTCAGACAGCTGTTGGATTTTCACAAATTCCAACAAAGCAAGCATAAGGCAGCAGTATCCTTCCCAATTTCTATTGGGAGATATACTTGCTCGACAGTGGCAAAGGCCAAAAATGTTGAATGTGAACTTCAGGAGAAATTAAAGAAGCATATGAAGTCTCGGGATGGTTTTGACATCCGAGGAGTGCTTAGAGCCTATGGAGCCCAACATCTGCACAGGCCCGACATTGAGGATATATGGGTTGATCTGCGTAACGAAGTTGCGGTTCGCAGAAAAGATAATAGTAGGTTGACTATTAATGAGATTCAGACGCTGGAGCTTTCTGATTTGCCAGATGGCACGACCGATAATGAAAGTGTGTTGGATATGTCCTATGATGGGCTTAACGAAGATCGATACATTTTTCCACCTATTGATTGGTCGGCGGCGAAAAAAAGCCTCTATCACAGATAGGTCGGCTCTCATTCTTGCTCGCACCAAAAAATGGCTCTCCTCTTGGGGCATGAATTTTAAAGATGACAAGTTTCCCAAGTTGGCTGCTTCGGAGGTGGGGCCCTCCCAAAAGAAAAAGGACAAAGAATCTCTGGGGGCCTATAAAAATCAGGATTCCCAAGAAGAGGAAAGAAAGACAAATCTCTTCAATTGTTTCTCCAGCTCAAATGGTGGTTGTGCCAGAATCACCAACACCACCAGAAATAGGAGAAATTAATTTGGAAGAAGGAGGAAGCCAGCTCTTGACTTCATCATTTGTTGATTGCTCAAGCGGGAGAGACCTTATCTCTTGCATTCAAGGCTTTGGAGTCTGAATCTGCACCTCCTCCCTCACAACCACTTCTACCTCCTCATTCTCCATCTACTTCTGCAACCATGGCGAGTATTTTCTCTGGGCTTTCACCCCTCTCTGCTGGAACCCAAGTGATCATCAGCACGCCCCCTCCTGTGCCTCTTTTTGTTGCATCTACTACCACGTTGGTTGCTGTTCCCCCTCCAATAGTAGAATCTTCTCCCCTTGAGAGTAGAATACCAGTTACTACAACATTGGCAATTTCCTCTGATACGCCACAATGGCTACTCGAGCAAACTCCGAGGAAGAGGAAAGTAATTGTACCCCTACCAACCTTTGATTTCAGCTCACTCAAGGCTCCTACTGCAAAGTCGGCCAAGAAGCCCAAAACAGTTTCAAGGGTTTTGGTAGATGCTTCAGGAGATAAGTTCGCAGAGATTGCCACTCCCTCGGCTGACAAAACTAGAGAGGATATAACAGCTTCTGATTATCAGATAACCAAGGTGGCTCTAGGGAAAGTGACAGTAGAAGGAGCGCAACAAGATGCACGGGCTTCCATAGACGTGCTGTGCCAAAAGTTGAAAGAAACAAAGGACAACAGAAATGAGCTTAAGGAAAAAGTGGAGCAGTTGACAGAGGTTTTGATTAAACTCTCAACACCCCTGGAATCCATACCATCTTCTTCTGTATCTGCCGGATTCGATTTCTCATCGGTGCCTACGATTGAGAAGATTGCTAAAAAAGGAAGGGTGGTTGATGAATGGATCCAAAAGTTGCTCCAACAGGGGAAGGAAGTAATTCAAGACGTGGTGAAGGTTCATGAGTCTTTGGGGGAGATTCAGAAGGAAGGAGAGAAGATGGATGAGGAATTCACTGAAGAAATTGGACAGCTTGATTTGACTTGTGAAGCTCTCCAAGTGCTAAAGCAAATACCAGCACATCTCTTGGTAGAAGAAGGCGTTCTTCCACATACAGATAAACACTTCCAGCTGACCAAGGCCATCAAGTTCAGAGTAAAGATTCTCAACGAAGCCTGCAGCAAGTTGAGAGAATCAAGGGATAAATTGATCGATGGGAAAAGTGATCTGGAAGAAGAATTGCTGAAGATTTGTCCAAAGGTGTCAGTTGGGAACTCAGGTATCCTATCAGCAGATGATCTCTTCAAACAAGTCCAAGAATCTGTTCAGCATGAACCTGTACACGGATTTGACCTTGAAGTCATTGGTCAGTTTGTAAGGATAGAGCATACTTTGGAGGCCTTAAGAAAGCTCAGCAAAGGATTGAAGAAACTTCCCAGCACTGCCAGCGATGTTCATGAGACCTGCGAAATGTGGAATGATCATTCCACTGCACCTGATGAAAATGAAATGCAAGGCATTATTCGGAAATTCCAGGAGTTTCGGAACAAACAGTCTCAGCTGGAGGAAGAGAAAGAAGAAGAAGCAAAGGATGATGATTCGGATTAAGTCCCAACGTCCCATGTCATTTCTATTTTTAGATTGACATGTCTTTTTTATTTCCGTTTTGTCATATTTTTGATTCATGTTTTGACTTGATCTCCTGCGTGAGAGTCATGCAAAACTGAACTCCAGTTAACATGCTACTTTTTAGGATCTGTCTGTTTTTTATCTCTCTAGTTCCTTTTTTTTTATAAATAAGGGATGCTGTGCATTCAAAAGGGTCGAGAATTTTGGAATATTGAGGGCTATTGGAAAGGAGAAAAACTTTGTGTTTTCTTTCAATCATTTTGAAGAATAGAAGTTGATATTGTTTCTGAGACTTTGTGTTGTGAAATATATCTTATTTAAGAACAGTGTTCTTATGTTCATGATCTTAAAGCTATTCTTTGCATAGAATCTCGGTGTTTATAATTATTTCGGACATTATATCTGTGATCTAAAACTCGTATGATTATTTCGTGCTCTGTGTTTACTCGAAAGAAAATACGTTTCTCCCATTTCTTTTCTACTTGTGCTTCTTTCACTTTATGTGAGTTTCTAACCTATTTCATTTACTGAAAGCAATATCATTGAATCGTGTGAATGTGGATTTGGGATTTCATCCCAACCCCCAATGGTTAGATTAGTGTGAATATTGTATATATTATTTACCGTGTGTTTAGATTAGCAATAAGCAGGCGGCCTCACTGTCTTTGAGGAGGATTTAATCCCATGTCTTTGTGGTTGAACCTCATATTTTGGTTTGACAAAATATGGGAAAACTTTACCTTTCGGAAAGATGAGAGAGAGCCTATCTGATGGTGCCATTTCTAGAAATCTCTTGATTGCCTTAAAATCAAAAAAAATGTGGACTGAGGCACAAGAGAGGCAAGAACACAAGGAGTTAGCCACAAAAATGAGTTGGGGCACATTTTGGATAACAGTACTAATTAATGAATTTTGGTTTTGTAGAGTGAACGATAGAGGAGTGGTACTCCTTGATAGAGAGTGCACAACATGAGATCCTAGACCTAGTATTGGATATTCAGGATACCTAAGTTATGGAGGACCCCATAATGTCGTTGGATGGTGAGTCGGTTTGAGAATTTTGATTCATTGGGGAGGATGTTAGATCGGTGCGAGAGATTGAGATATGCACATGAATTGGTCGAAACTCCTAAACATAGATGTGATGATTTAGAGCTTGTTGCAAGAACAAGGTACCTTAGTTAAGGAGAAGACCGCACACCTTTCAAATGTCGGGAGTGTTGCGAGAGAGGACTATGAGGCTAGATGTACATCCGGAAAGATCACAGGAGAGGCCTCCTGAGCATGATCTAAGGAGGAGTCTCGGCTCACACAACCTAAGCATCTAGTGTGGAGCAATAAAAAAATGTCTAGAGACCCCGTAAGGGGTGAGGATGTTTTATTAATATTGTATAGATATTGATGATGGATTATGATGTATGTTTTTAGTATATAAAACTAATTTGATGTGTCTTGTGGCGCCGCCTTGCGTGTGTGATGATTGTATTTGTTGATAGTGATTATTGTAAATATGAATGATGCCTTACTTATCATTTTCCTTTCTTTCATCATGCATGTATGTGGTAATACTCATGGTACTTAGGAAGAATGATAATTATATTTAGGTAAGAAATCTAGTGGGACGGAAAATTGATATGATAGCCCAACCCACACAATGAAAAATCTAATAGATGGAAAATATACCCAAAAACATGATAATAGGGTGTCAAGGTTACGTAAGTGAAAAATAAATCCAAGTGAGGTTAAAAACATAATATAGGATGCATAATACCATGATGACCCACTAGGAAAGGACAAAGTGAATCAAATCCAAAATAAGTAGATTCAAAACCACAACATTCCAATGGTAGGAGATGTCGGGGTAAAATTGAGGTGATGATAAACCAAAGCGAGGCATAACCCAAAAAAGGATAAGATATTTGGAGATGCACGTAAAACTCAAGAGGGCCGAGATCCCAAGCGGAGGAGAGAGCCCAAGCTAAAGAAAAACACTATTAAGGTATTTATAAAGGAGACATCTAGATATGAGGGCAAATGATCATAGAGTATCAGTAATAATATCATCAACTTGATTAAAGACATGGCTTCGGGAATGAGTCATGATATCCTATATGACGTGTTGTGTGATAGAAACTTGGTACACCTCGGATCTCATGGAAAATAAGGTGTCATCTATCAAATCCTCTAGTTAGATGAGAGTGTCACATTGAACATTATCCATGGTGGAACATGGATCAGGATGAGGTGGTGGTTCATAAGTTTGTTGAGGTAAAGTTGGTATGGGGAAGTATTACGTCTCAAAGAGGATTCAAATCCAAACTTTATTCCACATGAAGAGGAATTGAGAACCAGTGTATGACCCAATAATTTGCATGGGTATGTAAGTAGTAGCCATAGTGAGAACAATAAAGTGGGGCTGAGGTGGAGGCCGTGTAGTCTTTGGAGCTTGATATCTTTTAACATCGGTTTCAATATTTTTCATGTTTATTTTGTGGGATTTGTAATAAGATAAATCGTGCCCTAGAGCCTCATGTCATGTATAATATGGCTCTTCCTTAGAGGGACAAGGATTCATAAGGACAAGAGGCGGGGAAGGATGTGAGTGGATGATATGGGTCAATGTACGCACCCAAAATTGCACATGCTATATTGTTAGGAAAATGGTTATAAAATTCCCCAGTGATGATTCAAAATCCTTTCAAGATGGTGTTTGAGCTCCAAAAACCCATTTGCAGTATATATTTATAGCCTAGATAGCCTTAACTTTTCCTTGCATTTTTCCTTCTCCCTATTTCTTGCTATGCTTGTTTTGGCCTTGATGCAGAACCACCACCACCGCCTAGGCGGTGATCCTGGCTGCCACCCTACGTAGGGCGAAATCCTAATTGATTTTTCTAGAATCTTCATGCATAAAATTACATGTGATGATTCACTTAAGTTTTCTTTTTGAGCGCATCCGTGAGCCAAATTTTCTAAAAATAACTTTATGTTTGCTTGGTTCTCCTTGTTCCTTCTATTTTTAAATAGATTTAATGAGTAGAACTACCTCTTCATTTCCTTTTGCATGAAGTAACCTCCTATCCTCCATTCCTATATATTCCATGCTTGTATTCAAGCAAAATTCCTAAGAATTTTGTGTATCTTGCATTGTTGTGCTGCCATAATCTTGTTAGGAATTGCATAGCCAAGTTCAGATCTCTTGTGCTATCTTTCTTCTACCTACATTACGTCCAGAATGCTTCCAATATGCCATCACTCAAGTTCCATCCAATTGTTGTTGTTCTTTACATTCCCAATCCTTTGGACTCACATGAACACTTAGAGAAAGAAAGGAAAGAACTGAGGGGACAGATACTAATACTACTTGAATTTGCCAAATATCTTGCTCTTCTAGGTTGGGGTTGTGTATTTGTTTTCTTTGTTTTGTCAAATTATCAATTGGATATCAAATAGAGTAGAGAAACAATTCATTTCAATTAGTTAGATAGTTGCAAGTAGATCAAATCAATAGGAATTTTTCTCTTCAATATTTCTAGGGAAGTTGTGGGAAACAATAGCTCTATTAGATTCATGATTTGTTCTTCACTTCTGAGGTAGGGTTGGAAATATTTTATTTGAATTAGAATAGATCTTAGATTTATATTCACACATCTGCATAGATAGCTAGCTACATCTCGGCTAGTTATTTGTTTTTAATTTGCTTATTAGATTAGATGTATTGTTTGAAAAGTTAGAAAAGCACAAAAATATTTATTTCCATAGATTAGTTTGGTTTATTGCTTTGTTTTGATATATTGAGAAAACACCAAAAACATAACTTAGATTTCCTTTGATAGATAGTTTATTTACTAAAAACAAATCAATTCATCTTGCATGACCATCAATGGTCCACAATAGGAAAAGACCTACAATTATGATCCCCTAGTTCCAAAACCCAACGGAGACAGAGCTAATAAGTGACATTGAAAAAGTTTGTGCTTAACAATATTATGCACACCACCACATATATAGAGAAAATAAGATAGTTAGAGACATTGAACATAGCTGCTAATCAAGCCTATGACTTTTGGACTGCTCCTGGAAATAGGATTTGATTACATGCATGACCATACAAGGGCCTCAACCTCAATGAGTCTTTGGTTATGACCCATAGTTCTCACAACCCAATGGGCCTCTTTAGTTAGTTAGATATCAACACTTGCTTACAAAAAGCGGTATTCATATCTTCACCACTTCCACTTGATATTATTACACAAATTTCATTGTTGAATATAGCAGTTGATGAGGCTAAGAATTTTTGGACAAGACCGAAAAATTTCCCTTAGTTCCTACAACTCCACTATATATCTTGTCTCAATTTCCATGACCTTGTCTAGAAACCTATACGACGACACCTACAGGTTACTTTCCACATATTACGTAACCAATCAATAGAATATTGGCGTAACTAGAGATCAATTGGATTCTCCGAGATGCTATCATAGTGGACCATACCATCACACCCCTTCAGGTTAGGAGAGCATTCTTTGCCTTAGATTCATAGATTTCGTTATTACATGTTGAAGACATAAGGTTGCCTAATTAGCTTGATCATTGCCATCACTTTCACTCCCATTTTAATTCCACACCGGTTGTCTCGGCATGACCTCGGGAGGTTGGGTGCGAAGAAGGTCATGTGTTGATTTTCTATCATACAAATTGGTGAACTGACGTGAAGAGATAGTCCCTAAGCATTTTTTATTTTGTCCATCCTTTATTCTATGGGTATTCTTATACCCCATGAATATGTTGGGATATGACAAGTACCAATAACAATACCACAACAATAAACTTCACTTTCAACATGGGCATACAACCGCTCATCCACTCAAAAACCTCTACTTCAGAGAGCCAATGTTAGTTCTTTTGTACACATCAAGGAATTAGATCAAGTCACTTAGACTTATCCCCTTGAACAATGAAGTTAAAATACCATGACATTCATTGGTGAAGAAAGTTCATCTCCTTGAGTGTTGTTTTGACAGCCCATCACCATGTAATCCGATCAAATCCCACATCTTGATGAGGAGTATTTAACATGGTATGCTAGGAGTGAGCAACAATTCCAACAAATGAACCAATATTTTGACAGGTTGTAAGGACAAGGTGATGTCCTGCTTTAGAACAATAATGTTACCCCTCCACCAACTGACAATAAAACCAATGAGGGGTGGCAACATCGCGAAAAATTCATAGTGGGATACCATACTCCTCAACAAGCTCCAAGGGTTCAACCAAATGTATCTAAGAAAGGTATCACCCCGTTAACGGGTGATGTCATTTCAGCTTTGGTTAATAAAGTCAAGGAGTTAGAGCTTTCCCGAATACATAGAATTCATATGCTAGGAAATCATGGGATCCTTCTTACCTACGAGAACTATGGGCAAGTACCGACCACATAGAATCCACCATTCTCGCATGAATACTCGAAATCATGAGGACTTGTTAACTAGGACGGGTACCTTGGGTATGCCTCCTCAAGCCACATATGGATATCTACAACAGGTGCCAGCCGGAAGTGTGTTCTCAAATGCTATACCAGCCAGAAATGTGATGTTCCCTGGCTTCGTGCCTTCAGCTCCATATCAAGGTAATCAACCCCTTATATACACATGTATTCTAAATCTCCACATGGGGACATGTACACCTACCCAGGTCCATATGGACAACCACAGGGGATGTCATACACCCATTCAAATGTCTATGCTATCTTGTTTCAGATGAGCCAATAAAACCCCCACCTCCCTAACAAGGGTCTTTAATGGTGGAAACGTATGCAATGGGGACTTATTCTGAATATCTCAAATAACCCCTAGATTTCTCCATTTGGGAATTCATGCTCCCAAGACTCTTTCCCGATCTCCCAAAGTTCAAAGGGAGAGTGATCTAAATTCACACATTAAGGCCTATGCAATGGCCATTCAAGAGCTGCTCCCATGGGATGTAGTCATTACAAATATTTTCCCTAAGACACTTGAAGGTATTTCTCTCAACTAGTATTAGAGGATACCGGAGGCTTCAATACACTCGTTCAAACAAATCATGTCATATTTTATCAAAGATTTTGATACGAACAATATTTTTGAATAGGAATCGAAAATTTATTCATATCAAACAAGATCACAACAAATCTGCATCCCACTTCATTTAGAGGTGGCAAAATGTTCTCTACTCTTCTGCAAGTGCTCTAAACATGGATCAAACGGAACTTTGTGATTTTTTCCTTCACTCCCTTAACATGGAGACGAAGGAAGAGGTTCAAAAGATCACGTTAAGGAGCTATGAAGTGGCACTAGAGGGTGCTCTTTGAATTGACCAAACAGCCATCAAAAGTGGTTGTAATACCTATGAAAAAATGGGAAGTTAGTTACCCCTGTTCAAAGCAATCCTGGTTACTCTAAAAATACAAATAACAATTAAGGACCAAATATCCTTAATAAGAATCATGGAGTCATGACCAAGGGTGTAACTGATCAACCCAAAAAGCCTAACATTGTCAATCCCACCGGTATATGTGCTACAAATAACAAAAATAATGGAAACAATTAGAGAAACAACAATTTCTCACCCTCGGTAAACATCAGGGATTTTAATTGTCCCCAACAATAACAATAACCTCATCCACAAAGACAAATTCCGACCCCAAGCCCTAGTCAATACCCCATCCAATTCTAGAACCATGGGTAAGGGTTCCAAAGTGTTAATTATAACAGTCAACAAACAAACAACAATTGTGGATTCGAGACCACAACAAGGGGCAAAGCAAAGGCCCCGGGATTACGATCCTGACCTATATTATAGTTTCTATAGGGTTCGCGGGCATGATGAAAGAACCTTTCATGATTGTAATAATTTTTGCAGCATTTTTCATAAGACCAAATATGGTTGTTTGTTGACATGTTTATAGCCAACCCAACTGCACCTAGTCAAAAAACCTATATGGGACCATTGTCACCACAAAACAAACCCTTGGGAATCTTCAACAATCCTCTCCCCACATGTCCAAAGGATGATAGATTGGATCCTAATGGTTCAAATAAAGGTATTTTAATAGGGACTCATGATCATGAAGCCTCAACTTTTTCGAACCCATAAGTGGCACCTCCTTTGGATGGTCATCAACAAACAAAGATTGTAGGTTTGGTTGAGTTAGACGTTGAACCCCAAATTAACGTTGCAACAAGATCTAGAGACTATTCTTTGTATCCAATCTTGATTTATCTAGTTGTGTTAGATAGTGTTCATGACGCACTAAACAAGCCAGTAGGAGATTATGACTTGATCAATGATCTAACTAAGACCTTTTCACACATTTCCTTCTTATATCTACTGAAGAATTCCCTTTCTCTTTGAGTTGCTCTCTTGGAAGCATTTGGTCTCAGCTATTTGGATAACATTACCCCTCCACCAGAGGCATAGATAAACCATATAGACTTTGATGTTTTCCCTCTAGGGCAGCCCAAAAGGGATATTGGGTTTGTATTTAACATAAGAAAGATGCCTACGGATGTTGAAATAGCTCGTAGAGGTGATTTGGCCTTATTTTTATAGGTTTGGATCTACAACAACTATGTGAAGCATGCAATGATTGATGATGGGGTAGTAGTTAATATAGTCCCCTTCTCTTTTCTTCAAAAGTTAGGATATGGGGAGACTAATTTCTCCTCAACGTGAAACACATTGAGGGGATATGATAGTCTCAAGGAAACCTTGATTGGAACCATAGTATTACTAGTCACTCTTGGACCCAAGACGGTGCTTACTGAGTTTTATATTATAGATAGGAAACCAACTATAATATGATCCTTGGTCACCCTTGGATCCACTACATGAAAGCAATCCCCTCCACCCTATTCCAAGAAGTCATATTCTTGCATTTAGGGAAATTCTTTGTCACTCAAGGTGATCCAAAGCCCTTTGATATACATTTGGCCAACTTGAGGAAAAATCTAGGGGTCCACTCTGAATTCGAGCTTCCCACTAACTAGTTAAACAAATTAGAAAGCACATTACCAGAAGAAATTTTTGTTTCCCACAATGGAATTAGAGGTTATAGGTTTGATCGAGGGTATTCCGGTGGTCAAGGATGAAAGTGTTGTTGTAGAGACGGTATCGTTAGGAACTATAACAAAGATTGTTGAACTATTAGAAAAGGATTTTCCTATCCTTCTCCCCTTTGATTCCATGGGTATGGGACATGCTTTGGGGCTTGGTTCCCTTCCAACAGATGAGGTTTGTATGGTAGATGTAACCAAGATAAAAGGAGAACTCACAAAGGATGACTCAGCATCTCTTTTTCTAATTAATTTCTTGACCCTCCATTTTGATGGGGCTAAGTGTCGCTTCGGCATTGGGTCAGGTGCAATCCTTACTTCTTCCAAAGGAAGGGTTTTACATTTTTCTTTCAAATTGAATTTTGAATGCACAAACAATGGGGCTGAATATGAGGCTCTCCTAGTAGGTCTCATTATAGCTAAGAGAATGGGAATCCTCAATATTAGGGTGTTGGGTGATTCACAACTAGTCGTAAATTAGGTATCCAAGGTATACAAGACTAGGGTTGAACACTTACAACTCTACAAAACCACCATGTTAGGCCTAACTAAGGGGTTTGATTTTATATCAATCAAGGTAGTTCCACATGAATAGAACCTTCTAGCAGACTCTATAGTAACTTCCACCTCACACTTCACCCCGAGTAGTGATTTATAAGACACCAACTTCATGGTTTCACTCCATGTTGAATCCTTGATTTGTAAAGTGCCAGTAATGTCAATGTTGACATATGTGGAAGCTAAAGACCAGCTTGACTATTCGGACCCTATTGATAGGGATGAGTCAATCTTAATTTACTTAAACACTCTGGTGGAATTACATCTTACTTATCAAGAGGTAGACCTTTCCCTAATTCCATGTTCCTCCTCTTACTTTGGCAATCCAATGATTGAGTCCTCTCTGAGAAAAGACCTTAAGATTTACGATGTAGAAGAAGAAGGATATTTTGAATTTCCTTCAGCCCCGCTTTGAGTTTGAGGAGGGTAATGCCTCCTTAATCAAGGGAATGATTGATATAAACATTGGAATAGAGGAGGAACCAAAAATCTTAAAACTAGGGTCTTCTTTAACTTTGGAGGAAGTAGAAATTCATACCCAAATCCTCAAGGAACATTAGAAAGCCTTCACATTTAGTTACAAAGAAATGACAGGAATTATACCACACATCACAGTTCACAATCTCATCACTAAGCCAAACGCCAAACCAATTAAGCAGAAATCAAGACCTATGAAGCCAAAGGTGGCCCTTATGGTAAAAGAAGAGGTAATGAAGCTTCTCTAAGTAGGATTTATCAAGCCCATCAATTATTCACAATGGGTATCTAACATTGTCCCCGTCCTCAAAAAGAATGGAAATATTCGTATTTACATAGACTTCTGGGACAATAACAAGTCTTGTCCCAAGGATGATTTTCTACTACCATCCATTGATGTTATGATTGATGTAACAATTGGATTTGATCTTTTGTCTCTTATGGATGGGTTTTTAGGATATAATCAAATCAAAATATCTACCAAGGATCAAGCTAAAACTACATTTATAACTCCTTGGGAACCTATTATTATGCCGTCATGCCATTTGGTCTTAAGAATGCTAGTGCTACATATCAATGAGAAATGACCTACATATTCCATGATCTTATTCATAAAATTATGGAATCCTATGTAGATGACCTACTGGCCAAGGCCAGGAAGCATTGCGATCACCCAGAGGTGCTTCATATCATTCTCTCATGCTTGATTGAGTATGGTGTCACATTGAATCTAGAAAAATGTGTATTTGGTGTAATATGTGGTAAGCTCCTGGGTTACATTATATCTTCACAAGGGATTGATGTTGACCTAACCAAAATCTAGGTTGTGTTAGAAATGGTTCCACCATCAGATGAGTCTAGTATTATATCTTTTCTTAGGAAACTTGGTGCAATCCGAAGGTTCATCCTTGACTTGATCTTCACTGTTCATCCAATCAACAATTTGTTGAAGAAATATTATAGAATTAAATGGACAGAGGAATGCGATAAGGCTTTCGAGTCAGTTAAATGATTCTTATTATCCCCTCCCACACTAATACCACCTAGGTCGATGACCCTTTGATATTATATTTATAGGTTATAGATGTTTCACTAGCTTTGTATGTTGGCTCAAGAGGATGATGATAAGCGAGAATGGGTTGTTTAATTTATCAGTCAAATGTTACTTGATTATGAGACATGCTACACACAGGTAGAAAAATAATGCCTTGCCATATTTTTGTAACCAAGCACTTAAGACATTATATGCTCAATCAAGAAACAAGGGTCATCGTCAAGTCAAACCACTTACGGACATTCCTCATGCAAGGATCCTTGTCTAAAAAGGTTGGGAATTTCATTACATTAATGGGTGAGTTCGAGTTAACATTTGTAAATCAAAAATCCGTTAAGGGTCAAATCATTACAGATTGGTTGGTTGATAATCCATTAGATGGGGGTGATTTGGTAGATTTGGAATTTCCCAATGAGTGCATATATTTTGTTGAAACCAGGCCTCCTATTTCGTATGCCCTTGGTACACTGACATTATCAATTTCATCATGGACCACACATACCCAGAAGGGGCAACATCACAACAAAGAAGGTGGTTACACATAATTTCCGCTAAGTATGTTATCCTAGAATAGGTGCTTTATCACAGAGCCTTTGATGGAATGCTATTGAGATGTGTTGATGCTAAAGAGTCTGAAAAGATTCTTTATGAGTCACATAGTGGGGTATGTGGTGGCCACTTCAGCGGCCATGCCACTACCTGGAAGATACATCGAATGGGCTATTTCTGGCCCACCCTAGAGCATGACGTGGTAGATTTTGTGTGTAGATGCCACAAGTGTCAAGAGTTTTCCCACGAGATCCACATACCGGCACAAGCTTTATAACCAATTGCAACTCCATGGCCCTTCTCCACGTGGGGCCTAGATCTGATAGGGAAATTCTCTCCCTCATCAATAGATGGCCATAATTTTGTAATCATGGCCATCGATTACATTACCAAGAGGGTAGATGGCATGCCCTTTTATTACTGTCACTAGCTCTGTAATTGCTAAGTTCATCCCGAACCGAGATCATTTTTAGGTATGGGGTGCCACAGGTCATTATTTCTAATAATGGAATGTATTTCAAAAATTATGAGGTGTGTGAGTTTTGTACAAAATCTCACTACCCTCCCTCGGGCTTATGGAAAAGCCGAGGCTACCAATAAAACTTTAAAGTCCATTCTTCTAAAAACTGTTACGGAGAATAAATGAGATTGGCATCTAAAGCTTTTTTTTGGCCTTATGGACCTACCGTATGTCGGTTAGAACACCAACAGGGCAACCCCCTTTTCCATAGTATTTGGTGTTGAGGTAGTTCTACCACTCGAATTCAAAATACCCACCCTCCACATTTCTCTACATGGGATCCTGGGAGAGGAAGTTTATCAAGAATCTCATCTCTCCCGGTTAGAAAGCCTTGATAAAGCTAGGTGAACACCGAGAAATGACATAGTGTGTACACTAATCACATGGCTCAGAAATACAATAAAAAATTATATGAATGTGACATCTACGAAGGAGATTTCGTGTTGAGACTCGATAGCCAAATAGACAAGAAGAACGCCGAGGGAAGAAAGTTCAGACCTAGGTGGTTAGGTCTATATCAAGTGGTGGAAGACTATAAAAATGGAACATTCCACTAGTGTACTATAGAAGGTGAGGATTTTAACGAATCCATGAACTCTCTTCACCTAAAGAGATACTACGCATGATCCATCAACATTCTCATATGTACATTATTGCATTTGCATTGCATTTTCATCTGTCCATTCATTTTGTAAAAAGTGTGATCAAGGAGCTTATTCTTATAGCAATTCCTAAAAACTTCTGAAAATATTGGTAAAACATTCAAATCATGTCTCTTCAAATCTTCATTGTATCATCAATTGTTTCTATATTGCTTATCAATCCAAGCAAGACACGACAAATTTTTGATGGTAACCATACCAAGGCCTGCATAGTTGGTTCTACTTTTGGTCTCTTCTTAGGATAGGTATCTTTTGTTCATGGTCTATTCTAAAAGCTTCATGGTGTCGATCTATGCCACATACATCTCCTTGGAAATAGGAACATTCTAAAAAAATTTCCCAAATAAGTAAGTCAAATGCAAATCAAGAGAAAAATTTTATTTTACACATTTCTTTTCCCTACCAACCTTCTTGTGTCTCTTACTAGTGATGTAGGGTTGGGAAAGGAAGGAAATGCCCTTACTCACCTATTCTTTGTCCATGGTGATAGGCCCTTGCTTCCTACTGGTATCATGGGGCAAGGTGTAGGGGGTATCTTTGACAAACCTAAAAGTCATAAACAATTAAATCAATTACTATGAAATCGTAAGTCAAAAAAAAGTGAATTATATGTTCAAAATTTCAAGAGAATTCAAAACCATAAAACCAGATTTTGTCAACCAAGTGGCCATCTATGGATCCAAGTCTAGATAAAATATAAAGCAATTCACATTCTAAACTATGAGGTAGCATGAGTAGGGTAAGGTTGTAGCGTCCCAATTTGGTTCTATCAAACTTTTGTCTTTCTCTCATCACTACCATTCAACAAATTTCATGGCTTGTGCCATTTCTAACTCTCAATGTTGAGCCCTCGCATCTTACTAGTTGTGTGGGGTTAGGAGTGGGGAAAGCATATCTATTTATCATATCATTATATCATCATGTTTTGTCAAGACAAATATGAAGTACCAAAGATTGCAAAAGAAACTAAGTTTAAGATCACATTGTGTTTGCATCATCATATATCAACATTATGAAATACAAAAAGAAATCATTCTGTTATCATTTCACATCCATTGCATACATTCTAAAAAGCATAGAAAAGTGGAAATTCTAAACATCTAGAGTACACATGAGAGATAATCCAAAGAGAGTCAACTCGGATATAATGGAATGCCGAACCAAAAATAGAGTCTGTATATATCATAGTGGATCAAGTTTGTATACAATGTCATCATGCGCTAGGCATGGTCAAAAACACTCGCAACGAGCCCGAAACATACAAAAAAATCGTATAATGTCAAAAAAATAGTATCCAAGCAATAAAGGCTCAACATCCTGTCAATCCCTATGGGATCTCTTAGTTGGCATGTGACCACATCTAGGGCTCCTACTTTGTATCTATGACGACAATGAGAATTGACTTAATGGTGTGAGTTCTCATGGTGGCACCCGTTACCCATAGCCTCTGTTGGTGTAGGTGGTATTTTCTTCACTTATTTAGTGTTATTCCACCTCACTAGGGAGTCTTCTCACTTAGGTGGACATGGATCTAGGTGTCATCTTAGTTATGACATATTCTCTTATAGAATTTGTCATATGTGTAAGTGTGTCATAGGAGTTACATTCCCATTTGGGAAAGTAACTCCTCTTCTCCATTATGGAGGAATATTCTCTTACATGGGAGTTACACATTCACTCCCCTATTTGTACTCACCTCCTTTGATCTATGACAAGCCTAAGCCAAGCCAAGGCATTCCATTCCACTCCATTTTTGAATCTTGAGCTCTCATATGCATGCACATTTCTTTACAAAGCTTGCTTGCTTTAATCTCACAACTCCTACACTTTGGTGAAGTGCAACTATTCGATGCACATGTATTCCTTCTAGGTCTTTGTCATTCCTTGTTGGACCCCGGAATATTAGAAAAGTATGAAGGCACATAGGCATACAAAATCCTACCTATGGAATGGTGTGCAGGAAAAAGCACAAAAGAGAAGGAATTAAGGAAGCATGTATCACGTGTGACGTGTGAAAGGATCAGGACTTAGTCATTTTGGACATCCATAGTAGAACATGTGAAAAGAATGACCCGATTGCATGTGGATAAGATGCCATCCCCGGTGACAGTTGGCCTAAGGAGCATACCTCGTGATGGAATATTCTAGAAGAACTTCATGGAATAAAGTGGAGAGCTTAGTCCTAGAGAAGCATGCTCACATGGAGGACCACATTAAGAAACTTGGCACCGGATTTGAGGGGTTGGAGGATGGGTTGGCGATACAGACAGAAATTTATAATTAAAAGCACCTATAGAGACAAAAATATATAGATATATACACACATATACATATACACATAGAGATAGACATCTAGAGAGTGAGCGGAGCTCTGTAGAAATGCTACGAGGACTCTGTCAGTGAATGGTTGTATTTGGGAGAGAATGCATTAGGCCTAGGGGTTATGAATTTTCTATTGGGTAGCTTAGTTACCTTTAAGTCCAGTGCAATGCATGAATGTGGTTTGCTTCTTTGTGACCCTCTGTAATGGTTCCATGGATGTAATAAGGTTACCTGTTATAATATATACATGAATATCAATGGTTCTAATGCATATTTCTCTCTTATGAGTTCTCTTTCCTTTCATGCTAAGTATGAATTCTTGTATGTTTCTTTCTATCACAATACATGCTATGAATTCTGTTAAGCACCTGATTTGAAGTGACTGTAAGGATCTAGAGGCCATTCGAGGCCTATGGTTCATGTATGTCTTAAACATCCCTTCGAAATCTCTTACACTAATCATAGATGATGTTTCATGGGGTTCCTTTCTTTTGTGATAGGAGTAAAAATGACTACATCTTGGTTCCATTGCTGGGACCTCTTTTCAAAGTTGTAGTGGGATCTAACATACATCATGATCTGTGTAATGATGGTTAACATTGGAAAATGTTGAATCATGGTTCAAGAGCATGGAGGATGAATTTTCTTAGAGATTCAACACTGGACCTGAGTTTAATGCACGTAGATGGGTAGAAGAGAATCTCTACCATGATCTGTATGAAACTTTTTTCGTTGTTTCCCTGTGGAACTGTATGAATGGCTCTCAGCCTATGCTTCTAGATCAAGTTGGCATTATAGATCACATGTGTGGACCCAAGAAGAGTACCAAAGGATACAAGATGTAGATCTAATGTGGACTTGTGTTGTGGATCATTGGTGGAAAGGGGTATTGGCTAGCTACACTCTGGAGTACACCATTTCCACATATTCTTGTCTGGAGGTTGTTGAGTTTGAGTTCTTGTGGGAGCCTAGAGGATCATTTTTACATGGTGTCCCTCTGGCTCTGAAGATCTTGATGATTACCATGAGTTTAGAGGCTTTCTCAATGGCCAGCTAAACAAGTCTGAGCACTAGGTGAGGAAGCTAGGGTGGAGGAAGATGACAGATGTTGAGGAAGAGAAAGAAAGGAAGGAAAGACGGCTCAAGTATGGTGAAGCGCATGAAAGGGAGATTTCTAGATGATGTGAGGTTGTAGGTGTGATGGATGTATGGTGGTAAATGTTGTGGGAAGGATTTGAGGTTCACACTAAAGATGTGGAGCTTGAGCGATGCAGGTAACCCCATCTTGGCAAGTGCGTGAGAGAGACCCCTTCGGATTCTAATGAGAGTTTGTCACGTGGAGAAAGTGTAACATTCCCACTTTAAGAATTTAGAAACAAGAAATTTTTGTTTTTGCATGATTAATGTTCTTTGTTCTAAATACATAATTTAGAACACACATTTCATAACAATCATTCTTATAACAGATAACCATATGCAACTGTAATGACTCGGTGAGCAACCGATCTATTCATTCCATGACTTGGTAAACTACCGATCTATTCATGTGTAACATTGAGTTTTGAGTATCCACTAAATACTCCATATTATTGGTTCTCTTACCTTGTTATGGGTTTTGAGTGATCTGTCCAAGGAACCTAACTAAATATTTGTTACCAATATTCATTGGCATCATGATCCTTAGACTAGGTGACATAAGACAATGCAATTAGTAGCTTACGATACTTTGGCCAAAGATTTTGAACATACTATTCATATAACTTATTCCCTAATGGCATGCTCGTCAATCTGGAATACACCCTCACCCCACTCCATTGTTATCAAGAATGTCTTATACTGACTTCAGTCAGTCCCCTTGCTAAGATTTAACTCTAGTCCATGTTAACAACATAGGTCGTGATATGAAGAGGTTCATAAAGAATTAGGGTAAATTGGCATACTATGTCAACCTAGGTTAACCCTTTGTGCCAAGGTACCCCAAGTCCTAAAGGGCTGCTTCATATCCATACTATGATACTAACTAGTCTTGGATGAAAATATTGATCAAGTTAAAAGGTGTGTAGATCTTGACGATCAATACAGAAGGGTGTTGCCACATGTTAACTGCATTGTTGTATCCTTGAGAAGATCCTAATCTTCTCAAAGGTACAACCTTGCAGTTGACGTGTGTCAACATCCTACGGAATAGCCTCATGAAGATGTACATACCTCCAAGAATTTACTTACGTTAAGTTAAATTTGGGTTATTAGATGACATATTTCGTAGCCAACAAACCCCAAGTCCAACACTCTTTAAGTTCTTTTTATATATCAGATTCAATTAATCCTAAGAACTTTAATTAACTTAAGATTGCTTCCAGATTTGTTAGTTTTATCTTAACAACCCATTATTCAAAAATAGGACAACAACAACTTATGTTCCATTATTTTAAATAACTTAACCAATTAAGGAAGTGTAACAACCTACTAGGCTGAAACATATCAGACTTATTATAATTAAGTCTTAATGATTAACAATCATATCTTCCTCTTTTATTTAGTTCATTACTAGAGAGGAAGGGTCTTCCTCTTCATAGTTACATTCTAGGGCTTAACACACACCATAAAGTCCTTTATAATTACAACAGTTTTTATTATAGTTTTATTTCACATCACTTGATATAATGACATGCTTAGATATGAATATTGTATTCTGCCACTTATTTAACTTCAACTACTTAGGAAGTTCATCAAAACTTCTTTTTATAATGCCATCAAAATTATACATCCAACCATATAGATAATAAGAAGTTTATCCTCAAAATAAGATAATTTACACAATCTATGCTAGTAAATTTCCATCTTTCAATTCATTTTAAACTAATACATTTACAACTTATGCATTTTAGGCATACTGTGTGATAGAAACCTATATTCAAAATGAGATAAAATTTTCTTTTTACAATACAACTTTGAGAACAAATCAGAATTTCTTCACAAGAATCAACTTAGATCAGCCAATGCATCATGTAATTTTTGCCTTCTTTTATCACTTACGAAGTCCATCTGCAAAAATTGCTAGCACAGGTCAGTTCAATGAACTGAGCATGATAATCACTAAGTCTTAAAATGAAGTGCAATCCACTAAATGTCCCAATAAGAACAACCCTACTTAAATGAACCACTAGAATTTCATGCTCCTAAGCATATGTAATATTAATAAAAGAAGAGTAATATTAAGGCAGAGTTAACAAAATGGAAGAACATAATATACTCTATAAATTTTGTCCTTCAACTTAAGTATAATTGATCCTATCAATTATCTTTTAAAAACAATCATAACATATCATTATTTCTAATCTTTCCAAATATATTACAACCCTTAACCTTACTAAAAGATACAGGAAATGTTTTCAGCATAATCACATTAAGATGTTTCATCCAATTGTCAAGTAAAGCAAGAGAGAAAACATCTCCATTATGCCCAAGCACTTAACATCTGAAAAGGCAGAAACAGATGCATATCATGATTTAACTATACTTCTTAAAGGTTTACTACTTTAAAATTCAATATTTTAAAGTATTCATCAAATAGATTCATTTAAAATAACCCTAGAAAACATGATAGATTATCAGTCAACTATAAGTCTACAACTTCTCTTAGCCAACCAATCAACCAACTTTTCCTGCATAATTTCAGTCAATTTAAAAAGTGCAGAAAGACAAAATTAAATACTGAATCTCTTTTCCAATCAGAATAAAATCAGGAAGTTCCAACCATTGATCTTACTCAATCTGTATTAGAAAAAGATATCTATCATGATATGAACCCACTCAATAATCAAATCTTACAACTTAATTAAATAGTTTTACTTCCTTTTAAACATACAGTTCATGTTTAAACAGGAGTTCCAAGAGAACAAGGACAATATCAGAAAAGAGATAACCAACTGATACATCTTTCTCAACTTTTCCAATATACTGTATGATTTCTACTTTCCATTGAAAAATTATATAAATGAAACTCATACACAGCCCACCGACAATCAAAATTTACTGTGTAACTTTCAAGATCTATCATTCTTTCACAGAACTAGAACAACCTACAGCCAATAAGAGAACATGCAACCCCTTTTTTTCCTTGGAACTAATGTACAATCTACATTAAAGTTCCATCTATCCTACATACATTTCCCTTTTCCAAATAAAGTCTTAATAAAATAGTAAAGTTCAAACACAGTCCACATTCAACTTTATAATCACAATTTACTTTTCCAGACCTAACATTCATTTATTGAACCCAACAAGAGACAAGAAGCCTAAACTGATATTAACCCCAAGGCTTTCAGCTAGTCCCGGCAAGGCGATTTAATTTCAACCCTATATCAATACATCACTTCAAGGACTGTAAATTGGGTTCTCAATAAACGACAAGATCAACAATAATATATATATATATATATATAATTTCATTTTGTGCAAGACTCAAATTTCAATCCCAAGCACAATAAAATAAACATAACTTCCTCAAGAATCGAATCAGTCAAGGTTAAAAACCAAGTTAGGGTAACAAATCATTCCCTTTTAGTTATAAAATAATCAATAGAAGATAATAACTGAACCAACACAATGTTCCAGTTACCATTGCAATTTAACACCAAGTAACAAACTTGTTTGCACAGTATTGTATCTCAAATTCAAATCACATATTCACTAATATTCAAGCATCATAATACTATACATAGTACAAGAGATTACTTGTATATGGTTCAAAAAAAGAAATTATTTTCCATTTTCAATTAACACCATTCGAACCCTGTTTCATATTGATTGAAAGATTCTCAACAGAACTCAAACCCAATGGCCACAAAATATGAAAGCTGAGTTCATAAAAATATACCATAACAATTAAATAATCAAAAAGACAATAGTTCACGAACCTCATGCCATAAGCGGACTTAAAACAACAATCATGTTTATCTAACATATAAAACATAGGTTCCAAATGCATGCAGTACTAAGAAGTCGGACACGTTTTTGCATGGAGAATACAAAGGTCTAGCCCTATATGGGTTTTATTCACAACCCATTATTCATTAAATAAAACACTGTCACCAAAGTACCGAGAAACTCTATCTATTCATTGAAGCAAATTTCCAATAGAAGGCTTGAATTTCATGCAAGATTATATGACTAAGTTCCTTACTAGTTCGAGATCACCAAACACAGTGAGTTCTCAAAACAATAATCTCAACCATGCGAGATAGAACTCAACGTTATTCTTAAAAATCAACTAATAAATCATGGCCAATAGATTGGTCTAAGCTAGAATATAGATTCGATCCACCAAAACAAATTAACAGAGTTACCAGCTTGCTCGAGCTTGCTAAGTTATTTTTAACAAAAGACAATACACAAAAGCTTCCAACAGAATTACTTACTTCACGGTTTCGAACCCAGAATACAAGATTTTACAAAACCCAACAAATTAAATAACTAGATAAGCATGAAATGCACAAACACAATAAAGCAAGTTGTTTTAATGAAAACATTTAGAGGATGTAAGAGATTTTAATAGTTAGAGCCTATCATGCCTGATAGTGCCACTGTGAAATCGAAGAAGACCTCTGATCGAGCTCCTTTCTTCTCCTCTTCTCCATGAAAGGTCAAACAACCAAAAACTTCTTCCCCAGTGCTTTATATACATTCCACAAAATGAAAATAGATCTGAAACCTCAAAAATAGCCATGCAATGAAGCTTAAACTGCTGGTTCAAAAAACTAGATCACATGAAGAGTGAAAAATAGAGCACATGCAAAATGAAACAACTCATCCAAAATCTGTTGGCATGCCTACCAAGGCGGGTTGGGCTCAAAACCCAAATGCATTTAATTTTATTAACTCCAAGTTTCTGCTCATTCCTCCTTACCACTCGACCACCAAATTTGGTGAGTGCCAAATCAAATTTAACAAACATTTCAAACTTTAGTGATACTGCCACCTAGGCCTCCGCCAACCAACAAACCCCTGCCAAAGCTGGCAGTCTGTATGCCTTCCAACCTTATCACTTAACATTAATGCCATAGAAACTGTCGCCAACATGTATGCGACCCTCCTTAGGTTCCAATTCATATCCACTAACTTAGGGTAGATTAATGGCTTAGGTTAGATCTTAGGTAATTTAAAGTTTATACCTTAGGATATAACACTAACCACTAACCTTAGCATATGTCCTTAGCAATTAGGTTAGATAAACCTTTAGGTGTATATCAAAAATACATAGTTTAGGAACTAGGTTAGATCACCAATTAACTTATAGTATTAGGTTCTAGGTTAGATTATTATCTAGCAACCTTTTTAGATTTTTTTGCACCGAGCTAGGTTAGGTTGAAATCAACAATCCAACCAATCAAAACAGAATAAGACGTTTCAGGTTAGGTTCAAAATTGTATCAAGTATCATAGCTTAGATAGGAATACTTATATATCTTACCTGGCATATGGTCCTAGTTCTATCCAATGTCATAAATGGCTGAAATCCCAATTATGACTGTAATGACTTGTCGGGGTCGATTTCCAGAAATCCAATGAAACTTTCCACATAGTGGAAATATTTTCACATGCAAGAGAATTAAAGAACTTATATCTTCTAAGTTCAGTCCAAAACTTAATAATTCATGGAATGCCAATTTATCAGTTTTTCATCTTGAATAGATTTAAAACATTCCTTGGATCACTATAATTGATCCAAGGATGAGTCATAAAGATAGATAAGTTTACAATTCTCCTGAAATCAGATTGCACTCATTTATGAGAAATGAAAGAAATGAATCCAGGAAACATTCCAGTTCTATCTAAGTTCTTTTAAGAGCAAAAAAGACTTTAACCATATCAAGCATGATTTCCCTTAATAAAAAGAACATATCCATTTAAGGAAAATCACATATCAACACTTGAATACAAAGGAGGAAAATAACAACAGTTAAGGGTGTTACAAAAAGAAGAACCGTTGGCACAAATTTGAGCCCACCTAGTGACTGGACCCTGGTGCTTGGTTTTCGAGATCAGTGAGATAATATTGCTAATCCATTTGATTACATAGGAGGTGATCGTTCTAAGCCCAGGAGGTATAATTTCTCATTTGGTACTTCTATGGCTGCAAACAGCAGCCCAATGTTAGGACTTTTCGGGCAAGGTATAGGCACACAAGCATTTGGTCTCGCATCTGGAAGTGGCGTGGGGTATACTATTGGTAGTGGGGCATTATCATAGACCATAGGCACACAGCTTAGTGGAACTGTGGGAACCCTTGGCATGACCACTTTAGGACACGGAAGGCCTCGGTGGATCTGGTGGTTTAGATAGAGAAGGAGTTGATGGGTCTTGTGGATTTGGTGGTTCGGACTTGGAGGACCTAGTGGATCTGGTAGTTCGGACATGGTGGACTGGTGGAATAGGTGATGGAGGAAACATAGGTGGAAACCAAGGATCTAGTGGAGGAGGATTTGGGCCCCAACCACCCCCATAAGTTTCTTCAAAATGTCTCTACATTTTCCTGATTATAGAGGTATTGAGGATGCTATAAAACATGTTCACAAATGTGAACTACTATGGCATGTAAAGGGTGTCACAACCCCGAATGGAAGGCTAGTCAATTTGTAACCACGTTACGGGGCACGCACATAGCTGGTTTAGGAAGTATGACCCTCATCGATAGTAGTGGATTATACCACCTTAAAGAATGTATTCTTGGCGAGTTCCACATTCCTAAGTTTGAGCGAAGAGCATCGGTGCTTTGACGAGATTCAACAAGGAATGACAGAGAGTGTGTGGAAGTATGATGCATGATTTAAGACTCTCTTATCTAAATTATCATATGATATTCACCCTTCACATCATGTGCAGTGGTTTTTGGAGGATTGATTACCCCTTTTAGAAGGGCCTTGTCTCATAAAACTTTTACAAACCCGCGCAAGGCATTGGAGGCTGCCCTACACATCGAGGCTATTGGTAGTGTTGATACTAGCGTTAGCCCGTTCTTAGAGGCTCAGATTACTGCTATGGCCAAGTAGTTGGAAAAATTGTCTGTGAACTCAACCCATGAGACTCGCAGTGGTTTGTGGTGCATAGATTGTGAGATAGAGGGGCATGTTAAGGATAATTACCCCCAGAGGACAATACGTGATGTGGTGGTAGAGTGTGAGATTTTTCATGGGGACCATGATGTAAGTAGATTCCCCTTACTGTAATGCACAATCACAAAGAATGTATCTTGTTATTACAAGATTTACACTTCTACAACCCATGATACTAAGGATTGTAGGCTCATTGATCAAATCCATGAGGCCATTGATCATGGGGTGTGCCAAACCAGCGTTGCAAGTAGTTCCAAGGGTGATGATCACCGTTATGAGGAGTGCATAAATGGAGGCAGCATGGAAGAGGTTTTCAAGGAGGATTATGTGGTCATGGTAACCACGGAGGAGGAACAAACAAGTTCTCGCGTGTAACATATTTCAACTGTGGATCTATAGAACATTACAAATAGGAATGCCCAGACTTGTTGTAGTGCTCGTGGTGCAGAAAGAAGCATAAGTATGAGGAGTTCCTAGAATTGTTTGAACATATGAATTAGTAGCACCGGAAGGAAAAGGGTGCTGCAATGGTTAGTATCAAGAAGGTAGACATAGAGTGGATGCCTCGGGTAACACAGGATGTAGGTTTGGAACCTATCTTGGGAACAAAAATGGCAGAAGCCGCATGCACAAGAGAGGTACCAAGACAGAAGAACCTAGTTTCAAGGGAGGAGGTCATTCATGGAAATTATCTAGACCCCAGCACATTAGAAGGAGATATATCAAGACACCATGGATGTTATTCAAAGCTTACAAGGGGAGATCCAATGTCTAAAGGAGAAATCCAGGAGGGAGGAACAAGGAAGGAGAGTCTAAGTGTAAAAGGATGACCAAGATGAGGTCAAGGAGGTGTGTAAAATGCTAAGGTAGGAGAATATCATTCCCTTGCTAGGATCTTGGTTCGTAGAGAAGGTACTATGCACCGAGAAGAGTGCAAGAGTTAGGTATTACACGTAGACATTTCCCCTCACAACCTCAACTATGACAAGAAGATTATTTTGAATGCAATTGTAGATGGATGGCTCCTCAAAGAATATCCTCATTGACACAGTGCAGAGGTTAATTTTCCGACTTTGGATGCATGACATCGATGGGAAGACCTGTATTATAGCCATCTTTGAATGTGATGTATATGGAAAAAAGACTAAGGTAATGCCCATTAGTGTCTTAAAGGATGTAACTATTACTATCCAGGGAGCCAAGTTTACTGGGGACTTTGAAGATTTGGCGCTCGCTGAGGTAAACAATTTCCCAAAGACTACTACTGGGTGCCCTTAGTGTTATAAGAACAATACAGACCTTTGGTTCAAAAAAGGGTGCATCAACTTTAAGAACAAGGTGGAATGGGTCATTATACCCATAAATAATGCGAAGCCGACACCCTATATTGAACCATTTAGGGAAGAAGTTATGGATAGGATATATATGCACTCAATCGGGGACCACGAGATGATACACCCTACTAATGGGGTTATCCAAATTTGAAGATGCTCGGTTAGTGAGTGATACCACTAGTTTGGCATGTGACAATTAGGTGCATGAGACTTATAAATTAATGGGAAGACAGTTGAGAGGTTCAATGCCAAGGTAAAAAGGCATGCACGGTTAAGGGCCTTGGAGCAAAAGAGCTACCCAAGTATTCGGGAGGATCCTTCCTTGATATCTTTCTGCGAGAAGGTGGAATCTCAAGTGGAAGGATGAGAAGGAATAGAGGGGATGTTAAGTTATGTCTTGCTCAGAACAACAGCTCGGTGGTGGGCTACACATCAGGATATTCTTTTAGAGTGGCGGGAGGTAAGAGTTTCTCTCTCTGTCATATTTTCTAGGATAAATGTACCCACCATCATCAAGGAGTACCATGGGAAGGAGTCTACCTCTTTCCATATCTAAGAGTGTGAAAGTCCCGAGAGAAGGCACGGAAGCTTTTCCACCATCCCTCCGGGTGAAAAAGTTTTATTCTACACTCGCAGGTTATGTGTACGCATGGTATATTCATTCAGAGACACACCGCCGAAAAGGAATTAGAAAGAGCTTGTGGTTGACCTTATTCAAACCTTTGAGTATCATAGTACCAAACCTGTTTCGCACGGAATGTTTCAGCTCTGTGGAATAGACTTGCTTCTATCCTTTCATTCCTTTGAGAAACAGATAAGGGTTAGGGCTAGGAGGAATACCTGTTGAATGTTGAGATGGTGTGCGCGTACCGTAGAGAAAGATCAGATCGACTGCGAAGAACTCCTTTTTGTCTTGGAAGGACTACCTGCAAGTAAGAATACAAGACCACCAGATTTTAATTAGACAATAAATGAGGGAGCTGCCTTAGGCCCAGGAAATATAAAACTTCCTTTTGAAGGTGGTCAGTTCCCCTTTTAATACGAATTAACACAAATGATAACAAAGAAAGCTATTACAAACTCACGATTTAGGTACCTCGTTACAAAGCAAATAGAGGCTAAACTATCAATAATAAAGAGTCACGTTGTTTGTTTGGTTACTGGTCATTGATACATTCAGGTTGAGTTATAGGGATAAACCAGACTGGACCTGAGGTTGTTAGGTGACAAATAGGCGAGAGGAAGGTTTTGGGGTATAAGTCACAGTGACCGATGCTTGGCCACCGGATAACCGACCGGGGTTAGAGAATCGTTGCTGGTAGGGGATAACCGACACTGGTAGGGTCAGTAATCTAGGTGCTTCTGGATAGAGGTTGGTTGCAGGGTGATTGTGGGGTTATTAAGACTGGTGGATGGCTGAGGGGAATAATGAGAGGGCAGGGAAGACTCAGAGTGTGATAAAATGGTCTTCTGGGTAGTACAAGGATGTATGGATGAAGGTTAAGTGCAGGGTGCTGGTAGGTAGTAGATCTAAGAATGAGCTTGTAATTACTATCAATCCGCAGGCTCAAGAAATGGTGCTTAGAAACATACAAGACACTACTTACTCATTCCTGATGAAGATGCAGGTTCCAGGACTGTGATGACAAAGATAGAGCTCAAGTAGGATGATCTAACAATCCAAGATGAGCTATCTCCTCTTCGATACTCGGATGAGTGTCACTAGGCTCTGCTATTCGATTCTGATCTTGGGCTTCATGTCCTTCTCTGCAAACTCTTCTTGTTTCTTCACTTGTCTCTGTTCAGCCAAGCAAATTCAGATCCTTTCAATGATTTCTCCTCCTCCCCATCAAAATGAAATCTGATCCCTCGTTTTTGGTTGGAGGTGGTCATTTACAGGGAACCGATGGCGGTTACACAACCGACGGCGGTCGAGTAGGAACCGATGTCGGTCAGGTCAAAGCGGGCTATTTTTAGTAAAATAGCCAGCTTTCCCTCCTTTTCTCCCGAGGGATTAGTTGCGGGCTTGGTCAAGTCATTATGAGGTTGGTTTTAGGTGCGGGTGAGGAGTAATTAGTCATGGGTGTGGATGTGGACCAAGTTATAGGTCTTAATTAGGTTAGTTTAGGGTTAAGACTAGGTTATGATGAGGTGGCGAAATGAGGTGGCAGGTATGGCGATGTGGATTTATTAATTATAAGGTAATTAATAAATAATTGTGTAAGGTTTAGGTGATGAGGTTAGGTTGCGAAATGAGATGCGTGGCACAAGGGGTCATAAGACACAAATTTGGTGTCTACACAAACCATCTGTTGATAAGGACTTGTAGGGTATCAAGTGCCTTACCATGGGGGATAGTGCCAGGACAGAAGATAGGCTCTTGGAATTACTAGGTGAACCAAGATTGGGGTGCACTTTAAAGAAGTAGAGGAAATAGAAGAGTTACAGGTTGGAGCACGTGTAGTTAGAAAAAGAAAAGGGAAAGTTGGTGTATGTGATTGATGGAGAGGAATCAAAAAGCTTAGATGTTAGTCATTCTTTAGGGACGCACAAGGTAGTAGATAGTGCAGATACTCACATGCGCACCTACCATGAGCCCTTAAAAATTAATAAATTGAACATCGATTCAGGAGAAGAACCTAAGGAAGATATTATTAGAGATTACTAGTCGAGAAGGAGGTATTTAAGATCATTGATCTCTTATGTGAATTTGAGGATTTATTCCCGCGCGGTACCATGAACTCAAAGGCGTTCACCATTCCTTGGGGGAGATGAAGATAAAGCTGAAGGATAGTGCACGCCCGGTTAGGAAAAGGCCTTACCGGATGAATCCCAATTTGCGCATGAAGGTTAAGGAGGAGATAGACAAAATGATAGCTTATGGGATCATTGAGGCAGTGGAAGAATCGAGTGGATAAGTCTGATGGTAATCAGCATCAAGAAGGATGGGTGGATTAGGATCTATGTGGATTATAGGGAATTGAATGTAGTTTGTGTCATTGATCCCTTTCTCAACCCCCTTCATTGAAGAAATTTTGGAAGGAGTTATTGGACATGAAATCTATTCCTTTATGGATGGATTTTTAGGGTACCACCAAGTCTGGATTACAAAGGAGGACCAAGAGAAGTCAAATTTTTCCACCGAGTGGGGAATTTTTGCATATAAAGTCATGCCCTTTTGGTCGAAGAATGCACATACTGTCTTTTCATGCATAGTGGTGCAAGCATTCCGAGACTTCATCCATAAGTTTCTTGTGTCTATTTCGATGATTGGACAGTGTGTATGGTCTCAGTTAAGGACCATTGTGAGAATTTAAGGCTAATGTTTGAAAGGTGTAGGTAGTTGAGGATATACCTCAACATCAAGAAATGTGTGTTTGATACACCCTTTGGGACTTTATTGGGGCATATCATATGTAAGGAGGGCTTTCTAGTAAATCTCACTAAGGTTACATTTATTGTGGGGTTAAGGGAGCCTACTAGCCAGAACGCAGTGCACAGATTCCTTGGGCATACGGGCTATTACAAGAAATTTATTAAAGGATATGCCAAGATTTTCGTGCCTTTACAGGAGATGCTTAGACATAAAAGTGCCTTCCATTGGGGAGAGGCGCAGTAGAGGGCATTTGATACATTACAAGATAGGCTTGTCACCGCACCTATTTTACATTTTCCCTCTTGGGATAAGCCCTTTCATTTTCATATAGATGCATCGGGGACTATAATTGCAGCGGTGTTTGCATAGCCAAGTGAAGGGATTGTTGATCATCCTCTATGTTTTACAAGCAGGAAGCTGACACTAGTAGAGCAGAATTATACCACAACTGAGCACGAGGCATTGTCAATGATCTGCATGCTTTTCAAGTTTAGAAAGTATCTTCTTGCAACACCCTTTTTGTTTTACATAGACCACATGACATTAAAATATTTAGTAAACAAGCCCATCCTATAGGGCGCATATGTTGGTGGGTGTTGTTGTTCTAAGAATTTGAATTCACCATCATGGTGAAGCCTATAAAAAGAAATTGTGGGCATTATCATCTCATGTTAAGAATTGATTCAGTGGAGGACATGTAAATTATTGAGGAAAAAATTCTAGATGCATAACTATTTAGGTTTTGGTGCGTGCCCTTGGATTTGGAGGAGATTGTAGTATTTTTAAAGGAAGGTGTGGCATTAGAAGGAATGAAGAATTTAGAGAAAAGGTAGTTATCCATACACGTCGCACACTACATGTTAATAAGTGGAGACTTATACAAGTTGGGACATGATGAAGTTTTACACAGTGTGTATTAGAGCATGAGTGCTTGGTCATCATGGAGGAGGCACACGAAGGAAATGTGGGTGGGAATTATGCGGTGATGCCACCACACATAAGATATTAATGGAAATTTTTGGTGGTAAACTCTATACAAGGATTGTAGAGACTTTTGTAAATCATGTGACCATTGTGTCAACACCTTAGAAACCAAGAAGGATAGATGAAATTCCTTTGCACCCTATCCCTATCGCGGAGCCTTTTGAAAAGTGGAAATAGACTTTGTAGGACCTTTTGCACCAATGACGCATAGGATTGGGTCACGTTATGTCATCACTTGCACAAATTACGATAAGGTGGGCGGAGGCATCTCTAACTAAATATTACATGGCGAAACAATGGTAAGGTTCTTGTGGGAGAACATTATCATGATGTATGGATTCCCATTGAATTTGACAAGCAATAGGGGTATGCATTTCTTGAATGAGACCATGAGGATCCTATTATTAGAGTTCATGGTGGATCATCATAAGACTACGCCCTATCACCCACAAGCAAATGGAACTGTGAAAGCATTCAACAAAATACTGAGTCATACCTTGAAAAAAAATTGTGATGTCAAAAGACAAGATTGGGATGACAAGGTATCAGTAGTATTATGGGCTTACAAGACAACATATAAAAGGTTGAACAAAGCCACACCTTTTTAGTTGGTGTTTAGTGTGGAAGCTATTTTTCCAGTTGAATTTATATTGCCTTCTCTATGAATAGTGCACACGGAGGGTAAGTGATGAACAAGAACTAGAAGAAATAATTGATGAGTTATTAAAGTTGGATGAGAGATGGTCACTGCCTGGTAGAGAAAAATAGTAGAAAAACCAAAGTAGAAGGCTTGGCATGATTTCCACATTAGAAACAAAAAGTTTGAGGTTGGGAAGATGGTGTTACTATATGATTCTAAGTTTTTGTGCCATCTTAGGAAGTTGAAAGTCCATTGGTTGGGTCCTTACACAATCTCATACATCCTTGGTTCGGGCGCGTGCTAGTTACAAGTGTTGGATGGGATGAAGTTTCCTAGACAATTCAATGGGAGTAGGCTAAAGCCCTACTATAAATAAGTCTTCTTGGTTTTTGTAAATAGGGTAGTTTTGCCAATTATTTTAGAAGTTTCCTTTATGCTTTTCCTCTCTTGTGTTTCCCTTTCACTTTGTTATTTTGTTTTGCTCCTTGGGAATTGGTAACCTTATTGCTATTTTATAAAATTTGTGAGTGCATAGAGTACCTCATATCATTTTAAGTGTGGGGTGGAGAAATGTGAAGGAGCTCATGATTAGAGTGCTAAGGAAGTTGTGTTGAAAATCCCTATGGAATGGCCCGGGTAAAAGAGGTGTATGAAGAGAAAAGATGGAAGAATGGTTAGTGCCAGGATAAAGCTACTTGTAGATCCCATGTATTAAGGAGAAAGAACATTTAAGAAACATGAGGTAGGTGAGAGAAAGAATTAGGACAGAAGAAGTGCCTTTAGCACGGGTTACGCATGTGCAGATTCTCTGTCATGTTGGATTGGTTGCATGCGCCGAAGGTTAGAGCTTTCACGCAAGGTTAGGCACTTGAGTGAAGTGTTGAGGATGAGATTTGTTTGAAAAAGAAACATTAAATGAAAAAAGTATAGTGGTAGGTGAATTAGTATTTAATGTTCAAAAGAGAAAACTATAAGTAAAGGGTCGAGGAACTTTCATTTTCACTTTACAAAATAGAGAAAGGAGTGGGTTTTATAAACTAGGGTTTCCAGATTCGATCGTGTAAAGAAATATCTATGAGATTGAAGCATGAGAAGCCAAGTTGATTTTTCACACTAGAAGGAAGGGGTTACACGGGTGTGAACAAAGTTGTGAGGAGGCGCTATCTTGTGGAAACTTTATCCCTGTTCGGGTTCGAAAAACTAGGGCATGGGTTGAAGAGATTTATATCATGGATTTGAGATCAGAGGTTGGATGAAGTAGGAAAAAGTAACAAGGAGGGAGTGAAGTGATAAGAAGACCTCAACAATGGTACCTAACAAAGGAAAGGGCAAGGAAAAGGCCAAATAAAAAGAACCCGATGTAAACACAAATGAAGAATGGTATGTGGAGATGCAATACCTAGATGGGGTGATGATGGGTAAGGAGTGAGAATCCCACCTAAGAAATTTTCCTGTAAGTGATTATAACCACAAAAGAACACAATAGATAAGGAAATGGCACTAGAATTAGTGCACCCCACAAGTAAATGGACACCAGAGGGCTTGCCAATATACTGATGATGACGTTAAGGTCAAAATGGAGAAGGCAGGGTTGTTGTAACTCTATGAGTTTCCCTATTTTGGAAAACCAGAGTGGATGTATCAATGGTTAATGTCGCAGGTACACAAGGACTACTTCCACTTTGCAAGGCGCAAGATGTGCATCATTCCCTAGCTTATCTCCCGGTTCACGAGGCCTCATATATGAAGGAGATAGCTTGGAGGATGAATTGAGTTATAATGAGGTGATTCAAGAGACCATAAATGAATATGCCTGCAAGAAGGGGTCACGATACTATGAAATTTTAGACATCAAGGACCCCATGATGAAGATGGCCACACATCTCATAATAAATTTGAATGGTTAGGAGAGATAGACCCAGTTAATAAGCCTTAGTTGCATGTTTGTAAGAAAATTACGATGACACCATATACAACTTGTCTTCTTACATCATGGAGGAAATTATTAGTTACATGAAGGAGGGGGACAAAAAGCTTTTGGATAACATCCTCCTGACCATTGTATTTTTAGAGATTAGAGTACCTGATGTACTAGAAAAGTTTGTATGGGAATACCCTGCTAAGGATCCTTCTCCTGAAGAGACTTGAGAAGTACACATGTGACACAATGACAAAACCCCACAAGGTGTGACTAGAGAAATGGTATACGCACCTAAGGAACGCATTTGGGGTAGAGTGGAGAATCCCTGAACAACTCCCAATAGCCATTGAAGGGGAAGCTGAGCTCACTTTGTCTATCAACATTTTTGCTTGGGAAGGTTCAAGCTGATAAATAAATCATGGAGCCCTTGGTGCAAAATTCCTTTTGCGTTCACTACTTAGTACTTCCAAGCAGGAGTGAACAGATTTAAGGAATCAAAGAAGTTGAATTTGGAACTAGGTAGTCTAGACTGGGAGCATAGAGAGATGTGGAAGAGATTAAACTACCCCAATGACAAGCGCATGTACATGGAGAGGTACAGTGTCACACAAGGTCTAGATGACAAGGTGATGACACTACCCATTCTGGAGGATCCACGATGTGCGTGTACCTCCACATAAGGCCAAAGTTTGAAAAGGAGTGTACCTAGAGAATGATGTCTCCATACCTGAGGATCCCATGGGTAGGAAGAAGCCCATGCTAAAGAAGAGGGGAAGAGAAGATGAAGAAGCACCAAGTGTGCCGACTGCTCAAGACAGTGAGCATGCCAACAACAAGCACCAAGACAAGCACTTACATGTGGAGGAAGAATTCCCCAATGAAGGAAAAGACACTAGAAGTGGAGGCACCTAGGAAACCACTCACCAAGGAAGAGTCACCTGAGGAAGAAGAAGAGGCTGAATCCCCCATCAAGGAGACACCTCTTAGGAAGAAGTAGAGGGTGGAAGAGGAAGTTGAATCAGAGGAGATCGACAACTTAGAGAAGTACATGGGGAAAAGATAAGGCGAGAGTGAAGAAGATGAGAGCAAGGAGGAAGAGCATGAGAAAGATCAGGAGCCACATGTGTTCAGTGTGTATGACTCGGGAGAGGAGAGCAGGGAAGAGAAGCAGGAGTTCATATTCACACGGTGCAAGAGTACACAGGATGAGGAAGGCACCGGAGACATGGAGGGAATGAGGAGGTTGCCAGGGAGAAGTAGGGAGCTATAAGTTTCACAAAAGAGTAGATCACTGAGGTGGTAGAGAGAGAAGAAAAGAGAATGCTCAAGGCCCTGGTAGACCAAGAGTTGGAGTGTAAGCTGACTGACATAGTGCTGGAGGAAGGAGAGGAAAACACTGATAAGGAGCATGGCAACATGGGAGGAGGTCCCGCTCTAATAGTGAGTTTTCCCAAAGGCATGCGCTCGGTAGGAGAGCCCTTGATACAAAAAAAGACAAGTAATGGGATACATTAACGACTCGAGGAAGGTACTACATGTGTGGTTCCAGAGCACGGTACCCACAAAAAGGATTTTAGCCATGGGGTCATTTGAGAAGGAGGGCACATACCCCAAAATGAAGAAGATGCTCTCTTGGGCATTTGAGTCCCACATTGATGAGCCAGACTTCAAAGTCTGCCAAGGAGCGATCATCATAGTACCAGAGTCTAAGGGAGCCAATCCCTTGGTGAATGCCCAGGAACTCTCAGATGAGCAAGTTTGTAACGTGCTCAACAAGGTCACGGTCAAGATAGAGGCTAGGCTCTTTACATGCAATGACAGAATAAGAGTACTAGAGGAGAAACTAGGGAAGAAGGAAGAGGAGCTGGTGGAGAAGACCCAGAGCTTGAAGTAGGAAGAACTGATCAGTGCACAGCTAAGGCGTGAGTTAAAAGAAGAAAAGATAAAGGTGCAGGAAGTATACAAGAAAATGGAGTCTATCAAGGGCACCATCCTTTTAAAGCACCTAGACTTAGTTTCACCCACACAAAAGTACTCGTCCCTTCTAGAATGTATAGAGGATCTAATATGTGCCCTCACTATGGAGAGAAGACCTTTGATTCTGGAGTCTATAGAGGAAGTGGCCACATGTTTAAAGGAGGAAGATATATTGAAGGTAGTAGTGCTCATTGTGGAGTATAGCTAGGTTCTCATAGAATTTAAAGTCACTACCCAATCTACTAAGGCCACATACGATACCTGCGCAGACAAGGATAAGGTAGCAAGCTCCTTGGTCGCCACACTTGAAGTAGAGATGAAGGAATTTTAGGAGAAGAATAAGGGAAATAGGGTAGACAGTACAAGGTTCTTTCCAAAGTGGAAAGCAAATTTGAGGTGATTGAAGCTTTAAGGAGCTCAATCAAGGCCTGGCTGAAAGAACTATATCCTCAGATTATTAGGAGGATGGACATGCTTAAAGACCAGGGAAAGGAGATGGAGAAAATAATGGACACTTTGAGCACCCAGGGAATTGGTCTGAGTTTTGACAAGGTAAGCATCGTGATTAGTGACCTCTATCAGAAGGCACAAAGTGAGGTCAACATTTGGAACAAGTTGGAGGCAGACTTACGGAAGGATTTTACCAACTTGCTTAATTGATGCCCCCACATTCTTAATTCTTCCCTATTCTTTCATTCCCTTATTATTTTAAAAAATGTAAGGATAAACCTTGGTTCTTTAAGGAATCCTACATTCTTGGCTAAGTAGATTGTTTTTGTGGTTAGAGAAAAGGCGTAGTGTGGGGTGATGTTAGACCCCTAGAATATTGGCTAAGTATGAAGGAATGTAAGCACACAAGTTCCAAGTTATAGAATGGTGTGCAAGGAAAAATCACACAAGAGAAGGAATTAAGGAAGCATGTAGCATGTGTGATGCGTGAAAGGATTAGGACTTAGTCATTTTGGACGTCCAAAGAAGAACACGTGAAAATCATGACCCGGTTGTGCATGGATAAGATGCCAGCCTGGTGACAGGTTGGCCTAGGAAGGAGCATACTGCGATGGAATATTCTAGAAGAACATCATGGAATAAAGTGGAGAGCTCAGTCCTGGAGAAGCATGCTTACATAGAGGACCACATTCGGACACTTGGCATTGGATCAGAGGGTGCTGGAGGACGAGGTTGGCGATCTAGGAAATCTATAAATATGAGAACACATACTGAGACAAAAATATATAGATATCTACACACAAATACATATACACATAGAGATATACATCTAGAGAGTGATCGCAGCTCTACAGAAATGATGCAAGGAATCTGCTTTTCAGTGAATGGTTGTATTTGGGAGAGAATGCATTAGGCCTAGGGGTTGTAAATTTTCTTTTGGGTAGCTTAGTTACATTAAGTCCAGTGTAATGCATGACTATGGTCTACTTCTCTGTGACCCTCTGTAATGGTTCCATGGATGTAATAAGGTTACTTGTTATAATATATACATGAATATCAATGGTTCTAATGCATATTTCTCTCTTATGAGTTCTCTTTCCTTTCATGCTAAGTATGAATGCTTGTATGTTTCTTTCTTGTCACAATACATGTTATGGATTTTGTTAAGCACTCGATCTGAAGTGACTGCAAGGATCTAGAGGCTGTTATGAGCCCTATGGTTCTTGTATGTCTTAAACTTCCCTTCTAAAATCTCTTACACTAATCATAGATGATGTTTCCCACTAAACTCACATAAAAGAGAGACTCAGTACCCACGTGTGCCTCGGGTGAGCACTCAGCTTTCACTGGGTGATAGGCCGACACACATGGGGTTCCTTTCTTTTGTGATAGGAGTAAAAATGACTACATTCCTCTAACATGGTATCAAAGTAGAGGGGACTGGAATCATGTTTCTCACCATCGTTGCTCCACTGTGTAGTTGCTTGTGCAAGCTCTCACTTTTGCATGTGCTTTACTTACATATTTCAAGATTCCAGTGGTTTCTTTTTATTTGTTAGTGTGCTCCTTGCTGGTTGTGGAGTTAGCATTTGCAAGTTCGAGTTTAATTAGTGTTGCTCGTGATTGTTTGATGCCTTCTTCTAAGGTTATTAAAGTGTATTTTTTGGGACAAATCGACCCCAACTCTCCAATATGGGAACCAAACTACCCTTTAGCTTCTACCTTAGGCATCATCTAGCTCTCTCATGCAATGTTTTTAACTCACCTTGTTTAGCGATTGATTCAAGATACACTCTTCGGGTTATTCTTGAGATCTTTGTATTGATCTTGTGCATGGTTTCTTTGATGCTTGCATTAGATCCTCATCTCACCCTGTTCCCTTCAAATATTTTTGCTTCATATCAGGTTTGTCTTGTGGGTTTGAGTTTGTGTTTGGACTTGGACTGCCCACTCTTCACTTTGCTCGAGCTTCAGCTTGCATTTTGGGTTGTCATTAGCACGGTTTGTTTACTCTTAATGACCTACACTGTTAGCATCTACCACTCGGGTTCTCATGTTGGTGCTTCTGCATACTAGTTGGTTGGAGGCTAGCCTCCCTAGTTGGTGTTTCCATCAGCATTTCCATGTTCCTGCTCATGGCTTTGACTACTACTCGTGGCTTTGACTGAGCATCTTTGCTACTGCACCACCTTCTCACCATTCTAGGCATTCCACTCCACGGTGACCCCTCCAATGGATCCCTCAACTCATGCTTCTCACCGTCAACGCTACTTAGTCTGAGCTCCTAGATTCTTGTTGGCCTTGTGTGATTCACATCGACCTCACCATTTGAATCAGCACCTTGACCCACCTCGATGGTTTTGTGCTCAACTCGAGCCCGCAGGTTACACAACCATTACACTAACCAAATTACACATGGCCCTTCCACTTGGTGAGTCCTTGAGTTCTCAAAACGTCCTTTTCAGGCTTCTCCTTAGTTTGACTTAGCACATTGGTCACTCCCAACAACAACTCAAACTTGGTGTCAACTCGTGAAACACTAGCTTAGGTCCCTTTTAGAACTTGTTTAGAGGTTAAAAAATCTCTTTTTAATGTTTTAAGGTTAAAAACATTCATTTTATGGCATTGTAATAATTTTAAGGCTTCTTTTTGCTTGTTAAGTATGCCCTTCCTACATGTGTCAAAAAGGAGGCGAGGTCTGAGGTTGGCAAGAGGCTAATCCTCCCTTGTAAGAAAAATAAACTCTACTTGAAATTTGATGCCATTTCTAATGAGTACCCACACAATACCCTTTGCACCCATTTCAGGCACTTTTTTAATCGGTTTGCAAAGCCTATTGACATTTTCCATCAATTGTGGGAATCATTTTCTTGCTATAACTTTTGACTCGCTACTCGGTTTTGAGCACTTCTTTAGTCAAAGTTGCATGATTTTTCACACATTACGTGATGAAATTTTCAGTTTTATAAATGCACTAATTTATAAAATTCCACATTCTAGGGGTTTCACTAGTACTCTTGGGTTTTTACATGCGAGACACATTATCAACCGAGTCCGACGTCTTGTTTTCGTGCATCTTGTAGTCATTGGTTTTGCATCATGGAGGGTGCTCATTCTAGACTTGAGCATTGTAGGATCATCTTACAACCTCTGCCACTTCTCACTAGGAGAGAGAACTATTCAACTTGGCATGCTTCCATGGAATGTTACTTTGCTCATGAGGGTCTTTCACCCTTCTTACTTGGGCTAGTTCCTACACCCACTGATCATTGTTATCTAGAGGATTTTCTCAACACTTGCGACCATGTTTTTGGTCACTTGATGATGCATGTCTCTAGATCTCTCTGGTTTCATGTGGTAGACTCAGATCCACCCCACTGTGTCTAGAGCATTCTTTAGTCCCTCTATGGAGACCCTTCACATACTATCACCATTGTTGTTACTACTGATTCAGTTGTCTCCTCTATTTCTTCATGTGATGATAGTTCCACTGACACATACTCACTTGGTTCTACTTATGATGACGAGGATTTTGCACCCAGTTCTAATGTTGAGAGTACTATAGAGGACTCTTCTCCTCCTTCTCTCATTATTCTAAATAGTTTTGTCACCTCTCCCATCTCATCGGATATCAAGAAGTCTCCTACTGGGCATCATACAGTCATCGCACCCACCTCTTTTCCACCTTTAGTGTGTGAGGCCCCTTTCACTCCTCTACCTTCATTGGATGACTCATACCTATCTGACATCACTCTTCTATTTATTGAGCCCCCTCATTTAGATGAGTATATGATGTAATATAGGTTCATAATCCATCTACGGGTATTTCGAGAGGAGTTCATTATCTCCGTTGTTGGGAGTTCCCCTTCCAAAAATCTTACCACTTCCACTTTTTGGAGACCTTCATTGATTCACCCTTGATTGTGGATCTCTTTTACATTGTAGGGGGTTTTGTTACCTTCACATCACTTGGACATCCTTTACGTGGGTGTTCACTCTTCACACTCTGACAGTTCTGCACTCGTGACATTACCTTGGGTTCCTTTGCAATCACACTTTCATGGACCAGATGTAGAGTTCTTTTTGTTGCTTCCTTTGATTTCCTTCGCGGAGTGGATAGACTTCCAACACATCATTTTTTTCCTTCCTAAGGGCACGCACAAAATTTGGTGTAGATAGCTCTTCTTCATTCCTAAGGTAGAGGATCTCGTCATTGATATTCTTCTAGGAGACCTCTGAGAGCTCCAGATTTCATATCCATCCATGACATCTTCTACATTCCTCTCGTCTCCCTCTTCTTCTTTCTAAGACATTGCATCTTTGTACATGGGTACCTTTACAGGCTCATCTATTACCAGACCCATCTTTGGAATCTTTCTTAGATTAGAGAGTGGACTTGTCTCTCTTTTGGGGGAGTTTTTTCCCACTAGGTTTTCTCCTTTTACTCCACTTTTTGAGAGTTTCTTGTACATGGGTACCTCATCAAGCTTTGTGCCAAGACCCATTTCTCATTTCTGACTTACCACCTCATCCTAAGTTACGATGAAGGGGGGTGTTGGTGTAGGTGGTATTTTCTTCACATATTTAGTGTTATTCCACCTCGCTAGGTGAGTCATCTCACTTAGGTGGACATGGATCTAGGTGTCATCTTAGTTATGAAAGATTCTCTTACAGACTCTATCATATGTGTAAGTGTGTCATAGGAGTTACATTCCCATTTGAGAAAGTAACTCCTCTTCTCCATTATGGAGGAATATTCTCTTACATGGGAGTTACACATTAACTCCCCTATTTGTACTCACCTCCTTTGATCTATGACAAGCCTAAGCCAAGCCAAGGCATTCCATTCCACTCCATTTTTCAAATCTTGAGATCTCATATGCATGCACATTGCTTTACAAATATTTCTTGCTTTAATCTCACAACTCCTACACTTTGGTGAAGTGTAACTATTTGATGCACATGTATTCCTTCCGTGTCTTCCTCATTCCTGACGAAAAATCACAATGAGAATGGCTTCACCTCATTAGGTGCTCGGTGGTCTCATATCTAGCTACTATGGTACGAAGGGAGGACACTATCTTCGTGACTTGTTGATGGTGAATCATAGCACCCCTGAATGTCTACAACTCGATGGGTTGAGACTCTCAATGTGATTACATAACATGGAGCTTTTCCCAAGTGTGGGACCTTGCAAAAATGGAAAAGCTCTCCTGATGAAGGCCAGTTCCTATTTCTCTGTTCATATTCACACATAAGAATGTAGAGGGTTTCCTCAAAAACCTAATCTAACTTGCCAAGGAGACAAGGTAAGAAGATGCATAAAAATAAACCTAAAGTAATAAAGGTGATGCACCGAGGAATGAAGAAACATCTGTCTTGCCAATAAACACAAACCATTAAAATGTAATGCAAGATCATGCGAGATAACCATATTTGCAGTGAAAGATCAGGAGGATGCAAATGAACATAGAGAGGGTTGAGAATCATCCATAGATATGAATTATTTGCTCCAAAGACTGACACAATACACTACAAAATTACAAGAGGCAAAGTTGCATTATAGTTTTAGATGGGAGGTTTGAACTCCACAATTTCACCTACCAAAGAGAAGAAGGGAGGGGAAAAACAAGAATGTCCAACCTTTAGAAAGAAGCCCCTCCTTACAATTTATAGGGAGAAAAAGAGAGGGAGAAGAGAGGAATTCGAAATCTACCCCAACCACCTCCAGACTGCACTTAATTCATCTCATTATGGTGGTAGGTGAGAACCCTAGCAAACCCAAAACATGGTGAACTGTATTTTACATTTTACATTTTCCAAAAAGTCCAACCTTACGTGAATCCAAGCTCCTGTGAAAAGTTATGGCCATCTAAACATTTCTGCGTCGGTCTTCTTCTGTTGGGTTCGAGGTTCTCCTCTACATTTGTATCGGGTTTGGAGGATGCCTCGACATGTGTTTAATGCTTGTGTTTTCCCAAAACCCACTTCCACTTCTTTGTTGCCAAGATTTCCTTTATGTCGGAGTTCGGAAATTGGACTTGCATATGCATTGTGTTTGGAAGGTGGCTCGACATGTGTTTGATGCTTGTGTTTTCCCAAAACCCACTTCTGCCGCTATTGCCAAGATTTCCTTTGTTTCGGGTTCAGAAATTTGACTTGCATATGCATCAGGTTTGGAAGGTGGCTCAACATGTTTTCAGCCCATGCTTTCCTAACTCCAAAACCTGATTTGCCTAGGTAGTGTTTCATGTTTCATGCTTCATGTCTCATGTTTCCCGAAACTCAAACACGAAATTCCTTGTGTCGGGTTTTGGACCTCTCGACATATTTTCCTTGGTGTCATTGTCTATATTTACCCGGGGGTAGATATATACAACATGACCTTCCAAATAGGAGCAAACACATTAGTGTGTTAACCGGTAGCTAAGGGCTGCCCTAAGGCAGCAATCAACTTCGCCCGAGTATTCCTTGAGGGGATCAACATGGTGTCCACACATACCCAATGAATGAGCTCTTCCCACTCGTATGCGAGACACTAGAAAAAAAAGAGGTCTAATGAACTAAAAACCAAAGATCACAAATCAAAAGAAAAATTCTAAACTAAACATGTGAAAATCAATAAAAAATAGAGAAAAAGAGTATTGAACATACTCGGGTCTCCGGGCATCCATGTGGGATTAGTGGCTACTACGAGAAGGTGTTCTTTGGTGGTGTGGAACCTCCCTAAGTCTAAAGGCATGGTGTTATCTCATCACAGACTCATCATCCCCTCCAAGTGTCTCCTTTGAGACTAGAGTCTCTCTCTCTACACTCACCTCCTCATGCACTACTCTGAGGATCTCCTGAGTATCATGCCACTTAGGGTTGCTGTTAGCCCCCTTCAAGGTATTTCCCCTCATTCTCTTCTCCAACCGAATCCCCCTCTGTATCATCTCTTGCATCCTCCTCAGAGTCAGATTCTAAATCAATCGGTTCATCTTCCTCCCCTCTATGAGCAAGAGCCACCCCAATCTGAAGTAAGGGTGCTTGAGGAGCACTAGCTACCTTCCAATCCTAGACTATGTGCCTAACTATGATAAATAAACTAGGGGTAACAAATATTGGACCAAGATCCCCTCTAGGACCTCTTTGTGCCTCCTGAATAGTCCTGTAAACATGCGTCATTGAAGGAAGCATGATAGGGTATGGAAGACCAAACTGTTGGGGTACCCGGTCAAAAGGGTGAATCTCTAGTCTCCTGACTCTATCAACTAGTTGGCTCATGGAAGAGAAAGCTACCATCATCATAGTCTCCTCACCCCATATTCCTACCATGTCCTGATAGGGTGTGGGGGTCATGTCGGCCATAGTCAGAGAGGCCATTAATTGATGTGGAGTTCAAGCACTGACATGCCTATCCATCTAGCTACCCAAAATCCTCTAGATCTGATACCTACACCCCCCTGCCATATGGGATGAAACACTCATAGACCCAACTCATGACCAAAGTGGGGTGGCTCAAGGACTATCCCTGCAATCTAAAAACCCTGTATAAATCATGGTATGTGGTCCCCAGAATATCTTCTCCTAGGCATACTTACGGCCATGAGCCTTGATCTGTGTAATGATGGGGGCCCAACAATACAAAAATTGTATCTCCTCCCTTATCCCCGATTAGTCTTAAGGACAAGATACCCATGATGGCTCTCTAAAGGATAGGAATGGGAGTAGTAGCAATAGACAAAACCTTCATTCCCTTCTTTGAGCTAGAAGAGACAATATCGTCTCCTATGTATGTCGTGTGTTATGTCATAATGGCCCTGACCCCTATGTCGCCAATGTCAGTCTCCTACCAAGTACCAGGAGTCCAAGAATGTGGTAAACATCCTCCAGAGTGATGGTCCACTCCCTCTTACACATGGGAACCAGAAAGTGTTCTGGTCCGCATCCCAGTAAGAGAATAAGTCACACAAAATGTGACTGGTAGGAGCAACATGGGGACTTGATCTATTCACTAGATGCCTTCCTCGCTATAAAATATTCATCTCGTCCCTAGGTCACCGATCTATCTAAAATCTCAAGGAGCTAATCACACTCTCTTTCTCTACTCTAGCGTATGTACTCCACCTTCTTGCATCCACCAAAACATGAGAAAAGAGAAAGTTAGTAAATTACATCACACAATAAGCTCATCAAAAACATGGTAAACTCTCAAAAATCCAAAAAAAATTAAGTTTTGAGCATGTTTTGACATTCTCATCTGAATCGCCACCCTGCCTTGGGCGGTGGTCCCGTGACCATCACTCTGCTTTAGCAAAGAGTCCTAAATTGATTTTCAAAATGTGCCTTTAACCCTAGAAAGGACCAAAAATGTTAAAATTGACCATTTTTGACAAAATAAAAGCATGCCCTATGGGCACCCCTAAAGACTCATTCAAGACAAGAAATTTTGAAAATATCCCCCTAGGTGAACTTTTCAACATTTAAACTTTTAGGGTACAAAAAGACAAAGAAGGAAATAACTAACTTGAGAGTACGTTGGTTGATCTCCTGCTCAGGAGGCATGATCATGATCTCGGCATGAATGTATCAGCTATATTCTTGTCAAGAACGGTCATTGTAAATCCAGAGCTCCAAATCAATCAAACTAACCAAATCAACAATGCACAAATGAATTGAGAAATGAATTTGTTTTGATATATATATATATATGATATTTCTAACTTCATTTTGAGTGTGTTTGTCTACAGGGTTGGAGCATTGGCATAGGTATATTTCTACATCCCCACACAATGGTAAGTCCTCTTGTCATTTTAATTTAGTGTTTATTTTTTGATATTTTATCTATCTGCACTTGAGTCTTCCTTTTCTCTTACAGGTAGCGGGAGTTTGGACGGTGAGAGTTTGACACATGGGTTTGTTAGGCATAGCTTCTAACTCCCCATTTTAGGAATGCCATACTCATACTCTATGTTTTATGCCTCTTAAATGGCTAAGATGCTTCTCTGAGGGGGTAATATGTATGCACCCAAAATTGCACGTGCTATATTATCGGAAAATGGTTATAAAAGTCCCTAATGATGATTCAAAATCCTTTCAAGATGGTGTTCGAGCTCCAAAAACCCATTTGTAGTATATATTTGTAGCCTAGATAGCCTTACTTAACTTTTTCTTGCATTTTTCCATCTCCTCGTTGCTCGTTGTGCTTGTTTTGGCCTTGAGCCTGAACCACCGCCCCTTCCTAGGGTGGTAGTCCCGAAACTGTCACCTTACGAGAGGGTGGTGGTCTTGATCAATTTTTCCAATCTTCATGCATAAAATTACATGTGACGATTCACTTAAGTTTTCTTTTTGAGTGCATCTGTGAGCCAAATTTTCTAAAAATAGCTTCGTTTTCTTGGTTCTCCTTGTTCCTTCTATTTTTAAATAGATTTAATGAGTAGAACTACCTCTTCATTACCTTGTGCATGAAGTAACCTCCTATCCTCCATTACAATATATTTAATGCTTGTATTCAAGCAAAAGGCTTGGGAATTTTGTGTATCTTGCATTGTTGTGTTGTCATAATCTTGTTAGGAATTGCATAGCGAGTTCGGATCTCTTGTGCTATCTTTATTCTCCCCGCATTAAGTCCAAATTTCTTCCAAGATGCTATCACTCAAGTGCCATCCTCTTGTTTTTTTATTTGCATTCCCAATCCTTCGGACTAACATAAACACTCGAGAGAATGAAAGGAAAGAAATAAGGGGACATATACTTGATACTCTTTGGATTTTCCAAAGCTCTTGCTCTTCCAGGTTGGGGTTGTGTATTTTTTTGCTTTGTTTTGTCAAATTGTCAATTACATATCAAATAGAGTAGAGAAACAATTCATTTCAATTAGTTAGATAGTTACAAGTAGATCAAATCAATAGGAAGTTTTCTCTTCAATATTGCCAAGGAAGTTGTGGGGGAACAATAGCTCTATTAGAGTCATGATTTGTTCTTCACTTCTAAGGTAGGGTTGGAAATATTTTATTTGAATTAGAATAGATCTTAGATTTATATTCACACATCTATACAAACAACTATCTACATCCGGCAAGTTATTTGTTTTTAATTTGCTTATTAGACTTCTAAAAATTTAGAAAAGCACAAAAATATTTATTTCCATAGATTAGTTTGTTTTATTGCTTTGTTATGATATATTGAGAAAACACCAAAAATATAGCTTAGATTTACTTTGATAGATAGTTTACTTACTAAAAACAAATCAATTCATCTTGCATGACCATCAATAGTCAATAGGAAAAAACCTACGATTACGATCCCTGGTTCTACAACCCAATGAGCCGAGCTAATAACTGACATTGGCACGAGTTTGTGCTTAACAATATTATGCACACCTACCACATATGAAGAGAAAATAAGATAATTAGATACATTGAACATAGCTTATAATCAAGCCTCTGAATTTTGGACTATCCTGGAAATAGGATTTGATTGCATGCATGACCATACAAGGGCCTCAACCTCAACAAGTCTTTGGTTGTGACCCACAGGTCCTAGAACCTAATGGGAATGCTAATCAGTTAGATATAGACACTAGCTTATGCACAAAAGTATTCATATCCTCACCACTTCCACCTGATATTATTACATAACTTTCTTTGTTGAATATAACAGCCGATCAAGCTAAGACTTTCTGGACAAGACAAGAAATTTTCCCTTAGTTCCTACAGCTCCACTCTTGTCTCAATTTCCATGACCTTGTTTGGAAATCCATATGAGGAACCTGTAGGTTACTCTACACATATTCCATAACCAATCCATAAAATATCGGTAGAACTAGACATTGATTTGAGTCTCCGAGTAGCTATCATATTAGACTATACCATCACACCCCTTTAGGTTAGGAGATAATTCTTTGCCTTAGATTTGTAGATTCCATTATTTCATGTCAAATACATAAGGTTACTCAATTATCTTGGTCATTTCCATCACTTTCACTCCCATTTTAATTCCACACTAGTTGTCTCGCACGACCTCGGGAGGTCGGGTGCAAAGAAGGTCACGTGTTCATTTTTTTGGGTACATTCAACATGGATGATGTCTACACATATTTTACTTCCTCATCCATAAGGTTATAAAATTTAGAGTCAATATAAGATATATGATCCCCTTCATCTATATTAGGAGATATATCACGTGATCTAGTAGTGGAATCATGAGGAGAGGGTGAGGCCGGAGGAGCTTTACGAAGCTTGGTTGCGGTCTTCTAAGAGAATTATCAAATGAGTGTGAGGAATATTCATGTATAATAATGACATTCACATCATGAGCGGGCATCATTTGAAGGGGTTTTGGTAACGTCGACTTCACTATATCAAATTTGGGCATAACTCACCAAATGGGACCATCCAAAGTGTAACTTTCATTGTAGTTAGGAGTAGAGATATATATCGCATAAGAGTCAATTATTGTTTCTAGTTAAACTATTTTATTTTTTGGAGGTAGAGTTGTACATGAGATGGTAACGAGAATAGATGACTCTTTCTTATGAGGCCACAAGTTAGGATGAATTTGGGATATGATGAGATCTAGTAAATCAAAGGCATTGATCCTAACAATGATATCATTAGGCTCATCATTGTTATAATCCAAGAGATTGGGAGGCGTACACCTAGCCAACACTAGATGACCTAAATTTCTATGAAGATACTCAACATGATAGTTAAAGTGTTGACACCCATGAAATAGGATAAGAGATAATTATTAAAGGGTCAGGAATTTATATGTCCCTTTTTGTTGAAGAGTATCGTAGTTATAAGAATTTTGGTCACCTTATAACCCCTTGATGAGAAAATTTGACACATTGATATTCAGAGGAATTGACCACACGCATATAATGGGTCCAAGGTCAACCTAGAAGGATATTATAATATAATGGGAAATTAAAGACCATGAATTTTACACATATGGTCCTAGGAGGAATAGTGATGGGCAGCCAAATACAACCCATGGGAGGAATCTATCGATGATCATATCCTTGACAAGTAGTAAGTGTGGTTTTTAGGTTGTCTATTGAGTAAAAAGAGCCTTACTGAAATCCAAGGAGGCCACACATGTGCGAAACCTTCTTCGATGAGGGAATTCTTAACCATGGTTTGACTAATTTGTATGGAGATGAAAATTGGAGGATCATCTTCTTAAAGAAAGAGTTCATATAGAATCATAACAGAGATATGGGAACTAGATCCAAGTTTGAGTGTTTGTGGTAAGGTCTTTACAAATTAAAATCTCCTCACATTAATGATAGATGCTTTCTTCCAAACCATGCAATGTAGGATACTAGCCCAAAGTAGGAGGAAAATGGATGATCATTTCAAAGATATTAGTCATGAGGCACTCACGGTGGCGAGACAATGTCTATAAGATCTCTAAAAGGGAACTTGGCTTGCAAACTAAGAAATTGCTTCTAGAGGATCATGCTCGTCATGGTTGGCCTAAGCACCAGGGTGAGATTGTTGAGTATCTTTAGAAATAGGATCATAAGGAAGAGGAGTAATTAGGGATACTTTAGAAACTAATTTTTTTTAGGCTCGATGTAATTTTATTGGATGAAGGCATATGTGATTGGAGGAAGGATTTTAGAAACCCTCGGTCTCATAGAAATTTTTCCATAGGAGACGAAGGAGTCTCGTAGAAGATGGGATTTTTCTTTAGGAATGTGATTCTGAAAGACATAAGGGTAGATGACCCTATGATTATGAGGATGAAATGATGGATATTATTTAGGTTCTACTTATACTATAGTAGGCCTCACATCATTAATGAAAACTGTGTTTTTGGGAGGATAATCAGGATCAACTACATTTTTTATAGATTTTTTTATTTATTAGAACATTCACCTATAATATGGTTAGTCATAACATCATAGAATACTTTGATATCTTTGTTAGCTTAGTTTATAGCATTATGACGATCTTTTTATTTTTAGGCATAAAGAGCCTTGAATGCTTCGATCAAACATTATCTAGTGATGAAATCATGATAAAATTAAGGACCTAGGATGAATACAATTGAATCCGTGTGGAGGGCATGAGAATTTTCATGATAATGGACCCAGTTAGTGTGCCACTAACAAAACTGTATCTCACCATGCCATTGACGGATAGGTCAAGAAGGATCAACTATTTTACTAAATGGATTATGCATGCATCATCTCAACTCATCCTTTGTCAATGGTTGATAATAAATAGGATGGTTTTTAATATTATTATCTTATTTATCAATATTGAAAACATTCCTACTTGAATAATCCATAAGAGGAAGAGTATCTAAGACCTCATCATCTATGGATTTCTTGTTATTTGATCTTTAGAGGATTTACACTTGTTTGGTTGCTTGTGATTTAAGAGGAGCCTTCTCAAATTTCCTCATGAGGTATTATTTCCTTTTATCTTGTTCAAAATCTTCATCTAAGGAAGTAGGAGAGAAATACCTAACCTTATATTTAAGGTGAGGTTTTAGAGCTTGAAGGTAAAGTTAGAATAAGTTATTATTTAGCATGTTATGTTATAATTTAGTAGACAAAATCCTTCAATGTTTGATAAATGCTTTAACTAACTTGTTCTTATGTTTTTTAAAATTAATGAAAGCATTAATATTATTCTTAGGTGGATCATGATATGGGAACTCATTGACTAGGGATGTTACCAAATATTCTAGCTCCTTTATGGAGTTAAGGGGTAAAGTATGATACCAATCTAAGAAATCCCTAGTAATTTTCTTAGATAAAATATTAGTAGAAGAATATGAATTAAATTTAATCCATTCCTTACAAATATGACCAAAATATTTGATGCGAGAGTGGGATTGATTGATCCATTATAGGAAATAGAAGGGCAATAATGCCCTCTAATATCCATGCTAGCAATATAGGGTGCGAGAGGCACTTGTTGGACTTCTTGCAAAACTTTGTTATGAATATGAGGTTGGGAAATAGGTCCATTAGGTAAGGGAGGGGAAAATTCACCCCATATCTTGATTTGGGATGGTTAACCATTTTAACAATGTTATTTTTAATTAGGGAAGTTGATTTGTAAACTAGGTAGTTAGAACAAACTAATTTTCACCAACAAATATCTTGTACATTCCTCACAATTATCATATTTCCTCAATAAAATAGTTTATTTTATTTTCATAAATATTCATTAAATGTGATTTATAAATGAACTAAGAGTGTTGCATAATCAAAGAAATACTAAGCAATGAAAGAGAGAAAAACAAAATGAAAGTGACACAAGATTACACTGGAGAAAGTCAAATTGAGAAAACTCCAACAAGAATGAAGAAATGCTTCCTCATATCACTATCATGTATTTTTGTACAAAAATAGTTCCTTCCCAAGGCATCCATGAACACTATGATGTTCAAACACTCATACAACTTTGCAACTCACTCACTCACACCTTCCTTTCACACTCCAATTCAGAAAACCACATATGATCAAGAATAAAAATTATTGGAATATCTTCTATCTATCCTTTGATGCATTAAAAATACCTTCCTCACATATATATACAAGTTTAACACAAAGGAGAGGTTGAAAAATAATCCCAAAAGACTCAGAAGTTGATGAGGAACCGTCTATATCCATTTACTCTTCTATACTTTCCTACATGACAAAACCATCGCTTTATGCATGACAACAGCTTTGTAACCACCATGAACACTTACACAACTTCTAGGGTGGTTATGAAACCTCCATTGCATTCTAAAAAACCAATGAGGTGGTTGTGTAACTGCCACTCTAGCTTGAGGGAGTGTTTTGTCATCATACAAATTCCACTACATTTTGGAGGACATAACTTTTGTATACGAACTTGAAACTAGGTGCCATTTTTTTGAACTTTTATAATTTTTCAAGAGGAAAAAAAAAAATGGAATAAATTTTTGATTTTTATTACATATTCATATTATTTAATGATTTTCACTAAAACCTATCTTCTTTGAGGTATCATGGTTTCACAACTTCATCTTGAACCCTATTATGTGGTTATATCAAACAAGATCCATATAAATAGTGTTAAGTGATAAAAAAGTTACTTAATCATAATGGCGATTTTATTATATTAAGATTCTAAAAATAATGATTCAAAATTTTGATTGGAAGTTGAGTTGCGATTCTGATTTTTATTGGCTCATTTTGTCTATGAGTTGAAGGATGAGCTTAGTAAGGTCAAAATTAGATGCATTCTCAAATGATCCTGCCATAGGTTCCTTCCCACTTTCTACCTTGTTGGTGCAAATTTTAATTTTGCAGTTGTGCCCTAATTTTCCATATCCAATTTTGCTCAGAAAATGTTTCATTTGCTCAAACTAGTGACCTGCAATTCATATTTTCCAATTAAATGCCTTTGAATTGCTCACATTGTCATGATTTTTCCCTAAATTGAAACAAATTTCCAAGTTCCCCTCTTTTGTGCCCTAATTTCTTCATTTTTTCAGGGTTGAGTTGTTTTCCCTTTGTCAAATTCATGCAAAAATTTAAAATGGATCGAATCCGAGTTGTTTGTTGTTAAAATCTCATTCCTCGACCTAAATCAATGTAAAATCATGTTTCATTGGAGTTAAAACTGAGAAATCTACCCTCCTTGTGATTTTTTTCGATTTCTAGGGCATCCCCTGCATTTTTACGTTTTGACGGGCATACGGGTGTCATTTTCCCATCAAATTCATCCTTGCATCCTTTTGGTGATGTGGTAGGTTTCTATTGCTGGGACGGTTGGGAAAATGTTATAAGTTGTTACTTTTTGAAAAATTGACAAACGAAAATTTTGCTCCACGGCCCCGCATTTGCATAGTGATGTGCCTATGTGGCACAATGTGATTGGCTAGAGGATCGGTGGGTGGTGGATCATAATTAGAAATTTTACCTTCATTTTTGTAAATTTCTCAAAATAATTTTTTTGTTTGAAGGCCCGCAACGAATTGGAAGGTGACACGTGGCACAAGAAGGTCAGGCGGAGTGGAGGAAGGACTTGGAATTTTTTTTTTTTTTTGCCTCGGATGCTAAGGTAAAATTTTGACCCAAAGGCCCGCCTCTAATAAGAAGTGGACATGTGTCCAGAAATTCAGCATGGAGGGGTGGAGTTTGTGAAAATTTTGAAGTTTTTAACTTCAAAATATTAAAGTTAAAATTTGGCCCAAGAGCCCGTGACCAATTAGAGGAAGACACATGTCCAGGAGGCGAGATGGAAGAAGGGGCTGAAGGAAAATTTTATGAATTTTTGCCTTTATGTTTGCAAGGTAAAAAATGAAAAATGGGCCCACCTCCAATGAAAAGTGGACACGTGTCTAGGAAGGTCAAATGGAGTGGCGGGACTTTGAAATTTTTGTTGTTTTTGGGCTTAAAGTTACAAAAGAAAATTTTTTCCCGAAGGCCTGTGTCCAATTAGAGGAGGACATGTGTCCAAAATTTGGTGGAGGTTTGGAGCGCGGAGAGAAAGTGGAAAAGTTTGCAAAATTTTGGCAAAAATCTCGAAGTAAAAAATTGACCCATGGAAAATTTGGAGGTGTCCCCCACAGCCAATTAGGGGGTGACACGTGGCATTTACAAAAGGGAAAAAGGAGAGTGCGAGCCTACAGGAGGTTTTTGTGTCGTGAATGGTTGAAGGCCAACTTGGAGGGTCGGCTCCACAGTGAATAGAAGACTGCCACGTGGCAGGGGAAAGAGCGGGTGTTCGGGCCCGTGGAGTTTTTTTTGAGAAAATTTTCCTTTTCTCAAAATGGTGGTGAAATTCATCAAATTGGCCCGTAGTTTTGGTAGGGCCCACATGTGGACATGTGGAGGGTCCAGAGGGCATGCGGGGAAAATTTTCAAAATTTTCCAAAGGCATAAGAAGGTTAGAAATACAAGTTTTAAAAGGGAAGGGCCCGTGTCAATAGTTTTTTGACATGTGTTTACCTTATCCAAAGGAAAAAAGGAATATTCATCAATCTCATCCTCCACGTGGAGGGATGGCATTAAAGGTTGACTAAAATCAACGGTCACTATGTAATTTTGTTTTGGGCGCCATGGGAACTCCAAGAAACTTGGAAATCAAATTTCTTCATCGAAATTCATCAAACCTTATATGATTTTGAGTCCCTCGATCTTCTGAGAATAATGGCACCATTTTTGGGAGCTAATTTGATGGCTTATGATGTTTTTTGATGAAATTTTGCCCTAGACCCATGAAAAAATGTGAAAGGTAAAAATTAAAGTTACAGAGGTGAAAAATGATGAAGTAAAAGGTGGAAAATGATTGCAAAAGCATGCTTTGGCATGTCTGAATTACAAAAATGTGACCCTGGGATGGATAAGAATCTGAGTTCATGCAATATTTTAAAATATTTGTGCATCCTGGCATTTTACAAGTTGTTTTGTAGTTTAATGTCATTTTCATGAAATGGATAAGGTTTCTTGTAACAAATTTGATCCCTAAGCATATTCTTTTCTTGGGATGCAAGGATCCAAGCTGGCATGAGGTATAATATGTATTTTTCAAGCATTTGTAAGGGGAGGAGACAAAAGAGAGAAAAAGACTCAAAATTTTCAAGCAAAAGGCTGGAAGAAATCCATTTCTCTGGAGAGAACCACCTGAGAGCCAATTTTAATTCCATTTTGTATCAGATTTCATCATGTTGAGTTGGTTTCAGCTATAAAGCCATCAACAAGTTCTGAGATTGTTCTTATAACATTCCCCTACTGATGTATTTGATCAGATTTTGGATTATGTGGTGTTATCTCTTGGCAAATTTTGCATATACTTATGTCTCAGAATGTTTTCAATTTGTGTTTCTTTCTCATGTTGCAATCTTGTGTTTAGGATCTCTTTGATCATACAGGGTCTCATTTCTTGTTGATGGTTTAATGGAATTTGTAATCTTATATTCAGAAGAGCTTTCATCTAATAGAAGATAAACAAATTTAAAATCATTTCACTGTCCTTGAATAATGAGACTATTTGTAAACCTTTGGGTGCACCTTAGGTCATGATTAAACAGGGATTCCTGGATACTTTGTTGGTATTTTGCTTCAAGATTTTGTGGTAGGTTATCAAAGGTTGTGTGGAAGAGTGCAGATCTGGGCCTCCATTTGTGCACATATCCTAGTTGAATGAGCATTTAAAACCCTTGGAAGCATCCCTGTTGTGTAGGTATTGCAAATTTCCTGCAAAGGTTTTCAAAGAAGTTGGTAATTCCCAGCTAGACTTGTCTAAGCATCTCCCACAAAATTTCATTTGAACTAACTCATCCTACCTATACTACCCCTGCATTTGCATTGTGTGTCAACAAAAGAATACAATCCTTCCACCAAAATGCACAAAGTATATCAGGGTTTTATCATGTCTTTAGCAGCCCTAGCTTTGTTTTGAGAACATTTCCATCATTTAGTAGTGACAACTCTTTTGAGTTTGAATAATGGATGCTTGATCATGTTTTCACAAGGCCTTTCCATACCATATGCAAAACACAAGGATATCTCCATCTCCTTTACCATATAAGGGCTGCAATATAGGTTCTCTTGCCTTGGTTGATAGGCACAACCTAAAATAGTGAGGGTTACATCAAAACCCTTTTGAAGGTGTTATCGACTCCCTCAAATTTTAAATGCAAACAAGTAGATAGATGTGTTCCTAGCTACAAATGACATACAAAGCATCTATTTATCCTTGAGTGTCTTGCGTAAGTTCATGATGTTGTTCAAGTTGTGAAGGAGATTAAATTTGGATACCAACATACCTTACTATCAATATACTTAGATGCAAAGTCAAGAATATGTTTTGGATCACCGATTCAAGTCCCAAATAGTATTGAGGAAATTTGTCAATGAAATTTCATACCTTTAGTGGAAGATTATAGGTATTTTCCATATGAACCTCTTCCTCTTCATCCACTAAGGTGTTATTATTGTGGGTGTTATACTTATTTATATGGGATCTTACCACACAAAAAACTATGTAGTAAGGGAAATTGGATTTTGGATGATTGGTTTTTGGAAATGACTGAACATCAAAATTAGAGAGCTCTAGGCCCAGATACTCAATGATGGAGTGATGATATGGCCCAGAAAAAGATCAAAAATATAGGATACTAACATAATCAGCCCTGTAAAAAGGGTTACACATGAGTTGAAGGCATTTGGGATGAAATAAATAGAAAAATTGACCTTGCACAAAATTGATAGAGGCATTCATAACATCTAGGAAAATTAGTTTTTAGGGTTTTTCTAGATTTTTAAGGATTGAAATAAGATAAAACTTAAAATGGATGCTTTTAATGAGATGTGCTCAATCAGAAGGTACAAAAGGAGGTTCATTTTAGGTTCAACAAGGATGTATGGTGGGAAAAAATGTGTCTAGAAAACATACACTCCTATCATCCATTCAACTAGGGTATCAAGGCAATGAGTAAGAGACACAAAAAGACTGAAAAATAGATAAAATTCAAAGGGGGTATAGGGGCCTATAACATTACATAAAAAAGGGAAGTAACCTTACACTAGGTCAACCTAGGGTTTCCAAGGATTGAGATTGAGAAAGAGGAAGGAACCCTATTGGGGTATCGATATTATGGGGGTAACTAAGGACAAAATAAACATGCAATATCTATGATAACCAAAGTAAAGTATGCAACATAAAATATGGAGTTGAATAAGCATATTCTATCCTAAAATGTTCATTATATTTTAGGATACCATAAATTGATAAGAAAATAGATAGGATACTAATCTATGCAAAATGACAAGTCGAATCGAACATTTACCTATTGTGGGAAGTCACTGATGCATCTATTTTTAAAAGGAAAATACACCAAGAGATAATAGAATCTGGGTAGAGAAGGGGAAAAATCATTTCTGAACCACTATAGGTGACCCAAGAGTTCAAGAAAACCAATCCAATAAGAAGAAGATCCAATCCAAGAGTCAAGGTGCAAGAAATCCAAGATCTAAGTGATCGGATACAATTTGATGCAAAAGAGAAGAGAAAATGATGATTTCCTATATATCTCTATGTTGTGTGTTATATTTGATTTTATCTTTTTTTATTTGTAATATTTTTTGGTATTTGTACCAATGTGATCACCGATGCGATATTTTTCAGTTAGGAATTTGAAAATGCACTCACAAAATCACCTACGGGTGATGGCATCGGCTAGGAAGGGGAGAGGAAAAGTGGTGTGTGAAATTTGTTGTGAAGAAAAATGTAATGAAAGGAAAAAATAATATGTTCATGTGCAATTAAGGTGTTGGAAGGGTGCAAAGCAAAGTAAGAAGATAAGAGCAATAAAGGTTCATAAATAGAACTAAAATCCATTCTCTCTATATACATCATCCCTAACTCAATGGTTACGTGAATAACTATACCCCTATCCCATAATGAGTCCCTTAAGGAACCTAATCCAACTTTTAGATGCATTAGCACCCTATTACCAGGAAGATAAATTGTTAGTAATAGGTATGAAAAGATAAAGCGTGAAAATTAGGTGTATACACACTCTTGGTTCCCAATTTTGGTATTAGTGTGTATTTTGGTCCCGAAGAAAATTTTTATTCATCTCATACAGAGTTCTTGATCATAAAGAGATTGAAATTTCACCCCATCTCTCTCTTCTTCACCCCTCTTAGATTCAAAAGGTGTTAGGCCTCACACTTCCTTGGTTACTATGTTCTTAAGGTAACATGGGTAAATATCATCATGATTGCATTATGCGGGAAAATTGTTTCAACTTCATTTCATATGGATGATTAGTTAAGAGAATGAGAATGTTTCATGGTTTGGAAGGATTATTTCAAGGTATTATTATTTATTTATCCATAGGGATCCAAAATGACTCTACTTCATTAGATCAGCCAATAACAAAGAAGTAAAATGAAGAAACAAAGGTTCTGTCTATATGTTAACAGAACCATCGCTCTATAGAGAGCAACGGTTATAGAACTACCTCCCAACTAGGGTGGTGGTCATGTAACTACCACTTGGCTAGGACATAGGTCCCGTGACTACCAGTCTCCATTGGGTGATGGTCATGTCACTTTCGCACAGAAAATAAAATTTGAAATGAACTATCCCAGAATTGGAAATACTATTTGTTTCTCTTCTCCTTCGTGACCTTTCCCATATTTTAGTGTAAAGGAGGACATGATAAAGTCTATAAATACATGTAGGAAGGAGATTTTTGATTATTGGAAGAAATATATTTCATGGGAGTAAGTGCAAGAGTTTTAAAGTGCTAGAATTTAGTTTGAGAAGAAAGAGTTTGAGAACATAGTAGTCAAGTAAATTGGAGGAAGTGTGAGACATTGTCAATTTCCTTTCTCACTTATTGTAAATTTTATATCTCAAAATAATTTGAATTGACCAATAAAGTAAAAAGGGAAGAAAGAGTTTGTTTCCCTTCCGACTAGTTTTCCTCCTCTGGAGGTTTTTAGGATAAAAATATTTAGTGTATGTGTGTGTGTGTGTTAATTCATTTCTCTTTGTAAATTTAAGTTTTAAGGAAGAAAAATTCAATCACTAGCTCAACTATAATTTTCTATTTGAAATTAGAACAACAATATAATTGTGGTTTTGTGAACAAATTCCAAAATAGATAGTTTACGAGATCATTTTGGTATCATAGTTAATAAGCATCCAAGATTGTGGTATTCGTTCTTAGATTTGTATGAAAATGATGAGATACAAAGGTGAAGAGGATTTACCTTGTGATCCATATATTTCTACAAGGAAGTCGAAATAGATAATTTAGGGAAAATGGAGGAAGAGAACTTGGTCCATAGAATTGAGATGCTATAGACCATGATGGATAGGATGTTTAGACAATAAGAAGAAATTGCAGATTTGAAGAAGATGGCTTCTGTTACACAAGACTCCATGGACTTAGTGGTTCGAGTTTTAGCCAAAAAATTTGGCATAGGAAGGATCCACGATGAGGAATAATATGGGGAAGAGCATGAAGAAGAGACTTTAATGGTAAGAGAGAAGTGAAAATTTTATCATCCTCCTTTTAAAGTTGAAATTAAAAGCTTTGAAGGACAAGTAGATGTAGAATTGCTTGATAAATGGTTAAAACAATTGAAATTCTACTTTAGCATCCATAATTTCATTGAGGTGCATAACATCACCTTTGCACGTCTCATAATGAAGGGATGCACTCTGGTTTGGTGGGAAACCCATCTAGCCACTTATGAAAAGAAGAAATGTCCTATTGTAAAATCTTGGCAATAATTTAAAGAATCACTTAGAGCTAACTTCTATCTTATTGGCCACAAGACTAACCAAATGATTAAATGGCAATTTTTAGACAAGGAAGTGGTGAAAGTGTGTAGGACTATATTATGGAGTTTTAGAGGCGAGCCATATTGCTGAACATGGACTTGAAGGATGAGGATATTTTTACTAAGTACTTTGGAGGACTTCACACTCACCTTTGAAGAAAATTCATCTCCACGAATTCCAAATATCTCAATGAGGCGTGTGTGTAGACATACTATATAGATGATGAAAAAAGAAAGGATAATTAGAGCCAAGGGAAAATCAGGTCAACAAATCGAAGAAGAAAGAACATGGGAAAACAAGTAGAAAAGGTAAGTGGAAAGGGAAAGGTAAAAAAGTTTCCACTACTTTAAATACTTGTAAAAATCCCAAGATTTTTTTCAAGAACTATGATATCAATGGTCATGCTTTGATGTTACAGGTGTTAGAAGTTGCATCCGGAGTTACATCCAAAGAACCAAACCAAGGACTCAAAGAAGTCCATGACAACTATAAATATAGAAAGGGAGGTGGAAATCAAAGAAGAATTTGATGTAGAAGAGAGGATTAGATACATGGCCACCAACATGAAAAACTAGGAGGAGGAGATGAATAGACTATTCAAGATCAAAATATAGATCAAGAGAACTAAGGTAAATACTTTGGTTGATACCGGTTCTCAATCTAACTTGATTTCTAAATTAGTTGTAAAGAAGCTTGGTCTTAAGAATTATGAGCATCTACACCCTTATCCTTTTGGTTGGGTGAAGAAGGGTGTCGAAATTTAGGCTACAAGAAGATGTAAGGTCAAGTTTGGGATAAATTCCCAGTATATTGATGTATTGGAAGATGATGTTATTCCACTTGATGCTTTTGATGTTTTTTTCGAGAGTCCTTACTTGTTTATCAAGGATGCTATATTTATGAGAAGGGAAAACTGATACATATGGGTCAAGGATGGGATCAACTACAACATCCGGGCACACCAGTGTAAGACATGGGCTACTATGGTGAGTGTTAACCAATAAAAATGACTTATTCAGGTAAATCATAATCATTTTTTTACTTTTGTTAAAGGATAAACGAGATGGGGTAGAAGTTTTAGATATTTATAACCGGGAAAACAAAGTTTGGATAGTATTATTTATTCTTTTCACAAATTATTTTAGGATCCCGGTGGGTTACCACAAAAAAAGATGTGGAGAATGAGATTCAACTATTTCCGAGTCCCCTCTACCAAACATTAGGTTGTATAGGAAATCATTGTTGGATATTGCTGAAGTAAAGAAACAACTCCAGGAACTACTAGACCAGAGTGTGATATGTCCGATCACCTCACCATGTGGTTCACCTATTATGATGGTGTTGAATAAGGATGGTTCTTGGAGAATGTACATCAAATACCATGCTTTGAACAAGATCACCATAAAGAATTGATATCCACTTCCCCACATAGATGATCTCTTGGACCAGCTTTAGCATGCAAATTCTTCATGAAGTTGGATCTCAAGTCAAAGTTATCACTAAGTCGAATGAAGGAGGAGGATATATGGAAGACTTCCTTTAAGAAAAAACAAGGTTGGTATGAGTGGTTAGTACTTCCATTTGGTTTACACAATGCACCCACTAGATTTTTTAGATTGATGAATGATGTATTACATGATCTCATAGATTCATGTGTCATTGTTTATTTGGATGATTTCTTGATTTTTAGTGCCACATGGGAGGAAAATTTAACTCATTTTTAAAAAGTCTCTCAAGTTCTTAAGGAGAAACAAATTCATTATAATATGAAGAAATGTGAATTTTCCAAACAATCACTTATCTATCTTGGGCACGTGGTTAGAGGAGGATATGTAACACCTTGAACTGTTGTTACTTGCTCCTTTGTATTCAAGTGTTGATATGTGATTTTTTTTCCTTATGATGATATGCTCTTTTGATTACGGGAAAATCATGCTTGGATTTGGTTGTGTTCTTTCTGCTCTCAGGATCTGTGATTGAATGAGAATATGCTTGGATTTATTTTCTTCATTTCTTGCATTGAGTGCAATCTGATTTCCATGAGATCGTAGACTTATCTATCTCTATGACTCATCCTTGGATCAATTGAATTGATCCAAGGAATGTTTTAATTATATTCGGGATGAACAATTATGTATTGACATTTTGCGAATTATTAAGTCTGACTGAACTTAGAAAGTATAAGTTCTTTTAAAACCTTCTTCATATGAAAATATTTCCGTAGTGGGAGTTTTGTTGGATTTCAGAAATTAATCCTGGCAGGTCATTGCAATCGGAATCTGGTCTAAATCATTTGGCATCGGAAAGGACCTGGACCTTGAGCCAGGTAAGATATGTAGGTTTTTCCATCTAAAACTAATTTACTTGATGCAAATCCAGAATCTGATCTAGGAACGTTGTATTCTATTTTGAATTTAGTATGATGACTCAGTCTGTTAAAATAGACTTAAAAAAGGGAAATCAGTACGGTTGTTAGTTTTAGACCTAAACTAAACCTGTTGTTGCTAAGGACTAGTTGATTTAACCTAGTCCTAAAACTATGAACTTGATATCCCTAAGGGTTAACCAAACCTAATACTAAGGAGGGGGTGACTTATGTTATACCCTAAGATGTTAAGATTAAGCTAACCTATGAACTAACCTATCCTAAACTTATGCTTTTAAAAAGGAACCTAAAAAGGGGTTGCAAGCTTTGGGGGTGGTGTTTTCAAGGGCATTTAAGATGAGGATAAGGATGAAGGGGCGGGAGTACTTGCCAAGGTTAGCAGAGGTTAATTTGGAAAAATGGGAAACTTACGTGGCAACATCAATAAAGATGGAAACACTTGTGTTTTGTGATGTAGAACTCGCCAAATTTGGCGGTCAATGGCAATGCAAAATGGGTGAGAGAAAAGGATTTAATGCAATTAAATTGCATGGGTTCTCGAGCTCGAGGCCATGTGAGACATGTAAAAGGAATTTTATTAGGTTGTTTCTTTTGTTATGCCTTTCATTTTTCACTCTACATGAGCACTAGTTTTTCGAACCAGCAGTTTACTCTTAGTTGCATGGCAATTTTGAAAGTTTCAAATTTGCTACTGTGTCATGGGGAATATATAAGGCATGGAGGAAGCAATACTATGTTGTTTAATCTTTCGTGGAAAGGAGAAGAAGGGGAAATCTCATCCAGAGGTCTTCTTCGACTTTTGAGCAACACCATCAGGCATGATATGCCCTAACTGTTAAAAACTTGCTTTCCTTTAAATGTTTTCATTAAAACAACTCTATTCTGATGATATTCACGCATTTTGTCTTGGCTGGTAAGAATGATTTGTGGGTTTTATGAAAGTTTGGGTTCGGGTTTGAACGTGGAAATTTTAGTTCAAAGGAAACTTGTTTTCTTGTTCCTTGCTGTGGGTTAGGCTCGGAACTCCTTACTCTGTTAGAGTTGTCACACTATTTTTCCTTATTGTGTAATGGTAACTTGAAACTGTACCAGAATTCATAGGATTCTCTGGGGTGATGAATTGATAAGGTGTTCAATTTCGTAGGATCCATGCTGATGATAAACATTTTGGTTGTATTCGTTGTTTTGGGTTTTGGGAAGTGTTGTGTTTTCATACCCATTTGGGTATACAGCTAGTGACTTTGTAAGCTTCTGTCTGATTGATTGCTATATTGAAAACTTGCTTACATGGATGAAAACATTTTTAAAGAATATGTATTTTCTTTGGTCAAGATTAGTTTCTTTGTTCCTGTTGTGAATGGAGTAATAGATTGTTGCTTGCCATGAGGAACTATGACTGTAACAAGTTTAAAATCAATAGAACTGGAAAATGTTGCGATAGCTGGTTGCATGTAAATTCAGTAAAAGAAGACTTGATTGTTACATAATATGTATTTGGCAACATGGAACAACTGAGTTCTTTACACCACTTGTTAAGGTGTTTGTTCATTTTTCAGTTACTGTGATTATTGCATTTTATGGCATTAGTTGTAAAATCTTAAGGTGTCTATGTATGATGGCAATATGAGTTATACGAAATGATTAGCTGTTGAATGAGGCTTTGTTCTTCTTTCAAATTTTGGTTGTTGATGGTTAAGTTGTAGCGATGGATGGTGGTCATCAATTCTAGGTTTTTAAAATGATATTTTGAATTTGACATTTGAAGAAAAATGGATGAAGTTTGTAGAAGATCTGTCTTACTTTGACTGCTATTGCATAACCTTTATAATGACAAGAATACTGTGATCTTAGGTGTTTTGAAATTAGGATTGGAATACGTATCATATACTGAATTTCTAATCTTGATTAGTTTTTTTAAATAATAGCACCGAACGATGATTTGGTCCAGTGGTAAGTACTCAATTTTCATCTCGAATGGTTCGAGCATATGAAGGATAATAGCCTGTTTATTTGAGTCAGGTCTGTATCAAGTTGATAGGTTGTAATGCGTTTATGTAGAATATAATTTTGGTTTCATTGAATGTATAGTGGTAGATCTTGTAAGGATCTAGGGGCAATTCTATATATAGCGCTTCTACCTGAATCATATTGTGGTATGTAATTAAGTGATGGTAACAGATCATTATGCCTTTATCAGGTATGATAAATGGTTATTATTTCATGGAATATGGATTTAGTTCTAGAACTTGGTTAAAACAGTGTTTGGTCAGCTCTGTTTATCTTCGAGTTGAAAGGACAGGTTAGAAAGAGGCTGTAAAAAGAGGGAAAGTTATGTCGATTTCTTTTGGAAGGTTATTATATTTTCTCCTATAAAAATTATTTAAGGAACCCAACTATTAAAGTTATGGAGTGGCAGATTTTTACTTAAAATATGGAAGGAATATCAGGATTGGGAATCCTAATCTAGGAAACTCCTTTCATTTTACAACAGGTTATGTTATGGGTATAAACTTACTGTTGTTATTCTTATCGTAAGTTAATCCTGTATTTATTGCTTTATATAATTCTATGATTGAAAATCAGTTATATAAGATGGACTGATTGACAAGTGAACTTACAAATGATAGTAATCCATTTCTCTCGTTTAAATTTCTTTTGTATGACTGTTGAATTTAATATTTCAATTGGTTTAGTGTTAAATAAAAGAGAGAAAACATGATATACACAGTTTCAGCCTTTTTCGGATGATTAGGTACATAAAAATCAAGATACTTCTTCTTACTCTTTGGATAGAAATGAGATGAATCATCCAAAGTAGATTTAGTTGAAATTACATTTGTAATTTATGTGTAATATGAAATTGTAATATAACTGATGGAAAGAAATCTCAGGGTGTAATATGATCTTGAGTTGTGAAGGTAATTGTTGATTTCAATTATGCTTTAAATTGAGGACAAGTTGAATAGAATATTCCTTCTGTCCTTTTGATTATAATAGTGTACGTAGACCCTCATTATATTGATTTCATTCTGGGGTATAAAGTATGAATTAAGTGAAGTCATTCTAATAGGGTTGTTTAATTGAAACAATTAGAGGAATGCAATTGTTTTAAGGATTAGTGCTTATCATGCTCAGTTCATTGAACTGACCCATGCTAGCAATTTTGCAGATGGACTTCGTAAGTGGAAAAGGAAGATAAACTCTGATATGATTCATTGACTATTCTAATATGGGTTTTGAGAAGAATTCTGATTTGATTTTCAAACTGTATTGTGAAAAGAAAGGTCATCTCTTTTGCTGAGGGCTATTGTCTTAAAACATGTCAGAAGTGCATAAGTTGTAATTGTAAGGTTTTTGTAAATGAATGAAACTGTGAGGAATCTACCTATGAATTATGTGTATCTTACTTTGATTGGAATGATCTTCTTATTGGATATATGAACAAGTGTGCATTCTTATTGTGTGGAACAATGTGTGATAGAGGATCTTCTTAAGTAAGCCATAGCTGATGATGTGGCTGATTTCTACATTATTAATTAGTAGCTCATTATAACTTATGAATGGGAATAAATAACTATAATCGTTGAGGCTTAACGGTATAAAGTCTGATATGTCTCAACCTATTAGGTTGGTACATTTCCCTCGTTAGTTGAGTTATATTCTTAATTTAAGAACTTAAATGGTTGTTGTCCTAATTTTTGTAGATAAAGGGTTGTTCAAATAACCGAAAACTAGGAAACAATCAAAAGTAAATTAAGACCCTCTTCGTAAATCTGAGCCTTTACACAAAAAAGATAACTTAGAAGTGTTGGACTCGGGGATTGAACAGGCTGCCTAATTATGAAGTCTTGTAACCTAAATATAACTTAACGTAAGTAAATTCTTGGAGGTATGTACATCTTTCGAGGCTATTCCGTAGGATGTTGACACATGTCAACTGCAAGGTTGTACCTTCGAGAAGATTAGGATCTTCTCGAGGATACAACAATATATATGACATGTGGCAGTACCCTTCTGCATCGATCGTTAAGATTTACACACCTAGGACTTGATCAAGATTACTCTCTAGGACTGGTTAGGACCATAATCAGGTTATGAGAAATCCCTTTGAGTCTCAGGGTACCTTGGCACACGGGGTTAACTTGGGTTGACCCTGTATGCCAATTTATCCTTAGACTTTAAGAGCCTCTTCATAATGTGGACTATGATGTTAACCCGATCCAGAGCAAAACCTTGGGGAAAGGGGACTGATAGGAGTCAGTAAGGATGTTCTATGTAACTATTGAGTGGGGTGGAGGACATATTCTAGATTGACGTGTATGCTGTCAAGGAATAAGAAATATGAACAATATTTTATGAATCTTTGGCCAAAGTATCACAAGCTGCTGATTGCGTTGTCCTATGTCACCTAGTCTAAGGATCATGATGCCGATGAATAATGGTAACAATTATTTAGATAGGTTCCTTGGATAGATCACTCAGAACCTGGAATGGGATAAGAGAACCACGTATATGAAGTATTCAGTAGAAAACTTCAAGCTCAAGTTACACATGAATAGATCGGAAGTTACCGAGTCATGAGATGAATAGATCGGCGGTACACCGAGTCATTACAGCTGCATATGGTTATCTGTTATATGAATGATTGCTATGATATGTGTGTTCTAAATTATGTATTTAGAACAGAGAACATTAATCGTGCAAAAAAAAAAAAAAATTGTTTCTAAAGGTATTAAATGGGAATGTTATAGGATAGCGATGATTGGATCTAAAGAAGTTGGAATCCATCACCAATTGGATAACACCAATATGAAACACATAAAATAGGAGTTTTGTGTGATCGATGACAAAGACATGTGGAAGTTCATTCTAGGATTCTTTGTGATTGTAACACCTCTACACATAGTGGCTGCAAAGAGTAAGGGTTTTGACTGGGTAGGGAAGAAGACAAAAATTTTGAGTTATTAAAATACAAGATTAGTCATGCACCAATACTTTCTCTTCCTAATTTGCAACAACCATTTGAAGTAGAGATAGATGCTAGTGATTATGTTATGGGTGTAGTGTTGCTTCATGGAGGTAAACTCGTATGTTATCATTTTGAAACTTTTACTTTAGTAGTTAAAGGATATTCAATATATGATAAGGAAATGTATGCACTAGTTCAGAAAATAAAAAATGGAAGCATTATTTTTTGGGTAAAGAAACTATTATACACATCTGACCAAAAACCTCTCTAGTATTTGTAAGCATAGTCTAAATTGCAGCAGGAAAGGCACTACAAATGGATGGGGTTCCTTCAACAATTTCATCTAGTGATCAAATACAAGAATGGTAGTATAAACTTAATGGCAGACATGTTGTCTAGGTCACCTACATAGGAGAATTTATTTTACTTCACCACTATCTATCGATTAATCCCTTCATGAAGGAATATTACAGAGAGGCATATGCCCAAGACAAAAACTTTGGGGTGACATTTCAGTAGTTTCAGTCCCAAGGGGCTGAGAGGATGGGGATTGAATATTTTTATCTCAAGGATGGGCTGCTCTACCAATGGGGGAATATTTATGTGCCTAAAGAAGAAAAGAATTATATTGATGAGGGATGCACATACCTCAAAAGTAGCTAGACATTTCAGCATTGGTAAGATCCTAGCCCACTTACAAAGGTACGTGTATTGGCCCAATATGTAAGAAGTATCAAATGTTATCGAGTGGATGTAAAATTTATGTGCATGCAAGCAAGCCTAAGGATAGAAAGGAGGGTTTGTATATGCCTTTAACAAGTACCTACTCATCCATGGGGGAAATTTATATGGAATTTTAAAGAGGATTACCTATGTCTAAACATGGCCATGACTATATATATGTTATTGTTAATAGATTCAGTAAGATGTGTATTCTTATGGCATGTAAAAGATAGTAGAAGTACATTAGGCAACATGATATTTTATTTGCTAATGTATGGGTGAATTTTAAATTTCCAAAGTCTATTGTTTCTGACAGGATTCTAGGTTCTTAGGGAAGTTTTAGACCACTTTTTGGGACAAGATGGATACTAGGTTACAAAGGATCACGACTTTCCATACATGCATGACAGATGGATAGACATAGGTGGTGATTAGGAATTTAGTATAGTTGATCAAAGGGTATAATATTAGATACACAAGGACTTGGGATGATTTTTTAGCCTACATTCAACATTCCTATAACCAGACAATACACACATCCACTATGAAGTCATGATTTGAAGTATTCTTGGGCAACAGGATGAGGAGGAGACACAATAGACATAGGTGACTAGAGAAAAAAATTCATTGAGAGGATCTAGAAAATCCACTTGAAATTTAAATAATATTTACAGAAATCTCGAGCCAAGTACAAGGCTAGGCACAATTAGCATAAGAGAGAGCATAAGCTTCATGTTGGAGATAGAGTTTGGATTTACTTGGGAAAGGAGAGACTACAAGGTCAAACACGAAAGCTCAAGCCACTACGATATGGACCCCTCACCATATTGCGAAGGTTGGAATAAATGCCTTTTGACTTGATTTTCTACCATTTATGATGATGTAATCAGTATTAAATTGGTGATAACCTGCACCTATATGAGCCATCCATGATAGATGAAGATGAAGGACTACAATTACTACCTTACATTGAGGATTGTGTCTTAGAATCACGAGGTGAATTGGAGGAGGATGTAGTGCTGAAATAAAAGGTTAGAGGCATTATAAAAGGTCCGCAAGAGTCCCGTATGTTGGACTGAAAGGGAAGACACCAAGGAAATCATGGTGGTACTCAAAGGAGAAAGTGAGGGAATTATTTCCTCATCTACTACCCCAATAATATTTTGTGGGACCAAAATCCTAGTAAGTAGAGGAGGTGTGATCCATAGTGATCCAAATTGATTCTACTTCATCGATCACCAAAGAAAAAGAAGGAAAATGAAGAAATAAAGGTTTTCTCTATATGTTAATAGAATTTCCACTCAGTGCGAGTGGATATTACAAAACTACTACCAAACTAGGGTGGCATTTATTTAACCACCACCCAGCTAGGGTGGTGATATTTTGATAGAAGGTCTACATTGGGCGGCAAAATCTGTCACTTTCGCAGACATAATTTTCTTTTGAAAGGAACAATCCGAAAATTGGAAAGGTTATCCATGTCTCTTCTCCTCCATGACCTTTCCCATCCTTTAGTGCATGTGAGGACATGATAAAGGATATAAATACTTGTAGGAAGGATATTTTTATTATCAGAAGCAAGAGACTTCATGGGAGTAAGTGCAAGAGTTCTAAAGTACTAGAATTGAGTTTGTATAATAAAGAGTTTGAGAATAGAGTATTCAAGTGGTTAGGAGGAAGTGTGAGATATTTTAAATTTCCTTTCTCACTTATTGTAAATTCTCTATCTCTGATAATTTGAATTGGCCAATAAAGTAAAAGGGAAGAAAGACTTGGTTGCCCTTCCCAACTAGTTTTCCTCCTCTAGAGGTTTCTAGGATAAAAATCCTTGGCGTATGTGTGTTTGTTAATTCATTTCTCTTTTGCAAATTTCAGTTCTAAGGCATAAATAATTCAATCACTATCTCAACTATCATTTTCTATTTTAAAGTAGAACAACAAAGATAATTGTGATTTTATGAATGAATCCCAAAGTAGATAGTTTACAAATTAATTATTTTCAATGGTATATTAATTAAGTTCTTATCACTTCTTCTCTCAAAGTGTACCGGATGGTTTACCATGGTTGATCATTCAAAATGAGGTTTCTCATAGTATAAAAGGGGTCGAGTTATTGATATAGAGTTCATAAATGCATTGGGGTATTTCACCGGTTCATCATAGGAGTATATTTTCTTCATGATCATATTTTCTTCATCCTCCATCATTTGATCTTGGAGCTTATCCTCTCTCTTATCTCCTACCTTTATTATATATTTATCTCTATATATTTCTATTTCTTCATTGAAAATAAAGTTCTTAAAAAGTGACTTAAGTAACTTAAAGTTATTTTTCTTCATCAAGGATCGCACTTTCAATTAAAAAGTCACATAATGGACTATGATAAGGGTGAAGAAATTCACATGATCATAAAATGTTACAATTGTGTCAATTCCCTTGAGTAGAGAGAAAGTCGGGGTGTGAAAGGTAATGAGGTGAAAGTGGGTGGTTTAATGTAACTTAGTGTATGACAACATGTTTACTTAGCAAGAAACCCAAGATAAAAAATAGGCAAGTCCATGACAAAAATTTCATCATTTTCTTCATTTGTTTATTTTTAATAAAATGATCGATGTGGGAAGTCTATATGGGATGAGTATATTATCTCCTTGAGGTCTTCGCAAAGTTGATCGATGCGGGAAGCTTCTAGATATTTTTATTGTATTTTTGCAATAACTTTATATAGTTGTCCTTCAAGGAGCAAATCTATTTATAGAGGCAAAATAGAGAGAAATGATGTCCCATTTTGAGGGAGTCATCTGTTGCTAGAAGTTTGAATCAAAGATTTGAATCCCATTTTGTTTTTTTTTTTTTTTTGGACGTTTAAGTCATGGAAAATACTATAGAGGAAGATTGGGTTCTTATTTAGAAGACAAAACCACAAAGGCACAGGGGTTAACTATGAAAGAGGTGGTTTCAAGTGATGAATGACCATGAGATTCCATCTTTAAAAAGAAAAAAATTATCCATGAGAATCATGCCATGAGTAGAGATGTGGTACTCATATTGAAGATAAGGTTGAACGCTGACGGGTAATCACGTGATTCTTGTTTAGTCATTGATCATATACAATAGGTAATATGTAAGGTGAACACCACTCATGGGACGAGTGGTCAATTGACAAAAAGTGATATAGGACTTAATGTCAACAATAAAATGTTTGAAGATGCAATGCATTAAGGGGCTCAGGTTTGGGTTTACCTTCAAGTGAAGATAAACAATAAGCACATGATCCATAGGCATGGGTACGATATAGGGTCCAAGCCAATTAGGAGAAAATTTTCCTCGTTTACATTTCTCCTCTTTAGTAACATGTTGATTTTCCTTCGAACGAGGTCACTAACCCGAAAGGATCGTTTGTGGACACATTTTTGTAGGAATGTTTAATATGTATTTGATATATATGGAGATGGTCCAAAGCATTAAGATAGTGTTCATCTAATAACTCAAGTTACGCCAAATGATCCTAGAAAAGTCATTGTTGTTGAGAATGTCTTGTAATTAGATGCAGAGAGATGGAATCTACAATTCAAGATGTAAGACATCCTTAGTACCATAGACCAGAGAAAAAGGTGTGGTTGTAGTCGAAGTGTGAATATTAGTGCGATAAGCCCACAAGGAAAAAGGAATGTGTGAATTCTAATCCTTTCTAGTATCGTCAACTACTTTCATAAGAAAGAAATTTGTTTAAGGTTTTATTGGTTGATTTTGTTTGGCCATTGTTTTATGGGTAATAAGGTGATGAGAAACTGAGTTGGATGCCAAAAGCATCACACAACTTACGTAGGGTTTTGTTTTTAAATTGATTTCTATTATTAGTGATGAGATGGTGAGGAACACCAAAGTGACAAATGATGTGATGGTTGATGAATTCACATATTTTCTCATCTTTTGTAGAAATGAGGGGAATGGCTTCTACCCATTTAGTGTAATATTCAGTAGTGGTTATAATCCATTGATGGCATTGTGAAGAATGGGGATTGATCTCACCGACAAGATCCAAGCCCCATTGAGAAAAGGGCCAAAGGTCTCGTGCTACCTATAAGGCATGACTAGGTGTGTGATGAAGATTAGCATGTTGCTAGCATTTCACACAATGTTTGACATAGTCACAATAGTCATGGTTTAGGGTTGGCCAATAATATCCAAGGTGAAGAATGCATTTAGTGATAGCTAAACCACTAAAGTGGCCTCCACAAATTCCATCATGAACTTCCTTGATGGTGTAGGGAATTTCATAACTTGTAAGGCATCATAAGAGAATACCATTGAAGCCACACTTATAAAGGAGACCACCCATGATGACATAGTGAGATACACTTTTAAGAAAGGCATGTTTTACATTATGAGTGATATCAGCAGGTAGAATGGAAAAGGAAAGATAGTCTACAAAATTATTATATAAAAAGTCACGTGGGTCAGATGCAACGGTTCCGATGAAATAGACCTCATAAGGTAAATAAGAGGGTGATTGTAACTTTCATATTGTGAAAAATATTTTAGAGTCGATGGGTGAAGCGGGTATCTAAGAAGCTAAGTAGGCCATGGTATCTACAAATTTATTAGTAGAACATGGGGTGGTTTGAAGTTCATAACGGTCAAAGGTAGCGAAAAGTATGTCTACATGATGTTTTTACTTTTGAAGTATTTCATTACAACACTAGTATATACCATTGAATTGGTTTACGAATGGATAGGAATCACCAAAGACATTGATTGACTTAACATCTAAGGCATAAGAATCCTAGAGACCCAGTATGAGTGCTTCGTACTCGAAATATTATTTTAGAATCAAAATCCCATTTGAAAGATAAAGGCATAAGTTCACCATCAATAGGAATGAGGATGAAACTAGCCCCACCTTCACACTAACACTTGGATCCATTGAAGAAGAGTGTCATTTGGTAAGAAATATCATCCAAAGGGAGGGTAGCTATGGATACATCTGGGAAATTGAAGTTAGAGGGTTGATTCCCAGAAAGAGGTGCGCATGTTAGTTGGTCAACGATGGTTTGACCCTTGATTTATTTTTGATGAATGAATTTGAGGTCGAGGTTAATAAGAAGGATAAGAGAACATGTATCATGTTGATGTTGATAGGGTTTAGCGTACATAATGTATAGGGTGTTAATATTGGTAACAACAAATGTTTTGTGGTTGAGTAGGTAATGGTAGAGTTTGGTGGTGATGAAAACTAAGGCTAAGAAAAGTTTTTCAGCATGGGTGTATCTAGTTTCATAGTCCATAATGGTATGGATTATGTAATAAACTACTTGATCTCTGTGTTTCTCATTGTGATGAGCGAGCATGACACCTAAAGAATGATTAGTAGTGGAAATGTATAGGTAAAAGGGTTGGTCATCCTTAGGAGGAATGAGCACTGGTGGTTGAATAAGGTATTGTTTTAAGGCATTAAAGACATTAAATGATTTATGGAATTCATCCTCCCATTTGAATGAAATTTCCTTCTTTAGAAGATGATGAAATGGTTAACATCACCAAAATGATATGAGATAAAACAAAGAATGGATTGTAGCTTAGCTTACAAGATTCAAAGTTGACGAAGATTAGTGGGAAAAGGAATTTCTAGGATAGCCTTTACTTTAGTAGGATTGACTTATATGCCACATATAGAAATTATGAAACCAAGGAGTTTTCGTGTAATTACAAAGCAAAGACACACTTCTTTGGTTGAATATGAACACAATACTTGATAAGGTGGTCAAAGATGACTTTAAGTATGGTCAAGTGTTTGGCTCGATGTTTGGATTTGGAAAGAAGATCATCTATGTAATCTTCCAATATGCGATGCATGATTTCATGGAAGATGTAAGTCATGGCTCGTTGATAAGCAACACCAACATTTTTAAGGCCAAAATGCATGAGTTGATAGCAGAAGGTCCTCCAAGGGGTGATGAAGGTAGTTTTTTTTTATCTTCTAGAGAAAGTAATATTTTATTATAATTCAAGAAACCTTCCATGAGTGATAGCATTTCATGGCCTATAGTGATATCAACTAGTTACTTAATTCCCGGTAGGGAAAATCATCTTTGGGACAAGCTAGGTTGAGGTCACAAAAGTTCGTGTAATTGCAGAGTCCCCCTTTGCCTTTGTGATAAGAACACTTTTAAAAATCCATTAGGGATAGTCAATGGGTAGGATGAAGGAAACTGATAGAAGGTGTTGAAGTTCTTCTTTGACCAAAGGGGCAATGCAAGGATGCATTTTATGCAACTTTTTTTTTATGAGTTTGGCATTAGGAATGGTTATGATATTGTGGACCACAATTTTTGGATCAATACTTGGGCATATCAGTATAAGACCAAGAAAAAGTGTTGCTATGGTCCCAAAGGAAAGAGGTGAAAGCGTATTATGCATAAACATCTAAATATTGACCTATCTTTAGGATGTGTGGGTTATCATGAGTATTAATGTTGATTTCAATATTCAATTGTTCAACATGGTTTACATCTCATAGGGTAACAAGTGGTGAATATAAGAGTATTCCACACCAAGGTAGGTGAGGATGGATTCATCATCCTTACATTAAATGATATTAAAATAAGGTGTATTTTCATCAATCATGTAAAGATACAAGAAGGGGAGAGAAGAGGGAGCCTTAGCATCGCGTTGATAGGTTAGAGGTCCCAGGGAAATTGTGTTTACAAAAAAAAGTTAGGAGGAATAGATTCGGGATCTATGGACTCCGTGGGTGAAGATGGTGACATGGGTGAATGAGGTGGAGAAGGTTTTTCTTCCTTAATGAGGTCAACACGGGCCTTCTTGGGAGGTGGTGTGGAAAATCCAATGCCACTACGGTCATTTTGTTTATGGGTGGTACATGAAATGACAATATGGTGGCCTTGTTCATAAAAACCAAAGCCAAAGCCTTTCCATGTGTAATGATGTAGGAAAGTGTGGGTGAAATAACAGTTAGTAAGGGATTGTAGGTCAAATGAAAATGGTCGTGTTTGGGATGGAGGTTTGGGTGAATAGGTGGAAATATCAAGTCCCCATACGTTAGATTAGTGCAAAGGTGGGGAGGACCGTAAGGAAAACCTTTCCTACATGGTAGTCATAACTAGGGTTCTAGCACAGGTTCCCATACTCTTGTGGAGTGAGGAACATTTCAATATTGTATAGCTGGTACTCCCCTAGAGTGAGGTGTTTAAAAACACCTTCTAAGGGATCAGTAGTCGATATGTGGGTAGCAGGGATAGATGACTCACTAGATGGTTGGAAAGGAGGGGTATAAATTGGTTGGGAAGTAGAGTGGTCAGCTATGGAAGATACAACAGCAGTAGGAATAGAAGAATTAGATGCAGGGAGGGTGGCGGTAGCATTCTTGGATAGGCTTGTGGGTGAAGACAAAGTGGGGGTAGTGGAAGATTCCTTGACTGGTACAAGCACATAATTGGGTCGATACAACATGTTATAGGTTTTAAATGGTGACGATTGGTGGGGATGGTGTAGTTATGTCCCTCATGCTTGAATTTTACACAACGGTGTAAAGTTGAAGGGACACAACCCATGACATGAATCTAGGGTCTTCCGAGTAATAGGTTATACTAGAACTCCCCCTCTAAGATGTATAATAGTTCTGGATAGTGCAAGGGCCTACACAAACATGAAGGATAATAGTACCAAGGGTGGAGGTGATGGCATCATTGAAGGAGCGTAACATAACTAGGTTATTATGCATATAGTTAGAAGGAATACACATTTGATTATATGTGTGGGAGGAGATGATGTTAATGCTAGCACCACCATCAATCATGACATGTCATACGCGTATGTTATCGATATAGACAAAAATGAATAGGGTGGGATCAAGGTCATCTAACTAGAGAGGTAAAATCTCCTCCTCAGAGAAGCTGAGGGTGGTGACTTGAGGATTGATCATGGAGGCATAAGAAGGATCTTATTTGGTAAGAAAGGCCACATGGTGAGGGGTGATAATTGAGGCCACTAGTGTGGGGTCATTGGGATAAAATTCAATGGATTATAAAACCTCGATAAGATCTTGTCTCTGTGGATTGAAGTATGGACGAGATCATACAAAGAGATATTTAGAGGAGACTGATGTAATTTTTTCATCATGGCATGATGGGTGACCACGCGGAGATAGGGTATTTAGGTCTCGTGAATGGTGATTTTGGGTGTGGGTGTAGATGGTATATGGGGTACAGGGTTGGTTGATGGGCTAGTTTCTTTTTCTTTTCCTTTATCTTTCGAGCGTGGTTAGTGATGTGAACCATGTTAATCTTAAAGAAGGTGGATGAATAGGGTGTGTCATGAAATGTATAACAACATGAGGGGAAAAATCCTAGTGATGGATAAGAGCCTTGTGAAGTGAGTAGGGTGCATTGACATTTGGGTGGTTGTTTGGCCAATTCCCTAATACAGACCATGTTGATCTAAAATTTTGGAGGTTGGAAAAATGGTTGTGGGGGTGGAAATGTTGGTTGCTGAATCATTAAAGGACAATGATGTGTGGTGATAGGTGAAGGTGGAACATGGTCCTCATCAAGAAGGTCATAAATTTTTAAATTTTGTTCAGGAGGACAAAGTTGGAGAAGAACGGTTTTTGGAGCCTTATAATTTTTGACATCATGTCCTGGTACATGATGATATGCACAAATCTTGGTTTCATCAAACCCTTTTGGTTTGGGTTTGAGAGGATCATAAGGTTGAAGTGGCGGTAATGTGATGATGGAAGTCTCTAAGAGATTGGATGAAATGTTGGTGTAGGACCCGCTAACGGTTCACATTGGGAAGTGAGTGTGGGTTTGGGTATAGGTGTGGATGATTTTAGGATTTATAGGAGAGGCAACGGGTTGGTCTACTAGTCTGATATATGGAGTGGTCTTACGTCTTGTTGGAATCTATTTGGGTAAAGGTGGGGTAGAAGAGTTGACGATGGAAGGTTTGGTTGGTTTGACTACCTTATTAGAGGGTGTTGGATTCTTATCCTTGGGTTGCACCTTCTTGGGTAAAGGTGACATGGGAGTATAGGATTTAGAAGGGAAAGCATATGGTGGAAGAGGACAGCTACTCATGGGGAAACCGAGTTGCGGTGGAGGTGGTTAGTAGAGTTTGTGTAGGTGGCATTGGTTGAAGTCGTATAGGAAAGGTTGGGATTATAGTAATTGGTGGAGGTATAGGTGGCAAGAATTTTATGGATGAGGGTTGAGGAAGTTTTTTTTTGGGTCAATGGGGTGTAACAAAGGATTGTGAAGTAGGAGTAGGTTGTTTAGCTTTTAAATGGACTTGGGTATAATATTGTTTAGTCAAGGTTGATGGATAAGTCCCTAGGATGGATGGAAGGGGGGAAGGTGAAAAAGGTGTGGTAGGAGAGATTAGTGTACACGGCCTAGAAAGTTGGGTTTTCCTTTTAGGTGGGAGGATAATGTTGGTGTGAACTTGGTATGGCATGGTTAAGTCCAATCGACAAGTGGGTGAGTAAGGCTTGATGTTGGTATGATACCCAAAGTAGTGATGGGTATAGATATGGGTGAGGGGATAAGTGGGGGTAGGGTTTTAGGTTTGGAGACAGTTGTAGTGATGGGTAAAATTTTGGCTGGAGGTAGGGATAATGAAGAGGATGTCATTTCAATCAGCATGGTCGGTGTAGTTTTGATTTCCTAAATTACCTTTGGGTAGATTGTGGAAGTATATTTAGGCAATATTTGTATTTGGGTCAAAGTGGGGAGCCAAAGACATCCCCAGAGCATGGAATGATCAACATAATCTAAATGATCGACCAACAGTGAAAATGGGATTACTGTAGAAGAGGATGAAATTCGTTGGGTGAAAATCCCTGTAAAATATGTCTATGAGATAGGGAATTGGCTAGGATCAAATTCTATAGGTAAAAGAGCCAAGATCATTTCAATAGGGTCCCGAGATGCTAAGGGAAAATAGTGCCCAATAGGTAGTGACATGTCTAATTAATATCCCATGGGTAGGAGAGATAATAGGTGGGGTGAGGTAGACTTCTCTCTTGGTGGAGGATAAGGTGATGATGATTCTCCCATAGATGGGAGAATAATAAGCATTGATTGTTCGAAAGGCTAGGAAGTAGATGAAATGACATTAGTAGAAAGTGTTGGCTCCTCTCCCGTGAGAGAAAGGGGAGATGAGGGGACTCCTCTATGGGTTAAGGAGTAGAAGATATATCTCCTCTAGGGGTGGAGAAGCTTGTGCCAATATTTCCTCAATAGATGAAGTAGGTAGGTTTTGAGGAACAGTTGGTATGATATGAAAAAATGTGTGGACTTCATGGACATTACTGTCATTGGATGAAGGTTCACTATTTTGATTAGACGATGGTTTATGATTAGGAGTGGATTTTTGAATATGTGTAAATTCTAATTTGCTAGAATGTTTGGGTTGTCTATGACAAGGTATCTATTTTCTATCATATCTTGAACAATGTTTTTAAAAGTTATGTAGTTACCATCACTATTTCCTTTAACGTGATGATAATTACAATAGTCATGTTCTTTATACCATGTCGGCATGGGACGAGCAGGATCAAAACTTGTATGAGGTTTTATGGGAGGAATTGTAATGGCTCTAGCTTTAAGAATATTTTCCAAGACTAATGAATAGGGCTCTCTAATCGAAGTGTATTTCTGCTATTCCCACCGAAGATGAAAGGCCTAGACAAGAGAAATATTGGAAGAAGGTTGGGCCTAATTAGAAGGATGAGGTGGACCCACCTTGAGGACTACCACATTGGAAAATCCTTTGGGATTTGAATAGTTATTTTTAGGTTTTGAAGATGAAGAAGAATCATTTGATTTGAATGGGGTGTTCTTGTTTCGTAATTGGATCTTCTTTTCTTCAATGGCACGAATTTCCAATTTTTGGGCCATTGTGAATGCTTCATCAAAGGTTTGGAAGGTTTAGACTTGCAGAGTTGGTGAGATGTGTTTGGCACAAGCTCTAGTGAACAACTCAATAAGTTCATTCGAGGTAGCTGGAATGTCAATTGGTTAATAAGACTTTGCTAATGGGCAATGAAATCTATGATAGATTCATCTTCATATTGTCAAGTTGAATAGAGATCGGTCATGGTGACTTTCTTGGTAACATTGATTGAAAAATGATCTAAGAAAGCTTGGGATACTTAATTAAAGGAATAAATAGAATGTCAAGGTAGTCCACTATACCAATCCAATGTTGGTCATGTCAAGGACATTGGGAAAGTTTGTAGGAGCAAAGTTTCATCATGGGTGATTAGGTAACACCCATGTTTGAATGACTGCAAGTGTTGTTGCATGTCTTCTTTACTATTGAAGTGATTGAATTTAGGCATTTCCCAATGTATTGGGTAAGGATGAATTGGAATAGATGGATGAATATGCTCATTACAAATTTCATAATATGCCAAAGAATTACGAGAGCCGAAATGATGCTTCTAAGGTTCGCATCTTCTCCATCATCATTTTAATGAGGTCCTTATTCGATTGGGATGAATGGGTGCCACCTACAAAAAAAGGGGGTTGATGTTGAATGTATGAGGTAGGTGATATGCTAGTGCATGGTGGTGCTAAGTATGAGAAATATGCAGAAGGAATAGATGTAGGTGGCACATAGCCAACATAAGTGATAAATGAGGTCGGGGTTGTTAGTAGTATGTATAAGTAGGTGGGGAAGTTGTAACAACTATAGTGGCGATTGAGGGTAAGGACTATGGGATAAAAAGAAAAAGGTTTTTGAAAGGGGTGTAAGTTTCCAACACCGGAGGTGGTTGCGATGTAATGGGTTTATGTGAAGTAGTGTGCGTATATGAAGCTATACTCATAGCGGTTATCGAGGAAAATCAATTCCACGGGTGTGACAGATGACATAGATGATGCAGTTATAGTGGCTGTGGGATTTAGCTGAGACACCATAGGTGATAAAGTAGATGATGGTAGCACCAAGCTGGTGCTAGCTAACACAAAAGTGGGGGCTAGAGTAGGAGGGATAGATATGAGCATGCCATATATTAACTGTCTTGAGGAATCCCAGGTGGAAGAATGATCAAGGTATTACTGGAGGGTAGTGGGACTCTGGTTGAGAAGTATCGCAAACTCCTCATCATCGGTAGTGATGGGGATAAGTTGAGTTGGATCCATAGGTGACAAAATGGATGGCGGTGATGGAATAGGTGGGAGTGGTTGACGGATGGTGTGAAATATGAGGGCATTAGTTTGGCTATGAGTCAACACCATGTGAATCAACATATATCAGGTGAACTGTACTCTATAAATGACATATGGAATAATAGAGATGGGACAAAATAGATCCTGGGAGGGAAAGTTGGTAAATGTTTTGATTAAAATAAAAATAGAGTGACTGATGCCGTCTAACTAATCGATGATGGTTAAAGGGTGACTGATGTTGGTTACAGAAAATGATACCAAGATTCTTATGAGAAAATGATAGTTTAAGCAAATGAGGTAGAACTTTATGAATGTTAGACAAGAAATTTGTATTGGATGACTGTTATTAGAGTACAAAGAGTATAATGATACAAAAAAACTCTAAACATAAGAGAAGATGAGATAAGTGTCTTTTGGGTAAATAAACTAAAATAACAAGGAACTAAAGCTAGTTAGGTAAACCGATGGTAGTCGGATGTAAATTGGCAAAGTGGTCGCTTGGATCAATGTTGTTTACTATGAAATTTGAAGAATGAAGAAAAATGATTTTTTGTGAATTTAGATTAGATGAATAATCAACCCAGAAGTTTAGGGATGATAAGATGAGGTCCTACCACACTTTGAGAGAGTCAAAATACTCCAACTATGATGGCACAGTGTGAAAGGAAAAAAATAAAAATGAATAATCGTATCCTCACACCTCAAAATGTAAGTCAAGCACAAAGCTAAGAAAAATATGTAATCAAACAAGTGAATTTAGTGTGTTTATCTTATGCTATTTAAAAGACTAACATGTGAATTTAGAGTTAATTTTTTGGTTGGGAAGGATTCCTACGAAGAAAGAAATTCTAAAGGTGAGGTTTTAGGTTATGTTATGATGGGGGTGGGCTATCCTATTATGGGGTACTTGGATAGAAATAACCAGCTGGGTGCCCACTATCAATCCTCTGATCATGTGATTGTTGATAGCTTCTTCTGGGTGGGATGTTGTTTTAAGAAGATGTATATATTTCAAATTGTGCAGTTTGGAAAAGAGAGAGAAGAAATAATGTGCTTTTCTACGATTCAGTTATGTCAACCATCAGCTGGGCATGACTTCTAACATATAGGTTTCCCTCATTTTAATGTGAGCTAAGATGCAATGAATCAAAATGCTATGCAAGTGTTTTAAGCCCAAATCAAAGTGTGATATTTGATGTAACAAGTAATGAATAGGAAGAGGAATTCTCTTTCACTAATGCAATACTAATGAAAGAAAAGAAGTATTCTTTTATAGCACCAAAAACACAATTGATTTTAGACAATAGAAAGAGAGGAAGATTCCAAAGAGGAAAATTAATGTGTAAGATTTTCAGAAGGGAAACAAACACACAACTTTCACCTAGGAATGAATAAAATGCAAGGAACCCCGGATGGGTCCCACTGGGTGTGCCAAAATGTTTCACCATTTTATTTAAGTTTTTGGATGAAACAAATAAGGGTGTGGGCCAAGGAGGAATACTTGTTGTGATGGTCGGTTGGAGGTCGTTGCACGTGTTCTGACTTCTTGATCCAATGTTGACTATGAGAGCTTCCTTTTGGCTAGGAGGAACTACCTAAAATACACAGACCACAAGAAAGAGTTAAACAACATATGTCAGTGGGTTGCCTAGCATATGCTAGATCTAGGAAGTGTGATACTTCCTCGGTGGTAGTCAACCCACTATTTAATACAATTTAATATAAGAAATGATGTATATAAATAAAATCCTATTGTAGTTGATATGATTTAGGTATCTCATTCAAATAAAATAAGAAAATCTAACATAACAAGCTAGGTTATGATCAGATCTGGAAGTAGGGTAGGTAATCAAGGTGTTGGAATAGGTTAGGGTCAGGTTTTGGGTCACTTGGGTCACTTGGGAAAAGGTTATTGGGATATTTTATTAGTAGGATTTCCAAATACAGAGACCGACATCGGTCTAGTATGACCAATGATGGTTTAGTAAGAACTAACGACGGTTAAGGTGGGCTGATAATAACTCAATAGTTCATGGTTTTGGGGATTTGTTTGAGGTTGAATCAGAGATGGTAAGGAGTTGGTTTAGGTTTGTGGAGGTGTTGGGAATATTCAAAGGTACTCAAGAATGGACATAGGTGATTAAAATGGTTATGAGTGATGGGAATGGTTGGGTTCATAGGAAGGAAATAGTGGTGAGGTAAAAATATAAATGGTGGTTGATAAAAAAAGGTGAAGAACCCTTATAAATTGAATAGAAATGAAATGGTGCAGGTTAGAAACACACTTACTACTATGTAGGTTCAATGGCTGGGTGGTGGTGATGGTTGATCGATGAAATGGTGTTCAATGTTGCGGTAGTACTTCTTGTAATGCTAGTGTAAATACAAATACCTTCTGATCAATGGTTGTGTTGGCTATGGCTGTCTGGATGTGTGAAAGAGCTCTGGTTCTTACTTGCATGCAAATCTCCTTTTCTCCAAAAATTGAGAATGTGTTTGACGTCTATAAAAAGTTACTGAAATGGCTATATGGTAACCAAAGGTGTTTTGGGGTGACCGGCATTGGTTTTGAGTTGACTGACATCGATTAAGGTGGGATATCCTAGGTTTCCTAAAAATTTGGATCTTGGCTATCCTCTTCCAACTTTGCTAGTTGGTGTTGGGTCTAAATGGAGCATTGTGTTTAGATACACAAGAATGTGGTTAGAGGAAGAATAAGCATGTGATTTTAGGGTTATACTAAGTCTTCGTTCATTAAGGTAAGTAGGGATAACTCTTAATTAGTTATGGAAACATGCTATGAATAGGTCTATGGTGAGGTGTCTAGGTGAGATGTGTATCCATTTAATTAAAGTAATTAAATTAATAAATGGAGTGAGGGTGAGTATTGATTTAATTGTGGATAATTAAATTAATGTTAATATGGGGTGAAAGGGGGATAATGTTAGGTGAGTATATTTAAGTTAGTTATTCAAAAGGGGACCAAGGGGAGTGTGACCTAATTTTGGTGTCTACAAACATATGATTTTCCATTTTGTACATAGTTTTTATGGTGTTTTGTTGTTGTTGCACATTCCAGTTTAAGGAGGTAATGTTCATGGGGAAAGCATAATGTGTGGGGTAGTTTCAAGTGTATACACTCCTTCATGAATTAACATGGAATTCAAAACTCTACAATTCTTCATCCTTGCTAAGAAATCAGTTTAGTTCTTCATACTTGGAAAAATAAAATATCGGGACAGTTTCACTAATGCTCATTCCTTCATCCCATCGATCGATTACGAGGAGACAGTAAAATTTAAATTTCTAAACAATTTTCCACTCACATAAAACCTTAATTAAGATAATTTTATAAATGATATGGTCAATTAAAGTTTCATATCATCTCCATGTTCAAACCATGCTTCAAGTGGTCTTAGGGTTTTTCTTGAGTATCAAATTAGTTTCACAACTATCACGATGACTCCATGCCCAATGGATGCTTCAAGGAAAATGATATTTTCAATCTAGCAAGAAAATTACCTTGGGAGTTGCCAAATTGTTATCCATTATTACCACAAAAAAATAGACGACTTGAAAAAATGGACTTGGGCATTTTCATGGGATCTTGGTGAAGAATCTACGAATTCGATATTTTACATGTTTTGGTGCACTTTCTCTTTCTCTCTAGGATTAAAGTGCAACACTTTTTTTTTTTTATAAAATGGTTAAAATTTTCTATGGGACACTTCTTCTCCTCCTTCCAAAACCCCTCAACTCTTTACTTGGTCCAACAACTAGAAAAATTTGGGATAAAAATGAGAAAATTGGGATATTTAATGTATTGCAGGTGTGCGGGTTGTGGATGGAATATGTTCCTTAGGAACACAGTTACCCACATTGGTATAAAATATGAAACAAAAAGGGTACATATTAATGTGTATAATTTGGATATTTCAAGAACACAAGGCGTAGTTACCACATGTCTCAAATTTCCCGCACTTCCGAGTTTTACGTAGTACAAAGGAATTGGTGAGTAAGTTTTGTGAGATCAAAAGGGAGATGTAGGAACAAAGGCCTCAGATGGAATGATGTGGGTAGAAATAAGTTCTCAGGAATATGTTGTTCCCTATAATGGCTTTCATCCTAAGGTAAAAGGAAGGAGGTAGAGTTCATTATGGAGAATGCAAAATTTTGAGGCCCGAGTGAAATGAGTTCCACACGGTCATGAGTTCCCGTGAGGGAAATATTTGTAACCCATACACATTGCGGGAATTGTAGAGGTTTAAAGAACCAAAGGCCCAATTCCATGATCAAACAAGTTTCCTCCATATCAATTACTCCTGCAGCCAAATTTGGATATAAAAATGTAAAGGGGAAATATATATAACGAGGATTGTGGATTAGAATATGGAACCTATGTTCCCACCACTAACCTAGATCCGATCGGGCATATCTTCCTCCTGGTTATCTATTTTTAATTATCCCGTATTTTTAGAAATGCATTATCAATAAATACATAATGAAATCCAAAAAACCTAACTTTGGTAGGGGTATGCAGATGAAAAGGAAAAAAACACTTCCATTATTAAAAGCACAACTCTAGGTAGTTAAAAGATAAAAATTTAATGAGATATGGCCTCTTTTCTTCTCCAAAAGAAAATGATCATGAAGGGATGGATTTTTCAGGTTGCCCATTCCCCATTTTAGATAATTAATGCATCTTTTTTGTGGGTGAAAGGTAATTTTCTGGATTCTATCTTTCTCTCTTCTCATTTTCTTCTATATATTGTAAAAACTCACATTTGAGGGGGATATTATGAAATGTAAAGAAACTCTATCAAAATAATTTTTGAACAACAATGAGTTATAAGCCTTCTTTTTGTCCTAGAAATTATTCTTATGCCTATATTCTTCACATGTAATGTCCTGTGCATATTCTAAACGTAATAAAATCTACATTTTGTGGTTTTTCCTTCAAACCTAGGACTTTATTTATTATATTTCCTTTCCTCTCCATTCTTGTTGTTGTTTTCTGTGCATGTATTTCTCATTTGTAGGTTCATATGATTATGTTTCATGGAGAACAAATGGTGAATGGGGCCTTGGGTCTATATCACAATTGTCTTGACTCTCTCTACTACATTTTCCTTCTCTCTTCTCTCTCAACAGGATATTTCCACACCCTTTTCTTGCTAATATCACCTTTATTAGGATAGGATTTATTTTTCATTTATATTTCCAACCATCTCTCTCCCCGGTCCTTTGGAATGGTTATTTTAGGATTAATTAGCTACATTTTCTTTCGTATAATTTGTTTAACATTAGGATTAGTTAGAGGAAGTCAGCCTTCTCCGTGAGGTCCATCCTAAGTAGCAGGTCCCACAACTTGAGAGACGGTCCCATGTTACCCAAAAAATTGATTGCTCATCCATAGTTCATGACATATCATAGGGTGTTATTTTTGGTGATAGCACCTACAATATAAAATAACATCCAACAATCAAAGGAGGTTTACATTTTATGTTAGATTCAATGTTTTATGTAATTAGTTAAGCTTTCCTTTATGCTTTATCATGATGTTTTTTTTTATTAACTAAGTATAATCTACTTGGTGTTAGGGTCTTTGTCATTAACTTAGGTTAGTTTAACATGCATACAATATGAAAGTGAAGAAGACCTATTTGTGTGTTGATGGTGTGAGAGGTATGAGTGAGTACGAGGGTACAAAGTGAAGAGGTAAATAAGGTCTTTGTCACCATAAAAGAGAGGGAATATATTATGTCATGATGTTCTAGAGAGTGTTCTACTATTGGAGAGATATGTTATTTGACCTAACCATCTTGGTGATGAATACATTGATCGAAGAATCTTAAAAGGTAGATTTGTAGAAAATAGATGGAGAATATATGAATAAGTTCCATCACCATTTATTGTGGCAACATTTTAAGAGGTGAAAAAAATCAAGTGGTTTAGTTGGTGTTGAGTCATTTAGGGAGTTATAGCTTCTAGGTAGGGTTGGTGTTCTACTAAATCTAGGTGTTGGTGTTCCTTATAGGGTTGGTGCTCTACTAAATTATTAGGGGTTAGTGCTCCTTGTTGGGTTGGTTCTCAACTAAATTTGATTCATTGTTGTATAAAGCTTTTTTTAGTGGGTTTTCTTCCCTTCAAGGGTTTCCCACTTATATCTAGTGTGATTTTATTCTTGTGTTCTTATGGTTCATGATCATAAGTTTGATTAATCATTGTTTAATCTATATGTATATGAATGATTAAAAGATAAGTGGAAAATTTTTAATGATCGTTGATTAACCCCTAGCACTTGTGCTTCTAAAAATTGGTATTAGAGAAGGTGATGTGAAGAAATATTAATAGCTTGAGGTGGTCATAAGAAACACAAAAAATGGTAAATCTATAGAGTTTTATGGTCAACATCTTGAAGGATCAGATAGGTTTCTCAAAGAGTGTCATGGACAAAAACATCAAATGGTGGATATGGACAATCAGGTCTAAGAAAAATATGGGAAACATTTCAAAATATTGAAGAACATTGCAAGGTAAGGGATAAAATGAGTGATCAATAAAAAGAGGTTGTTTTCTACATGTATCATAATATGGGAAACATTTCAAAATATTTTCCTAATAGAGATAGAATACTTTCAAGACCTAACAAGGTATATGGATCGATTTTAATGCACGAGAAGAGTCAAAACAAGAAGATGGAGCATGCAAGAAGGTTGTTTCATGGTTATTGTTTTAAATGCAATGGATTTTTCCATAGGGCAGTTGAATGCAAAGAAAAAGTATGGAGACCTAAGTCAGTAAGGACTGATCATGTTAAGTCCAAGAATCTAGATGAATCATTTTTCAAGGTTGAATAAGGGTCAGAAATGGAGGAACACAAGTAGGTAAAGCCTATTTTTGCTGAGTGTACAAACCAACGTGGATTTTTTCCATGATAAAGAATAAGTTAGATGTTGAAGATAGACAAGTGTGTTTGAAAACAATTTAGGTAAAGGAGAAGAATAGTGATGAAGTTTACATCAAACATAAAGTACCAATCAATACCAAAAGTATTCTAAAGACAACTAATCAGTCTCATGGGTGTAAAGGGATGAGATTTGGAAATCTCCAGACTTTATATTATTTTAGTGTCATAAGAAGCACTATGTGTCTTCATTATGCTTCATGAACACATTCATCAGTCATTAGAAGTATGGGTGTGCTTTGCTAAGAAGATTATAGGTATAAATTACTGAGATATGTTCCAAGGTGTGTGTTTATTTTTCTGTTTGTTATGCTTTAAGAAGTTATTGAGGTTTAATAAGTTGCTATAAGGTATGATGAGTCTAGTATAAAAATTCATTATTTGAGGAAATTTGATAAGCATATTTTGAGAAAAAAAAATAGTGAACTAATTTAGTTTTGTGTCTCTTAAAGAGAAAAAGATTGGATTGTTTAAGCCTATTTAAGGGAGAGGAGCCAATAGTGGAGCATGGACCAATAATGGTGAGGGTATTTGTGAATTGAGTGACTAGTACATGTACATTTGTCATTTAACATTTGAAAAAGAAGTAGCTAATAAAATGTGTCACATCAAATCACATCAAAAATCACCCAATCACATGATGCCACATAAGTGAAAAAAAATGCATGACATAATGCCCTACTAATGGTCCACCCTTTTTTTCCTTTGTATGAAAAAATACTTGATTTAAATCCATTTAAAAACCACTTTTCATAAAATAAAAATGCTAAAAAAACATATTTATATTAAAAAAATCTTTTAAAGGGTTTTTTTTTTTCAAAATTTAATGTATTTAAATGTGTGTTGTACACCCCTCAACTTGGGTGCACAACTACTGACTTCTCTCCCTTAGGTATGCAGGTTTATAGAAACTTAATACAATTGAGAATATATTTTGTAACATCCACTTTTTATGACTTAGAAATAAGGGATTTTTTAATACTAAATGTTCTTTGTTCTAAATTAATATAATTCAAGAACACACATTGCATTGCCAATCCATCTCATAAAAAAAACCATATGTAGTCAGTAATGACTCGGTGAAACACTGATCTCTCATTCCATGAATTGTTATTCAACCAATCTCTCATGTAAACTTTTTCAAGTGTATACTAAGTATACTTGGTTATTTTACTCTTTAAGGGTCACTCAAGTGTTCTATCTAAGAATCCTATCTAAATATTTGTTACCAATATTCATCTAAAATGCCATAACTTAGACTAGGTGACATAAGACAAAACAACTAGTTGTTTGTGATAATTTGGCCAAATTTTTAAACATGTTTACCATGTGTATATTCTAGGACAACATACTCTTCGAAAGGAATATTTCAAACAAACCCAAGTAAAATTTTCACACTAAACAGGGGCACCTTACATGCACTAGTGTGAAATACTACTCATAGTTACGAAGAGTACATAGACATAATCAATCGAATTTCGTCAATTGGATGTGTTTAGTTACCCTAAGTCAACATGATTTGACCACTACACTAGTTCATGTGTCTATCTTTGTTTAGAGTAGAACTATGAACCAAATTTCCACTTATGTCAATCAAGTTAATTGAACTAAGTGGGGTGTTGAAGCATAACTAGATGCATCACAATATCCTCGTAATGAATCCCATCATTATGAGGGTACTCTGCTACAGTCCCTATATTACAACAACCAATTGAGTTCCTTCAACTAAACTAACATACTTAAGAATCATTAGATCATTAACCCTTTAATTTATTATCTTATTTAATTTATCGTTAAACAATGCACCTAAGGGTTCCCGATGTATGATTGACCCAAAGAAGGGTACAAAATGTACTTTACACCAATTGAAGGTATGCAGATAAAATATGTGTTCATGCATATGAACATTTTAATCTTAAACCATTATTTTCATTTATCGATATATCTGAATTCAATATTAAGTGAGTAAGATCATTAAGTTTTCTTACTATAGTTTATCATTGTAAACAAACTTGATTGAAAGCTTATACATTAGACTTAGAGATATCATAATGTCTAAATCTTTCTATTAACTCTTTTAAGCTTTCCTATTTCCATTTATTGTTTACATATAAGGAGCATACAACCAATCATCCTTTATGATTTAAACATAATCACTTAACAAGATAACATACATAGTTCTTATTTAATGATAAAAGGAAGTATCCTTTTCTTTATTATTAAGGACTATTGTCCTATTAATGAAATCAAAAAACATATGGTTTAGTTTTGTAATAATAAAGCCACATTATTCTATATTAAAAAACTATCCTTATTCAATTTTCTCGAGAAAGGATTTATCAATCATAATCAACTTAGTTATACACTTTCCCAAAATGAAATGAATCAAAACTGTAAGTATAGATCCTTATTGCTATTATTATTTTATACCTTAGAATCCATTAAGTATTGAACATTAGTATTTAAGTATTACCTTAAATTCCCATCATGCATGTTAATATTTAGGAATATTATACAAACCTAAGTCATGTAAGACCTTAGAATAAATCAAAAATCAACAACCCTTCACAACAATTCATTAATCAAAAGAGAGAGATCACTTTACTCCCAACTTAATTAATATTCCATAAGTTTATACGAAACATATTTCACCATTACAAAACTAATTTTAATACATCTTCATTTTTTCCAACAAGTACATTTAGAGAAAATGTCAATATATAAGCATCTAAATGAAGAAAATTATTTCATTATAAAAAAATACAAATTTCTATAACTCTTTCTCCTTTCACTTTTCATGAATTCCATCTCGCAAACTTGTTATCATGAGTCGGTTCACAAGAATCTGAGCATGATAAATGCTATAACATTAAAACAATATGCTTTTATGTAAATATTTCATAAAAGGAACATTATTCTATATAAAGCCACATTATTCTATATAAAACTATCCTTATTCCCTTTTATGAGTATGGATATATCAATCATAGTCAACATAGTTATACACTTTCCCAAAATGAAATGAATCAAAACTATAAGTATAGATCCTTATTCCTAGTATCATTTTATACCTTAGAATCCATTAAGTCATGAACGTCAGTATTTAAGTATATCCATAAAGTCCCATCATGCATGTTAATATTTAGGAATATTAAACAAATCCAAGTCATATAAGACCTTAGAATAAATCAGAAATCAACAACCCTTCACAACAATTCATTAATCAAAAGAGAGAGATCACTTTACTCCCAACTTAATTAATATTCCATAAGTTTATACGAAACATCTTTCACCATTACAAAACTAATTTTAATACATCTTCATAGTTTTTCCAACAAGTACATTTCAAGAAAATTTCAATACATAAGCATCTCGAGTGAAGAAAATGATTTCATTAGCAAAAAAATACGACTTTCCATAACTCTTTCTCCTTTCACTTTTCATGAATTCCATCTGCAAAATTGTTATCATGAGTCGGCTCATAAGAACTGAGCATGATAAATGTTATAATGCTAAAATAATATGCTTTTATGTAACTATTTCGTAAAAGGAACATTATTCTATATAAATCCACATTATTCTATATAAAACTATCCATATTCCCTTTTCTGAGTATGGATATGTCAATCATGATCAACTTATTTATACACCTTCCCAAAATGAAATGAATCGAAACTATAACTATAGATCCTTATTCCTATTATTATTTTATACCTTAGAATCCATTAAGTACTGAACATTAGTATTTAAGTATAACCTTAAAGTCCCATCATGCATGTTAATATTTAGGAATATTATACAAACCTAAGTCATGTAAGACCTCAGAATAAATTAGAAATCAACAAACCTTCACAACAATTCATTAATCAAAAGAGAGAGATAAATTTACTCCAATTTAATTAATATTCCATAAGTTTATACGAAACATCTTTCACCATTAAAAATAATTTTAAAACATTTTCATTTTTTCCAACAAGTACATTTAGAGAAAATGTCAATATATAAGCATCTCGAATGAAGAAAATGATTTCATTATAAAAACATACAACTTTCTATAACTCTTTCTCCTTTCACTTTTCATGAATTCCATCTGCAAAATTGTTATCATGAGTCGGTTCACAAGAACTGAGCATGATAAATGCTATAACATTAAAACAATATGCTTTTATGTAAATATTTCATAAAAGGAACATTATTCTATATAAAGCCACATTATTCTATATAAAACTATCCATATTCCCTTTTCTAGTATAGATATATCAATCATGATCAACTTATTTATACACCTTCCCAAAATGAAATGAATCAAAACTATAACTATAGATCCTTATTCCTATTATTATTTTATACCTTAGAATCCATTAAGTAATGAACATCAATATTTAAGTATAACTTTAAAGTCCCATCATGCATGTTAATATTTAGGAATATTATACAAACCTAAGTCATGTAAGACCTCAAAATAAATTAGAAATCAACAAACATTGACAACAATTCATTAATCAAAAGAGAGAGATCACTTTACTCCCAATTTAATTAACATTCCATAAGTTTATACGAAACATCTTTCACCATTACAAAACTAATTTTAATACATCTTCATAGTTTTTCCAACAAGTACATTTCAAGAAAATGTCAATACATAAGCATCTGAATGAAGAAAATGATTTAATTAGCAAAAAAATACAACTTTACCTCAGTAACTCTTTCTCCTTTCACTTTTCATGAATTCCATCTACAAAATTGTTATCATGAGTCGGCTCACAAGAACTGAGCATGATAAATTCTATAACGTTAAAACAATATTCTTTTATGTAACTATTTCATAGAAGGAACATTATTCTATATAAAACTATCCATATTCCCTTTTCTGAGTAAGGATATATCAATCATGATCAACTTATTTATACACCTTCCCAAAATCAAATGAATCGAAACTATAAGTATAGATCCTTATTCCTATTATTATTTTATACCTTAGAATCTATTAAGTAATGAACATCAGTATTTAAGTATAACCTTAAAGTCCCATCATGCATGTTAATATTTAGGAATATTGTACAAGCCTAAGTCATGTAGGACCTAAAAATAAATTAGAAATCAACAACCCTTCACAACAATTCATTAATCAAAAGAGAGAGATCACTTTACTCCCAACTTAATTAATATTCCATAAGTTTATACGAAACATCTTTCACCATTACAAAACTAATTTTAATACATCTTCATAGATTTTCCAACAAGTACATTTCAAGAAATTTCAATACATAAAGCATATGAATGAAGAAAATGATTTCATTAGTAAAACAAATGCAACTTTCTATAAGTCTTTCTCCTTTCACTTTTCATGAATTCCATCTGCAAAATTGTTATCATGAGTCGGCTCATAAGAACTGAGCATGATAAATGTTATAATGTTAAAACAATATTATTTTATGTAACTATTTCGTAAAAGGAACATTATTCTATATAAAGCCACATTATTCTATATACAACTATCCATATTCCCTTTCGAGTATGGATATATCAATCATGATCAACTTATTTATACACCTTCCCAAAATGAAATGAATCGAAACTATAACTATAGATCCTTATTCCTATTATTATTTTATACCTTAGAATCCATTAAGTAATGAACATTAGTATTTAAGTATAACCTTAAAGTCCCATCATGCATGTTGATATTTAGGAATATTATACAAACCTAAGTCATGTAAGACCTCGAGAATAAATTAGAAATTAATAAACCTTCACAAATTCATTAATCAAAAGAGAGAGATCACTTTACTCCCAACTTAATTAATATTCCATAAGTTTATATGAAACATATTTCACCATTACAAAAATAATTTTAATACATCTTCATTTTTTCCAACAAGTACATTTCGAGAAAATTTCAATACATAAGCATCTCGAATGAAGAAAAATGATTTCATTAGAAAAAAATATAGCTTTCTATAACTCTTTCTCCTTTCACTTTTCATGAATTCCATCTCGCAAAATTGTTATCATGAGTTGGTTCACAAGAACTCAAATGATAAATTCTATAACGTTAAAATCTGTAGGAAATTAAATTAATGTTTACATTATAAATATTAGGTTTGAAATAATATATTGTTTCAACAATATATTATTCATGGAGTTTTGTTGTACCCGTAAATTTATAAACGGGTAAGTTGTTCCTATTTTATAGGAAGAGGTTTGTCTACATTCTTGGCTATATAATAGCCATTGTATTAGCCTGAAATATATAGAGAATTAATAATTATTCTGTGTTCGTATTGTGTAATTCTGTACCAAATTTAAGATTTGGTATCAGAGTGATCTGATCCAGTATGTTAATAGAGTAACAATTGCAAAGGGGCAGTGGTATTTTGCTTTGTCCCGGTGAATGAGAAAAATTCTAGAGGATTAAAATTAATTATAATTGGAGCAATAGATTTCTATTTTCTACGCCACCTACCAGGTACACAATTTCTGCTACAAGATAGGAGTAGCTCGTGTTTTACATTGACAGAATAGAATTTGAATTTTCATTGATGATGTACGCTTATTTGATGGCTTCTTAATTTTAACATCAATAAAGCCCCTACACTCACGAGAGGATAGCAACATTATTCTTTTATCTCCAAATCATATTTGATTCTGTGCTTGTAATTTTGAAGTCGCGCATTTGGGATATTCAAGTGTATTTATTAAGGAACTGTGCAAGCTATTAAGACGTCTACTCATAAAAGAACATGCACGGGGTATTTACAAAATTAGTGCACGAATTTTACATTGAGGAGCCGGCAACTTGAATTGATTTGAAAGAGAGATAATAATATATCATGTAGTATTGAAAAATCAGTCAAACCGCCTTCAATTTTCCTTTCTTTGAGACAAATGTTCAAAACCACTATTTGGAAAGTTTGTGGTATTACCTTGGAAAGCTATCTCCACGTACATCCAACGCAAGGCAGATCAGATCTGAGACGCATGCAAGTAAAAAGGCGTGACAAATCAGTCGTTTTCTGTAGTTTCATTTGATTAGAGAATTTGACAAGTGTCTAGGTTGTGAAGTATTACACGTTTGTGTCACTTTAGTAGTTGTTTAGTCTTTATGTCTCATAGTTAGGCGGTGTATTGTATTTGTTTAAAAAAATTAGTGTATTTTTTATTTGTCTACATCTGTTGTCAAAAGAAGAGTCATTTCCCGTAAAGTTTATCAAAGTAAAAAGAAATCCTTGAGTCTTTATTTTTATAGTTTGTAAAAAGTAATTAAATATTACTTTTTATTCTATAGGTAGAATTTTAGTGTTTATTTATTTTATGTCAAAGTTATAAGAGTCATTTTGAGTCATTTTGTTATTGTCGTCTATAGTCAAATGTGTTAAAGTCAAGTGTTGTGTAATTAAAATATTTTTTAATTCGTAGTCAATAAACATAAGTCGTTATTTGTTGCGTTGAGTAGTAGCGTCATTGTCAAAAAGTCAAAAGTCGTGTCATTGTAAAAGTCCAAAAATAAAAAAATTTGCCTCACAGACGCATTTTCGGTGGAATCCGACGTCTGATTGTAGTATATAATTTTGAGCCCCATGATCACATTCGGCTGAGTTAGCAATAGATCTAATGGAGGAAGGAGGCATCGGAGGATGGAGGTCAGTCAGCAACCTCTCGTCAGTCACCAACGACGGGGCCGCACAGAATGATTTGGTGGCACAGGTGTGCAGTGTGAGTACTTATTTTTGAGTATTGCGGTGTTCTGCTTTCAGCTTGGTGTGATTCTTTTTCAGAGTTCCTGTTTTGTTTGGTATTTGATGGATGTTGGAAAGAAAGTTGTGTTGGAGCGCAGATGACTGTCAGTGATCCTCTGACTGACTTGGTCCTCTGACTGCCGTACTTCGTTGGAAGATGGTCAGCTAGGAGAATACGTTCACTAGCATCAGTGACCATGTGCAGCAAGACCTAACTAGCAAGATCCATTCAGGAGTATGTTCTTCGATGCAGTTTGCTTCTCAGTATCTATATGTGTGGAATTTCACATTGTGGGGGGGAATACATACCAATGTTCCATTCCCATTCTGCACCCAAAACGACTTAGTCAAGGAAAGCTTCCAGTGGCAGTGGCAGTTTTCTATGCTATTCGAGATCGAGTGGCAGCGATCAAAGACAGAGACTACAATTAAGAACATTACGATTCTTATAGGAAGTAATGTGAAATTTTTTCAGTATTTCTTCTATTCTGCAGTTTTGTCATATGCAAGTTGTGTTTCCTACATAATTCCCTGATGTATAAGCATAGTGGTGAACAGTAGCACCAGAGTAAGTCAGTTCATGGATCTTGAAAGGGTTTGTGGGAGGATCCAGAAAACCACACGAGGTCGACAGTTGATGAGGTTCCTGTCACTTCAAGGTTTGTGGTAAGCCTGTTTAAAACCATGGAAGGAGCGAGCCTTTCTTTTGGATCAAGGTCATGAGTCACAGAGTTGGACATGCCACAGGGGTGAGCATACTGCAGTTGAGTGTGTGGATGTTTTTTCTACCATGTAAACATTAAGGGGGGGAATGTTAGGAAATTAAATTAATGTTTACATTATAAATATTAGGTTTGAAATAATAAAAACATTATGCTTTTATGTAACTATTTCATAAAAGGAATACTATTGTTAATGAAAAGGTTCTAAGTACACAAAAATAAGGAAAATAAGAGAGGATTCCCTAATAGTCACAAAATTAGATATACGTGAAGAGTCAAGAAATCTACATCAAGATCGATGTTCATAAAATAAACTAATTAAACCATCATAAATTAATTCCATCTAAATCACAGTTATGATAATCATTTCAACATGATAACATTCCAAACTGCAACCAATTAAGAAATAATTAATTAAAGTCATGATCTGTCCTCAACGGTTTTAATTTAATTCTCCAAGCAAGTTCCTCAATAACACAGTCTGATCAAAATCAATCAAAATAAAATGAATTGATCTAAAACATACAAACTTGACAAGAATAATATGTTGTTCCATTAACAATCAATTTCGTATCAACTACTAATAAGGCTTAATATAATAACATGAAAGATCTAACTTGGATAACAAACCTTCCTAATAATTTTTTTTCCAAAATCCCCAACATTATTCTAAGAGGTTAACTTCAATAAAAGAACCAACTTGAAAATATAGATAATAATCACTATATTTCATACAAGATATTTGGCTCAAGCCATCAAAAGACAAATAAACACAGGATACATATTTCAAACTAAGTTCAATGCACCTTGTAATTGATAAATCCCCATCACCTCACCTGCCACCTCATTTTGCCACCTCATCATGACCTAGCCCTAATCCTAAACTAACCTAATTAAAACCTAAAACTTGGTCTACACCTACACCCATAACTAATGACCCCTTTCTCGCACCCAAAACCGACCTTCTAGTCACTTGACCAAGCCCGCAGCTGATCTCTCGGGAGAAAAGCAGGGAAGGTGGGTGATTTTACTAAAAATAGCCTACTTTTTCCTTACCGATGCCGGTTCCTACTCGACCGCCGTCGGTTACGCAACCGCCATCGGTTCCCTGTAAATGGGCTCCCAAGGCAAAAACAACGGATCGAATTTCATTTTGGAGATCGGTCGAAGGATTTACGGATCAACGAGAGATTATTGGGAGCGAGAGCGAGTCGAGATCTTCACTTGACCAAGCGAGAGACAGTGGAAATACCGAAGTGTTTACAGCAAAGGAGATCAGCTTGCATCTTGGTCAAAACCAGTAAGTCACATCTTGCATGTCCTCTGTTATAACATTTCTTATGTTTCTTGAATCTCAGTCCTCCTAAATCCGTTTCTGAGTCCACTACCCAACGTGCCATTGCATCTAACTGTTATTCTTTTACCTCTCATCATCTCATTTCCTAATATCATCCATAAACCAGCCTTACAAACACCATAGCTACCAAGAAGATCCTATAACCCACCGGTATCGGTTATCAGTAACCGCCATCGGTTCCTCTGATCAAAACCAGAAAAACAGCCTTTTCCCTACCCAGTTCAACGAAACAACTTAATTGATATTTTACAGTCTTTTGTGTTAATTCATATTAGCAGGGAAACTGACCACCTTCGAAAGGAAGTTTTATATTTCACAGGCCCAGCGTTTCCTCATTTATTGTTTAATCAAAATCTTGTGGTCTTGTGTTCTTATTTGCGGGTAGTCCTTCCAGACAAAAAGAGTTCTTCGCGATCGATCGATCTTTCTCTACGGTACGCGCACACCATCTCGACATTCTACAGGTATTCCTCCTAACCCTAACCTTATCTGTTTCTAAAAGGAACGAAACATTTCCGAGGAAACATTTTGGCACGCCCGGTGGGACCCATTTTGGGTTTATCTTTATTTCTCGCTTGCTTTCATATAGGGAGCATACTTGCTGTTTTCTTCTTCTAAAGATATTCACGAGGTATTTTATTATTCTGGTAAAAGAACTTGCTTTGTTTTTGCATCTTGCATTAGTGAAAGTCATCTCTTTTGCTTCATCGAATATCACTTTCGATTTGGGTTTAAAACACATGCATTGCATTCCTGCCTGTTGTTTTTCAATTCTAGTGAACATAGATTAAGTAACAGGTCGTACACGTGGGGGTGATATCCACGGTATTGACAAGAAATTAATCTTACATTCACTGCACAACACATACCGAATCACTTCACAATTAACACAACAGCTCAAACATCCCCCCTTTTTCCGCGGTATTCCTCCGCCCGATTGAGGTAACCTTATAAGCCAAAACAACTTGACATTTCCCCTAAGTCTCTTGTTTAGGATTCTGACATCCTTCTACGTCTAAAGGCATAAGCCCACGATAATTAAAATTAACCCTAGGGTTAATCTCTGGATTTGCGTGTGCATCTTGCTTGTTTTTAGTTCTTTTTTCTTTCTCATACTCTGTCTTCTGTGATCAATAATTGGACAAGTATACTAAACGTTGTTAAAAATCAAATTAGCAGCCTTTTTATATCTTGTTAGCCCAGACTTCTTACACCGACATCGGTTACCTGACCGACGTCGGCTATAGTATAACCGACATCGGTTCTTGGCCGAATCGATTCTTGTCTTTTCGATTCACGACAAACCAACACCTACCAAATTTTACGATCGAGTTTGTTTCTATTCCTGACAGATTAAAACCCTACTGTGAACTTCTGTCCATGGTTGTTATCACTCGAAAGCAAGCCGCCGCCATGGTTTCACATGCTTGCTCTGTTTCTTTGCCTGAATCACCCCCTTCACCTTCTGTGGGGAATCCTACTGATACCAGCGAGGTTCCTAAAATTCCTGTGGGAGATAAGGACTTTGCCAAGTTTCTGGATGCTAATTCCAGCGCTGTACAATACTATTTGTCTCATACCCCTGACCGTACACCTGATGGTCAGCTCCTTGTAGGTATGCCTATCAGTATAGCTGCTCATTTAGCTCCCACTCCGCCTGATAATACCGCCTTGCTTCCTGCATCTCTAGCCCCGTCTCCCAATCCGACGGCTGCAGAGGTTCATACGACCCCGATTAGCTTTCCTTTTGTTAATCTTGGACCCCACATATCATTACCACCGACCGCCCCTACCTCATCTCTCTTGCAGACTGCTCCGTTCATGACTTGCTCTCTGCCACCTATCCACACGAGCTTTCCTTCTCAAGCTCCGCCTACCTTTTCATTCCCATACACGTATCCAGTGACCTCAACATCCTATATAGGACACCCCTATTCAGTCGCCTCAACATATTCATCCTCCACACCTTATCAACACTTAACCCCACCAGTGTCTAGCGGTGGTCCTTGGTCCAATCTGCCTCCATTCACCACAACCACACCATCATCTCATCCAACCACTGACTTAATTAAACAAATGATGGACAAAATGCAAAACCTGGAGGCTTCTGTTTCAGGAAGTCGTAGCGCCTTGACATACGAGCAAGTTTGTCGGGAGCCCATTCACCCTTCTGTCCCCCTTCATTCATATCCTCCTCAATGGGAGTTGCCGAAATTTACTCGTTTTAATAGTAAAGAGGATCCTCAACAACACTTGCGATCATTTAGACACGCTTGTTATTTGATTGCTCATGATGATGCCTTGTTACTCCGCACCTTTCCCATGTCCTTATCAGGACCTGCCTTGGAGTGGTACAGTGCTTTAACCCAGCACTCAATCTTCTCTTTTAACCAACTAGCCCAATCTTTCTTGGATCATTTCTCCATTAACATTGCCAAGAAAGTATCTATCACGGACCTCTATGCCATCCGACAATTTGAAGACGAATCTATCGCAGATTTCGTTGGACGATGGCGGGGCCTTATCAACCAACTTACATATGCCTTACCTCAAACCGAGACTTATCTTATCGAGCTGTTTACGCGGGCTGCGCTAAGCTTCATCTCCCCTACCCTCCAAATTCAAACTTTCCGTACATTCGACGAGGCCTTTACTATGGCTCGAAAATTAGAAATTCGAGCCTTAGAGGAAGAGAAATTGCGGTTGCGCAACAAAAACTCCACTTTCCGAACTCCTGATTCTACCAATAAACCAAATACCACCACTCCTCACGCGTCCACTTCTTCTAAATCAAAAGGAGCTGTCCACGCGGTGATGGTCAAATCCCAACCACCGTCCAATACTCCACCAAAAACCACTTATAAGTATAAAGCAGAGCCCATCAACTACACTCCCTTGGGAGAAACATATGGTGTGATATTGGAAAAATTGCTCAAAGCAGGAGCCATTACCTTACCTCCTGTTAAACCTCATTCCGGGTTTGATTCCACTCGCGCCATACCTTCCTGGTACAAAGAAAATGACTTTTGTAACTTCCACCGCGTGAAGGGACACAGTCATGAAAACTGCAAGATGTTGAAAAACATAGTGCAGGAAATGGTTGACGCAGGGGATATAGCTCTCGATAATCCTAACGCCCCTGCTAACCGAAATTTGAAAATATTCAACAAGCCATTCCCGAATCACTCGTCCAACAGTAACGTAAACCAGGATATCTTAACCGAGGAGAGTGTTCATGAGATCCATGCAGTATTCGATACCCAGCCAAAAGCCTCTATCGAGAAAATTTTGAATCAAGCCTCTTCACTAACACAGGAGCCCGAACCTCCTTTACCACCATCAAGCCAAAGCGAAATCGTTCCTTTACCCATAAAAGAGTTAACTGCCCAGACTTCTCTTCCCATCAATGAGTCTTCTTATACCACATCCCTACAAGACTGCGAACGGATGTTATCTAATTTATCTATTTCCCAAACGTCCCCTTCTACCGCTCTTGCTACACAAGAGGAAGGCTCGCCACTCCTTTTTACATCCTTAGAAGAGAAATCTCCTACACCAACATCACCAAATTCTTTAACCATAACAGATCCTCTCAAACACGCCCTCCTACCTATTAGTCCCTCATCACCTAAATCTTTTCAACGACCAGTCGACCTCTTAACATCTATGGATACAATGCCTCATCTACCCCCTGTATCACACCTACAGTGGACTGGAATCACAACCCGTCTTTCTTCCGTACAAAAGTTCATATTCACACGTGAGGACTGTCATTCCACAGAAGATAGACAGGCCCTATGGGAACGTTTGAGTAGGCCATATTCTACTCAAATGCAAATGACCGATCCTGATGCCTCCACCATATACCCGAAGTGCTTACAGAAGCTTAAAATGCCCATGTTCTCACCTTCACCCCCCTCACCTCTACCAAATGCCCCGTCCACTTCTATTAACTTAGCCAAATCTTCCCCTACGCTTGGGACCTCACCAATGCCCAGTCTAACACACCCGCCTAAGCGACTCGATTTATCCAAAAATAAACCCGCCCCGCCACCTAGGAGACAAACTCAATCCGTGCCTCTATCACAATCAAAACCCTCATCGTCACACCCACCTTCCATATTGGGACCTCATCCCTCCACCTTACATCAATATATCATACCTCCTGCGTTTTCTTCAAAACGACCTACGCCTTCTACACCTATACAGAGATCAAAGGGTATAACAACATCGTTACCCCGCGTATCCTGTCCACCTATCAACCCTAAACCAATCCCATCATCAAAGGATTTATTTTCTGTCACTCCCCTTTCTCCGTGGTTGTTTCCCGTTACCCGTCATCATCGTAACCTCATCATCTAACCAGCCGAGCGTAACCACGTGCCCGAAGAAACCACGTTTAGTGAAAAACACGTGTCGGCACCCCTCGGCTAAACCACCACCCGTACAGAACCAACCACGCCCAAACATTACCAAAACCCGCACAACCAATACCCTCATCCGATTTTGACCCCCTCAAAGGATCTTACGCCAAAATCCTTGCTATGTTGGTGGAGAATGCGACCATTTCCCTACCCCCACTTAGACCTTATGACCCGTCTAAACCTCGACCCGCAGGTTATGATGAGTCTAAAATCTGCGCTTATCATCGCACACCAGGACATGATGTGGAGGGATGCAAAGCTTTAAAAACCATCCTTCGTCAGTCACCTCTCCCGGATAGAAAGGTTAAGAAAGACAACTTACGAAGGGAGAGACCTTTAGCTTCAATTCCCTCTACTATATCATCTGTCCCCGCCTCACCAAGATCTATCATTATTACAACCCCACCTCTTGAAGACCATGAATTATCCCAACCATCTTCCTCATCTCAGGTCTACGAGATTAATATGATTAGTGTCACTACTCGAGGACAGAAAAACACTGGGAAAGCGAAAGAAAACACACCTGCGGCATCTCTTTCTCCTTCAACCATCCCGATTGCACCACCACCTAAAGTGGTTATTCGCGGACCCGCCTATCCCGTCTCTAATGGAGTTGCCCACCGAACTATGATCAAACAGCTTCATCAATCACCCGTAAAAATGACACTATATGATCTCATTCAGACTTCTGAATCTCATCGACAAGCTCTCGTTGAAATTCTTCAAGGGATCGAGGTCTTACCTAATGAAACCCTGCCCGTTGCCTCCATTCTAACACCCAATCACGTTGCCTCTCTCACCAAACAATCCATCTCCCCCACCACTTCCGTCTCTGTACAGCAAGCTGCTGCTGTCAGTTTCTCCGAAGACGAAATTATCGACTTTGGTGTAGAAGATCCTGACCCTGCCCTTTTCATCTCAGCTTACGTCCGGGACATTCGGGTACGTCGTGTTATGATTGACGGGGGCGCCAGCCTAAACATCATCTCTTCAAAAGCCTTCCAACAAATGAATATCCCTTCTAGTTGCATGTGTGCCAACCCCATCATGTTGCGGTCATTGATAGCGCTATTACCTCTACCTTAGGCACCGTGATCCTCAACATTCGTGTAGGACCGCGTACTTTACCCGAACTCTTCTATGTCCTTGAGGAGAGTTCGATATAATATATTCTTTGGGTCGTCCTTGGATCCGGGCCATGGGATGCGTTCCCTCAACATTACATAGATGCATAAAATTTGAGTACGAGGGGAAGTCCTACACCGTAAAAGCTGATCCTCCTCCCTTTAAAACCTGCAATATGTTATATCGTCCTAACGATGTGCTTATACCAATCAAGACACCCATACATTCAACCCAACCATCCTCTTGAATGTACCTCAACCATCCACCTCAAGCACCTACGCCTTGGTGATGAAACCACCGTCGCAAAAACCACTTCCCTTCCCATGCACTAACATCCCAACCTCAGGCCCTTAGTAGATGTTTTCAACGCCTTACTGTTGGGGAGTACCGCTATATAACGTTAGTTCTTTCCCTACCCCACAGGAGTACGGACAATTACATGCACATCCCACCTACGACCGTCGCGTGGGGGAAGTAATCTCTTACGGACCACCCCATTGCCGCACCAACCTAACATATGGGGGTGTTGACGCATCTTCCATTACCCACAGAACCTCCTCTTGGTGTGGTCCCCTTCGATCCGATTTTCAATACACGACAAATCGTCGCCCCCTCACCTTCTTGACTCGCTGTGCTTGGAAAGGCTTTGGTTTTGGTCTTTATGAACAAGGCCGACATACGCTCATCCCCATCACCACACGCAAACATAATGATCGCAGTGGTCTCGGTTTTCCTGAAACACCTACACAGGAGACACCTCGTGTCAGCTGTATTCTGGAAGAAGACAACGTCACCCCTACCGAACCATCATCACCCACTTTGCCATCATCACCCACAGAATCGATGGACCCTGAATCTATCCCTCCTAACTTTTTTTTTTCATAAATGCCATCTTCATAGGTCCTCTCACTTATCAACGCGATAATGAGGACCCATCTTCTCTTCCCCTTCTGTATCCAGACATGATCGAAGAGGATTCGCCTTCGATTAATGTTGTTGAGTGCCAGGATGACGACTCCATCCTCACTTACCTTGGGGCGGACGACTCCTATCTTCAACGCGCCTTACCATCTGAAACTCAAACCATGTTGAACGAGTCTACTATTGAAATCAACATCCACACGGAGGAGGATCCTCACATTGTGAAGATTGGACAATCCCTTAACACATCAGAACAAGCTGCCTTTACTACCTTTCTCCGTACCCACAACCAAGCTTTCGCTTGGTCCTACGTGAGACATGCGGGAATTGATCCTATTGCCGTCCATAACATCACCTAAACCCGATTCCAAACCAGTCAAACGAAAATTGAGAAAAATGCATCCACGCATTGCCCTCTTGGTCAAAGAGGAGCTCAGCGACTCCTTTACTGTTTCCTTCATTACTGCCTATTGACTATCCTCAATGGATTTCTAACATCGTGCCTGTCACGAAAGCGACGGGGGGACTTCGGATATGCACGGATTTCCGGGATCTTAACCTTGCTTGCCCTAAGGATGACTTTCCCCTACCCAGTATTGATCAACTTGTTGATCTCACTGCGGGCCATGAAATGCTTTCTCTCATGGATGGCTTTTCAGGATACAACCAAATTTTGGTCGCACCCGCCGATCAACATAAGACCGCTTTCATAACTCCTTGGGGAACCTTCTATTATCGTGTCATGCCGTTTGGCCTTAAGAATCTTTGGTGACCTATCGGCGGGCTATGACCTACATTTTCATGACATTATGCACACTATCCTTGAAGATTACGTCGACGATTTCTTGGCAAGTCTAAACATCGCGGTGAACATCTCGATGTTTTAACCATTATTTTCGATCGCTTTGTTGCAATATTACATCCGTCTTGACCAAAGAAATGTGTCTTTGGTGTCCTTTCGGGAAAACTTCTTGGTTTTATCATCTCTTTGCGTGGCATTGAGGTCGATCCATCTAAAGTAAAAGCTATCCTAGAAATGCCCCCACCCAAGAACCTCAAACAATTGCGTAGTTTGCAGGGTAAACTTCAATCCATCCGGCGTTTCATCTCCCACTCTCGGATCGATGTCACCCTTTTCATCACCTTCTAAAAAGGGCGTTGCCTTTGATGGGTGAGGAGTGTCACCAAGCCTTGAAGCTCTAAAAACTTATCTCTTGCAGCCACCCGTGCTTATCCCACCCCAGGACGACCGCCCTTTCTACCTTTATCTTTCCGCCACTGACCATGCTATAGGAGCTATGCTCGCACATCGGGACTCGGCACGCCGAGAACAGGCCGTTTATTATATAAGTCGTACCCTCGTGGAGTACGAGACTAGGTATACACATGTAGAAAAATTGTGCCTAGCCCTATCATTCGTAGCCACCAAACTCCGACATTACCTCCTGAATCACAAAACTTTTGTCATCACCAACACGGACCCCATTCATTATATGTACGCCAAACCACATCTAAACCAACGCATCGCTCGATGGCTCATGCTCCTCGCCGACCTTGACCTTGAGTTTATACAACAGAAGTCAATCAAAGGACAAACTCTTGCAGACCAACTTGCGGAGGCCCCTTTACCTGGGGAACAATTTACCAATTTTACATTCCCTGACGAACTCATCGCCACTCTTTCACTCGGGAAGAGTCGTATCAAATGACCCTCTTCTTGATGGATCTAAATGCAGTAGCGGCGGAGGAGCCGGCGTTGTTCTCATCCCTCTTGGCCCGAACCTATGCCTCTTTCATTCCGGCTTGATTTCCCTGCACTAATAATACGGCGAATACGAGGCCCTTGTTACAGGTCTCCAGTTGCGATACACTTAGGCATCAAATCTATCAATATCTTTGGTGACTCTCAATTGGTAGTCAATCAAGTTATGGGCATCTACCATGTAAAAATGAGGAACTTCAGAAGTACAAACACCACGTGGAGTCACTTCTAGCCTTATTTACTCACTATTCTATCGAAACCATTCCCGCTCCACTAACAAATTTGCGGATACTATGGCTTGCTTAGCCTCGCAAATTCCCCGCTTGCAATGTGACTCTGAATTATTCGTTGTGGTCCAGCACTTTTGCACCATCTATTCAACCCGGTAGTTTGCATGATAAATCACGTGTGTCTACTAATTCGCGGGATACAGGTACACCAATTTCACGACTACCTTACGATCTCTGTTCTCCCACACCCTTACTAGTAGCGGAAAACGTGCTTTTCTTAAAAGTGTTTCGCGTTATGTTGTCATGGGAGGACTCCTCTATAAACGTGGCTTTGATGGCATCCTCCTTCGCTGTCTAACCGGCGCGGAGGTCACCTATACCATCCAACAAGTCCATGATGGGATTTGTGGTGGACATTTTAGTGGCCTTGCCGTGGCTAAACGAATCCTTCGCCTAGGTTATTATTGGCCTACTCTCAATAACGACTGCTACGAATATGTTAAGCGTTGTGTTATGTGTCAACAACATGCCAACCTTCAACATACTCCTAGCCATCATTGCTTGCAGTCGCGAGATCTTTGGCCTTTCTCACAATGGGGTTTAGACCTTATTGGTGAGATTCACCCGACCTCTTCACAACGTCACCGTTGGATAATCACAGCAACCGAATATTACACAAAATGGGTAGAGGCCATTCCACTCATTTCAATCAAAAAAGAAAAAATTGTCGAATTCATTAACCATCACATTATCTGTCGTTTTGGTATTCCTCATCGCCTAATAACAGATAATGGTAAATCTTTCAAAAACAAGTTGTTACAAGACCTTTGTGACAACTTTGGTATCAACTTAGTTTCTCATCGCCTTCTTATCCATGAGGCCAATGGTGGTGAATCTTCTAATAAAACCTAACCAAAATCCTCATGAAAGTTGTCATGAATCCGGAAGAAATTGGCACGATCACATTCCCTTTGCCCTTTGGGCTTATCGTACTAGCATTCGTACCTCTACTAATGCCACACCTTTTCTTTGGTATACGGTGCAGAGGCTGTTTTGCCTCTCGAAATACAAATACCCTCCCTTAGAATATCTCTTGGGATATTCTCACCAATGATTTCCGCGAGCGGTTAGCCCAATTAGAGCTTCTTGACGAACGACGTCTTACAGCTCTCGATCACCTTCAAATCTATCAAAAACGCATCAAGCGTGCTTATGATAAGCGACTTCATGAGCGTACCTTTAAGGTTGGTGATCTTGTCCTCAAAGAGAATCAACATGTAACCAAACTAGAAAAGAGCAAACGTGGAAAATTTGCTCCCAATTGGATTGGGCCTTATATAATCACTCACACTTATGGATCAGGCACTTATCGTTTAGCTTCGCTTAATGGTAAGCCTGAGCTGAACCCCTTAATGCCCTGCATCTTCGACCATTCTACTGTTGAATCTAGTGTTATATCACTTTTTATCTACCTACTGCTCGTCCCTTGAGCTCACTTACCACCACATACACTTTGTTTCCTACACCTCATAATAAAATCAAGCTCACATAGTTTGATTCTCACTTCACCTCAGTGATGCCTTCCCCTTTTTAGTCTAGTCCATGACTTCAAAGTATTAAAATAAGCCGTATTCTTATGGGATTTTCTTGAGTCAAACTTCCTACTAAACTAGATGCTTCACGCCAAAAGAACATCTAGTCATCTAAATTGAATATAGACTGCTCCCTCGAAGGACAGCTATATGCCGAACTATTGCTGCTATTAAATATAGACTGCTCCCCCGAAGGACAACTATGCATTAAAATCATATCTGCTACTATAAATATACTGCTCCCTCGAAGGACAGCTATACACAGTCAGCCTTTTCTCAGAAGCTTCTCGCATTGATCAGCTTTGTGAAGACCTCAAGAATAAAACAATCCATATCCCTGGTAGACTTCCCGCATTGATCAGTCTATATTCAGTCAAATAAAAGCCTCATTCACAAGAACTTTTTGGGTCATGGACTTGTCTATTTAGGGTAGGTTCTCTTTCGTCAGAACACTCACTTTGTAACAAGTTCTCTGTATCTCAGCTATATCATTCACCTCACCTCACCATTTGTTTCAACTCAAGGGACGTAACGTACGCTCAATATATTGTGATCATACAACTCTTTTCACCTATTGACTTCTCGTCTATGCACGGTACCTAGGGTTTCAAGCTCGTTCTACGTTGTGTGGTTTGTTTAGCTCTTTTCACCTACGGAGCGCTCTTTCCGCTTTGCCTCGCATCTAGGATTGTGTGTTGATCTTAATCAGGACATGGTTCCCTTCTACTTGGGTAGGCTAACTTTCGCTTCCCTTATACCTTTTACAACATCACCAATTCATTTTACCTTACCAATATTAATATCAATATTTTTACCAACCAACCAATTGCCTGAATTCACCTCTCCCTGGTCCTAAGGGAGAACTACATCGGTCTGAGGCCCTTCCTTGCTTTGTGCAATGGGCTATGTAGGCAGCACTTAGGAGACATGGGGTCTCCCAAGGTTAGCTCGACCATCCCCTACCATAACCTATCATGTATGGTAAATATAAATATTTTTGTGTATTTTTATTTCATCACATTCCTCTTTATCCTTTTTTCAAAACACCGAAAGTCAAAACGAAAACATTCTTAGTATTATAACTCAAATCAGCATACATATCTCGTTTTATTTAGATGTTAAACAAATACATCTTCTCTATCATCGACACGCAGGTCGGTACTCTTATTTATTCTTATACCTTGCTAACATTTATTTAGACCCTCACGCCTCATCCCGAACTAGGTGATGATCGTGATCGTCGACCCCTCTCGCCAGGCCTCTCTGTCCTCAAAGGTACCACGGATATTGGTACCGCCCACTGATCTGCCAATCTCTCCTGTAACATATGAATACGCCCTCTCGCATGGAGGACTCCAGCCTCTAGTCTCGCTGCTCGTGACTCCGCAACCGCTAACAATCCTCTTGTCTCATTCACCTGCGTTTGGAGCTGCTGAACCAAACGCTGCAGCCGATCCCTCTCTGCTGTAATCACAGATATGTCAGGGCGATCGCGTACACCTCGCAGCTCTGCTACCCACCATAACCTATAGGCCTCTGTCATTCCGGCATCTATTACACTGCGATCGGCTGCTATCTCCTCGGGCCCTTCTGGAGGTGTTGGCCGGGGAGGTGAGAATGCTGCCTCGGCATCGATCCTCATATATGGTCTATAAGCCTGCGGTATGTCCTGCACAAATCCAAATTGTCGCCGCACGCGATCTATAGGAATCCTCTCATATTCACCTGGCCTGTGCCCCGCGATCCACCTCAATCGCTCTACACCCCTCAACTCCTCAGCTATGTTCTCGGTTACCATATAGTTCCCGTAAGGCCTCAGCGAGATATCCATGGCTGTCACCCTCTCCCATACACTGCTGTAATACTCAATGTCACCCGTCACGGCACAGGATCTTGCCTCTTGTTACATGCTCTGGACCCGGTCGTCGAATCCCGACCTCATGTACTCCGGTCTCTCTGCTGGATGGATCGGCCTCTTGATCGCACACAAACAATGTGCTCATAGGCCCAACAGTGTAATAAGTATGAGCAATCCGGTGTCGTCTGTGATTTCACCTCTGAAGCCCATAAACCCTGTATAACTCACCAAATATGCGGTGCCCATGCAAAAAGTCACGTTCCTTTCTATCATCTCCCGGATAACACACATCAATGCCTTTGGAAATCTTCCCCCTTAGCCCTCGGTAATGCATAATACCCTACCTATCATTAATATTCTGCTAACCTTTGTCTCCTCGGGATGTCTTTGCATACATTACCCCATACGTAAATGATAAACCTCGTTGTGTCAAATCTCGTGCGTATGGACCAAATCTGCGGTTATCGCTCCCAGTGCCGCGCTAGGTAGTGCACGATATCTTGGTTCTCTGTAATAGGGAGTCTCAAATACGGAACACATCTTCGATATTCTTGTCATCTCCCTGTTGGCGGATAAAGGTATTTGTCTCGGGATTCCATCTCTCGATCATCAGCGCTTTGTAACATACCATGGTTACGTGCGATTAAGTGAATAATAACAGTTCCACTTAACCCCAAATGATTTATCAATGTCCATTCCGCTGGTGTTACATCCGCTCGGATTAAGTGACAACGGCGGCACACTATCATTCATCCTCGACCACCTCTGCTGCGTACACCAAAACAACAAACAACCATTCATCCGTCGGGGTTTTCAAACGATTCGGAAATTCCTCCGATGCTTAGGTATCGGTTATACATAACGATGTCGGTTCGATGGCAACGATACCGGTTCTCCTAACATTCTACCGGTCCTTTATCGATTACATACACCTTCCCTAAAAACAACCACCTACGACAATAATTTGCTCGTTTATTCCTTTTTATACATACAAACATACCTGAAACCCCTGATTGCCTACCCCGTAACACTTACCTCACCTGCAACCCTTGTTATCATGTTTTCTTTCTCATATCTACCCACCTACTCTCCCCCATCTTATTCACAAAACATGCAGTAGTCAAATCACAAACAAAACGTTACCTCTTGGTTTGCGGTAGCTTGAGGTGGCCCTTGTCTTCCCTCTTGTCCCTGCCTGCTGGATGTTTCTCCTCGTCCTGCCATTATTACCACCTTTTTCAAACCTGCCTTTCTGTCTTCTGAATCTCAGATCACAATCACCTTCCCTGTCTCTTTTCTCCTTATCACTCAAATTTCTCATGCAATTACCTGTCTCAGTCGTCAAAAAGCGTCGCGTTCGCGTATTTAACTTCTTGCATGGCTCTCAAAATTAGAACTTAAGTTGCCACCCTAGCTTTTTTATTTTTAGAAAAGCTCATACCTAAATAACCGGTATCGGTTATGCAACCGATATCGGTCTACTACCTACCGACCGTCGGTTACCTAACCGATATCGGTTACACACCTGGCCTTTTGAAACATCGTCTTTTCTTCATTTTTTTACCAAATTTTTGTCGCGCCCGCCTCTTTTCCTGCATCACAACACCATTATCCATATTTCTCCATCCACCACACATATCATTACAATGTCCATAACATCATCTATTTTACAAAAACAAACAAACCATCAACTAAGGATATCAACAAACTATCAATCTATACATCATTTGGATCCAACTCATCAGATACATATATAACAATGTCACAAAACCAGCCCAAAACGTGCAACATTTCATCACATAACACATCATCCATATATCAACATGTCACTTAAACTCATCATATATTCTATACCACAAACCATCGACAAAATACTTAAAAACATTTTTGAACACAACATGTGGATCAAAACATCATCTCTATATATATATACAAATTTGCAAATATACAATGTGCCCTGCATCGGGGCCTCTGTGATCTCATCATACAACTAAGCCGGCACGCAGGCCGCAATAACTATCCAAAATCTCGACTCGGCTCGCAGGCCGGTCCCTCATATCAAAAATATACTCGGCTCGCAGGCCGGTATCAAATATACAACCCATACTCGACTCGCAGGCCGGTCTATAATGAATCAATAAATGAATAAATGTAGGCACGCAGGCCTCTATCAAACAACCGGTTCGCAGACCGGTGCCCATGTCCCTATACAAAAACTATGTGGGGATCCCTCAGCTCTCCCCACCACCCTCAGCACCTCTCCCTGCTGGTCCCTGCGGTGCCTCTCGCCTCCTACCTGTAACGGACACACCGGCTGTAGCTGCGCCTCCCTGTGACCTCTGACTATGCGAGGTCTCCGCTCGGTGTGCCGCATACGGCTGATACTCAGCTCCGGTATTATCAAGGATATCCTGATAATACCGGGCCTCCGCCCTCGCCTCCATATATATCATCCCGTGCCACCAGTGAGTCTTGGGGCTGGTCCCCGGACTCCTACTTACCCGGTGCCCCCTGTGCTGTGATGGTGCCACTGGTGGTGCCTGTGGCCGTGGTGGTATACGGGCACGTGTGCACAGGGCTGGGCTGTGTTGTCTTCTTTTTGCTTGCTGCTGCTGTACAGTGCACATGCTGTGCACATGTGTGTGCTGTCTTTTCTTTTGAAATCTTTGCTGCTGCACACATACTGCACTGTGGTGGGTATCTTCTTTGGTGGTGGTCTTTGCTGTGTGCACATACTGCTGGGCTAGCTGCCCCTGTAAGACCCCTATCTGTGCCTGTGCAGCAGCAAGCTGCCCCTGTAAGAGCTGCACCTGACCCCTAAGCTGATCTCTCTCTGCCGTCACCGCTGCCAAGTCAGTCGGGGTGTGCTCTTACCCTCATTGCTCTCGACCAGCCCACACCACACCACTGTGCTCCGTGCACCCAGCATCATCTATGCCATCATCTGCTGCTCTCTCTGCAACCCAATCTGGATCCAAGGGCTGTGGTGCAGGCAGTGGGGCCTCTACATCATCCCTCCTGTACTGAGGGAAGGGAGGTGGCTCGTCCTGTCGCAGCCCCATCTGCCGGCGTACCCTCTCTAGGGGTATCCTCTCGTACTCTCCTGGCCTCCGTCTGCTTTATCCGAGAATGTATCTTTGGATCGAGAGCCTTGGCTATAGGGCTCCTCCGTGAGGGTGATGACCTCTGTAAGGTCTCCATACAATATCTACCGCTGTCAGGCCCTCTAATACATGCCTGTAATAGGTGACATCCCGCCCTGCAAGCACTGCTCGTGGCTGCCCCACGACCCCCAACCACCTCTGAAAGCCGTACCTGTATATGACCTGTGGCCCTGGCTGCTGCGGTAACCCTACTGGCCTGATGCATATGATGTGCTCATATGCCCAACAGTGAAGTAAAAATGTCGAACAGATACCGAAATCGCCTCATCCGGCGATAACCCCAGAGCTCTCTGTATAACTGCACCAGATATACTGGTGCCCAAGCATAACAGGTATGCTCCTCCACCATCTCATGAAGCACCCCCATCAATGCCCATGGAAAGCGGCCTCCCTCTGAGTCCGGGAGGGCGAAGCAGGTGATCCCAATCATCATCAGCACAGCCAGCCGTGTCTCGTGTCGATGCGCACGGTACATGTCACCATACCCAATGCTCGCGCTGTGATAGGTAAGTAGCGCGGCTGCATCTCCAAAAACCTGTAATATGCTGTCCATGGCAGTCTCTGAATCTACCTGGAAGACTGCCTCTCCCTCGATAGGTAGTCGAAGGATGCGATACACATCCTCCAACGTGATAGTCATCTCCCCAGTCGGGAGATGGAACACATTGGTCGCCGGATCCCATCTCTCGATGAGGGCGACCATCAGGCTGTGATCTCTCTCTATCGCTCTGTACCTCTGGACTCCACCAAGTCCCACCTCACGCATGATCACCCAGTGAGCTGCGGATATGTGTGGCCGCATCCGCACCAACAGCGGGGGCATCTATCCATCGTCAGTCAGCTGGCGTGTGCTGCAAAACCAACCCACATCTTTAGACCTACTTTTTATCACAACATCTACTTTATCCTCTAAACCCCCTTTTATCCCCCCAACCACACCCCGACTCTCTACCACCCCACCCAAAACCCAAACCCACTCACCCACCCAGCCCCCAACCCAAACCCACCCAAACCCACCCAAAACAAAACCCAACCCACCCCCAAACCCACCCAACCCAAACCCAAACCCACCCAAAAAAACCCACCCACCACCCACCCAAACCCAAAACCCAACCCCACCCACCCAAAACCCAAACCCAAACCCAACCCACCCAACCAAAACCCAAAACCCAAACCCAACCAAAAACCCAACCCCACCCAACCCAACCCAACCCACCCACCCAAACCCACCCAAAACCCACCCAAACCCACCCAAACCCACCAACCCACCCACCCACCCAACCCAAACCCAAAAACCCAAACCCAACCCCCAACCCAAACCCACCCCCACCCACCCAAAACCCAACCCCCCAAACCCACCCCCAAAAACCCAACCCACCCCCAACCCCACCCACCCACCCAACCCACACTCACCCATGCCCCCCGGTCCCCCTCCCACCGACGCCGGTCAACGACCAACCGGCATCGGTAACCCACAGACCCACCCTGCCCTAAAAATTCGCGACCGATGCCGGTCGCTTAGTGACCGACATCGGTCACTGAAAATTTGCCGCGCCGAACCCGACGCGGCCTACCCCTTTCTTCTTTTTCCCTATTTCTACCTCTCTACCCACCCAAACACCCTAAAAACCTACCCACCATGCCGCCTTGGCCTCTTTCACCTATCTACCCTCTCCCTTTTTCAAATCATTTCCATTTATTCATTATTTTCTACAAAACATTATATTCCTACCCAAATCCCAAAAACAACATAATGCAATAAAATGCACAAAATAAAGAGTTCCGAGCCTACCCGTACGACGACACGTCGTCGTGGTGGGATAGGTGGTGGTGGTCCAGCTGGTCCAGCCCCTCCTGCTCCTCCTGCCTGTGCCATAGCTCCAATTCTGATCTGCTGGGTCCCCGGCCAATCAACTGCTGCCTCCTCCTCACACGGGCCCGCAAACAACTCACTCCTCCAGCAAAATAGCTCCACCTCACTCAATAAACCTCCAATCTCAACTCTCCACGTCAGACAAGTCAATTTGGTTTTCAAAATAACAAAGTGACAATGACAAGCCGTATTTTTCTTTTTATAGGTTTTTCGCCCTTAACCGATATCGGTTTTATTTTGCCCTAATGAACCGGTATCGGTCCCTTAACCGATATCGGTCATGTGGAATCGACATCGGTTTGTCTTCCAACTTTCCCCCAATTTTATTTTTTGCCCCTATTTACCATTTGCCCCTTTTTAACCACATATCGCCTATATCCACCCTTGCTGAACACCATTTGTTTCCCTATTTGGCCCGACCCAAGGCCTCGCCCTACCTATTTGGCCCGACCCAGGCCTCGCCTACCTGTTGGCCCGACCCAGGCCTCGCCCTACTGTTGGCCCGACCCAAGGCCTCGCCTACCTGTTGGCCCGACCCAGGCCTCGCCTACCTATTTGGCCCGACCCAGGCCTCGCCCTACCTGTTGGCCCGACCCAGGCCTCGCCTACCTGTTGGCCCGACCCACCTCGCCTACTGTTGGCCCTCGACCCACTGGCCTCGACCTACCTCGGCCTACCTGTTGGCCCGACCCAAGGCCTCGCCTACCTGTTTGGCCTGACCCAAGGCCTCGCCTACCTATTTGGCCCGACCCGAGGCCTCGGCCTACCTGTTGGCCCGACCCAAGGCCTCGGCCTACCTGTTTGGCCCGACCCAGGCCTCGGCCTACTGTTGGCACCCAGGCCTCACCTACCTATTTGGCCCGACCCAGGCCTCCCTACCTATTTGGCCCGACCCAGGCCTCGCCTACCCATTTGGCCCGACCCAGGCCTCGCCCCTACCCATTTGGCCCGACCCAAGAGGCCTCGCCCTACCTATTTGGCCCGACCCAAGGCCTCACCTACCCACCAAGCCCATCCACCCAACAACCTTGGCCCGACCCGAAGGCCTCACCCTACCCATCCCCGACCCAGGCCCGCCCCGCACCCCAACTTGGCCCGACCCACGACCGTATCACTTCATACCATACCCACATCAACATTTTATTTTTATCCATCCATCATGTACCTTTTGTTGATCGAGCTCACTGTTCGTGTTTTAGCATGATTAGGGTCCTTGACTTGATCACGTCGACCAACTTTGCCTAGACCTGGACCGTGACGTTTATCTCAACCAAACTAACCATTTGAGTACTTGCCGAACATGCCTAAACGTTCTGTACCTTACATTATATACCACTGGAGCTACTTCCTATGCTTGGATACCGGGATTATATCACCCTTGTTTGGATAAACTATCGACCTTTGCTATACATCATTTTTGGTTTGCTCGTCAAATCATGTACCCTAGTCGTAAATATTGCATTTCACATCGTCTGCTTCCTTGGACCTACCCCACCACCTTACCATCCTCTCTCTGACATGTACCCTTTATCGACCCTATCCACGATTTCCCGTTCACTCAATCATGATAGATTTGAGGGGATTACCTATATCCTTAACATGAGAAACCACTTCATATTATTGTCGCGACTTTTTTCGAAACAAGCTACACGACAATAAGGGGCTAATGTAGACACCAAATTCGTGTCTTACGACCCCTTGTGACCCGCGTCCCATTTCGCATGACCTAACCTCATTACCTAAACTTTACACAATTATTTATTAATTACCTTGTAATTGATAAATCCCCATCACCTCACCTGCCCCTCATTTTGCCACCTCATCATGACCTAGCCTAATCCTAAACTAACCTAATTAAAAAACCTAAAACTTGGTCTACACCTACACCCATAACTAATGACCCCTTTCTACTTTTAAAACCGACCTTCTAGTCACTTGACCAAGCCCGCGGTGATCTCTCGGGAGAAAAAGCGGGGAAGGTGGGCGATTTTACTAAAAATAGCCTACTTTTTCCTTCTGATGCGGTTCTACTCGGCCGCCGTCGGTTACGCAACCACCATCGGTTCCTGTAAATGGGCTCCCCAAACCAAAACAACGGATCGAATTTCATTTTGGAGATCGGTCGAAGGATTTACGGATCAGCGAGAGATTATTGGGAGCGAGGAGCGAGTCGAGATCTTCACTTGACCAAGCGAGAGAGTGGAAATACCGAGAAGTGTTTACAACAAAGGAGATCAGCTTGCATCTTGGTCAAAACCAATAAGTCACATCTTGCATGTCCTCTGTTATAACATTTCTTATGTTTCTTGAATCTCAGTCCTCCTAAATCCGTTTCTGAGTCCACTACCCAACGTGCCATTGCATCTAACTGTTATTCTTTTACCTCTCATCATCTCATTTCCTAATATCATCCATAAACCAGCCTTACAAACACCATAGCTACCAAGAAGATCCTATAACCCACCGGTATCGGTTATCAGTAACCGGCATCGGTTATCAGTAACCGGCATCGGTTCCTCTGATCAAAACCAGAAAAACAGCCTTTTCCCTACCCAGTTCAACGAAACAACTTAATTGATATTTTACAGTCTTTTGTGTTAATTCATATTAGCGAGAAGCTGACCACCTTGAAAGGAAGTTTTATATTTCTGGCCCAAGGCGAGTTTCCTCATTTATTGTACACACACACACACACCACACAGGATATATATAGATATACCTTCAATTCCCAAAAACAACCATCGAGAATACCTAGTATGGATCGAAATAAGATCACCATAAAACAACCAAAGATCCATGGTTGGTTCCAAGTTAAGCCAAATGAAGGATTAAGAGCTAAAGCGGGAATACTAACAAGAATTCAAGAATGAGTTTACTATCAATAAATTTTAATACAACAAAAATGTAAGTCCATCAACTAAAACAAAAGTTCTATTATAGGCCCTTCTTTAATATGGAAAACAAAGTCAAACCCAAATAAATTTAATCAAAACCAGGTTTTACTATGAGCTGAGAGTTGAAAGGTTTAAGAAATTTCCACTTGTATCCCTGCAAAAATGTTTAAACACTACAAGGATACAACATGAGGAAACATACATATATCAAAACAAAAATCACTTTAAAGTTATTCCATGTTCTCTAATTGAACAACACTTTGTTTTCCAAATACATTTGAATCTCATTCATTAAAATATTCTATCTCACAAAACTATTCATATCCAAGAAACCATGTCCAAAAGAAACACACATAGAAGCAAAAGAACAATCAACCATTCTAGAAAAATAATCTCAAAGACATTTTCATGAAGAGAAGAGTTATTTTTATGAAAAATTTAAATAAAAGAAAGATATTTTAATGAGATAGGGCCTATCATGCCTAGTAGTGCTCTTGTCTTCCTTTCCTTGCCTCAATCCTTCATGCAAAACTCCCACAACAAGATTTCTATCAATAATGCCAAAACAGTCCACTAAAACTTTTCCCACTATCTTCTTATAGCTTCCATGCTCATATTTTTCTATTATTTCCACCATGCAAGGGAATAAATTATGCATGTAACTGATTTGAACTCAAGGTTCAAAATAATGGAAAACAACATGCAGAGCTCCAGGCTCCAAAAACCAAATGAAACAATAAAACAAAAAAACTATTTATTTTTCCTCCAACCTCCTTACTATCCCCCGGTGGTTTTCTCTCTAGTCAAGAATAATAAATTCCCATAGGACTAACAAAGTCCTTCCAAAAATCCCACCCATGCTTATATTATTCTAGTTACAACTAGTAGTTAAGGAAAACATTCCATTTGAAATAACAGATTTTCTAGCTCGGTCAACCTTCTACTTTCCTCCAAGCCTCGGCCAAGTTTGGTGGTACCAAGATTTAAATGTCGCATATAAAACTATCAATGCCTTTAAAATAGTGTCATTTCCATCCCAATACACATGCCAACAATGCTAACCACCATTTCCATATATTAGGTTGATGTCAATAGTTTAGGTCCCCTTAATGATAGGTTATAAACCTTAGTTTAGGATCTTAGGTATATTTCATTAGAGCTTAGGATTATTTAATGTACAAAACTTAGGATAGTCTCCCTTTTAGGATTTAATCAACAATTAAAATAATCACATTAGCATAGGTTTAAAATAGATCAATAATCAAACCCATAGATTAATTAGGTCCTAATTAATTAATCAAAGAACATTACCTTCCATAGCTCAGCTCATTAAAATGACTAACGAGTCATCAAGAAGGGTGGAGTCTACGGATGTTACAAGACGCCCATGCAACCCCCAATGAAAGCCTCAGGTGCAGAGATTAAATATTCTGACCAATTCAGCCAAGATGTTCAAAACATTGAAAAATCCTAAACATGCCTTGGATCACTACAATTGATCCAAGGTGATTAATCCTGAACTTTGCAAACATCAGACTAAAAAACAAGTTCAATATTGCAAACTAGGAAATGAACCCTTTAAACCAAATTTATTTCCTTCTTCATATGCAGATTACAATAAAAAAATAACACAAAAATTATAAGAATACTTCTTTAATAATTTTATAATTTTCATGATACAAAGTTATCCCATTTTAGAAGATATAGTATATTCCCTATAACAACATGATTTATCTATTTTAAAGAGTACACCATCTTTAGAAGGAAAATCACCTATCAACATTGCTACTTCATTAACGAAGTGATCAAAGATAACAACCATGGAAGAGGTATTACATACCTCCCCTCTAAAAAGCATCATCGTCCCCGATGATTAACTTAATCCATATTCATAATCAAGAAAAATAATTATATTTATAATTCTTTGATCCACAAAATTTTTCAAAGAAACCAGATTTGCAATTTTAAGTTTTTCATAACTTATTACAACATCATAATTGTTGTCCCAGTACTTAAAAATTATAGTACTTGCCCAAAAATTGGCAAAAATTAAAGATAGTTTTTAAACAAAGTCTTTAATTGTCTCAAAAATCAGAATTAATTCTATTCAAAAAAATGAGGAAAAATAGTTTTCATATCCTTAAGGTTTTCCCATGTTGTACTTTCTTCATTAAATTGGTCCCACTGGACCTTGCATTGCTTGGTCTCATTATTCCATAGGTGTAATTGGCGAGTTTCTAGCACTCTTATGGGCTTAAACATGATTATTCTTAGGTTTTAGACCTACAAGGAATCCCATTTTAATACATCTAATGAATCTAAAATGTATTTCTTAATCAAATAGATATGGAAAACATCATGCATTCATGAAAAAGTGGGAGGTAATGCTAAGCGATAAGCTACAGGGCTAATCACTTCAACAATCTTAAAAGGTCCCATAAAATGAGGTGATAATTTGGCTGCCTTGCCAAAGGTAATAGAGACCTTTTTAGGCTTAACACGTAAAAATAAATTTTCACCAAGTTCATATTTCTTATCGATCCTTTTCAAATATGCATAACGTTTCTTCCTATCAAAAATTTCTTTTAACTATTCATGAATTATTTTCACTTGTTGTTCCATTTCAGTAAGCATTTTAGGTCCAATTACCTCTCTATTTTCAATGTTATCCCAACTAACTAGAGTTCTACATTTCCTTCCATACAATGCTTCGAAAGGTGTCATTTTTAAAGAGTAATGATAAGTATTATTGTAAGAAAATTCAAATAAAGGAAGGTATTCTTCCCATTTTTACTGTTGATCCATATAATACATTCTTAACATATCCTCCAAAACCTAATTTACTCTTTTCTGTTTGACCATCTATTTCCGGATGGTATGCGGAACTAAATTTTAGTTTTTTTCCGAAGGATGCATTTAACATTTTTTAGAAATGATATGTCATTCTAGGGTCTCTATCAGATATAATCAATTCAAGTACTCCATGTAATCTGAAAATTTCATGCAAAAATATTTTTTCTAAAATAGGTGAATCATCTTTAAGATTACCAACAATAAAATGTGCTACTTTTGTTAATTTTTCAACCACAACTAAAATAACAACATGTTTATTTCTGGACATAGGTAACCCCTGAAAAAAATTCATGCTTATTACTTGCCACTTATACTATGGTATGTTATGGGGATATAATAAACTAGTTGGGTGCATATGCTCAACCTTAACATGCTGACATTCCAAGCAATGTGAAACAAAATCAGTTATGTATCTCTTCATCCCTTTCCAAAAATATTGTTGTTTTACATTAGCAAGCATTTTTGTAACATCGAGATGTCTTGAGTAAGGTGAATTATGAAATTCCATCATTAAATTTTTCCTTAACTCATTTCCTGAAGGTACATACAATCACTTTTCATATCTTAAAATTCCTTCATTATCAAAGTTAAAACCTTTGTATCTTGCATCATTAGGATCTGCAGCAAGTGTTTTTTTACCTTCTGAAAAATACAAATTAGAATCCATGATACTCTTTACATCATTCTTAAATTGAGTTCTCAAAGTTATAAGTGCATAAATATGTTTCCTATGACTTAGTGCATTTGCCACTCTATTTTATTTACCTTTAATGTAGCTTATGTCAAAATCATATTGTGATAAAAAATATAACCATCTTCATTGTCTTGCATTTATATTTTGCTGAGTAAAAATATAATTCAGCCCAAGGTGGTCAATTTTTAACTCAAAAGGTCTTCCTAAGAGATAATGTCTCCATACTTGAAGTGCATGAACTATGTCCAGTAAACTCTAGGTCATGGGGAGCATAATTCAACTCATGTAACTTGAGTTTCCTACTCTCATAAGCTATAACATGATCATCTTGCTACAATATACCTCCTAGTACTTCATTGGAAGCATATGTAACTATGGTAAAGATTCCATTTGGATCTGTACATCAAAAATAGGTGTAGAAGTTTGTTGTGCCTTTAGATTTTTAAATTTTGATTCACATTTATCACTCTATACAATCTTTTTTTATTTCTTTTGTGATGAAGTTATTGGGGCGTGACTTTTGAAAATTCTTTAGCAAACTTCCTATAATAACCAAAAATCCCCATGAAGCTCCTAACTTCATGTACATTTTAGGTGCAGGCCATTCAATTATGGCAAAAATCTTTGATGGATCAAATACTATTCCATATTTTCTTATGACATCTCCTAAATAGTGCACTTTTGTTTCATAAAAATAACATTTGGACAACTTACCATACAATTTTCTCTTTCTCAAAATTTCAAGTACAATTTTCAAATGCTCTTGGTGCTCATCAATGCTTTTAGAATAGATAAGAATATCATCCAAGAATACAAGTACAAACTTTTCCAAGTATTCTTGAAAGATATTATTCATTAAATTCATAAAAGTTGTAGGTGCATTTGTCAAACCAAAAGGTAAAACTGTGAATTCATAATGTCCATACCTTGTTCTAAAAGTTATTTTATGAATATCTTCATCCTTAATTCTCAATTGATGATATCCAGAATGAAGATATATCTTTGAATATACTAATGCACCATGCATCTGATCAAACAAATCATCAATTCTAGGAAGTGGATATCTATTTTTGATTGTTGCTTTGTTTAACATCTTGTAATCAATACAAAGTCTAAGTGTTCCATCCTTATTTTTCACAAAAATTACCAGTGCTCCCCAAGGTGAGACACTCGGTCTTATCAAACCTTTAGACAATAGTTCTTGTAACTATGCCTTAAGTTCTACTAGTTCAATTGTAGTCATTCGATAAGGTGCCTTGGAAATAGGTTCAGTTCTAGGTTTGATTTCTATTATGAAGTCAAATTCTTGTTTAGGCAAAAGACCAGGTAGTTCTTCCACAAACACATCGCTGAAATATCTTAACAATAGATAATTATCCAAGAAATCACTATCCTTTAGTGTTGTTTCAAAATTTTACTACATATAATGTGCAACCTTTGTTTTTTCCATCTTAAGATGCATAGCTAACAATTTTATAACTAAAATTTCTCATTTTACCCCTTGAATGTCATTATTTTATGTAGATCATCAAGACATCTAATGTGTTTTTCAAAAACAATCAACTTTTTCTTTATGATTAGCAAGCCAATTAACAAAAATTATAACATCATATGACCGCAAAGGAGTAACATAAATATCTACTTAAGTGGAAAACCTTGGCAACTCTAAGATTGCTCCAAAAAGACATGTACTAAAAATATGGACAATATTATTACCATACTTTATAGTCCCAAGATTTTTCCATTATTCATGCTTTTATTTTTAGTTTTACAGCTAATTTACTAGAAATAAAACATTCTATAGCTCCAGTATCAAAAATTATAGTAACAGGTGTACCAAATAATTTACCTGGCACTTCTATTGGCGTAACTTGCTTTTCAACTTTTTATCAACTACTGCAACATGTATCTTATGTTGCTAGTTGTGGTCATATTTGTTTAGAGGGAAATGATTCATGTATTTATCCTTACCACAATGAAAACATCCCCTACAAGTCTTCTTTTTGGTTTAAACTTATTTCTAGTCTTGAAATTGTTGTTTTGACCGCTATAAGATTTATGTGCATTATTTTTATTCTTCACAAAATTATTTCTAGTGTTCGCAGTAGGTTTATTTGTTGTTTTTTCTTATTGTTATCAGTCATAAACTTGTTTTTGACTCCAAATTTTTTCCATGCCACCTTCTTAGGTGTAAGTGATGAAGAAGAGTTGGAAATTCTCTTTCGATTTTCTTCTTTATGAGTAGAAATTGCCTTCAATTTTTGTTCTTTCCTTATGGATTTTTCTACAACCCCTTCCATAGTGGTTGGGCTATGCACATCTACTTATCCCCTATGACAAGATTCAATCCCATAATAAACTTGTGTATCCTAAACTTCTTGTCAATTTGATACTGAGGAACGTACTTAAGAAGTTTGGTAAACCTCTCCCAGAATCAGTTACAATTAACTTTCCTTGAATTAAATTATGAAATTCTATCATTTTTATCATAATAGAGTTGTGGCAACCAACATTTCTGAAAGTATCTCTTAAATTGATCCCATTTGATGCTCGATTCATCAATGTTTAGTTTAGTAGTATGGTTGTCCCACCAGGAGGATGCCTCAAGCGAAAGTTTATAATCTCCCCATACTTCTTTTGTTTCATCCGAGAAGTTCCTTATTGCAAAGTACTTCTCCATTTCACTAAGAAAATTCTCAACTCCATCCCCCAGTGTAGTGCGATAAAAATTTGGTGGACTTATTCTATTTATGTCATTATTAAGTTCAATTTCTAATCTTGCCTTTTTATTTTCTGGTCGATTAAGTACATTTACATTTTCATTTAGAGCATTATCATTGACATTCACAACATTATTATTATTATCAATGCCAAAATTTCTAGCGTTGGCATTGTTTCCAAAAGGTGGTTGATTTTTTTTATCAGCACCATCTTCCCCCTCCCCATTGCCCATTACTTATTGTTTAAGTACATCAAGATGATCTCTTGTTTCCAACATGGCAGCAAGAATCTCTTCAAGGTTTTTTATGGTAGTTGCCTCTCCACCTAGAGGTGGATTATTTTTAGCACCTCCCCTTGTTCTAACCATTTTCTATTAATAATAAATTAAGTTTTTATTAGTAATGGACTCAATAGGTCTAAGAGCTGCAACATCGATCTCTGATACAAAAATATAACACCCACTTTTTATGACTTAGAAATAAGGGATTCTTTATGTTTATTTTTTTAACCAAATGTTCTATGTTCTAAATTAATATAATTCAGAACACACATTCCATTTCCAATATGTCACATAAAAAAACCATATGCAACTATAATGACTTAGTGAAACACCAATCTCTCATTCAATGACTTCGTATTAAAGCGATCTCTCATGTAAACTTTTTCAAGTGTATACTAAGTATACTTGGTTCTTTTACCCTTTAAGGGTCACTCAAGTGTTCCTGTCTAGGAAGCCTATATAAATATTTCTTACTGATATTCATATGAAATCCCACAACTTAGACTTGGTGACATAAGATAATGCAAACAACAACTTGTGATACTTTGGCCAAAGTTATAAATATGTTCACCATGTGCACATTCCAAGATGGCATACTCTTGAAAGGAATATGTCACTCACCACACTCATGATATCATTGGTCATCCTTTACTATTAACCAAACTGAGTAAAATTTTAACACTAAAAATGGTAGCTCACATACACTAGTGTGGAAGATTACTCGTGGTGACTAAGGGTACATAGACATACTTAATCAAATTTCATCGATTAGGTGTGTTTATTTACCCTAAGTCAGCCAGGATTTGACAACTACACTAGTTCATGTGTCTATCTTTGTTTAGAGTAAAACTATGAACCGATTTTCCACTTATGTCAATCAAATTAATTAAACTAAGTGGGGTTTTAAAGCATATGTAGTTGCATCACAAGTATTCTCTTAATGAATCTCGTCATTATGAGGGTACTCTACTGCATTCCCTATATTACAACCAACCGATTTCCTTCAACTAAACTAACATACTTAAGAATCATTAGATTAATAACCTTTTAATTTATTATCTTATTTATTTTATCGTTAAACAACACACCTAAGGGTTCCCGATGTATGATTGGCCCAAAGAAGGGTAAGACATGTACTTTACACTAATTGAAGGTGTGCGAGATAAAATATGTGTTTATACATATGAACATTTTAATCTTAAACCATTATTTTCATTTATCGATATATCTGAATTTGATATTAAGTGAGTAATATCATTAAGTTTTCTTACTATAGTTTATCATTGTAAAAAAACTTGATTGAAATATTATACATTAGACTTAGAGCTATCATAATGTATAAATTTTCTATTAATTCTTTTAATCTTTCCTATTTCCATTTATTGTTTATATATAAGGAGCATACAACCAATCATCCTTTATGATTTAAACATAATCACTTAACAAGATAACATACATAGTTCTTATTTAATGATAAAAGGAAGTATCCTTTTCTTTCTTATTAAGGACTATTGTCCTATTAGTGAAATTAGAAAACATATGGTTTAGTTTCGTAATAAGAAATCCACATTCTTCTATATAAACTATCCATATTCCCTTTTCTAAGTAAGGATTTATCAATCATGATCAACTTAGTTATACACCTTCCCAAAATGAAATGAATCGAAACTATAAGTATAGATCCTTATTCCTAGTATCATTTTATACCTTAGAATCCATTAATTCATGAACATCAATATTTAAGTATATCCATAAATTCCCATCATGCATGTTAATATTTAGGAATATTATAAAAACCTAAGTCATGTAAGACATCAGAATAAATTAGAAATCAACAACCCTTCACAAAAAATCCTTAATCAAAAGAAAGAGATCACTTTACTCCCAACTTAATTAATATTCAATAAGTTTATAGGAAAAATATTTCACCATTACAAAACTAATTTTAATACATCATTTTTTTCCAACAAGTACATTTCAGAAAATGTCAATACATAAGTTTTTCACCTCATTCTAGAGTGTTTCTTTGAATATTGACGAAATAGATAAGGGTAAAGGGCTAGGAGGAATACCTATTAAAATGCTAGTTAGGGTTTTTGTGCACGTATGACTTCTTAATCCATAGCTGATCATGAGAGATTCATTTTGGATAGGAGGAACTACCTGAAATAGAAAACAAGACTAACAAATAAAAGTTAAATAGTAGATGCGGTGGATCATTTGCATGTATGCTAGATCCATAAGTATGATAGTCCCTAGACAGATTGTCAATCCACTACTTAAAACAACTCAATGTTAACAATAAAGGAAATCCTATTGTATTTAAAATTATGTAGGTATCTCATTTGACTATAATAAGAAAATTCTAGGTTCCTGGGTTGACTAGCGATAGTTTAGGGTAAGGCGTCGATTAGGGCGGGATTTCCTAGGTTTACTAAACTAGGCGAGATCTTCTTCATTTCCTTCGATCTTGTTCATTTTCTTCCACAGATTATAATGGAAGATTATTTTCTACCAGGTGGGAATGTGGTTAGAAGGAATGTAGGCTTTGATTTTTAGGGTTTAGGTAGGTGTTTCACCCGATTCTTAGACATTTCTTTGAATATTGACGAAACATATAAGGTAATGGGCATAGGAGGGATACTGTTAAAATATTCGTTGTTGGGTTGTTGCACGTGTATGAATTCTGAATCTACAGACTGATTGTGAGAGCTTCATTTTGGCTAGGAGGAACTACCTAAAATGGAACACAAGACGACCGAGAAAGAGTTAAACAATATTTGCATGAACTACCTAGTGTGTGCTAGATCCAGAAGTTTGATACTTCCTAGATGGTGTCGATCCACTTTTTCAAATAATTTAATCTTTGGTAATGAAGTAAATCCTATTGTAATTGAAATTATTTAGGTATCTCATTAAAAAACAATAGGAAATATCTAATCTAATAGGCTAGGTTAAAATAGGATCCAAAGGTCAAGTAGTTGGTTTTGGTTCTCTGTAGGTCTGACAGAGGTCTCAGGTAGGTCATAGGTGAATAAGGGTGTTGTGGTGATAGAGGGTAAGTCACTATTCTATAATTTATTGGTAAACACAGACCAATGCCGATTAAGGGTGACCAGACACCGGTTGGGGAGAATCGGTGCCGGTTACTGTGGAAAAATGGGAATGCCACATAATGAGCTTTGGGTCTCCCTTGTTCTTGCACAAAGGACTTGGTTTTCCAAAACAATGTATTAGGCTGTTTAGGTTGGATTTGGAAAAGTCTTAATGGGTATGTGTAGGGGTGAGTATTAAAGGAGGTCAATGGGTGGCTAAGAGAACAAAGGATGAAAATACAATGATGAAATGAATAAACTAGAGGAGTCAATGTTCTACTTGGAATCTGGTTTTGGATTTCCATGAGTGATGGATGAAGGTGCTGGTAAGAGGTTGAATGTTGTTAAGGATCACCAAACATTGGAAAGCTCCTGCATGGGCTGCATGTGCATTCCTTTTTGCTTAGTTGGATCAAATCTATGTTGGGTGATTGCTAGATGGCTATGCAAGAGAAAATGCTTGATCTCCTTCCTTGTATAATTGTTTTCACGGAAACGTGTTCTACAAAGATGTGATATCTCTCAGAATATGCCAATGTTTTCCAACCTCGAAAATAAGGTTGTTTTGGGGATTAAAAGGTTACCAATGGTGGTTACGCTTAACCGGTGATGGTTAGGTGTAATCGGCGTCGGTCAAGCCAAGATTTCCTAGGTTTGCTAAACTTGACAGATCCCCTTGATTTTATGGGATTTCATGTCATTAACTCATGGATTAGGATAGAAGATTTTTGTAAGCATACGGGAATGTGGTTAGAGGAATGTAGGCATTGATTTTAGGGTTTGGGTAAGACATAGTTAGTTATGGAAACTTCCTAAGAATATGTCTTAGAGTGAGGTGGCTAGATAAGGTGTCTAGGTGAGGTGTATGTGTGGGCCTTATTTAAATTAAGATATTTAAATAATAAATATTGTGAGGATAATGAATTAATTTAATTAAATTAATATTAGTAGGGTGAAGGGGGCCATGGTTAAGTGAATGTGTTCAATTGTGTTTATTTGTCAAGGACCAAAGGGGAGTGTGACCTAATTTTGGTGTCTACATTTTGCCCCTTTTTTTGCGTAGCTTGTATTGGTAAGCGTTAGTGACAAAAATAAGATGTGGTTACCCCAGTGTGGGTGAAGGTGATCCCCCTCAAACTAGAAACTAATTAAATTAATATTAGTAGGGTGAAGGGGGTCATGGTTAAGTGAATGTGTTCAATGGTGTTTATTTGTCGAGGGACCAAAGGGGAGTGTGACCTAATTTTAGTGTCTACATTTTCCCCCTTTTTGTTACGTATCTTGTATTGGTAGCGACGGTGATAAAGATAAGATGTAGTTGCCCTGTGTGTGGGTGTAGGTGATCCCTTTCAAACTAGGAATTGACAAGGCAAAAGTCGAATCGGTGAGTGGTTTGATAAAAGGTAAATGTGATGAAAAGGAAGGTGGGTAACAGGAAAAAGAGCGAGGTATACTCGGGTAATCTAGGTAATGGGTCAAGGTCAAAGTTAGGAATAGTCAAGTGCACGTACACATATAAACTACATCATGTTACAAGGTTGAAGAGCGGTCAAACTCTACATTGTCTAAGGTGATAGGTTTATCCAAACAAGGTTGAAGTGATTTTGGTATCCAAGGTATAGGATATGGTCAGTAAACACAACGTAGGTTAGGTGCATGAATATTTAGGTATGTTTCAAGACACCGAGGGTTGGAGTCGGGATAAATGGTCACGGAAAGAGGCAAGGTAAGGTCATTAGGTCAACAACATAGGTAATAGTGTCGCAAGGTATAGCAAACACATGAGGTCAAAGGTCACTAGCAATGGTCTAGGTCCAAATATCTAGGTCACGACACGGGTAAGGCCAAGGTATGGGTAAAATAATGAGTCCCCAAAGGAGGACGAGGGTAGGTAGTAAATGATGAGGTCATGAGGGTGAGGTAAATGGTTTTGGTAAAGGTGGGGTAATAGGGTAAAATTTAGGGCAACGTGCCAAAGAGGGTGGCCGATACCGGTCAAGGGTAATCGATCTTTGGTATAGTGCAACCGACCATGGTAAGGTAGGGCACATGACCGATGTCGGTTAAGGGAAAACTAACATCGGTTAGGTTAGGTTTATTATAAAAAAAAAAATCCATGTTTTTATTATTCATTTGTCATATAACGAATTGAGAAAATGAAAAAGAGAGAGAAAAGGGGGAAAAGTGTCTAGATGAAACCAAATCTTTGAGATGGTAGTCCGAATGGTGGTGATTGGGTGGTGAGAGGTGGGTCCATAAGATCGGTGCGTGTGATTCGATTGCTTGGAGATGCGGGTGGAGATTAGGTGATGGTAAAGGTCATAGAGGGGTTGGGTGGGCCACTGGTTTAGTGGCCGACATTCCACCGTGACGATGACAACATAATGAGGTAAGTGGCCAACTCTAGTTATATTTGGTTAAATAGATTAGATGATTTACAAATTGGTTTTTGGTTTTTGTTTTGGGTGGGGAAAAAAAAATTTGGAAATGGGAGGGTAAATTGGGTAAAAGAGGAGGGGAGAGAGATAAGTGGGAGAGGAGGGGAGTTGATGAGGTGTAGGGGGAGGTGTAGGTGATTTTAGGTGGGAGAAGTGTCAGGGTGGTTTGTTTTTGAGAAAGGGGTTTAGGGGCTGTGGTTTTTGCCACGAAAGTGACCGGATTCGGTAGGGTGTAACTGATATCGATCACGAAATAGGTGACCGATGCCGGTTAAGGGGTGACCAGGGTCGGTTAGAGAGAACGGCACTAGTCGGGCTTTAGGGGGCAAGGGGCCAAAAGTGCCACAGGTTGGGTGACTGAGATGGGTAGGGGTAAAATAGGGTGTTGGAAAATGATAGGGGGAAAGTATGGGTGTGATAAATGTAGATTAATGTGTTGTTTGTATTGGATGTAGGGGAGATATCAATTATGCATGTGGGATAAGGTTCCACCCCTGCTCATGAGAGTGAGTGGTGCAGCGACCCTAAGGAGGAGCAGCATGTGGAGGTGGGGGCTTGAGTGGTTTCCAACGCTATCAACATGTGTTTTGGTAGCCAAGTTTGATGGTCGCACTCATCGATAGATGGGATTCCGCGACCAACACATTCCACCTACCGACGGGTGAGATCACTATCACCCTAGAGGACATGTTCAAGATTCTATGGCTACCCATATTGGGTACATAGGTCTACTCTATCTCCTTTAAGGCCTCGAAGGAGATGATGTTGATGGTGTTCAAAGAGGGGATGGCCGAGCTAACATTCCATAGTGCCAGCACTCACTATGGAGAGATGTACCTATACCATTTGTAGGAGATGAGGCTAGTATTTCTATTGATAGAGGCAGTGTGTTGCTTTACACTGCCAGATGCAGAGGGTGGTAGATTTCCCCACTCGTTGATGGGGGTATTACATGACATGATGATAGATCAGACCCATTTTCTTGGGCACTAGCGTTCTTGGTGCAGTTATATAGGAGTTATGGGCATATGGGCAACTATGCAAGTTCAGCCTATGTTGTACCTTTTACTTCATTGTTGGGCTTATGAGCACATAGTTTGTGTGTGGCCAGTAGGGATGCCCCGAGAAGATGCATTTCCACTAAGATTGGTGTGGGTGGGGTACAGGTGATGGGTGCCTACTATTGGAGAGCAGAGATCAGACAGCCCACACATGATGTGGCCTATTTCGGCATTTATTGGAGGGGTTATCTGGAGTGGACATCATATGGAGGCCGTATGTGGGATTCCCCTCATATAGGAATATGCATGAGGAGCTAGCTGAGCTCTAGTTATTGAGATGGATACAGGGTCACTGTGCTTAGGGGAGCATGAGATGATCCCGGTTGACAAAGTTAGGCGGTAGTTTGGGCTATTACAGGACATACCTCTACCCTTCCCATAGTATAGGAGAGATGATGTGGAGAGGCCTTTACCTCTACCATAGCCAATAGTGCCTAGGGTAGGAGGAGTAGGTAGTGGACTGGTAGATAGATGATGTCGGGGTCATAGACATGTATAGATAGTGGTGGGTGGCTCATTTATGAGCCATACCACCTAGACTAGGAAAATGGATCTAGCCACCATCACGGTGTAGAGAGACACCCTATAAGGGTAGGTGGCTACTCGATTCTTGAGTTGGGTATGGTGTAAACATAGGGGCAAGATCGAGAGGCAAAGGTAGTAGAGCTACATGTACACATGTCTAGTCTCTGAGACCTAGATGGCCGATGGTGTGGATGGAGACAGAGCGAGGATGATGGTCAAGTGACGGCCTTCTAGGCATAGGTGACAGGGTTGCAGGGCTAGTTGACCATAGCTCATTCATAGATTGGGGCTGTATAGGCCCAGAGATATAGGCACGAGGCGAGGGCACCACCACAAGCAAGACCGGGATAGGGTCTCACAAGACAGCTCTACGAGGCCAAGGCCTATGGGACCACCATAGGCGTGCCTATATCTAGATTATGTGATGTCCTAGATGAGGCCAAATACTACCAGGGACCAGTTTATGGTGGCTGAGATAGATTTCCTATCCTATGGAGAGTATCGAGCACAACAAGATTTAATTATAACCTAAGAATCCATCCATGAGTGATAGCATCTCGTGACCAGTGGTAAGGTCAACCAATTGGTCAATACCGGGTAAGGGGAAGTCATATTTTGGGTAGGATAGGTTGAGATCATGGAAATACATGCAAATGGAGAGTCCCCTTGTCACCTTAGTGATAGTGATAGGGATAATGTTATAAATCTAACGAGGATAATCAATGGGAAATATGAAGGAAACAGAAAGAAGTTGATGAAGTTCTTCTTTGACGAGAAGGGAAATGTGATGGTGTATTTTCCTCAGCTTTTGTTTGATAGGTTTGGCATCGGGAATGGTTACGATATTGTGGACCACTATGGTGGGGTCAATACCAGGCATGTCTGCATAAGACCAAGCAAAATCATGGTCATGATCTTTGAGAATAGAAGTGATAGCTAAAGATTGGCCAATCTTTAGGATGTGCAAGTCATCCACGAGTATAAATGTTGATTTTGATATTTGATTCAATCAACATGGTTTGTCTCTTAGAGGGTAACAACCAATGAATATATGAGTCTTACGCACCAAGGCAAGTGAGTATAGATTCATCATCCTGACATTGAATGATGTTAATTGAAGGTGTATCATCATCGATCATTTTAGGATACAGGAAGGGAAGAGAGGAAGGAGCCTCGCCCTCATGTTGATAAGTCAAAGGCCCTAAGGAAATGGTGTTTATGAAAAAAAAATAGGAGGGATAGATTCAGGATCCATCGATGCCATCGGTGAATGGGGTGATCAAGGAAGAGTGAGTGAAGAAGGTGGAGAAGGGTTGATGTCCTTGATGAGTTCAATACAGGCCTGTTTGGTAGGTGGTTCAAGAAAGTCGATACCACTATGGTCGTTATGTTTTTAGGTGGTACATGGAATAATGGTATGGCAGCCTTTCTCATAAAATCTAAAACCAAAACCCTTCCATGCACATTAGTGCAGGAAGGTGTGGGCAAAATGGTGATTGGTGAGAGACTGGAAGTCAATAGAAAATGGGCGGGTTTGTGATGGTGGTTTGGGTGTGTACATGGTAGTATCAAGTCCCCCTAGGTGATACTAGTATGAAGATGAGGAGGACCATAAAGGAGGCATTCTCCTATGTAGTGATCATAGTGAGGGTGTTGGTGAAGACTTCCATACTCTTGTGGAGTAAGGAATGTGTTGACACTATATAGGCGAGTATTCCCCTAGAGTGAGGCATTGAAAAACACCTTCCAAGGGATCGGTGGTTGGTATGTGGGTAGCAGGAATAGATGATGTGTTGGAGGTCGATGCAGAGGTGGAGTTAATGGATTGGGAGACTAATGGGTTGGCCGTGGAGGTTGTGGCAGTGGTAGGAGTGGAAGAGGCATGTGCGGTGGAGGTGGTGACTATACTGGTAAGCAGAAGTGTAGGTGAAGTGGTAGGGGTCATGGAGGTAGATGCCTTAATGGGTATAAGCATGTCATTAGGTTGGTAAAGCATGTTGCATGTTTTAAAAGGTGATGGATCAAATAGAATGGTATAGGTGTGTCCTTCATGTTCAAACTTTACACAACAATGCAAAGTGGAAGGAACACAACCCATGACATGAATCCAGGGTCTTCCAAACAACAAGTTATATTGAAATTCCCCCTCCAAGACATAAAATAATTCTAGGATAGTGTGGGAGCCATGTGAACATGGAGGATGACGGTGCCTAGTGTAGAGGTGATAACGTCATTGAATGAATGCAACATGATAGGATGTTTATGCATACAATTTTTAGGTATGTGCATTTAAGTGAATGCATGGGATGAAATGATGTTAATGCTAGCACCCCCATCAATCATCACACATCCTACCCATATGTCATCGATGTGGAAAAATATGAAGAGGGCAGGGACTGGGTTATTTTTTTGGTGCGGCGTGATCTCTTCTTTAGAGAAGCTAAGGGAGGCTACTTGGTGAGTATGATGAGGTGAAGATGAAGGTGGTAATTTGGTTAGAGTCTCTACATGATGGGGTGTGATAATGGAAGCTATGGGTGTAGGGTCATTTGACCAATCCATGGAATGAAATGATGTTAATGCTAGCACCCCCATCAATCATCACACATCCTACCTGTATGTCATTAATGTGGATAGGGATGAAGAGGGCGAGGCTGGGTTATCATTTTGGTGTAGCATGATCTCTTATTTAGAGAAGCTAAGGGAGGCTACTTGGTGAGTATGATGGGGTGAAGATGAAGGTGGTAATTTGGTGAGAGAGGCTACATGATGGGGTGTGATAATGGAGGCTATGGGTGTAGGGTCATTGGGTAAAACCTCAATAGATTGAAGAACCTCCATGAGAGCTTGATGATGGGATTTTGAGGTTTGGATGAGGTCATATAGGGACATTTTGAGGGGGATTGGTGTAATTATTTGAGCATGGTGCGATGTGTGACCCCATTAGAAATAGGGTATGTGGGTCCATGGATAGTAATCTTAGGTGTGGGTGTAGATGGTATGTTGGGTATAGGATTGGTCGGCGAGTCAATTACATTTTCTTTGCCCTTATCCTTCGAGCACATGTAGTGATGTGGATCATGTTGATTTGAGGGGAGTTAGAAAATAGAGAAGGTGTAGGATGAGTGGTATAATGACATGATAGGAAAAAACCTACTGGAGGAGAAAATCCTTGTGAAGTGAGCTGAGCGCAATGACATTTAGGTGATGGTGTGGAAAGTTCTCTGATGTGAACCATGTTAATTTCAAATCTTGGAGGTGGCTCTAGGAGTCTGTGGGGGTGGAGGTCATGGTTGTTGAGTGGGAAGTGAAGGAAGGACTATGGGAATGGGTGTCGGTGAAGCAAGGTCCTCATCGAGAAGGTTTTCATTGTCAAATTTTTCTTTCGAGAGGACATAACTGGATAAGGACAATTTTCAAGGCCTTGTAGTTCTCCACATTGTGCCCTGGCACATGATGGTAGGCACAAATTTTAGTGTCATCAAACCCTTTTGGCTTGGGTTTGAGGGGGTCGTAAGGTCTGAGTGGCGGTAATGTGATAATATAAGTCTCAAGGAGGTTGGTTAATATTTTGGCATAGGACCCCGCTAGTGGATCACAATGGGAAGTGAAAGTGGGTTTGGGTGTAGGTATGGCTGATTGTTGAGGAATGGTCCTTACAGGAGGGGGAGTGGGTTGAGCCATGGTTTTGGGTGCTGGAGTAGTCTTGGGTATTGGTCATGTTTATGCTGGTAGGGATATGCTAGATGAGCGGGCGGGAGGGTGTATGGTTGCTTTGACTACCTTATTGGAGGGTGTGGATTTTTTTTTGTGTTGCACCTTCTTGGGTAAAGGTGATATGGGTGTATGAAATATAGAGGGAAAAGCAGATGGGGGAAGAGGGTGAGTTACCCATAGGGATAACGAAGGTTCTATGAAGGTAGATGATACGAGTCGAGCGGGTGGTGTGAGAGACGAGAGACTGAAGTGTAGTGGGTAATGAAGAATTTGTTGAGGATAGTGGAGGTATGGGTGGTAAAGATGTTACAGGTGTAGGTGTAAGTCATGTCGGGTGCTTGGGTAGGTTAGAGGTTTGTGAGGAAGGATTGGGCTGTTGTGTTTTTGGTTTATTGATGGGTGGAAGTTTCTTAACCATCTTTGGGAAGGCTGAGGTCCTAAGACAAATGGGATAGGTGCAGGTGTGATTGGTGTAGCTGGGGTATGAGTTCTATGGGTTTGGTTCTTCTATTTGGGTGTCAGAGTATGTGTGGTGTTGACTTTGGAGGATGTAGCTAAATCTAGTTTGATAGGTGGATGAGGAAGGATGGTGGTTGGGGTGACCCCTAATGTAGTGATAGGTTAAGTCGAGGAAGATTATAGAAGGTGCGAGTTTGAATTTAGATTTAGGTTGGTTACGGGTAAGGGTATGTGTTGAGTTATGATGGGTGTCATGGAAGAATTTGTGATAGAGGTGGTTGTTTTTGGTTCAATTGGTCAAAATATTTTTGGGTAGAAAGTGGAAGTATTAGCAAGTGACATCTACATTTGCGTTGAGACAGGAAGCAAAAGGCACCCCCAAAGTAAGGCTGTCCACATAATCTAAGTGATCGGCCAAGCATGAGAATGACACGTCTGTGGGTGGCGTTGATGAGGGCCTAATGGCTATTCCTGAAAAATATGTCTTAGATATGGGAAATTCGGTAGCTTTAACTTCCATGGGTAAGAGATCCAAAAGTAGGTCTGCAGGATCTTGGCTATCTGATGGAGAATGGTCACCTAGGGGTAAAGGTATTTCTACTAGATCTGTGATAGGTGGAGGAGATGAGGGTTCTCCTCTATAGGTGGAGGAGATGATGGGTGCTCCTCTGGGGTGGAGGAGGTAAAAAGTCTTCTCCATGGAATGAAAAAGTATTGTGGGTGTCGGTTCTATAGGTGGAGAAGCCAAAGGTGAAATGGTCTTAATGTCGGCGAAGGCTCCTCCATAGGTGAGGCGGGAGGTGAAAGGTGTTCCTTTGTGGGTGGAGGAGTAAGTGAGGTGGGTTCTAATGCAGAAGGAGGGTTTCAAGCTAGAATTTATTCTATGGAAGGAATATGAGGTAGTTGGGAAGCAATGGGTGTGTCATTGAAAATAGCGTGGACCTCACGGGTATGGGTATCATAAGTTGAGGTCTCACCGGTTTGATCAAATAAAGGGGCATGAATGGGAAAGGGTTTCTTGAAGATGTGTAGATTTTGATTGGTAGGTGTGCTAGGATTGTCTACGGTTAACTCACCTTTCTTGAGCATTTCTTGGACAATATTTTTGAAAGTGATGCAATTGCCATCACTATGACCATTTACTCGATGATAGTTATAGAAGTCATGTTATTTATACCATGTGGGCATGGGGAGAGTAGGTTCAAAACTAGTGTGTGGTTTTTAGGTGCTAGCGTGATGGCCCCACTTTGATAATATTTTCTAAGACATAAGAGTAGGGCTCCCCAATTGGGGTGTATTTATGTTTTTCTCATCTGAATTGAAAAGTCTAGACGGGTGAGAGATTAGATGAAGGGGTAGCTGATTTGATGGATGAGCTAGGCCAGCTTTGAGTACCACTGCGTTAGCGGTGCCCTTAGCCTTTGAATAATTGTTCTATGGTTTGGAAGAAGAAGAGGTATCATTTGACTTGAATGCCAAATTCTTACTATGTAATTATATTTTCTTCTCTTGATGGCCCGAATTTCTAGCTTTCGTGCCATGGTGAATATTTCATCAAATGTTTGGAAAGTCTGAACTGCGGGGTCGTGAGATATGTATAGCACAAGCCCATGTGAAGAGCTTGATGAGTATAGGTTAGTCATGGTAACCTTCTTGATGATATTGATGGAGAAGTGATCTAAGAAGGCTTGGGCTACTGATTAAATGAAAATATAGAGTTTCTAGGTAACCCACTAATACCAATCTAATGCGAGTCTAGTCGGTGACATGGGAAAGATCCTTAAGAGTAAAGCATCATTGTGAGTGATTAGGTAGCACCCATGTTTAAATGATCGCAAATGTTGTTGTGGGTCTTCCTTACTATTGAAGTGGTTGAATTTAGGCATCTCCCAATGCACGAGGTATGGATGAATAGGAATGGATGGGTGGATGGGCTTGTTACAAATTTCATTGTAGGTGAGAGTATTGCGGGAGCCAAAAACTAATGCCTCCAACATCTGCATCTTGTCCATCATCAATTTGATTAGGTCGTTGGTAGGTTGTGATGATTGGGTGCCTCCTGTAGCATAAGAGGGTTGGTGTTGGGCATGTAACAAGGGTGGCATTCTAGTATATGGTGCTGCCATGTAGGTAGATTGAGAAGGAGGTAGTGAAATAGGGGTACATACCCAGAGTGAATAATAGATGAAACAAGAGGCTGCTGATAGTATGTATATAGAGGTGGAAGGGTCGTGGTAACCCTAGTGGCAATGGGGGCCAATGATTGTGGAATGGAAAGGACCATGTTTTGAAAAGGGGTAGGGGTCACCGACACTAGAGGTGGTAGTGTGGCTACGGGTATATGCGATACAATAGGGGCGGGTGAGGTTGTGTTTTGGGTGGTTATCGAAGGTATGGTGGATGTAGCGGGTGCAATGGATTTAGCAGACACTACATTCATAGTGGGTATAGGACCTAATTGTGAAATGACTGGGGGTAAAGTAGATGTGATCAACATAGAGTCAGATAGGGATAATGCAGGAGTGGGAGCAAGAGTTGGGGGGATAGATACAGGCATGTCATATATCAATTGACCCGAGGCATCTCGAGTGGACGAGTGGAAAAGGTAAAATTGCAAGGCGTCAGGGTTTTGGTTAAGGAGTGATGTGAACTCCTCATCTCCGATAGAGATAGTGATAGGTTGGATAGGATCCATGACGGGTGATAAAATGGAAGGTGGTGAAGGACTAGGTAGGAGCAAATTGACAATCGGCATGGAATAAAAGGGCACTAGCTTTTGACGCATCGATACCATGTGAATAGGTACTGATCAAGTTAGGCTGCCTTTCTATAAATGACACAGAAATACGAGAGGGAATAGGAAGAACAAGCAGTAATAAATGGATTAAGTACCAAATGTTAGTTGGAAAGTGGCACAGGGATAACGATGCCAATCGGGAAGTGAACTGACTCCAACTAGGGGTAACTTGCTATTGTCACTTTGTGGGAAATGGATAGTTGGTTAAAAACAAGGTATAAGGCCAAATTTGACAGGTATATTAAATGTGATGAGTTTTACAAGGTCAATGGGAATGATAATAGTGATAGGGACTCTAAAATTTTTGAAGAAGGTGAATAAATTTCCTTTTGGGTAGGTTAACCAAAATGACAGTGAACTAATTCCATTTGGGTATAAATGATGATGGTCGGAGGTAGCGGTGACAGTCACTAGGGCACCGACACCGGTCACTGTGAAAATGAAATAGTGATGAAAGAAAAATGGTTGTGAATTAAAATATAATGTGCAATCAGACCCAAAATTCTGAGAATGATGAGAATATGGTCTAGGCATGCTTAGATGAAGCTGAAATACACCAAATATGATGAGGAACATGCAAGGATAAACAAGAAGAAAGAATAACGTGACCTCTCACCTCAAAACGCAAGCCAAGTAGAAACACTAAGAAAAATGTGATCATAAGAGTGCCTTTTCTATTATGTTTTGTTTAGCTTATGCTATTTAAGGACTGACTCATGAACTATAAAATAGAGTTTTTTGGTGAGGATGGCTTCCTACAAAAAAGAAGATCTAAAAGGTGAGGTTTTGGGTATGTTATGGCGGGCGGGCTTCGCTCAAAGTATGACTTGACGAGTAGTGAGTGGGAGTACCTACCAATCCTCATATTAGTGCGATCATTGATAGGCATTCCCAGGAAAGATGTTGTTTAAGAATATGTATTTTTTTGAATTTGTGTAATGTGGCAAGACTCGAGAGAGAGAGATGTGCTTTCTATGATTCATTTTCCAACCATCGAGTTTGGAATGACTTTCACATATATAGGTTGCCCTCAATTAATGTGAGCTAATGTGATAAATCAGAATGCAATGCACTTATTTTAAGCCCAAATCAAAATATGAAGTTCAATGACATAAATGGATGAATAGGAAGAGGGATGCTCTTTCACTAAAATGTAGAAAATAAGAAGAAATGATTCTTTTTAAGTACACCAAAAGAAAGGTTTCTTTTAGAGAAAATAGAAAGAAAAAGAGGGTTACCAAGGAAGAAAATTAATGTGTATGCTTTTCAGAAGGGAAACAAACACACAAATTTTCCTAGGAATGAATAAAGTGCAAGGAACCTTGGATGGGTCCCACTGGGTGTGCCAAAATGTTTCACCTGACTCTTAGACGTTTCTTTGAATATTGACGAAACAGACAGGGTAATGGACATAGGAGGGATACCTGTTGAAATTTTGGTTGTTGGGTTATTGCACATGTATGACTTCGAGTCCACAAACCGATCATGAGAGCTTCCTTTTGGCTAGGCTAAACTACTCCGAAATGGAACACAAGACCACCAGAAAGAGTTAAACAATATTTGTAGTGAACTGCCTAGCATTTGCTAGATCCGAGAAGTGTGATACTTCCTAGATGGTTGTCAGTCCACTGTTTAAAACAATTTAATGTTGGTAATGAAGTAAATCCTATTGTAATTGAAATGATTTAGGTATCTCATTAAAAACACAATAAGAAAGATCTAATCTAACAGGCTAGGTTAAAATAAGATCTAAAGGTCAAGTAGTTGGTTTTGGTTCTCTGCAGTTTGTGAGATATCTAAGGAAGGTCACATGTGAATAAGGATGTTATGGGGATAGAGGGTAAGTCACTATTCTAGGCTCTATTGGTAAACACATATACCAATGTCGGTTAAGTGTGATCGACACCGGTTGGGGAGAACTGGTGTTGGTTACTATGGAAAACTAAGAATGCCACAGAATGAGCTTTGGGTCTCCCTTGTGATTGCACAAAGGACTTGGTTGGTTGGAATGAGGTATTAGGCAGTTTGGGTGGGATTTGGTGAAGTTTTAATGGGTATGTGGAGGGGTGAGTATTAAAGGAGGTCAATGGGTGGCTAAGAGAACAAAGGATGACAATACAATGATGAAATGAATGAACCAAAGGAGTACAATGTTCTACTTACTTGAATCTAGTTTTGGATGTCCGTGAGTGATGGATGAAGGTGCTTGTAAGAGGTTGAATGTTGTTGAGGATCACCAAACATTGGAAATCTCCTGCATGGGCTGCATGTGCATTCCTTTTGCTTGGTTGGATCAAATTTATGTTGGGTGATTGCTAGATGGTTGTGTAAGAGAAAATTCTTGATCTCCTTCCTTGCATGTGTGTTCTCACGAAACTTGTTCTCCAAAGATGTGATATCTCCCAGGAATCTACCAATGTTTTCCAACCTCAAAAATAAGGTTATTTTGGGGATTAAAAGGTGACCGACGGTGGTTCCAACTTAACCGGTGACGGTTAGGGGTAACCGGCGTCGGTTAAGGTGGGATTTCCTAGGTTTTCTAAACTAGGAAGATCCCCTTGATTTTCTAGGATTTCATGCCATTAACCCATAGATTAGGATAGAAGCTTCATATAAGCATGCGGGAATGTGGTTAGAGGGAATGTAGGCATTGATTTTTAGGGTTTGGGTAAGACTCAGTTAGTTATGGAAACTTACTAAGAATAGGTCTTAGGGTGAGGTGGCTAGATGAGGTGTCTAGGTGAGGTGTATGTGTGGGCCTTATTTAAATTAAGATATTTAAATAATAAATAGTGTGAGGATAATTAATTAATTTAATTAAATTAATTAAATTAATATTAATATTAGTGGGGTGAAGGGGGCCATGGTTAAGTGAATGTGTTCAATGGTGTTCATTTTTCGAGGACCAAAGGGGAGTGTGACCTAATTTTGGTGTCTATAGTAGGTCTTAGGGTGAGGTGGCTAGATGAGGTGTATAGGTGAGGTGGATGGTGGGCATTATCTAATTAGGATATTTTAAATAATAGATATTATGAGATCATGAATTAATTTAATTAAATTAATATTAGAGTGGGGTGAAAGGGGCCATGGTTAGGTGAGTGTGTTCGATTTGGTTATTTTGTCAAGGGACCAAGGGGAGTGTGACCCAATTTTGGTGTCTACGCATAAGCATCTGAATGAAGAAAATGATTTCATTAATAAAACAAATGCAACTTTCTATAAGTCTTTCTCCTTTCACTTTTCACGAAGTCCATCTGTAAAATTGTTAGCATGAGTTAGTTCACAAGAACTGAGCATGATAAATGCTATAATGTTAAAAAATATTCTTTTATCTAACTATTTCATAAAAGGAACCCTATTGTTAATGAAAAGGTTCCAAGTACACAAAAATAAGGACAATAAGAAAGACTTCCCCTAATAGTCACAAAATCAAATATAGAGAAGAGTCACTAAATCTACATAAGTATTAATGTTCATAAAATAAACTAATTAAACCATCATAAATTAATTCCATCTAAATCACAATTATGATAATCATTTCAACATGATAACATTCCAAATTGCAACCAATTAAGAAAATAATTAATTAAAGTCATGATCTATCCGAAACGGTTTTAATTCAATTCTCCGAGCAAGTTCCTCAATAACAAATTCCAATCCAAATCAATCAAAATAGAGTGAATTGATCTAAAACATACATACATGACAAGAACAATATGTTGTTCCATTAACAATCAGTTTCGTATCAACTACTAATAAGGCTTAAAATAATAAATATCCAATTTGGATAACAAACCTTCCTAATAACCTTGCTTCCAAAATCCCCAACATTATTTTAAGAGGATGACTTCAAGAAAAGAACCAACTTGACAATATAGATAATAAACACTATATCTCATATGAGATATTTGGCTTAAGCCATCACAAGACAAATAAACATAGAATATAGATTTCTGGAGGATTTGCCTTCCATAAGCTGAGTTCAATACTTTTTTGAACAAAACATAGCCATCATAACCAAGCATCTCAAAATAAACAAAATTTAAATGCTCCTTATCTTCCACATACAAACTAATGGAAAAAGGAAATCATAATGGTTTCAAAAATGAAAATATAGAGTACGGTCTTACCCAAAATACCAAATTTGAAGATTAAAGAAATTAAAACTTCCTTAACAATGATCAAATTAGACCTTACATCGTCAAACTTGTTGAAATGAACTCCAATACGAGCAATAATTACACTCAAACCTTAAACTAACCCAAGATGCAGTACAATCTCAAGGAGATGTTCGCAGGGTTTAAACATTCAATTAAAACATACAGCATTCAATACATATAACATCTTTTATAAACACTAATGACCCAGATCACAAGCATCTTCAAGGATGAACATGAGCAGATGTAACAATTATTCAACAAAGAATTTAACAAAAGAATCAAAAGAAGATCATTTCAAAGTATAATATGATGACCTAGATTGATCCATACCTCAATGGTGTCATATTATCAAGCCAACCCAAAAAGGGTAATCATGCAAAGTAAACTCAACCAACAAGAGAGAGATAGATTTACTAGTATATATTTCTAAAACATGTCCACCTATGAAGGTTAATATAAAAAAATGTATATTAAAATGACAGAGATAGAAAAATCTATCAGACACCTTCATATTATGCACTTAAAGTACTCAAAAACAACCTTCGAGAATAACCAGGTATGTTTCAAAACGAGATCACCGAAAAAACAAAAAAATATCCATGGTCGATTCCAACTTAATCCAAACGAAAAATTAAGATATAAAGAAGGAATCCTAAAAGGAATTCAAGAATGAGTTTACTATCAATAAATGTTAATACAATGAAAAATTAATTCCATCAAATGAATCGAAAATTCCATTACATACCCTTCTTTAATATGGTGAACAAAGTCAAACCCAAATAACTTAAATCAAAATTGAGTATTTACTACAAGATGAGAGTTCCAAGGTTTAAGAAATTTCCACAAGATCCCTACAATTTTTTTAAACACTACAAGGATACAACGCAAGGAAAAATACATATATTAAAACATGGAATCTCTTTAAATTTATCCCTAAATCTCTAAATGAGAAAAATGTTTGTTTTCTAAATCCATTTGAATCTCGCATTCAACAAAATATCCTATCTCACAAATCTATTCATATCCAAGATAACATGTCCAAAAGAAACACACGAAGTATAAAAGAAAAATCAACCATTCTAAAAAAATAATTTCAAAGATGTTTTCATGAAGAGCAAAGTTCTTTTTATGAAAACATTTAAATAAAAGTAAGAGATTTTAATGAGATAGGACCTATCATGCCCGTAGTGCTACATCTTCCTTTCCTTAACACAATCCTTCATGCAAAACTCCCACAACAATATTTCTAGTGATAATGCCAAAAACATTCCACTTTGAAATGTTTCCCGCTATCTTCTTATAGCTTCCATACTCATATTTTTCCATTATTTCCACCATGCAAGGGTAAAATTATGCATGCAACTGATTCAAACTAGAGGTTCAAAAGAATGGAAAACAACATACGAGCTCTAAGGCTCAAAAATCCCCAATGAAACAATAAAACCAAAAACCGTTTATTTTTCCTCCAACCTCCTTACTATTCCCCAGGTGGTTTTGACTCTAGTCAAGAATAATAAATTCCCATAGGACTAACAGATTCCTTCCAAAAACTCCCACCCATGCTTATCTTCTACTAGTTACAACTAGTAGTTAAGAAAAACATTCCATTCGAAATAACAGAGTTTCTAGCTCAACAACCTTCCACTTTCCCCCAAGCCTTAGCCAAGTTTGGTGGTACCAAAATTTAAATGTCACATTTAAAACTATCAATGCCTTTGAAATAGTGCCACCACCATCCCAATCTACTTGCCAACAATTCCAACCCCCATTTCCTTAGATTAGGTCAATGTCAATAGGTTAGGTCCCCTTAATAATAGGTTAGAAACCTTAGTTTAGGATCTTAGGTATAGTTCATTAGAGCTTAGGATTATTTAATGTACAAAACTTAGGATAGTCTCCCATTAGGATTTAATCAACAATTAAAATAATCACATTAGCATAGGTTTAGAATAGATAAATAATCAAACCCTTAGATTAATTAGGTCCTAATTAATTAATCAAAGAACATTACCTTCCATAGCTCATTAAAATGATGAGTAGGTCACCAAGAAGGGTGGAGTCTCGCAAATGTAGAATGCCTCCTGTGACCCCCATTACAAGCTTGGGTGCAAAGATTAAATATTCTGACCAATTCAACCAAGATGTTCAAAACATCAAAAATCCTAAACATGCCTTGGATCACTGCAATTGATCCAAGGTGATTAATCCTAAACTTTACAAACATCAGACTGAAAAAAAAGTTTAGTATTGCAAACTAGGAAATGAACCCTTTAACATGAATTTATTTCCTTCATCCATATGTAGATTACAATAAAAAAGAGTTCAGCAAAAAATTATAAGAATACTTCATTAATAAATTTAGAATTTTCATGATATGAAGTTATCCCATTTTAGAAGATATAGTATATCCCCTACAACAACATGATTTATCTGTTTTAAAGAGTACACCATCTTTAAAACAAAAATCACCTATCAACGTTGTTACTTCATTAACATAAGTGATCAAATATAACAACCATGGAAGAGGTGTTACATATTTGGTTATTAAAGCATCATGAATACATGTGTAGGGTTATAATCATGTTGAATATTTTTAGTAGATATGAATATTTTTATAAATGCATGGAGGTTAGCTAAGAAGATGACAAAGATGTATTTCAATGTTTGGAGATAGAAAATATGAGAAAAGGTCTATGTTGTGAGAACTATATTGGTATATGTTAGTTAAAAAGTAAGGCATGTAAATATCTCGAGACTGTTGTGAAAAGTTAATATATGTGTTTTTAAGGCATGCTTCTGTGTTGTCTTTATTCTAGCTACAATCATAAAGTTGTGTTGCATCAATAAGGTGTCTTGAAGACCTAACAAGTAGAGATACAAATTTAAATAATATGAGTCATGTTGAGAAAGTTGTGAGAAGAACATGACGTTATAATATGTGTAAATATAGTTAAGATGTATGGAGTGCATATTGAGTTTATAATTATGTCTTGTTACCTTGTTTAGGTATGTGATGCCTAATAAAGATAGTTTTAAGTATATTATATGCATGAATGGGCGTAGTTTGAATCTTTAGGCCTATATTGGTCTGTGAGAGTTGAGAAGCAAGTGTTTCATGTACTTGAGGAAAATGTGAAGACCCAACACGTCGGTGAAGGTATAATAGAGATGTATTGGTATCACCATGGAGATGTGTGCTCTAAGAATATTTAAGGAAGGGCTTGGACTATTTAAGAAGTAAGAGTTTTCCTAGTATATATTATGTTGACATGAAGGCCTAAATGCATCCATTTAAGTGCTCTTAAGGTCATGATTAGGTAGCTAGAGGTAGATTGTTCTAAGTTTGAAGGTCTCTAATATAGGTTTGCATTACTTTTTCTTTAAATAAATGTTGAAAAGGTCAGGTGAAGTCATTAAATTAGGTATGAAAGGGGTAAAATACTTGAGTTATTGGCAGAAATTATGTCATGCTCACTATGCATAGAGGATAGTCCCAATTGAAAAAACATGAAGGTAATAGGCATGACGGGTATAATGCCAATTTTGACTGTGTGTTGTTCATTTTACATAGAGCTCCAAAATTTATATGGAAGAGGTCTCTGAGGAATTTATTTCCTAGGTATATTATAGTCTATTTCTTGATGATGAATGATATGAGGTGGCATGATGATATTTGGGCCATGACAATGGTTTATTTTGTTAATCATATCCTAGTTTATAAGTTTTGTTGACAGAGAAATGCTTAACATAAGTGAGATTGATCATAGGGGAAGCTATTTAGGATTTTTTTGTTGGATAACATATCAATATTATAGTAATTGAATATGATAAAGAGTTAGGAGGAGCTGAGCAGGTATTTTAATCTGCAAGAATGTATGTGAAGTTTATGTTAATATCTTATGAAGAAAATGGAAGTGTCTCTAGCATTGTTTTGGAAAATTTATATCTTATATCTATTTTAGAAAGTAAGAGAGGTTGCATAATCACATTTAGAATCATTTTAGCACTATTAAGGTGTCAAGGACTCAAGGGAAGTCAATCAAGTAAGTTCTTAACATCCATAAGTAAGAGTATAGTACCAAAATTTGGAAAGACAATGATGGAAGTTGCATACTTTGTGTGTTGTTGGTAGATAAGGTAAGTAGAGGTGTTCTCAATTTCTAGAAATTTATATTAGCTAAAGAATATATGACTGGGTAAGGGGAAACATGTTCTTGTAATGCTTCCATATGCATCTTCCCAAGGGGATATTTTTTTCTCTAATGATTCAAAACAAAGATGAAATTGTAAAATGGACCTTGTTATGTTTGGTTGATGCTTCCAAACAAATTATGAGCCCTAATGTGATGATAGAAGAAGGAAAACCAAGATGTTGAAGGTATGCCCCTTTTTCAATACCTCCAAAAGGGGAGAAGGATTAGATGGAGGAGTGTTTTCCATCAATGAAAAAGGGGGAGATTGTTGGAATCATGTTCTCATTGATGTCAAAGTGTGATGCCAAAGGTGCTGAGTTTTCAGTAATCATGGAGGGATGTCATCGATGTGGCCTAAAATCATAGGTAATTAATGATAAAGATAGATGTCTAAGGTGTCAAGATGATGTCAAAAAGAGTGTGATGCCATATCATGTGAAGGTTGATTAGAAGTACAAAGGAAGTGTGGTATTTTTGTGTAGTGTTTCTTGCATGATCTCAAGTATGGTAGATATTAGGTGGATCATACATGTGTAGAATATAGTTGAGCATGGTAAGAGCAAGAATATCTTGTAGATGAGGTGTTAAGACACTCACAAGTGTCTTAGTGTGTATACATGGTTTTGAACTACTTTATAGGTCTACAAGTAGATCTATTTTCGACCCTAGGTGGCCTAATGAGGTTGGTTGAAAATATTTCAGAATGGAGATGTAAAGGTAGGCATGAACAAAGGTTATTCATGTTGTTTCAAGTGTGCAAGAAAATTTTCAGGTCTCATGTTGCAAAACAAAGACAGAAAAGTTAGTTTTGTGCTTATCGAGTTAAAGGAAGTGAAAACACCAAGCTCGAGAGGGAATTTATTGTGCTCATTGGCATGTGTGAAATCTACATGGTGGCCCAATATCTTTAGGGAAGTTGGGGAATGGACCTAATTAAATTTTCTAGGCATTAGTTAAGGAGATAAGGCCTCATGCTTTATGAACAATCATTAAGAAGGTAAGGTAGTTTAAAAACCTCCTTAAACCCTTGTTAGATAGTGATGGTAAAGATATTGTTCATTATGGCCCATAATTTATTAGTTGAATTTTATTTATGATTGGATGATCTATTGGACTCCTCTAAATTTATCCAGGTGGCATTGAGATGTCACGACTATGAGTGGACCCCACAAAAATTATAAGTTTTTGAAGAAGTTCATATAGCTCTCAAGTATTACATTAGACCATATAAATAAATTGGTGTTAGAGGAATTTTAGGAGTCATAATAAATTTTTAGGGTGGTTTCAAAAATTATTTCCCTTAAATGGTCTATGGAAGTCAATATAGGAAGACTAGTTTTTGGGTTGTAATGACAATTTTGGTGACCACATTGCAAGATTGTCCTTGAATCCTTCATGCCCTATTTCATGGTGTCCAAGAATGTTATGATGATTTTAAGGTCATTATGTATTTTTAGCTTCCTTAATTTGTTATGATTGTGTTTCTTGAGGATGTTCAAGACCATATTCTTGAAAACTAGTTTTGGGCCGATTTGATTATCCTTATTCTCAAGTGGGTTTCATGATGAAAAATAGTGTTGTAGAATTGTTTAATCCTATATGAATCTTATGGAGGTCATTAAAAATTCATATGACATGTTATTTTGAGTTGGTAAAGGGATTTTTAGCTCAATATGATCAATATGCTTTATTGGATCAGGCCTAGTGGAATTAGGCCTCTATGAGTCCTAATTAAGATGTATGGTCATAACATGCTATTTCCAACCTTAGAAGGTGTATGAATGATGTTATTTTGAGAATCCTTGAATATTATTTCATGCAAAAGAGAGGGTAAATGTTCTATATCTATCTCTATTTAATAGTTTATCATAAATTCTAAGAATAAACTTGTCTCCTTTGTTGATATATCTTTCTCTCATGTTTTTGGGAAGGAAACAAATTGGCTGATGTTTTATATAAAATTCTCATCTTAAAACTTTAGAAACAAGAGAATTTTTTTAAAACAATATGTTCTCTCTGTTCTAAATAAAACATCATTTAGAACACACATTCCATGCCAATCAATCTCATAACAGATAACCATATGCAGTTGTAATGACTCGTTATCCTACCCATCTCTCATTCCATGACTCGATTTAACTGATCTCTCATGTTAACTTAAAGTATAGAATACTTTATGTATACTACATATACTTGGTTCCCTACCCTATTATGAGTACTTGAGTGATCTATTTAAAGAACCTATCTAAATATTTGCTACCAATATTCATCTAACATCACGTTGCTTTAAACTAGGTGACATAGGACAACGCAACCAACATCTTGCGATACATTGGCCAAATATTTTCAACATACTTTACATGTTACTATTCCTAGATGAAATAATCACCAATCTAGAATATGTCCTTCACCTCACTCTTTTATTATCTATAATGGTATTTACTAACTACCTCCAGTCCACTTGCCTAAGGTTTGACCCTAGCTTAGGTTAGAAACATAATTTATTATAGGAAGACATTAACGTTGACTTAGGATATATGGGCATACTCGGTTGACCCGATTAAACTGGATGTGCCAAGGTAGCTTGAGTCATTGAAATATACTACCTATCCTAAACACACTACTAACTTCACCTAGAGAGAAACCAAGTTCAAGTCTAGATGTGTGTAAATACAGATGAACAAATACGGAATGGTGTTGCCACATGTCAACTGATGTCAATCGCAACACTATATCCTCGAGAAGTCCCAGGACTTCTCGAGGGTATAGTCCTATAGTTGGCATGTGCCAACATCTGTTATAACTGATTCATAAATATGTACATACCCCATTAGTGGCAATTAATCATAATTAAATTGGATTAAGATTTAGATTATAGTAACCATGCCTAACCCTAATTTCAACATTTATTAAGTTCTTTACCCATACTTATCCTAATTAGATATGGATAAATTCATTAATCCATATTTGCATTATTGTTCATTAATGTGGCATAACAACAGTTATCCCAAAAACAGACAACAAACATCAATGTTTAATTCCTAATGCAACTTATGTTCCCAAATCAAATGTGACATCCACCTAGATTCTGTTAATTTTTACTTTATAAATGAAGTTATAAAGATTAAGGGTCATAACCACTAATCATCTTATCTTTCATTCTTGGGAGAGGAAGATTCTTCCTCTACATGGTTAAATGTTAGGTTCAACATAAACTTTTTATCATTCATTACACATATAGTTTAATTGTATGTCCCATGCATATTTCATTATTAAACTATAGTTGTGTAGTTAAAGAACGACATCTTTTGTAATTTAACAAGTTCATTATAATAGGGGAGATTATACTATCTCCTTAATCCTACTCAATATCTGATAACAACAATAGTATATAAACAGATATAAAGAATACCACAAAGATATCACTATTATTTCTGGCATATAAGTACAAATATTTCACTTCACAATTTGAAGTCCAATACAAACCTTTCAATTCATGATTTAAAATGTACATTTACAATACTATGCAATTCAAACATTTTGCATGTTAATCATAATTAAGATCTTAAAATAACATCACTTTTATTTTCCAATACCATTCAAGAATGATACGAAACTCTTTATATAAGATCAAAAATTAAATAAGCCAATACATCATGAAAGTTCTTGTCTTCTTTTATCACTTATGACGTCCATCTATTAAATTGCTAGCATGGGCCAGTTTAATGAACTTAACATGATAAGCACTAAGCATTAAAGTAAAGTGCATTCCACTAATTGTTCCATTAAACAATTCTACTTTAATGAAACAATTAATATACATCATACAACCAATCATAAGTAATAACATCTAGAAAAGAAGTACAATAAAAAGAATCTAAATTCACTTTTTAAGAAAAGAGCATAATATAATCTGCAACACCTACATTTATATCATATGGCTTAATTGATCCTATCAATTACTTTTAAACAATCAACTGGTCTTGTCATCCAATTGTATCATAATTTCATAAGAATAGAAATACACCTTTGTCTTTTCTAAGCAGCAAAAGAAGTTAGTTACAACATAGCTCATATCAGAATACTTCATCATTCCATATAACAAAGGAAGAAGAATCACTACATGCTATTTTTCCAAACACTCATCATTAGTAAAGCAATTATAGGTTTAGAATGCACAAATCTGCCTCAATTCAAAGACCTGAAATGAAACATTCCACAATAAATTTTCCATCTCAGAAGAAGATTGAAAACAGATAAGTTCAATCAAATGAACTTATACAAACAACGAAAAAGGATCCCAAACAGAAAAGGACCCAATCCATATTTCATTTCATTTATACTATGAAATGAAATCCCTTATCTAATTTAAACTTAGAATTTATTTATCTAGTTCCCAAAAGAGAACACAAAACTGAATGTACAGTTAAAGAATGCACACTACAAACTTTCCATCACAAAACTTACAAACTGGTTTACCCATTTCCATTCACCAAGTTCAAGTTCAATTAAAATCTCAGAATGAAATTCATAGTACAGACTCTAAATAGTAACTGTCCCCAAGAGAACATATTTCTTTCTCTATAAAACTTGGAGATTCATTCAATGAAACCATAAAGGAGTAGAAATCCTCCAACCATAAAATATTACAAGGGTCAATACAACTCACGACTCAAAGACTAAATTTCCATTACAAGGCATCAACAACTTAATGCAAATGAGTAAGTAGTTCGCGATCCCAAATAAGAAAAATATTACCAAGCATCCAGAATAGTGATACTGTATCCCTTCATACTACACTCAGTATACTAGGTTTTATATTCAACATTCTATTAAAACCCAAGAATCAGATAAAAGATCGAAGAGAGTAAGAAAACTAAACAATACATTTAAGACAAGTATTGTCCCAAACTTACTTCCAACTTGACTGAACAGAATCACCACAAGCCTCTCAAGTTCCAGTTAAAGGCTTATGACAGGGAAGTATTTGTTTCAACATCAAAAACAAGAAGGAAAGTAAATAATACATTCCATAAACCCTTTTAAAAACTATTATGACTGTTCCAAATGAACTAAAAATCATCAATACCCATAACAAGATTTAATTCTAGTCCCTTAAACCTTCTACAAACAATAGTCAAGCCTTCCATAGGACACGGGTTTACTCAGGGCAGAGAAGAATAGGAAACACTTCATATTCACACACCCTGTCATGCTTGAAGAAGGTGGTACAGTCTCCAATACAGAAGTACCACAACAGATCCAAAAAGAAGTTACAAGAAGAAGGTCTCAAAAGAGATTACCAGCTCTACTTTTAAACAAAACAATCTCTCAAGACTCTTTTTGAACAGACAATCCTTAAATGGATTTAAAGATTTTCACATCCACAATACCAAAAATACTCTAGCTCAGAATACAAGTATAGATTCAAACCCATCGACTCCAACTCGAGTTCAGAACAATCAAGAGTGGAATATTGGTATAGTGTCTAACACGAGCTTCAAAAAAGTTCGAACTTCACAAGCTTCAATACAGGCTCAGAAAAACACAAAGTTCAAATACGAGCCTATAACAAAACCCAAGGCCCTAAATACAAGCTTAGAATAAACACCAATGCTCTATTATGGGTTCAAGCATTTCCAATTCCATAAAGAAGAATAAAACTCCAGTTCAGAGCGTAAGTACAAAACAAAACTCAACAACTCAACAGTAAGTTTAGCATTCACAAGAACTAAATACAAGTACAGTTGTTGAATACAAAGATTCAACCAAAATTTTAGAACTACACCAAGTTCCAACTCAGTCCAAAACAAACACAAAGTCCCAATAAAAGCTCATAACAAATCACGAAGCTTCAATACAAGCTTAGAACAACCACAAAGCTCCACTTCAAGCTCAACAAAACACAAGACTAAAATAGAGATTTAGAACCATTCAAGCAGCAAGGCTAGTTTAGTCAACATTAGTCTCGAATGCAAGTTACAAATCTTCGAATACAAGCTACAGAGCTTCAAATACAAATTCACATGAATACCACTAATAACTAGTACAGAGAAAGTTCCCAAAAACTACCATTAACAAGTAATGGATTCACATTCCAAAAACCACATAGATTTCATGAAAACATGCAAGAAAATAACCAGCTACATCATGCAAAAATATATATCCCAAGTGAGTAGAATTGTTTTAATGAATCATTTAGAAGAAAGCAAGAAATCTTAATGGGTAGAGCCGATTGGTGCCTATTTTGGTCCTCTACCATTTTTCCATAAATATTCCTTTGGCTTACATGTTCTAGAATGTTTTTCTTTAAAATTGGTGGTCTGTAAAGTTTCCCTCTAGATTGAATGCCTTGAAATTCTCATAAACTTATTATTTGTCCCCAACTTGAAAGAAAAATACGTGCATACCCTATTTTGTGCCCTAATTCTTCCAAATCAATGGCTCTACCATTTTTTCCACCTTTTCCAGCCTATTAGAGCTCGTGGTTGTCCATTTTATGCATATTTTCTCTAATAAATCTATCTCCATGGTCAAAATTTACCTAAAATTATTTTCCCTTCATTTTTTGACCAAAAAATCCTTCACCCACAAAGAAAAAATCAAATTTGGGCATCCCTGAAAATTATGTGTTTTTAACAGTCATACAGGTGTCCTTTTCCCGTCAAATTAAAGCTCAAGCCTCCCCTCATATGTGGCCATTTTTCGTTGGTCAAGGTTCGGCGGGTTTCTTTAAAAACTTAAGATTTTTTTGTTTTTTGGAAAAAATTCAATATTTCCCCCGCAGCTCCGCAGGTCCCAAAGGAGGGACACATGTCGCAAGTAGAAAAAAGGGTGGATGTTCAACTCCTAAAATAGTGACTAAGTATGAAGGCATGTAAGAACATGGGACCCCGATTCTGAAGATGGCGCGTAAGGCAAAATTGGAAGAGAAAAGGCTCAAGGAAGCATATAGCATGCGTCACGCGCAAAAAGAGGTTCAGGACTTAGCCAATTTAAGCAACAAAGGTAGAACACGTGAAAAGTGTGATCGATTGTGTGTGGCTAACATGCCAACACAAAAACAGGTGGCACATGAAAGATCATAGTAGTAAAGGAATATTCTAGAAGACCATCATGAGATGGAGTGGAGAGCTCGAGCTTGAGGAAGCATGCTCGCTGAAGGACCGCATTCGACACTTGGCGATGGATTTAAGGGCACGGCAAGGTGAGTTGGCAACACAGGAAGGTGATAAATGCAAGTGCATGTAGACAAAGAAAGCAGATGGAGATAGAGATAGAGACAAAAGAGGAGAAGATAGGAGAGATACACACAGAGAGAGAGATAACATGGGTAGAGCTCTGCAGGATTACTGCAAGTGGGGCTCTGATGTATTGAGCTCAACATTGTAATTTCTTTTCTATTTTTACATAGTTATACAAGCCTAGTGATGTGCATGACTGCAGTCTGCCATCTATGGCTCTTTGTAATGAACCAATGAATACAATGAGGTTACTTATTACAATTAGATATGAATATTAGTGGGTTTCATGTATATTTCATTCATAGAAGTTCTCTTTCTTTTTCATGCTATGAATGAATGGTTGTAGCTTTCTTTCTATTATATTATGTGTTATGGAGTCTTTTAAAACACACAGTCTGAAGAAACTACAAGGATCTGAAGGCCATCCTGAGCCCTGTAATATTTGTATGTCTAAACTTCTTTCCTGAATACTCCTATACTAATCATTGATGAATGCTTCCCACTAAAAACTCACATAAAAGAGAGACTCTCGGCTGTGTGCGAGCCTCAGGTGAGCACTCAACTTTTACTGGGTGATAGGCTAGTGCACATGGGATTTCTTCCTCTTATAATGGGAGTAAAATTGACTACTTTGTTCCATTGTCGGGATCTCTTTTCGAAGTTGTAGTAGGATATAGCACGCATCATGATCTGTGTAAAGAGTAATGACGGATCAGATTGAAATTGGAAAATTTTGAATCATGGCTCAAGATCATGAAGGATGAATTTTCCCGAGAGATTCAAAGACCTTGGACCTATGTTTGATATATGTAGATGTGTATAGGAGAATATCTACCATGATCTCGTATGAGAATTTTTCTGCTTCTTCTTAGTAGAGTTATTTGGGTGGCTTTTAGCCATCTAGATCAAGTTGGTGTTATGGATCATGGATATGGACCAAAGAAGACTACCAAAGGTTACAGGATGTAGATCTAACATGGCCCAATGCTGTAGATCACTGGTGGGGAGGAGTACTAGCTAGCTACACTCTGGAATACACCATTTCCATATATTCTTGTTTAGAGGTTGTTGAGTACGAGTTTCTATGAGAACCTAGGGGATAATTTTTACGTGCTATCCCTCTAGCTATGAAGATGTTGATGGTTACCATAATTCTAGAAGTGCTCCCAATGGTTGGCTAAACTATTTTGAGTCTTTGGTAAGGAAGCTCAGTGGGAGGAAGATGGTAGATGATACAACAAAAAGGAGAGGGAAGAAAGATGGCTCAAGTATGGCGAAGTGTGTGAAAGGGATATTTCTAGATGACATGAAGCCACTAGTGTGATGGATCTGTGGAGACAGGATGTTGCGGGAAGGAATTGAGGTTCACATGGAGGACATGGAGCTTGAGCAATCTTTGCTAACTCATCTTGGTAAGCGCATGAGGGAGACCCCTTTAGCTTTTGTGAGAGTTCATAGCATGGAGAAAGGAGAGTCATTGGAACATATTTGAACCCACCTAGTGACCGAGCCACAGTACTTGGTTCTCCCAACTAGGAAGAAGTATTGATCCAGTTGAAACTAGTAGATCTGCGCCTAGGAGATACAATTTTACATTCCCTTCTTCTATGGCTGCACATATTCTAGTATTTGGAGGATTTTTTTTTTTTTTTTTGACAAGGGGCAAGTGTACAAACTCTTGGTCTCATGCCGGGAGTGGCACGGAACAAAGTAGCGGTGGTGGGGCACCATCACAAACCATCGGTGCATAGTTCAGTGGGACCGTGGGGGCTCTTGACATAGCCCCTATAGGCCCTTTTAGACCCAGTGGTCCTGGTGGATCTGATGGCTTTGGAGGTATAGGACCCAGTGGACTTGGTGGATCAGGGGGAGGAAACACTAGAGGGAACCGAGGCTCAGGTTCAGGACAAGGACCCTAGCCACCACCTAAAGTTTTCTTTGAAATGTTTGTGCACTTACCAGACTACAGGGGCATTGAGGATGCTACGAACATGTTCACAAGTGTGAATTATTATGGTGCATGAAAGGTATCACAACCCCAAAATGAAATGCTAGTCAATTTACAACCATGTTACAAGGATGCGTAGATAGCTGGTATAGAAAGTATGATCCTCATCAAACAGTGGTGGATTACACTGTCTTAAAGAATGCATTCCTGATAGAGTTCCACATTCCTGAGTTTAAGAAAAAAAGAATTAGTGCTTTGAAGGAGATACAACAAGGAATGGCAGAGAGTGTGTGAGAGTATGATGCATGCTTTAAGACTCTCTTTTCTAAATTATCATATGATATACATCCTTCTCAGCATACACAGTGGTTTTTGGAGGATTGATCACCCCTTTTAGAAGGGCCCTATCTCATAAGACTTTCACAGACCCACACAAAGCATTGGAGGCTACCTTGTGCACTGAAGCTATTAGTAGTATTGATACTAGTGTTAGCCCATTCTTGGAGGCTCAGATTGCTACTATGGCTAAATAGTTGGAAAATATATCTATAAACTTGGTCCATGAGACTCACAGTGGTTTGTGGTGCATAGATTATGAGATAAAGGGGCACGTTAAGGATAATTTCCCTCGGAGGGTGGTACACACTTTGTAACATTAGATTATGAAATCTGTCATGGGGACCATGATGCCAGTAGATGTCCCTTGCTACAATGCATGCAATCAGAAAGAATGTATCATGTTATTGCAAGATTTGCACCTCCATGACCCATGATACTAAAGACTGTAGGCTCATTGATCAGATACATGAGGCCATTGATCATGGGGTGCACCAAACCAACATTTTCAGTAGTTCTAAGAATGATGATCACCGTTATGAGGAGCGCACAGATGGAGGCACATGAGGAAAAGGTTTTCGAGGAGGATTCTGTGGATGAGGTAACTGTGGAGGAAGGAGTGAGTTCCCACAAGGGAAATGTTTCAACTATGGATCTACAAAACATTACAAGCGAGAGTACCCAGACTTGTTATAGTGCTCATGGTGCAGAAAGAAGCATAAGTATGAGGAGTTCCCGAGTTATATGAGCATATGAATCAACAAGTATGGGAAGGAAAAAGGCACTTGCGATAGTCAACATTAAGAAGGTAGACGTATAATGGATGCCTCAGATAACATGGGATGAAGGTTTGGATCCTATTTTGGTAACAACAAGGGAAGAAGCCATGCGTGCAAGAGAGATACCAAGATAGAAGAACCTCATTTCAAGATAAGAGGTTGTTCATGAAAAGCACCCAGACCCGTGCATCGAAGGAGATATATCAGGACACCATGGATGTTATTCAAATCTTGAAAGGGGAGATCTAGTGTATAGAAGATCAATCTTGGAGGGAGGAACAAGGAAGGAGGATAGAGGCACAAAAATATGACCTGGATGAGGTCAAGGAGGTGTGCAAAATGCTAAGGCAAGAGAACATCATTCCTTTGCTAGGATCCTTGTTGAGAGAGAAGGTACCATGCACTAGAGAAGAGCGTGAGAGACAGTCTTGCATGTGAACCTTCCCCCTCACAGCCTCGACTATGACAAGGATATTACATTGAATGTAGTTGTGGATGGATGGATCCTCAACAATATACTCATTGACACTGGCGCGAAGGTTAATGTTTTGAATTTGGATGCATGGCATCAGATGGGGAGACATGCATTACAACCATCTTCAAATGTGTTATATATGGAAAAAATACTAAGGCAATGCCCATCGGTGTCTTGAAGGATGTAGCTATTACTATCTAGTGAGCCAAGTTTACTGGGGACTTCAAGTCTTGGCGCTCAACAAGGCGGACAATTTCCCCTCACTTCTTGGGTTCCCTTGGTGTTACAAGAACAATGTGGACTTCTAGTTCAACAAAGGGTACATCAGTTTTGAGAACAAACAGGAGTGGGTCATTATACCCCTGGTTGATGGGAAGTCAGCTCCCTACATTGAACCCTTGGGAGAAGAGGTCTTGGACAAGATTTATGTGTGCTCAATCAGAGACCCTGAGATGGTACACCCTATTAATGGGATTATCTAGTTTGAGGATGCTCAGTTAGTGAGTGATACCACTAGCCTGGCATGTGATAATTGGGCACATGGGACTTACAAATTAATGGGATGGTAGTTGAGAGGATCGGTGACCAAGGTAACTAAGGCACGCACGGTTCGGTGCCTTGGGGGGAAAGAACTACCCAAGTACTCCGGAGGAGCCTTCCCTGAGGTCTTTCTCGTAGGAGATAGAAGCTCAGTGGAAAAATGAAAAGGAACAAAGAGGGATGCTTGTTTGTGGGCCATACATCAAGAGAGCCTTTTAGAATGGTGTGAGGTTAGAATTACTCTCTCTATCATATTTTCTAGAAGTAATATACCCACCATCATCAAGGAGTACCATGGAAAGGAGCTTGTCTCTTTCCATATCCAAGAGTGTAAATGGGTCCGGAGAGAATGTGCGAAAGCCTTGCTACCATCCTCTAGGTGCACAAGTTATATTCAAAACTACAAGATTGTGCGCGTGCATGGTACATTCATTGAAGACACGCCGCTAAACAAGGAATTGGCAAGACCTTACGGCTGATCTTATTCAAGCCTTTGAGTATCGGAGTACCAAACCATCGGTGGATAAGGCCTTGCAAGGTATCAAGCACCTTACAATGGGGGATAGTGCTAGAATAGAAGATAGGCTATTGGAACTACTAGGTGAACTAGGATTGGAGCGCACTTTGAAAAGATTGAAGAAATAGAAGAATCCTAGCTTGATCATGCATTTTGGAAACAGAAAAGGAAAAGTTAGTATATGTGATTGATGGAGAGGAGTCGGAGATTTTAAATGTAAGCCATTTTGTGGGGACGCGTGAAGTGGTGAGCAATGCGGATGCTCGTGCCTAACAAGAGCCTTTAAATACAAAGAAGGTTAACATTGGTTCGAGAAGAAGAAGCTAAGGAAGCTATTATTAGGGATTATGGATGGAGAAGGAGGTATAAAACATCATTGATATGTTGCAAAAATTTGAGGATTTATTTTTGTGTGGGTACCATGAGTTAAAAGGCATCCACCATTCCTTGGGGGAGATGAGGATAAAACTGAAGGAAGGTGCACGCCTAGTTAGAAAAAGGCCCTACCAGATGAATCCCAACTTACGTGTGAAGGTTAAGGAGGAGATAGATAAGATGATAGCTTTTGGGATCATTGAGGTAGTAGAAGAATTAGAATGGATAAGTCTGATGGTAATTAGCATCAAGAAGGATGGGCGGATTAGAATTTGTGTGGATTATAGGGAATTGAATGTAGTTTGTGTCATTGATCCATTTCTGACCCCCTTCATTGAAAATATTCTAGAAGGAGTCGCTGGGCACGAAATCTATTCCTTTACGGATGGATTTTTAGGATACCACCAAGTCTAGATTATAAAGGAATACCAGGAGAAGACAACTTTCACCACCGAGTGGGGAAGTTTTGCATATATGGTCATCCCCTTTGGGTTGAAAAATGTGCCTACTATCTTTTCGCGCATAGTGGCATAAGCATTCTAGGACTTCATTCATAAGTTTCTTTAGGTTTACTTGGATGATTAGACAGGTATATGGTCAGTTAAGGACCATTGTGAAAACTTGAGATTAATGTTTGATAGGTGTAGGTATTTAAGGATATCCCTCAACATTAAGAAGTGTGTGTTTACTACACCCTTTAGGACTTTATTAGGGCATATCATATGTAAGGAGGGCTTCTTGGTAGATCCCGCTAAGGTTGCAGTTATTTTGGGATTAAGGGAACCTACTAGCCAGAGTGCAGTGTGTGGATTCCTTGGGCATACAGGGTATTACAAATAATTCATTAAGGGGTATGCCAAGATCACCATGCCTTTAGAGGAGCTACAAAGTAGAATTATACCACAACTGAGAATGAGGCATTGTCAATGATCTATGCACTTTTCAAATTTTGACAGTATTTTCTAGCAACACCCTTTGTATTCTACACTGACCACATGGCATTAAAGTATTTAGTAAACAAAACCTTTCTTCAAAGGCGCATATGTCGATGGGTGTTGTTGTTTCAAGAGTTTGAGTTCACCGTTGTAGTGAAACCTAGAAAAAGTAATTATGGACCTGATCATCTATCAAGAATTGATTCAGGAGAGGACACACAAAGTATTGAGGAGATAATTCCAGATGTAAAACTGTTTAGATTACTACAAAGTCGCACCCTCAGATTTGGAAGAGATTGTTGTATTTTTAAAAGAAGGTGTGGCTTCGATGGAATGAACGCATTGGAGAAAAAGTAGTTGGCCATACACGTTGCACCCTACATGTTGATTAGTGGAGACTTATACAAATTGGGACATGATGAAGTTTTGTGTAGATGTGTTTTAGAACATGAAGGCCTGTCCATCATGGAAGAAGCATAGGGAGGAAGTGCAAGTGGGCATTATGCAAGTGATGCCACCACGCACAAGATTTTAATGGTAGGTTTATGGTGGGAAACCTTGTACAAGGATTGTAGAGATTATTGTAAAGCATGTGACCATTATCAGTGCATTAGCAAACCAAGAAGGAGAGATGAAATGCCTTTGTGTCATATTCCTAGTGTGGAGCCTTTTGAAAAGTGGGTGATAGACTTTGTAGGACCTATTACACTGGAAGCACGTAGGACTAGGTCACATTATGTCATCACTTGCATAGATTATCTCACAAGGTGGGTGGAAGCAGCCCCAACTAAAGATTACATGGCAGCAATGGCGAGAAAGGTTCCTATGGGAGAACATTATCACAAGGTATGGATGCCCTTTAAGTTTGACCAGTGATAGGGGTACACATTTTCTAAATGAGACCATGAGGATCCTACTATCTGAGTTCATGGTGGCTCATCATAAGACTACACCCTATCACCCTCAAGAAAATGGAACGGTGGAAGCATTCAACAAAATACTAAGTCATACCTTGACCAAAATCTGTGATGTTGGAAGACAGGATTGGGATGACAAGGTATTAATAGTTTTATGGGCATACAAGACTACGTATAAAAGACTAAATAAAGCCACACCTTTTTAATTGGTGTTTGGCATGGAAGTTATTTTTCCAGTTGAATTTATGTTACCTTCTCTATGAATAGTGTGCATAGGAGGATTAGCCAATGAACAAGCACTGGAAGAAAGAATTGATGAACTAATGAAACTAGATGAGAGATGATCACTTGCCCATTGGAGCCAAACAACGAGAAAAAGAAAATCAAAAGGCTTGACATGATCACCATATTAGAAACAAGAAGTTTGAGGTTGGGCAGATGGTGTTATTGTATGATTCTAGATTTTTGTGCCATCCTAGGAAGTTGAAAGTCCATTGGTTAGGTCCCTACACAATCTCATACATCTTTGAGTCGGGCACATGCTAGTTACAAGTGCTAGATGGAATGAAGTTTTCTAGACACTTCAATGGTAGTAGGCTAAAGCCCTACTATAACTAAGTATTCTTGGTATTTGTAAATAAGGCAGTTTTGCTATTTAGTCTAGAATTTTCCCTTACACATTTTCTTTTCCTTGTGTTTCCCTTTCACGTTGTTGTTTTGTTTTAAGTCTCGGGTGCTTTGGTAACCTTATTGCTATTTTTGGATAATTTATGAGTGTGTAGAGGACCACACATTGTTTAAGTGTGGGGTGGAGAAAATTGAAGAAGTGCGTGATTAAAAGTACCAAGGAAGTTATGTTGAAGAGCCTTGTTGAGTAGCCTAGTTAAAAGAGAGATGAAGAGAAAAGATAGAATGGTTGGTGCTAGGGTAAAGCTACTCATAGATCCCACGTACAAAGGAAAATGAAGTGCATTTAAAGTAACACAAGGTAGGTGAAAGAAAGAATCTGGATAGAAGAAGTGCCTTCGGCACGGGCTGAGTGCACGTAAGAGTCTCCTATCAGGTTGGTTTGGTTATGCACTAGAAGGTTGGAGGAGTTTTCACATAGGAAGGGTGCATGAGTAAAGGCACTTGAAGATGGGTTTTGTTTTAAAAAGCCACATTAAATGAAAAAAGTATAGGGTAGGTAAAGTAGCATTTAATGACTAGAAAAAGGAAAAACTATAAATAGAGGGTCGGGGCACTCTCATTTTACTTTGTGAAAATGAAGAGTTGGAGATATAAGTGAAAGATATAAGCTAGGACGTTTTCAGATTTGATCAGAGAGAAGATCTATGTGATCAAACAAGTAAAGAGCCAGTTTGAGATTGTGAACTAGAAGGAAGGAATTAAATGGGCTTGGAATAAAGTGAAAAGATGTTTTGTGAAGAATTTATTGAAGTTAGGGTTTGAAAAACTAGGGCACGGGTTTAGGGGATTTATATCACGGATTTGAGATCAAAGGTTGGGAGAAGGAAAGTAGAGTAACAAGGAGAGGACTAGAGTAATAAAATTACCTCGACCATGGCACCGAAGAAAGGGAAGGGCAAAGCGAAGGCTAAATAACCAGAGTTTGAGGTGGAAATAAATGAAAAATTATATGCATAAATGCATTACCCTGACAGAGTAATGATGGGAAAGGAATGGGAATACCATTTGAGGAACATACCAGTCAGTGACTATAGTCACTGTACTAGCACTATAGAGAAAGAAATGACATTAGAACTAGTACACCCAACCAATAGGCAAACACCTGAAGGGTTTCCTATCTACATTGATGATGTAAAGGTCAAGTTTGGCAAAGGCGGGGGTTGTTACAACTCTATGAGTTGCCTTATTTTGGGAAGCCAAATCATTTGTACTAGTGGTTGATGTCTCAAGTGCAAAAGGACTACTTCCACTTTGCTGGTCACAAGATTTACGTAACTTCTTAGTTTATTGCATAGTTTACAAGCCTCATATGTGAGGGAGATATCCTAGAAGATGACCTTAGTGACAAGGAAGCTATTCAGGAGACCATTATAGAGTATGCCTACAAGAAAGGGTTGTGGTATTATGACATCTCAGACATCAAGGACCCAATTATGAAGATGGCTGCACACCCAGTAATGAAACTGAATGGCCAAGAAAGGTGGATGCAAGTCAACAAGCCATGGTTGCATGTCTACAGGAAGATCACAGAGGGGACTATTTATAACTTGTCTACATACATTACAGGAAATTGTAAAGTGTGCAAAGGAAGGGGATAGGATCCTCTTTGGTAATGTCCTACTCACCATAGTGTTTATAGAAGTTGGAGTGCCGGATGCACTAGATAAGTTTGTGTGGGAGTACCCAGCCGAAGACCCTTCACTCGTGAAGAGGTTTGAAAAGTATGCATGTGATACAATGATGGCTCCCCACAAAGTGTGGCTCAAAAAATGGTATACGCACTTGAGAAATGCATTCGAGGTAGAGTGGAGGATCCTGAACAACTCCCGGTAGCCACACAAGGAGAAGCTAAGTTCACGGTATACCAGAAATTTTTCTTGGCAGGTTCAAACTTGTTGATGAATCATAGAGCCCTTGGTGCAAGCTCCCTTTCACGTTCACTACCAATTACTTCCAAGCGGAGTGAATAGATATAAATATTCAAAAAATCTAAGGTGGAGCTAGGTAAATTGGACCAGGAACACAAGGATATGAGGCGAAAACTAAACTATCACGGAGGTAAGCACACGTATGTGAAAAATTATGTGTCACATGGATCCACATGACTAGGCCAATAACACTTCCTATTGCTAGAGGATTTGCGGTGTGTGTATACATGTGCATAAGGCCAAAAATTGAAAATGGTGCATACTTGGTGGATGATATCCCCATACCTAAAGACCCCCTAGGAATGAAGAAGCCAATGTCTAAGAAGAGGGGTAGAGGAAAGGAAGGAGCAAAAAGTGTACCAACTGCTTAGACAATGAGCATGCCTTCTACAAGTGCCTAGCCAAGCAGCTAACTTAAGAGGGAAAAGTCCCCACTAAAGGAGAAGATGCCAAAAGTAAAGGAGCCTAAAAACCCACCACCTTGGAGGAGTCCCAAGAGGAAGAAGCGAAGGTAGAATCTCCTAACCAGAAGCAACCTCTCGGGAAGAAGAAAAGGTAGATGAAGAAGTTGTCTTAGAGGTGACCAACAACATGGAGAGATATCTAGGAGGAGAGGATGAGAGTGAAGATGGTGGCAATGAGGAGAAAGAACCGAGAAAAGACAAGGAACCTTTGGAACTGTTGGTCATCAAAAAGGACCTCGATGAGAACAACAATTAGGGTACAAGAAGTCCCTCCTCTTTAATGGGAGAGGTTCCCTTATTCAAAAAAAGAACCTATTTACATATGTATAGTGCATAGATTTAGTGTGGAACTTGGATATCATGAAAGCGCTTTGAAATAAAATAGATCATCAATATAAAAGTACAGAGGAATGAAGACGTGGAAATGAGTAGAAAGGCATTCTTCAAAATTATAGATGACAAAATAACTCCTTATACATGCGAATATAATGAATTGAAAAAAATTATTTGCATTTGAATCAGTAAGATGTTATTATAAAGACACAAAGTTCTAGAAGTAACATCTACAAGAACACAAAGTTTCTTGACATAATGTAAACAAATGATTCAACAATATTCAACGGATAACAACGAATAACAGGATCAGATGAACGAAGAAAGGAAATACTTTTGTATTGATTGCTTCGTTACTCTTTACACTTTCCAAAATAATCCCAATCCCCCAAAATGGCACAGAGCGACCATTATATAGTTTTACAAATCAGTTACACTCGGTAACTAATTCTTTTAGCTAAAAATTATTTAGTTAAAGGGATGCTCAACGCAAAACCCCAACTAATTACAATAAGTCTGAGATGAGAAAAGAAAGAGGGAGAGAAGTCAGGAGGAGAAGACAAGTGTTCATGATTGGGAAGGGCCCACTGACTTGAGGATCCGCTGTCTAAACCTTTTCAAAGCCTCTGCTATGTCTCTGCCACATGGAACTGATGTGTTGGCAGTAGACTGGGTCCAAAATCTGAGACATTTCTCCATCTCTTTGTCAAATTTGATGTGCGTATGGTAATCCTTACTCACTTCTTCAATGGTAGACTAGAGAGAGCAGATTTCCTTCATATTTTCCTTAGTGATGGAGTCCTCTTTGAACAAATTTTCTTTGACAAAAGCTCTGAATTGAGATTTAATTTCCTGCAGGGAGAGAGGCACACCTGAGGTCTCATCATGGAGGTGGCAATGGATATCCTTAAAAGTAGATACCACCTAAACTTTACACAATTATTTATTAATTACCTTGTAATTGATAAATCCACATCTGCCTACCCTTTTATAGCCACCTCACTTTGCCACCTCATCATGACCTAGCCCTAACCTAAACTAACCTAATTAAGACCCATGACTTGATCTACAGACTCACATCCATAACTAATGCCTCCTTACTCGCACTTTTAAGCCGACCTTCTAGCCACTTGACCAAGCCCATGGCCCGATCTCTCGGGAGAAAAGCGGGGAAGGTGGGCTATTTTACTAAAAATAGCCTACTTTTTCCTTACCGATGCGGTTCTACTCGACCGCCGTCGGTTCACGCAACCGCCATCGGTTCCTGTAAATGGGCTCCCCAGAGCCAAACAACGGATCGGAATTTCATTTTGGAGATCGGTCGAAAGGATTTACTGGATCAGCGAGAGCATTGCGGCGAGGAGCAGTCGAGATCTTCACTTGACAGAGCAGAGACGAGTAAAGAAACCAGAAGTGTTTACAACCAAGGAGATCAACTTGCATCTGTGCCAAAACCAGTAAGTCACATCTTGCATGTCCTTTGTTATAACATTTCTTATGCTTCTTGAATCTCAGTGCTCCTAAATCCGTTTCTGAATCCACTACCCAACGTGCCATTGCATCTAACTGTCATTCTTTTGCTTCTAATCATCCCATTTCCTAATACCATCCAAAAACCAGCCATTACAAACACCATAGCTGCCAAGAAGATCGTAGAACCCACCGCTATCGGTTATCAGTAACCGCCATCGGTTATCAGTGACCGGCATCGGTTATCAGTAACCGGCATCGGTTCCTCTGATCAAAAACCAGAAAACCAGCCTTTCCCCCTACCCAGTTTAACGAAATAATTTAATTGATATTTTGCAGTCTTTTGTGTTAATTCATATTAGCGAGAGGCCCGACCACCTTGAAAGGAAGTTTTATATTTCACAGGCCCAAGGCGATTTCCTCATTTATTGTTTAATCAAAATCTTGTGGTCTTGTGTTCTTATTTGCAGGTAGTCCTTCCAAGACAAAAAGGAGTTCTCCGCAGTCAGCCTGATCTTTCTCTACGGTACGCGCACACCATCTCGACATTCAACAGGTATTCCTCCTAACCCTAACCTCATCTGTTTCTAAAAGGAATGAAAGGATAGAAGCAACTCTATTCCCAGAAGCCGAAACATTCCGAGCGAAACATTTTGGCACGCCCGGTGGGACCCATTTTGGGTTTCTTTCTCTTGCTTATTTTCATTTTAGGAAGCATATTTGCTGTTGCTGCTTTTGTTATATATTTCGTAAAGAATTTGTCTTGCTTTCCTAGTTTCGCATTAGTGAAAGTCATCTCTCTTGCTTCATCGAATATAATTTTCGATTTGGGTTTAAAACACGTGCATTGCATTCCTGCTTGTTGTTCTTCAATTCTAGTGAACATAGATTAAGTAACAGGTCGTACACGTGGGGGTGATATCCACGGTATTGACAGGAAATTAACCTTAGTTTCAAACTTGCACACACATACCGAATCACTTCACAATTAACACAACAGCTCAAACATCCCCCTTTTCCATGGTATTCCTCCACTTTGATTGAGGTAACCTTATAAGCCAAAACAAACTTGACATTTCCCCTAGGTCTTGTTGTTTAGGATTCTGACATCATCTTACGTCTAAAGGCATAAGCCCACGATAACTAAAATTAACCCTAGGATTAATCTCTAGATTTGCGTGTGCCTCTTGCTTGTTTCCAAATTCTGTTTTCTCTGTCATACTTTGTCTTCTGTGATCAATAAGTTGATAAATATACTCAACGTTGCTAAAAATCAAATTAGCAACCTTTTATATCTTCTTATCCTAGACTTTTGACACCGGCATCGGTTAAGGGACCGGCGTCGTTTTCTCTGTGACCGACACCGGTTAGTAAACCGATATCGGTTACTGTCTTCATCAGCCCCTGACAAACCAACAACTTGCCAAATTCATCATTCTGAGGTTGTTTTTGTTCTTGATAGATTAAAACTTTCCTGTGTGTTCTTGTCTATGGTTGTCATCACTCGGAAGCAAGCCGCCGCCATGGTTTCACATGCCTGCTCTGTGTCTTTGCCTGAATCACCCCCTTCACATTCTATAGGGAACCCTACGGACACCAGTGAGATCCCCAAATTCTGTAGGAGACAAGGACTTTGCCAAATTTACGGATGCTAATCCCAGTATTGTCTGATACTATTTGTCTCATGCCCCAAGGCCAAATGCACTTGATGGTCGGCTCCTTATTGGCATGCCTATTAGTATAGCTGCTCATTTAGCTCCCACTCCTCCACGATAACAATGCCTTACTTCTGCATCTCTAGCCCCGTCTCCCGATCCGGCGACTTGAGGTTCATACGACCCGATTAGCTTTCCTTTGGTTAACCTTGGACCCACGTATCGTTACCACCAGCCCCTATCTCATCTCTCTTTGAGACCACTCCATTCATGACTTACTCTCTGCCACCTATTCACACGAGCTTTCCTTCTCAAGCTCCGCCTACCTTTTCATTCCCATACACGTATCCAGTAACCTCAACACCTTATATGGGACATCCCTATTCTGTGGCATCATCATCTCATCCAACCACAGATTTCATCAAACAAATGATGGACAAAATGCAAAACCTGGAGGCTTCCGTTTCAGGAAGTCGTAGCGCCTTGACATACGAGCAAGTTTGTCGGGAGCCCATTCACCCTTCTGTCCCCCTTCATTCATATCCTCCTCAATGGGAGTTGCCAAAGTTTACTCGTTTTAACAGTAAAGAGGATCCTCAACAACACTTGCGATCATTTAGACATGCTTGTTATTTGATTGCCCATGATGACGCCTTGTTACTCCGCACCTTCCCCATGTCCTTATCAGGACCCGCCTTGGAGTGGTACAGTGCTTTAACCCAGCATTCGATCTTCTCTTTTAACCAACTAGCCCAATCTTTCTTGGATCATTTCTCCATTAACATTGCCAAGAAAGTATCTATCACTGACCTCTATGCCATCAAAATTTTGAAGACGAATCTATCGCAGATTTCGTTGGACGATGGCGGGGCCTTATCGACCAACTTACGTATGCCTTGCCTCAAACCGAACTCATTGAACTATTTACGCGGGCTGCTTGCTTCAGCTCATCTCCCCTACCCTCCAAATTCAAACTTTCCGCACATTCGACGAGGCCTTTACCATGGCTCGGAAACTTGAAATTCGAGCCTTAGAAGAAGAGAAATTGCGGTTGCGTAACAAAAACCCCAATTTCCGAACTCCTGATTCTACCAACAAGCCAAACACCACCACTCCTCACGCGTCCACTTCTTCTAAATCAAAAGGAGCTGTCCACGCGGTAATGGTCAAATCTCAAACACCGTCGATACTCATGAAAAACCACTTATAAGTACAAAGCCGAGGCCCCCACAATTACACTCCCTTGGGAGAAACTTATGGCGTCATCTGGAGAAATTGCTCAAAGTGGGGCTATCACCTTGCCCCTGTTAAACCTCACTCTGGGTTTGACTCCACCCATGTGATACCTTCTGAGTACAAAAAAATGACTTTTGTAACTTTCACCGCGTAAAAGGACATAGTCATGAAAGCTGCAAGATGTTGAAAAACATAGTACGGGAAATGGTTGGCGGGGGGATATAACCCTCGATAATCCTAACGCCCCTGCTAACCGAAATCTGAAAATTTTCAACAAGCCATTCCCGAATCACTCGTCCAACGGTAACGTGAACCAAGATATCTTAGCCGAGGAGAGTGTTCATGAGATCCATGCCATCTTCGATTCTCAGCCAAAAGCCTCTATTGAAAAAATTTTAAATCAAGCCTCTCCACCAACACAGGAGTTTGAACCTCCTTCACCACCATCAAGCCAAAGTGAAATCATTCCTTTACCCATAGAAGAGTTAAGCTGCTGGACTTCTCTTCTCATCGACAGTCTTCTTACACCACATCCCTCTGGGTGAGGCGGATGCTATCTAATTTATCTATTTCCCAAACGTCCCCTTCTACCACTCTTGCTACACAGAGGAAGGCTCACCACTCCTTTTGACATCCTTAGGCAGAAATCTCTTACACTAACATCACCACATTCTTTAAACGTGATGATCCCCTCGAACACGCCCTCCTACCTATTAGTCCCTCATCGCCTAAATCTTTTCAACGACCGGTTGACCTCTTAACATCTATTGATACGATGCCTCATCTACCTCTGTGTCACACCCGCGGTGGTGGAATTACAACCCACCTTTCTTAGTACAAAAATTACAAATCACACACAGGTTTGTCATTCCACGGAAGATAGACGGGGCCCTATGGGAACGTTTGAGTACCCCTTTTTCTACTCAAATGCAAATGACTGATCCTGATGTCTCCACCATATACCCGAAGTGCTTACAGAAGCTTAAAATGCCCCTGTTCTCACCTTCACCCCCTCACCTCTACCAAATGCCCCGTCCACTTCTATCAACTTAACCAGATCTTCCCCTACGCTTGGGACCTCACCAATGCCCAGTCTAACGCACCCGCCTAAGCGACTCGATCTATCCAAAAATAAATCCGCTCCACCACCTAGGAGACAAACTCAATCCATGCCCCTATCACAATCAAAACCATCATCGTCATACCTACCTTCCATATTGGGACCCCATCCCTCTACCTTACATCAATATATCATACCTCCTGCGTTTTCTTCAAAACAACCTCGCCTTCCACCTATCTGAAATTCCGGGTATAGCAACACCGTCACTCCGCGTATCTGTCCACTATCGACCCTAAACAAATTCCATCATCAAAAGATTTGTTTTCGGTCACTCCTATTTCCCGTGGTTGTTTTACGATACCACGTCATCTGCGGACCTCATCATCGAACATAACCTGCGCCCGAAGAAATCACGTTTAGTAAAAACCATGTATCAACACCCCTCGGCTAAACCACCACGAACCAATCATGCCCAAACATTACCAAAACCCGCACAACCAATACCCTCATCCTCTTCCGATTTTGACCCACTCAAAGGATCTTACGCCAAAATCCTTGCTATGTTGGTGGAGAATGCGACCATTTCCCTACCCCCACTTAGACCTTATGACCCGTCTAAACCTCGACCGATAAGTTATGATGAGTCTAAAATCTGCGCCTATCACCGTACACCAGGACATGATGTGGAGGGATGCAAAGCTCTAAAAACCATCCTTCGCCAGTCACCTCTCCCGGATAGAAAGATTAAGAAAGACAACTTACGAAGGGAGAGACCTTTAGTTTCCATTCCCTCTCTATACCATCATCCCTCACCTCACCAAGATCTGTCATTATTCTGACCCCACCTCTTGAAGACCATGAGTTATCCCACCATCTTCCTCATCTCGGGTCTACGAGATTAATATGATTAGTGTCATTACTCGAGGCGAGAAAAAACAATGGGAAAGCAAAAAAACACACTGCGGCATCTCTTTCTCAAATCGAACATCCAGATTGCACCACCACCTAAAGTGGTCATTCGCGGACCCGCCTATCCGTCTCTAATGGCATTGCCCACCGAAATATGATTAAACGGCTTCACGATCACCCGTAAAAATGACCTTTGTATGATCTCATTCGGACTTACGAATCTCATCGACAAGCTCTCGTTGAGATCCTTGAGGATAGAGGTTTTACCTAATGAAACCTTGCACTGTCGCCTCCATTCTAACACCCGATCACGTTGCTTCTCTCACCAAACAACCCACTTTGCTCCAACACTTACGTCTCATACACAAGCTGCTTTGCGATCGGTTTCTCTGAAGATGAAATTGTCGACTTTGAGTACGAGAAGACCACGACCTGCCCTTTTCATCTCCGCTTACGTCAGGGACATTCGAGTACGTCGGGTTATGATTGGCGGGGGCGCTAGCTAAACATCATCTCTTGAAAAGCTTCCAGACGATGAACATCCCTTCAGTTGCATGTGTGCCACCCCATCATGTTGCGGTCATTGATGGCGCTATTACTTCTACCTTAGGCACCGTGATCCTCAACATTCGCGTAGGACCACGTACTTTACCCGAACTCTTCTATGTCCTTGAGGAGAGTTCGATATAATATATTCTTTGGGTCGTCCTTGGATCCGAGCCATGGGATGCGTTCCTCAACATTACATAGATGCATAAAATTTGAGTACGAGGGAAGTCTTACACCGTAAAAGGTGACCCTCCCCCTTTAAAACCTGCGATATGTTATACCGCCCTAACGATGTGCTTATACCAATCAAGACACCCATACATTCAACCCACCATCCTCCTCAAATGTACCTCAACCATCCACCTCAACCGCGCCTTCGCCTTGATTGATGAAACCACCATCGCAAAAACCACTTCCCTTCCCGCGACTAACATTCCAACCTCAGGCCCCTTAGTAGATGTTTTCGCGCCTTCTGTTGAGGGAGTACCGCCTATATAACGTTAGTTCTTTCCCTACCCAGAGAGTACGGACAATTACATGCACATCCCACCTACGGCCGTCGCGTGGGGAGATAATCTCTTACGGACCACCCCATTGCCGCACTAACCTAACGTATGGGGGTGTTGGCGCATCCTCCATTACCCACTGAACCTCCTCTTGGTGTGGTTCCTTTCGATCCGATTTTCAATACTTGACAAATCGTCGTTTATCCCTCACCTTCTTGACTCATTTGTGCGTGGAAGGCTTTGGTTTTGGCCTTTACGAACAAGGCCGACATACACTCATTCCCGTGACTACCCGTAAACATAATGATCGCAGTGGTCTCGGTTTTCCCGAAACACCTACACAGGAGACACCTCCTGTCAGGTTTGTATCCTGGAAGAAGAAGACGTCGCCCCTACCAAACCATCATCACCCACTTTGCCATCATCACCCATGAGAATCTATAGACCACAGAATCCATCCCTCCTAACTTTTTTTTCATAAATGCTATCTTCATAGGTCCTCTCACTTATCAACGCGATAATGACGACCCATCTTCTTTGCCCCTTCTTTATCCAGACATGATCGAAGAGGATTCGCCTTTGATTAATGTTGTTGAATGCCAGGATGACGACTCCATCCTCACTTACCTTGGCGCGGATGATTCTTATATTCAACGAGCCTTACCATCTGAAACCCAAACTATGCTGAACGAATCTACCATAGAAATCAATATCCACACGGAGGAGGATCCTCACATTGTGAAGATTGGACAATCCCTTAACACATCAGAACAAGCCGCCTTTACTACCTTTCTCCGTGCTCGCAACCAAGCTTTCGCATGGTCTTACGCTGACATGCCAGGAATTGATCCTACCATCGCCGTCCATAACATCACCCTAAACCCCGATTCCAAACCAGTCAAACAGAAATTGAGAAAAATGCATCCACGCATTGCTCTCTTGGTCAAAGAGGAGCTCACGACTCCTTTACTGTTTCCTTCATCTTGCTATTGACTATCCTCATGGATTTCTAACATCGTACACATCACTAAAAAGCGACGGGGGACTTCGGATATGCCTGATTTCGGGATCTTAACCTCGCTTGCCCTAAGGATGACTTCCCCTTACCTAGCATTGACCAACTTGTTGATCTAGCTGCAGGTCATGAGATGCTCTCTCTCATGGATGGCTTTTCGAGGATCTGACCAAATTTTGGTTGCCCTGCCGATCAACACAAAACTACCTTCATAACTCCTTGGGAACCTTACATTATCGTGTCATGCCATTTGGCCTTAAGAATCTTTGGTGCTTTACCTATCGTGGGCTATGACCTACATTTTCATGACATTATGCACACTATCCTTGAAGACTATGTCGACGATCTTCTCGGCAAGTCTAAACATCGTAGTGAACATCTCGATGTTTTAACCATTATTTTTGATGCTTTATTACATATTACATCGCCTTGACCGAAGAAATGTGTCTTTGGTGTTCTTTGGGAAAACTTCTTGGCTTTATCGTCTCTTTGCGTGGCATTGAGGTCGATCCATCTAAAGTCAAAGCTATCCTAGAAATGCCCCCACCCAAAAATCTCAAACAATTGCGTAGTTTACAAGGTAAGCTCGATCTATCCGACGTTTCATCTCCCACTCTCGGATCGGTGTCGACCTTTCCATCACCTCCTTAAAAGGATATTGCATTCCAATGGAGCGAAGAATGTCACCAAGCCTTGAAGCTCTCAAATCCTATCTCTTGCAGCCACCCGTGCTTATCCCACCCCAAGACGACCGCCCTTTCTACCTTTACCTTTCCGCCACCGACCACGCTGTAGGAGCCATGCTTGCACATCGTGACTCTGAGAATCACGAACAAGCCGTTTATTATATAAGTCGTACTTTGGTGGACTATGAGACTAGGTACACACATGTAGAAAAATTGTGCCTTGCCCTATCATTCGTGGCCACCAAACTCCGACACTACCTTCTAAATCACAAGACTTTCGTCATCACCAATACAGACCCCATCCATTACATGTATGCCAAACCTCATCTGAACCAACGCATTGCTAGATGGCTCATGCTTCTCGCCGACCTCGACCTTGAGTTTGTCCACCAGAAATCAATCAAAGGACAAACCATCGCAGACCAACTTGCAGAAGCTCCTTTACCTGGGGAACAATTTACCAATTTCACATTTCCCGACGAACTCATCGCTACTCTTTCCCTCACGGAGGAGTCGTACCCAATGACCCTCTTCTTCGATGGATCTAAATGCCAGCGCGGCGGAGGAGCCGGCGTTGTTCTCATTCCTCTCAACGCTGAACCTATGCCTCTTTCATTCCGACTTGATTTCCCTTGCACTAATAATACAGCGGAATACGAGGCCCTTGTTCTGGGTCTCCAAGTTGCGTTACACTTAGGTATCAAATCTATCAACATTTTTGGCGACTCTCAATTGGTAGTCAATCAAGTTATGGGCGTCTACCAATGCAAAAATGAGGAACTTCAAAAATACAAACACTACGTGGATTCACTTCTAGCCTTATTTACCCACTATTCTATACTGAGCCATTCCCGCTCCTTTAACAAATTTGCGGATACTATGGCTTGCTTAGCCTCGCAAATTCCCTTGCGCCATGTTGACTCTGAATTATTAAGTCGTGGTGGTCCAACAACTTTTTGCCCCATCTATTCAACCCCGGTAGTTTGTATGATAAATCGTGTCTACTAATTCACGGGATACAGTACCACCAATTTCACGACTACCTTACAATCTCTGTCCTCCCACTTTGACCTTACTAGTAGCAGCAAGCGTGCTTTTCTTAAAAGTGTTTCACGTTATGTTGTCATGGGGGGACTCCTCTATAAACGTGGCTTTGATGGCATCCTCCTTCGCTGTCTAACTGGCGCGGAGGCCACTCATACCATCCAACAGGTCCATGACGGTATTTGTGGTGGACATTTTAGCGGCCTTGCCGTGGCCAAATGAATCCTTCGCCTTGGTTATTATTGGCCTACTCTCGATAACATTGCTTCTACGAATATGTTAAGCGTTGTGTTATGTGTCAGCAACATGCCAACCTTCAACATACTCCTAGCCACCCGCTCCAGATCGCTCGAGATCTTTGGCCCTTCTCACAATGGGGTTTAGACCTTATTGGTGAGATTCATCCAACCTCTTCACAACGTCACCGTTGGATAATCACAGCGACCGAATATTACACAAAATGGGTGGAGGCTATTCCACTCATTTCAATCAAAAAAGAAAAAATTGTCGAGTTCATTAACCACCACATTATCTGTCGTTTTGGTGTTCCTCATCGCTTTGATAACGAGATAATGGAAAATCTTTCAAAAACAAGTTGTTGCAGAGACCTTTGTGACAACTTTGGTATCAAACTTAGTTTCTCATCACCTTACTATCCACAAGCCAATGGGCAAGCCGAGTCCTCTAATAAAACACTAACCAAAATCCTCTCATGAAAGTTGTCATGAATCCGGAAGAAATTGGCACGATCACATTCCCTTTGCCCTTTGGGCTTATATCGTACTAGCATTCGTACCTCTACTAATGCCACACCTTTTCTTTGGTATACGGTGCAGAGGCTGTTTTGCCTCTCGAAATACAAATACCCTCCCTTAGAATATCTCTTGGGATATTCTCACCAATGATGATTTCCGCCAGGCGGTTAGCCCAATTGGAGCTTCTTGTGACGACGCCGTCTTACGGCTCTTGATCACCTTCAAATCTATCAAAAATGCATTAAACGTGCTTATGATAAGCGACTTCATGAGCGTACCTTTAAGGTTGGTGATCTTGTTCTCAAAGAGAATCAACATGTAACCAAACTAGAAAAGAGCAAACGTGGAAAATTTGCTCCCAATTGGATTGGGCCTTATATAATCACTCATACCTATGGATCTGGTACTTATCGTTTAGCTTAAGCAATGGTAAACTGAGAGCTGAACCCCTTAATGCCTTGCATCTTCGACCATTCTACTGTTGAAATTAGTGTTATATCACTTCTTATCTACCTTCCGCTCGTCCCTTGAGCTCACTTACCACTACATACACTCTGTTTCCTACACTTCATAATAACAATCAAGCTCACATAGTTTGATCCTCACCTCCCCTTGATGATGCCTTCCCCTTTTTAGTCTAGTCCATGACTTCAAAGTATTAAAATAAGCCGTATTCTTATGGGATTTTCTTGAGTCAAACTTCCTACTAAACTAGATGCTTCACGCCAAATGAACATCTAGTCATCTAAATTAAATATAGACTGCTCCCTCGAAGGACAGCTATATGCTGAACTATTGCTGCTATTATATATAGATTGCTCCCCCGAAGGACAGCTATGCATTACAATCATATCTGCTACTATAAATAGACTGCTCCCTCGAAGGACAGCTATACACAGTCAGCCTTTATCAGAAGCTTCTCGCATTGATCAGCTTCGTGAAGACCTCAAGAATAATACAATCAATATCCCTTGTAGACTTCCCGCATCGATCGATCTACATTGATAAAAAAAAGCCTCATTCAAAAGGACTTTTGAGTCATGGACTTGTCTATTTAGGGTAGGTTCTCTTTCGTCAGAACACTCACTTTGTAATAAGTTCTCCGTACCTCAGCTATATCATCCACCTCACCTCACCATTTGTTTTGAAAACTCAGGGACGTGACGTATATCCGATATATTGTGATTATCTGACTCTTTTCACCTATCGACTTCTACTTTATCACAGTACCTAGGGATTCAAGCTCATCCTATGTTAATATGTGGTTTGTTTAGCTCTTCTCAACTACGGGACACTTTTGCCTCTTTTGCTCGACTCTAGGATTGTGTGTTGACCTTAATCAGGATACGGTTCCCTACTATTTGGGTAAGCTAACTTTCGCTTTACCTATACCTACATCAACATCGCCCATACCTTACCAACACCAACAACATTACCCTATCAACATCAAATTCTTATCAACCAACAAATTGCCTAACCATACCCAAATTGCCTGAATTCACCTCTCCCTGGTCCTAAGGGAGAACTACATCGGTCTGAGGCCCCTCCTTGCTTTGTGCAATGGGCTATGTAGGCAGCACTTCGGAGACATGGGGTCTCCCAAGGTTAGCTCGACCATCCCCTACCATAACCTATCCTGTGTGGTGAATATAAATATTTTTGTGTATTTCTATTTAATCACAGTCCTCTTTATCCTTTTTCAAAACACCGAAAATCAAAACACAAACAATCTTATTATTATCGTAACTCAAATCAACATACATATTCAGTTTTATTTAGATGTTAAACAAATACATCTTCTCTATCATCGACACGCAGGTCGGCATCCTTATTTATTCTTATACCTTGCTAACATTTACTCAGACCCTCACGCCTCATCCCGAACTAGGTGATGATCGTGATCGTCGACCCCTCTCGCCGGGCCTCTCTGTCCTCAAGGGTACCACGGCTATTGGTACCGCCCACTGATCTGCCAATCTCTCCTGTAACATATGAATACGCCCTCTCGCATGGAGGACTCCAGCCTCTAGTCTCCCCCCTTTGTGACTCATGACCACTAACAATCCTCTTGTCTCATTCACCTGCGTTTGGAGCTGCTGAACCAAACGCTGCAGACGATCCCTCTCTGCTGTAATCACCGCTATGTCGGGCGCTCACGTACACCTCGCAGTTCTGCTACCCACCATAATCTATAGGCCTCTGTCGTTCCCGCATCCATTACCTGCGATCATTCTGCTTTCCTCTTGAGGCCCTTACGGAGGTGTTGGCCGGGAGGTGAGAATCTTTGCCTCGGCGTCGATCCTCATATATGGTCTATAAGCCAGGGGTATATCCTGCACAAATCCAAATTGTCGCCGCACGCGATCTATAGGAATCCTCTCATACTCACCCGGCCTGTGCCCTGCGATCCACCTCAATCGCTCTACACCCCTCAACTCCTCGGCTATGTTCTCTGTTACCATATAGTTCCGTATGGCCTCAGCGAGATATCCATGACCGTCACTCTCTCCCATACACTGCTGTAATACTCAATATCACCCGTCACGGCACGGATCGGCCTCTTGTTACTGTCTGGACCCATCGTCGAATCCCGACCTCTGCGCTCCGGTTTCTCCCATTTGGATGGATTCGGCCTATTGGTCGCACACAAACAATGTGCTCATAGGCCCAGCGATGTAATAAGTATGAACTATCCGGTGTCGTCTGTGATTTCACCTCTGAAGCCCATAAACCCTGTATAGCTCAGCCAAATATGCGGTGCCCATGCAAAAAAGTCACGTTCCTTTCTATCATCTCCCAAATAACACACATCAATGCCTTTGGAAATCTTCCCCCTTAGCCCTCGGTAGCATAATACCCTACCGCTATCATTAAATATCACTGCTAACCTTGTCTCCTCGGGGTGTCTTTGCATACATTACCCCATATGTAAAAGATAAACCTCATTGTGTCAAATCTCGTGCGTATATGGACCAAATCTGCTTTGTTATCGCTCCCAGTGCCGCGCTAGGTAGTGCACGATATCTTGGTTCTCTGTAATAGGGAGTCTCAAATCGAAACACATCTTCGATATTCTTGTCATCTCCCTGTTGGCGGATATAAAAGGTATTTGTCTCGGGATTCCATCTCTCGATCAATGCTGCAACATAGCATGATTACGTGCGATTCGTGAATAATAAGCGGATTCCACTTAACCCCAAACGATTTATCAATGTCCATTCATTGGTGTTACATCCGCTCGGATTAAGTGACAATGACGGCTTTGGCACACTATCATTCATCCTCGATCCACCTCTGCTGCATACACCAAAACAACAAACAACCATTCATCCGTCGAGGTTTTTTCAAACATTACGGAAATTCCTCCGATGCTTAGGTATCGGTTATACATAACCGATATCGGTTGAGTAACGATACTTGGTTCTCCTAACCTATTACAGGTCACTTTATCGATTACATACATCTTGCCTAAAACAACCACCTACGACAATAAATTGATCGTTTCTTCCTTTCTATATACACAGACATACCAACAACCCCGAATTACCTACCCCATAACACTCACCTCATCTATACCCCCGGCTATCATGTTGTCTTTCTCATATCTACTTCCTTATTCTTTTCCAGCTTATTCCCAAAAACATGCAGTAGTTAAATCACAAACAAAATGATACCTCTTGGGTTGCAGCAGCTTGAGGTGGCCCTTGTCTTCCCTCCTGTCCTTGCCTGCTGGATGCTTCTCCTCGTTCTGCCATGATCACCACCCTTTTCAACTTTGTCTTTCTGCCTTCTGAATCTCGGATCACATTCACTTTCCTTGTCTCTTTTCTCCTTCTCACCCAAATCTCTCATGCAAATACCTGTCTCAGTCGTCAAAAAGCGTCGCGTTCGCGTATTTAACCTCTTGCATGGCTCTAAAATTAAAACTCAAGTTGCCACCCTAGCTTTTCTATTTTTAGAAAAGCTCATACCTAAATAACCGGTATCGGTCCTATAACCGATATCGGTCATATAACTACCGACATCGGTTACCTAACCGATACCGGTTACACACTACCTTTTTGAAACAGGGTTCTTTTCTTCATTCTTTCATAAATTTTTGTCGCGCCCGCCTCTTTTCCTGCATAACCACACCATTTACCACATTTGTTCATCCACCACACATCATATCATTACAATTTCATTAAACATCATTTATTTTATACAAATACACAACCATCAACTACGAATTTCAAGAAACTATCAATCTCTACATCATTTGGATCCAACTCATCAGTTACATATATCACAATGTCACAAAACCAACAATTCATCACATCACATGTCATTCATATATACGTACAAAAAAACAAAAACAAAACCATCAACATCATCCATCTATCAACATGCCCACTAAACTTATCATACATTATATATTACCAAACCATTAACAAAATATTTAAACACATTTTTGAACACTACATATGGATCAAAACATCATCTATATATATATATACCAGTTTTCAAAAATACAATGTGCCCTACATCGGGGCCTCTGTGATCTCATAATATACCAAAGCCGGCACGCAGGCCGCAATACCTACCAAAAATCTCGACTCGGCTCGCAGGCCGGTCTCTCATATCAAAAATATACTCGGCTCGCAGGCCGGTATCAAATGTACAACCCGTACTCGGCTCGCAGGCCGGTATATAATAAATAAATGAATCAATACAATGAATAAGTGTCGGCACACGAGGCCTCTATCAATCTGACCGGTTCGCGAGACCGGTGCCGTGTCCTATACTGAAAACCATGTCGGGGATCTATCAGCTCTCCCCACCACCCTCGGCACCTCTCCCCGCTGGTCCCTGTGGTGCCTCTCGCCTCCTGCCCGTCACGGACACGCCAGCTGTGGCTGCCCCTCCCTGAGATCTCTGGCTGTGCGAGGTCTCGCCTTCTATGCTTGTGCATCGCACGATACTCGACTCGGCTATCATCAGAATATCCACGATAATATCGGGCCTCTGCTCTAACCTCCATATAGCGATCTCGCGCCACTGAAGGAGCTGGGGCTGGTCCCCTGGCACCTAACACCAATACCCCACGAGCTGTACTGCTGTGGCGCGGTGGTCTTTGCTTTGTCTTTTTTGCACACACACTGTGTGGTGTGGTCTTTGGTGGTGGTCTTTGTACTGTCTTTGCTACTGCACTGTGTGGTGTGGTGTGGTGGTGGTGGTCTGTGCTGTGCTGCACTGCACTGTGGGCTGTGGTCTTTGGTGGTGGTCTTCACATGTGCTGTGCTGAGCTGGGCTAAATTTATTGCCTGTAAGGCCCCTATACGTGCTGCTTGCTGCATTAAGCTTGCCCACCTGCCCTGTAAGAGCTGCTTTGACCCACAGGCTGATCCCTCTCTCCTATAACTGCAGCCAAGTCTGGCTGCGCAGGCGGTACTATCCTCGCTGCTCTCTGCCCAGCCCACCACACCCTGTATGCTCCCGTGCACCCGGCATCATCCACACCCTCACTGCTTTGGTCTCTCCAGCTACCCGGTCTGGATCAGGCTGTGGCGGCTGGCGGTGGGGCCTCTACATCATCATCCCTCTGTCTTGAGGGGGAAGGGAGGTGGCTCGTCTGTCGTAACCCCATCTGCTGCGTACCCTCTCAGGGGTATCGCTCGTACTCTCTCCGGCCTCAGTCCTGCTTTATCCGAGAATGTATCTTTGGATCGGGCGCAGGTTGTCTGTGGGCTCCTCTGCCCGGTGGTGACCTCTGTGGGTCTCCATACAATGTCTCTTCTTTGTAAGGCCCTCTGTGAGTGTACATAATAGGCCACATCCCGACTGCAACAAGCTGCTCGTGGTGGCCCACGACCCCCACCACCTCGAAAGCCATATCGGTATACGACACATGTGGCCACAGGCTGCTTTTGGGGTAGCCCTCTTGGCACGATGCATACGATGTGCTCGTATGCCCAGCGATCTGACAAAAAAATGTAGAACAAATACCAAATCACCTCCTCGTGATAGCCCCATAACTCCTGTATAATTGCACCGGATACTGCTTGGTGCCCATGCAAAACAGTGTGCTCCTCCACCATCTCCAGCACACCCCCATCGATGCTCGTGGGAGCGGCCTCCCTCGAATCCGGAGGCGAAGCGGGTGATCCTATCATCATCAACACGGCGAGCCGTGTCTCATGTCTGTGTGCGCGGTACATGTCACCATATCCAATGCTCGCGCTATGATACGTAAGAAGCGCGGCTGCATCCCCAAAAACCTGCAGTATGCTGTCCATGGCAGTCTCTGAATCTACCTGGAAGACTGCCTCTCCCTCGATCGGTAGCCGCAGGATGCGATACACATCCTCTAATGTGACGGTCATCTCCCCGGTCGGAAGATGGAACACATTGGCCGCCGGATCCCATCTCTCGATGAGGGCGACCATCAGGCTGTGATCCCTCTCTATCGCTCTGTACCTCTGGACCCCGCCGAGTCCCACCTCGCGCATGATGGCCCAATGCGCCGCAGATACGTGTGGCCTCATCCGACTCAATAGTGGAGGCATCCTATCACGCATCGTCAACTGCTGACGTGCCTGCAAAACCAACCCACATTCTTAGACCTACTCTTTATTATAACATCTACTTTACCATCTAAACCCCCTTTTGTATCCCCAGACCACCCCACACTTACCTTTCCCCCCACCTAACCCACCCCACTCCACTCCACCCACCCCCAAAACCCACACCTAACCCACAATCCACCCAACCCCCACACCCTAATACCCACCCCAACCCAGCCATCCTAAACCCAACCCAAAACCCAAACCCTACCCAACCCACCCCCAACAAACCCCCCCAACCCACCTTCAAACCTAAACCCTAAACCCCACCTAACCCCCACCCCCAAACCCAAACCCACCCACTCCCCCACCCCAACCTACCCACCCAACCCACCTTGAAACCCAAACCATAAACCCCCTACCCCATCCCACCCAACCCCTCCAGCCCACCCTCGAACCCATCCCCCCCACCTGTCTGGCGTCATGTGCGGCGCGGTCACCCCCCCATTCACCTCCCTTTCCTGTAATTTGCGGCCGTGCTGTCGCTCTGGTGACCGACATCGGTCCTTTCTTTTTTCCCGGGCCGAACCCCGCGGCCCCAAAACCCATTTTTTCCTATTTCTACCCATGTACCCACCCAAACACCCTCCAATTTTACCCACCTACCCACCTTACCCTATCCTTACCTATCTACCCTCTCCGTTTTTCAAATTACCTCCATTTACTCATTATTTCCTACAAAATACAAATTCCTACCCAAACCCCCCATTTAGCCTAATAACCATTTCAATGCATAAAATCACGAGTTTAGAACCTACCGGTACGACGACACGTCGTCGTGGTGGGATGGGTGGTGGCGGTCCAGCTGGTCCAGCCCCTCCAGCTCCTCCTGCCTGTGCCATGGCTCCAATCCTGATCTATTGGGTCCCTGGCCAATCACCTGCTGCCTCCTCCTCAATCGGGCCCACTCGCTCTCTCCGCTTGATCTGATAGCTCCACCTCACTCAATCCGACCTCTAATCCCAAGTCTCCACGTCGAGACAAGTCGATTTGGATTGCAAATAACAAAAGTGACAATGACAGGCCGTATTTTTTTTTTTTATAGGTTTTTCGACCTTAACCGATGTCGGTTTCATTTTGCCCTAAGAAACCGGTATCGGTCCCTTAACCGATATCGGTCATGCAGAATCGACATCGGTTCGATACCCAACTTTCACCCCATTCTTTGCCCTTATTTACTCCTTGCCTCTTTTTCACCAATATCGCCTCTATCCACCTTTCTTTGCATGACATTTGTTCACTTGTCGGCTGGCTGACCTACGGCCTCGACCTACCATTCGGCCCGACCTAAGGCCTCGACCTACCTGTTTTGGCCCGACCTCGGCCTGACCTACGGCCTCGTACCATTTGGCCCGACCAAGGCCTCGACCTACCCATTGGCCCGACCCAAGGCCTCGGCCTACCATTCGGCCCGGCCCAAGGCCTCGGCCTACCCATTTGGCCCGACCAGGCCTCGACCTACCCATTGGCCCGACCCAGAGGCCTCGACCTACCATTCGGCCCGACCCAAGGCCTCGGCCCTACCATTGGCCCGGCCCGACCTACCTGTTGGCCCGAGGCCAGGCCTCGGCCTACCTGTTGGCCCGACCCAAGGCCTCGGCCTGCCTACCATTCGGCCCGACCAAGGCCTCGACCTACCCATTTGGCCCGACCCAGGGCCTCGCCCTCCTTTGGCCCGACCCAAGGCCTCAACCTACCCACTTGGCCCGACCAGGGCCACCCCCCAACCACTTGGCTGACCCACCCAGGCCGTACCACTTATCACTTCCATACCTACCCAAAATCAACACCGTTTTATTTTATCCATCCATCATGTACCTTTTGTTCAATCGAGCTCACTGTTCGTGTTTTAGCATGATTAGGGTCCTTGACTTGATCGTCGACCAACTTTGCCTAGGACCTGGGCCGTGACGTTTATCTCAACCAAACCAACCATTTTGATGCTGCCGAACATGCCTAAACGTTCTGTACCTTACATTATATACCACAGAGCTACTTCCTATGCCTTGGATACCGGGATTATATCACCCTTGTTTGGATAAACTATCGACCTTTGCCTATACATTCTTTGGTTTGCTCGTCAAATCATGTACCCTAGTCGTCTTATTGCATTTCACATGCGTCTGCTTCCTTGGACCTACCCCACCACCTTACCATCCTCTCTGACATATACCCTTTATCGACCCTATCCACGATTTCCCGTTCACTCAATCATGTGATAGATTTGAGGGGATTACCTATATCCTTAACATGAGAAACCACTTCATATTATTGTCATGCGCGACTTTACGAACAAGCTACGTGACAATAAGGGGCTAATGTAGACACCAAATTCGTGTCTTACGACCCCTTGTGACCCGCGTCCCATTTCGCACCTAACCTCATTACCTAAACTTTACACATTATTTATTAATTACCTTGTAATTGATAAATCCACATCACCTTACCCACCACCTCACTTTGCCACCTCATCATGACCTAGCCCTAACCTAAACTAACCTAATTAAGACCCATGACTTGGCTTGAGACTCACATCCATAACTAATGCCTCCTTACTGCACAAAAGCCGACCTTCTAGCCACTTGACCAAGCCCATGGCCCGATCTCTCGGGAGAAAAGCGGGGAAGGTGGGCTATTTTACTAAAAATAGCCTACTTTTTCCTTCTGATGCGGTTCTACTCGACCGCCGTCGGTTACGCAACCGCCATCGGTTCCTGTAAATGGGCTCCCAAACCAAAACAACGGATCGAATTTCATTTTGGAGATCGGTCGAAAGATTTACGGATCAGCGAGAGAGCATTGCGGCGAGAACAGAGTCCGAGATCTTCACTTGACGGAGCGAGAGGCGAGTAAAGAAACCGAAGTGTTTCTGACCAAGGAGATCAACTTGCATCTCGGTCCAAAACCAGATAAGTCACATCTTGCATGTCCTTTGTTATAACATTTCTTATGCTTTCTTGAATCTCGGTGCTCCTAAATCCGTTTAATCCACTACCCAACGTGCCATTGCATCTAAGCTTGTCATTCTTTTGCTTCTAATCATCCCATTTCCTAATACCATCCAAAAACCAGCCATTACAAACACCATAGCTACGAGAAGATCCTAGAACCCACGGTATCGGTTATCGATGCCATCGGTTATCGGTCGGCATCGGTTATCGATAACCGCATCGGTTCCTCGATCAAAACCAGAAAACCACCTTTCCCCTACCCGGTTTAACAAAATAATTTAATTGATATTTTGCGGTCTTTTGTGTTAATTCATATTAGCGAGGCCGACCACCTTCGAAGGGAAGTTTTATAAGTTTTATATTTCTGTGGTCTTGTGTTCTTATTTGCAGGCCCAAGACAAAAAGGAGTTTCCTCATTTATTAAAAGGAGTTCTCCCGCAGTGAATTTCCTACATGTTTTGTGCTTAAACCCTAATTAACCCATGTATTTGCAAGAATGCCATTGTGTTGTGAGTGTTCTTGTGCAGGTAAACACTGAAGGCATAGTCCGTAGCTTTAGTAGAGTTCTATTCCCACGGAGGAACTTGAAGCAAGCAAGCGGTGCCGCACGGTTACAGCTCCGTCGAGCTGGCCCCGTGACACTTGGCTTGCCTAGCTTTGTTTGTGGTTTTGGAGCGTGCTCTCATACCACATATTTTTTTTTGTTGAAAGCCATCTTGTATCTTATTACATTAATATAATATAAAATCCCTTTACAACAAAACAAAAAATAAACCATCGAAAGATGGCGAACCAAGGAAACACTTACGACATAATAATTGAATAAAACCATCGAATAAGTCCAAACTATTTGGAAAACATCTCCACTGTTCCATATCTTAGATTTTTAAGCCATTAAACAATAACCACCGCGACCAAGCACTTCTTTTAACCTCTTGACTCTCTTCGTTCGAAGAGATGTTAGTCCAAAATCTTGTTTTAAATCGGAGGTCGCAGGTTCAAATCAATCTCTACGACTTCCACAAACTGTTGTAAAATCCGTTTAAAAAAGGTTGGCTCCTACCGTCCGGTCTCATATTTCTGTATCTTGGAACTACGATTTTTCTCCGCGACAATGAGCAGCACCTCAACCCCTCGGAAGGTAGGACAATTTTTCTATTAAAAATTGTTTAAGCATTTTTAAAAGCAAAGCGTTTTGGCATTTGCGTAAATATGATCCGTGGAACTTACTTTTTGGGTTCAGGGCCTGTCCAGGATAGCCGTAAACAGGCTACAAAAGGAACTTGTTGAATGGCAGTCTAGCCCCCGGCTGGATTCAAGCACAAAGCAACGGACAATTTGCAGAGGTTTGTGTTGTTTTTTTTTTTGAGTTTTCTTAACTTTTGTATTGCTTGTGATGGTATAATTTGCAATTCTCTACGACACTTTGACCTAGTGGGCTGCTATTTGGTTGAAGAGAACATACTGAATTTCATTGTATTTGGTAGATGGATCATTGAAGTTACAGGTGCACCTGGGACCCTCTATGACAACGAAACCTATCAACTTCAAGTGGATTTTCCTGAGCATTACCCCATGGAAGCCCCACAGGTTAGTTGAGTTTTTGTTTTGTAGCTTACTTAATTTGGGGATGGTTGGAAGTGTAAGTACTTAGGAATTAGGGCTTTATTTGGTGCAGGTTATTTTCCTCCAGCCAACTCCTATGCATGCCCACATTTACAGCAACGGTCACATTTGCTTAGGTATGTTATTGTGCGGTTTTAGTTATGTTATTTAACATCTTTAAGAGCAAAGCAATTGTAACTGGGTTTTTATATGCCAAGCATCAGCAATTGCTTCACAATAGGAAATTAATATTAATACTACTTTTGGGTACACGTTGAAGTTCTTTAACCCACTACTCCAAATGTTTGTTGATGTTGAATTTTGTTTATTGTTGTGTCATAAAGCAGCAGATGTTACTCTGGTGTTGTCTAATTGAGATATTGATTGTTAAGACTCCATCTCATCGTCACCTGAAGATATGGGTACAGGACCATAATCTTAAAATAGCACATGGGAGAATATGCCCAAGGGTACGGCTATATTACATTTAAATAGCCGTGCAAGAAGATGTGGGTATGGGTGTGGGCGCTGTCCTTGAACCTGATTTTCATCTGTAGAACACCAAGTTAAGCTAAGAATTGATCATTGTTATGCGGGGACACGTCCCCCAAAACACAGACATCCCACATTTCCTGTGTATGGGTTTTTAGGGGGCGTCTCCAGGATGTTCCTGATTATCAGGGAACGTCTCCGGGATGTCCTTTTTTGTTTCTTGTTTTGGGGGATGTTGGGGATGTTAGGATGTACCTGGGACCCAAATTCTGTGTCAAAACAATTTGTGAGTTAAATACACAAGCAAAGTTCTTAAAATCTGCACATAAACAATTGATTTCAGTCATAGACCAATTAAGAATATGTTTTGATTATTCGGCTTTTGGTATAAGTTGACTGCCTTAAATAAGTGATTGGGTCTCTTAACCAACCCCTCCTTGAGAACCATGGCCTGGTGCAAGGTAAGATTTATCCTAGACCACTATTGGCCTGCATTAAATGACAATTGAAATCTGGGCAGAAGGAGTCAATCATTAGGGTATGAATGGACCCAGGCAGTCATAGACCAATTAAGAATAGGTTTTTATTATTCGGCATTTGGTATAAGTTGACTGCCTTAAATAAGTGATTGGGTCTCTTAACCAAGCCCTCCTTGAGAACCATGGCCTGGTGCAAGGTAAGATTTATCCTAGACCACTATTGGCCTGCATTAAATGACAATTGAAATCTGGGCAGAAGGATGACTCAATCATTAGGGTATGAATGGACTTAGGCAACTCTGCCCTGCTGTGTAGGCTCAATAACTTCAATATGTTTATATACTTGTCAGTATTATGGTAACACTTGGAATACTCTTAAGCTTTGTTGGAGAACTTGACTATAACCTCCATGAGAGTGTAATCTATGGAGTCCTCTCTCTATATGAGAGGTATGGTTAGCTGTATGAGATTTGTTCACTTGTAACTTCACTGCAAACCATGGGCTTCAGTTCTTTACTCCTGAACCATACTTTGCTTGATAATAGACTCTCAGGACTGTAAGGGCTGTATTGACATCTGTTTTATTAATAACTAATCTGATTAGAGATCAACTTTCTGTTGTTATATGAATACAGAATAAGAGTTAAGAGTGATATTTGAATACATAAGTTTTCAAGCACAAATGCTTATGGTGGATTGTCACAGACTGCTATCCATAAATTTTTAAAAATATATTTGTATATATCTAATATTTATAATTAAATATATTATTTTAATAGCTGCCCCCTGCTGTCCCCAAAATTTGGATTTTTTTTGCCCTCCCAGAAATTCCATTCTGCCATCCCACGGTCTTAGGTAACAGCAAAGACACAGAACTTGCACTAAGAGCTCAGCTCAGCTCAGCTCTCTCCCGTACTCATTAATTACAGAAGCAATCCACAAGGCTTCAGTTACAGATCTGACTCATTTTGGAGAAAATTCTTGGTTAAAGATCCAAAGGCTGATAAAAAGCTGTTAAAAGAGTAAAGACACAAAGATGCCTAATTACAATATGTTTTAGGTTCTTTGCAACGTCTATCTTGAGCCTAATTTAATTAGTATAATATTTCTTGGTCGTTACATTTCATTTTCATTGGATTATCATTTCATTTTACTATATTCTTTTATAATCCACATATAGCCCAATGAGTTTAATCAAAAATGTATCATAAGGGTACTTGCTTATTTGTAATTACCCAAACAAAAGTTCATGTCCCTTTTTCCATTTGATGAAATTTTATCTTAATTTCTTCCAAAGTTAGTCTTTGAAGTTTATTTAGGCTTAATTTTTAAAGTGGCATGGAAACAAATGCTAGAGTCAAATTACTTGGTTGGATTATTTGGATGAGTGGAATATTTTCTCTTTGATAAACGTGTACACTTACACCTGCTATCTTTTTGAAAGCACGGTGTAGTGTTTGGCTTCAAACCATGTCTAAGGGGTATCTGTTCTATTAAAATTCGCGTGGTACTCAAACTCTCCCTCGTTTGAGGGTTCCACACTATCACTATCATATTAAGATGGGGAGCATACCCAGGAGGGATTCAACCTAGGTCATCATCACTGCAATAGCTACACTTTACCACTAAACCATGGTCTGCTGGGCTTAACCGTGCAATTTTGATGGGTTCCAGTAACTCTGGGACTGCCTTTGGTACTTTTATCTTTTTGTTTAGCTGTACAAGAGATAATTTATATAAGATAAATTTCTTGCAAGTACAATAGAGAGGTGGTATACTGCACATCCTCATACATACTGTGCAGAGCTACATGTCTTCTGGGGCAGACATCTTTAAAAGACTTCTAATTGCATTTTTAGATGTTATCACACGAGTAAGGGAAAACAAACTGGCGCTTCTGCTAACACCAGAACTATCACTTCCCTCTTCATTTCAGCCAATTCTCTTAGTGGCTTTAAACATGCATTTGATAGTTCTTTACATACTAGACCTAGTCAAAGGAGGCTTCTAAACAGAGGTTACATTAAGCATAATGTTTCAAACACAGGTGACTACAGTGCATCATATGCACCCAAATAGAAACACTTTCGCATTATAGATTTCTTTCAGAACTGATTTGATTATGAATTTGGCAGTGGTTGTTCAGACTCTTATGGCACATATTTTTTGTAAAGGCATTATCGGCGCTCTCCCTTGGCTTATTATAGTAGACTTTACCTTCAGTCCCATTAACGTTTGTGGTTCATCAATTTAATTTGAATTTCAATTTTCATGTGAACAAAAAGAGAAAAGAGAAATATAGTTTAAATACAATAAGTTTTTTTTTCACACTAAAATAGGACTGAAATTGAAATTATCTGTTCTTGTCACATTAAGATTGTCTTTTCTGGTAACCTTAAAATCCTCCTTGATTTTGATCGGGGCATCAGTCTGGCTCTCACGTTAAGAACCAGCACCTTCGTCGTTGACTGACTGAATGTGCTGGTGATTTACCTCATACAAATACAAATGTGGTAAATAGCTGTCACATTCAGTCTGTCAACGATGAATGTGCCAACCCAATAAGCTCTTCCTTTGGTTTGTGGCATATTTTTGTAGATCAAGTCTTGCAGACTTGACGATGATGATTTATTTTACTGATAAACTTAAAAACGATGTCGCCTAGTTGTTTCATGAGATTAACTTTTTAATACAAACCACATGGAATGGAAACACATAGGTGCCGGGGAAAGGTGAAATAATTCATCTTCTGACTGGAAGGGTGCTTCTACCTGTTGATCCATTCATGGCTAAGGCGTGGTTTAATAAAAATGGGCAGTTCATTTTCTAAACTTAAAGATAGATGATATTCATCTTTCTGGTAGCTTATTGTGCTATGCAGTAGTTTGAGGCCAAGACTTATCTGGACTGTAATGCAAAAGTGTTATCAAATTTTTTTCATGGAGGGATTAGCTGTCCTTTTTAAAACTATGACAACCTGCATTTTTCCCGTGCGAGCAGTGTATTATCAACAACAATAAACTGTTCTTATCTTTATTGTGAAAACCTTTTTCTTGGGCACATGCCTGCAACTTACTATGTTTTCCTCGTTCTCATTTTTAACTTCTAGGAGTGTGGGCTTGTCAATCTCTCTAGAATTCGTAATCATCTGGGTTTATTGATCCCGAGCTACTAATTTAGGATCCTTTCCCATGCAAGCTAGTACAAATCATTCTATTAATCTCAAATCTAGTACCACTAGATCCTTTATGCTAAGTAGAGAAGATATTAAACACCATAGGGTAAAGTAGATATGAATAATAATAATTTCAATTGCCAGAATTCTATAATCTTCTGGCTTATCCATTTGGTTCTTATTAGGCGTCTTTGTTTTGTTCAAGTAGACAAAAGATTTAGGAGTTCTGGCTGTGAATGCCATCTGTAACAATTCAAGTTTGGAAGTCTTTTCCTATGCACAAAAAAGAGATGTAATCAAATGTCCTACATACTGTGCTATAGCAGTCACTATATACTAATCCTATCTAATTATTATTGTTGCCAAAATAATCACCCTGCTTATTTTTTTAGGCAACTAAGTGCAAAGAGCGAAGACTTGAAGGCTTTGATTAGAGTTATTTGTTCATTTTTGCACCCTGATATCTCAAAACTTGTCACAATTACTTGCACAGACCAGATCCAGGTTTCCACAGTTTAAAATGGGCAAAAAATTGATCAAATTCACTTGTTGTGGACTCAAAATCTAGACTGTTTTGGTACGGATAAGGGTACGGGTATGGTACACTGAAACGGCAAATTTTAAAAACCTCAGGTACGGTACGTTGTGGGTATGTTCGTACAATATATTTTTAAAACATAAAAATGTAAATATATATAAAAAAAATAAAAGAAAATAGCAAGCTTATAGTCTCAATAACCTATAAAATATTGGAAGCCAACAACAAGCTTATTATGAATTGGAAGCCATCTAAAGCAAGATTTCTTTGACTGAATACAATTAGACCACAGGCACAAAACATTAAATCTATGAGTCCATCTACTAATGGGCTCACAAACATTCCACTTATTGTTAAGGCCCAGGGAAAGGTTTGGGGAGAAGGCAATCTTTTCATAGAGTTGTTTGGAGGTAGCCTCTTGGAGAAGGGGCCCTTTGAGCCACCTCATAGTATCCCAAAAGTCATTCTCATCCTCCATAATTAGTCCAGTAGAGGGAGCTGTGAAAGCATTTCTGAGCATTGTATACATTTTGAACTGAGATTGAGGAAGCTTATAGAAAGCTTGAAGGTCTGTCCATTCCATCCACTTCCCAAATCTGTACAAGTCATGAGATATTCTAATTCCTTTCTCAAACCAAAGGAGGGCAGAGCAGCCCCTTGTCAAGGCAAGGATCTTTTCATTATATTTGATATTTCAGATTTGACAAAATTGATTTGTAGGCTTGGCACCTAGTTTCAAAGAAGAGAAGATAGGCTGCCCAACCACCAAGTGCTTCACTTGTTCCCATGACTTCCAAATTGAGTGAAGAATAAAGGACCCATGATGAGCAACAAGAAAGCACCCAAATAGTAAGTCAACCAAATGAAGTCATTTTCATCTCTCTTGATCCTTCGGAGCCTATTGGCAATATTGAATCTCACACAAACTTTCCAAGGTTCAATTCCAGTCAAAGCCCTCAAGTTTTATTTATTTTTGCACTTAAAAAATTAAAAAAACCATGTGGGTATGTTGTGGGTATGTACCCACGGACCACAGGTAAGTCCCGGTGCATGATTTCCGTACTGGGAAGTACCTGGGCACGTGGGTGCGTACTCATCAGAGTACCCACAATGTACCAAAGATTCTGTGCACGTATTAGGCCTGGTACGAGGGGGTACTTGGCGTTTCCATGTAGTCTAGCTCAAAACGGGTTGTGACATCCAAATCGTCCATTTTCTTAAGGATCCATACCGTCAAATTCAATCGGGTGGCAAAGGGGACACTTGGCGGTTGCTGGTCACTTGTTCACCTTGGGAGCTTAATACTATATTTACGAGGAGGGAGGATCGGTTCACATTTATAAGCAAGGCGACCACTTAGTTAAATGGGAGCATAGGCTCCGTAGTTTGCATTTTTCCCGAGTCAGCTAAGCTTGAGTCAAGTTAAGCGTCGAGTTGTGATGAGTTGGGATTGAGCCAAGTTAATTGCGAGTTGGAGGTCGCCGAATTATTTAAGTCACGAGGTCCGAGCTCGCCGAGTTGGAAGGTCCAAGCTTGAGCCCGAACGTGTGAGACCACAAATTGTCGTGATTGGTCCTCGGTTAAATCGGAGCGTAGGCTCCATGGTTTGCATGCCCGAGTCGACCGAGCTTGAGATGAGTTGAGCGTTGAGTTGGGACCGAGCCGAGTTAGTTGCATGCGAGTTGGAGGTCGCCGAATTATTTAAGTCACGAGGTTCGAGCTCGCCGAGTTGCAAGGTTTGAGCCCGAGCCCAAACGTGTGAGATCACAAAATGTGGTGATTGGTCCACATGGACCAATTATGACAATCCGTGGTCCCGGGGTTTGAGATCAAGCGGAAGTAGTTGAGACCATGAAAAGTGATCCCGAGAAGTCTAAGGCGAGGCTAGAGAACATGAGGTCGGATCCCGAGTTTCACAAAAGTGGCTAAGGCATGAAAGCAAGAAAATGATGAAGGCCCAAGATCATGGTTTACCATGATTGATCCACGTGGATCAATCATGACAATCCGTGGTCTTGGGGGTTCGAGATTACAATAAACAGGGGGAACCCAAGGGGCGGTGTCGAGCCGGAGAGTACGGGATCCGACATTGGTCCATGTGGACCAATGTTGGTCCTCTTTGAGGTTCGAGTAGCAACAAGAAAATGGCAAAGGCTGAGAATAGTGAAGTGGCGTGATTGGTCCACGTGGAGCAATCACGGGTCACTTGGATCCTCCGCGAGCCTGAGTGGCCCATCATCGGTTCTCGAGATCCCATGGACACCGTGCCACCCCCGATGTAGACCTGAGAGCTTGAGTGACATGTCATTGGTCCATGTGGACCAATGACGGGCCACTCAAACTCTCAAAATCCTAAGATCCAAAAACCCGAGGTAGAGCCATGAAAAGTGACCTCGAGAGCCCCAATCCAATGATTTAGTGACATGTGGCACCAGTTTGAGTGGGAAATCGTGGAAAGAGATCACCAATGAGGATGAGATGCATGGCAAAGGGTGTTCAAAGGTTAAATTTGACGGCCGCATGGCTGTCAATTGTGTTAAACATCCCGGGAATCTTGAATTGATCATAACCTTTGCTTGGGGCCACCAAATCAGACAAAATCAGTCTTGTTGGAAAGCTTTTGAGGAGTTCTACATGCTTAGTACTATTTCAAGTCGCTTTCACCCACTTTTTGTGACCAAATTGAGATCATGGGTGCCATCTGCCGTTTTCAGATTTGGGCTTTGTGGCATGAATTAGGACTTGGTTTTTGGCTCATATCTTTTGATTCTGGGATCAGTTTCACTTGCACATGGTCTTGTTGGAAAGGTCTTGAACAAAGCTTCAATTTGAGCACAATTTCATAGAGGATGATTGAGGGAGTGAAGAGATCATTGTGGCAGAATTTGGGACTGTTTTAAGAGGTTTTTCTCAATCAAAAGGCCCCCAAATCAGTTATAGGTGCTTCTCGAGGAATCTTTTCTCCTTTTGAAGATGCTTTTGAGTTGTTACGATCTTCATTGCCTACCCAAATGCAGGGATAAGCAGTTATTAGGTTGTTGATCAAGGAGTGAGTTGTTTTTAGTGGTCCAAGCTGCAATCATGACGGTTTTGGAAAAATGGCAGCTTGATCTTGATCCTTTTTCCCTGTTTTCATGGGTTTCCATTGATCCTTTCTCAGGGCTTATCCTTAAACAAATATCAGCTCATTTCCTTGGGAATGAAGGCACCTCCATGGTGGTGGATCATCATGAAACATGGAATATACTTCCAGGATCAGTTTTGGGCAACTTCCTTCATTTTGGCATCTCCAGAACTTCTAGATCCTTCCCAAAGGCATCTTCCAAGGCATCCAAAGATCCTCCCTCCTCTCCTCTTCTCTTCTATAAATGAAACTCAATTTCTATTTGTAAATATCCTCTCTCGAATGTAAGGTTATGCTGCCTAATTGCGTGGTCAAGCATTCTGAGTTGTGGACCTCTGATTTAAGCTTGTGCAATGCATTCAGTGCCTTCCTAATGGCTGTAATAGACTGTGTATACTTCTAGGCATTAATATGATGTTTATTGTGGCTATTTTCTGCCCTTTAGCTTTTGTTTTTGTTATCTTACCTCTCTGTTCTGTCATTTCATGTTGTGTGTGGGTTATACTTGCATGGTTCTATCTCTTTGTGTCAATTATGTAGAGAATTGGGGTCTGATTTAATGCAGGGTCAACTGTGGCTTGTACCTACCTTTTTGACACTGTGTTTGTCCTCTTGTTCTTTATCTCAGGAAGAGGAATCCTTTCTATTTTGGTGCAATCACCACCCCTTTTAGTTTAGTTTATGCTTTCTCCTTCCCCTTTTAGCTAGGAGTAGTGTTAGCATTAGAGTAGTTAGGTAAGGGAAGCCGACCCTCTCCGGAGGTCTACCTAGAGGAGCCAAGAGTCCCATGCCTTGGAGGTAGTCCCATGTTGTGCTGAGATCCAAATATCTGCCTAAATCAGAAGGGTGCACACAATTCTCTGCCAACAATTATCAAATAAGTTCATTTCTTTCTATTTGGACAAGTAATTGGAAAAAGTTTCAGGGTACTAGCTTTTGGCTGTGAAAACCAACAACCATACCTCTAGTTTGGATGCATTTATACCTAAAATAGAGAGGAAACTCATTTAATTCTAAATATTTTAATATATCACATTTCCTTGGACCATCATTATAATCCACATGCTAAAGTAGCTATAGGCTCACAAAGTTTATGCTCATGTTTCTAGATTCTGCATCTTTCATCATTGAAAACTCAGTCCAAACGTGGCCTAAAAGGTTCCTCAATTGATCACCACTTCTTTAGATCAAAAAAATGTCATAAAAGTGACTAGAACTTTAGAATAACATATGTGGAAGGAAGTGAGATATATCAGTATTCAAAATTCTAATTATATTTTTCATTGTCTGTTGTTTGTGTAAAAAGACATCCCCTTTTATATGTACTGAGTATGTTCCTCTGTCAAAACCTATTTTGTTGGTTTTCACTTTGGTGATCCTAAAGAGCATACCTTCTCAAACATGCAACCTCAGTCCAACAGGAATTAGGTTGGGAAAATAGCTTGAAACACAACTAAGTCTGTCAATTTGACTGAAGGTCCATTCTTTGATGATTTTTATTTTGTGCTTGTGACGAGTTTATAGGCCTGATGATTTTGGATGAATATAAAAGTTGTGAAATACAACACACAATGATGAACATGAGGCATAGTAATGTCTTAAAGCAAAAACTGACGGATTAGAGACAAAGATGAATCGGAATAAGCGATGGACTTGTGCCATACAATCACAAAATAGATGCACTCAATGGTAAGGAACTCATTGTATCAGAGACATGCAACCATGAACTTGAGTCATGGAGCAGTGATTGAGAGCTGCACAACAAACAATTGTTATTCCAGGGTGGTATACCAGAATACCTGTGAGTGAATTCTAAAGGGAGGATGTTGCAGGAATTGGGGGAATGGGATGGAGCATTAACATTACAAAGTTTGGCGAGCAACAAAAAAACACAGAAATCTGTGAAGTTCAACCACTGTCCAGTACAAGTGCATTGATGTAGAAACCTCTGCAACCAAGATGTGTGTGAGGTTGAACCATCATGTGCTATGTGAAAAAGTGACTGTATCAATGGGGACTGAGGTAGAAGGGATGCTTGGATGCTTAGTGCATGTATTGAAAGATTGATTTTGATGGTTTCTTAATAACTTATTTTGTTTAAAGCTATTGCTCCATAGCAATTGTGAGACGTGTCTCTGGCTCGGATATGCGATTCCTGTATCAGAAACATCTATGGAAACGTTTCCAAGGAGTAGGAGACTTGGTTGAAGTTTCTTGGCATCTCTCGGAAATGTATCAAGTTTCTAGAAAGTCTCTCGATTAGGGTAGACGTCCCCGATAGGAAGTACAAAAGTCTCCTCATTTTTACATTTAAAAAATGGATAATATTCTTGTGGCCAGGGTGTTTTTGGTAGTAAAGAAGCCTTGTATGATAGGAATACTTGAAAGGACCCAATAGATTGGCGGCACAACCATGGTTATTATGAAGCTGAATTACAATTACTTTCTATACTATTTATCTCACAAGTAGTTAGTTCCTCTGCATGTGAGAGGAATTGGATTACATACAGTTTTATTCATTCACAGAAATGAACCAATTTGGGTAAAAAGGCCAGAGAACCTGGTTTATTTACATTCTTTGCACCCTTTGGATGGTTCTTCTGCAAAATGGGACCAGATATCATCTAATGCAGATGCATTGAACATGGAGGATGAGAACACTGAACCAAATGGCCTCAATGATTTACCCCCAGTTCCATTGCCTCCAAAAAGAGGTAGAGTTTGAGACCAATGCATACCTAGAGAGTATCCTTACGGAAGAATTCGAGCAAGGAAACATAGCCGACGAGGAGGCTGAATTTGCAGATGAATGATTGTTCCTGTATATCTATCACATTCTGTGTTTTTGCATGCCAATTCATTGGCATATTAGTATGTACTCCTCACACTATGCTAAATTTTTAAATTTCAAGTTTCATCCTTTAGTTAGAATACAATTTCTTTCACCTTTGTTTTAAAATGTCCTCTTATATAGTGAATTATACACATTTTGCATTCATAGTTAATGTATTTTTAAATTTTTAATTATTTTAAAATGTAATATTTATATATTTCATTTTATTGTATTTTGCTGTCTCCAAGTACCCCCGTACCCTGTTTTGGAAGAAAAATGGCGCCCCCATACCCATACTTGTCTCCTATAACTGTCTCCCGATGACTATGTTAATTGCTCCATGAAGAATGATGTAGAAACATTGGGTTATCGGTAATTTATTGTCAATAGATAATGTTTGAATTCATATCTAGGTTTCTCATGGGTTGGGCACTTCTTGTCAGTCATATGATTATTGTATAGGATGGGGCATGTCTAGGCTCTTCAGGAAGCAAATGTTTTTGTAAGAAAGGTTGATAGTTGATGAGTCAAGCAATGCCTCATCTTCACTTTTTTGAGACATGGATTTTATGTTCTTTAAAGCAGACTGTGATTTGAAGTAGACACAGTGTGGTGGTTTTGTGGATACTGTACTGTTGCTGAGTTGTGTATAATGCTGAAATGGATGTCTATTGTTGTATAATATTTGTCAATGTTTAGTGGTTTGTGAATTCAAGAGTTAATTTTGTAGATTTTTTAAATGAATATGCAAAGAACAGGCAGAGTGTATTTATTGTAGGAGGTAGTTACAATTGGTTGCATAGTTAAACAACCGTATAACTGTTCAACATGCTATATAAGCATCGTATTTTAACACCCCCTCTTAATGACTAACCTAGAAACTATACCAAGTTTATCCCGAAACTTGACAAACAAGAAAGCACCAAGAGGTTTAGTCATTACATCAGCAGACTGCTCCTGAGAAGGACAGAAATGAAGAGAGATTTCACCTGAGTCAACCAATTGACGAATATAGTGATGATGAATCTCAATATGTTTAGTGCGGGCATGATAGATAGGATTTTTGACCATCTTCAACACACCTTGATTATCACAAAAAAGTGAAAGAGGTGTAGCAGTGACCTGTGAAAACTGAAAATCAACCAAAATCTGACGAAGCCATACCGCTTCGCAACCAGCACTAACAACAGCCTTGTATTCTGCTTCTGTGGAAGAGATAGCCACAGTGGGCTGAAGCTTACTCTGCCAAGAAATAACTCCTGAACCAAGAGAGAAGATATATCCAGTGGTAGATCTCCGAGTATCCACTGAACCTCCCCAATCAGAGTCTGTGTAGCCAATCAACGTGAAATCTGCAACTCTCTGATACAAGATGCCAAAGTCAAGAGTTCCTTTGACATACCTTAACACACGTTTTGCTGCTCCCCAGTGAATGAGTTTCGGTTTAGACAAAAACCGAGAAAGATAACTTACAACAAAACACAAATCCGGTCGTGTAGTGGTGAGATAAATCAAACTACCTACCAACTGTCTGTACAATGTTTCATCGACCGGTGGTGAATCATCATGAGCTGAAAGTTTCAGCCCGACCTCCATAGGTGTAGATGATGAATTACAATCATACATCTTAAATTTTTGCAAAAGATTCGTGGCATATTTAACTTGAGAAATGAAAATCAAGTGATCTTGTTGCCAGAATTCTACACCAAGACAATAATGAAGGAGGCCTAAATCAGTCATGTCAAAAGCAGTGCACAAATCTGATTTTACCTTATGAATCGCAGCATCTCCACTGCCTGTGATGGCAAGGTCATCAACATAAACAATAAGAATCACAATGTCATCATTTGTGCTTTTGACATAGAGATTCGGATCAGAATGACTTCGTTTGAAGCCCGAATCTCTGAGATGTGTATCGATCTTAATATACCAGGCTCGAGGAGCCTGCTTAAGCCCATACAAGGACTTAATCAACCTGCATACCAGATGCTCACGACCACATGCCTGAAAACCCTCAGGTTGAGTCATATACACTTCTTCCTCCAAATCGCCATTCAAGAATGCACTTTTCACATCCATCTGATATATTTTCCAACCAAATTGAGCGGAAAAGCAAGAAGTAACCGAAAAGTGACCATCTTTGCAGTAGGAGCAAAAGTCTCCTCATAATCTATCCCCTCCTGTTGCGAAAAACCTTTTGCAACAAGTCGAGCCTTGTACTTATCCAAAGTACCATCTGCTTTACACTTGATTTTGTACACCCATTTACAACCAATAGGGCGTTTACCTGGAGGTAATGGCACCAACTTCCAGGTATCATTCTTAATCAAGGCATCATACTCGATTTGCATGGCAGTTTCCCATTCTGGTATGCCTCGTGCATCAGAGTATTTTTGTGGCTCGCGAATATGGAGAAGATCAGAAGCAAGAGCAAATTGAGCTTGCTCAGAGTAATCAATCCTCTTGCCAGGTCTGCGAGACCGGCCATCTAAGAGTGGAGACAAATCGTCTCGTGTCAGATCCTGAATAGTGGAATAATACCACTTGGGCCGTCGCTGAACTGAGGATTCGGAAGCTAGTGGGACTTCCGGAGGTGAAACCAACGCAAGTTGATTTCCAGGAGATGGAAAAGACTCAGTAGGAGAGAGCATAGACTGTACTGGAGTCTGTGGAGGAGTATGAGAATGACCAGACTCATCATCAGGCAAGGAAAGAGAACCAATCTCTGTGACCACCCCTTGCTGATCGCTGCCATGTTGCTGGTCTATTTGCTGATTACAGCCAAAGAAAGACTCTGTTTCTTTTACATCAACATCACGACTAATAATGATTTTATTAGTGGAAGTATCAATCAATCTATATGCTTTAGAATGATCACTATAACCAGCAAAGAAATATCTAGAACTTTTGGAATCTAGTTTACTCCTCTTACGATCAGGAACCAAAGTATAAGCAGCTGAACCAAAAATACGAAAAGCTGATACCTCTGGTTTGATTTTGGACCATGCCTCCTCTGGTGTGATCTCCTGCAAGGCTTTGCAAGGACTGCGATTGAGGATATAGACCGTTGTATTAACAGCTTCTCCCCAGTATGTGTATGGCACTCCACGACTGTGCATCATACACCGGGCCATCTCCATGATGGTTCTATTCCGCCTCTCAACCACCCCATTCTGTTGGGGAGTATATGGTGCTGTCAACTGACGCTGAATCCCTTCTTTCTCACAAAAAACAGCGAACTGTTTAGAAGTGAATTCACCCCCATTATCGGATCTTAAAGTCTTTATCCGCCGGCTGGTCTGGTTCTCCACCAATGCCTTGAACTTGACAAAAGAAGCAAAGCAATCAGACTTCTTTTTCAAGAGATAGATCCACATCCGCCGAGAGTGATCATCCACCAATAAGAGAAAATAACGTGCACCAAGGACTGTGGGAGTCTTCCACGATGGCTCACATAGATCTGCATGGACAAGATCTAAGAGCCCCTTTGCACGCCAAACACCTTCATGAGGAAAAGGTTTCCGCTTTTGTTTGCCTGCAAAACATCCAACACACATATCCTGCTTTTCCTGGATAGGAGGCAAACCAACAACCATGTTGTCTTTATGAAGACGGGCCAAATACGGAAGATTGAGATGCCCATATCTTTCATGCCACAAAACACTGGTATTTTCTACCACAACTAAGGCATGCAAGTTGACCGTGGCAGGATCAACGAGTCTGTACAAACCTCCATGCCCAATTCCCAGGGCAACCACCTTATTATGTTTGACATCAGACACAATACATTGTTTACCAGAAAAGTTTACAGAGATATGAGGATTATCAGTTAATTGACTGATGGATAACAGGTTCTTATTCATGTTAGGCACATATCTAACACTCTTCACAAGCAATTTAGTGTTATTATTTAACATGATACGAACATCCCCAATCCCTTCCACAGCATGTGATCTCCCATCCCCTAAAGTAACTGAATCAGAAGAACATGAATTAGCATGAAAAGTAACATACCAATCTCGTTGACACGTGAAGTGTCGTGATGCGCCGGAATCAAAAAACCAGCACCGTGTAGGGCTGCCACCATCCGAGCAAGATGCCATGAGGGCATACTCATCTTCTGACTCGTGTTGCTCAACTGTTGCCACATGTGCTTGCCCCTTCCGCTTCTTCAGGGCACTTAGTCGCTTATGACAATCCCTCTTCACATGACCAAGTTTGTGACAATAGTAACACTTTACCGGAAATTTAGGAGAGGAAGGCGACGCATCAGCCTGTCGCTTCCACTTTCCTTTGGACTGTGCAGCAAATGCACTCTCAGATTGTCCAGAACTGGACTCTTGAACTTGTGTCTGTCTCCGTTCCTTTTGCAACAGGTAGGAACACACCTTGTCAAACGTAAGAGTTTGACTCTCGCCCATTAAATGAAGAGCCTCCACGAACGAGTCATACGAGAAGGGCAAACTGTTTAAAATGAGAGCCACCATATCATCATCATCAACCGGCTTGTTGATGGAAGCAAGCTGATCTCGGAGATCTTTCATCCGAAGTAGGTGCTCAGACAGCGATCCACCTTCTTGTAATTTTACGGAAAAAAGCATATTTTTGAGGTATAGAACCCGACTCTTCTCCGACGTCTGATATTTGTCCTTCAGACTGACCCACAATTTACTCACCTCAGTGGCATTCCGGACCTCAGGTATCAATTCATCCGATACCGACAATTTTAATAGTAGAAGAGCCTCCCGATGACGTTTGTCATAATCATCGAAATTTGTTGTAGGTCTACTCTCGACACCCGTGATTATTTTCTCAAAACCACGAAATTCTGCCAGTGTCAAGATCTTATGGCTCCACACATTAAAATTCGTGCCCGTTAATTTTTGTGTATCCGGCAAAATCAAATTTGCAATGTTTGACATTTTATTATTCCAAAGTAATGGAAAATAATAAAATAAAATAAAATATCCAATTTTCCAGCAAATATATTTAATTATTTTAATTTCTCCACCAATATAATTGTAAAAATTTATGTTTTATGCATATATGTGGCAGGAAAATATTAAAACACAAAACCAAACTTTGTTTTATAAAAAGTGTTTTGCCTTGCTTGCGGTTTACCTCTGCCCTTTTTTTACTTCTGGTTCACGCCACGATTTTGCCGTCGATTTTACTGTTCCCTCGACTTTCACGGTTTTCGGCAGCAACTGCCTGCCCCGCCCCGAAAAACATTTTCTCTGCCCTCCTGCGTATTTGCTTGCCCTCGTCTGTATTTTCGTGAAAAAACGTGACGATTTTTTTGCGACTGCGACCACGATTTCCTTGCGTTTTTCCAAACTTGCCTTTTAAGGTTTCCTCAAGTTTGCTGTTCGTGCCTTTCGCCCTTGCGCTTCCCTCGTACAACATTTGCTCTGATACCATTGTTGGAATATGCAAAGAGCTGCCCAGAAGGCAAAAACTCGCACTTCTTCACGAATCCCTTCCACGATTTTTGCCTTTTTGCCAGGAATGGCGCCTTGTCCATTCCTCAACACGTCAACTGTTCAACCCTCTTCCTCCAATGGCGTTCCTCAGAACTACGAACCATCAAGCTCTGATACCAATGTTGGAATATGCAAAGAGAAGAAAGAATACAGAAGGCAAAAACTGCACTGTCTAAATGACGAACAGGCAGAGTGTATTTATTGTAGGAGGTAGTTACAATTGGTTGCATAGTTAAACAACCGATGAAAACTGTTCAACATGCTATATCGTGCATTTTACAGCGGGTTTGTTGCTTTATTTAAAGTGTAAGATTTGACTGCACTTCAGTAAGGGCTGTGAACTAGAAGCCATTATTCTAATTAGTATTCTGCTCCTTTCTTTAGGAAGTTGTGAACGGTATGAAGAGTTCCATACAAAATCATTGCAATCTAACTGAAATAGTTTACATGCATTTATGTTATGAATATTTCAAGCTGAAAAACAGTCTTAAAAGACCTGGTCTGAACATCACATAGGCAGCAATGCGTAATGTTGGTTCTAAAACAAACCGGGCAAATTATTGAAATAGAAAGGTCCACAATATGTCTAGGCCAATGTCAAAAATATTTCATAAGCCGAGGCATCTTAATGGCAGGCTATTACCAAAGTTGATAAGTCTTGACAAATGAAGATAAGTTGCTATATGAAGTCAGAGTCCCTTTATCAATCCCAAAATAGCTTGAATGTTGGAAAAATTGTTCTGCAGTTTTCTCATGTAAGAACAAATGAATAAGGTCTGTTAGGTAAGCTGTAACCTAAGTCTGGGACCTAAATATTTCCTATTAAATAGGTTGTGCACTTGTAGTGAACTACAGCATATACAATTATGAATTGAAATTGTAGTCCCGTGTTGGACTGAAAAAGTCATTGACCGGAGTTTCCCAACTGGTATTTTCTGTACAAAACAATTGGTTGGAGTTGAAAATAACTAGCTAGAGTCACTTGGTGATGAACTGGAGTTTGTAAGTGCTGAAAGAGTCATACGGCAATGGATTAGAGCTGTTGACGGGCACTGTCAAAATGGACAATTGAGGAAATTATAAAAGAATTACATATAGTGTACAACACATGAACATGGAGTGCAGAATGGGATCAGATACTGATAACACAGGATGGAGATTGAAGCTTGGCATAATTTGACTCAAGCTTGGTGTGGCTTTAAGTTGACTGAGGGCCATGATCTCTCAATGATATGAAAATAGTTACATGTAGTTAATGCGAATGGCCGAAAAAGTCTGTGATATTAAGAGTGAGGATTATAAATGAGTTAATATAGTGGCAGCAAATGAATTCAATAGATACTGCTAGACTAATGACAGTATACCTTTGTATTTTTTTTGAAAGTAAAGGTTACTGCATTATATTGAAAAGATGGATAATTACATAGCAGCTGAACTTAGATGAGACCACAACTAGGCAGCCATCAACTTAAGCAGCAGAAATGTAAAGCCAAAACACCACACCCATAAAATAAGCTAGTAAAAGAAGCAGCATTTAGCCAAAACAAAGTTAGATAACCTTATACAAAGCAACCACGAACACCCAATCTGCAGATCATATGCTCAAGGAAGCCAAAATCATGTTTAAACCAGGGGGTATTGGTGACATGTCTTGCCATTAGACAGCTTGTTTCAAAGTGATGAGGGAGCTTGGCCATGATTTAAACTTGGTTTGACATCAGGTGGAGGAGATTGCCCAGGTTTGTTTGGAGCTGCTGTCTCGGGAACATTTTTATGGGGACCTTATCTGTGGAACTTGCTGTGGCTTCAGCAGCTGGGACTCAGGTTCCGATGTTGGGCAAGTGTGGCAGATTGGATGGTGTACAAGTGGTCATTATCGTCACCGGAGAGACTGGAGGTGCCTGTTGGAAAGACCAAGATAGGAATGCTCAACAAGCATATTAAAGGCTGCATGGTGAGATACAAGGACCCTTCATTCCATAGCCAGCTGAATAAAACTGTCCTGGGAAGGCTGGAAATAGTCAGATGTTTGTTTAAGGTGCAAATATGTACGAAATAGTGGTTGTTCATTTTTGCTGGAAATTTATATTCCTGGTGGTATAGATCTTAATTGGTTAAGGTGGCTTTTGTGAAGTAGGGTATGATGGGTAAGCAACAATTGTTTTATGATGCTTACTAGGTCTAGATGTGGAAAGTGGTTTGGACTAAGAAATGCCCCACACAAACCACAATCTATGTGCAACTAGTCCTAATGATATAACACAATAAATCAGACCCAATTGGATGAAAAAAATATTATGGAAGCATTGGATAATCTGGGAATTATGAGAATAAGTGGAATATTTGGAAAGACGAAAGATGTAGGGTTTCTAGAAGCATACTCAATTTGTTGCACACCCAAAGATAGCTGTCAACAACAGTGAGTGGAAGACATGTCCAGATAACGAGATGACCCAGACCTAGAAAAATCAGCAGAATGCAACTACCTCGACTAGAACTATACAAGTATGCAAATAGAACAACTAGAACTGTAGCATTACGGTTTGGAACTTTCCTACAGTTACAAAATTGATAGGACAATCTTGAGCCTCAACTCCTCGGCTTCTTGAAACTTTGCCCCTCTTTCAAGAATTTGCTGTAAGATTTTGGGAAATTGTTCTCCTTTCTCTGAGCCCCAATTCGACACCGAGGTCTGCAAAATGGGTATTGAAAACAACTGTATTTTGGGGCCTGTGCTAAACCAGAGAAAAGAAGAGCTTCCTTGATATTTATTAGGCCTCTAGATAGTTGAACAAGCTGGCGATCAACATACAAGTATGATGCAGCTTAGCAGGCAGTCCAGTGTAGTGCAAGGGTACAAACCATTATCCTTTCAATGCATGCAACTGTGTATTCTGAATGCAATAATGCACCTATGTATATAGGGACTTTTTATATTCAAATTAGGACCTTTTGGTGCACATGCCAACACAAAATGGGCGTTAAAAGCCAACAAAAGAGGAAGAAAAACCTTGGGGACCCCAAACAAGGGTCAAAAGGGCCCATAAATAGATTCAGAACTGTTCTCTTATGATTTTGGTTGGTGAAAACCATACTGCTACATTTTTGGAAAATGTCTAGAAAAGCAGGGAAACAAGGGGAAGAAAGAAATCTAGGGACAAGAAATAAAATAGGAAGAAGGGGACAAATTAGGAGGAATGCATAGAGTTGACTAGAAGCTAGAGTTGGAAAGATCAATACACAGTTGAAAGTTGCATAAAACAAAAGGGGAACATGTCGAAAGTCGAACAACATAATGAATGCTCTCAACAAGAGTCTAATTTGGACCAATAATCAATAAACACATAAATACAGTAGCATCATAGCAATTAATTAGTCCCGTGCCAAAATTAGGTATCTACATAATGCACCCCTTTGATTTGTGTGCATGCATATATATCAAAATAAAACCATTCATGTGGATACAAAGTAGTTGTGATCACCTTGCCACATTCGTGCTCCCATGTCTAGGGAAAAACTTTGCTTTTACAATCACGTGGAACATGTGCAAGTGAATTAGTGTCTATATAAATCTGCGGTCAAGGAACTGCTGAGATCTAACAAAGAAAAGAGAATAGGAATGATTACACTTGGTCGTGCTGAAGGCTATGAAGATGCCCATGAGAAATCTATATATCAAAATTTGTTCTATATTTGAATCTAATCTGGGTGTGTCTCGCGGTGAGACCAAGTAGAAAATGCTCTGAACTGCCATGTGATCGCTTCCTTCCATATGCGGGAGCAAGAAAGGATGCTGTGAACCACCATGTTATTGCTTCCATATGAGGGAGGAAGAGAGTGTCTTAGTGGCATGGAATTTGGAGATAAATCAAGGGATTACACTCACCATGTGTATGCTAGGAAAATAAAGCTTTGATGGAAATATAGCAAGATATCATTGTGAAATCATGTATGTAATAGGTAGATTGGCCCTATGTGGGCCTAGGTATAAGCAAGGTAAGCACAAGTATAATTTGTCCCAAATTGACACGTGTAGGCAATGTGATCATAGGAACAAGCTGCCCCAGGGGCAAAAAATAGAGAGTATCAAGCACAATAGTAAGGCACCCCACACCGGACAAGGTAAAATTGATGTAAGCACATGATGTAGGATTCCCCAAGTGGGCAAGGTAGCAAAATGAGGAGTACATGCAAAGGTCCTTGCCCCGAACATATGCATGATATAGATAATAGAAAATGCAAGCAAAGACTTTAAATGATATTGGGCATGATATGTATCATTGCACTATAGGACACAACAAAGACAAAGAAAGCTAAGCATAGTAACAATAGTCATAGCAAGCTAGAAAATGTAGTATGATTTGGAAAAAGATAAAGGAAAAAGAGTTTCGAAGACATGGACCGGTCGGTGAAATTGGAGCAATCGAGTATAAGAGGATAAATAATTGATTCGAAAGGCAAAATAAATAAGGAATTCTTTCTTGCCTACTACTTCCTAGATATATGCTCTTTGAAGGCCATGTTGCCCCCATAATTGTTACGTCATCATGTGAAAGGTAATGTAGGCCTTTAGGATGGGATAAAGCAAGCTAAATCAGGGACAAGACTTGAAGCAACCGGGAAATCAAAGAAGATACATAATCTAAGAAAACAAATAAAGGAAATTAAGAAAAATCTTTTTAGCTGAAACAAGTCACAAAGGCCAATAAAAGGTTACAGTAATCGGATACATCAATGAAAGAAGAAGCTTTCGAAAAATAATTTCTAGGTTAAATTTTGAAGAAGCTGAGACTGGAAAAACATTTGAGAGGAATCAAGAACCCAAATAGGTGAGAAAATATAGGAAAAAGTTGAAGAAAACACAATTATATGTCAAAAGCAAATAATCATAGAAAGAAGCGGGGACATTCATCCCGTGCGAAGATGAAAAAAGAAACCACACATAATAAGGATCAAAAGGAACTATGTACAATGAGGAACAAAAGGAACTATGTATGCGAATAAAACAGGCTCATTGTCACACATATAGGGTTATTTAAACTAACCTATCATATAATCATACTAGGAGTCCTTATCATAATCTATATACTTGGAAAGAAATGAAGCATTCAAAGTAAGATTAGATGAGTAGGTCTCCATAGGTGTAGAAAAATTAAATCATTGGTATCATCATTTGTATCACCACAATATTCAATCTTACCTCTATGCAAATTAGTATGATCCTTTATCTTAGTATTGGCTTGAAACACTTGATCATTTATAGGCATTCTATATGACTGTGGAATGAGAGGTTGTTGTGAACATACCCTTAACTTTAGCTTTTGAAATCTTTGGCTTACTTGGTTGAGGTCTAATAGCTGATGTTTGCTTTGTTATTGCTTTAGGTATGACCTTAACTTAAACTTGTTGTGGTATAATAGGAAGGTCTTTATGCGTGGTAATCACTTGGTCCTCTTATACAAATTTTAAAGGCTTATGTAAAGTAGATGGTGTCATGCACATTTGATTAATCAATGGTCTTCCAAGCAACACATTGTGGGAACCATTTTCATGCTTCACATGAAACCAAATTAAAATGTGTATGCAAAGCTAAGATGTTCAATATAACAATCCTCTCTTTATGACATAGGATATAAGTAGAGGATCATACTAGAGCCAACACACAATCAAGATATACAATGTAAATATACGATGGTTGTAAATGGATTTAGTAGAGAGTAATCCATACTCAATATCGGGTATATGATTCCAAAGCCTATACTAAGGATATGGGATATGGGGTCTAACTAGAGTCCTAAGGGTTATAAGCAAGAGCTAATCCTAAACTATGGGTTGTAATGCCATTAGGTGATAAACATATGCTATAAAGAAAGCAATAATGTAATAGACAAAGATATGCTACACTATCCTAGTCTAATACATGATACATTAGAATAATCAATCAAACCAACATAAAAGAAAGAGTTTAGGGTTAGGGATACTTACCTTCACATGGACATTGTTAGCACATTAATCCCCCTCCTTGGTTTGTAGCACCTTGTGAGAGATTGTTGTGGGTGGATCACAAGAGGGATAGGTAGAAGACCTAAGTAGACCAAAGTTGGGGACTCTAAAGACTAATATAGACCTTTCTTGATGCTCCTAGTAACCCAATGTATCAATGATAACCTCCAAGTGTAAGCTTTTCTAAACCCTAAAACTTTTCATCCTTTAAGGACATATTTGCAAATGTAGACATAGTAGACTACTCGATGATATCTTTGAGAAATGACACTAATGATGCCTATAGATAGGGAATATAACCTTAAGTCATAACTTGACTTAGTTGAAGCCATTGGCCATGGCTGACGATGTCCACTTGGTAGTAGGGTCTTTTACCGGACATCATTGACCATGGTCGGTTACGTCGGCTGCAACCTGTCCAATAAAAGGTGAGGGAGAGGAGAGAGAATGAAGGGCGAATCAAGACACTTGGAGCAGGTATGAAGGTAGGAGGTAGTGCGAGTGGTGTAAAGTGGTGGTTTGGTGGTAGTAGGAAGGCAAGGGAAGTGCCATGACAATCTCTCACAAGGTGCTACAAACTGACCCCAACCTTTTCATAGTGACCCCTTAAGGCATGCATTTGGGGGATTAATCCGATAACCTGCAACAGAGGAAATTGTTAGTGAAAAATAAGGTGTATATAAGACTGTTTTAGGGCCCACCACGACATCTAAGCATATACAACTAAGCGATTTCCTAGCAATTTTGTCATAGCTTGTAATAACCCTAGTAGTGCATGCTAAATCTCTCATGTAATATCCAAGGTTGTCAATAAATATCTTTGTTCATACGTTGGCACTTGAACCATTATCAATCATGACTCCCCATGTTTGTTGTGGATATCTATTGATAAGAGCTCATATGAATAGGGGCCCATTGTAAGATTCATCGTTTGGAATCTCCCTTTCATAAACCACAATGAGAGGGGGCCCCTCTTTGTTGAAGCGAATGTGACTACATTGATAAATCCATAGAGTGGATGAGTACTAGAAGGTGGTGGTTGGTCCGTGTCGGGTATCATATGGACAATACATTGATCTTATGATTGAGTCTGCGGTTTGGAAGAGGACTCATAAAAATTCAAATGATGGTTTGGTTGAGCAATAGAGTCCTTGATATATTATTGATTTAGTCTACTTGAATGTGATTACTTTCGATACGGTCTTGGATCAAATGTTTCAAGTTACGTATATTTGGAAGAATGTGTTGGGGCTCTATGATAATCGCAATATGCAAAGGCCATGATGGATCCAATTATCAAATACTAACGTAATCAAGTTGCATTCAAGCAATCATTGTAGCACCTTTTGAGGAATCTCACTTAATCTTGTAAATTGTCTATGCTCTCTTTTCCATGATAAGTATTATTAGTAGTTTTAGCCTTGAAGTCTTCCGTTGTTTGAAATTGTTGCTCCACCACATTGGTCCCATGCTCAAGCATGTTAGCCTCCAAAAGCTTGATTTCTATGTTTCTAACCATGTGATAAAGTTTGTTGAATGATTGATAAGTATTGAAAACTGCTTTGTCCTTGATAGGTGCTAGCAAGATTTGAGAAAATAAGCTTATAAGTTCATTCTCAAGGGAATAATGTTAGAAGAAATTTGAGAAATGATTGCATGATTAGGAAAAGGAGCTGATCCCCAGGTGTTTGATCGTCATTACTAGCATGCGGATATCCATTGTTCACCCTATAGGTCTTATCTTGAATAACAAGCTCATTGGTAGTTTCTTGACCTTAGATTTTTGATTTGACCTCAAGTAGCACATTCAACAAGTTAGCTACTTCACTTGGATTTTTCAAAAACTATAGCCTAATGTCTGAAGGTCTTAAAACTTATCGTTGGTATTTGAAGCAACTTGTTTTCCTTACTACTCTCACCTTCGTAGTGACTTGAGGACCTGTTCAAAGTATTATCATTTATAGGTCTTAACAGAAAATTTGGTGCGATTTTGAAATCAACACGAATCTTGTTGAGAGTGACCATTTTTTTTTCGCAAAAGCTCTAGGTTTAAGCAAAAGAATTTCAACAAGATCAACTTGGAGTTTAACCTAACACTTCTAGTTTTCGTCTTGAATTTAATTAATTTGGATGGTCGACATGAGTGCCAAAATCCATCCCCCTCCTACGTTGGGGAGGCCCTTAACTCCAACCCTTAGCCCCCAACCCTAGAGGCGGGCGGTTGAGATCATAACTACCTTTGTCTTGAATGTTGAGTGCTCTCCCGTTGGTCGAACCACCGCCTAATCTAGGCACGAGTGTGCAAATTCCTTCCTTATAAAAGATATAACATGTAAATAAAGATGCGACCAATATCACACACATAGCTAGGGCTAAAAGATTGGAACAAATGAAGCAAAGCCTAGAACAATCGATTCTATCAACAAGGGGCAAGAGCGAATCCCTAAAAGCTACAAGCAATGTTGTTTCACACAAAGTTTAGAATCCCTAGAGTTGAGTGTTCAACAATGTGGGTTCACCAAAATGTAGATGTTGTTTGCGATAAGAAATGTCTAAACTATCTACAATTTATGTGCAATTAGTCCTAATGAGATATAACACGATAAATCAAGCTTAATTTCATGGATAAAATATTCTAGGAGCATAGGATACTTTAGAAATAATGAAAATAATTGACATACTTGGAAAGACTAGAGAATTAAAGTTTTAAGAATGATGCACAATTTGTCATATATCCGAAGATAGTCGTCAACATATTGTGGAATATAGGTCCAAACAATGAGGCAAACTAGACTTAAATAATCAACAGATTGCAACCACCTCAACCAAAAGCAAGTATAAGTACGGAAGTGGCACAACCATAACCATAATAGTTAGTTCAGTTTTGATACCTTTTTGCAAATGCAAAATTAACAATATGATCCTCGATTGTTGAGCCTAACCTAACGTAGGCATGTGTGCCTAAAGACCCTCCTTATAAAAGATATAACATGTAAATGACAACATGCAACCAATATCACACACACAATAGCTAGGGCTAAAATATTGGAACAAATGAAACAAAGCCAAGGATAATTAGTTATATTAATAAGGGGCAAGAGCTAATCCCCCAAGGCTACAAGCAATACTAGTTCACACAAAGTGTGGAAACCCTAGTCTTGGTGTTCAACAATGGGGGTACACCAAAATGTAGATGTGGAAAGTGGTCTACACTAAGAAATGCCCTAGGCTAACCACAATATATGTGAAATTAGGCCTAACTAGATATAACACGATAAATCAAGTCTAATTTCATGAGTAAAAATATTCTAGGAGCATAGGATAATATGGAAATAATCAAAATGATTGAAATACTTGGAAAGACTAGAGAGTTAGGGTTGCTTGAATGATGGTAATTTTGTTGGACATCCGGAGATAGTCGTCAACAAGTAGTGGAGTACAAGTCCAAATAGCAAGGCTAAGCAGACTTGGATATTTCTGTTAAATCCTAGGGCAGCAGTATCAATAAAATTAACTTTTATAACAGCAGCGATAATCTGATTTTTATAAATAAAAACAGCGAACCACAATGCACAAAAAATACCAGTCTTTTATTTAATTATTTCCAACCAGCTACGATAAAAAAATACTAGTGTCTGAATACAATTGTCGGAGCTGAACATGTAGAACACTTGCACCACTGAATGACCACTGCAACCCTTGAATGGAATTACCCAACTGAGAAGTGAGGAATTCCATCCTCAAATCTGTATGCAAATGAGGGATTTTGTCATCTATTGCTGTTGCAAAAGTCGAAGCTACTTGCGAGGCAGAGAAAATAACTCTAAATTTTCCAAGATGTCTTTACAATGATCCCCAAATCGGCCTTCTTCCAAAGTGGGCACCCCCTTCTGGATTACATGCATGCTCCCTAAAACAATGACTTTATTCCCCTCAAGTTGGCGCCCCATCCTAATAATAGGAATATGCAAAATTAAAGGCTTGATCTTCACTTCATCCTAAAAATAGGATCTGTTCCTCATGCAACCCATTCTATACTTGGCGCCCCCATTATAGAATGCTTTATTTAATTAGAAACTTTGACTTTGGCGCCTAATAATAGAAGTACATCTTTCTATTATTATTTTATTCTATTTCAGCTATTTAAATATAATTTAAGTGTCCTTTTCCAAATAAAATATAAAAATACCCTTGGACCACTTAATTAATTTATTTTCCCTCTTTTAATCACCCCTTAGCCTACAAAAATAATAAAAATAGGCTTCAGGTATCCAAAATTAATTAATTCTGAAAAGGGGACATTACAGTCCGCCCTTCCCAGAATTGCTTGCCCTCAAGCAATGCCATTCCAATTCTCTCATTCTGAACTGCCTTGCAAATATCGGGATCCCAAATCCACCTTGGGAATTTGCAATTCCCAAACCTTGAAGTTGTTGGCTTCTGCTGCACCTCTCTGATATGATTAGGAAACCATGCATTAGGTGAAGCTCTTTCAATAACCTCAATAAAGGAGTCTAGAGTAGTGGAATCATGCATCAACTGGGATCTGGAAAGTGTGCTAACAATAGTAATACCCTCCATTTTGCTAGCTGAAATTGATGTTGTAACTCTGTCAGTGATCCCATGGATTACCACCTCTTTCCCATTTAACTTAAACTTTAGCTCCATATTATGAAAGTTTTGGATGAATTCCCCCAACGAATGCAACCATTGCACTCCTAGCACCAAGTCAGTCTCTTTCAAACCAACAACATAAAAATCATCACTCATTTGATGGTCATCCAATGTGAAGCTAAGTTGTTCAACCTTTTTCCGGCAAGTTATGGTAAAACCATCAACTACAATGACGTTGAAACCTATTACATCATTTGTCTCCAAATCTCTCCTATTCACCAATCCTTCATTTATAAAATTGTGGGTTGCCCCACTATCAATCAACACGATAATGTTTTACCCAGGACTCCACTAACCCTAAAGGGTTGATATTGTAGTATACTTGTAAGTGTGGCAAGAGTGCTTCCTACAACCTCTGGTTCTTTTGAATCTTCATCTGATATCACTTCTATGTAATGCACCTGTCCCTTTGGAAGACACCTATGACCCGGTCCCCATGGATCCCTGCAAGTGAAGCATAGTTTCTTCCGCTTGAGTTCATTTCGAGTCTCACCCCCCTTTGTCCGTATTTGCTCAATAGGTGCTGCCCTTGGCTGCCCCACGGAAGATGTTTTTGGCTGCTCGGAAGGTATTGTCCTTAGCTGCCCCAAAGACATTTTTTGCTAAAAAATGTAGTTCTTTGCTGTCCTATAGGCAGAAATTTCCCTTTAGGGGCTGCTATTTCCAAATCCAAAGCCTTTTTGATGGCTCCTTGTAGAGAAGTAGGGCTGAAAGCTTTCACTAAACCCCTAAGAGATTCAGTTAAACCTTCCATAAACAAAACAACCAAGTCTCCTCTTTGTCACATCAAGTACCATCACGAAAGCTTTTGAAATTCAGCTACATAGTCACTTCTTGGTCACTTATTGAATGTAGTTGTTTGAGTTGAGCTAATTCCCGAAATGAATTTCTAGATCCACTCTGTCAAATCTCTCTATCAACTTGTCACTGAAATCGACATATGAGTGAATGAGATTGTGTCCTTGTGTGATTAGCCCATGGTACCACCACTCATGTGCTATACCTTCCAGATGAAGGGTTGCAAATTTGATGGCTTCCTCTTCCATCATTGGCTTGAGTGATAAGAAGGTATCCAACTTTTGTATCCATGCACAAGCGGTACTCTTGTCGAGCCGTCAAAAGTAGGGAGTGACAACTTCCCTAGTGCTTGCTGCAAGTCTCTCTGAGTAGCTTGTGGTCTCGGATCAGCTCTTGGTCCACTCTGTTTTCTTCAGATTGATGAAATTAGTGAGTGATATAGCCTCTCTAATCTCACCTGGAAGTACCATCTGTATTCTGCATAGCTAGCAACAATATCATCTGCTATAGATGGCTGAGTTTCCACCTCTGGAACTGCTTCCTCCCTGCGAAGGAATTCAGGATGGAAGGGCCTAGCAATAGATCTAGTGACTATCTTCCGAGTGTGTTGGTTATTGTTTCCCCTTGAAGAACTTCCCTCACCGTTTGGAGTCCTTTGCACATTCGTGCCCTGCATAACTTGGATCAACTGACCCATCATATCAACTAACTTGTCATGTCCTGAACAAGCTTGTCAAAACGTGCATCTTTTGGGTCCTTGTTTTCCATGACTTCTGGTTGTTTTGTAGCTTTCTTCTTCTCCCTTTGTTGGTACTTGACTTCTTTGTCACTAACTTGCATGAAGTTCAAAGCTGCAATTTTTTCCCCCTTTTCTTCCTCCATTTAAAAAAATCCCTTCCACAAGCTGGGAGTAAATTTGCTCTTGATACCACTGTAATATCCTTGAAAAAATACTTCTAGCAAATCTGGATATTTTTGTTAAATTCTAGGGCAATAGTATTGATAAAATTATTTTTTTATAACAACGATAATCTGATTTTTATAAATAAAAACAGCGAACCATAATGCGTCAAATCAGTCTTTTATTTAATTATTTCCACCCAGCTACAACCAAAAATACCAATGTCGAATACAATTCACATCAACCAAACCAATCAAGATATCAAGAACACTTCCTGCTTTAGTCTCTATAGTTCAAAACTCCACATCATCATCATAATAGGAGAAATACATAAATCAAATAACACACATGAACAAGGATGCTCTCTTCTGTTCTTATTCACACACAAAACAAACCAAAAGGTGTTATTAAAGTAGAATGGTCCCTCGGTAGTGACGAACTTGAGGACGTTGATCACCCTCCTACCTCCGTTGTCTCCATCCTCCGATTGACGTGCCACTTACTCAACGGATTGGAACTTGAAGCTCAATTGTTACCACATTGTGTTTATTTTTATAACTCCCCCCACAATGTGAAACAACTTGGATGTCGGTTTCCACCGAAAATGCATCCAATTTTCAAAAAAATTATGCGACATTTTTGGACTTTAACGAGACATTTTTATGATGACACGATGAGAGTATATGGCCTTTGACAATGATTCGACAAATCTGATAATTTTGACAATAATTCTTTTGACTTTCGATAATGGCTTGACACATTAAATGACTCACAAGTAGAAAACACAATGACAAAACTTTATTCAGACATGATAAGATGAGTTTTCTTTAACTATGACAACTATGACAAGGACTTAAAGTTTATCGACGACAAGTACAAATAATAGACACAATTTGGAATTCGATGATGAAGCCGTGACAAAGACTTAATTGATACTTTTACTATAAAACTCAAATTTACTTTGGTGCCAAAATGACATAATTGTAATAGACCCCTCATAAACTAATGTTACAAATCTGTGTTGCCGCATTCGGCGAACTTCAAGGAAAAAAATCGAAATTCGCCGAATTTTAACAGTGCGTTGAAAATCGCGATTTAATTCGCGTTTTTTCCTTTTTGGATTTTTGGTGAAAAAACACAAGGACAGAAAAAAATTTGCCATTTTTGGAAAGGGTCCAGGAAGATGTAGCAACAAAAACTTGCATGTGCCATAACTTTCATTCTGTGGCTCCGTTTCAGGTGTCGTTTTCTCTAAAAGTGCATATTTTCTCGAGCTCTACGCATTGATGGCAATATTTTTCTTATTTTCATAAAATCCATTTTTGCACCTTTTTGGACCAAGCAACTTCTTGCAATCTTTTGAAAGAATCATGAGCTTTGATCGCCTGTAGATAGATTAGTAATTAAAAATATTGGATAGCTTTCCAAAACTTGCCGAGTATTCTCCCGTGCTCGGACTAATCGTCCCACCTGCCAGCTTGGTCGCAACCTGCGAGCACATGTTTTTTGAAGTTTTTGCTTTCAATCACATTATTGTAATAGCTACTTATGAAATCAATGAAATGTGATATTATCTCTCTTTTGAAATGTGAATTTATCTTTTGTTTTTATATATTTAATAAAAATGTATATTTCTCATAGTCGAATTTAATCACGAATTTAATCGCTGATTTTTTTACCAGCGAATTTTTCACGAATTTAATCATCGGCGAATTTGAACACGAATTCGAATGCAACAACTTAGGTTACAAATACATAAGGACAAACACTATAACAGGTTTTTCTAAAATTATCTAAAAAGACTCATTGAAACTTATAAAAACTAAATAACTGTAAGTGACAATCTAAAGAAACTCACCCCTGATAAATAAACACTAGCGTATACTAATAACTCTATAAACACCTTATGCTATTTACCACCCATTGACATTGTAAATACTTCTTCTACACCTTTAACATCCAATGACTATCTATTGACTTTGCCAAGATACCACAATATTCAATGCAATGTTATGGGAGCCTGACAGTGCAGACGGAGGTGAGAGAGGAAAGAAGCTGACTGAACGAAGGAAGATAGACGCCTGGAGTATCCAAATGAGTGCATGTAGTGTATGTGGCGTGGAGAATGGTCAGATATATGAGATCTTTGCTATGTCCACGTTCAAAACCATTCAACAGACGTTTGAATCCTATGTGATTACGTTTATGCAACTAAATTAAAAAAGAGGCACAGCCTTTGAAAAATGATCAATACACAAAAGCTCGTAGAACTCCTTACACGCTTATGATATGCTGGTAGGATTGCTTGCATGATTGAAGAGGACTATATACGCGGTACCAACTCTGAAATAAATGACGTCTGACCAATGTCGGTGAAGCAAGTTCGTGCGGTGAAGCAAGTTCATGCGGAAAGAATAGAAAGACCAGCACAAAAAGTTGAGCAATAATCTAATACGTTTCCAAGGCTCCAAACAAGGTAAGCCGAATGCAAAGAATTTGATCAAATGTATTTTGTGGAGTATTATAGAATCCTCACAATGCCAGCAAAGGAATCGGCTAAGGCAAATAAAATACCAGTAACAAAAATGCCTTATTAAGACATTCCTTTCGAGTCCACGTGAATATAGGCACCAGTTCGAGATGGACGGAGAAGAACACTACTGCAAGAATGCACGAAAATGGGGAAGAATGCGTGTTTGATGGGGATGACCAGCCCATAAAATTGACTCACAGATCAGTTATTCAGTTGAGTAGAAATCAGATGATCTGATATGTGATTAACCCAATTTCGAACTCCACATGTCAATATGAAATATAATTCTTCTCCTCGTTTACATTTGCGTAAATAGCGGTGGGTCTGGCATTATGGTTGATTAGATTCTCTCAATAGAGGATAACATCCAGCTAACAAACAGAGAAATTTCAGGGAGCTTTGACATGTACTTGGGCGGCATGAGAGTCAAAATTCATACAGCTCATATGCAAATCCACACCCTTGTTTGTTGACCACTGTCCTTGACTTCCAGCGAACTGCACAATGATAACTGACAGTGAACAGCTTTGTATGCGGTGCGTGCAATATAAGAGGAGCACAATCCAAACAGTTCCATGCCATGAGCAAGATAGTCATCCAAACACATGGATCTATCATGATCAAAAGAGAATTTTGAGACTCTCATTAACACACTCAAACTTCATTAATTACATATTATGGAAAGAACAATGCATATAAGTAGGCTCATATATCTCCTTAATGATAGGAGTCAAGTGCTACAATAGTGCATCGAAGTACACTATTAATGTGAGTTGTTATAACTCAATTAACAACAAACAAACCTATCAAGCTAACTCACCCATGTGAGCAATACTAGGAATAGAAATATTTCTAACAGTAATTTCTCTAGTGATCAATTCTTGTATGTGTATCCTAAATGCAATAATGCACCAGTGTATTAATAGACTTCTTGAACTCAAATTAGGACCCGATTGGTGAGCATGCTGACACACAATGGGCGGGAAAATACGACAAAAGAGGAAGACAAACCTTGGTGGACCAAAAATGGCACAAAATTTCCCTAAAAAGAAGAGCTAGAACCGTTTATGGCTTTGGCAGATGACAACCCATTGCTATTGTTTTAGAAAATGTCCAGAAAAGCAGGGAAACAGGGGAAGAGAGAAAACCAGGGAGGAGAGAGAAAATACAAAGAAGAGGAATTAAATGGGGACATGCACGGAGGAATATATAGAGAGTTGACAAGAAGACAGTCGCAAAAACCAGTACATAATCGAAAGTGCAAAAGTCGTATAAAACACAAGGGAATATGTCGAAACTCGAACGCAAGGAATTCACTCCAACAAGAACCTAGTTTGGACCAATAATCAATAAACACATAAATACAATACACCATAGCAATTAACTAGTCCCAAAACAAAATTAGGTGTCTACACTAGGGGCTCTTTTGTGCATATCAATGATGTAGAAAAATGCCATGCATGGGGTGGTGTTCTTGTCTTCCTTCCAAGGAGGGAGAAGATGAGCCTGGTAGGAATTGCAAAGTGGTCCTAAACAGTTACCTCTGTGAGGGATGCTTGACTGATTTTGACCAAAAGAGCAAATTGCCCTTTGATAGTCACCTTATTGTAAGATCCAGATGACAACATTTGAATGAGGTGGGAGAGGGGCACTGAGCCAAGTTTGAATTCTTACATGAGAGGCTCCATGTAGTTTAGATAATGTTCAATCTCTTCCTTAGAGAAAGACTTGTCTCTGATTTTGGGAGGCCTTCCCCTTCCTATTTCTTCATCCATAGCAGCCATGACTGAGAGTGGTATTCATTTGTGTGGAACCAAATCAGACAATTTACAAATGTTGGGATTAATATCTGTTGACTTCTTAGGGAAGGCTCTATGACAACCAAGCCTATCTGTCGGCTGCTTTGGTTGAATTGCTATACTAGCTTCTATCTAGAGCTTTTTGATGGACCTCTTAACTCTTTGATACTCCTTAGCCATAGGGGCATCCTTCAAATTCCATTATTTGACAAGACTTAAGCGGGAGGTGTTGTAGCAGAGCTTGGCTCTTCAAGAAGAGATAATGATTGTGGTGGTACAAGTGATCTGAAATGGATCAGTCGAGACAATTGATTTCAGTTGTAATTCAGTTCTATGGTTTGCATGATCCTAATGACACTCGAGCCAACTCTAATGCACTCACACTCTGCATGATGAAGACATACAAGAACAGGAAAACCGGATTGTTTTAGGTGTCCTACAGAGCAGAAAGAAGAAGGAAAAGGGCTTGAGGTCAGTTTAGATCCTCAAGGTCTCAATCAACCCTTCCCATTATGAAGAAATAGGAAAATGTTACACGTTTGGTCCGAGCCAAATGTGTCACCTGTAAACAAGCATGAAAATGACACATTCACCTCGAGCCAAATGTGTTAGACAAATTTGTCACTGCCTAATTTGTTAAAATACGACAAAGGCAAAGAAACGACTGCTCAGATCAGAAGATAAAGCAGTTCTCCTTACGATGGTTGAGCTGAATCGTTGGTTGGGTTCATATGCGAGTGTAATCCAAATTGTGTATAAATATGCACAATAGGATCTTGCAATTACATTGGTTGAGATTAATGGCTGTTGTATGCATTCCATATAAGTGCACAAGATATTATGAAGTAGTTTGAGTTGCAGAGCAGAGAAAACAAGAAGAAACATTGTACAGGTGTTGATCTAGACCCATAGTGAACTTGACGGCTCCAAAGAAGAGGATGGGTTTGTAATCTTTCTGATTTTGGTTGACATAAGGAGCCACAGCTCCGCTGGAGTTTTCCTGCATTATATTTTTCCTGGATCTATCGAATGTTCCCCTTGTTGTGTGGTGATGTCTTGTTTCTTGCTCAATTATTCATTTCTTGCATGCTGATTTTATTTGCAGCTGGATGAAAAGTAAAACACTACAACTATATGCTAAGACGATTTCAATCATATTTTTGGTTTACAACAGCAAGTATAAGTAAAAACAGTCAGATACAAGTTAAAACATCAATATAGTTATTTTGTTTCAACACTTGACTTTGTGGATAGAAGAATTACAGTAGCATATAAGGGTGTGAAATCTGGTTATATGATTGTAGGGATGTGTTTGAGTACGTACCCATCTCAAATTGAATAAAAGATGTATATGGAAGCTGATAACTGTAACCCATAAATTTTCAGCCTTGTGGATGGTTGGTTTCAGTAGTAATTTGGATTCTGGTAAGAACATAGAAAAATTCTAAGATCTGCATTGAAAAATTATACACCGGAATATAGTCAAGTCAATTATGGATTAGGTGGTATCAGAGCAGTTTTACTTGTGGCTTGTGCAAGGTTTTGGCTAACATACTTAACTTTTGTGAGGGTTTGTTTTCATATTTTGTACTTGACGAACAATTGCAGTCCATTTGGTTGAATAATCCGACCACAGGCAAAACTTTGAAGAGGGAAAGACTCAAAGAGCTCAATGAAATAAATCAAGAAAATGAAGAGGAAAACAAAGTCAAGGAAAGAGGCTCAACACTTACAAGAGAGAAATAGGAGTTTCCAAACAAATATGCTAGGCAGATACATTATCTCATAGAAGTCATGGAGAAGGTGGAGAGGTGTAAAGCACAATTCTTGGACAATGAAGATTCTGCTTTTGGAAGAATGGTTCACCTAGAGGAAGAATTCTCAATCCATGGAAAAGCTTTAAGAAGCATTGGCATCAAAGGAGGCATAGTTTCAAAAGCTTTAATAGTTGTAAAGAGAGATTAGGGTAAGCAAGTCTCTACATAATATGCCCAAACTACATTAGAGGCAAGCACCTCACCATATGCTCTTTCTTATAATGAAGCATTAAATGAGTCCTTTGGTGGTTTTGAGAAGCATACAAAAGGAATTGGCTTAAAGGTGATGCAAAAGGTGGCTATAGTGATCATGATCTTGGAAAGAATGGCCGAGGGATGGAGCATTCTAGGGAGGTCGAGGCTAGGTGACCATATGAATGTTTGGGGTATTTTGCTGGCAACATGAAGGTTAGAGAATGCACAAAGGCAGCTAAAATACAACGGTCTTCTAAAAAGGCATCCAAGGCTCAAACCACCTTTTCTTTCATATTATGTGCCAAGGAGATGCCAACATCCCCAAGTTCTTTTTGCTCAAAGTTCAAGAAGAATGTAGACGTTTCCAATGAAGTAAAATACATTAGAAAAAGATTTGAAGAAGAGAGAAAAGCGTCTTCAAAGATAGGGTAGTATTCCAACTAAGGAGGAGCTAGCACATGTCAAATATTTTCACAGAAACGAAAACCTCCAAGCAATGAAAAAAGGTAATGTATCGCCACTCCATCAACCTTGTGTGAAAAACCGTGAAGGCAACTGAATATGTCAGGCACATGCGGCTCAAACCAAACATGTCACTAAGATATGCCTTTGCTAAAGTTATCAAAAGATGAAGCAGTTCTCCTTCTGGCTTTTGAGGTGACTTGACTGTTGGGTTCATATACAATTAGTTGTAACGCAAATTGTGTAATACATTGGTAGAAGTATTTAAGGGTTTGAAATTTGATCTGCATGATCATAGGAATGTGTCTGAAAATGTACACATTGCAAATTGAATAAAACATGTAGACAACAGCTCATAGCTGTAACATAACAATTTACAGACATATAGATCCAGATCCTAGGTGATATCCGGGGACAATACCTAAGTGATAATCTGGATGTTTGTATATACGTGGAAGCAATATAAATGAATTACTCATATACCCCAAGTGATAATCTGGATGTTTGTATATATGTGAAAGCAATATAAATGAATTACTCATATACAGACATTCAGATGGAAAACACAGGAAAGATAATATAACTTGAAACAAAAAAGTATATTAATCTGTGCGTTTTGTACACAGCAAACTCTTGATAAAGATGTGTGGCTCTCTATCTTCCTAGGCTACATCTATGCTTTAAGATGTCCTCTTTCTGATTGCTATCTAATGCTACAAATGTGTATACATATACTACAAATTTGTGAAGGCCTAAAGAACAGTTATGGAAGTTGAAACAATTGAGCTTCTCTTTGACTCTTCCCCTTTGGACGGATGAGCTGAATGACATTAAAAGTTGACTGTCAATTTTTTTGTCACAATACGTTGCCCCTCAGCCCTGCAAAGGGAACCCCTTGACTCATATTGGGGGCTCTGCTATCATCCAACTTAGGCAATAGTGATGTTAGCACCTAGTGGTTCCACATAGTGTGAGTTAGCCTTAGCGGTGTGGCATGTAGGTGTTTGGGTTCTTGAGGAAGCCATTGGCCAATACCACATGAGTTTGGCGTGTGTATGGATAGTGCCATGACTGATCTTCGTAGATTACGTTGTGCCACTACAAAAGTGTTGTCATGCAAAATGTCTAGCATGCAAAATTGAAAATTTTGGCCATGACAACTAAGCCCCCACTTGAAAATTTCCCCTCCCGATCACTGTGAACCCTTCATTTAGCTAACCTATCCACAATTGCAACCTCATTCTGGCTCGGAGGAACGTGCTAACAATATTTTCAAGTGTGTTTAATGTGCAAGGATGTATGCCTAAGGTGATTGAAGAAGTCACTGAGTTTCAAAGAGAAACAACTATCTTTAGAGGCCTAGAAAGGGCCATTTTTGGCCATTTTGCAACTGAGTGAACACCCTCTGGAATCTTACAGGGAAGATTCAAACCTCTTGGGAATTGTATAGGAGAGCAATGACGTGATTATCCAAGATAGTTTAGGGAAAATATGTGGAAGAAGTTGATGTTGGGAACAAGTTGAGCAAAACCGGGTCATCTTGGGCACAGGGAATAAGGCTCCAACGGTGAAAGCTAACTTGTTCGGATGATTTTGGAAGTTCTTGAAGGAGTTGGGAGGCAAACAAATACTCAATGGAAAGGTCTTGGAATCCTCTACATGATGGAAACATAAATTTTTGCCTAAGTCTTCAAGATTTTTGTGATAGCTCAAGTCATTATTGCTGCTCCTTTTGTGCTGAAAGGGTGAATGGTGTTAAATTTCAAATTTCAGGCATAATTGGCTCCTGATAATGGTTGGGATGATCTCAACGGTGATTTGGAGTCAAAATCATATAAGGTTTGACCCCAAAACACTCTTCCATGCCCCGAGGTAGAATAAGCACTCCCGGTGTCCCAATTTGCACTCGGCGAGTGACATCAGCATTTCAAAATGGCTTGGTCGTAATTTTTCACCCTTGGTGTCCCCTTGGATTGTCCTTGAGGTGCAAAGGGGACAAGGGGGCACAAAATTGTGACCCCCTACGGATGTTATGTTTTCGTTTCTTAAAAGTGGTTAGGTGAGCACAATGCAAAAATAGACCACTTTCTCATGATGAGGACCCCTTTGTTGCACATTATCACCCTTGCTGTCCCCTTGGCTTGTCCCCAACGTGCAAGGGACATGGGGACACAAAAGTGCGACCCCCTTCCATTTTCAAGCCTTTATCACTTAAAATCATCAACTTCAAGTGTTGCAAGTGTTAGAAGATGCATGTAGTGTTTCAAGTTCCTTGGCCCCTTCCTCATGTTCCCAGGACCCCTTGGTCGCACTTTTTCACTTTTGTTGTCCCCTCACATTGTCCCCAAGGTGAAAAGGGGACAAGGGGGACACAAAAGTGTGACCCCCTCTCTTAGCTAGCCCCAGACACATGCAAAACCCAATTTCAGCTCCCAAGTGCTAAGTTCTAGCCCCACTGCATCTCACTCACATGAAACCACAAGATGACACTTGTCCAAATCTGGTGCAAGTCGCACTTTGGTGTCCCTCTGTCCCCTTTGTTCCCTCTTGTCCCCTATTTTTTAGGTGCAACTCCACTTCAACTCTCATCCAACCCGATTAAGCCTGCTTGAGTCAAACTTGAGTTAAGGTGTGCAAGTGAGAACAAAAAAATTTCATATTCAAACACTTAGCCATTTTTATGTTTTAAAGCTTCATTTTTCCTCCAAAATCTCACTCTCCTTGTTATGTTGCTAAAAATATGCTAGAGGCCTCATATGCTAAAAATGAAAGTTGCTCATATCTCCCAAACCCTTGTCGATCCCCATGAGATTTTAACAACACCTCAAAAACACCTTTCAAATGAATCCAACCTTGCATCCAATGGTGGTCTACATTATTTTTAATAGCCAGAAAAATTTCCCAAAATAAAAACTCATTTTTCAGATCTACGAATTCTAGGCAATTGAAATCCTCCAAAAATGGAGCAAAGCATCCTCATGAAATAATAAAACTTTTGAGACCACTTTCGTTCCATTCCGACATTGGGAAGACCCACTTCTAAAAATAGTAAGCCTTCCTAAGCCTCACTATCTATAAATAGTAAGTGCTACAAACAATTCATTCTCAAAGTGCCATTGCCCTTGCACATCAGGGAAACTCAAAAGTTCCAAATTAAGCAACTGGTAACTAAAATGGACTTCTCAAAATAAGGCTTACTAAAATAGTAAGTGTCGGGATATTGGTTAAGAAACAAGGATGTTGAGCCTCTCATGCTTTGAAGAAAGAGCACTCTATGTGTGTTTGAAATAGTGCAGAGCTTCATAGTGACTTGACAAATTCATGATTTCACACTATGCACTTTCAGTTGAATGAAGGAACAATTCTTTTGTTTGGAGGAGAAGACCTTTTCCAATGAGTAACAAATGAGCAAGAAGTGTTTGAGCATCATGGGGTTGATTCATTCAAAAAGGAAACATTTATGTCACAAGGTGAATTTTGAAGCCAAGAAGAGCAAGGTGATGATCTCCATGTTCTAACTCCAACCTTGTGTTCAAAAAGGATCATCATGTTTCCATATCAGTGCAAGTCTCAGTAGAGTGTTTCTAAACACTCATTCAATGCCTTGGAGTGTGTCCGCATCTCACAAGGAGGATGTTTGCAATCTCGGTGGTCAACGGAGGTCAAGGGCAAAGGATTTCATTCATGAAGCATTTCCTCAAATCCATCCAAAGCATGTTCTTTGTCAACAAGAAGCTTCCCTGTCTCCGGATTTTCACTTCTCTCTCCCCCTCCCTCTCTCTCTAACATTCTATTTCTTCATTGGGAATGTACTTTTTCACTCTTTCGTCTTATTCACTTAAGTGACTTAATTTTGTATTGTAAAAGTCCCTTTTCAAAAATAAGAAAAGGACTTAACTTCATTCCTAGGGAATGTGAAAAGTCACAAGTGGTGGTGAGATGAAAGGTCACATGGGGGAGAGGAAGAAGAGACATTTTTGTAAGCTATAAATTGGAATGGATTCTCCATTCCAAAGGGTTACAATTGTTGATTGTTGTAAGTTGTTGGATTTCACTTCTACTACAAGCAATAAGCTACATTCTTCTATCTCCTTTCCTTATGTTCTTCCATACTCCCTACTTTCCAACTTTAAAACATGATCTTGTATAACCAAGAAAGAACTTTGTGTCCTTGATTAATGAATTCATAGAACTTTGTGTCTCCATTTATTAGTCTTACTTGTTGATTGCATGGTTGAATTCTTCTAATTGAATGTGGACCTACTCTGGTTATTGTTGGTGAGAATCTGCTAGTTCTTACTCACAACATTAACCCTCTCTCCCTATTTCTCCTACTCTTCACCTCTCTTCAAAATAAATTCCTCCCTTGTACACTGTACAAGCACTTTGCCACGGGTTAGTGGAGTATTCCTATGTGATCCCCAACTTAATGGCCATGCCACAGTTTTAATTAGTTTACATTCAATAATGAGAGCCTCCCCATACCCGAGAGGAGGGGCTTAGCCTGTGACCGTTGGTGAAAACCAATAATCTGCATCTTCAAACAAATTATATCACCAACAAGAAGTGTGTGCCACATCTACTGGAGATGGATTGATGATCTTGGAGATACCGCAAATGTCTATATGTGGTTTTGGAGTACTACTGAGATTGAACATGATCGGAATTCTTTATGAGTTGTGAGAATGAGCTTGGTGGCATCACTGGAACTGCTTTTGAAGAATCCTCTTGGATCACTTATCTATGTTGGTTTTAGTTCCAATTTGGATTTGATCAATGCATAGGAAAATTCTAAAATTTGTGTTGAAAAATTATACATTAGAACTATGTTACCGGAAACGCCTTAGAAGGCCTCGGGAGCGGGAGCGGCGGTGGGAGCGGCCGGGGGCTGCGAACGCCTAGGTACGGCTTGTGCCGTACCCGAGCGTTCGCAACCCCGGCCGCTCCCACGTTAAAAACACGTTTTTTAATTTTTAATTTTAATTTTTTTATATTTTTAAAGCCACACAACAATAAAAAATTATAAATTTTTCTAATTTAAAACCTAAAAGCTACCTCTAAACAATACATTGGGACATTGATCCAGAGATAGTTGACTTGGATGCTTCTATTTCCCACCATGGAGCATATGATGATGAGAGGAGGTTTGTGGCACCACGAGACCTACATGCACAAGGGGGTGCAACTGGCAGTGGCCCTAGTGTGAGTGGTTCGAGCCCATGTGGTTCTAATGAACCACATAATGATGATGATGTAGCTAGTTTTGATCCTCTTGATGAAGAGGAATATGATGAATATTGACAATGAAAGATAGTTTGAGCTTTGAATATTGATCTATGATTGAATTTAATATATCATGAGATTCATGACATTCACATTGTGTTCGATTTAAGTATTTTAAATTTTAATTTAACTTTTAAGCTTTTAAGTTTCTAAGTTTTATCGGTATCCTAGCTTGTTTGTTGTGGTTATTCACTTATTTAGCTTATAACTTGTCTTTTATCTTGTCTTTCATATGCATAATATGTGGTTAATAATTAAATTCCTATTTAGAAGGCTGAAATTTATATATTTTTTAATTTTTATATAGTTTTTGTACTGCCGTATCCTACGCTGTATCCGGGGTCAAATTTTTTTGCCGTTTCCGCGTATCGGATACCCCGCTCCCGCTCCCGTATCCAAAACGTTTGGTAATTTAGCATTAGAACATATACAAGTCAATTATAGACCAACAAGACAAAGGACTTCACTTCTAATAACACAAAATGCCTGTATGTGGTTTTGGAGTACTTTAGACCATTGAACATGATCCAGAATTACTGCAAGCTGTGAGAATGAGCTTGATGGCATCATCCACTGAAACTGCTTTTGAGAATCCTCTTGGATCACTTATGTGTGTTGGTTTTAGTTCCAATTTGGATTTGATCAGTGCATAGGAAAATTCTTAAGTTTGTGTTGAAGAATTATACATTCGAACATATACAAGGCAATTACAGATCAACAAGACTAAGGACTTCCCTTCTAATAATACAAAAAATCTAGTTGAAATAAATCTTCCACTTGCATTAACATTTCTGGTGTGGCCGAATAATGATTCTCGAGTTCGACTCTGTTCTTCAGGTGGGTTTTAACCATGACATCATATTTACCTAGGTTAGGAACCTCTGCTGATAAGCTAAAAATAGGATGTTTTGTAATGAACCTTTTCTTAATCAGGTACATGTAAACATTTTCAGACTCGACAGTCATCTTATTTTCGTCAAATCCCAGAAAGATAACAGATACGGTCGGTTATTTTTGGACAACAATAAGTTACTGGATGCTTGGAAATAAAAAGTTCATCTTCAATGATAGCAGGGATTTAATGTTTTTAACCTTGTCAATTGTTGTTTTCACATTCTTTCAAGCTGAGGTAAATTATGTGAATCACCATCAGCAGACAAAGCAATAACTGTGTAGTTTTGGGGCAGCTATATGTACTTCCTGTAGCCAGCTAATTAATCATGTTTTTCTTATTCTTCTCTTCAATACATGCTTTCTCTGCTAGCTTCTGCAATTCTTTGATGATGATTTCAGTTTTGGGATTTTGAAAGTTCTTTATTGATATTGAAATAATTGACACCAATTCTAGCTTTATTTGCATTGTGTTTGAGCTAAATCTGTGCATTATTACTATTATTCTGTTGCCAGAAGACATTATCTCTATGTATATACTTGGGATTGGTATGCATTTAGATTTAACACATTAGCTACCCTTTGTTAACAGATATTCTTTATGACTCCTGGTCACCAGCAATGACTGTGGGCTCCATCTGCATGAGCATCCTCTCGATGTTATCGGCGCCACCGCCAAGGTCTGCAATTCTGGTTTAATGTTATTCTTGTTTAGGAGGTAGTGCCTATTTTAAAGAATTGCACGTTAAGCTAATTGTCTTGTGATATAAATCGATTTTTGAGCTTTAACATTCTCCTGCTTTTGAAATGCAGCAAAGGCCACCAGATAATGATCGTTATGTCAAAAATTGTAGAAACGGTAGATCACCAAAAGACACTCAATGGTGGTTCCATGATGACAAGGTCTAATAGTTGCATTTTAGATGTTTACTGATGAATGGATTATGGGTCATCAGGGTGTTTGCCAGAAGTCCTCAAAAACACTTTTTAGCATTGTTTGGAGATGCATTTAGGCTCAAAAATTCTGTTTATAACGGGTTCTACTTTTGTGAATGTTATGCCAAAAACTGGTAGACTGTTAGAGGAGTTTACTGTCAAGCTAGCTCAGGTATTCCAACTGACATTTTGGCAGGTATCACATAAACCATGATTTCCACATGGTAGAGTATTTATTACTTGTTAATGCTTCCTGTGGTCAGGCATCCAAGTTGTTCTCTATGCTTTATACAGGGTATAGTTTTATGATGAAATTGGATAAAAGGCTTTTTATTCCTTCCCTTAGTTGTATATATTTCAAGCCATGCAAATGATATGTACATTGAGGGCATTGTACATAAAAACAGACTTTAATAACAAGAACAATTTTTACTGGGATGCCTTAATTTAAGCATGTCTTATTATATCAGGGGATGAATTAATCAATGTAGTTGGTATGGGACAGTTTTTGTTGATTGATGACTAGGCCATGCTGCTACATATGGTTCCTGGGCTTTCCAATCGCATTATTTTGTTCTGTAGGGTGATTATTTTTAAACATAACACATTTTGGATCCTGATTCTCTTGAGAGATACAACCATATAGTAAATAGCCCTCGCTCCATGGGTTAAAAGGCAAAATTTTGATATGTTACTATTAAATGCCCAGTTTTATGTGCAAGCTTGTTATTCGTGCAAGACTTGGTGGATCGATGCAATAAAATTTACCTGGAGCTAGTTTGGGTATAATGGGTAATATTTACTTAATCTATGAGCTCCTATTGGATTCGGATGAAAAATCTCATCCTTGTATGTAGATTTGTTATGGCTGTGTGCAAGTGTTCATGTAATCTAAAACATGCATCTGGAATGATGCTTGTATAATCATTTTGATTTGCATGCTGTCTAGTTCAGGATATTGTCTTTGATGAAAAAATTAGCATTATGTTGGAAGATTGGGAAAGCATAAGAGATTTATTAGTTTGAGCGGCGCCCCAAGAGGCATGGGTCTGGTGCAGAGATGTATCGTTGTTGGAAGTGTGATAAATCTGCTGTATGTCACATTTGATGATTACCATTTCTCGATTTCTCCTATATACTTTGTTTTGGTTGGCTAAAAAAGCTAATGCTTGTATGGCGAATAGTTGTGGCTGCGAGCAAATGTTTATGTAATTTAATATATGCATATGGAATGATGCTTGTATACTCACTTTGATTTGCTTGCTATCTAGTTTAGGGTATGGCAATTGATTTAAAAACCAGCATTATGTCCAAAGATTGGGAAAGCATATGCCGTATTTTATAGTTTTGAGTAGTGCACAAAAAGGCACGTAGTCTATTGCAAAATGTTTATTTGTTGGAAGTGTAAGAACTCGGTTGTATTTGTTATGTTAGATGATTCCCATTTTTGATTTCTGATAAGATTTTCACATATAATAAATGAATAAGTCAAACAATATGTAGAATATAGTGAAGATCAACACAACACGAGAAAATTGTGGGCCAAGATACACCCTAATATTCAATATATTCAGAAATAGAATGATACCCTTAAGGTAGGAAAACACCTTAAAATTCTTCTTAAGAAAGGTAAACCTCCACCATACCTCTCAATATGCGAACTCCACTTTGAGAGGGGTACTTTTAACTCCTCCCACCAAATAGAAGACTCTTTACATCCATGTTATCTTTTTATATGGGCATGTATTACTCTTATTGGATGGGTAACACCAAATCCTAATTTATGACGACTCATTACTTAATATAATTAATTCTACAATTTATTTATATGATCCCATATATTAAAAACTTATAATTGAGGGGATGTGTGTGCCATTTGTTGACATCTCCATCAACTCAAACACATTATGATATCATCTCTGTAGATACATGACATGCCATCCTTCCTCGACATGTTTTGTCCCCTATACACACGATAATAAGGTATATAATGAGTGTGCATCAAATCATTGCACAATTGTTGTCATGTTTG